>CM018694.1:75285384-76652667 GCA_009363875.1 Mikania micrantha | reverse complement strand
CAGATGTGCAGAAGCCCCTAGAATGGGTAAACCCTCCCCCCCAGAATGGGTAAACCCCGCCCCCCATTGGTCCAAAACCCGAGATTAAGCTCAAGATTCTTTTTACACACCTGGATGTCCTTTAAATCGCATTTGGCATGACTTGAACTCATGACCTCTCGGTCACAAGATGAAACCACAACGAGTAAGCTGAATTCGTCATGACTTCGTGTTATTAATTAGGAGAACCATGTTTCTAGTTCTGCTAGCTTTAATTTATTTCTTTCCTAAATTTGTAATGAAGAAATACGTACACAGCAGAAATTTGACCCATTTGTTCTCTCTTTTTCTTCTTCAGTTTCTTTTTATCTCAAATCTACCGTATCAAATGTCCACACATATATTGATATATCACATTATCACAATGAGATTTGTTGCCAGTGGTGAACCAGGAACCTTTTCTATAGGAGGCGAAATTTTTTTATGATCGTTTGAAAATCGCAATATAGTAAGTTTTCTCTTCTGTTCAAGCCGAGTTATGTCAAGTCGGATCGTATCATGTTAAAAAGACAATCAAATATGTAAAAGCCTAATAAAAATATAATGTCTAAAATTGTTTTAAAACGAGGTTTTATATTATAAAATTTATTCAAACATCTATTGAGAATTTTTTAAGTAACCCATTCTTTAAAAACAAATATAATTGTCACTTAAATTCTTAGTTTGATTATAAAATTTAAGGGGGCGATTACAAATTTTTAAAGGGTTGGTTAGGATTTTAATATGTCTATAATACTGAGAAAAAAAATCAAGGTGGACAGCCGCCTCTCACACTAACATGTGGGTACGCCACTGTGAAATTGTTGCCAATTTACTCTGACAAAATCGATTGCTGTAGTGGACTTTTTCATTTATGAAATCAAATACAAAGTAATACTTGAAAGAAAAATGCATATGCTCAGCCTATGAAAGAACATAGTAACCAGAAATAATCAAGAAAACCATACCATCAATATTCTGCTTGCAGATTCAAGATTTATTTGTCTTGACCTGGTGGTGGTTGGCCTTGACCATGAGGCGGAGGAGGTTGGGAAGGATATGTTGCAGGTGGGTAGCCTTGATGTGGCGGAGGATAGACCACAGGAGGGTACCCTTGCGGTGGTGGAGCATAGGCTGCAGGCGGGAAGCCTTGATGTGGTGGGGGATACATCTGTGGGTAGCCTTGTTGTGGAGCATAGCCGGCAGGTGGGTAACCTTGAGCATAGTGTGGTGGTCCATACTGGGCGTGTGGCTGCGGATACGATTGGTTGATCCTTGACATTTGTTGGACCGGTGGAACATCCAGTGGACGGATTCCAAGTTTTCCATCTCGTTTGTCCATTTCAACCTTGTGTTGTGTCTGCGAGATTGTTACTTTTGAAACAATATAATGTTGTAATCATATTTGAATACACTTAGTTGTATCAAAATTTAAATTTTGAAAAAGAAATGACCCAATCAACCTATACTAAACGACTAGTGGTTTTGACCCGTTACTTAACCTGCTCCTCTTTCCATCTATTCTATTTGGATCTGGTTTTGAAATAAACAATGACAAATCCAATAGGGAATGATATTTTTGGCTTACCTGCATGCAACTGCAGACCCTACAAAACCAAATCAACCACGAAATTGACATCATTTAGTATAAATTTATATTCAGAGTTTTTAACCAGATAAATAAATTTAAACAAGAGGAGAAAACTTACGAGCAAAAAACCAGATCAGCTAAACAATTAAGCAGCTGAGATGCCTCATTGAGTTCATCACTTCCAACAATGCATGCGATGATGGAGAATATGCATGCAAGTTGCTGGAGGCAAACCATGCAACCCTAACAAAAGATTGTCCAGTTAACAAATTAATGAGAAATGTCAAAGAAAGAAAGGTTTCACAAAGAGATTACAATGATGCAGTTATCGCATTTCGTTGTTTGTATGTTAAACTCGTCTTGCAACAAAAGCGAGTGGATGCTACAGAATTTCCAAAGCAGCAGAAGACCTGAAAATTACAGAACAGAAAATGAAACTAAAAATTAAGAGAAATAGCGACTAGAATGAGTAATTTTTAACGATCAGTTTAGATTAATTCATTTTCTTATGAGAAAATGTATTCATACCTCTGTGCAAAGGCAAAATGTAGGGCATTTACGTTCTCCACACTTCCCACTACAGGGCATATATCCACCACAGCATGTATACCTATATCAAACAATCAATGTTCAATATGACTAGTATCCATAACTAAAGTTGCTTTTTTTTTTTAACCGAAAGAACCCGTTACATAAAACTCATAGGACACTGTCAATACCTTGACAGTTGACACCTTGCTAAGTGTTAACCTACTTGATCAGATAGCACAGCCGTGTTTGGCTAATTGAAACTAGTGGAAGTTGAACTCGAACCTAAGACTTTTGCTAAAGGGACTCGATCATTCACCACTTTCGTCACTTAGGTTCATAGTTAAAGTTTGATGATAAAAAGAAAAGGTATTTACCTTGACATATCACCATAGAGAGCTCGCTTACGAAGCTTGTACGATGCACATGGTCCACTAATAAACAGTTTGACTGAATGAAAAATTAGTTGGGAATTGAAAGAAACTAAAGAAAAGTATAGAAAATAATTAGCTACCCCCCAAATTCAATAGAAACAAGCATTAGTAATTAGTAAATAAAGAAAATGAACACAGAACCACAACCATTTGGAAGTGTTACCTAAAATTTAAAGCCAAAAACCGCTAAAAATTTTAAATTAAAACAGAAATAGATTGTAAAATTGGAAAACAGAAAGATATATCACCAAGGTCGTTTTACATATAATGCAGGGGAAGATTAAATAACTGCCTTTTTTCACTTTTTGTATGTATTTGACATACTAAGATAGTAAAGGGACTAATTGGTAAACTATAAGTCCGAATGTTAGTTAGCTTTGGTTGGAACGTGCATGGCTGTTAGGTTAATTTTTTTTTAAGCTTTGTGGCTCTATTTCCCTGAATTTCATATACAAAACAGATTCATCATCGATCTGGATCATAAACGAAGATCAATCTAGCATAACATAATAAATAGATCTAATATCAACATAACAAAATTCAGAGAAATGAAGGCTCTTACCAGAATAACGCAAAGCAGCAATCTAGAACAACAACAACACACAAACACCAAATACGAAAATTTAGAATCGATTTCAACCAAAATAAGCAGAAAAACTATAGAAATAAAAAATCGAAGAAGAAATTGACGAACAAAATGAGTAAATTACAAGGAGTGTCGGCAGCCATGGTGCTCATGAGATCTGTGTGCCATACATTCCGGTAGCTCTTCCGGAGCTGCATTTTGTGCACTTGCTCCTTACCGGCGGACATTGTCGAATCCTTTCAGAAGTGATCAATTTATAAATCCAACGAATATGAATAGATGAAACGTTAAATTAATTAGTTCCGATCGAAATGAATACGCCTGATCTTCTGATTTCAATTTTACGATTCAATCTGAAAACAATAAATAGGAAATTTTTGATAAAGAGAGAAGATAGTGAACATGAACGTAGAATTTTGCAATTTGCAAAACAATGCTCGGTTATTATTTTAATGTTTCAATTTAGTCCTTTTAGAATTACAAAGTTAAAAAAGATGCCTTCCAATTTTCGTATTGGTACATTGTTAATAAAAATTTGTACAATTTATTTTTGTGTTGTTAAATTTTAACAAAACTTACCGTCTTATTTGGTTGGTTGCTTGGTTTACATTAGTTTGGTTTGATGAATTAAACAAAATAAAACCAAATGAATGGTTTTATTTGATTAAAATTATGACTTAGACCGGAATTAAATTTTTAATCTTTATTAATGTTTGTATAACCTTTTATTTAAAGATTTTTTATTTGTTACTCAAAAAGCTCAAACATCGATTTAAAATCATAATTGCATACTTAATATGGACTCATTGAAGTTTAGCGCCTTTAGGTATGGTTTAGGAAACAATGTAACCCAAAAATTATTTTTCCGTGCAAACCGATCAATCTAAATCTTAATTACCCTGCTTTTTATATCAATAAGATTTTAAACTCACCATAATTTAACTGAACTTAAGTATTTACTCTCTCATTTGTGATGCACTCATATATATATTTGTATGTGTAGGCCCTCAACATGTTACGAACACATTGACAGATTAATTTTTTTTTTTCAAATTCAAGCTTTACTCGTCTAATATTCATTAGATGTTTGTTTTTTTTTTTTACTTCAATATAGAGCTAATTACATAAATAGTTCATGCGATTTGATTATATTGCAGATTTGGTATCTAAACTTTAAAAACTGCAAATTTCGTCCAAACATTTATGAGAAGATTACATACATGGTTCCTGTGGTTTGGCCAGATTGCATGTTTGGTCCCCAACATTGAAAAATTGCAAACTTAGTCCATAAATTTATAAGAAAATTGCATAAATAGTCCCTATGGTTTGATCAACTGCATATATTTAGTTCCCATATCAATTGCATAACAGTGTAAGGGTCCTAATATTCATACACAACCCTCTCCCTCTTTATACACCATGATCAAACCAAATCAATCACATCATACTCACATAATTTTTACTCATACTTATATTTTTAATATTTTTCCATATTAAAAAAAATACAAAAAGTATTGTTATACATACACCGGTGTATCAATATTCATACCATTTTCTTCAAAACAATTATCTTAACTTACTCAATCTTTTATACTCATTTTCTCTAGGGATTTTCAACAGAAAATCTTGATATGAAGCATCATTCGTTAATTTTGAACGGAATGTTAATTTCCATCAAAATAAATTAATTACGGGTTTTAAATCTAGAGACTAGTATACATCAGATGAAGAACAATATGAGAAAATTTCTGTATAAATGTAATTTTTTTACTTTTAAGAAAGTTTCTTTTATATACTTAAAACCATATGATTATTGATGATTTTTTCTCTACTAATACTAGTTATTAATTGAGCATCATTTTATATGTGCATGTAGTTTGTATATGTGTATGTGTACGTATATTAAACTTTTATCATGACAAACTAATATTAAAGAATTAATTCTTAAAGTTATTTATGAGAACCTATTTCAAATCCTTTATGGCATAAATAAGTTAAATGTGTATAATGGTAATTTGAATTTTTTATTAAAACTTGTTGTATATTTTTATTTTATTATTTTTATTTTTTTATATTCAGATTAATTAAATTTAAAATCTTTATTTAATTTAATTACACATAGTTATAATTTTATTTAATTTATATTAATTTTATTTTATTTTTTTTATTAAAATGGTGCAAGAATAAACTGGTTACGTATGTCCATATCTTACTATTATAATAAATAAACATATTTTATGCCACTTGTCACAATTTTAGATCTTTAATGCCACTTTTCATTTTCTTATACAACTTAAGTATGTCTCATGTTAAATAATAATATTTAATGACTAATTATATTATTTATATTTTTCATGTTAAAAATAGTTATTTAATATATTAAGAATCAACTCTTTTTTATTAAAAAACACACTTTAATTAAATAATAATATTTAATGACTAATTATATTTATTTATTTTTCATGTTAAAAATAGTTATTTAATATATTAAGAATCAACTCTTTTTTACTAAAAAAACACACTTTAAAGTTTATAATATACAATAATTTATAAAAATCAAACTTATAAAAGTAAGAAAATATGTTAAATCAGTTTTTTGAAAATAAAAGTTATATAAAAACCAAGTTTTCTTAAAAACAAAACTTTTATTGAAATAAACTATCAACCGAAGTTTTTAAACAATTGAAATTTTATAAAAAATTACATTTTTAAAACAAATATTAAAAAAATTTAGAAGCAAAAACTTATTAAAATTATAAGGAAATTACACTTTTTTCCCTTTATGTTTAATAATATTTAAATTAAGTTCTATAAATTTAAAAAAATACAGAAATGATACCTTTTCTTTTGATTTATAACAGTTAGTTTTTATGTAATACTAAATAAATTTTTAACGTTAGTTGGTTTAAATATCTCAATTGTTACAAATCTAAAATGTTATGTCCTAATTCTATAGTTTTAAATCAAAATATTGTTTTATAATTTCTAAATTTTCATTACAAACTATTTAATATTTTATATGCAATCCGTGTAATACACGGGCTAATAGCCTAGTTATACATAATTATAGATATGTAAACATAATATTACGCACGTAAACTTAATTATATATATCTGGTTTTTAATTGATATATTTGTTTGAATTCGATTTGTTCAGTTTTAACCTAACCAAACCAAATTAAATTCGATTCGCTTAAAGATTTTTAGTCACAGATAAAAATTTTCAAAACCAATACAAACCCCTAGTGATGCTATTTGCCGACGATCTCCCTACTCTAATAACTAGGGCTGTAAACGAACCGAACGAACACGAACGAGCCCTTGTTCGTGTTCGTTCGTTTAACTTTTAACTTGTTCACGAACTGTTCACGAACGCTTACCGAACGAAAATTCTTGTTCGTGTTCGTTCATTAAGGATTTAGCTTGTTCACGAACGGTTCACGAACGGTAACGAACACATATTATTTAAACAATAAAAATCAACATTTTTTTAATCTCAAGCAATGGAGATAATCATTTATAAATATATAAATTAAGATATTATAATATTAAACTAAAAATAACTTTAAGTATTATGGTATTAAACTAAAAACTAAAAATAAACAACACATTTAATAAATAAATATAAACGAACTTAACCAAACATAAACGAACGTAAACGAACATATTACCGAACGTTCACGAACACAAATGAACGAACACGACCTCTGTTCATGTTCGTTCATTTAACTAAACGAACGGAATTTCTTGTTCGTGTTCGTTCGTTTATCAAACGAACGAACACAAACGAACTTCCCGCCGAACGGTTCACGAACTGTTCGCTGAACGTTCGGTTCGTTTACAGCCCTACTAATAACTGTTAATAATTTTCAGTAATCTATCTATTATAATAAATCAAAGTTTCTTTGGACTTATGACGCATTCTTAGAGCACATCAACTTTGATTTCCCGCCTCTCTCTCCTATTATATACACCTCATATTAATAATAATATTAAATATGCTTTTTATACATTTTTAAAATTAAGAAAAATATTTGTTAATACATTAAAAATATATTGATATTAATAAACACATTTTTAAAAATCAATTTATTATAAAATACAAATTTTAAAACAATATTTTATAACAAAATGTTTAAGAAAACAAATATTAAAAAAATTAGTGTTTTTAAAAAAATAATATAATTATTTTCATTGATAATCAACCCGTGTAACACACGGGGTACTAACCTAGTTACATAATAAAATTAACTATTAAATAAATCTTCTTATTTTAAAATATTTCAATTATAGTTGTCATTATTTGTTATTGTTAGATTTATTATATATATGAGGTTGTAATATAGTGATAAACAAGTATGTGTGTGCACACCTCAAGTTATTACTAATGTTTTTTTTTTTTTTTTTTGAATACTTTTATCCAACCATAATACTTTTAGCTAAAGCTACTATCAGTTGAAGTAGCAGAAAATAAGTATATATATTTAAATCGAAGATGGATGTGCAAACGTATATATATACAATTATATACTTTATTTATAAAATGCAAAATTCACTCGTTTTTCTAGGGTAAATTTCACTTTCGGTCGTTTATGTTTAGATATAATTTCAGAAATTGTCTTTTATGTTTTGAAATGTTAAAATCAATCCTTTAAGTTTTCAAATGTTGCAAATTTAGTCCTTTCTCCGTTAAATGCGTTAAATATTAACAGAATAGGAGACATAAATGTAAAAAAATCATATAAGTAATTAAGCAAATTTCAATTTTAGTCCTTTGTGTTTACAAATTTTCAAATATGCTCATTTACTCTGTTAATACTTAACAAAGTTAACGAATAAATAACCAAATTTGTAACATTTGTAAACTTAAAGAACGAATTTTGGCATTTCGAAACATAAAGGATCATATCTGAAATATTGTGTAAACATAAAAGACCAAAACTGAAATTTACCTTCTTTTAGAAGAAAATATATCATACATGCTTTTAAACTACTATAATTTAAATGACATCTTATTTGACTTTAAACGTGTACCATGGAAACATCAAACAAATGCTACTCTTAAGTACTCGTTAATTGAACCGAGTAATTGTCATTTTCTTTTCATTTTTTGATTATTTTAACATTTTTAACTATTAGAAGAAACATTTACACTCAATTAACTTTGTTTGGTAGCTAAGTTTTGGTATTAAAAAATAAAGTGAAACGCATATGATAATATTTAATAGAATAAAGATTAAAATAAATACATAAAAAGTAAACACTCATCTAACACCTCAATCAAGATAGCATCGATTTGTGAGACTCCGACTAATCCCTTCTGTTTTTAAATACCGTTGTCGCTGTGGTTCCTCAGATCCGGCCATCTTCCTCTCTCTTTACCCACTTTAATTATCTGTCTCACCTAATTCTGCCGGCCAGTGACTTCATGAGAAGCGCGACGACGGTCACGATGGTGGTGTTGACGTAATGCAACGACGGCGACGATGGCGGTACGGTGCTGATGTAGTGCACCGGTGGAGAAGGTCGTACAACGCGAACCCAATGTTGGCAAGGTGGTGCAATACGCCGGTGATGCGGTGTTGACTGCCAACATCTCACCGGCCAGATGAAATTTACTGTAAATAATGTTGGATTTCGTTATTTAGTATAATATAATGATGTCGAATTAGAACAATGAAGATGAAGACATCAATGGAAGAAGATGTTACATGCCTGTGAAACAAAGAGATAGGCAAGATTGGGTAAGACAAAAAGAGAAAATTGTTAAGAAAATCAAGCCTTAGAAAGAAGTGGAAGCGGAGGCGCGGACGTACGTAGATTCAACCAATAATTTTATTTGAATTTGAAGTTGGCATCCCAAGAGAGGAAAGGAAACCAGATACATTAGAAAGGAATCACAAACTTATCCAGTTAATTGCACCGACTTTACTAAATGAATAATAGGGAATAGTAGCCAAAAGTCCTAATTTTATATTTCTTATGGGTCACGCATGTCATCAAGTAATTTTAAAGGTAAAGCCATGCCCTTACAAATATCGAGTATACATGTTTGATGTTTCAATCAAGGTTTTGTAGGACCGGGAACCGGAGAGTTGCCCGGTCCCAAGTGAGCCTGCAAACCGGTTTCAAGCAAACCGGTCGTTGAGCCGGTTCACCTGTCAAACCGGGAACCGGTTTTCAGTTTCATTTTTTTTAACTAATATCCAAATGATGAAACTATAAAACCAAACACTACATTTTTTAAGGTGATTATGTTAGTTTAAACATTAATTATGTTTGTTTAGATGTGTTTAAAATTATATAATTTTTTAGAATATTTTATAGTTTTATTATTTCATCCATTTCTTAAACCCAGTCCGACCGGTCCAATAAAAAACCAGTAAAACATCCGGTACAATGTTCGGTCTGATTCTGAAAACATTGGTTTCAATGTATCGATTACTTTTTTTCCCTGCTTATTTTTGGTTTGCCACCCCCTCATTATTCACTTTCAAAACGTGACGTCCATTGACGATCTTATTAATTTATTGCCAATGTAACAAAAGTTAGACATTTACGTTTTAATCAAAACAAGGGGGTTAGTACCCGCGCTCCGCAGCGGGGCGTAGGTTGATTTTTTGATAAATCTTAGTATATAAAAGTTTAACATTTAAAAGTAAGACTCTATCACTTTTAAACAGTAAATTGTATAAAATCGTAAAAATTTAATTTTTAATCAATATTAATCGTATAAATGTTAAAGAAAGAGAGTTACAATTGCGGATGCACAATTTAGGTTTTGCACGTCACAATATTGCTTAAATTGTATTATAAGGAAGAGAGTGCAAGAAGTTGTACCCTATGCTTAGGATGTTGTAGCAATTAACAGTATTTTACGTGAGAGGAGCCGACATTCCTTTTTAATCTATATCTATTTACGTCACGTGTTGCAGCGGAGAATTCGTGGGTGGATTTGGGTAAAAAGCATTAATGTTTGTGTTAAGGGGTTCTAACTATAGTAAAAATATATTTGAATGTAAATCATGTATTTATTATGTTAGTACTAATTTCCATTGTGTTTTGCGGCAAACAACTCGTATTAATCTAACAAATAGCCAAATTGATTCGCTTCAAGTTCATTTATGTGTCAAAATAAATAAATAAGCACGTACCTGTTAACATGTGCGAAGAACCAATGTTTTTGTAATCATTTTGCTGAAGTATGAAAATTGAATTTCCATGAGGGTATATGCTTTTATATCTTGCATATGTTTTCCACAATAAGCGTTGTTTAAACATACTCAAGTCAGCAACAAACTAAAACCTTATATTCCTTGAAAACAACAATTTCATATGAGTTACTATCAAACATACAACAAGTTTATAGCCTTCTAACTGGAAAAAAAAAAGAAAAAAAAAATCCAACTTTCGAATTTGTGTAGTGCTGTTTCCAAAAAAAAAAATACAAATTGCATAATTTTCTTTTTGTTTTTTAATTGAACTTATTACCAACCTACAAAGTAACTACATGAAATACACACCTCAAAAAGTAAAATGCAAACCATCGTGTTTCGGTTTGGAGTTTTACTCCATCAATTTAAACCGTTCCATAACCAAGTGAATTCATAAATGAATTTTTTATTATCTACTTTTCATTCTCTTTATTTGATTTATACATGAGCATCTAATATATAGATTAAAAATCGAATTTATCAAAAAAATAAAGAATTGAAGGGTTAGATGGTACCTAATGTCAATTGATTGTTTCTGTCCCACAATTACTTCCTTTGCACACATTTAATCAAAAGAAAAGTGGCACCAAACTGATAGAAGCCAACACGTATATATGCATAAACAATTCCTATGTAGAATCAATATATGCATCTAACTTTACCTGGAAATTGAAATGAGAGTATCTGTTAAAAGAAAGCTAATCTTTAAAGGCAAATAATTATGGTCAAACTAAAAACCCTTCAAGCCATACTATTTACTAAGTTTATGATGGTCTAAACATGTGCACAGCGGTAGGGCTGCTAAAAGGCGCAAGAATTATTCAACGACATGTGCATCACTGTCTACTTCAGAATGAAAAATTGCAATGACCATGTTTCACTGTAAGTCAAAAATACAAAAGGAAAACATACAAATAAAAAAAAAGACAAAAAACAAATTCTTTGACTTTCCTTGATGATTTTGAACCAAATTTCATGTTCACTAAGATGAAAGGAAAAGCCCGCCACCATCCACAACATTACTTTCTTTGGCTTTCAACCTATCTCTAACAGGTTGTTAAATTTCAGTTGCTGGAATCGGGTCCGATATACTAAACCGATATACATATACAAAGGTATAACGCATTTAAATTCAATATCATAAAGCACTTAGTCGTAAAAGTGTGTGTCAACAAACCCGAATATAAACGTAAAAAAACAAACAGAAGGATTTGAACCCTGATAGGGGTCACGCACCTTACCACCTGGATATCCTTTTAGCGAACCAAACCCTATCTTGAACTAAAATCAATTTATTAGCAAGGTACTTCAGATTGAGATCAATCATAACTTACATTCACAACATATCAATCTTCCATCAATTGACAGGTTATACTGTGAGAAACGATTCAAAAATTGGCATAAGCACTGTAAGTAACTTATACTTAGTACTAAATTAGGGATCAAGGAATGCAATCTTCAATCAATTATAAAAACAGAAAGTTAGGGCAAAGAAAGTTAAAGCCAACCTGATAATGGAAATGAAATTGTGACAGCGAAAATTAGCAAAAGTCATAATCCAAAGCGAGAATCATATAACAAAATCAACCAAGAACATGAATCTGTAAGCAGATTAAAGAAAGAAATTGATAACACCTAGAGATCCAACAAACGATTACACAGATCAGCCTTCACCATCACCATCGCTGGTACCTACCACCGCCTAATTCACATATCAACCGAACGCGACGACCTAATTCAACCGACTGAATCATCGTCGACGGCTTAGCCCACGATGATGATGTCGGATGCTTGGTGGTGATGGTGACGTAGGAAGTGATATCCGAAGTTTACCCTTTTCTAAGACAAAAGTTGAAACGGCCACACATGGCAGCCTTCATCATCGTCGTCCTCGCCACCTACCACCGCCTATTACATAGGTCAGCCAAAGGCCGCAACCTATGTCAAGCGATTGCATCGCCGCGTTCGACTGAGCCGACGCAGATGATCGAGGGCCGTTGGTGGCAGTGGTGACGGTGTGAGAGTTGGGTGATGGTAGTTTCCGACGAACAACCCCTACTTCGTGTGTGTGTCTCTCTCTGAGTCGGCATCTGCCTCTTTTGAAGTTAGAAGTTAAAGGATGTAAATTGTGCATCAGAACTTGTAACAAATGAACAGTAAGTTTGTCTCACAACAAAACTTTGGTTTTTAATATATATATAATATATAAAATAGGGGAGGGGGGGGTGAAAGTTCATACATTGCGATTTTAAAGGTCTTTATCGTAAATTTAGAGAAGTTTTCAGGATTTCAGGGCTAACTTCCTGGCGCCACTCTATTTTCCCTCTTCACAGGCAAATCATCACCGCCGCCGGCGAATTTTCTTCGTCGGAAACTGTTCAGGTACTTCCTTCATGTTCATAGCTTCCACATGTCAGCTTCGTTTAGTTCAATATTACATCACTAGTGGTTTGTTTGTTTGATACGCTACTTGTATCCTTGACCTAGGGCTTTTACGCTGTTTATTAGATCTAAAAATGATGTTATTTGAATTCTGATATTGAACCTTAGTTACATACTTCAAACATGGTGGAAGTTATAATCGTTTTACGTTGATCCTGTTGATATAATTCAAGGTGTAGCCTTTTATTTACGGTTTTTTCATGATTTAAGCTGTTTTTGTGGTTGCTATATTTTCCTTTTTATTGTATGAATTTTTTATTTAATAATGATTATGGTCTTTAGATGAACACCAACTGTTTGATGAAATTACCCAGAGAGCAACGCATGCTTGTATTTTCTGTGTGGTTTTTCTGTTAAATGTTGAGCAAATGCTTCGAATACGTACATGTACAAGAAAGCATTAATGTTTGTTTTGAAGTAGAATCAATGTATTATGGAGGCTTCATTGACATCTTAAGTTTGATCGAATTTGAGCTGGATTATATGAATGTCACTTGCCTGTTTTAACACGATAGGTTTTTAATTTATATTATTTGTAATTGTTTTGTTAGAGATGAAGAGAATGATAGCACTAGGGTTTGAAGGATCCGCCAACAAGATTGGTGTTGGGGTGGTGACTCTAGATGGCACAATCTTATCAAACCCACGTCACACCTATATCACTCCTCCTGGTCAGGGATTCCTGCCTCGTGAAACTGCACATCACCATCTGCAACACGTTCTACCTCTAATCAAAGAAGCCCTAGAAACAGCTCAAATTACACTAAAAGATGTTAATTGCCTCTGTTACACCAAAGGTCCAGGAATGGGTGCACCACTACAGGTTTCTGCTGTTGTTGTGCGTGTTCTTTCACAGTTATGGAAGATTCCCATCGTAGGTGTGAATCACTGTGTTGCTCATATTGAAATGGGGAGGATTGTCACTGGAGCTGATGATCCAGTTGTTCTCTATGTTAGTGGGGGAAACACACAGGTGACTGCATTAGTATTGTTATTATTTCTATTATAATTTAATATCATTATTAACAATAATGATATTCTACCATTATTATTTTTGCTGCAAGTTACTGACTTCTTAAACCGTTGTAGGTTTTACATTGCAAACAGATCATTGTTTTTGCAACTGAAAAAAGGAAGTGGAAAAAATGCATTGATGGACACCACTTTTTGAACTTGCAAATTAATGTTAATTGGAAATTTTGAAGATGAATAATTGTTGTACATAGAAAAGCATATAGTGTTAGTTTAAAAAGAGAACGAAGAAATAACTATGTGATGTTGATTTCTTTTTTATTTTTTATAATTAGGTAATTGCATACAGCGAGGGAAGATATCGAATTTTTGGGGAAACAATTGATATAGCAATAGGTAATTGCTTGGACCGATTTGCTAGAGTTTTAATGTTGTCAAATGATCCAAGCCCAGGGTACAACATTGAGCAGGTATGAAATTTATATTTACTACTACTTTTTTTAGAAAAGGAACATTTTTATTGAACATTTTTATTTTTAGGAACATTTTTATTATATTTAAAAAGATTTATGTGTAGAAGATAATTTCAATCTATTCACTATTCAGCTTGCAAAAAAAGGAGAAAAGTTCATAGACATCCCTTATGTTGTAAAAGGAATGGATGTGTCTTTTAGTGGAATATTGAGCTACATTGAAGCAGAGGCTGAAGAAAAGCTTAAAAACAATGAGTGCACTCCTGCAGATTTATGCTACTCTTTACAGGTAAAACTAATAAAAATACAAAATATCCTGATTTTTAAGTTTCAATTATTACATGGTTGATCTTATGACCACATGAGAGTTAGTCAAGCAAGTCCCTTGCCACCCCTAGCATTGAACTTGGTTTGATTTTTTTGGTTTTAGGAAACACTATTCGCTATGCTTGTGAGATTACAGAACGAGCAATGGCTCACTGTGACAAGAAAGATGTTCTGATTGTTGGTGGGGTTGGGTGTAATCTGCGGTTGCAAGAGATGATGAATGTTATGTGTGGCGAAGGGGTGGGAATTTGTATGCAACTGATGATAGGTATTGTGTAGATAACGGGGCAATGATTGCATACACTGGTCTTCTTGAATATGCTCATGGAAATACAACTCCGTTCGAAGAGTCGACTTTCACTCAGAGGTTTAGAACTGATGAAGTATGGGCGGTTTGGAGAGATAATAAGAAGAAGGCATCCAACCCGATGACAAGATCACACAAAACGCAAATACCGAAGGATCATTGGTGTGTTGAATTGTCGTTTTTCTTTCGATGTGAATGTAGGATCATTGTATGAACACTTCAAATTTTTATCATTTAAAAACTGGATATTGTATTTGTATACTGCAACATGGGATTGATGTTATCAGAAGTGATTTATATGCTGATAACTTGTTGAGACTCTGTTAACTATATTATTCAGCCTTGTAAATCAAAGAGTGATTGGATCAAAAGTGACTGAGAACATATAGAAAGAGACGAATTAAAGGAAAACAGATCACATGATAACGTATCAAAGAGAATAAAATAAAATGACAAATTAAATAACAGTGTCCCATGTAACAAACAAGAACAATAAAAACAATTTACTTGCTGACCGATATAAACGCTAAATAATAAATAATAATCCCACTTAAATACACAAAAATAAAAATCAACCTATGTTGTATGTGCAAGTGAAGGGTAGAGGTGCACAAATCGGGTTTACCGGTTCCGGAACCAGTTCTGGTTCCAGTCAACAACGTCGATACCCGGTTCCAGTTCCGGGTTTCGACCGGTTCCAACCGGTTTTTGACCGGTTCCGGTTCGGGTTTTGGCCGGGTACAGGTGGAACCATTTCCTTCCGGTTTTCCCGGTTCCGGTTCTAATTTGTCTGAAAAACCGTACCCGTTCGTACCCACCGGTTCGGGTATGAACGGGTCCAGTTCCGGTTTGGGTTGTCGGTTCCGGTTCCGGGTCCGGTTTTTTTTGCCCACCTCTAGTGAAGGGATCCAAAATTAAGTCCACTAGCCCCAATGATTGTCCAAAATAAGAAATTACCTCCTCTAGTTCCAATTGAAGCGAAGCCAAAGCATTAGATCCTATCACGTGAAAGTTGCATCTAATACCTTTAAAAAATTTCACATGAAAGTTGTAAATGTAAGATTATGTCATTTGGTTTTAAGCTTACAATCATTTTATTTAAGCATGTGAATCAGTGGAAAAATCGAAATAAATGTCTTCAATTCCACTTATAAGAACATTTATGCTTATCAGTTATCACACTATATTTTTAACCACTTTAAAAGTTCATTTCAAAGTCTTTCGATTATGACTTTTTTATTTACAAAATGAGTTAAATAACTCCATGTTCACTTATGGATTATGTTTTATTTCTTAAAGAGCACACTTGGCAACTCATTTGTTTAATTATCCCAAATATGCAGATAAAGGCCCATTAAACGTTTGACATGATGACCAAAAACTCTCAGTATACAAGTATCATCATATATTCATCCAAGGGGAACGATGTTGGTTTTAGTGACTCAATGTCTTAATGATCGTGGTTACAATAAAGTTGACCATGCTTTTATAATCACGTTAATTGAAAGTTGGCAACCGGACAGCCATACCTTTCAGTCGATCATTGATGAGGCAACGATAACATCACAAGATGATAGCATTTTATGGTGACATTCGTAGCAAATTCATTTTAACTTTGACCATCGACTTCAAGACATGTTAAATTGACTTCAACTAAGACTAAACTCTATAAACATGTGTTAGCCATGTTAAAATGTTACTCAATAGTCTTTGGTTGATAGACAAAAACAACAGATAGTATTTTTAAAGTTCTAAGAATCTATGAATCCTGTATTTATACTTAACTAACACATACACTAAACTATGCTTATGTTCTCACCAATCGTATATTTTTGCATACACTAGATTACACTAAAATGCTTATTCTATGATGGCAATAATACATAAACTAAAGTATAATCAAGAAATCATATATTATATGCAACAATACATACACAAAAGCATAATCAATGATGCATAGCTTGCCACATATGTTTAGTGTTAACTATATGTGTTGTATCTTTTCCATCTTGTACTTTGTAATATATAAGTAAATTTAATGGTTAACAACCCCTTCTCTTTGATGATGATTTCTTGAAATCCATTCTTCTGGGGAAGGAATGGTCTTGTTACATATTTGTGCTAGGATAACCTAGAAATAAAACACAAGAGCCATTAGCGTGTATAAGTTCCATTTTTTGTACTGGTAAACAAATTCGCTTATTATGCCACGCCATGACAACAAAACAAGCCTTCAAATCAGCAATACATGAAACGGTGCCCAGAGCATATCTGATTGTAAGATGTTCATTGAAAACGTCTTTTGAACAACTGATGTCGTTTTGTTGGATCCTTGGCTTATTCTTTGCGATGACTCCTTTTTGTCCAGTCCTGTCAAAAGAAGTTCAAATATACGTAAACAATATTATGCCACTCGACTAGCGTTCTAAAAAAGCATTTGTTAGTGGTCTAATCCGACCATTAGTCAAATACTTAAATATGGAATAAAAGAATCTTAAAAACCATAATCATTATTAGAGGTTCCATATTGGTTAACATGGGATGTGGTTTGACCTGAGAGTGACACATCTATGGGTTAAGTCAAAACGAGTTAGGAGATTAAGGAAACAGGGTGGACGAGTTAAAAAGTTACCCAAAGTTGAGTTTCAACGTTTAAAACCATGGAGTTCATTTTAGGTTAAAAAGAAAAAAAATGTTACAGTCTCCCTTATTACTTTAGTTTGTCCTAAAATTACTGTCCACTATCATAAAAAGATGGCTAGGAGAAGCTGGCATGCTGTTATACTAAACCATATTAATATACATATTAAACTCCTTTTGGCGAAATTGACTCACTTGTATATGATGTATCCTTATGCAAAGACAACATAACACAAGTTAAAGTTACCCGCAGGAATTAAAATAAAGAACTAGAACTGATACAATGCTACTCTAAGCATTTGGTAGTTACGCGATTACGCTTTGTAATGTTACTATGAAGCTAAAAACATGGGGGAAAGTTCCTTTACAAAGTCTTTTTTGCCTAAGAAGGCTAAGAATGATTTTTAAAAACTCGAAAACGGACCCAAACAAACTCCGATTAAATTCAATTTTGCATCATTGCAACTAGCTTGTAATTCCCTAAAACCTAAACCTTAAATCATAAACAATAAACCCTAATAATGAAACCAAATTATAAAAACAAACCCTAAACCTATAGATAAAACCTAAAAGCTAAAAAACATGCGTTAAAATCCAAACTCTAAAACTAGTTGTTAAAGCTAAAACAAAAAGCAAATATTGTAGTGTTCGATAGGCGGTTCCAATGCCATCAAAATGAATTCAATCGGAGTTCGTTTGGGTCAGTTTTAAAAAATTTTTAAATCTTTTTTAGCCTTCTTAGGCAAAATAGACTTTTTATTTGATCCTTGCCCAAAAACATAAACTATATAAAATGGTCGTGCTTTTGGTGAACGGTGTAAAAAGGATTTGGGACTAGAGAATCCTAACCCAACCAATACCAAAACAACCAAACGTGTTTTCACCCATTGCCCAACCAGCTCCTTTTATCAACTTCTAACCAATATCTTTTAATATAATCTCAGGAAAACTAAATAATATCACAACAAAATTTTGTTTGAAAAAAAAAGGTTTCCATTTGTTGCCAGACAACCCAAAATTAACATTATTGCTTCTAATCCAGAATTTAATACTGGTACTTTTCAAAGAGACACTATTTTGATCAATTTATGTATATAATTAAGCATCATAAAGACTGTCCATGCAAAAGAAAAACTCATTGATGAATATAATTTCAGAAAATAGACTAATCCATCAATCCATACTTGAAGACATACCTGAACTCATGATAGACCATCCCTTTAGCTCCTGACATGACACTCATGGACCCCACTTGACGACGTGCACGAGCTTTTTGAAGTGCTATGTCATCTGTATCATCTTCCAGTATTTCCAAACCTACCATGTCATCTCCAGCACTTAACACCTGTCATAGAAGCAAATGAATAAATACCCATTTTAACCCATACGCAGCATGTATCAAGATGTGTGTGTGTGTGTGTGTGTTGAGAGAGATGTAAAACCTTCCCAAGAAGAGAAAGTTGATCTTCTAGACGGTGATAGCTCAACTCTGACCCTGCATCTGGTGGAGGCAGGCTTGTAATCACCTGTTAATCAGAAAACGATCAACTCACTTTTTAATGTCATTTCGTGGGTCCTATTTATACCAAGACGTATCATTTGGTTCCATTTATTGTGGCACAGGTTGTATGACTAGTGATGGTCAATTAGATGGAAATTAGTGATCAAATAAAAGGAGCTAGAAATGCTATTTACATTTTGAAAAATAACAATAACACTAGAAAGTAAACAAAGATATTACCTTGAAACTATAACCTTGATCAATCAGAAATTGCTGCCTCTTAGTTGAGTAATACATTTCCTGCATAACAAACAAACAAACAAACAAACAAACAAATATACCCAGTAAATTCCTGCATAACAAACAACAAACTCAAAACTGCACTTTTATCTAACACAAAAACCAGGTTTAAGGTCTTCATATTCATTAATAACAGGGTTAACTACCAAATAAAGATCCATCCATGTCATTTAGTTAAAACTTAATAATATTACCTGTGTATCTGTAGATACTAGGGAGTAGAAAAAAGCATTGTACTCCTCTTTTCCTCCAGCCATTCTATCCTGGAGACGACCCTATACTCAACAAAATCATTCAAAAGGTCAATAATTATTTGTTCATAAAAAATAGAAAAACATGTAAATCTTTGCGAATTTGAGATGCTGGCTGGACACACTTATTAGGCACGATAATAAATTAAGGAAAAAAAGCCATAGGTACCTTTGCCCTGAGAATACGTCCTAGCCGCTGAGCTTCTTGACGCCTTGAACCAGCATGTGATGAAATTTGAATAATCACATTAGCTTCAGGAATATCAATCGAGTTATCACCAACCTAACCAGTGATATCAACATTAATGATACAAGCATACATGTAACCTCCAAAGTATTAATTTCTTTATCAAAATGACATTTTAGGGGTCATACCTTTGAGAGGAAAACAGTGTTAACTTCCTTGCTAGTCTTGAAAGCCTCTAGTATTTTTGTTCTTTCAACATGGCTGCACAGGAAACACAAAACTTTTCACTTGAACACATGCAAGATAGATAAAACAAATAGAAAATAAAAGCTTGAATGGACCTTGTGGCTCCATAGATCATTGGTTTGCGAAGTTTCATAGCATATTCAGTGAGTGCAAAAAGATTATCAGCAAACACAATTATCTTATCACCACGCTGCTGCTCATGGAATCGAATAAGAAATTCACAAGCTCTAAACTTGTTAGGGTTCATCACATATAGTGCCTGAAATTTAAAGCAAACCATAAACAATTATTAGATGGTAGGTTAGAAACCCATGTATTACATGGGTTAAATAAAGACAAATTTTCCATTAGAAATAAATAATTAGAAATTACAAAACAATATTTTAAGTTTAAGTAATGAAGCAATAATATTAAAAATAGAAACGAGACAAAAACAAATGACAAGTTAGAATTGTGACACATGAAGGTGTGAAATGATTGTTTATTAAAGATACATTTTGAGAATATAATTAGTATTTGTTCTTAGAAATCCCTTTTTTTAAGAAACAAAACTTCATATATGGATACCACCTAGATGAAAAAAAAAATACATACGAAAAAACCTCTTAGGATTCAACAATATTTATACGTGGTATAGAATTGAAGATTTATTTTCAAAAGAAAATTAATCGAATACTACTCATAACAAAAAATCTAAATTGATCTTGATGTGTTAAGTACTAAATCAATCTTGAATTTATAATTTCATTTAATTAATGATATAATAACTTTGTATAATTAAATTTCAAATTAGTTTATTTAGTTAAGGATATAGTAACTATTCTAGATTAAATTTATACTAAATATTTAAAAATATGTTCCTGTAATATAATTATTTAATAGGAAAGAAAGTTGGGATAACAAAATTTTGAGAGCACAGAAACGAAACACACGTCCCCCAGGTTATTTATTATTAGTATAGATAGGTTAACAAAAAAAGAACATTGCATACATTATGAGTGAAATCACTTTCTAAAACATAATACCTGTTTCTTCTTAGAATTTTCCTTCTTCAGATATTCAGCAAAAAACTCTTTGGTCATTGGACACCACACTTCAGCACATTGTACATTTGCAATAAATCCACCCTTGACCAGATCCAACCAATTTGCTTCATATAGCTTGGGCCCAATAAGAAAATTCAAATCTGTAATTCTTTCATCCTCTCTAACAAGTGTAGCTGAAAAATTAATAATTTCCACCTCAGATAAAGAAAAATTTCATAGATTCACATGTCTAAATCTCATTATACTATTAAAATGCATACCAGTAAGCCCAAGCTTGCAATGAGATTTAGTGATGCTAATGACTTTACGAAACATATGTGCAGGAACCACGTGCACCTGTACAATTAATACAACTAAATTAAAGTCCAGTTTCACTTAGTTAAGATGAAAAAGTATACATGATATTATGCCTCATCCATGAGTAGCAAACCCCATTCTCTGTTTCTTATTTCCTCGATGATTTTTTCAGATTCTTCTGATCGTTTCCCTCCAAAAGCAACCATGTTATAGGTTGTCACAACTACTCCAGCATTTCCACGGAATCTTTCTTTACTATCAGATGTAAATCGACAAATATGTTCATCCCGAATGTTTGACCATAATTTGAACTGAAAAGCCCATTGGTCAACCGAGACAGCATTTGTTGCTAAACAGAGACAGCTTTTTTTTATTCTGCAGGCTGCAGAAACACCCACTAGTGACTTTCCAGCACCACAGGGTAAGACAATGATGCCAGACCTTGCTCTGCCTGCAAATGGGCTACATGGGTCAAATGGGTCAACCAGTTTCAAAGGTTTAGATTATTATTGCAATACCGTTTCCAAACATCTTGCTAAGACTCTTTTCCTGATAAGGCCGAGGTTGTGCTTGAGGTTTTAATTCCATCTCAAGGTCAGGATTGATCTGCAATATGAAAATGAGCACATGTCAACTGTAGAAAACAACAAAAAATACAATGATCAATATTACCTCAATAAAAACACTGTCAGCTTGAATGAAAACTTACAGTATCATTGCGAAAATCATATTCTTCCAACATGGGATAGTTTAGAGCATTTGGTAAGCATCTCTGTTTTACATTTTCCACCTGTCAAGTAAATTTGTAAAATCAATATTATCTGAATATAAATCAAGTACAGAACAAATTTCCTACAACTTACAAGGCGCCAATTCTTATAACCAATCACAAGGCGACAGTTCTACAGTTTAAACATATGTCCTTAAGATAAGTCAAAGTAATAAAGCCAATTGCTTAGCAGGGTATTGGAAAGGTGCCCTGGGGTTTTAGGTAACCGGTTCTCGCAGTTACCAAAAAAAAAAAAGTATTAAGGCCAAAGAGATGAAGAAGTATACCTGAGCAGGATCAATTTCAAATGAATGTGCTTCTTTTTCTTCAGCTGCAGCTGCCAGCTGTGCTTCATTTAGTAACTCATCGTGTGTACCTTCAATTTCACCAGTTGATCTACTAACGGTGAATCCATCTCCTCCCTGAATGTGAAAGTTAGGATCTAGATCAATGCCAAAACACTTAACAAAATCATAAAGGTACTTCTATATTGTGAATGTAATTGCAACATTTAGCAATTCATACTTCCTAAAAATTAAAATATATCAATTATGAAGCCAACTAATATCTTCAACACAATACCTCATCAACAAAAGCCAAAAGTTAAGAAAAATTGTTGAGCACAGAATTCAAAGCAAAAACAGACCTCATCATGAATCCTAGCCCGTGCTATCACTTCATCGCTTAACAATCTCTTCAGTACCTGCAAAGAAATATCAAGTAAAAAATGAATAATCAGATATCAGCATTGGCTATGCAGATACAAAATGAAAAATAAAAAATAAAAACAGAGATCGCTATCGTGCCTCAGGGAAAGGAGATTCAACTAGGTATCGATTCTTTTTAAGTACAAGTTTTACTTTTCCATAATTTGTTGTAGAAGCATTAATAAAATCAATCATCTCTTTTGGGAGCTTGGTTTTTGAAAGCTTGTTCAAAACCGCAATGATTGTTTCAGTTTCTAGACCCACAGATACAGCAGCATAAAGCGAATGGGGAGTGAGGTTGTATTCATGCATTGATTCAGGCCTGCATGTACAAATCCAAGCCCAAAACATCTCAAATTTCATGTCGGCAAGACAATATTAACTGTTGGAAAGATGTAAACATGTATTACCTGCACACAGGTTCTGCAATAGCAATAAGAAAATCATACGCTTGTTTATACAAGGGCGAGAAGGTCTCAAGAAAGATCCGGCCATCTGCACACGCCCATAACGGACGATTGGCATGGTCTGGTTTAAGTTCCAGTTTAGTATAATCACTCTTCTTTCCATCTCCATAACCTAGAGTTGATGCAAAAAAGTTCATTTCAATCAACTCAAAGCCAAGAAAGAATCACAAACACGCCCCATAGTGTCTACTAATTAGTTAAAAAAGAGACCATCACGCTCATCGTCATTGAAGCCTTCAGCATAATATGCGTCTTCATCATCAATTGCAGCTCTATGATCCTCCTGCACAATAACATTGCATCACATTCAGTTTAACCCTAATATCTGAATCCTTACGAAACATATCCCAGATTTCTTACTTTCAAACTCGCACACAAAATATCAGCTAAACGGATTATATACTTGAAAACATTCAAATGGCAGTGATAACCCGAAACTAATGTAATATCTTTATGGACAAGATTTGCCCAATTAATCAACTACACTAAAAAATTGACAGACCTATAAGAAGTAGATATTAAATTCAATCGTGTATAAGTTGCACAGCCGCACAGGTTAATTCAACAGTTTTTAGGATATAAATGAAACAATGACCTAATCCCATATACAAGAATGAAATAGTAGCAAGGGTTTCTTGTGAATAACCTTGGATGATGTTTTGTTCCTCTTACTAGGTCTCCCACTGTGCTCACCTGTGAACGATCACATAAAGAGTTACGATTGAGAAGATTAACTATCTCATGTTGCATACAATCTTTTGGCATTCTTGATCAGAAGAGTCATGATTTGATCGTAAAATTATAGGGTTTTAAAACTAAAATCAGAATATACCGTGTCCCATGATCGGATATGATATTTGTGGATCGAATCCGACGATTCGTGTGTATAAATCAGAAGAAGATGAATTGTGTTGTGTATGAGTGAGTTGGTGATATCGCAGATGAACTGCAGGTTACAAGGCTGTGTTTGGTATATCAAGAATTGAACATGGGTTCAGTGAGTCGGTGCTCGAGAACGACCGGTTGCGTTCCCTGCCACACTAACCGGTTTGATCCAAACTAGTACCCTAAATCGTTTTTTTCCTAATTAATATAAAGGGCAAAATAAATAAAACAATGTTACAATTTTTATTCCAATTTTTAAAAAATTATAGATATATATATATATACACACACAGGAGAAGGTTTCTAAAAAAACCATCATTTTGAAGAAAAATTAAGAAAACTAATCACAATTATTAATAATTAGTTTTTTTTTCCTTTATTCTTTTTTATTTCCTTTTATTATAAGATAAAAAGTGCAAAAAAAGGAAAGAAAAAATGAAAAAAAATATTTATTTTTGGTTATTAGATATATGTAACTTGTATGTTACGCATATTGATTGCATATATGT
Organism: Mikania micrantha; assembly: GCA_009363875.1. NCBI lineage: Eukaryota > Viridiplantae > Streptophyta > Magnoliopsida > Asterales > Asteraceae > Mikania > Mikania micrantha. Next base: position 76,627,970 of record CM018694.1, on the reverse strand, counting down.
ACTTTTATAAGTTACATACGCAACGTTTTGAGTTACATATGCGTAACTTCGTGATTTATATATTCAAAAAAAATTGATATTATATCGTTTCTAACCGTGATTTATATGTACTTTTATAAGTTACATACGCAACGTTTTGAGTTACATATGCGTAACTCCGTTTTCTTCTTAAAAATTTTTCGGCATCCTCAGGGTTTATTTTCAAGATCCGTCACTAAGTAACAAAATATACACTTATCGTTGTTGCTTTTGGTTTGATACAAAAAATAGTAACAAATCCAATTACATCCATCTCGTTAAATCATTAATCCGCTGCATCCAATTGTTTTATACTATTCTAATAACCCTTAACATGATTTTGGTTGAAATGTTTTCCTATATACAAATGTGTACATTTAAAAATGAAATTTATATATAGACTTTATGAACTAAAAGTGTATTTTGGAAAACTTTCGTTACTTTTATAGTTTTATGTTTTTTTATATATGATAATTTTTAATGTTTTAATACGTCAAACTTACCCAAGATTTTATCTTTCATATATAATAAACCACCCCATACCTCACTTTAGTGGAATTTTTACTAGGTACACTTTTTATTGTGTATATAATAAACCACTTATTTAATTTAATGTGCTATATTATTACTAATTACTAAAATAATTATATCGTTAAGCAAGTTTTAAATTCGTATTATTTGTTGCTGAGGCCCCCTTTTTGGTCACATCCCAACAATTGATTTTAGCCTTTTGGGCATTAATTTTCATTTATTGAGTCATTACCAGCTATAGTTTGTTTCAGTTTGACAATTATATATATATATATATTAAAAACCAAGTTTTAGTTGTGAGTAGATATAGAGATACTGTTCATTTTGTACATATTTCTTTGCTTGCTGTACAAGTCCCCTATGACTTTCTTCTGGCTTCTTTTTTTACTACTTTTCTTCCCTCATCTTCCTGCTCTGTCATTTCTTGCTTCAGCCTTCAACGTCGTTTACCATGTCCAGTTCGAATTCTTCTTTAATCGTTGCAGTAGGTATCTAATTTTACGTATTTGATTTTGAATTTCCCCACTTTTGTTGATCTTACTTTAAGGTTTTGAGACACTTCTCATCAACATAGGAAACATGGATGGATGACAGCACATGGATCCCATCTCTTTGTATCTCTTAGAAGGTAGACGTGAGGCTCTTTAGGAGGACTTCATGTCAAAAGGAAATAACGAATTCAGGTTTCTCCTCCTCCATAAATTTAGATTATTTGCAATCGTTGATGTGACAGTTGCATACGAGAATTTACGTCATCAATGATGTGAGCACATTTGATCGTTATAGAAATCCATGTTGATTTAATAATTGTAATTATTACAGGTTGATAGTAGGTGAGAAATGATGAACGTGGGTGAAAACCGTGTTCAAAACGGAGTCCTGGATTGTCCGGAATCGAAAAACGAAGAAAAATCACTAAGTGTTGGTCGATTGGACTCATCGCGGTACGCGGAGGTGGGTTTGGAAGTTCTCCGCGGTACGCGATGCACGAAAGAAATCTGAGATCTCCGGATTTCTTCGCGGTACGCGAAGCCTTTTGGGCTTCTGGTCGCGGTACGCGACGGATGTGGCGGTGCAGAAATCTGATCTACTTCATCAGATTTCATGCAAGAAAAATTTTTATTTCTTCTTCTCGAACTTGGACGCAACCCAGACGAAAACACACACACATATACCATCTGATCTTCATTTTCAAGGCTTTTGAACGCAAGGATCGTACCAGGAATCATCTTAACAAGTTCTGATCATCGTTTTGAAGTCAGAAATCCGGTTGATTAGGTAATGATCCGTTTAAACCTTCTAGTTTGATTTTGATTGATTAGATTTTGATTTTGAACGTAAAGACATAGTTAGGATTGTTGATTATTGTCTAGAAAATGGCTAGGATTGATTATAAACGAAGAACACGAAGTTCTAACGGTTAAATCCTTGTTTTGATCCGTTGTAATGCCCGGTTTGCATGAAATCATACCCATTATTATAATGGTTTAAAACCATTTGATTATAACAATGTAGGTGATTAGTTTGATTAATCTTTGAAATGCAAAGGTTAAATCCAAGTATTTCAAACTAATCATAATCATTAACATACTCATTGGAATGATTATCTGATGTTTGTGATAACAGTCAGATTAGTATGTTAAATCTGGTTATTTAACCTATTCTAATGCTACATTGTGATATTTCATGATATTTGGGTAATCAATAATAAGGATTAATCATTTCTAAGCCATTAAATTATCTAGAAACTGTTTTAGCATTACAATCAACAACATTAACTATCTGATTAATCAGAGATTATTCTGATTAATCTAGAGTGTCATCAGCTTTGTGTTAGGAATCTAATGCAATGTAGGTTCCTACATTATCATACATTGTATGATATGACATTAAATTAATTAATTATATAATTAATATCGAGTTGATGATTACTAAGCAATGTCTTTGACATTGAACGTTCAGAAGGATCTAATCAGTAAACTAGAACATAAATAACTTATTAAAGATAACTAAATGCAGAATCATCTCTGTACTATCAGTTTGGTGATACACTGCTACCATATTATCATCAGGTGAGTTTCGTACAACCCCTTTTTATTCTTAATCTTTTATAAACATCGGGGTAACACTGCAAACTGTTGACTGAATATATGATATGATTCAATGATATCTGTGTGATTTCATTAGACTTTTGTGGGATTTCATGGGATTTTGCGTGTAGACTGAACCCTATCATGGAACTGAAAGTCCTCATTTTTGAACTGTATCTAGTGAACCCATGTGTGGCCGAGCAGAAAACATTGATAGTACTATTGGTTGACACCCCATTCGCTGGGAGGATTGCATCTCCCCTTGTGTGAATGTTTGTTATCTGTTTCCTGAACTTCTTAATGGTGTGATAGACATTAAGATAATGAGGCACTAAGATATGTACCGACGGGTAATATCTTGAGAACTGAACTAGACGTCCGAAAGGAACTAGATACAGGTCCCATGGTTATCCAGAACTGAACTTTTGAGAACGTGCTTATCATATCATATTGTTTTAAATTAAACTGTCGATCTCACCAGCTTTGTGCTGACGTTTCAAATTAAATTCTTTTTTTGCAGGAAAACAGTGACCACCGGGTGAGGATGCACTTTTGAGTTATTTGCACTTTAATAATAGTATTGTAATTAAATAAATATAGTTGTAATGTGGTTGTGATTGCGACACCCTGGTAAAGTATTTACTTTAAGTTAATCTGTGTGCTTATGATATTGGTTCAAGTAAGTCACCCCTCACCTCAGAGACATCACCACTATGCTTCCGCAACCGATTCAGTGACGTCAGACCAGACACGAGGTGACGAGGGGTGGGGGTGTGACAGTTGACCAAATAACTTGAGTTGCTAGACAAATTAAAAGTAGATTATAAAATGATAGGATTTTATTTACTCACCATCTGCTACTTACTCATTTGGGTTTTTTTTTTCAAACTCTTTATGTTGTTGTATTGTATACGACAGAGATTTGCCTCTACAATGGACCGGAATGTAAAAGGCTATAGAGAATTGCTATTTTGGTTATCATTACGAATGTATTATACTACCAACTGTTGGGTCAGCTCCTATTTACTTCAAATAATTGCGTTTTTATCGCCTTTGTGTCAGATATAGGCCGGTGAGAAGAGTGTTGACTGTTGAGGGATTTGGTTGTTAAATTCTTTAATTTGTGGTATTCTTACCTCAGATTCTATATATAATATAACTAGATTGAGAGAATGTGTGTAGGTGTTGGGGTTTAGGTTGGTGTTGAGTTTCTACTGGTTATCTCTTTATATATTTGCTTGCATCTTTATTGCCCATAATGAAGTGTGCTCGGTTTCATGTTTTTAGGTCCGATAGGGTATACTTAATCAATTAGGGCTTGATTTTGGCTTTAATATATGGATACATGGATGTCTCTGGTCTGATTATCAATAAGGTTCTTTTAAAGTTCAGGGTTGCTCTTATCATCCTCACTGTAATTATATGTTCAAAAGGTTCATTCAAAGTTGAGGGTTGCTCTTATCATCCTCACTGTAATGATATGTTCAAAACCAACTTAGGTTGTATATTGACTTTGATGGCTCATTAGGATGGCTTATTAGAGTGATATTTTTTTGGGTCTATGAAGTATTAAGAGTCTATCCAAATAACATTAGGGGTATATATAGCTATGTGGATCCTTTTCATATAATGTTTAAAAACATTTTAGGAAATCTTCTTTCGAAAACCTAAAACTAAGACCTTATATTCGATGGTGATATATCTATATTGCAATTATATTTTCTCATCTTAATTCATAAATACATTGATTTTATTTTTACTAAATTTATAGCATACTTGGTAATAAGTAACCTAACAGATAACATGTTGAATATTTACTACAAACATGTTTAAACCTTCAAACTGCCTTGCATATACTTTTTGGTAATTTTGAACCTTGGCCACGAATGAAAAATTCTAGAAGGAAGTATAAGAAACGAATAGCCAAAAATTATTGAATATTTTTATTCGATGTTGTTTTTGGAAAATTGTTTTCAATCTTTCGAACATCTGATGATGTGTTTTGATCTTTTAAAGTGACTTATTAATTCATTGATCACATTATGGTGTATTTTTGTCTTTTTACCTATCAAAGAGTGTTTTTAACCTTATGATCACTTTATAATGTCGATCGCTCTTTCTGTTTGCCAGAATATGTTATTGATCTTTTAATCACATTATAATAGGTTATGGTATATTTTGGTCTGTTGACTTATCAAAGTGTGTTTATGGTATGAATCAAATATTGAAATAACACATTGGTGTCACAAAGAATCTTAACCAAGATTTCTAGATGAGCTGGGTAAGATATTGTATATCTAATAGGTTCAAATCCTATCATTGCTTTATGAACTTCCTTTCTTCATTAAATCTCCTAATTCAACACAACACATCATTGAGTATGATTCTTAATTGATCTTAGCGACTCAAAAAACATTATTATATATGGATCCCCTGTATACCGCTCCTTTCATTGGAATATAGACATAATATGAACTTGATTTTTGACTTACAACGAGCCAAATAGGTAAAATTAAAACAAGATCTACCACAAGAACGAGAAAAAAGATACCTATTATCATAAATATTGCAAAATGTCGAAGATACAACACCACTTAAAAATGTACAAACAAACAATAACATTACTTAATGCTTGATTGCCGTTATTAACAAAAAAACTTAAAACCCCTATAGAATTCAAATTTGATCCAACATTTAACAATATAAAAAGTTTAACAACATAAAGTTTTATTTTATGTAGGCGTTTTAACAACATAACAATACTCAATCATAATACACGATTTTATAGTTTATATTGTTTGCTGTTTAAAAATTATAGAGTATTACCTTTAAATGTTAAACATTTATATACTAACATATATAAAAAAAATCAACATACGTCCCGCTGCGGAGCACGGGTCAATCCTCACTTGTTAATATAAAAAATCAGACATCTATATCATAACATTTTCTGTTTTTATTCATAGGTTGCACTACAATTACCTCTTTATAAGCTTATTCATAAAGTTGTGTTATCTCAACTTTTTTAAACGTGAAAGTATTAAAACTATATATAGCCAATATAATTATATTATAAATGCAAAAACATGAATTTTCTTATATTATACATAAATTTTTGTGTTTATATTTATATTTACTTTTTTTATTGTTTTAATTTATGTGATGCAAGACCTGACGAAACTAACCACATGGGAAGTTATATAAAAAAATATGAATTTTCTTATGGTCTGTTACATGTTTGGATAATATATTTTTATTCACGCCTTCATGGATAAGTCATACGAAATTGTGAAATTTTCTACCAAGACAGATGTTTTATATAAGATTTATGATGAGAGATGTCCATATGGTTAGCACAAATGTATACTTAAATTAATTTTTTATTAAAGACGATAATTTCTTTAATGTATCAGAAATAAATCTCTTGCTTTGGGCTTATACATTTAAAAAAAACTAAAGACCAGAGTTTTAGTTGTCAGTGATAGGAAACTACGGACCAGAGTTCTAGTAGTGAGTGATAAGTTAGCGCAAACAATTTCATACACAAACATGTTAACATAATATGATTTTAAGTTTTGAACATGTTTCGTGTTTACTCTGTACATATTTCGTGTCTAAAATACGTTGACACGTTAAGACTTGCTTATTTTCGTGTCTAAACAAATAAAAAACCGTTTACCTTTTAAGACATGTTTATAATTTTAATTTTAAATAAATAATATAATAATATAAGTGTGTAGCTGATTACTTTCTTAAATTTCTAATTATCTAACTATAGTTTCTTGACGGGTTTCTTAACATGTTCCTTAACGGGTCATTTATATTATTAAATGTAAACATGTTTATTAATGGGTCATATTGTATTGACATGTTTTAAACAGGTCGTGTTCGTGTTTGAAAAAACATACACTATAATTGTTCATGCCGTGTTTGTGTGTACCTATTTTTTATTTCATGTCTTAACATGTCATGTCTTATCGTCATATCGTATCGCGTTATACCCGTTATGCCAGCCTAGTGATACTATTAGGTTTGGTTTTATGTATTTAGGTTTGTGCTTTCGGAAGGTCATATGCCCAACAATGTTAATCATTCACAAATTTGCATTTATAAACAAGGATCTTTACAATAAAGTTAATTGTTTAATTAATTCATTTCAATAAGCATTTGTCTTTTCTATTTTATTAAAGCGTGAAATTCATATAACTAAAAATGGCTCATGCTTTAATTTAATTATAATTCAAGATAATTAATATATATATATATATATATCTATTAAAGATATAACGAGTAGGATAGTTACTTTTTTGTCATTCTTTTTCTTATATTTGAGTTTATTGATGTCTGTTTTTACAACTTAATACACTTTAGGATCTTGTATCAAATGTTTAGGCATTTCTTTATCTACGTTTATGTATTCAAGTTCATGTTGGTTTATGTCACAAGGTGCAACTAATAAATCACTTTTTTTTTATTAAACCGACTCTCTAGTCTTTACCAAGAATTTCTCGTGGCAACACACCAAGAGAAGAGGAAACACTTAAGCAGTATTATTCTATAATCAAATTTTATAGAAACACTCTCATTTTAGAGTTTTAAAGTGAAACTCCTATTCCACCACAATTTAGTTGATTTTTAAATCTTGTGAATAACTGATTTGTTCCTTATGTGAATTTTTTTGTGTTATATGTATTTAGTGTCAATATTATAATGGCAATAGCAAGTGATAGGATATGATAGATTCTAATTCAACATGTTTGTTTATGGTTAGTGGCTATATTAAATCAAGTAATTAGGGTATGGTATCTATTCCATGCAACTTGCAACTATGGAAGTAAACAATAATTTCCTTACATTTTCATCAAAAAATTTCCTATATATTATTAAAAATCAGTTTAACTATTTGTATTATTAATAATATTAATAGGTTTAATACATGTATTATTATTATTAATACTAATAGCTTTAATATAAGTAATAAGTGAACCTGTATAATAGCCTTTTTTCCTATGTTTAGGTACCTTTAATTGATCATCCTTACATGTAAAAAAACACAGAATTTCATATTTAATAATTAATACAAGAGATATTAAGAAAAATTATAAAAGCTACTTTTTATTATTTTTTATTTATTAATATAAAATTTTGTCCCCCTTCTTATCCTTTAGCTGCAACCAGACATAATTTACATACAAGTGAGATTTAGCAGGGTAAGGTTGTCTACCACGATTCGATGGTAATTGGTCTTATATACGAGTTACACAAGACGAATATGAGTTCAATAATTGAATTATATTAAATAATGATTGTTCTTTTATAAATTGTGTATAGACATATGCAAGACATATAAATGATACGAAAGATGTGATATGAGTAAGAGATGTGTATCATAATAATGACTTGAATAACTTTATTATTTATATATTTATTTATTTTTATGTCCAATCAATTTGATGCAACATCTCGTGAAATTGTGAAAATTTGGTTTCTTGTCGTCCATTAATTAATTATTATCCATACATGTATGTATATGTATATGTATGTATATTTGTGTATGTATGTATGTATTGTAAAGAGAAACGTCAGATTTTGTTGTCCAGACGTGCGAGAGTTTGGGCTCTGGGAAACCGGAGGAGATATGGTCGTTCAATGAAAGCCCATCCTCGTCACCATCATTTATCAGTCCAACATCTATTGCCTTTATTTCCTAAAGTCGTCTTCACTTCCCCTGATTCTGCAACTGTTGCTTCTTTCATCGCTTTCACATCATAATTCAACTTTAAGCTACCGATTTCATCATTGATCGATGGCCTTTAATCCTCAAGGTAACACGTTTTCTTGCTTTATTGGTTATGTAGGGTTTATTGCTCGCGATTTTCGTGTTTTTGTGTTAAATTGCGTTGGATTCTACCGGATTTAAGTTCATGCTATGTTGATTTTGATTTGAGGTCTGGCAAACGTGTTTGTGATGTAATTTGTTTGAATTAAGTTGTTTTTGTTGGTGTTTGAGAGGAGTTGGTGCCCTAAATGTTGAATCTGGTTTAAATAGATAAAGGGGTAGGACTAATTAGCTATTGTTTTGTTACAAGACTGCAAATTAATAGGTATTTGTGGATATCATATAATTTGTGCTGACTGCTGAGTTTAACCTAATTAATTTATAGTTAGTGATGGTTTCAGAGGACTAGCTGCTCTTAGGTGATGCTTGGTTTGTTACCTATGGATTTGATTGTAATGTGGATTATGAATAGGTTATCAATACAGTCATCATTCTTAATTCCCTTGTATGGTTTAATGATTGGGTATGGATATCAAATTGACTTCCAGGTAGTTACTTCGTCTCCTTCATCCGCATATAAAAAAATAAGACCAGGTACAGCTTGAACTTTTGGGAAAGATGATATGATACTCCAACTTCTTCATGCAATAATTGTTTCAACGTGGATGTTATTATTCTTAAAAGAATAAAACTATTATTTGAATTATCCTCAGAGGCATTTAAAAGAAGCAGGCAAAACATACATCAATTTTGAGTACCAAAAGTATCATTATGGTACTCGAAATGTATCATTTAATCATTTTTCTTCATCATTGTTTTACAGGGAAACAGACTGACATCTTCCTCAATATGAAGCAATCAGAGTGAACAAGTGAAACCTGAACCAAGTTTGTTCATTTAATTGTTTGTTGATTACGAAGTGAAAATTTTATAGTTTTCGTAGTCATAAACTTGTATTGTTTGCCTTTTAATGCAGGTACTGTAAATTGTTTGCTTCTAATACGATGGATTGCAACTGCATTGAGCCGCAATGGCCAGCTGATGACCTCTTGATGAAGTATCAGTATATATCAGATTTCTTTATTGCTCTTGCTTATTTCTCCATACCACTGGAGTTAATATACTTCGTTAAAAAATCATCAGTATTTCCCTATAGATGGGTACTTGTTCAGTTTGGTGCTTTTATTGTTCTCTGTGGGGCTACACATCTTATTAACTTATGGACCTTTAATGTGCATACAAGAACAGTAGCAATTGTAATGACAACTGCCAAAGTCTTGACTGCTGCAGTTTCATGTGCAACTGCACTTTTGTTAGTTCACATTATTCCTGATTTACTTAGTGTAAAAACTAGAGAATTATTCTTGAAAAATAAAGCTGCTGAGCTGGATCGTGAAATGGGTATCATTCGAACCCAAGAAGAAACAGGAAGACATGTAAGAATGCTGACTCATGAAATCAGAAGCACTCTTAACAGACATACCATTCTAAAAACTACACTTGTTGAATTGGGGAGAACATTAGGGTTAGAAGAATGTGCTCTTTGGATGCCAACACGAAGTGGTTTAGAGCTTCAACTTTCATACACTCTTCACCATCAAAACCCTGTAGGGTTTACGGTTCCAATTCAATCTCCTGCAATCAATCAAGTTTTTAGCACGAATCATGCGGTTAAGATATCTCCTACTAGTCCTGTTGCTAGATTGCGCCCAGCTTCTGGTAAATATATGCTAGGAGAGGTTGTTGCTGTGAGGGTCCCACTTCTACATCTTAATAATTTTCAAATATATGATTGGCCAGAACTTACAACAAAACGTTATGCGTTAATGGTGTTGATGCTTCCTTCTGATAGTGCAAGGCAATGGCATATTCATGAGTTGGAGCTTGTTGAAGTTGTTGCTGATCAGGTTTGCACATTTTCTGTTTTTGTTGATTTAATATGAGCTGATATTTTTTTTTCTAATTTGTATTTAGGGTAAACTGCACAAAATATAAATGAACTAAGAACTTACTTTCCTAATTTTAGCAACCAACTATAAATTAAGTGCAAAATAGGAGCAACTTACAATTTACTTTCCAACACAGGAACAAACAACGTTTATAGCTGATTTTATCTGTAACTTAATGATCTTGCACTTACTAGTGCCATGCTGACTGCTTATCTGATGCCATGTACACAAATAAGCGTTTGTGTTTTCTTAAAAATATTTACAAGTATAAAAAGTGATATTTTCTTTAAAACTTATGTTTGAAAATAATTATTTAATGCTACTCCAGATGTCACATAGCATACATATATACTAAAATGACAAATAAGAACATAAGATGTTAGGTCATACTTGTCACACCATCATTTTTGTTATATTCCTGTTTTTTAGGTGGCTGTGGCTCTTTCACATGCTGCAATTCTTGAAGAATCCATGCGGGCCCGGGATTTGCTCATGGAGCAAAATGTGGCACTCGATCATGCCAGACGAGAAGCCGAGACAGCTGTGCGTGCACGTAATGATTTTCTTGCAGTTATGAACCATGAAATGAGAACTCCAATGCACGCAATTATTGCACTTTCATCGTTGCTACAAGAAACCAATTTGACACCTGAGCAACGACTCATGGTTGAGACTGTTCTTAAAAGCAGTAATTTGCTTGCCACCCTAATAAATGATGTATTAGATCTTTCCAGGCTGGAAGATGGTAGCCTTGAACTTGATTCTTCATCTTTTAACCTTCATTCTCTCTTCAAGGAGGTATTTTCTTATTACATCTTGATTATATATTTTCTAATTGTTTGGTTATGGCAATTTGATATCCGCAATAATCAGTTTTTATAACATTTGGGTAGACAGATTTTGCTTCAGATTATAGGATTATTTAGGAGTCATATAATTAGTTTCTTACTGCCTACAACAAAACTAAATATCAAAAGGTAAAGTTACCTTGTATGCAAGTTTGTTTTTGGCAATTGTTGAAAAAACCATATGAACTTTCTTGCTGGTCATATACAAGTCACGTAACTCTGTTTTTACATGAATAATTTCTTGAACTTTTAGAACATTGTGAAAAAAGTCTTGAATAAAGTTTAGTGATTTGATCATCCAATCACTCAGTTCACAAGATTGTCCATTTATTCAGTTTTGCATCAATTGTATATACCTCAGTTTGAAGTGTAGGTGGACACTTCAACTTTACCTCAACTTACATTTTTTAAACTCACCTCTTAACTTTGTAACCTGCCATTTGACCTCCTCAAGTTTTTAAAATTTAGAGTTTATACACTCTGGTATAGTTGTATACATAATGTTACTCAATGACTTTCGTTTGTTAATTTAAAAAAATAATACTCATAAGTTATATTGATAGATGGTAGCATGCCAGTACTGTGAATTTGAAGTGTCGGTAATCACTTTAAATTTATCCCCTCAACTTTAATAGTTTTTTAAACTAATGTTTTGACTTTGTAAAATGTCAATTTGATCTTCTCAAGTTTTTAAAATTTAGAGTTTGTCCTCTATATTATTATATATTATTTGATTTTTACTCAATAACTTTTGCTTTTATTTTTTAAATAATATAACCGTGAGCAGTGGCAAATCTAGAAAAATTTTTTAGGAGGGGCAAAAAATAAGTCCATAAAAATCGGTATGGTTAAATAGCGGGTCCTCGGCAGTTGCAGCTAAAAATCAAATCTATCATGAGTATTTAGAAAAATAATTGCTTGAATGATCATTTTTCAAGTTATATAACAAGCAAGTATTCATATAACTCTATGAGTTGAACACAATAATCATTAAATAATCAATTTACTTTCATAATTGTGTCCGTTTATAATCAGATTTGTGCCCCTTTGTGATTAGATTTGTTCCCTTTTTTGTTTTGAAATCAAGCAAATTTATTTAAAAATAATATGTTTTAACCTTTCATTGTGGGCTCCTATGGAGCACCTATCCCCCTACCAATACATTGGCTATGCCATTGACTGTGAGTTATATCAACTGACGGTAACATGTTAGTACTTTGAAGAATGAGAACGACAAATGCTGAAGAACATGGATAAGCGCTGACAAGACTAATCCCTCATCTATTATAAATTGTTACTTTTACCCTCTTAAGTTTCTAAAGTTTCAAGTTAACTCTCTATAGTATATATAATATGATTTTTTATAAGTAACTTTTGTCCGTCAACTTTAAAAAAAAATAATTTGTTGTGTGTTTATTTTTATGTACGTTTTGGAGTTAATTTAGTTAGTATACGCGGTGATGTAAATTTTGTTCGGCAAAATATTCTTTCAGTTGGTATACGCTTTGATGTAAATTTTGTTCGGAAAAATATTTTTTCTACTTATTTTTATGTGTTTCAAGTTGCTTTATGTAATGACGTAAATTTTTTGCGTAAACGGATTGTGTCTAATATAATATCTAACTCAATTTGAAGTATTAGTGGACACTTCAAATTTACCTCTCAACTTTAAAAATTTTTTCAAATTCACCTCTCAACTTTGTAATGACCTACTCAAGATTTTAAAGTTTAGAGTTCTCAACTTTAAAGGTCTTTCAAACTCATTTCATACCTTTGTAAAATGCCACTTAAGCCTTCTCAAGTTTTTAAAGTTTATCCTCTATAGTATATATAATTTCATTTTTACACTTTAATTTTTGTTTGCTAATCTAAAAACATAATAATCATAAATGATATAGACTGAAGGTAACGTACTGGTACTATGAAAAATGAGGTCAACACCGATTGAAGAACATTGGTAGCTACACACGGCTATTAAGACAAACCACATCATGTAAAAACAATATTATTAAGATTTTTTGTTGTTAGTCATGTCGCCACACACGGCTAGGTTCCTACAATGTATGAGTGTCACTTTGTTACGCTATGTTTACATGTAATATCTTTGAAAAAGTTTTGCATCTAACCTATAGTAATTCACGTATGTCTCTTTATGTGGTTAAATACGTTAATGTCACTGATGCAATGCGCGCAACAATGTTCATATGTGTGCCTGTGCCACATTGTTACAAATGAGGGGTTAACGATTTGGAAGAATAAGCCTCCTATTACACAAGTTTATTCTAGAAAGGGCAGGATTGTAAATAAACACACATAGTTTGTTATAGTGGTCATTAAATAGAAGGATGGGTGGGGTAAGAGAGGCATGTTGAGTTGTTGGTTATTGTGGTTTAATTACTTCCAAGTAGTTTCTATATATATCTTGTCACAATGCCTAGGTCAAGTGCTTTCTTATATATTTTTGTATTAAATTACATTTCTAAATTTTTTCATAATGCAACATGATATCTACTTGTGGCCTATAACTTTTTTTCCCTTTGACCTTTCTTACAATTTTTTCTATTAAATTATTTTAAAAAAAAATCTTATAACTATAATGTATAGAGCATAATAATGTTGTTTATCCATGTTTTAATCTCCATAAGTGGTCGCCGTAACTTCATGCGTTTCTTTTAGTCATAACACTGAACTGCAAAGCACGGGTAAAAAAACTTATTTTCTAGAGTATTAAAATTTGCCAAACACTCAAACAACTGATAATTTGATTATTATTATTGCAAACGTCCAAACAGTGGTTTTGATTATTCAATAATATGCATACTTACTTTTGCTGATGGGTTTTGTACTTATTTTCTCAGGTTCTAAACTTAATAAAGCCCGTTGCATCAGTGAAAAGGTTGTTTGTAACTTTAAGCCTTTCTTCAGATTTGCCAGAGTATGCAGTTGGTGATGAAAAGAGACTTCTGCAGATAATTCTAAATATTGCTGGGAATGCTGTTAAATTCTCAAAAGAGGGCAGCATTTCTATTTCTGCTATCATGGCAAAGCCAGATTCTTTGCGGGACCCACGAGCTCCTGACTTTTTCCCTCTTCCTGGTGATAATAACTTTTATATGCGTGTTCAGGTTCGTTTTCCGTTAAAACCTTAAAAGTTCAATAATCATGTTTAATGTCTTGGGTTCTTCGGTTCTTAACCCGCTCTTCTGGTGTAGGTAAAAGATAAAGGAATTGGAATTAGCCAACAAGACCTTCCTAAACTGTTCACGAAATTTGCAGAAAGCCAATCACCAGCAAGTAGAAATCCAGGTGGCACTGGACTTGGCCTTGCCATTTGTAAAAGGTAATTATGATTTTTTTTCTTAATCTTATGTGTGATCAATAATATAGTGTTAATTGTTATTTTAAATTGAAAATACATAAGGCATAGTCATACCCTGTAAATCTCACTCATTGCAAAGCTAGTGGTAGCGTCTTGAGGAGATTGGGATTTAGGCAAACCTTACGTCGAACTGTTTTCAAAAAAGACCCTTGGCTTCAAAAGTCAAAACAAATAGCATACAAACAACCCTGCTAAAAACAGAGGGATAAATTCTACCAAAACAAAAGACATGGTGAAAGGGTAAGTAGGAACATGTGTAATATCTTGGAACAACACATAGACCTAAATTACAGTTATAAGTAATACACAAAATTCACTTAACGTGTAGGAAAAAATCTAAATCCCTGAGATAGTACTAAGCTACATCTGTATTTTTTTCTAAAAGACCTTGGCCCTAATCCTACATTTCCTATGTCCTCAAAGAGGTTCATTTTTAGTATATCTTGTCTAATTTGCTCATCCTAAGTCGTGGCCTACCTTTACTCCTACTCCCTCCGCATTTTAATTAAAAATATATGTTAGATCTATAAATATGGTAAAAATAAGCATTCAACATTTTTAATAATTTCTGCTGATTGAGGCTTTTCATGTTATATGTTGTTACATATGTATACTTTTTAGTCATGGTTAGAGCATAATTTAAAAAACTCTTGTCAAGTTATAATAATATATGTTTTGTATAGCAACTTTTTTTAAGAATTGTGTGTTATGTTACAGATTCGTAAATCTTATGGATGGTAATATATGGATTGAAAGTGAAGGTATCGGTAAGGGATCTACTGCAATCTTTTATGTAAAACTCGGATTTCCGGCACATTCAAATGAACCCCGACTCCCTCATTTGAGACTTCAACCAAAACTCGGTCAAACAAGTTTTCCAGGACTCAAAGTTCTAGTCATCGATGATAATGGGTTAGCCAAATCTCAAGTCTTGATCCATCCATCCATGCATATTTGTTTTTACATATATATGTGTGTGTGTAATGCAGGGTCAGCAGAACAGCAACCAAGGGGCTTCTGGTGCACCTTGGTTGTGATGTAACCACGGTTAGCTCAGGTGAAGAGTGCTTACGAGTTATAACTAAAGACCACAAGGCAGTCTTCATGGATACCTCGTTACCTGGAACTGAGAGTTACAATGTTGCACGACTTGTACATGATAAATTCCCAAAACGCCCTGAAAAACCGCTCATGGTCGCGCTAACAGGCAACACTGATAAATCTGCAAAGGAAAACTTGTTGAGAGCTGGTATGGATGCAGTTGTACTGAAACCAGTTTCTGTGGAAAAGATGAGAATTGCTTTGTCAGAGCTTTTAGAGCATAAAAAAGATGTACATGAAGCGTTGTAAGCATACCTCCTGCCATAAAGGTAGGTTTTTTTGGCACCTTCAGTGACTTGTACATATTGATACTGTTGGATGATGTTAATTCCACCATATAGAGGATGATACTGATTTGAAATGAGATGTAACATGCTGAATAAGTACCTAAATTGTTTAATAGAATTGCTTTTATAAAAACACTTGTGTTGTTAATTAATTAAAAGTTAAAACTATAACATCCCGCTCATTCTACCACCAATATTGTCCTCTTTCTTAGATTGCTGCAACTCAAGCATGCTTAACTGTGGAGTTTTCAACAATCAGCTAAACCCAAAACGCGTTGCTGATATAAGAGACGGATCATTACCTATGAACCAGGAATCTCTCATTTTCACAATCGATGTGAGATTTACCTAAGATGTCACATACTCCACTTAGGGACTCATCGTCCTCGATGTGGTTTGCCTACCATCCCGTATATAACAGGAGTGTCTCTGATACCATTTTGTAACATCTAGTCTCGTATACCACTAATATTGTCTGATGTGCCAACTCGAAGCTCATGGATTTGTCTTTGGTTGCCTGGGTGAAAACTTCAAAAGGAGGTCACCCATCCTTGAGTTGTTACAACCAGAGCACACTTAACTGTGTAGTTTTCATGTGTTATACAGTCAGCTAAGCCCAAAACAGGCTGGTGATATAAGAGATGTATCGTTACCTATAAACCAGAAATCTTTCCTGTTCGCGCCCGATGTAGGATTTGCTTATAATGTTAGGTTAGAGTCTCACATAGAGCAAAAATTGCTATGGGTTGAGTCAGGGGATTTCCTAGTTGTAAATTTCCTTCTAGGTGGTGGGTTAGGTCACCAAGCTCTGTTATTTGGGCAGAAAGGTGATCTATTTGGCGGGATGATCACAAGTGACCGGACGTTTGCTGTTAAAAATATGTATAGATATACTGAAGACTTGTGGCAACTCTTGGTTTCCAACTCTTGCCACACGTATTACAACTGTGGGTCATGTAATGTGTAAAAAACTAATTACACGTCTTTTTTATATCGTGAAAGTTGATGTTTAGAATCATTGAGTATATATTATTTACAAGATGGTGACTATGATGCATGATGGAGTGTGGTGATGGCATTGGATGGAAGTGGTAGTGGAGATGATGGGTTGTTTCAAAACCTTCGTGAAGATGAAGATGAAGATGAAGATGGTGTTGAGTGTGGGAGAGATAGATGAGAAATAAGAAAGAGATTATTAGATTCTCGTTTTTGGCTTCTTGCTAACATGGGATTATCAAATTTGATATAGGTCGTGTACTCTTGTCTGTGAGACGGAGACGATCACGAGTTCAAATCCAAATAAAAATGCAATTTAGTTTGTAGTAGTTTATGAGTATAAATGGGATAAATTTCTTTTTAAAAAAATAGATCTTGGTTTGCGTGATACCAATCCTACACCATACATATAACATACACACACACGAACCAACGTTTTCAAAACTAAAACCGGACCGGACTGGTTCAATGTTTTGAGCGGTCAGATTAGATTCAAAAACTAGATTGTCATTTAAACTTAAAAAAATACCAAAAAAAAATCCAAAAAAATTGTATAACTATTCTTTGGATTTTATATATATATAAAGGAAAATGCCCATTTTGACCAATGTTCGGTCCGGGTTTGCTGGTTCAACCGGTCCTGATAACTTGGTTGTCCAAGTGAAAGTTGTTAGAGGCACCTAAATTAACCAGTTTTAGTGGCGGTTTCCAATTCAACTAGTCGATATGGTCCAACCATCAAAAACATAGATATAAACACTCACCTTTATCCTCTATATGAACATACGTTTTTTATTTGCATTTTAAATATATTCTGTAGTAAATATTGTTTATAATTTCATGATCAATATTGTAATATTTTTTATAAGGGTTGTCGAAGTTATATTCAGATGGGCTGCTCAATCGTTATAGGGTTTCAAGACAGTGAAAATACATGGTCTTTAAACTAATAGCTACTTAATTAAGCATGTGTCGATTTACGTAATGTTTCTTAAATTATTAATATTTTGTTATGACACTCTTATTTTATCTGTTTTCGTATTAAACTTTACTGACCATGGTTTTACGTTGTTATCAGTAACAAATAATTTTTTTAACATTTGTTTACATATTTCTTATCCTACATTTTTGCAAAATAGTATATTTTTCGTAATTTAATAATATATCACCATGCCAGTTCTTCTAAACGTTACGAGTCCTAATTAAAAAAACACCGCAAATGTAACACAATCGGTGCAAGCGTACCGAATCAACAATTAAAACCCTGCTACTTCGAATTATTTTTTTGTATAGACTAAGGGTTTACAAAAGTATATTGGTTTAGTACAAGAGAGAAGTTATAAGCCGTTTGCCGCTAAAAAAATTTGAAAAATTTAAATATATTTTGTCTTATTAGTCTCTTTCAATTAGGTAAACCGCCATCTCGCTCATCTCTTTTAATGTTTTTATTCTATTTACTGCCTTTTATATTATCATAATTTCCTATAATTGTTTGGACTTTAAAGCCTTGTGGGGCAAAAGTGATCCATGGTCCATTGGCCCCCATCTATCATAGAAAATCCATTTATTAATTCTAAAGTATTATTAATACAAAATATTTAAATATAATAATGACTGTGACTTACAACTAAATATCTAAATATATACTGTTGTACTACTTATACAAGAAAGACCATTTTCAAGAAAATATAACTGTATTTACTAAAATTACCTAAAAATCATTTAAAATGCAGATTTATAACATCACTTTTAATGATAACATGAAACGATTACATATAGATAAAAGCTAGGATATTACAGGGTTTAAGATGAAGGGGAAGATAACTTAAAGCCAAGAAACAAGCTTTTCTATCTCCAGTTAATCGTCTACAATTAAGAGTTGCGCTAATCGGTTAGGATAATAGTAATATGTACACACAAACGACAAGCACACACACACAACACGATGATCAAGATCAACTTCGATCTCTATGGTTTCTAGCAGATTTTCGCCTCTTGGCTGCATTGATGAACTCCATTATGGCTTCCATTTCACTCACTTTCTGTGGCAAAGAAAATATGACTTACTAAGTGGTGAAATTGATAGGTTGGGTAATGGATCAATATGGGTGTTTCTGATGCGGGTCAAACTGGTTGGGCTGACCCACAAACACTTTATATTATTATTATTTATTTTTAGAGAACTACAAATTTTCAATACATAATGTATAATGCTTTTAAAGAATGATTTGAGAAAATACATAATTTTACAAGTTAGGAAGGAAAAATATGTAAATGCCCTTTTTTTTAATTTTATAAAATAAGTAATGTGTTAAATAGGATTACAAAACTATTTATTTACAATAATAAATTTATTTTTTTTCTGAGTAAATAATCAAGAAAGTTTTAAGTTATTAAATAAGTTTGTTTTTTTGGGAAATCGTTTATCTTAAACAATTTGTATGCATAATAAACCAAATCAACCCGCTTTTATTTAAACAGGTCAAAACCAATGTTTTAAAAACCGGACCAGACCGGGAACTTGAGGGTCAACCGGCCCAAAAACAACATGTGAACCACCCTCAAAGGAACCAGGCAGCTGATTATGTTTGTTTGAATATTAATTATGTTTGTTTAAATATGTGCATAATTCTATGATTTTTATGGAATTTCTTATATATTTATTATGTCACCCGGTTCTTGAATCCAGTCCGACCAGTAACCGGTAAGGCTTCTTGTTCGACGTCCGGTCCGGCTCTGACAACATTGGTCAAAACTGCTTGTGTCTATAATATGCAAGAATTTAAAAAATAGGGCAGGAGCTAGAGAATGGGACCTGGGAAGCAAAATGTTTGTGAACTGCATTGACCAGCTGTTCCTTTGTTGGATTAGAGTGAATATTTCCCTAAAAGAAGATCAAAAGATCAGAAATTTATAACTAATTATGTGAAACAAGAAACACATGGATGTAGATCGTTTTATATACGCGACTCACGAGGTTAAAAGTACTGTAATATCGCCATAGAGTGTTGGTACCTAGCTTTGAGAAGTTAACTTTCTGTTCATCAACAAGAAAGCATCAGAACACAACTGTTAGGTCATATTTGGATATGCATACAGACTAATATTTTATCTGAAGTTAACTTTTAAAATAATAATCCAACATGTCAAGTATATATTACTGTGAATGACATCAAACTTCAAGATTATTTAAAAATAAAGCATATTTCAAAATGAATTTGAAGTTACAAACATGCATATTTTGACCACAAAAGTCAACTTACAGGATAACACGCGTGCATATTGGATTGAGTTTCTCTGCAAGCATTACGATTACCAGACTTCATCGATGGAGATGGGCCCCACGGTTTTGTGTACCGGACTTTGGGCTTGTTAAGTTTGCTGAACTCATTAGGGATGGCTATCAATGATGAACAACCCAACTTAAATTTTTTTTTTTTGAATAAATCATTTTAAGGAACAGAATTCATAATCAAGCTAGACTTTCTAGAGGTATTTGAGGGAATTTATAAGGTTTTGGATTTGTATAAACTTACGGAACTCGTTAACATCAGAGCCACTGCTTGAAATATCAAAGTCATACTCATCATCTTCTTCATGACCAGTTGGTGGTTCAAGAACACTCAATGCATTTCTTTGCAGCTTCACTTCAATTCCATTTTTCAGAACCTAGTAGAAGTTGAACAATTTATTAGTCAAATACTCAAATTCATAAACTCATTTCAGTTATTGATCTTGTTGACTAAAATTAGTCGCATCGATACGTAATTACTAATCAGTACAATGAGCAAATAAGATGTGTTAGCTTGAATTATGCCAGAAAAAGAAAAGTTGCAATCTTGTACATCACATAATGGAAATTGCTGTGAATTTTAACATGTAGCTTTACTAATGAAAAAACAAAAAAAAATACGACAGTTCACCAAAAAAAATATGTGGTCCATGTTTGATGTCAAATCGACACCCTATAATGGAAACTATAACAAAATATTAACTCATAAAAACTTAATTATGTGCATAGTCATCATCTTGTTTATGAAGTAATTTTGAAACTTGAACGTACAAAAAGAAAAACAAGAAACTTAAAAAAAGAACCAGTTTCTTGATACTAAATAAAATAAGATTTTTCAAGATTTTGATTCAGTTATACCCCTCAACCATGACACAATAGATAAATCTTATAAATAAGTACAACTTGTACTTGTAGTAGTGACAAAGGGCAAATAAGTCATTTAGGAAAAGTTTCATTTTTTCATTACAAGAAAATCAAAATTTTTAGCAGTTCTCAACTTCTCATAAAACAAAGGGAATCAAATACATTTATCAATCATCACCCAATTTATAAATTGATAAAATGAAAAACAAAACAACCAAAATCTCAAGAAAAAACCATTTCACTTTCATGATGCTACATTTGATTGCACCTACTGTCACCACTACTACTAACAACATTATTAGAACAAAATCGAACTTTGATGGCCCCATGAGTGACAATTTTAATCATTTTGGCATGCTATTTCCCCCCTTTTTCTCCTTAATTAGTGTGACCAAAAGATTTAAAGTAACAAAGGGTGCATGCAATTTAAACAAAAGCAAGAAAAAGAAGGAATAAGTGATACCAGCCAATGCCAGCCACCAAGACCAACAGCCTTCTTCACAACGCCTTGAAGGCCCACCAAAACGGATTTTGTTCGATTATTTCCTGTCACGATTACTTTTGTATGCCTAGGAAGAACAGAAAGCTCTTCATCCCCACTTTCTTCGCGAAAAGGGGAAAAAACTCGAGAAGAATATAGCTCGGTTTCCATCATTCCTCTTAGTTTCCGACAATTGTAAATCTTTATGATCAATCTTATCTTAAAGTTTACTTAGTTATCCTATCTAATCCATACCATTGAGCAAGAAACTGATCGAATCCAAATGCGAAGAATGATCAGTTGGATTAACCAATTACACCAACTCAAAAATCCTGATCAAGAAACCAAAAGTTTGTCATAAAAAACCCAAAAAGATTACAATTATCAGCTCAAGTTTCAAACTTTTAGTTCAATTATTTACACTTCTTGATGTGGGATTGAAAGATTGATGACAAACCCACCAAGAACTAAGACCCTTTTGAGGAAATTAAAATTTAAAATGGTGAGAGAGAAGTTGGTTCTTGTATATTGAGCTTAAAAAATTGAATCTTTAAAATCTGACACGAAACTTTACAGTGAATGTTGAATGCAAATGACCCACAAAGTCATTGGATCTCTCTACGGATCACGGATTCGGTTTGGATACAATAAATGAATCGAACGAATTGATATATAAAAATATAAAAATAACCAATTTGCAATCTGAATCCCAATTTTATCACTCGGGTCTTTAAGAACATGGGCTTAAGTTTAACCCTCTTTAACCATTCAGAAACCAGAAACTTTTTAACCTTTTACAAAACATTCAGCTCAAATTTAGAAATATAAAAACAAATCATTAATCAGTTTCACTAAATCAGAAATTATCCATGTGCGAAAAATTCAACCATATATAAATACATTAACAATGAATTTGTAATTAATAAACCAACTTGATTCAAAAGATCAATGAAAAAGCCTGATGGGCCATGTAAAATGCATTGAAATTAACCATTTATTTTGATCGAATCTTAAAACACATAACCCATTTGGATAAACACAAAATCTCGATCAAACCTTTCGATTCTATAAATTAGACAATTAGTTACTGATGAAGCTTCAACTAATGAAGTGCATTGAAATTATAACACAAATATATTCTTACCCATTACCTCATATAACACTGATTTTCAGCAGAGCCATAGTGGAGAGTGTGAATCAAGGTTTAAAGGGATGCAGAATTCAAATTTTGCATCAGATTTGAGTAAAAATTGGGAATTTTTTCTGGGATTGTTTGTAGAAGAGAAATGTATCAAAATAGAAAGAGATTTTGCGTGTATGGTGATTTGAAATTGCTAATCAATCATGATTCTTTCTTGTTGGAATTTACAGAGCACAGAAGAGATGAAGAGAGAGAAAACAGAGGAGAGAGAGAGAGAGTATGTGCATACACTCACACACTAAATGCTTACCAACTGCCATTGGAAACGACCTGCAAACGAATAAGACACACGCACACTGTGTACGGTCAATCACACACAATCTTGCTTTTGGGTTAACCGGTTTACCTGCTATAACCGGTTTCTATGGAGCCCCGGTTTGATCTTTTGAGCTCGGCTGGGTTCGGCTGCCCTTTTGTCTTCTTCTGGTTTTCAAATTTGAAATGTACCATTTGTTAAGTATACCAGATTACATCGACCCGACCCGAGGCTAATCACCCTTGTTCCATGCACGAGTGTAAAAAAATCTGAATATGAAAATTTGAATTAAAAGCCTTAATCCAAATAAGTTGTCTTAGTGGTAGAAGACTCACTTTTCAATGTGAAGATTAAAGTTCAACTCTCACTTGAGACACTTTGATGAATACCAGGTGAGGGGAGGAATTTTGAGTTTAATATCGGGTTCTGAACCGATGAGTGACGCAGTTTTTACAGCAAATAAACTTGCTTCTGTGCATCAGGCGCAGCTCTTCCGAGGGTAGCGCCCGGTAAAAAGGGTTATCGCTCCCTTGAGGAAGGGTCTTACGAGGCCTGCTGACGTGGTACATATGCCACGACGTTACGTTCGGTTGTTGCTGTAAAAAAAAAAGAATAAAAAGCCTTAAATTCTAAAATTCAAATATATGTATTTTCAGTTGTATTTTGGATAGTTATTATGAGAAACTCACATTTCCGATATATGAATTTACTAAATAATGTATTTAATTATTTATATAATATATTTTTAAGCATATTTTTAGATAGAATTAGTGAATTTTGAATTGGGCATTTCTATTTCGGTTTTTGATTTTTAAGCATGTTTGGTTCGTCTTTTTGGTTTTTATCTTTTTAAAGCTTATTTCGGCTGGGTATGAGTTTTAGTTTATTCGGTTTTTCTACTTAGTTCGAAAATATTTAGGCTAATAAAAAAATGACAAAATGTTGTATTTGGACTAAAAGTATTTGTAGTAAAACACCGCTTAACTTTTAAACTTATATATAAAAATCTTTAAATTTAGTAAAAAACATTTGTGCTTTTGTTATCATGGCCCTAAAAAATCATAAAATATATTATTGTTATATTTTAGAATCAAACTCCCGGTCATGTATATGGTTTTGTATCAAAAACCAATAAAAATATTGTTGGAAATTTGATAAATTTGATTAATTATCAAATTTAATTTGAATTAAAATCAAAACTCTTCATTTTACTAAATTAAATCAAGACTTTTCAAATTACATGTATTGATTATATGTATTATGTCAAGACTCTTCAAATTACATATATTGATTACATGTATTATGACAAGACTCTTGAATCACCAACTTGTTGTATAAATAGAAGACATATGTTGTCTTGTTAAGGGGTTGAAAAGAATATTACATAAAATCACACACAAACTTTGAAGAATTTCCAACTTTCTCAACTCTTCAAGTTCTTGTTTAAGACATATTTTTCAGGTGCTAGGTTAATCCCGACAGTACAAACTGTTTCGGTTGTTGTACCCTGGGAGACAGACGCGTTCGTCTTGAGAAGAGGCGCGAAATCTGTTTTAAGGGAAGCGTATTGAATACGTGCCTCAACCATAATCATCAACATGTTTATTCTATGTCAATGAAGAATAGGTGGAAGACATAAGCGTATTGAAGTATTTGTGACCGGCTCGTCAAGATGCTTGATTGAAGACTCGCTATTTGGAGTACCCAACGAAGACATGCATTAAAACATGTTTCGTATATAAACTAGTAATTTATATTCTTTTATTTTAGTCTTGTAACCGGTAATGTACTAAAATATTTCTTACGAATAACGAGTGTATCGTTATTATGTATTTTTATTATTGTTTTATAATAAAAACGCGAACCCATCTCCTACAATCTTAAAACAGACTTTCGTGAAAAACCTTATAAATAAGGATTTTGGGTTCATGAAAGTTAAATATAAACTAAGATTTTTTAAAAAATCTAGTAAATATTTTTGAGAAATATTTAGTACAAGTTGGTCGGATTTTGTAATTGGGGTACAATATTTAATCCGAATACCGTGTTACAAGACATATGATTTGATTCATTGTTTTGAATACATGGGTTTCGATTGTGAATTGAATCATGGAACAAATTGTGATTTGTTTCAAAATAACTTTTGAACACCGATTTTCTAGTAATTGTATTAGAAAAATGTGGCTTCGTAAACACAATACAAAGTGTTTGTGAACACTTGTTTTTCCTTCTAAAATGCTTGTTAGAAGTTTATTATTATTTTTTTGAAACAAACATTTAGAATTTCTAACAATCATGTTAGATATAATTATTGTTTTTGGTAAACAATATTGGTTTGAACAATTTAAGTTTTCTAACTGACGTGTTAAATTATATTTCTAATGAGCGCGTTAGAAATTATAATATTGGTTAAAATAATAAAAAAAAATTCTAATGAACGCATTAGAAAGCATTTGTTTGGAAAGTTCTCATGCCTTTATATTTTCAAACAAGCATGTTAGAAACGATAATATTGGTACAAAATTTTGTTTGTTTTATAACGAGCGCGTTATAAAAGATGATTTTGCAGAGTAATATGCTTTATAACGATTTTGGTAATTGTTTTATTTTCTAACAAGTGTGTTAGAGTTAGTTTATTTTATATAAACATAATAAGGTTTATAACGATTTTAGTAATCGTTTAATTTCTAACAAGAGTGTTAGAATAAGTTTATTTTGTATAAACATAGTGAGATTTATAACGATTTTGGTAATCGTTTATTTTTTTTAACAAAGTGTTAAAACCAATTAATTTTATAAACAAAAAGGCTTTATAACGGTTCGAGTAATCGTTTATTTCTAACAAGCGTGTTAGAATCGATTTGTTTTATAAACGAAAAGCTTTAGAAACGGTATCTATGATCATTTATTTCTAACAAGCGTGTTAGAATCGATTTCTTTTATAAACGAAAAGCTTTAGAAACGGTATCTATAATCGTTTATTTCTAACAAGAGTGTTGGAACCGGTTTGTTATATAAAATAAAAACTTTGAAAATTTTGTTGTTTATTTTCAAACGAGCACAGTAGAAACTAGTTTGTCATAAAGAAAAATTAATTTTAACCGGTAAGTCTTCATGACGAGATAGAAGTACGTTTGGATAAAAATGTTTAAGTAAACATTTTATTCATATGCGTGTTAGTCACGCATTATATAATAAGATTGCTTTGTGTAAGCATTTTTTAATTCTCTAACGTGAAGGTTAGATACGATTTTCGTAATCGACTAAATTCTAATATGATTATTAGAAAAAAGTTATGATATAAACAATAATTTTTTTTTATGTAAATAATTTAATTATGTTACATAAAAGTTAAATACGATTTGTGTAATCGTTTTATTTTGAACAGATTTGTGACTGTTTGATTTAATGTTTCAAAATGAAACAACAAAAGAATGGAGATGTTATTGGGGCCATTTTTGGTTTATCTCAAAGGACGCATGGCATTATTAAGAATAAGAATACCGCTATTCTTCATATGAATATGAATACTACGACTGAAAAAAAACAAACAAACAAAGCCCCTTGTCGGGTTTGAACCGAGGGCTTACGCGTTACCATGGGATTACTCGACCACTGAGTTAAAAAAAGGGCTTGGTTCATTGAATTCCTGAACGGGTCACTGTACTAGGTAAGTAAAACAGATCGTCTTCGAGGATGGTTCCTCATGACAGGTGCAACCATTCATGCATCTTCTGATATAAATGACATTGAAATGAAATGTCAGATACCGAAAGTGTTCAAGATAGTAACACTAAATGACTTGTTGTTTAGAACTCATCTATATGTCTTTTTATACTATTACAAATAAACATTTGTTTTGGTACGTTGGTTGTGTTCAATATCTTAAGATAACACATGCGTTTATGCACAATAATCACTATAACATATGAAAGAGATATATGTAATAGTTAACTATATTAATAAATTCTGTGGAATTTATTATAAAGTGATGATGACATATAGATGCTTCTTTTGCTTTCATTGTGTTTGAAATTATGTGGATCATGTGTCTACTAACTTAGAAGAGCATCTTAAATACATAGTATGAGATACAACAAATGAAAATTTGAAATTAATTTGTTGTATGTCATAATGAAACATGACTTTCTATTGAAGGAGGACTTCAAAACATATCAAATGACGATTTTGAGATGATTTTGGTAGACGTTGAAAGTGTTGAAGAAATAACACTTTAAGATTTGATGTTTAGCTATCATTCTAGTACCCGTTTAAAATATGTTGTGTGTTATATTTATTATAAATGTTCAACCATGGCTTAAGTTTATTTATTTATTTTAAATAAATAAGTTGATCTAGAAATAATAAAATGATATATGGTAAATATATATTTAAATTTTGAAGAATTTAAATTTTCTAGTCTAATAAAGATACATATTTAAACGGAAATTACAAGTGGTGACTTGCACGAACACAATGAGCGGGTTATGATATTGACTTATATATGTTGTAAGTCTCATATCAAATATCAACGTAATATGGTGAGTGCATTAAAACAAAATACACAAGAACGAAGGATGTCGTCTAATATATGTTGAGAGCATCAACATGGAAATTCATAAGTGTATTTTGATTACTATAACATATGAAATAAATATATGTTATTATTGTAAATAATTTTAATAAATTTTGCACATTTATTAAAGATACTTACAATAGAGATGGTCTTGTAGATTATGCTATAGCCATTAACTTTATTGAAACTATATGGATGATTTATCCTTCAATTTGGGAGAGTATCCTAATACATGGTTTCATTAACACAACAATATAAATGTATAAATCACTTTAGATACATGGGATATCATATTGTGGAGTATCAATGTTGTTGACTATATCTAAAGAGTCTAGTGATTTTATACAAATAGCATTCATCATATGTTGATGAGTGTGTTCACCAAAGTGACTTGAGTTAAGACATATGTTTAAGTTCTTATAATTAACTGGTGAAGCCTTAGAGATTAAAGGCAAATGAGTTATGATCATATGTAACAACTGTGTCGGAACCGTCACCGGAACAGTAAACGGAACAGTAACGGCACAGTAACTCAGGTACAACCTATGCAAACTACTGATGAACTGTCAACTACGTAATGCTAAACAGTAAACTATTATGCTAGTGTTTCTGAAATCTGATTAAACGTAACAGTTTAACAGTCAGAAACACATCAGACAACATGGAACAGTGATGCTAATGTTTATCGATGTGTTATTATGTGTAAACGTATGCGAGGTTAAACAAAACGAAACGATAACGGTTGTTGTTACGGAATGCTAAACCGACGAGTTATTCGTATAGGTGACGATCTGTACGAATGATTCTGATAGTTTAACGTTCTGAAATAATAACTGAAAAGTAGAAAACAAAAGTCGGAAAGCAAAACCATCGTTGTGGTCGTTCGAATGACGATTCGAACGAATACGCGCGATGGTGACGCGTTCTGACGAAACGATAACGAAAACGATAAAAGACACGAACGATCATAAATTCAAAGAAATAAGATAATTCTTATTTTACAATTTTGAAACTCATCATTTAAATAAATGAAATTACATTGTTTCAAGAAATCGCGAACATGTTTAATAAACGCGTAAAAATACGAAATTCGTTAAACAAATTAATAAACGTTTAAAATATTAAAATACGACAAATCACTTAATACGATAATATTTAAATTAAATTTTAAAAATAAATAACATACAAGTCATTAATATAAGTTCTTTTATTTAAAAACCATAAACGCGCGCATTACGTTCCGGAAACGTGACGAAACCCGCGAACCGAGCAACCGAAACGAACCCGAAACCACTCGGGTGTATAAATACCCTAAATGAGGGTATTTTCTTTCATTTTCCCTACCTTCTTCTTCCCTCCCTCTCTCAAGAAAACCCTAATCCGTAATCATCTCTCTCTCTAACTTCTCTCTACCATAACTTCTTCAATACCCAACCAAATCACTCCCTCTTGGTGCCAAATCGAAGCTCTTACTCCCCTCTACACGAAAGTACAGAAGATCGGCACTGAAAACCGCTAGATCGCAGGTAAACTGAGCTCAAAAAAAGGGCGATTTTAGGGTTTTTCAACCCTTAGTGCGACCACCCTCTTTAGCCGGCCAAACACCCTCACAATCGAACACTATGCCCACGAGAACTAGCCTCTGCATATGCCAACTCCTAACACATCATCGAACCTTGAAATGAAGTGATTCGAAGCTGGTCAAGCTTCGGTCGAATGAGGCCACTCAGTTGGCCGAAAGGCTAGGGCCGAAGGGACCCAGGCGAAGGAGCTACTGTCGAATGACAGTCCTCATTCGACCCCCTCCCATTCGAGAAAATTCATTCGGTCGGGACGTTTCATTCGACCATAAAACCCTATTCGCCACCTGCTCATTCGACCATAGAACCTTCGTTCGCCGGTCAACCCCACATTCGGCTAACCCTCATTCGCCAACCCTCATTCGATGGTGAGCCTTTCGGTTAACCTCAGTCGCCAGCCACCTTCAGTTAGCCACAAGAACCCCTACGACTTGCACACTGATTCGACCCATGTGGACTCCCTAGATCAGACATTTGTTTGGCCCACCAATAGGCCCATTCAGTTCATCCAGCCCAGCAACCAATTAGTCCCAGCCCAAACTATATTGTCTCGGCCCATCTTTAGGCCCAACATGATTCCTTTTGATCCACAACT
Organism: Mikania micrantha; assembly: GCA_009363875.1. Classification (NCBI taxonomy): domain Eukaryota; kingdom Viridiplantae; phylum Streptophyta; class Magnoliopsida; order Asterales; family Asteraceae; genus Mikania; species Mikania micrantha. Next base: position 76,598,147 of record CM018694.1, on the reverse strand, counting down.
AGTCCAAAGATGTTGTTAGGCCAAGAAACTCTTCTGGATAACAGTTTGGCCCAAGGCCCACTGAGTTGGTCAAGGCCCTTCTGTTGCGGCCCAACCTTAATATTCTTGGCCCATCCTTGATTTCGGCCCAACTAAACAAGGCCCAGCTTGGCCCAAGGGCTGCTATTATGAGGGCCCGTGATGAAATCTGTTGGGCCCAGTAAATTTAGCCCGAGGCCCCATATATAGAACCCAAGGCCCACTTTGGAGGCAATTGTCCTAATTTTTGGGGCCACTATGCAAATAACTCGGGCCTTATCCTGTTTCTGGCCTAATTATGGTTCCCATAATCTATTATAACCTCAGGCTCAAGACATTCTTGCCTGGGCCTACTTTTGGCCCAACAAGGCCTTTCTGGCTCAATAGAGGCCCACGGGGCCACTGATTTCTAAGTTTCGCAACATTCGACCGGGCCCTTACATTTTCACAGCCCTAAATCATTGGCCCACACCTTTAAATAAACCTAACAACTCTCCATTGTCTAAGGCCCAATTTATTACACGAAAGCCCAAACAAGTAACTTGATCACATTACTCGGTCCACTTCCTATCTTAGGCCCACATGGATTAATAAATGTTATAATATCAACCAGATGGGATTTGAAGATCAGTGCCAAGTCTTCCATCAAAAGCAAATATATTAAAACAAATGGGTCAAGATAACTTAATACTAACAACCAAGTGGAATAGTCTAAAGTAAAAAGGGGCCGAGTAGAGACTGAGGCTTTCGAGGTGTTAGCCAAAGACATGGCTAACACTTACACACACGCAAATCAATTATGAACTTATACATACGAATCTAAACAACGTGAAATCAATACAGGATTGTGAAAACAATATCAACTACAACAAAGAGCGCGTGCATTATTGTTTGAGACTAAGTCAACTACCACTACTACAAGGTGAGTTCATTGTCCCTTTTCAAACTATTTTGGTTTTTAACTCGGGACTGAGAAGCATGTTATACATTTTAAAACAAATGTTTTTAAATTTAACAAAATGCTTTTATACTATTGATTATGCCAAGTGCTAAAGGCATAAGACTCTATTTAAACTCAATGCTATTTGATTATGCCAAGTGCTAAAGGCATAAGACTCTATTTAAACTCAATGCTATTTGATTATGCCAAGTGCTAAAGGCATAAGACTCTATTTAAACTCAATGCTATTTGATTATGCCAAGTGCTAAAGGCATAAGACTCTATTAAACTCAATGCTATTTGATTATGCCAAGTGCTAAAGGCATAAGACTCTATTTAAACTAAATGCTATTCGATTATGCCAAGTGCTAAAGGCATAAGACTCTATTTTAAACTAAATGCTACTTGATTATGCCAAGTGCTAAAGCATAAGACTCTATTCAAACTCAATGCTATTTGATTATGCCAGGTGCTAAAGGCATAAGCTACTTGATAATACTAAAGCTAAGTGAAATACCAAGTGCTAAAGGTATTTACTATTTGATGATGCTATTGTGGATGCTAATTCTATGAAATCATGTTCAAGCTTATACTATGAGTTATGCTAATACTAAGGTTACGGGTTAAACTAAATGCTAATACTACGGGTTAATGCTATGGGTTTTAAATGCTAAAGACTAATGTAAACTCTAAATGCTAGGGTACTATAAGGCTACGGGGATACTAATGCATACATACATACATATACATTGGATACTTGAATCTATGGATACTATAAACTTTTGAATGCTATGTGATTGCCATGCTCAAACAACGGTTTGGCCTCTCAGTGCTTGCCTTACTGGTGTAAAGCTAGTTCTTGTGCACAAGTTACGTAAATGCTGGACTCTTTGTATGCTAAAACTATAGCTATGGAAGAACAATAGTTGGTCTCTCAGTGCTTGCCTTCAGGTGTTCTTCCTAGCCGGGACTTGAAGAACAATAGTGTCTCTCAGTGCTTGCCTTCATGTGTTCTTCATAGTCTTATCGAGGAAATGGACTGATGGCCCTCTCAGTGCTTGCCATGCAGTGTTTCCCATAAACTATTTACTCAGGTGATCAGTGAACTAGGACGGTATTGTGAATCTTAGTTGACTTTGTGTCATCATGAGTTAGCCCTTATCTCCCCCTAAGTACACGTAAATCCTGGGGCTGGTATGGACTGATACTGAATTCCTTCGGGCATTCAGTTGTCTATTCCGGTAACATTCAAACAAACTCACGGATACTATTGATGTATGGGGTAAACTTACAAACAGAAGTGCTTAAACTATGACAGAGAAACTATACGGACGGGTCGGGTAAAGGGCTTAATTAGTATTAATAACAGTGTCATATCCGGATTAGTATGTGGTGGGACGTCGTCTCTTGGGCGGGTTGTAGGCTTGGACCCAGGGGTATGCCCTATATTAAGCATACCGAACGTTTAGAATAACTAAAGCACAATCAAAATGATATAAGGATTACAAAGTTAAATTACAATAGCAATGTTCTGCAATTTAACTAAGTAAACCTATCAAAGAATAATTGTTTATATCTTGTAACTATGCAAGATATCAAAAGTATGATATATCATCAACAAAATATGTGCTTCTCCAAAAGTCTACTATAGGTCCTCTATCTGGGCATCCTAGTATGCAATCAAGAGCTTAAGCTTAAACCTGTTCTTCACCTGAGAAAGCATGTAAAAGATCAAGTCAACACAAACGGTTGGTGAGTTCATATAGTTTATAAGTTTAAAAATAGTTTCACAAACCTCCTTCGGTAAAACCTTAACCTCATTAACTCCACCTGTAATATCCAAGTCGGTATGCTTATATATAGGCATATGTAAGGGAACAAGCCCTAGCCAACATCCCACCACATACTAACCCGGATATGACATTGTTGTTAATAATAATTAAGCATTTTACCTACCAAACAACTCAATCCTCAACAAAGCTTTTGTTATCTGTTTCAAGTTTTCATGTCTATTGTATTCGTACGTGTTAGTTCTCATCATGTTTATCAACATCATATATCACACACACATAGTTTAGCATTACATATCTCCTATAAGCAGACAAAAGCTCTGGAATACCAGAAGTTTAGCAATTACATGTCTCTTATATAGAATAGCTTAGCATTCAACAAGTTCATGTTTTAGCCTTTACATACCTCTTATAAGCCGACAAAAGCTCTGGAATACCAGACGTTTAGCAATTATATGTCCCTTATAACCAGGTAATAGCCCCGTAACGTTACGTTTATGTTTAGCCTTTACATACCTCATATAAGCCGACACAAGCTCTGGAATACCAGACGTTTAGCAATTACGTGTCCCTTATAACCAGGTAATAGCTTAGAATCGATACTTTCATGTTTAGCCTTTACATACCTCTTATAAGCCGACAAAAGCTCTGGAATACCAGACGTTTAGCAATTACATGTCCCTTATAACCAGGTAATAGCTGAGTATCATTATGTTTATGTTATTACATGTATCTCACCCCATAGGTACAAGCTCTGGAATACCAGACGTTCAGCAATTACGTAGACTATGGTTAGATACATGTATGATGGCCTAGTAGCATGTAATAGTTTCCAAACCTCATATCTCATGTAATAGTATCAAGTCTCATGTAATAGTACCAAGTCTCATGTAATTGAATCAAGTATCATGTATTTGTATCACGTATCATGTAATTGAATCACATCTCATGTAATTGAATCAAGTCTCATGTAATTGTATCAAGTATCATGTAATTGTATCAAGTAATCATGTAATTGTGTCAAGTATCATGCATTTGTATCATGTCACATGTAATCGCATCAAGTCTCATGTAATTGAATCAAGTCTCATGTAATTGTATCAAGTATCCAACAATTGATTTTAAGCATTATGCTTAAAGTAAATGTTTCAATCATAAGTAATCATGTTTATGTTTTAAAGCATTAAATAACATTTCAATAAAAATTGTTTAACATGCTTCTCAGTCCCGAATTAAAACAAATAAGTTTGAAAGGGACAATGAACTCACTTTGTGTTTGTAGTGGTTGACTAAGAAATCAAAGAATGCACGCGCTCGTTGTTGTTCTTGAAGTTATATTCACGATCCTGTGTTCGATTCAAAGTTGTTTGTAACTTATAAGTACGAGTCATCAATTCGTAGGTTAACCCTAAAGTTGATTAATCTTTTATAAGTATTTGTATCTCGGATTTTCCTTGAACTCATTTGATGGTATAACATACTAATACTCAACCGTATTTAGATTAAAATTAGTACGAAATATGTTATTTGTTTATATGATTATCCTTGTTATTGAATTCATCCTATTGTAAAAATGTGAAACACATAATATTTTCTAATTATGAAACTTAGGTTTATTAGTTATAACCTTGAATATCGCCTTTATGTTAACTTAAAAATACTTCATCAAATTTGTAGTAAAGTTGACTAATTTACTTTATATAATTAACACTATGGTTACTTTGATCAAAATGACACTTAGTCATAAACCTTTTACATGTTTTGTTTTTAATCCAAAGTTTGAGTAGTAAGTGAGAACATCTTAACCCGATTGCACCCAAACCCGATTAAGTTCAAGACCTTTTGAATTTGAATAACATGATATTCATAGTTGCTTTCTTCTTTATTGTTCCTCTCGAGTAACTCCAATATTCATAGATGATGCGTGACCTACTCCACATCAATCGCTGCTCAACACCAAGAAACAATATCCATGCAATTCTTGGCTGAACTATGAAGGAAAAGCGGCCCACAAGAGTTTTAGATATTAATGGTTCTCGATCAATTATTTAAAAATATGAAGTTCTTGGCTCCAAGAAATTAAAGGAGTTCTCTGCCAATCTTACTAAAAAGAAATTGAGTTCTCAACTCCACATGTGGGTTCTCAGTTTAGACAGCCACATAAATGGGGTCTCGGCTAAGTGGGACTGAAAAGAAAAAAAAAAACTTCCTGTTGCTGCAAGGTTACATTTCAAGAACTTCAATCCCATTTTCAATCATTTGAATCTTTAAATCAGCATGTTCTTCAAGTTTTTAAACAGGTTTCGTGAACCATCTAAGAGATCTAAGGTGAGGAAAATCGGTTTAAGGATCATACCTGCGAAAATGGTGAAACCCACTTCCAGCAGCAACTTCTCTCTAAGATTCCGACCAGAATACTTTGAAATAGCTCCGATCCCTTGTACTTTCAGCTTCCTCTCGTCGATACGGTCGTTTCGATATATTATACGCGCGATTTGGTTAAGAAACGAAGAAGTTATGATGATTTTCGTGTGGATTTCTACTAAAAGTCGCAAAACCGGGATTTTGGTCTAGAAAGAGAGTAGATGGGTGTCAATATGAAGAAGATGAAGAGGGTAAATGGGTTTTTATGCCCCGACGGTATTCGGGTTCGTTTCGGTTGCTCGGTTTTCATTTTTGTTGCGTTTCCGGCACGTTACGCGCGTTTCTCGTAAATTAAATAAAAAGACCTTATTTTAAACATCTGGAATGTGATTATTACTAATTTAATATTTTAAATATCGTATTCCTTGAATTATTTTTCGTAATTTATTATTTTTACGCGTTTCGTTTATTGTTCGTGTATTCTACGTATTTTAATTTAAAAAATGGATTTAATATTAATTATTTTGATGAGTTTCAAAATTGTAAAACAGGAAATATCATATTTCCTTAAATTTATTATCGTTCGTATCGTTTTCTCTTTCGTTTTCGTTTCGTCAGATCGCGTCGCCATCGCGCGCATTCGTTCGAATCGTCATTCGACCGAACACGTCGATGGTTTGGCTTTCTGATTCTTGTTTTCTACTGTTAAGTCATTATTTCAGAACATTAAACTATCAGAATCATTCGTACAGATCGTCACCTATACGAATAATTCGTCGGTTTAGCATTACGTAACAACAACTGTTATGGTTTGTTTTGTTTAACCTCACATACGTCTACACAAAATAGTATCACATCAAGTATTTATGTTTCAACACTGTGTTGTCTGACATGTTTTCGGACTGTTAAACCCTAAGGTTTAAGTCAGGTTCAGAAAATCGTATAATAGTTTCATGTTAAATCCAAATGCATCAATAGTATAAACATAGTTTCGCGTAAAGTGTACCTGAGTTACTGTACAAGTTTACTGTTGCGATCACTGTTCCGGCACGCGTCCGGCACTGATGTTACAGTCTCCCCTTGTTAGAGAAATTTCGTCCCGAAATTTAAGACTCGTTATTCGGTACGGCTTCCTCTGTAAAGAGTTGGGGATACTTGTTTCTAATGTGATCTTCCCGTTCCCAAGTAAACTCGGGTCCGCGCCTTGAGTTCCAACGAACTTTAACGATAGGAATACGGCTTCGCCTCAGTTGCTTAACCTTGCGATCCATAATCTCCAATGGTTCTTCAACAAAACGTAAGTGTTCATCCAATTGAATCTCTTCAATTGGTATGATAAGAGATTCATCAGCAAGGCATTTCTTCAAATTTGAGACGTGAAACACGTCATGTACGCCACGTACCGATGATCTCGAACGGTATGATACGTTTGATGATCTCGAACGGTCCCACGTACCGTGGTGTTAGTTTGCCTTTCTTTGCGAATCGAACTACGCCCTTCCATGGGGAAACCTTTAACATGACACGGTCTCCCACTTGGAATTCCAACGGCTTGCGCCGTTTATCGGCATAGCTCTTTTGTCTACTTCGTGTTGCTTGTAGCCTTTGTTGTATCTGGGCAATCTTGTCTGTAGTTTCTTGAATAAGTTCTGGCCCAGTGATACGATTATCTCCTACTTCCGACCAACAGATCGGTGACCGACATTTTCGACCATAAAGAGCCTCGAATGGGGCACAACCGATGCTGCTGTGATAACTGTTGTTGTAGGAGAACTCAATTAGTGGCAAGTGAGAATCCCAATTACCACCGAAGTCTAGAACACAAGTTCTTAACATGTCTTCCAGGGTTTGGATAGTACGTTCGCTTTGACCATCCGTTTGGGGATGATAAGCTGTACTCAAGTTTAATTGTGTCCCTAGAGATTTCTGCAATGATTGCCAGAACCTTGAGGTAAATCTGCTATCACGATTTGAAATGATAGACAATGGCACACCATGGCGTACCACTATCTCATCAATGTAAAACTTCGCTAGTTTATCTATCGTGTAAGTTTCTCGCATAGGCAAGAAATGAGCATACTTGGTTAATCGATCAACGATAACCCAAATGGTATCATGTCCACTGGAAGTGCGGGGTAGCTTGGTAACAAAGTCCATAGCTATTTGTTCCCACTTCCAAAGTGGAATTTCAGGTTGTTCCAGCAAACCTGACGGTTTCTGGTGTTCTGCCTTCACCTTAGCACACGTAAGGCATCGACCAACATACTCGGCTATGTCTTTCTTAATACCCGGCCACCAATAAAATGCACGTAAGTCTTGGTACATTTTATCAGCACCGGGATGCACAGAGTACTTGGTTTTGTGTGCTTCATCAAAAATAAGTTTCCTTAACTCATCTACTGCAGGAATCCAGATACGATCCTTGAAGTAAACAAGTCCATCGGGTTTTGTTTCCAAATGTTTCTCCACACCGCAATCTAAGTCTTTCTTCAAGTTTCCTCGTTCAATTGCTTCCTGTTGTGCTTGCCTAATGTGATCGTGTAGGCTTGTCTGCACAGTCATTCCCATTGCTCTGACGCGCAAAGTTTTGACTCGTTCTTTCCGTCTCAAGGCATCAGCTACAACGTTTGCCTTGCCCGGATGGTATTTGATTACACAGTCGTAATCATTTAGAAGCTCAACCCAACGGCGCTGTCGCATATTGAGTTCCTTCTGATCGAATATGTGTTGCAAACTTTTATGATTTGTGAATATGGTACACTTGGTGCCATATAGGTAATGTCTCCAGATCTTTAAAGCAAATATCACAGCTCCCAGTTCTAGATCATGAGTAGTGTAGTTCTTCTCATGAATCTTTAATTGTCTCGAAGCGTACGCAATGACTTTATCCCGCTGCATAAGTACACAGCCAAGTCCCTGATGGGATGCATCACAATACACAACAAAGTCATCACAACCATCTGGGAGAGATAAGATCGGAGCATCACATAACTTTTGTTTCAATGTCTGAAAGGCTTCTTCTTGCTTTTGCTCCCAAACGAACGGTTCACTTTTCTGTGTTAGCTTCGTGAGTGGCAGAGCTATCCTAGAAAAGTTCGAGATGAACCTTCTGTAATAGCCTGCCAAGCCTAGAAAAGAACGTATCTCCGTAGGTGTCTTCGGAGTGTCCCAATCTTTTATTGCCTCGATCTTGGCAGGATCAACGTGTATTCCCTCACTGTTAACAACGTGGCCTAGGAATTGAACCTCTTTTAACCAAAACTCACACTTAGAGAATTTGGCATAGAGTTTCTCTTCCTTTAACAGTTCCAAGATCGTCCTAAGATGTTGCTCGTGCTCTGATTTGCTTTTAGAATAGATCAATATGTCATCAATGAAAACAATAACAAATTGATCTAAATACGGCTTACACACACGGTTCATGAGATCCATGAAAACCGCGGGTGCATTCGTCAAACCAAAAGGCATAACCATGAACTCGTAATGCCCGTATCTGGTACGAAACGCCGTCTTTGGTATGTCTTCGTCTTGTACTCTGAGCTAGTGATATCCGGAACGCAGATCGATCTTCGAAAAGTATTGAGCTCCTTGCAGTTGATCAAACAAATCATCAATCCTCGGTAACGGATACCGATTCTTGATGGTTAGTTTGTTTAGTTCCCTGTAGTCTATGCACATACGAAAAGATCCATCCTTCTTTTTCACGAACAGAACCGGAGCTCCCCAAGGTGAGTAGCTCGGTCGGATGAAACCTTTATCAAGTAATTCCTGTAGTTGGTTAGATAATTCCTGCATCTCCGAAGGTGCTAACCTATAAGGGGATTTAGCAACAGGCGTTGCTCCAGGAATCAGATCGATACGAAACTCTACCGGTCGCACAGGTGGCAAACCAGGTAAATCCTCCGGAAATACTTCAGGATATTCCTTCACTATCGGTACGTCTTGTATTGTTTTCTTGTCTTCGTCTTTCTCCACCACATGAGCCAAGAATGCTATGCACTTCTTTTGCAGACACTTACGCGCTTTTATGCATGAAATGATATTTACGTTTCTCTTTGCTTGATCCCCACGAACTTCCAATACACGATCATCCGTTACTGGAATCCGAAGTAGCTTTTCAGAACAAATGACTTCAACTCGATTGAGTAAAAGCCAATCCATCCCCACGATGATATCGAAACTGCCCAACTCCATCGGCAACAAGTCGATGGAAAATGTATGATCTATAAGTGTAAGTGGGCAGTTCCTAAGTATAGTGCTAACAGTAACTTGTTTTCCATTCGCTACCTCAATCATGTATGGGGAATCTAAAGTTTCCTCAGTAAGACTAAGTTGTCGTGCAAAATCAGATGAAATAAAGCTCTGGTCTGCACCAGTATCAAATAATATGGATGCATAAGAGTCATGTAAAAGAAATGTACCAGTGACCACATTAGGGTCCTGACGTGCAGCATTGGCTCCTATGACAAAAGCTCGTCCACGAGGTGCTTGTGCTCCAGCTTGCACCTTCTTTGGACAGTTGCGGGAGAAGTGACCTGGTTCCCCGCAATTGTAGCAGTCTCTGTTGTTGTTATTGCCTGGGTTCTGTGGTGGTGGTGGTAGTGCTCTTGTTGCAGTGTTGGTAGCCTGATTCACCGCAAATCGGCATTTGTTCACCCAATGGCCAAACCGGCCACAATTCGTGCACTTCCTGCATTGAGCACCAGCAGGATGATGATACTTGCAGCTTGTGCACTGGGGATATTCCCCTCCATAACCCCTAGTATTAGGGTGGATAGGTGCTGCAGGTGCCTGTCTCAGTGGGGTGACGGCCGCATAGTTCTTAACGACCTTCTGTTTCTTTTTCTGATGGTACTCGGGCTTCTTTGATGTTGTTGCTTCCTTGGACTTCCCTGTTTCATCTTTAAGAACTCCAGACTTCACCATCACATTGGTGAGTTTAGCAGATAAGGAGATAGCAGACTCCAAGGTAGCAGGATATGCAGCCAACACGATGCTTTGGATGCAAGAAGGTAATCCCGCCACATAACGGTCAATCAGCTTTTCTAATGTTGGTACCATTTCTGGCACCAAAGCTACCAGCTCATGATAGCGTGTGGTGAAAGTCATATGATCAGCTCCCTTCATCACATGATTCGAGAGCTCAATCTCCAGTTGCTGCAGTTCATGTTTCGGGCAAAACTCATTTCTCAGAAGAAGTTTAAATTCTACCCAAGGCATCGCCATTGCCTCATCTCTTCCCTTAGCTCTTATCTGGGCGTTCCACCAAGTCAAAGCTCGCTTGCTAAAAGAACCAGCTGCATAGCAAACTTTGTGATGTTCGGGACAACTGCTGATGTCCAAAGTATTTTCCATCTTCTCAAGCCATTGGATCAGTCCAACAGCTCCTTCAACTCCTGTGAAGCTTGGGGGTTTGCATCCTACAAAGGACTTGTAGGAGCAATCAGAAGTATGACTGGTGTTTCCACTAGCCTCGCCTGTGGTATGGCCAGAATTGTTGCCATGACTTTGAATCCTGTTAATCATCTCAGGGATGACATCCTTCAGCTGACTGGTCAGTTGAGTACTCAGCAGTGTTGCCAAGGCAACAGTAGTGGGGTCAATGACTGGACCTGTGCTCGTGTTCGGAGGAGGACTATGCGGAGGAGGAGGAGGCGGCGGTGGTGAATCTGGTGGTGACGGTGTCGATGAGTGAGGAGCAGATGTCTGAGTAGCAGGAACAGGCGTAGGCTGTCTTCTAGGCGGCATTCTGATCATAACCAAAAGATATTGGTTAGTGCAGTGATCGAATGCAGAAGACACAATGCAACTTAAGTCTTATGCTCTCTACATGAAGGTCCCTAAGTTATAGTCTAGGCCAAACCGTTTAAGTAAATGACCTATTATTCTCTATAACCTTGTGCTCTGATACCAATCTGTCACACCCCGAGCCGACGGGGTTGGATCGGAGTTCCCGCCGGGCGGAAGGTTCCCGGGGCGTGATATCGTGGGTGATAATCATGATGATCAGATTGTTTACATAGCATCAACGTTTAAGAATAACTAAAGCACAATCAAATGATATATAGGATTACAAAGTTAAATTACAATAGCAATGTTCTGCAATTTAACTAAGTAAACCTATCAAAAGAATAATTGTTTATATCTTGTAACTATGCAAGATATCAAAAGTATGATATATCATCAACAAAATATGTGCTTCTCCAAAAGTCTACTAGGTCCTCTATCTGGGCATCCTAGTATGCAATCCAAGAGCTTAAGCTTAAACCTGTTCTTCACCTGAGAAAGCATGTAAAAAGATCAAGTCAACACAACGGTTGGTGAGTTCATATAGTTTATAAGTTTAAAAATAGTTTCACAAACCTCCTTCGGTAAAACCTTAACCTCATTAACTCCACCTGTAATATCCAAGTCGGTATGCTTATATATAGGGCATATGTAAGGGAACAAGCCCTAGCCAACATCCCACCACATACTAACCCGGATATGACATTGTTGTTAATAATAATTAAGCATTTTACCTACCAAACAACTCAATCCTCAACAAAGCTTTTGTTATCTGTTTCAAAGTTTTCATGTCTATTGTATTCGTACGTGTTAGTTCTCATCATGTTTATCAAGCATCATATATTCACACACACATAGTTTAGCAATTACATATCTCCTATAAGCAGACAAAAGCTCTGGAATACCAGAAGTTTAGCAATTACATGTCTCTTATATAGATAACAGCTTAGCATTCAACAAGTTCATGTTTAGCCTTTACATACCTCTTATAAGCCGACAAAAGCTCTGGAATACCAGACGTTTAGCAATTATATGTCCCTTATAACCAGGTAATAGCCCCGTAACGTTACGTTTATGTTTAGCCTTTACATACCTCATATAAGCCGACACAAGCTCTGGAATACCAGACGTTTAGCAATTACGTGTCCCTTATAACCAGGTAATAGCTTAGAATCGATACTTTCATGTTTAGCCTTTACATACCTCTTATAAGCCGACAAAAGCTCTGGAATACCAGACGTTTAGCAATTACATGTCCCTTATAACCAGGTAATAGCTGAGTATCATTATGTTTATGTTATTACATGTATCTCACCCCATAGGTACAAGCTCTGGAATACCAGACGTTCAGCAATTACGTAGACTATGGTTAGATACATGTATGATGGCCTAGTAGCATGTAATAGTTTCCAAACCTCATATCTCATGTAATAGTATCAAGTCTCATGTAATAGTACCAAGTCTCATGTAATTGAATCAAGTATCATGTATTTGTATCACGTATCATGTAATTGAATCACATCTCATGTAATTGAATCAAGTCTCATGTAATTGTATCAAGTATCATGTAATTGTATCAAGTAATCATGTAATTGTGTCAAGTATCATGCATTTGTATCATGTCACATGTAATCGCATCAAGTCTCATGTAATTGAATCAAGTCTCATGTAATTGTATCAAGTATCCAACAATTGATTTTAAGCATTATGCTTAAAGTAAATGTTTCAATCATAAGTAATCATGTTTATGTTTTAAAGCATTAAATAACATTTCAATAAAAATGTTTAACATGCTTCTCAGTCCCGAATTAAAACAAATAAGTTTGAAAGGGGACAATGAACTCACTTTGTGTTTGTAGTGGTTGACTAAGAAATCAAAGAATGCACGCGCTCGTTGTTGTTCTTGAAGTTATATTCACGATCCTGTGTTCGATTCAAAGTTGTTTGTAACTTATAAGTACGAGTCATCAATTCGTAGGTTAACCCTAAAGTTGATTAATCTTTTATAAGTATTTGTATCTCGGATTTTCCTTGAACTCATTTGATGGTATAACATACTAATACTCAACCGTATTTAGATTAAAATTAGTACGAAATATGTTATTTGTTTATATGATTATCCTTGTTATTGAATTCATCCTATTGTAAAAATGTGAAACACATAATATTTTCTAATTATGAAACTTAGGTTTATTAGTTATAACCTTGAATATCGCCTTTATGTTAACTTAAAAATACTTCATCAAATTTGTAGTAAAGTTGACTAATTTACTTTATATAATTAACACTATGGTTACTTTGATCAAAATGACACTTAGTCATAAACCTTTTACATGTTTTGTTTTTAATCCAAAGTTTGAGTAGTATAAGTGAGAACATCTTAACCCGATTGCACCCAAACCCGATTAAGTTCAAGACCTTTTGAATTTGAATAACATGATATTCATAGTTGCTTTCTTCTTTATTGTTCCTCTCGAGTAACTCCAATATTCATAGATGATGCGTGACCCACTCCACATCAATCGCTGCTCAACACCAAGAAACAATATCCATGCAATTCTTGGCTGAACTATGAAGGAAAAAGCGGCCCACAAGAGTTTTAGATATTAATGGTTCTCGATCAATTATTTAAAAATATGAAGTTCTTGGCTCCAAGAAATTAAAGGAGTTCTCTGCCAATCTTACTAAAAAGAAATTGAGTTCTCAACTCCACATGTGGGTTCTCAGTTTAGACAGCCACATAAATGGGGTCTCGGCTAAGTGGGACTGAAAAGAAAAAAAAAAAAACTTCCTGTTGCTGCAAGGTTACATTTCAAGAACTTCAATCCCATTTTCAATCATTTGAATCTTTAAATCAGCATGTTCTTCAAGTTTTTAAACAGGTTTCGTGAACCATCTAAGAGATCTAAGGTGAGGAAAATCGGTTTAAGGATCATACCTGCGAAAATGGTGAAACCCACTTCCAGCAGCAACTTCTCTCTAAGATTCCGACCAGAATACTTTGAAATAGCTCCGATCCCTTGTACTTTCAGCTTCCTCTCGTCGATACGGTCGTTTCGATATATTATACGCGCGATTTGGTTAAGAAACGAAGAAGTTATGATGATTTTCGTGTGGATTTCTACTAAAAGTCGCAAAACCGGGATTTTGGTCTAGAAAGAGAGTAGATGGGTGTCAATATGAAGAAGATGAAGAGGGTAAATGGGTTTTTATGCCCCGACGGTATTCGGGTTCGTTTCGGTTGCTCGGTTTTCATTTTTGTTGCGTTTCCGGCACGTTACGCGCGTTTCTCGTAAATTAAATAAAAAGACCTTATTTTAAACATCTGGAATGTGATTATTACTAATTTAATATTTTAAATATCGTATTCCTTGAATTATTTTTCGTAATTTATTATTTTTACGCGTTTCGTTTATTGTTCGTGTATTCTACGTATTTTAATTTAAAAAATGGATTTAATATTAATTATTTTGATGAGTTTCAAAATTGTAAAACAGGAAATATCATATTTCCTTAAATTTATTATCGTTCGTATCGTTTTCTCTTTCGTTTTCGTTTCGTCAGATCGCGTCGCCATCGCGCGCATTCGTTCGAATCGTCATTCGACCGAACACGTCGATGGTTTGGCTTTCTGATTCTTGTTTTCTACTGTTAAGTCATTATTTCAGAACATTAAACTATCAGAATCATTCGTACAGATCGTCACCTATACGAATAATTCGTCGGTTTAGCATTACGTAACAACAACTGTTATGGTTTTGTTTTGTTTAACCTCACATACGTCTACACAAAATAGTATCACATCAAGTATTTATGTTTCAACACTGTGTTGTCTGACATGTTTTCGGACTGTTAAACCCTAAGGTTTAAGTCAGGTTCAGAAAATCGTATAATAGTTTCATGTTAAATCCAAATGCATCAATAGTATAAACATAGTTTCGCGTAAAGTGTACCTGAGTTACTGTACAAGTTTACTGTTGCGATCACTGTTCCGGCACGCGTCCGGCACTGATGTTACAGTCTCCCCTTGTTAGAGAAATTTCGTCCCGAAATTTAAGACTCGTTATTCGGTACGGCTTCCTCTGTAAAGAGTTGGGGATACTTGTTTCTAATGTGATCTTCCCGTTCCCAAGTAAACTCGGGTCCGCGCCTTGAGTTCCAACGAACTTTAACGATAGGAATACGGCTTCGCCTCAGTTGCTTAACCTTGCGATCCATAATCTCCAATGGTTCTTCAACAAAACGTAAGTGTTCATCCAATTGAATCTCTTCAATTGGTATGATAAGAGATTCATCAGCAAGGCATTTCTTCAAATTTGAGACGTGAAACACGTCATGTACGCCACGTACCGATGATCTCGAACGGTATGATACGTTCGATGATCTCGAACGGTCCCACGTACCGTGGTGTTAGTTTGCCTTTCTTTGCGAATCGAACTACGCCCTTCCATGGGGAAACCTTTAACATGACACGGTCTCCCACTTGGAATTCCAACGGCTTGCGCCGTTTATCGGCATAGCTCTTTTGTCTACTTCGTGTTGCTTGTAGCCTTTGTTGTATCTGGGCAATCTTGTCTGTAGTTTCTTGAATAAGTTCTGGCCCAGTGATACGATTATCTCCTACTTCCGACCAACAGATCGGTGACCGACATTTTCGACCATAAAGAGCCTCGAATGGGGCACAACCGATGCTGCTGTGATAACTGTTGTTGTAGGAGAACTCAATTAGTGGCAAGTGAGAATCCCAATTACCACCGAAGTCTAGAACACAAGTTCTTAACATGTCTTCCAGGGTTTGGATAGTACGTTCGCTTTGACCATCCGTTTGGGGATGATAAGCTGTACTCAAGTTTAATTGTGTCCCTAGAGATTTCTGCAATGATTGCCAGAACCTTGAGGTAAATCTGCTATCACGATTTGAAATGATAGACAATGGCACACCATGGCGTACCACTATCTCATCAATGTAAAACTTCGCTAGTTTATCCATCGTGTAAGTTTCTCGCATAGGCAAGAAATGAGCATACTTGGTTAATCGATCAACGATAACCCAAATGGTATCATGTCCACTGGAAGTGCGGGGTAGCTTGGTAACAAAGTCCATAGCTATTTGTTCCCACTTCCAAAGTGGAATTTCAGGTTGTTCCAGCAAACCTGACGGTTTCTGGTGTTCTGCCTTCACCTTAGCACACGTAAGGCATCGACCAACATACTCGGCTATGTCTTTCTTAATACCCGGCCACCAATAAAATGCACGTAAGTCTTGGTACATTTTATCAGCACCGGGATGCACAGAGTACTTGGTTTTGTGTGCTTCATCAAAAATAAGTTTCCTTAATTCTACTGCAGGAATCCAGATACGATCCTTGAAGTAAACAAGTCCATCGGGTTTTGTTTCCAAATGTTTCTCCACACCGCAATCTAAGTCTTTCTTCAAGTTTCCTCGTTCAATTGCTTCCTGTTGTGCTTGCCTAATGTGATCGTGTAGGCTTGTCTGCACAGTCATTCCCATTGCTCTGACGCGCAAAGTTTTGACTCGTTCTTTCCGTCTCAAGGCATCAGCTACAACGTTTGCCTTGCCCGGATGGTATTTGATTACACAGTCGTAATCATTTAGAAGCTCAACCCAACGGCGCTGTCGCATATTGAGTTCCTTCTGATCGAATATGTGTTGCAAACTTTTATGATTTGTGAATATGGTACACTTGGTGCCATATAGGTAATGTCTCCAGATCTTTAAAGCAAATATCACAGCTCCCAGTTCTAGATCATGAGTAGTGTAGTTCTTCTCATGAATCTTTAATTGTCTCGAAGCGTACGCAATGACTTTATCCCGCTGCATAAGTACACAGCCAAGTCCCTGATGGGATGCATCACAATACACAACAAAGTCATCACAACCATCTGGGAGAGATAAGATCGGAGCATCACATAACTTTTGTTTCAATGTCTGAAAGGCTTCTTCTTGCTTTTGCTCCCAAACGAACGGTTCACTTTTCTGTGTTAGCTTCGTGAGTGGCAGAGCTATCCTAGAAAAGTTCGAGATGAACCTTCTGTAATAGCCTGCCAAGCCTAGAAAAGAACGTATCTCCGTAGGTGTCTTCGGAGTGTCCCAATCTTTTATTGCCTCGATCTTGGCAGGATCAACGTGTATTCCCTCACTGTTAACAACGTGGCCTAGGAATTGAACCTCTTTTAACCAAAACTCACACTTAGAGAATTTGGCATAGAGTTTCTCTTCCTTTAACAGTTCCAAGATCGTCCTAAGATGTTGCTCGTGCTCTGATTTGCTTTTAGAATAGATCAATATGTCATCAATGAAAACAATAACAAATTGATCTAAATACGGCTTACACACACGGTTCATGAGATCCATGAAAACCGCGGGTGCATTCGTCAAACCAAAAGGCATAACCATGAACTCGTAATGCCCGTATCTGGTACGAAACGCCGTCTTTGGTATGTCTTCGTCTTGTACTCTGAGCTAGTGATATCCGGAACGCAGATCGATCTTCGAAAAGTATTGAGCTCCTTGCAGTTGATCAAACAAATCATCAATCCTCGGTAACGGATACCGATTCTTGATGGTTAGTTTGTTTAGTTCCCTGTAGTCTATGCACATACGAAAAGATCCATCCTTCTTTTTCACGAACAGAACCGGAGCTCCCCAAGGTGAGTAGCTCGGTCGGATGAAACCTTTATCAAGTAATTCCTGTAGTTGGTTAGATAATTCCTGCATCTCCGAAGGTGCTAACCTATAAGGGGATTTAGCAACAGGCGTTGCTCCAGGAATCAGATCGATACGAAACTCTACCGGTCGCACAGGTGGCAAACCAGGTAAATCCTCCGGAAATACTTCAGGATCATCCTTCACTATCGGTACGTCTTGTATTGTTTTCTTGTCTTCGTCTTTCTCCACCACATGAGCCAAGAATGCTATGCACTTCTTTTGCAGACACTTACGCGCTTTTATGCATGAAATGATATTTACGTTTCTCTTTGCTTGATCCCCACGAACTTCCAATACACGATCATCCGTTACTGGAATCCGAAGTAGCTTTTCAGAACAAATGACTTCAACTCGATTGAGTAAAAGCCAATCCATCCCCACGATGATATCGAAACTGCCCAACTCCATCGGCAACAAGTCGATGGAAAATGTATGATCTATAAGTGTAAGTGGGCAGTTCCTAAGTATAGTGCTAACAGTAACTTGTTTTCCATTCGCTACCTCAATCATGTATGGGGAATCTAAAGTTTCCTCAGTAAGACTAAGTTGTCGTGCAAAATCAGATGAAATAAAGCTCTGGTCTGCACCAGTATCAAATAATATGGATGCATAAGAGTCATGTAAAAGAAATGTACCAGTGACCACATTAGGGTCCTGACGTGCAGCATTGGCTCCTATGACAAAAGCTCGTCCACGAGGTGCTTGTGCTCCAGCTTGCACCTTCTTTGGACAGTTGCGGGAGAAGTGACCTGGTTCCCCGCAATTGTAGCAGTCTCTGTTGTTGTTATTGCCTGGGTTCTGTGGTGGTGGTGGTAGTGCTCTTGTTGCAGTGTTGGTAGCCTGATTCACCGCAAATCGGCATTTGTTCACCCAATGGCCAAACCGGCCACAATTCGTGCACTTCCTGCATTGAGCACCAGCAGGATGATGATACTTGCAGCTTGTGCACTGGGGATATTCCCCTCCATAACCCCTAGTATTAGGGTGGATAGGTGCTGCAGGTGCCTGTCTCAGTGGGGTGACGGCCGCATAGTTCTTAACGACCTTCTGTTTCTTTTTCTGATGGTACTCGGGCTTCTTTGATGTTGTTGCTTCCTTGGACTTCCCTGTTTCATCTTTAAGAACTCCAGACTTCACCATCACATTGGTGAGTTTAGCAGATAAGGAGATAGCAGACTCCAAGGTAGCAGGATATGCAGCCAACACGATGCTTTGGATGCAAGAAGGTAATCCCGCCACATAACGGTCAATCAGCTTTTCTAATGTTGGTACCATTTCTGGCACCAAAGCTACCAGCTCATGATAGCGTGTGGTGAAAGTCATATGATCAGCTCCCTTCATCACATGATTCGAGAGCTCAATCTCCAGTTGCTGCAGTTCATGTTTCGGGCAAAACTCATTTCTCAGAAGAAGTTTAAATTCTACCCAAGGCATCGCCATTGCCTCATCTCTTCCCTTAGCTCTTATCTGGGCGTTCCACCAAGTCAAAGCTCGCTTGCTAAAAGAACCAGCTGCATAGCAAACTTTGTGATGTTCGGGACAACTGCTGATGTCCAAAGTATTTTCCATCTTCTCAAGCCATTGGATCAGTCCAACAGCTCCTTCAACTCCTGTGAAGCTTGGGGGTTTGCATCCTACAAAGGACTTGTAGGAGCAATCAGAAGTATGACTGGTGTTTCCACTAGCCTCGCCTGTGGTATGGCCAGAATTGTTGCCATGACTTTGAATCCTGTTAATCATCTCAGGGATGACATCCTTCAGCTGACTGGTCAGTTGAGTACTCAGCAGTGTTGCCAAGGCAACAGTAGTGGGGTCAATGACTGGACCTGTGCTCGTGTTCGGAGGAGGACTATGCGGAGGAGGAGGAGGCGGCGGTGGTGAATCTGGTGGTGACGGTGTCGATGAGTGAGGAGCAGATGTCTGAGTAGCAGGAACAGGCGTAGGCTGTCTTCTAGGCGGCATTCTGATCATAACCAAAAGATATTGGTTAGTGCAGTGATCGAATGCAGAAGACACAATGCAACTTAAGTCTTATGCTCTCTACATGAAGGTCCCTAAGTTATAGTATAGGCCAAACCGTTTAAGTAAATGACCTATTATTCTCTATAACCTTGTGCTCTGATACCAATCTGTCACACCCCGAGCCGACGGGGTTGGATCGGAGTTCCCGCCGGGCGGAAGGTTCCCGGGGCGTGATATCGTGGGTGATAATCATGATGATCAGATTGTTTACATAGCATCAACGTTTAAGAATAACTAAAGCACAATCAAATGATATATAGGATTACAAAGTTAAATTACAATAGCAATGTTCTGCAATTTAACTAAGTAAACCTATCAAAAGAATAATTGTTTATATCTTGTAACTATGCAAGATATCAAAAGTATGATATATCATCAACAAAATATGTGCTTCTCCAAAAGTCTACTAGGTCCTCTATCTGGGCATCCTAGTATGCAATCCAAGAGCTTAAGCTTAAACCTGTTCTTCACCTGAGAAAGCATGTAAAAAGATCAAGTCAACACAACGGTTGGTGAGTTCATATAGTTTATAAGTTTAAAAATAGTTTCACAAACCTCCTTCGGTAAAACCTTAACCTCATTAACTCCACCTGTAATATCCAAGTCGGTATGCTTATATATAGGGCATATGTAAGGGAACAAGCCCTAGCCAACATCCCACCACATACTAACCCGGATATGACATTGTTGTTAATAATAATTAAGCATTTTACCTACCAAACAACTCAATCCTCAACAAAGCTTTTGTTATCTGTTTCAAAGTTTTCATGTCTATTGTATTCGTACGTGTTAGTTCTCATCATGTTTATCAAGCATCATATATTCACACACACATAGTTTAGCAATTACATATCTCCTATAAGCAGACAAAAGCTCTGGAATACCAGAAGTTTAGCAATTACATGTCTCTTATATAGATAACAGCTTAGCATTCAACAAGTTCATGTTTAGCCTTTACATACCTCTTATAAGCCGACAAAAGCTCTGGAATACCAGACGTTTAGCAATTATATGTCCCTTATAACCAGGTAATAGCCCCGTAACGTTACGTTTATGTTTAGCCTTTACATACCTCATATAAGCCGACACAAGCTCTGGAATACCAGACGTTTAGCAATTACGTGTCCCTTATAACCAGGTAATAGCTTAGAATCGATACTTTCATGTTTAGCCTTTACATACCTCTTATAAGCCGACAAAAGCTCTGGAATACCAGACGTTTAGCAATTACATGTCCCTTATAACCAGGTAATAGCTGAGTATCATTATGTTTATGTTATTACATGTATCTCACCCCATAGGTACAAGCTCTGGAATACCAGACGTTCAGCAATTACGTAGACTATGGTTAGATACATGTATGATGGCCTAGTAGCATGTAATAGTTTCCAAACCTCATATCTCATGTAATAGTATCAAGTCTCATGTAATAGTACCAAGTCTCATGTAATTGAATCAAGTATCATGTATTTGTATCACGTATCATGTAATTGAATCACATCTCATGTAATTGAATCAAGTCTCATGTAATTGTATCAAGTATCATGTAATTGTATCAAGTAATCATGTAATTGTGTTAAGTATCATGCATTTGTATCATGTCACATGTAATCGCATCAAGTCTCATGTAATTGAATCAAGTCTCATGTAATTGTATCAAGTATCCAACAATTGATTTTAAGCATTATGCTTAAAGTAAAGGTTTCAATCATAAGTAATCATGTTTATGTTTTAAAGCATTAAAAAACATTTCAATAAAAATGTTTAACATGCTTCTCAGTCCCGAATTAAAACAAATAAGTTTGAAAGGGGACAATGAACTCACTTTGTGTTTGTAGTGGTTGACTAAGAAATCAAAGAATGCACGCGCTCGTTGTTGTTCTTGAAGTTATATTCACGATCCTGTGTTCGATTCAAAGTTGTTTGTAACTTATAAGTACGAGTCATCAATTCGTAGGTTAACCCTAAAGTTGATTAATCTTTTATAAGTATTTGTATCTCGGATTTTCCTTGAACTCATTTGATGGTATAACATACTAATACTCAACCGTATTTAGATTAAAATTAGTACGAAATATGTTATTTGTTTATATGATTATCCTTGTTATTGAATTCATCCTATTGTAAAAATGTGAAACACATAATATTTTCTAATTATGAAACTTAGGTTTATTAGTTATAACCTTGAATATCGCCTTTATGTTAACTTAAAAATACTTCATCAAATTTGTAGTAAAGTTGACTAATTTACTTTATATAATTAACACTATGGTTACTTTGATCAAAATGACACTTAGTCATAAACCTTTTACATGTTTTGTTTTTAATCCAAAGTTTGAGTAGTATAAGTGAGAACATCTTAACCCGATTGCACCCAAACCCGATTAAGTTCAAGACCTTTTGAATTTGAATAACATGATATTCATAGTTGCTTTCTTCTTTATTGTTCCTCTCGAGTAACTCCAATATTCATAGATGATGCGTGACCCACTCCACATCAATCGCTGCTCAACACCAAGAAACAATATCCATGCAATTCTTGGCTGAACTATAAAGGAAAAAGCGGCCCACAAGAGTTTTAGATATTAATGGTTCTCGATCAATTATTTAAAAATATGAAGTTCTTGGCTCCAAGAAATTAAAGGAGTTCTCTGCCAATCTTACTAAAAAGAAATTGAGTTCTCAACTCCACATGTGGGTTCTCAGTTTAGACAGCCACATAAATGGGGTCTCGGCTAAGTGGGACTGAAAAGAAAAAAAAAAAACTTCCTGTTGCTGCAAGGTTACATTTCAAGAACTTCAATCCCATTTTCAATCATTTGAATCTTTAAATCAACATGTTCTTCAAGTTTTTAAACAGGTTTCGTGAACCATCTAAGAGATCTAAGGTGAGGAAAATCGGTTTAAGGATCATACCTGCGAAAATGGTGAAACCCACTTCCAGCAGCAACTTCTCTCTAAGATTCCGACCAGAATACTTTGAAATAGCTCCGATCCCTTGTACTTTCAGCTTCCTCTCGTCGATACGGTCGTTTCGATATATTATACGCGCGATTTGGTTAAGAAACGAAGAAGTTATGATGATTTTCGTGTGGATTTCTACTAAAAGTCGCAAAACCGGGATTTTGGTCTAGAAAGAGAGTAGATGGGTGTCAATATGAAGAAGATGAAGAGGGTAAATGGGTTTTTATGCCCCGACGGTATTCGGGTTCGTTTCGGTTGCTCGGTTTTCATTTTTGTTGCGTTTCCGGCACGTTACGCGCGTTTCTCGTAAATTAAATAAAAAGACCTTATTTTAAACATCTGGAATGTGATTATTACTAATTTAATATTTTAAATATCGTATTCCTTGAATTATTTTTCGTAATTTATTATTTTTACGCGTTTCGTTTATTGTTCGTGTATTCTACGTATTTTAATTTAAAAAATGGATTTAATATTAATTATTTTGATGAGTTTCAAAATTGTAAAACAGGAAATATCATATTTCCTTAAATTTATTATCGTTCGTATCGTTTTCTCTTTCGTTTTCGTTTCGTCAGATCGCGTCGCCATCGCGCGCATTCGTTCGAATCGTCATTCGACCGAACACGTCGATGGTTTGGCTTTCTGATTCTTGTTTTCTACTGTTAAGTCATTATTTCAGAACATTAAACTATCAGAATCATTCGTACAGATCGTCACCTATACGAATAATTCGTCGGTTTAGCATTACGTAACAACAACTGTTATGGTTTTGTTTTGTTTAACCTCACATACGTCTACACAAAATAGTATCACATCAAGTATTTATGTTTCAACACTGTGTTGTCTGACATGTTTTCGGACTGTTAAACCCTAAGGTTTAAGTCAGGTTCAGAAAATCGTATAATAGTTTCATGTTAAATCCAAATGCATCAATAGTATAAACATAGTTTCGCGTAAAGTGTACCTGAGTTACTGTACAAGTTTACTGTTGCGATCACTGTTCCGGCACGCGTCCGGCACTGATGTTACACTGACGCTACACCCATTAGGCAAATCCTGCCTTTTCCGACTACAAGGGTGAGTGTGCAATACGAGGGAAAAACCCCTCACTGCCCAGTTTGTCGTAATTATCATCGAGCTGAACTCCCATGTGTGCAATGCACACGCTGTGGGAAGACGGGACACTGGGTGCAACAATGTAGGTCTTCTGTAACCTACTATCCCCCTCAATATATGGGTAAGCACCCTGAATGTGACGAATGTGGATACCACCATAGTAAAGAGAAACTTTGCAAACACTGCCTGAACTGTGGGAAATACGGACACTGGATCCAACAGTGTCGGTTTATTTCCACCAGGAAACAAGAACAAAGGGCAAGTACCTCTACTCCCTCTCAAGATAATCACAACTGCTACACGTGCGGAATGCTTGGACATTTCGCGAGGGACTGCCCTAGGAGGATGCCTCCAGTTGACCCAGTAATCACAGAGGAATTACTTGCCTTACCAGCTCCTGGAGATCACACGGAGTCCGATGACTCCATAGGTATGCAAACTTCCTTAAGTTACAATGAATTAGTTAATGATGTATAAACCAGAAATGCATGAACTGTTGTGATTTTTGAAACAATAAATCTCAGGTAACTGTAAACAAACTCGGTGCCGATAAGATAATCGGAATAATAACCTAAGAAATTCTTAGGTCAAATAAGCATTAAACGACTAAGTAAAAGATAGAGAAATTCCTGATTATAGTTTAACTACTGTAACCAGAAGGTGGACTTTATCTATTTAGAACACTAAAAGCTGTAGGAAGTCAAAATGCTAAAAACTAGTGGGTAAGCTGTCACTTTTCATCTAGACCTTATAGCACTCGAGTTACTTAATTTGGAGAACTTCAGTTCTAGGATGTTAAGGAAAGGATCCTTGGTTAATGCACATAACACACGTAGGAAACCATAGCTAACACTAAGGTTGTGTAACAATTGGTGCTCATAGCATCAGTTAGTTTGAACAATAGGGTGTTAGAGTCATACAGAGAATAAGCAAGCCATAACAATAAGACAACCATGAGCAATAAAACTAGCAAAACTCTGAGGCAATACTTGGTGACTCATACGTAAGGAAATGACATCGGAAGACGAGAACCAGATACATCTGACTCATGAAGAAGAAGTCAACAGAAAAGACTCATTATACGTGGGACCAGATGGTGTAAAGAACATAGAACTAAACATGATGAGACTTAGAGCATAGACCACGAAAGTCCGCAACACATATTTGATCAGAAGAAACTCAACATACGACAGTGATGTTGGGTTGAGCTTCTGAATGACTATGACTGTGTAATCAAGTACCATCCGGGCAAGGCAAATGTTGTTGATGATGCCTTGAGCCGGAAGGAACGAGTCAAACCCCTGCGCGTTAGAGCAATGGGAATGACCGTGCAGACAAGCTTACATGACCACATTATGCAAGCACAACAAGAGGCAGTTGAACGAGGAAACTTGAAGAAAGACATAGATTGTGGAATGGAGAAACATTTAGAAACAAAACCCGATGGACTTGTTTACTGTAAGGATCGTGTATGGATTCCTGCAGTGGATGAGTTAAGGAAGCTTATTTTTTTATGAAGCCCACAAGACCAAGTACTCTGTGCATCTCGGTGCTGATAAAATGTATCAAGATTTACGTGCATTTTATTGGTGGCCGGGTATGAAGAAAGACATAGCCGAGTATGTTGGTCGATGCCTTACGTGTGCTAAGGTGAAGGCAGAACACCAGAAACCTTCTGGTTTACTGTAACAGCCTGAAATTCCACTATGGAAGTGGGAACAAATAGCTATGGACTTTGTTACCAAGCTACCCCGCACTTCCAGTGGACACGACACTATTTGGGTTATCGTTGATCGATTAACCAAGTCTGCTCATTTCTTGCCGATGCGAGAAACGTACACGATGGATAAACTAGCGAAGCTTTACATCGACGAGATAGTGGTACGCCACGGTGTGCCATTGTCTATAATCTCAGATCGTGATAACAGATTTACATCAAGGTTCTGGCAATCATTACAGAAATCTCTGGGGACGCAATTAAACTTGAGTACAGCTTATCATCCACAAATGGATGGTCAAAGCGAGCGTACTATTCAGACCCTGGAGGATATGCTGAGAACTTGTGTTCTAGACTTCGGTGGTAATTGGGATTCTCACTTACCACTAATCGAATTCTCCTACAACAACAGTTATCACAGCAGCATCGGTTGTGCTCCATTTGAGGCTCTTTATGGCCGAAAGTGTCGATCACCGATCTGTTGGTCTGAAGTGGGAGATAATCGAATCACAGGGCCCGAACTGATACAAGAAACTACAGACAAGATTGCGCAGATACAACAAAGACTACAGGCGACACGAAGTAGACAAAAGAGCTATGCCGATAAACGGCGTAAGCCGTTGGAATTCCAAGTGGGAGACCGGGTCATGTTGAAGGTTTCTCCATGGAAGGGGCGTAGTTCGATTCGTGAAGAAAGGCAAACTAACACCACGATATGTGGGACCGTTCGAAATCATCGAACGTATTGGTCCTGTAGCATACAGACTAAGCTTACCGGATGAACTTAGTGGTGTACACGACGTGTTTCACGTCTCCAACTTGAAGAAATGTCTTGCTAATGAAACGCTTATCATACCGATTGAAGAAATTCAATTGGATGAACACTTACGTTTTGTAGAGGAACCGTTAGAAATCATGGATCGCAAGGTTAAGCAATTAAGGCGAAGCCGTATATAAACTAGTAATTTATATTCTTTTATTTTAGTCTTGTAACCGGTAATGTACTAAAATATTTTTACGAATAACGAGTGTATCGTTATTATGTATTTTTATTATTGTTTTATAATAAAAACGTGAACCCATCTCCTACAATCTTAAAACAGACTTTCGTGAAAAACCTTATAAATAAGGATTTTGGGTTCATGAAAGTTAAATATAAACTAAGATTTTTGAAAAAATCTAGTAAATATTTTTGAGAAATATTTAGTACAAGTTGGTCGGATTTTGTAATTGGGGTACAATATTTAATCCGAATACCGTGTTACAAGACATATGATTTGATTCATTGTTTTGAATACATGGGTTTCGATTGTGAATTGAATCATGGAACAAATTGTGATTTGTTTCAAAATAACTTTTGAACACCGATTTTCTAGTAATTGTATTAGAAAAATGTGGCTTCGTAAACACATACAAAGTGTTTGTGAACACTTGTTTTTCCTTCTAAAATGCTTGTTAGAAGTTTATTATTATTTTTTTGAAACAAACATTTAGAATTTCTAACAATCATGTTAGATATAATTATTGTTTTTGGTAAACAATATTGGTTTGAACAATTTAAGTTTTCTAACTGACGTGTTAAATTATATTTCTAATGAGCGCGTTAGAAATTATAATATTGGTTAAAATAATAAAAAAAAAATTCTAATGAACGCATTAGAAAGCATTTGTTTGGAAAGTTCTCATGCCTTTATATTTTCAAACAAGCATGTTAGAAACGAGAATATTGGTACAAAATTTTGTTTGTTTTATAACGAGCGCGTTA
This sequence comes from Mikania micrantha, assembly GCA_009363875.1. NCBI lineage: Eukaryota > Viridiplantae > Streptophyta > Magnoliopsida > Asterales > Asteraceae > Mikania > Mikania micrantha. The sequence goes on along the minus strand of CM018694.1, from coordinate 76,570,931 downwards.
TAAAAGATGATTTTGCAGAGTAATATGCTTTATAACGATTTTGGTAATCGTTTTATTTTCTAACAAGTGTGTTAGAGTTAGTTTATTTTATATAAACATAATAAGGTTTATAACGATTTTAGTAATCGTTTAATTTCTAACAAGAGTGTTAGAATAAGTTTATTTTGTATAAACATAGTGAGATTTATAACGATTTTGGTAATCGTTTATTTTTTTTTAACAAAGTGTTAAAACCAATTAATTTTATAAACAAAAAGGCTTTATAACGGTTCGAGTAATCGTTTATTTCTAACAAGCGTGTTAGAATCGATTTGTTTTATAAACGAAAAGCTTTAGAAACGGTATCTATGATCATTTATTTCTAACAAGCGTGTTAGAATCGATTTCTTTTATAAACGAAAAGCTTTAGAAACGGTATCTATAATCGTTTATTTCTAACAAGAGTGTTGGAACCGGTTTGTTATATAAAATAAAAACTTTGAAAATTTTGTTGTTTATTTTCAAACGAGCACAGTAGAAACTAGTTTGTCATAAAGAAAAATTAATTTTAACCGGTAAGTCTTCATGACGAGATAGAAGTACGTTTGGATAAAAATGTTTAAGTAAACATTTTATTCATATGCGTGTTAGTCACGCATTATATAATAAGATTGCTTTGTGTAAGCATTTTTTAATTCTCTAACGTGAAGGTTAGATACGATTTTCGTAATCGACTAAATTCTAATATGATTATTAGAAAAAAGTTATGATATAAACAATAATTTTTTTTTATGTAAATAATTTAATTATGTTACATAAAAGTTAAATACGATTTGTGTAATCGTTTTATTTTGAACAGATTTGTGACTGTTTGATTTAATGTTTCAAAATGAAACAACAAAAGAATGGAGATGTTATTGGGGCCATTTTTGGTTTATCTCAAAGGACACATGGCATTATTAAGAATAAGAATACCGCTATTCTTCATATGAATATGAATACTACGACTGAAAAAAAACAAACAAAAACAAAGCCCCTTGTCGGGTTTGAACCGAGGGCTTACGCGTTACCATGGGATTACTCGACCACTGAGTTAAAAAAGGGCTTGGTTCATTGAATTCCTGAACGGGTCACTGTACTAGGTAAGTAAAACAGATCGTCTTCGAGGATGGTTCCTCATGACAGGTGCAACCATTCATGCATCTTCTGATATAAATGACATTGAAATGAAATGTCAGATACCGAAAGTATTCAAGATAGTAACACTAAATGACTTGTTGTTTAGAACTCATCTATATGTCTTTTTATACTATTACAAATAAACATTTGTTTTGGTACGTTGGTTGTGTTCAATATCTTAAGATAACACATGCGTTTATGCACAATAATCACTATAACATATGAAAGAGATATATGTAATAGTTAACTATATTAATAAATTCTGTGGAATTTATTATAAAGTGATGATGACATATAGATGCTTCTTTTGCTTTCATTGTGTTTGAAATTATGTGGATCATGTGTCTACTAACTTAGAAGAGCATCTTAAATACATAGTATGAGATACAACAAATGAAAATTTGAAATTAATTTGTTGTATGTCATAATGAAACATGACTTTCTATTGAAGGAGGACTTCAAAACATATCAAATGACGATTTTGAGATGATTTTGGTAGACGTTGAAAGTGTTGAAGAAATAACACTTTAAGATTTGATGTTTAGCTATCATTCTAGTACCCGTTTAAAATATGTTGTGTGTTATATTTTATTATAAATGTTCAACTATGGCTTAAGTTTATTTATTTATTTTTAAATAAATAAGTTGATCTAGAAATAATAAAATGATATATGGTAAATAATATTTAAATTTTGAAGAATTTAAATTTTTCTAGTCTAATAAAGATACATATTTAAACGGAAATTACAAGTGGTGACTTGCACGAACACAATGAGCGGGTTATGATATTGACTTATATATGTTGTAAGTCTCATATCAAATATCAACGTAATATGGTGAGTGCATTAAAACAAAATACACAAGAACGAAGGATGTCGTCTAATATATGTTGAGAGCATCAACATGGAAATTCATAAGTGTATTTTGATTACTATAACATATGAAATAAATATATGTTATTATTGTAAATAATTTTAATAAATTTTGCACATTTATTAAAGATACTTACAATAGAGATGGTCTTGTAGATTATGCTATAGCCATTAACTTTATTGAAACTATATGGATGATTTATCCTTCAATTTGGGAGAGTATCCTAATACATGGTTTCATTAACACAACAATATAAATGTATAAATCACTTTAGATACATGGGATATCATATTGTGGAGTATCAATGTTGTTGACTATATCTAAAGAGTCTAGTGATTTTATACAAATAGCATTCATCATATGTTGATGAGTGTGTTCACCAAAGTGACTTGAGTTAAGACATATGTTTAAGTTCTTATAATTAACTGGTGAAGCCTTAGAGATTAAAGGCAAATGAGTTATGATCATATGTAACAACTGTGTCGGAACCGTCACCGGAACAGTAAACGGAACAGTAACGGCACAGTAACTCAGGTACAACCTATGCAAACTACTGATGAACTGTCAACTACGTAATGCTAAACAGTAAACTATTATGCTAGTGTTTCTGAAATCTGATTAAACGTAACAGTTTAACAGTCAGAAACACATCAGACAACATGGAACAGTGATGCTAATGTTTATCGATGTGTTATTATGTGTAAACGTATGCGAGGTTAAACAAAACGAAACGATAACGGTTGTTGTTACGGAATGCTAAACCGACGAGTTATTCGTATAGGTGACGATCTGTACGAATGATTCTGATAGTTTAACGTTCTGAAATAATAACTGAAAAGTAGAAAACAAAAGTCGGAAAGCAAAACCATCGTTGTGTTCGTTCGAATGACGATTCGAACGAATACGCGCGATGGTGACGCGTTCTGACGAAACGATAACGAAAACGATAAAAGACACGAACGATCATAAATTCAAAGAAATAAGATAATTCTTATTTTACAATTTTGAAACTCATCATTTAAATAAATGAAATTACATTGTTTCAAGAAATCGCGAACATGTTTAATAAACGCGTAAAAATACGAAATTCGTTAAACAAATTTAATAAACGTTTAAAAGTATTAAAATACGACAAATCACTTAATACGATAATATTTAAATTAAATTTTAAAAATAAATAACATACAAGTCATTAATATAAGTTCTTTTATTTAAAAACCATAAACGCGCGCATTACGTTCCGGAAACGTGACGAAACCGCGAACCGAGCAACCGAAACGAACCCGAAACCACTCGGGGTATAAATACCCTAAATGAGGGTATTTTATTTCATTTTCCCTACCTTCTTCTTCCCTCCCTCTCTCAAGAAAACCCTAATCCATAATCATCTCTCTCTCTAACTTCTCTCTACCATAACTTCTTCAATACCCAACCAAATCACTCCCTCTTGGTGCCAAATCGAAGCTCTTACTCCCCTCTACACGAAAGTACAGAAGATCGGCACTGAAAACCGCTAGATCGCAGGTAAACTGAGCTCAAAAAAGGGCGATTTTAGGGTTTTTCAACCCTTAGTGCGACCACCCTCTTTAGCCGGCCAAACACCCTCACAATCGAACACTATGCCCACGAGAACTAGCCTCTGCATATGCCAACTCCTAACACATCATCGAACCTTGAAATGAAGTGATTCGAAGCTGGTCAAGCTTCGGTCGAATGAGGCCACTCAGTTGGCCGAAAGGCTAGGGCCGAAGGGACCCAGGCGAAGGAGCTACTGTCGAATGACAGTCCTCATTCGACCCCCTCCCATTCGAGCAAATTCATTCGGTCGGGACGTTTCATTCGACCATAAAACCCTATTCGCCACCTGCTCATTCGACCATAGAACCTTCGTTCGCCGGTCAACCCCACATTCGGCTAACCCTCATTCGCCAACCCTCATTCGATGGTGAGCCTTTCGGTTAACCTCAGTCGCCAGCCACCTTCAGTTAGCCACAAGAACCCCTACGACTTGCACACTGATTCGACCCATGTGGACTCCCTAGATCAGACATTTGTTTGGCCCACCAATAGGCCCATTCAGTTCATCCAGCCCAGCAACCAATTAGTCCCAGCCCAAACTATATTGTCTCGGCCCATCTTTAGGCCCAACATGATTCCTTTTGATCCACAACTAGTCCAAAGATGTTGTTAGGCCAAGAAACTCTTCTGGATTAACAGTTTGGCCCAAGGCCCACTGAGTTGGTCAAGGCCCTTCTGTTGCGGCCCAACCTTAATATTCTTGGCCCATCCTTGATTTCGGCCCAACTAAACAAGGCCCAGCTTGGCCCAAGGGCTGCTATTATGAGGGCCCGTGATGAAATCTGTTGGGCCCAGTAAATTTAGCCCGAGGCCCCATATATAGAACCCAAGGCCCACTTTGGAGGCAATTGTCCTAATTTTTGGGGCCACTATGCAAATAACTCGGGCCTTATCCTGTTTCTGGCCTAATTATGGTTCCCATAATCTATTATAACCTCAGGCTCAAGACATTCTTGCCTGGGCCTACTTTTGGCCCAACAAGGCCTTTCTGGCTCAATAGAGGCCCACGGGGCCACTGATTTCTAAGTTTCGCAACATTCGACCGGGCCCTTACATTTTCACAGCCCTAAATCATTGGCCCACACCTTTAAATAAACCTAACAACTCTCCATTGTCTAAGGCCCAATTTATTACACGAAAGCCCAAACAAGTAACTTGATCACATTACTCGGTCCACTTCCTATCTTAGGCCCACATGGATTAATAAATGTTATAATATCAACCAGATGGGATTTGAAGATCAGTGCCAAGTCTTCCATCAAAAGCAAATATATTAAAACAAATGGGTCAAGATAAACTTAATACTAACAACCAAGTGGAATAGTCTAAAGTAAAAAGGGGCCGAGTAGAGACTGAGGCTTTCGAGGTGTTAGCCAAAGACATGGCTAACACTTACACACACGCAAATCAATTATGAACTTATACATACGAATCTAAACAACGTGAAATCAATACAGGATTGTGAAAACAATATCAACTACAACAAAGAGCGCGTGCATTATTGTTTGAGACTAAGTCAACTACCACTACTACAAGGTGAGTTCATTGTCCCTTTTCAAACTATTTTGGTTTTTAACTCGGGACTGAGAAGCATGCTATACATTTTAAAACAAATGTTTTAAATTTAACAAAATGCTTTTATACTATTGATTATGCCAAGTGCTAAAGGCATAAGACTCTATTTAAACTCAATGCTATTTGATTATGCCAAGTGCTAAAGGCATAAGACTCTATTTAAACTCAATGCTATTTGATTATGCCAAGTGCTAAAGGCATAAGACTCTATTTAAACTCAATGCTATTTGATTATGCCAAGTGCTAAAGGCATAAGACTCTATTTAAACTCAATGCTATTTGATTATGCCAAGTGCTAAAGGCATAAGACTCTATTTAAACTAAATGCTATTCGATTATGCCAAGTGCTAAAGGCATAAGACTCTATTTAAACTAAATGCTACTTGATTATGCCAAGTGCTAAAGGCATAAGACTCTATTCAAACTCAATGCTATTTGATTATGCCAGGTGCTAAAGGCATAAGCTACTTGATAATACTAAAGCTAAGTGATAATACCAAGTGCTAAAGGTATTTACTATTTGATGATGCTATTGTGGATGCTAATTCTATGAAATCATGTTCAAGCTTATACTATGAGTTATGCTAATACTAAGGTTACGGGTTAAACTAAATGCTAATACTACGGGTTAATGCTATGGGTTTTAAATGCTAAAGACTAATGTAAACTCTAAATGCTAAGGGTACTATAAGGCTACGGGGATACTAAATGCATACATACATACATATACATTGGATACTTGAATCTATGGATACTATAAACTTTTGAATGCTATGTGATTGCCATGCTCAAACAACGGTTTGGCCTCTCAGTGCTTGCCTTACTGGTTGTAAAGCTAGTTCTTGTGCACAAGTTACGTAAATGCTGGACTCTTTGTATGCTAAAACTATAGGCTATGGAAGAACAATAGTTGGTCTCTCAGTGCTTGCCTTCAGGTGTTCTTCCTAGCCGGGACTTGAAGAACAATAGTTGGTCTCTCAGTGCTTGCCTTCATGTGTTCTTCATAGTCTTATCAAGGAAATGGACTGATGGCCTCTCAGTGCTTGCCATGCAGTGTTTCCCATAAACTATTTACTCAGGTGATCAGTGACTAGGACGGTATTGGTGAATCTTAGTTGACTTTGTGTCATCATGAGTAGCCCTTATCTCCCCCTAAGTTACACGTAAATCCTGGGGCTGGTATGGACTGATACTGAATTCCTTCGGGCATTCAGTTGTCTATTCCGGTAACATTCAAACAAACTCACGGATACTATTGATGTATGGGGTAAACTTACAAACAGAAGTGCTTAAACTATGACAGAGAAACTATACGGACGGGTCGGTAAAGGGCTTAATTATTATTAATAACAGTGTCATATCCGGATTAGTATGTGGTGGGACGTCGTCTGGGCGGGTTGTAGGCTTGACCCAGGCGTATGCCCTATATATAAGCATACCGATTTGGATATTACATGTGGAGTTAATAAGATTAAGGTTTTACCGAAAGGAGTTAGGCTAAAGCTATTAAAACTTATAAACTACATGAACTCACCAACCATTGTGTTGACTTTGTTTTCTTACATGCTTTCTCAGGTGATGCACAGGTTTAAACATATGCTTTTGGATTGCATGCTAGGCGGCCTAAATAGAGGACCTAGTGATTTTGGGAAGCACATATTTTGTTAATCATCCTTGAATGTCTTGTACAGATTACAAGATAGAATACTTTGATTCTTTTGTTAGGTTTACCAAGTTAAATTATCAAACATTGACATTGTAATTTAACTTTGTAATCCTATTCATATGCTTTATTGTGCTTTAGTGATTCTTAACATTGATGCTATGTAACAATCTGATCAACCCGATTATCACACCCGATATCGCGTCCCGGGAACCTTCCGCCCGACGGGGACTCCGATCCAACCCCGCCGGCCCGGGGTGTGACATCATACATAATGGATTAAGTTAGATATGGTTATGAGTTTTTCTTAAACTAAGGATTTAAAAGAAAAATCTCATCATTCTTGTCTAAACTAAGATATGAATGTTTGTAGAGATAATGTGTTATCTCTAGGAGCTGTGATTGATCAGAATGATGCATCTTCTGTTCACGTGCTATTATTTTAGTCTAAAGCATGCTAGACTAATACATGTTAATTTAGATGTTCAGCGGAGATTAAATTAACTTTATACATTCAATATATGTGATGACATGAGAATGAGTTTCGGTTCATATGAGGAGAACTCATGGAGTAATATGTATGGATGAACTTAGTGACACAATGATGTGTATATGTGTCAAAGTCATCAAAAGATAAATTGCTCAAACTTAATCAAAGTGCAAACAATGTGGGGGAATGTGTCATTTACGAAACAACCCTCTAGAGTTTGTAAGAGACAGTATTTGAAAAGTTTCTCAATCTCTTGTGGAAAAGGAGAACTTTTCACAGCACAATTTTAATAATTGGAAAATGGTTATCTAATAAGACTCAAATGTGGGGGTTTCTTGCACTTAATACAAGTATGTGATAGATTTTGTAATAAGGATTTTAGTAATCCAAATAAATATTGCAAATTCGTGACCAAGTGGGGGTACACGCTGGTTATACGGAGTCAATCAAGTTGATTGAACTCAAATGTCAATTGGTAAAATTCAAATTGTAGTTGGATATTTGAAAAAGCTTACCAAAGGCATGGTGAAACGTGTTTAGCCTTGAAATGAGTTTCAAATCTTTCTAAAGACATGGTTATATAACTTGATCCAAGTTGAGATCACTGGTTATAGTCTTACAAATTGAAAAAGGGGCTAGTATGACTTGTAAGTCAAGAACACGTTATAACAACTTATCTCAATTGTAAATTATCGTTGCTGACTATGTGAAGTCAAAGATAATGTTTTGAATCCAATAACATGAGAGATTAAGTTGAGGAATGTGACTAAAGCCCATGTAAAGAGATATTTGAAGGAAACCTAACCTTGTTGATTGGAGATCCCATGATCTAGGTTCAATAGGACAACTAATTCATATATCTAGGGTGGTCACTGTGGGGGCATAGTTATACAATAGATATATAAGCTAATATATATATATGTTGATATATATCCTCCTAAACTGTAAAAGGGTGTTTAAATACATCCTAGTCCATTCCTATAACAATCAGTGACATTGTTGTGTGAGGTTAAGCATAATATATGGTTAATGATCTGTGTAAATCATGATAACCAAAATGCTTTTAATGATTGTAGACAAATCACCTATGTTAGAGAGAAGTGGGGTCGCTTCGAATGGAATTATGGGCATAATTCTTAGAGCTCTCGCAGAACCAGGATAGTGTTCCATGACCATAACGGACACGACAATGAGGGGTTAACCAGACCAGGAAGAGTGTTGTGTGAAGTGTAATAACGTCTACGCAAAAAGGGGTTTAGTTCAAGGACATCGCGTCTACTAACCGCTAGGAGACTAAGTATACTTCACAAAGGAAAGTTCAAAGGGAACACCTACTTCTCCTGCAATACTCAACCGCTGAAATTGTGTCTTAACACTTGAGTGTGTGAGTTGATTTTTATTCATGTGGGGGATTGTTGGAAATTTGATAAATTTGATTAATTATCAAATTTAATTTGAATTAAAATCAAAACTCTTCATTTTACTAAATTAAATCAAGACTTTTCAAATTACATGTATTGATTATATGTATTATGTCAAGACTCTTCAAATTACATATATTGATTACATGTATTATGACAAGACTCTTGAATCACCAACTTGTTGTATAAATAGAAGACATATGTTGTCTTGTTAAGGGGTTGAAAAGAATATTACATAAAATCACACACAAACTTTGAAGAATTTCCAACTTTCTCAACTCTTCAAATTCTTGTTTAAGACATATTTTTCAGGTGCTAGGTTAATCCCGACAGTACAAACTGTTTCGGTTGTTGTACCCTGGGAGACAGACGCGTTCGTCTTGAGAAGAGGCGCGAAATCTGTTTTAAGGGAAGCGTATTGAATACGTGCCTCAACCATAATCATCAACATGTTTATTCTATGTCAATGAAGAATAGGTGGAAGACATAAGCGTATTGAAGTATTTGTGACCGGCTCGTCAAGATGCTTGATTGAAGACTCGCTATTTGGAGTACCCAACGAAGACATGCATTAAAGCATGTTTCGTATATAAACTAGTAATTTATATTCTTTTATTTTAGTCTTGTAATCGGTAATGTATTAAAATATTTCTTACGAATAACGAGTGTATCGTTATTATGTATTTTTATTATTGTTTTATAATAAAAACGTGAACCCATCTCCTACAAATATAAATATACCAGTTATAAACTATTGAATTTTTCAAAGATAATATGTTTGTATATATGTATACACACATGCATACATATATTCGGTTTTTACGGTTTTTCTTTTATATAAAACCAAAAACAACCCAAACTTTTGTTTTTCAGAAAATTTATGCCAAAGATGTCTGTTTATAATTAGGTTTAGTTATTTTGCTTTGGAGCACTTCACTCTTGTATGAATTAAGTTGTTATATAGAGTAACAACATAGAGATCATACCGGCAGAATTACCAGTACTTCTAGTTAATATAGTTACACATGATTGAGTCCAATATAAAAAATTATACTTTAAAATTAGCGGTCCATTAATTATAACCCAAAACATAAATTATTTACCTAGACATAGATCACCAATTCACAGTCTCTTGCTTCAAGGTATGTTTTATTTATTTATTTTTTATCACGATTACGAGTGGACGATCTTAGCCATTCCGAATCAAGACTATTTAGATAGGTTGTGCTAAAGAATAAATTGAAAGTTTAAGGTATTTAACCCTTGGGGCAAAGCCGTTTATCAGAAAGAAAAATAATAAAAACAAGCAACTCGCTTGTAGGGTGTGTAGATAAAAAATATGATTATACTCCGTACGTTGTGAAATAGGAATTCTAAAAAAATTAATTTAATAGAAAATTAAAAAAAAAAACTTAAAAGCAACATTGAATGATGCGTAGCGTGTTTTAAAAAATTTATGACTCGTGTTGCATCGACATTAGATTGGTTGGCTACATAAAAGAAATTTAATAGAAAAAATAAAACAAATTAAAAGCAACATTCACATCGGGTCGATGAATTTAGATTGTTTGGGTACATAAAAGAAATTTATGTACTTAAGATGACTTGGTTATAAAGACGGAAACATAAACAAAAAACAATTATATAAGAGTATGAATGTTATTCAGTTGATGTCGGTCTTATTCTTCTTTATACCAGCAAGTTGACATTAGTCGTTATAACTCCCGATTGTAAGGAAGAAAACTAACGAATGTATTGAGGAAAATCATATTATACATATACTATAAACAATATATTTAAACTTTAGAAATCCAAGATAGTGAAAGTAGTAATTTTTCGAAGAGACAGGTTAATAAATAAAGCCGAAAGAAAAAAAAAGGACAAGAAAAAAAAAACAAAAAAAAAAACAAAGGAAGTCATTGCTATTATTACTTTTCAAAAAATAAACAAACCAAGCAGTTACTAATTATAAAAAATGGTCATCATTAACTATTAAAAGTCAAGCAAAATAACATATGCATTGGAAATTTTAAAACTTTCTTTAATATAATGTATAGTGAATTACGGTTTTGGCCTCTTATGATTTAAGTGTTTTAACTATTTCGGCCTAAAATAGAGTGTTCTATCAATTCAGCCCATGTGCTTTAGATAACTAACGTTTTTGGCCCCTAACCATAGTTAGGTTTTGGGCCAAAGCGTTATAATAGTCAAGTTTTGAGGGGCCAAAACAGTTAGTTGTATAAATCACATGGGTTGAATTGATATCAGATTCAATTTTGTGTCGATATCGTTAAAACGCTTAAACTACAGTAGTCAAAACCATAATTTACTCTATAATCTAAGATAAGATAATTAAATAATTAGAGTGTAATCGAAAGAAAATTAAAAAAGTATAGGGGAAAAAATAAAGAAAAAAGAATCAATACCGGGACTCAAACCTCTGTGACAAACCTATGAATTCTAAGAGAAGCTACGAAGACTGATAAACCAAACTACTCATTTGGTATTCTTTTTGATTCAGCAAACTATAAATCTAAGTTTTTTAAATTAAACAAATGTCACCGACATTTCAAATTTCAAATTAAGATATATATAATTTGAAACTTACAAAAAAAATACATTTGATGTAGTTGATAGCAGATTAATGTAGAAAAAGTTTTTATCATTTAAGAAAAAGAGAGAAAAAGAAAGAAGCCAAAAGATGATTTTGTATGAGGACAAAATATACGGTTGGATTGAACCCACTCTCAACTGTCCTTTCAACTTAATTACAAGATATTTGTAGGAAGACTAGGTGTAATAGAACGTGAGCACTCGGGTGATAAGGGGTATCACGTCTCGGTTACGCTTCACTCTCTTTAACACACCTGTTGTGATATTGATCAGACGTGAGCCCCTGGACGCCTGGTTACGAGATGAACGACGTGTATATGAGAGGAAGAGAAACGATGGATGTGTGGATGAAGGGTGTTGTACGTATGTGAATAGAAGTGATAAATTACACATATGTGATATGTATGTGAAAATAGTATGATAAAAATAGTTTACGTGATGTTTACGTGTAGTGAAGAGAGAGACGATAGTTACATATAATATAACTTAAAGTACTTTCTACGGGGATAATGTTGTTTATAGCATTAACATACTTTTAAAAAGATAATAAAATATATTTTTAACATTTACCATATACCACAACTGTATGAGACTAGTGGGTGTGCCAAGGCACCCACTCACTCCACGTGTGCGCCACGTAGGCGTCACATAAGCACTCACCACAACTACTCACCCCACCATTTTGGTGGAAATGCCCCATTAACCCACTCACTCCACGTCATCATTCCTTTTTAATTTAAATTGAGATATAATTAATAAAAACAAATTACAAATTAATAAAAAAATTACAAACTAATAAAAAAATTAATAAAAAAATACAAACTAATAAAAAAAATTAATAAAAATATTACAAACTAATAAAAAAAATTAATAAAAATATTACAAACTAATAAAAAAAATTAATAAAAACGATTTTTCCATAAATGTTCAATCAAATCGGCTTTGAGGTTCGCATGTGTATCCTCGTTGCGAAGCATTCGACGGTTTGCTTGTTTTTCTTCCTCGTTGATCTCCACATGCTCCAACAAATTCGGATCGTCTTCTTCATAAAATTCACATATCGCTCGACCGTTGTCTTCAATTATCATGTTGTGTAGTATCACACATGCGTATAACGCGTTTCGGATACGACTTGGCTTCCATGCTCTAGCAGGGTGTTGAATCATGTGCCACTTTTTCTTTAAAACTCCGAATGCTCGTTCAATATCCTTTCTTGCACCCTCTTGACGATTCTGGAAATACAGACGTTTTTCATCTTCAGTTTGTCGTGATGTAAACGATTTCACAAAAGTAGCCCATTGTAGATAAATACCATCGACTAAATAATACCCGTATTTGTATGTTGTGTCGTTGCAAATAAACTGCTGCCCGGGTGCCTTGCCTTCAATAAGATCGTTGTAAATCGGCGACTGATCTAGAACATTTATATCATTGTTCGATCCCGATGCACCAAAGAAGGCATGCCATATCCAAAGATCTTGAGATGCAACAGCTTCTAGCATAAAAGTCGGTCTTGGATGGTCGCCTCGTTGGAATTGACCTCGCCATGCTGTTGGACAATTGTCCAATTCCCAATGTGTGACACTTCGCAATTTCCAGGTCAGCATTTATTTTATTTTAATAATAATGTGTATTATTATTACATACGTGGCACTAGGATATTTGTATTTAGTGTGACACGTGGCACAACAGACCAAACACACCGATAATTCGATGAATTATCGCACGAAACTTGCACGTGTCTTGAATGACGAACGTTGGTGAACGGATCAAACCATAGTACACTTACACTGCACAATAGGTTCCGGGGAAAACCTAATTTAGTAGAACAACGCTTATGTGTCGAGAAACGATGATCGTATTCGAGAAATACGAAAGATTCGGTTCAAAACAATGAAATTGGGCTTATTGGGCTCAACCGAGACCCATCGCGGTACGCGATGGGCACCCAATTGGGCCTTCGCGGTACGCGACCCTTGAGCGGGAGAATTTGAATTCTCCGAAAAGCATCGCGGTACGCGACGACCGATCATCTTCCACCATCGCGGTACGCGGCGTGTTTCGGGAACAGAATGATTATTTTAATCATAGCGGTACGCGATGATACTTTTTGGACAGGCTCCGCGGTACGCGACGACCCCAACACGCCAAATCTTTATAAAACCAAGACTTAATCATTCCTGTTATCCCTTCCACCGAAATCTCTCGACTGAAACTCTCACCCTCGACCATTTTCGCTCTGTTACACAATTGTTGTTCCATTAGAAGCCATTGTGGTGATTGTGGAAGATCAAGATCGAAGATTTGAAGCCAAAGAACACCATATCTACTCCTTGCCCGCGAATCGTGTCATTCCAGCAGCATCTAGGACTTCTACATATCTGTTCAAATCATTCCTAGGCATTCTAAAGCATTGTAAGGTAGTTTCTATGGTTAATCTTGCCTAAAATCACTTGTAGTCGCACATGCAAGCCACTTAGGCCACATGCATCGCCATCACCACCATTAACACGAAATTTTGATGTTCTATATATGCTATTTGGTGATTTACTTACTGATTTGATGATCTTATAATGATCCATGATGATTTTGATGATGTTAGATGACTATATGTTGATTTTATGATGAAAAGGTCACTTTAATCAACATGCATGTAAGATCCATGATGATCTATATACTTTTTGTTATTGAAATGTTACTAGGAATGATATTGATGATGTTCTACATGATTTAGAATGTTTGATTATGTCAAAAATGGTCATTTGGCGATTGTTGCTAAAAATAGTAACTTTAGTGTTACAAATTGTGCATTTTTGGATGAAATGGCATTATGCATGTGATTTGATCTAAGGTTTATGCTTAAAATGATGTTTAGAAACTATGGTGATGATTATTTGATGCATAGGAATGCTTAAAATGGTCAAAAGGATGATTTTATAAATGTTACTATAAATAGTAACTTTCTGGACACAAGTTGCAAATGCTTGATGAAAATGATAATGTATTGAGTCTAAGATGCTTATTTAGTGATTTAATAATGATATTGAAAGGATTATATTGATTGGGAGATTTGATTTGTGATTATTTCTATAGGTTACTATAAATAGTAACTTTATTTCGCTAAGTCCATGATTTGTCGCATGTTAATCGTAATGATCATGATTAATAGGCTATTTAGGACTAAGATGATGATATTAGGTGATGTTGATTTTTAAACTTGATAAAATATGCTTATTTTAGTAACTTTCCATATTTAGAAACTTTTACGCGCAAACTATGCTAAACCGGCTATGTGTAACTATGTGCTATGTGATAACATGCTCATTTAGGATAAATATGCATGTTAGAATAATCGGAATATGATCTTATGCATAACTTGCCAAATATGGAAACTTTCCTAAAATAGAAACTTACTATAAATAGTAAGTTTCCTCATAGGAATGATTTTGGTATCCGTACACTTCACACGACACTAAACCGCACATTACACGAGCACTTGATCCAAAACCGTCACCAACGGGTCGTTAGGTCAAACACGATCGATACGGTCAAACACGGTCAACTCGACCCACATAACCACTTAGTGTCGTTGAACACTAACACGGTCCGGTGAGACCCACATACGCGAACACAAACTCATAGTACCTATGTGATATAGGTGACTACTAGCCGGCGAGCTACACTACTCTTTTGAGCTAACGCATATCTAAACTCAGGTGAGTTTACGGCCCCACTTTTACTCTTTAAACTGTTTTACGGAACTTTTGGGGTGAGAATACAATGCAACTGTTTTAGATATATGACTGGTATGTTGTGAAAACCATTTTCGAGTGTAACTATTATCGCATAAAGCCCTCACTTATCCTTACCGTTAGTTGTGTATTCAAACGAGTCGTAATTACGTAGTACTACTGGGTTTGACTAACCCCACTCGGCACCAATGTTGACTGGAGGTCATAACGAGTGTAATTTCGATGGGAATGCGGGTTCAGCGATGACCTGCGGAGGCAAACGGGAACAGTCTAGTTTCGGTAAGATGAACTGACACACTCCACGGATCGTAGTATCCAACAACTAAACTTAACATACCCAGTATATGTCTGTTTACTATTTCTGTCTGTCTAAACCTGTGAACTCACCAACTTTTTAGTTGACACTTTTCGCATGTATTCTCAGGTAACTAATGGAGCACACGCTAGGACGCTCATGAGGACACACTAAGGAGTCAAGCTTACATATAGACTCATGTCCTAGGCTTGTGTGCATGTGTTCTGTTTTGAAAACAATTTAATCTTTGTAGTGTCTTGAACAATTACTTTCCGCTGCAAACATATGTATTTCTGACGTTTAACACTTTCCGCTGCTTATTGAATGAAACTTGTATTGTTTTACAATCTGTGTGCATGTGTAACTCATATAGAGTCGTTCTATATGACCATGAGCTATGATCCTGGCCACGTCACACCCACGTGGACTGACACCACGAGTGGGAATTTGGGGGTGTGACACAATGGGTGCAGTCGAGACTACCTAACATACCGGGTAAACCATGAACCTCTTCATGAAACGTGTAAATCTGTTGGATGTCATATGAATTTGGTTTCCTCAAGTATTTTTTCGCGTACAATCTAATTACGCCTTTACAAAATTTATAAACACATTCCCGCCCCATTCGCTCAGACATCTGTAAATACTCATCAAAAGAATCGCTGCTAGTGCCGTAGGCTAGTTGCCGTATTGCAGAAGTACACTTTTGAAGACCGGAAAACCCGATCTTTCCTCTTCCGTCGCACCGTTGTTGAAAAAAATCATACTTTTGTTCCAAATCATTACGCACTCGTGAAAAAAGATTTCGACTCATACGAAACCGACGCCGAAATAAATGTTCGGGGTATTTCGGATTTTCTGAAAAATAATCTTCAACAAGACGTTCGTGAGCTCCAAGACGATCTCGATTAATCCGTGCTCTTCTAGTTAGAACAGGTCTTTCAACTTGTTGTCTGATGATGTCGAGAGTAAGTTGTGCGGCTTCGATTAAAAAATCTTCTCCTTCGCTAAAATCGTCATCCTCCCGTAGAAACTCCATTTTTATAAAAATACTGATTTTTTGTTTATTTTTTTTGTGAGATGTGAAGATTTTAGAGAGTGTGTGTGAATATTAGAGGGTTTGTGATGATTTTATATATAGGTTTTATTTAATTTTTTTTTTTAAATTGACCAACGGTCGAAACCCAACCCCCCACCCACGCCGTTGTTCTACTCACCCACTATATCTCACGCCCCTCTCACGCCCCAAGGGGGGCGGTGTGCCACGCCCAATCAAGCCCAACCACGCCCGGCCACAAGGCACACCCCACGGTCTGACAAATTAAAATTAGTCAAACTAGTTTTATACTTAGATAATACATTTTAACACCTTATAATTCAAGTATATTTTATTTGAAATTGAATTATACTCAAAAGATTTTTACGACTTTAACTTGACTCGGCAACTATCATTTAAAGCAATTAGAGTAAAACGTGCAGCCTATTTTTAGGCATTTGTGTATGATATAACTAAATATTATATATATATTTTTTAATTTTGTTTACTCTTTGCTGTCTCATTTTTATACCAAACTTTTTTTTATCTTACTCACAAACATTTATTTTATTATTTTATTTTCATATACTTGCAATATTTTACAGAAATGTTAGAATATTGGATTCTATATTTGGAAAATCACTATAAAGCTCTAAATTTTAAAGATAGAGTAAATGTTGAAATTTTAAAAGTGGAGGTAGCGATTAAGCTCGACAAAATGGGTGGATTAAATCAAAAAGGATCAAAACGAGTTAGGATTATGATGAGTTTTATGTAAAATCATTTTTGGAGTAAAGGCATCAATTTAGTTTAAGTTAAAATAAAGCAAACTAACTTAGTATATTCTCACTTTTCAGTAGGGCATGGAGAGAAGGATAGACACAAAAATTACCTCTATCCCAACCTCTATCCCGGTTGGGATAGAGAGTCTGCTTCGAATGAGTCTCATGCTCAAAGTTATCGTTTAAAGTTAATCATATCAACACTTTTAACGTTATTTTCACAAAATAAGTGAAATAACGTTAAAATTAATGCATTTTTACTTTGGCCCCTTAAAGCTCACACATGTATACATTATATGTGTGCACAAAATAAGTAAATAACGTTTAAGTCGTAACAAAAAGAATAATTTATTTGAATAGTATTTAACGATTTATTAATCAAATATATTATTAATTATTCTTACTTGTTTGAATCTATTTATTCACATATTTTTTTATTTATCTATCTTGACCCGTATTGTGTTCAGTTTTTAGTTTTTACCAATCTCAATTCGATTTATGTTATAATAATATTTATTTCAACTCAAAATATAATAATTGTTCACCAAAATCAACACATTTATTTTATTTTAGGTAAAGATTGTCAAATGTAGTTGAGATGATACCCAAATATGAATATACTCTTAGTAGTGTTTATAAAATATGTTATTTTCCATATTCTTAAGTGTTATAATAAAATTAAAAAAAATTATACGTTTGGAAAAATGGGCGGTTGGGTTGGATAACGGGTCAAAACATTTACGAGTCAGGATGAGTTTTAAGAAAAATCTGTCGGGCCTAAATGAGTTGTTTTAAAAATATAAATTTAATTAAAGTTAAAAGGAGTTGTAATTAACAAATAGTTAATGTTTTTCTTATCAAATATATTATTGATCATTTTTAACCGTTTGAATCTGTTATATTCATATAGTTTATAAGTGTCACACTCCGGGCTCTCGGTGGCCCGGACACTGCGACCCGAATTGGTTTCATGGATATGTCTCGGTCATATGTGTTAAGCGGAAGCGTTATTTCATAAATTCATAATTTTCACATAATTCACATGCATGGATGTGAAAAATCGTTTTCATGATTTATAAATAGTTCATACGTGTGGGTATGAAAAACCCTCACTGTCACTTTTTATAAAACATACACATAGGTAAGAAAAACCACATTTCGTTATTTGTAATTAACTTTTCAGGATTTTATAAAATTTCATACGCATAGGTATGAATATCATCATTTCAAATTATTGTAAACCGGATTTTCACAAACACATAATTACAATTTATTTTATAATATCCGGTTTATTCATGGCTTGGAGGCATAGCTCTAATAGGTCCATGGTCTCACCACAAGATCTTATTCGAGGCATCATAGGCCAAGAATCTCTAATCTTGCTTCCTGTTTATATTTCATAATAACCTAAAAAGTTTTTGAAAATAAAACTTCAACATAATGTTGGTGAATACAAATAACAGACTCGATATGTAAGCATAGCATGTTCGATCCTTTAACCATAATTAATAATGGCAATACTACACATTTAGCAGGTTATTTCACTGATCTATACAACCACTGCATACCCTGGCTTGTACTGTCACTGGTTAGGAACAATAGCGGAGTGCGTCTTACAATTGTTACCTCCAGACCACAGCCCGTCACTGGTTAAGTTTCTTGCGGAGTGCGTCTTACGTATAACCTTCCAGCCCACGTTACCAGCCACGTATGGGAATTTCACCCATAGCGGATACAATTTGCAAATCGTACGTATATTAATGGCCTAAATGCTGGTCTAATAGTATCCCTTTATGCGTCAAAGTTTAACATACCATGCTAAAAAAAATCATTTATATTTAAAAACAAGTTAGATGTATTCACCTGGATTTTTGATTGACTGAATGACGGCTTACAACTTCTTAATATAAATTTGGGCAGCGCATCTGCTTAATCCATCCTTATAACTATTAGCAAGGATGATCTTGATGCGCTTATTTTCTGTTCCTAAAATATATCGTAATTTCAATATAGTATATATTCTATACATAGGATCAAATTTTATCTAACCCTATAAATTACTATCATAAGAAACCTTAATTTATAATTTAAATAAAATTTAAAATAAATACCTAATGATCTTCAAAGAATTGAAGTTGCAACGAAACTGATGAAATTCTTAATTGCTCGGTTTTTATGTATTCTATAGGAACCGACTTAGAATGTCGGTTTAATTGTGATGTATACGAATTGTAAGGATAGTTTTCTTCCGTTTGAAATATCATACACGTACACACTTACATGCCACATTTTATTTTTCTTTAGTTTGTTTTATTATTATATTATTATAATTAATTTAGCTTAAATTTTGTTTTTCTCTTATTACTTTGAAAATATCACGTCTTATAAAATTATGAATATACGATAGTGACCTACTCATTTTTCTCTACATTTCGACCTAAGTTTCTTTAAAAACGGATCAAGTTTCATTATAACATATTTTATGATTATTTTATTATTATTATTATTATTATTATTATTATTATTATTATTATTATTATTATTATTATTTGAACGATTAAACTTAACGATCGTCTATACCCCAACAATTTCAAATACTTATTTCATCTTACCTATTCGTTAAACAAACGATGATTTCTAATTTTGAATCCTCGAATAACATATTTTATAAATTAAACTATTTTACTCATTAGACGACACTTTAATATTCAAATAACCGTTTCTATTTTTATATTTTTGAGTAATAATATTTTAACTATAAACGGTAGTATTTTATTTGTATTTTTAAAACGGGATGTTATAATAAGTTACCAATAAGTTACCCACCTTGACTTGCATTGTGTTAAGATGTTACTTATTAGTCATCACCCGGTTATACTTTATGTCAGAATGCAACCAATTTTAACCCAAAATACAATATTATTTAACCAAATTTATCTATTTATCTTGATATAGGTCAAGATCACCAGACATAAGATTTTATAAAAGGTTGAAGTTTTATAAGTTTATTATTGAATAACCGATAATTATGTTTAATCAACACACTTCATTTTCATTCCTTATGTGGCTGGGATGCGTTGCTGTGCACTCGATATCAACTTTTTAACTTGAAAAATAATAATAATAATAATTTTTTTTATCCTGATTTAATTTTGTTCACACAACACATGGTTGATGCAAATCGAGTTGTTTGTTAAATGTGTTTGGTCTCTTGGTTTCTTAAATTTCTTTAGCTCTTTGTCAATATCAATAGATTTACCATTTGGTATACAACAACCACATGTTTTTTTGTTCTTGGTTTCTTCATATTCAAAATACATTAAATTGATTAATGTTGGAATTGTGATGGAGCCATACATTGACAATGATCATTTGGTATATAACAGTGTTTATTGTATTAGATAACGGTTTATTCGATTTATTTGGATCAGATTATTCAGATTTGAAAATTTTATGATCCTATCTGAAACCCGATCCGAATTAAAAGTATGCTATTCCGATCCGAACTTAAAAGAATAACCAGAATAAACTTATTTTACAACCGTATATCACAAATAACGCGAAAAAAAGGTTTTATTCAGGTTATTCAGAATGATTTTGAATATCTAATCCGAATAAACCATATTTAGTATATCCGATATCCGATCCAGTCTGAATAATAAAAATGGATATCCGATCAGATTTTAATTGAATATCCGAATCTCTAATTCGGATTTTTTTTTGTTACGAATACGATTCAAATTTTGGATTTTTTTGTCATGCATCGACCACAATCCTTTCCTATTTTATTGTGTGAATTTGAATGTAATCATGATCCTTTCGTGTCACATTTTATTACTTTTTCTTTCCGTTATGTTGTTTGAATGTTATTTTGTACTTGTGACGTATGAGATAGTAAATTATGATGACCGATGACCAAATCAATATACTAAAACTAATAGTCTAATAACTCAAATAAATTATGTGACACCTCGCAAATTCCAGGTCAGCATTTGTTTTATTTTAATAATAATGTGTATTATTATTTCATACGTGGCACTAGAATATTTGTATTTAGTGTGACACGTGGCACAACGGACCAAACACACCGATAATTCGAGGAATTATCGCACGAAACTCGCACGTGTCTTGAATAACGAACGTTGGTGAACGGATCAAACCACAGTACACTTACACTGCACAATTAGTTCCGGAGAACCAAAGTTAGTAGAACAACACTTATGTGTCGAGAAACGATGATCGTATTCGAGAAATACGAGAAATTCGGTTCAAAACAATGAATTTGGGCCTATTGGGCTCAACCGAGACCCATCGCGGTACGCGATGGGCACCTAAGTGGGCCTTCGCGGTACGCGAAGCCTGGGCGGGGGAATTTGAATTCTCCGAAAACCATCGCGGTACGCGACGACCGATCATCTGCCACCATCGCGGTACGCGTCGTGTTTCGGGAACAGAATGATTATTTTAATCACCGCGGTACGCGGAGATGCTTTTTGGCCAGTGTCGCGGTACGCGACAGGCCTATAATCGCAGAAATCTTTATAAACCAAGTTTAATCTTTTGTTCATTCCTTCACACAACCTCTCGACTGAAAACTCTTATCTCGACCCCCTTGCACCCTGTTACATCCAGTTTCATCAGCAAGAAGCCATCTTGATCATTTGGAGGTCGTTTTTTGAAGATCAAGACGTTGTGGAAGCTCCAAGACATCCTACCTACCTACTTGTTCTTCGCGTTTGAGTCGATTCCAGCCTTCCTAGAACCGTCTCAGAAGCTGCTCAAGCCTTTCCTGTCGTCCTAAAGCTTTGTAAGGTAGTTCCTATGGTTAATCTTGTCTAAAATCATCACTAGGCACATGCAAGCCATATTGGTCACATGCAACACCACCACCACTTTAATCTCGAGTTTTTGATCTTGAGGATCTGTTATTAGGTGTTAATATTACTGATTTGAAGTATTGGTGACGATCCATGGTGATTCTTATTGGTTTGAATGGGTATTTGTCGATTTCATTATGAATAGGCACATATGGTTACATGCATGAATGATCTAGTGTTTATACAATGATTTTTGATAATAAAATGTATGATAAGTGATGTTGATGATGGATTACAATGTGTAGAAGTATTGATTTTGATCGCAAGCATGCCTAGTTACATTATTACTAATATGGAAACTTTTATGTTACAAAATGGGTATTTTTGATGAAATGACCGCATTTGCATGTTTAGATCTATATGTTATGTTAACATGATGTTTAGAACTAATAGGATGACATATTGATGTGTTGGAATGTTTAGAATAGTTTAAAAGTATGAATTTCGTGAACGTTACTATAAATAAACTTTTTATCGCAAGTTTGCAAATGGTTGATAGTATGATAATGTTATGAGTCTAACATGTTTATTTGTTGATAATATGATGCTATTGAATGATGGCTGGGTTATTGAAAGACTTGATTTTGTGTAAATTTTCATAAGTTACTAATATATAATGTATTTTGCTAAGTTAATGATTTGTCACATGCTAGTCGTCACGGTTATGACTAAGTGCCTTCTTAGAACTAGGATAATGATATTTAGATGATGTTGGTTGATAAATTTGATAAAATATGCTTATTTTAGCAACTTTCCTTATTTTGAAACTTTTACGCGCAAACTATGCTAAACCGGCTATGTGTAACGATGTGTTATGTGATAACATGCTCATTTAGGATAAATACGTATGCTAAGATAATCGGAATATGATTTATCGCTTGACTTGCCTAAATTGGAAACTTTCCTAAAATAGAAACTTACTATAAATAGTAAGTTTCCTCATAGGAATGATTTTTGATATCCGTACACTTCACACGACACTAAATCGCACATTACACGAGCACTTGATCCAAAACCGTCACCAACGGGTCGTTAGGTCAAGCACGATCGATACGGTCAAACACGGTCAACTCGACCCACATAACCACTTAGTGTTGTTGAACACTAACACGGTCCGGTGAGACCCACATACGCAAACATGAACTCATAGTACCTATGTGATATAGGTGACTACTAGCCGGCGAGCTACACGAACTCTTTTGAGCAAACGCATTTCACAAACTCAGGTGATTTTACGGCCCCACTTTTATTCTTTAACTGTTTTGCTAAACTATTGGGGTGAGATTACTATGCAACTGCTTTAGGTATATGACTGGTATGTTGTGAAAACTATTTTCGAGTGTAACTTTTATCGCATAAAGTCCTCACTTATCCTTACCGTCAATTGTATGACAAACGAGTCGTTATTACGTAGTACTACTGGGTTTGACTAGCCCCACTCGGCAACAACGTTGACTGGATGTCATAACGAGTGTAATATCGATGTTGATGTCGGGTTCTGCGATGACCCGCGGAGGCAAACGGAAACAGTCGAGTTTCGGTAAGATGACATGACACACTCCACGGATCGTAGTATCCAACAACTAAACTTAACATGCCCAGTATATATCTGTTTACTATTTGTGTCTGTCTAAACCTGTGAACTCACCAACTTTTTAGTTGACACTTTTCGCATGTATTCTCAGGTAATTGATGGAGCACACGCAAGGACACGCACTAGAACACGCTAAGGAGTCTGGCTTTCATATAGACTCATGTCTTAGGCGTTGTGTGCATTTAATGTAGTTTTAAAACAATTTGATCAATGTAGTGTCTGTTAAACAATTTACTTTTCGCTGCAACTTATTTATCTTATGATGTTAAAACACTTTCCGCTGCATATTGAATGAAACTATGTTATTTTACATACTTGTGTGATTGTGTAATTCATATAGAGTCGTTCTATATGACCATGAGCTGTGATCCTGGCCACGTCACACCCACGTGGACTGACACCACGAGTGGGAATTTGGGGGTGTGACAAATTAACATAAGTAAAATATTAAATTAAAGAGGAAGAGTTTTTATACAATAAAGTTAATTTACTTTCTATGAACTTGTTCGCATGTTTACAATGCAGCCGTGTTTGGGATTGCTTATTTAACCTTATAAGGACTTTTTGTTAAAAATGCTTATTAACTTATGACTTTTTGAAATAAAGTTTTTAAAAATATGTTTGGATAAATTTTCCAAAATGAATTTTTAAAATGACCAACAAATACATTTTTTTATTGACATCATTTTAAAGTTATTGGGTGAAGGGTAAAGAATGAGGTAGATTTGTAATTTTATGTCAATAAGTTATAACTCATTTTGAACAGTTAGAATTTTTAACTCTTGAAAAACAACTTATTACCTTTTCACAAATAGTCATTTTATTAAAAGACATTTTAAATTTGGCAAATAACCTATTAACTTATTAGCATTTTGAAAAATCCAATAAGTTAATAAGGAAATCTCAAAAAAGGCATGCATATCATATTTTATACTTATTTTCTTCTTTATTTTTACTATGTAATTTTTTTTAAATGAAAATAATTATTTGGTTTCTTTATTATTTTAGCTATTTGGTTATGTTTTTATTAATGTTTATATTCCTTTTCTAGTTTGTAGTTATTCGAACTTTATTTACAATCATGTTTTTTATTATTTGTTTTGACCATGTTTATTCTTTATTAACATTATCTTTATCATTGTTTATATTTTTGTAACTTGGGTTTCTTGGTATTACGATTTTGAGTTTTTTGCCAGAATGATGGTCACTTTTACAACAATGTAATATAGTTTATCTACGTTTTGATATTCAAGACCATAACAGAATTTTGTGGCTAGAAATCCACCACTTCTAACAAAAATGAAGACTGTGGTGACAACATTTTTATTTTTTTTTACTAAATTTTTGTTTTATATATTTAACATATCACATGTTAAACTCGTATTATTATTATATATATTAAAATGTATGAAAAGGAATAGTAAATATATGTATATTATATTAAATAGTAAATTTAAATAAATATATGTGTATATATATATTATTAATTAATTAATAGTAATGCATAGGTGTCTATGAGTGTTCATCGGTTCAGATGACGGTTTGTTCGGTTTAGTCTGATCAGATATTCGCATTTGAAAATTCTGGGACCCTATTCGAAGCCCGACCCGACCTGAAAGCATATATTATTTAACAATTATATATATATATATATATATATTAAAATGCATGAAAAGGAATAATAAATATATGTATATTATATTAAATAGTAAATTTAAGTATATATATTATATAGAATATAAATAAATAAAAACACACACACACAGATATATATATATATATTAATTAATTAATTAACAGTAATGCATAGGTGTCTAAGACTGTTTATCGGTTCAGATAACGGTTTGCTCGGTTTATTCGGATCGGATTTTCGGATTTAAAAATTCTAGGACCCTATATATCCAAAACGCGACCTGAAAACATATATTCTTATTCGATCCGAATCTATCATAACAACCCGAATAAGTTTGATTTTACATCCAAACAATCCGAATAACCCGAATTAATATATATAATTGAATTACATGAAATGGAATAATGTATATATTATTATATACTTAGTGGGCCCTATTTATTATATATAGTCAAAATTATATATATATATATATATATATGTGTGTGTGTGTGTGTATTATATTATATTAGTTATGTGTCTGATTCATGTAGTGACCTTTTGAAAAATTTAGACTTAAACATCAGAAGCTTTTTTACTTTGAAAAATAGTAAAGAGAGATAAGAGTATTAAATTTGAGAGATTTGCGATTTTATTAAATTTGAGATATTTGCTTATAAATTTGGGTATTTATTAAATTTGAGATATTTGCTTATAGATTTGAGTTTTTCTTTTAATTCAAACGATTGGTGAGATGTATTTTGTGATTAATTTTTTTATTATTTTTATAACATATTTATAAGGATTTTGTACGATTTTATGTTTTTATGATAATTTGTATAAAGTTTGTGATGAGAGGTTTGATTTTGCTATGCAATTTATGTTTTGGCAAATGATATATAATACTCGTTCTCAAGAGTGTACTATGATAACCTGCTGCAACGCGCGGGGTTGAATAAACCTTGTTATTCTTATTGGACAAAAATATCGAATCTGAGCCCTGAATATATGTATATCATAAGCCAAGCAAGCGGAGCCGATGAAGTGAGCCGATGAAAATGGAAAATAGATGACAGACACGTGTCAGGTTAAGTGGATAGAAACACAGCTGTCGGATCTTATCTGGGCAGTTTACATAACCCGTCACTTTCTTTCTCTAAACGGATCCATGGTGCCTGTTTTTCTCTCTATACGGACACACTATTTCTACAACTGAAGCGTTGGCTATATATTGTTTTCTTACATCCGTAATTTCATTTTTAAATTTGATTTGGAATCCGCTGCAGCTGGACCGCACACTCTTATAGTATAACTAAACATCACCACAACGTACCCCTAAACTATCATCCTTTCTCTATTTTTACCCTTGTTTTTCATATTTGTCGATTTAAGCCCCCAACCTTTTATAGTTTTATAATTTTATTCATTAAATGTCGGGAAGTTGTTTAAAACTCATTTCCCATTTTATTTCAAATATAAAAAACCTTTTGTGTTCGTAGCTACACTTGGAGGGTTAAATAAATGATCCTGTTACTGTTTCTTGATAAGGCGTTTTACACTTATATGTTATATTTTTGACACGTTTCAATTTCATTAAATTTAATATGGTTAGACAAGAATACGATTCATAAGATTTGACGTGTTTAATATGCATTAGGTCATGTGTAGTTATCACTCATTTATTACTCAACATAAGCGTCACATAAACAACTATTTCTATCATTCCCTCTTCAAATACAAATGTGTAATCATCACATTTTCCTCTCCCCCTTTTCAAAGCCATTGGGTTCAAAAGTTTTGTCTTTTCACGCCGTGACCAAGCTCACGTAGGGATGACAATAGGCCGGGTTTGAGATAGGTTTGACTAATCCCAGTCTCATACCCGTTTATAAAAGTATGTCCCATAACCGTCCCAAAACCCATCGGGTATCGGGTATCCCGGCGGATTTCGGGTGTCCCGGCGGGTTTAGCTAAATATACTTGTTGAGAATAACTAACTTAAATCACGTCGGGTATCTGGTAACTAATAATAAATTTATTTTTTTACAACCAAAAAGTATATGTTAAATATGACAAGAACAAACTATTAATATATCAAATATGATGAAATTTCAAAATGTCATAAGTTGATCATCGTTCAATATAAACCAAAAAATAGTAATTAACAAAATGGTTCAAAAAAAATATATTACAATTGTCACAAAAAAAACAAAGATAAAAAAAAGAAACAAATTCTATGAACAATTTCTAAAGTTCCAAAAGAATAAAAAAGAAACAAATTCTATCTACTTCAAATGTATATAAATGAGTATTTATAATCGGGTAAACATATATATATAATCGGGTAATCGGATATATGCAGAGGCGTACCCAATGCTTGGGTATGGGGTTCAACCGACCCCCATGAACTTTTGGTTTTTAATGTTATATATATGATCCGATCTCGACCGACCCCTAATAAATTTTGTTCCCGACCCCCATGAAAATTTGACCAATTAGATAAAGTCAAATTTAAAATCATTTTAAAGTCAAAAATAATAAAATAATATTCAAATAGCTCAATATGCATTACATATGATGAACCACAATTGATAATTAATAATTTAACTAAATACCTAATCAGTTATAGCCCACTTAAAAAAAGTAATAAGACGTAATTTATATATTTGGTGATTGAATTTGAAGTTCAGAATTTATGTTTGGATCTCTCTTAAAAAATAGAGCAATAACTTACTAATATACATCGTTGCTCTCCATATTACAATAATAATTTATATATTGGGTGATTATTGTATAATTTCAAAAGTATAAGCATAGCGAGAAACTTAGTTGATTTGTATATAATTAGTATATTTAGGTTATATGAAACAATTTTTCAAAAGAAAAATTACATCTTCACCTTCTTTTAATTTTGAATTTATTTATTAAAATGATATTCTTTTAAATCATGTCGAAAGAAAATCAATTTTATTATATTAAACTAATCAATGAGATGATAATTTGGTGTGGTTTATTATATGTATATGTGCTTTAATTTAGTTTAATCATTTTTTGGGTGATCCGACCCGACCCCATTCGAATCAGCTAAGAAAATAAAATATTTAAGGACAAATAATTATCAAAAAAAAAAATTCCGACCCCCATAAAAAAAATTTCTAGGTCCGCCACTGAATATATGAACAAATCCCAATTCCGTCCCATACCCTCGAAAATTTGAAAAATTAATCGCATACCCGGCCCAATACCCATCGGGCTTGGGAATACGCGTCCCATATGTAGCGGGTTTCGGGTAAACCC
The DNA here is from genome assembly GCA_009363875.1 of Mikania micrantha. NCBI lineage: Eukaryota > Viridiplantae > Streptophyta > Magnoliopsida > Asterales > Asteraceae > Mikania > Mikania micrantha. The sequence goes on along the minus strand of CM018694.1, from coordinate 76,542,315 downwards.
GTCGGGTGCGGGTTTTTTTGCCATCCCTAGGCTCACGCCTAGGAAGTCGACGGCTTCACGTCAGGTGTGTCCTGGAGAGGGGGTGTGCCACCCCGTCACCTAGGTCTTCACTCCCCACTACACAACCTTACAATTTCAAAAAACACTTATAAGAAAACTTCTCTTTTGTTCCCAATGGTTTGACAGTTATAACATTTTTGCTATAAACTTTTCAAAATGTCCATTATACTCATTGTGATTTAACAGTTATAACTCTTTTGCTACAAACTTTTCAAAATGTCCATTATACTCAGTGGTTGATCCAGGATTTTTTGTTAGTGGGGGCAAAAGATAAATGTTAAAAAACAAATCAAATGATGATAATTTGAGATAATAGTGAAATCTCTTATATTATAGTTATTAAAAAGCATCAAAATAGCAAATAGAGATAGATATTAAAAATACACATAAACACATATACTTACGCACACATGGTTGACACTGAACTTGCATCAAGTATGATAATTTTAGTTAATATCGAATATCATTGAGAGATTAACACGATGGAAGGGGCCTAGTGAAGTTAAACATGGGTGCCTAATTTTTTTGAGCTTGATTTTCTAACAATTTTACATTAACCAACTAATGTTGAGTGGGGGCCTTGTCACCCCCTAGAGTACAAATGAATCCCTCTTATTATACTCCTTGTGGTTTGACAGTTATAACCAATTTCGCTCCCTGTGGTTTGACAGTTATAACAATTTTGCTCCAAACTTTTCGAGAAAAATGGAGTATAATAGAGGCATATTGACAAGGTTTGGAGAAAATGGTTATAAATGTCAAACCACAGAGAGTAAAATGAACATTTGAAAAGTTTGGAGCAAAAGAGTTATAATTGTCAAATCACAAGAAAGAAAAAAGAAGCTTTGCCAACACTTATTTATGAAGCATGATAAAAAAAACATGCAGATAATATATATAAGTAGTTTAATGTATCTAATACAAAATAATAAATTATTAAATTTGCATAAATATTACGTTATGATTCGGCTTTATATAGTTGGGTTTTTTAAAAACATAAATCAAGCCGCTTACTATAATATAAAAATTCTTAGTAAGTTTTGTATATTTCAAGCAAGACAGTAACTAATTTATACATGTTTTAATATTTTGAAGCACATAAAAATACAGGTTTTAGTTGAAACTTTTGATTCAGTCATAAAAAAACTCTACATTGATGCTAAAATATCTTAAAATACATTGCTTAGACGTGCTTAGTGTGATTCTATTTTAAGCCTTTTTGAGGACAAGAAAGAAGAAACTCTAAAGAATGGATTAGTGAACTTAACATACATACTTTTTGTAATGCATATATCTAGCAATGCATCTTCAAAACCAAAGGTACTTAACATATATATTTTTAGCTAACTTAATTGTAATAGTTAAAAAAGCAAGTCAGTTCACAACCTAACTCATGAACTAAAACAAACAAGAATTATAGTCAGATCAAAATTTAACATTACATTTATGTGATCATATGATTTGTTATTTCACATTAAAACTAAGTCTAAAATGAAACGAACCTATTTCCATCACATTTTACAAGTATGTTAAAAACATAGTAACATAAAAAAAAATTATATCTTTTCGTATAATCCATGTTTTGAAAGTTTCGTTGTATAATCACTATTTATTTTAATTTATAAAAAAACAAATACAAATAGTATAAAAATTAATCTTCATTAAGTTTATTTTTCGATTCGTTTAAACAAGAATAGTAGTTGTAGCCAAAGTTCTTTAAGAGATCAATACCTTACGTGTCCTAACTAATTACTCTAATATATTAAAAGTCATGAAAACAAATAGAGAACTTTTTGTTTTTCTATTTGAGACACAACATTTTTGTTCTTCTATATGAGACACAAGAAGATAAGACATCTGCACATACTTTTACTGTTTAAGCCATACTCTTCATTCCATCATGTATGTCCTTCATCACTTGCTCACCATGCTCATGAAAAACAGCCCACGACTCCTTAGATCATCACCCCATCTTCTGCCTGCTACATCACCCTCAATAACCCCCATCGTCTACCTGCTGCATCTTCTGAGCTTCATCCGCTTCAAGTCAACAACCGGTGAACCTCAAGTGTTGTTTCAGGTATGTCTCTACACCTCATTTGTTTTTCGTTCACATTGACGGCTCCAGGTTCGTCTCATCTTGTAGATACGTAAAATCTTTCATAACCTGAATATAACCTAACTAAGAAGTAAAAAACCCTCATTGATGATTATGGGTTTTAAGGTAATTGCGGGTTTAGGGTTTATCTATAGACGCCAAGGTATGTCGTTTCCTTTCAGTTGCAGAATAAGAACATGTATCCTTTCAGATTTCGTTGTTAAATCGAAACCCATTTATGGATTTTGATGTTTGTTAACTGTAGATGGCGGATCGTTTTGTAGGTCCGAATTTTTTTATTTTAAGGGTATTCTTTCAATCTATGTTGGTATTGTTAATGTTCTTGGTTTTATTACTAAATGTTGATTTATAATACAAAACCATATAGGTCCAAATTTGTTGATTATAAGTGTATTCTTTTAATCTTTGTTGATATTGTTAATGTTCTTGGTTTTATTACTAAATGTTGATTTATAATAGAAAACCATAAGTTAAAATTCTAAGAACTCACCTTTAACTGTTTGATGATCTATTTTGCAAAAAGAATAAATTATTTTAGATATCTTAACCCTTTTTAAAATTCAGCACCTATATCATTAAAGAACCTATTTGATGATTTATAACAGACTTTGATTTAATGCTTGGAAAGTTAAATAAGATGCATAATCTTTTATTAGATCTGTAAACGAGGTACTATGCTTCATCTTACACACATAAATAAACATAAATGATGCAAAAATCATTTGTTATGTTGCAAAAAAATAAGGAATCCATGTCTATAATATGCTATATAGGTGGCAATTTGTACCCATGTCAAAGGAATTTGGTTGGTTTGGGTAAACAATTGTAATATAATGGGTATAATGGGTAATATCATAATATTGAATGGGTTGAGATGGCTACCACTTACACACAATGCGGGTCAAGATGGGTAAACAAAAAAAAATGTAAATGCAATGGATTCAAACATTTAAGAATGATTAATAACATATTTGATGAGAACATCACTAAAAATTATCCAAATGGAGTATTTGTTTATTTATAACACATCTTAACTTAATCTAATTTGATGTTTTTTAAGAACAATCCAATTAGACCCGAAATGATTTTACTTAAAACCTGTTCTTACCCGCACTCATCCTAACCCGAACCCATTTTGACCCGTTACCCAACCCGACCATTTTGCTAGACATAATATGCTGCGATGGTAATGATGAAGAGTTTATATGATCAACTTATAAGTAGGTTTGTTTGTAGTATAAGCTTTGTGCTTTCAAGGTATACTCCCGAAAACATGCATTATATATGTTTACCTTCTGAAATAAAACCCCAAAATAAATTGTTGCATCTGTCCCAACCAAAACCACATCTGCCATCCAACTTATGATGACTAGGGTTAAGCCATAGCAGGAAGCTTCTAAGGTCAGCCACCCCAACCCCTTTTATTCAACATAATTCCACCCATGCGGCAACACCAAGGCGACCTTAATCTGATGCAAAAAACATTTGTTATGTTGCAAAAAATATTAGGAAATCCACATCTATAATATGCTATGATGCTAATGATGAAGAGTTTATATGATTAGCTTATAAATATGTTTGCTTGGAGTATAAGCATTGTGCTTTTAAGGTGTTTTATATGACCAAATTTTCGCAACAGAAAGCTCTGTTTTGTATGTGATCTTATGTCATTATCTCATGAAATTATTTTAATCTTTTTTGTGGAGGGATTTTTGTTTAAGGTCATACACGGTGAGGAGCACATCAGGTAAGTTCGAGCCATTAAAAATTCAAAACCCATCACCAAATACAATAACAAAAATCATTTTGTATGCAGATAGCCCAATTCGTGAAAGCAAGCTGAGAAGATACCCAGATGAATAGTGTCTAAAAAACCTTAAAAACCTTTTGTAATGCAGCTTTTATGAAAGATCTATTTTGGCTATGTAAATAACTACTATAAAAAGAAGTAATTAGTAGCTGCTATGACGACATGTATTTAGGTGTTTGTATCTTCTGACGTAACAATGTTAACATTAGGTTGTATTTTGTGATGCTACTTTAACTCTAATTTCCGATTAAATTAGCAAATGTCTACTTCGTTAGATATGTTATTTATAGAAAAAAAAATATTGTTGTTGTCGACTGTGTGTCTAATCAATAGGTTCATCATAAGAGAGTAAGAAAACACTTCACAATCCTTAGCTTCGCGAGCCACACAGGTAACCATTTTAATTATTAGAGAATTTTAATATTGTCAAATGATACATTTTTCATGATTTGCATCACCATCAAAACTAACCGATTTAAATCAATTTTCTCATATATATTGCACTTACATTGTACATTCAAATGCAGGAGCTAAAACAAATTTACACTTTAAGTTACTCAAAAGTGGTGAAACAGATTTGGAAAGCAACCAACTAGGTAATCTATAAGTTATATATATATATAATTCATCGTAATTTTTTCACATCTAAAACAAATGCATACATAAATTCAGCTTATTGATCGTAATTTTTTCACAACTACGTAATCTTTAAGTTATATATATATATATATATATATATATTATTGATCGTAATGTCTTTGTGAGGTTTTCAAATTTTGCCAATAGAAATTGTTTGTATATTTAAGTTTCCCCTGCTATGCAGCCTCTGTAAGCCAAAAAGTACCAAGAAATTACCTAATAAATAGCTATGGTATGAGACCTATGTTTCCATATAACTAAATTATATTTCCCATTTTATTACAACACAAAATAAACTTCATTCTGGACTTTTTTTGCAGGTCATGGAAGTGAAACTCTTCACCATATATCTAAGGAAAGAAAATGCTCATCGAATATCTTGCAGCTTTTTCCATGTAGGTATGAATGTAGGTTGTCAAGTAAGTCAACTGTTAACCATGTATGAATATACCATTTGTTGTTTACCTGCCTATCGCGCCGCAACGCGCGCGAAATTAACCCTAGTTAAAGATAATTATTGTAACGGAAAAAAAAAAGTTTTATTGCATAAGAGCAAATAGAAAGAAAGGACTAATATTGTCATGAAACAATATCCTAAGGTTCAAACCGTGAACTCAAAAAACTGAAATGACTTGCAAAAGAAATGCTACTTTCGAGATTTTTAGGGAAAACAGGAGCGTAGGGTCACCATACCTAAAGTAGTTCCTACTTGTTAGCTTTCGCAAATTCTCTCTTGAAACTTGTCTTATCATCTTTCTTTAATTTCCTAAAAGAATTCGATAATAGATAAATTAATTTGAATTTTGAAGCCACATATTATGCTATTAAAAACGACCAAAATGCTTATTTTGGCATATTATTACCATATTTTGTTCATATGATATTTTCATGCACCAAACAAAGCTTGTCACCTATTGTTTCATATAATCAACCATACAAAGCTTGTCACGTGCTCTTTATAGGCGTTGACGCCCATATATTACAGCCATCGTCCGTAAATAAAAGACGTCCATCCATAAATAATATGAGCTCAGTAAAAGTATACGGACGTCTCCAATTGCTTCGATTTGAATTATCCGAAGAATGCTTTATATAGATATCCAATCTATCAAAAAGAGACAAGGTTTGGTTGGTCAATTGGTTATTTTAAAAATTGACTTATTATAAAGTCATATTTTTTTATAGGATAATCGTTCACAACAAAGTAAAGTAATATTTTTATTAATTAATAATTCTAATTATAACACAACTCGGGAAAAAAGTAGACAAAAAAAATTGGAACCCAATACAATACGAAAACAAAGAAAGTAGTAGAAAGAAAATTAGGTGTTGTTAAGACTTTCTGTTAAATAAAGAATCTTTAAACAAATTTCAAGGCAATTAAAGTAAACTCGTGTATATCTCGTAGGATACAAAAGTCTTAAATAAGAACGTAGAGTAAGAATGCTATAAATTCTTTAAAATGTGTGTGATGGACTGATGGGTATGTTGCTTGTAGTTTCGAGTAGGGTTGTAAACAAACCGAACGAACAAGAACGAGCCTTTGTTCGTGTTCGTTCATTAAGGAAATCTTGTTTACGAACGCTAACGAGCGCATATTATTTAAACAATATAAATCAACATTCATAATTTCAAACATTAGAGATAATCATTTATAAATATATAAATTAAAATACTATAGTATTAAGCTAAAAATAACTTAAACATTATGGTATTAAACTTAAAATTAAAAAAATATACAACACATTTAATAAATAAATATAACAAACGAACTTAACCGAACGTAAACAAACATGTTACCGAACGTTCACGAACACAAATGAACAAACACGACCTCTGTTCATGTTCGTTCCTTTATCTAAACGAACGGAATTTCTTGTTCGTGTTCGTTCTTTTATTAAACGAACGAACATAAACGAACTTCCCGCCCGAACGGTTCACGAACAGTTCGTTGAATGTTCGGTTCGTTTACAGCCCTAGTTTCGGGACAAGTTTCTTTGTCGCAAACAACACTTTATATATAATGATAAACTCGGAATTCAACTTGCCATATTCATGTAGTCATGTGACTTAAATTCAAGCATTTTTAAGAAGATTCAAATGAGCCACAAACTTTATTAAGAAAAGAAAAAAAAACTAGTCATAATGAATAAATATGAAAAGCTGGTTTTTTTAAGATTTAATAAAATAACTGTGGTTTTTTTTAATAAAATCATAAAAATAAGGAAACCTCAAAAAAAGTATTGTAGTGGTTAAATTGAACGAGAGACAAACAAAAGTTTTCAAGTTCAAGTCCCACTTAAGGCAATTTTCCTTGAAGTCTACCGAGTCCGTTGCTTGTGGCCGTGCTTTACATGTTTCTCCCGGTTAGTTAAGTATTAGGGGACCCGGAGGTTAACAACGTAAGCAGGTTACCACTTATACGAAAAAGAATAATAAATTATTAAAACTAAAAATATTTGTTACAACTTTTTATTTTTAAAATAAAAATTTCTATAAAATGTTCTTAGTGTATATACATATAGTATTAGACATACATGATATTTATTATCATATTATAAATTATTAGTTTTAATTTAATGTATTTATGTAAACAATTTATATATAATTAATAACATTAATGATGACCTTTTATATTTAAAATAAACGTTTATTTTTGATATAATAGGAGAATGCAGAAACATTAAAAAAATAAAAATAAAATAAGTTTTAATGGGTTGGGCTGATGGCATGGACATGGATACTTTTACGGTGTAGTATCATTATCCAAATATGTCTTCATCTAAAACATTTTCATTTTTACGTCCCCGTGACCGTGAAACCTTATATCATTTGTTTTCGAGCAGAGTTTCTTTGAAACTAAATTTTCGTTCCTTCAATATAAAGATACAACTTTGCTTAAATTTTATCCTCTCGGATTTTACAAATAACTTTGATACGACTGAATTTTATTAATAATATACATTGTTTGCATAAATACACTAAACTAATGTTAACAATATGATAATAATTAACATCTATATTTAATGTTATATATACCAAGTAAAAATCTCACTTAGAGTAGGGTCTGGGGGAAAGATAAAGACAAACCTTACCTCTATCCCAGTTGGGATAGAGAGGCTGCTCCGAATGAGTCCCCGGCTCAAAGTTATCGTTTGAGGTTAATCACATCAACGCTTTTAACGATTATTTTCACAAAATAAGTAAAATAACGTTAAAATTAGTGTAATTTTACTTTTGTCCCTTTAGGACTAACATATATATACACTATATGTGTGCACCACACCCCAAACAAATCCTCCTACATCTCAGGCGATCGGAAAATCAAGAAATGACGATCCATTAATCCAACTAGTAGAGGACTATAAATGGATCAATTTTTTTGATTTCCGTTGGAAATTAGGAATAGATGGACTGTCTATAGGACCCGTTTTATTAACAGGATTTATCACTACTTTAGCTAAAGAGTGTGGCATACACATATTAAGAAACTTTTTTTAATTTTAAATTTTAATTTTTTTAATATAAAAAAGAAATAGCTAATATGGTTATTTTTATTATGTAAATTTATAAAGACATAATAAAAAAATCACATAATTTTTATCTGCAAACTCGTGTAATACACGGGCCTATAACCTTTTGAAATAATATGAAAATGACGTGTTATTATTTAGAATCAATTATTAGTATAGAAAGATACTTGTTGTATTTGTATTAAATTCATGTGTTAAAAAAAACTATCTACTATTAATTTGCTTCATATAACTACTAACTATACAACAGAAAGACACAGTCAGTATTTAAGAAACAAGACATGGTTCTATCTCTCCAAACTAACGATGACGCACTCCCTTTCCAGTTTCCCAATCTAATTCGTGAAAGTTATAACGACAATTTACACTTGATACCTCTACTGTAAACTATTATTTATTGAACTTGCATAATAAAACTCATATCTCATTAAAAAATTGTTACTCAGTCGTAAAACCTTAAAGTGTAGGGCATGTGTCACAACCCACGCCGAGTGCGGAATCCACGGCGCGTGACTATGTGTTAATGTGCCAATGTTGGAGAATAACCCATGATTAACTATGTTTTATAAGTTTAAGTTCATTCAAACAAACATAACATACATATTATACAACCAGCTTATCGTAAGATAATTATTATACAATATGATGTTTTTTTTTCTTTCTAGGTCAAACTATTTCTGCTGTTGATCCTGACCTAGATTTCTTTACTGAAGCTCCCGATTACCTGAAACATGTAGATAAAAGTCAACTACAAATAGTTGAGTGAGAATCATAGGTTTTGTTGAAGTAAAATGATTGTTCAAACAATAATTTTCAAGATATAGTAATCACAAGTGATCAAACAGATACTTTGAAATTGAATCTACTTGAGCATGCAAACATCAAACCTAATGATAAATGATCGTTAGTAATGATTGTTAGCTCACATGATGATGTCCAACCCACGGTGAGCGATTTGTGATAATGATACTTGTTTTCCTGCATATGATCATACCAGTACTATCAAGGGCTTGATAACAAGTTAATATTATTTACATAAGAATGTCCTCAATAGCATCCACATAACCAAAGTTCCCAAGTGATACACTTGATTTAATGATTTGATAAAAGGTTTACTTGATAATAGTTTGTCATGATTTTCCAGATGAAACTGATATATGATTTCACAGTAGTTGATAAATGTTTATCATCATTTTCCTGATGATACTGATATATGATTTCACAATAGTTGATAAAATATGTTTTAAAAATGCATCTACATGTTCCACCCCGAGTTTTGGTAGACATCTAAAGAGAGAAAGGGGCTATGATCTCACTGTTATATGGTGATGATGATGATCTTGATGTTCAGCTGATAGGAAATCCTATATGGTTCCTATAACAATTTATGACTGACTGAATTAATCATGATATTTTCGGATTAATCAATTAGATGTTGTTGTTGATTATTTTCCTAAAACAATTCCTAGATGAATTTCTGGCTTAGGAATAGTCAATCCTTGTTATTGATCATTTAGGTATCATGAAACATGAGAATGTGATATTAAAATAGTTTTAATAAACATGCTCAATGTGCTAATCTGATTGTTATCATAACATCAGATCATTATTCCGGTGATTATCTTTATGCTTGTCATTAGTTTGAAACACTTGGATTTAACCTAGCATTTCAAGAAATGATCAAGACAATCACAATCATTGTCACAATCAAATGGTTTAAACCATTATAATCATAGTTATGATTTCATGAAAACCGGGCATTACAACGGATCAAAACAAGGATTTACCCGTTAAAACATCGTGTTCTTTGTTTATAATCAATCCTATCCATCATCTAGGCAATAATCAACAACCCTAACTATCTCATTACGTTTAAAAACAAGATCAAATCAATCAAAATCAAGCTAGAAGGTTAAAACGAATCGTTACCTATCTGACGGATTTCCGCGGGTAACACAACGATCAAGGCTTGTATGTACGATCCCTGGTGCGATCTATGGCTTCTGATGGCTTCAAAAGAGAGTTTGAGATGATAAAATATATGTTTGGACGTCTGGAAGTGAAAGAAGTTCGATATATATGAAAATACAATCTTCTGGATGAAATCTGACGTTTTAACAACATCCACCGCCTCAAATCACGCCGGGCGCATCGCCCCAACTGGCCGTGTGGCCCCAGGAGTACCTCCCCAGCCCCCTTTTTGTTAACTTTTTGATTTTATCTTCGTTTCGCGATTCCGGGAGCATACGAACTCCGTTTTACGCACGATTTTCGCCTACGTTCACGATTTTTCGAGCTCTTTCCGATGGTTATAATTTCAAGACCTAAAGAATTCAAAATATTTGACCTCTTATTTAACGCTATATTTGACTCAGTGTATCTTGAAATCGGATCCTCGTTTCGCGATTTCGCTTACACTCATTCTGTTCATTTCCGAGTTATGATTCTAGACATGAAATCGGTTGGTCATATATTTGAATAAGCATTGGGTGATGGATATTTCTTTGAAATCTACTAACACCAGATTCCTGAGTAACTACAAGTCATGAACTAATATGATATGATATGGTCCTTCTGGCACATACGTAATAATGAATGTGGATTTCAAGCACGACCAAATGTGATTTCGTCATTAATGACGTAATTCTCGAATACAATTATCACAGCATGGAATTTTAAAATAATAGTAAAAATATTAAAAGCACACTAAAATCGCATCATACAGCCCTATCTATTTAAAATTATAGAAAAAAGCTGATTCATACTGCTATAACTGTCACACCCCCAAATTTCCATGTGCGGTGTCAGACCGCATGAGTGTGACGTGGCCAGGATCACAGCTCAAGGTCATATATAACGACTCTATATGAGTTACACAATCACACAGATTTGTAAAATAATGCAAGTTTCTATAATACGCAGCGGAAAATGTTTAATATTAAAAGCATCGGAAATAAAGAGTAATACAGCGGAAAGTGTCAACTAAAAAGTTGGTGAGTTCACAGGTTTAGACATACAGAAATATTATACAGACATATACTGGGTATGTTAAGTTTAGTTGTTGGATACTACGATCCGTGGACTGTGTCAGTTCATCTTACCGAAACTCGACTGTTTCCGTTTGCCTCCGCGGGTCATCGCTGAACTCGACATCAATATCGAAATTACACTCGTTATGACCTCCAGTCAACATTGATGCCGAGTGGGGTTAGTCAAACCCAGTAGTACTACGTAATAACGACTCGTTTGTTACAACTAACGGTAAGAATAAGTGAGGACTTTAAGCGATAATAGTTACACTCGAAAATGGTTTACAAATACCAGTCATATATCTAAAACAGTTGCAATGTAATTCTCACCCCATAAGTTTAGTAAAAACAATGAAGAGTAAAAGTGGGGCTGTAAACTCACATGAGTTTGAGTAGTGCGTTTCTTACAGAAATCGTGTAGCTCGTCGGCTAGCAGTCACCTATATCACATAGGTGTTGTAAGTTTGTGTTACATACACGTGGGTCTCACAGGACCGTGTTCGCGTCTAACAGCTCCAAGTTGTTATGTGGGTCGCGTTGACCGTGTTTGACCGTGTTGACCGTGTTTGACCTAACGACCCGTTGTGACGGTTTTGGATAAAGTATTCGTGTAACGTGCAATTTAGTGTAATGTGATGTGTGCGGATACCAAAGTTACTTTCGTGAGGACACTTACTATTTATAGTAAGTTTCCATTTCGGGAAAGTTTCCAATTTAGGCAAGTCATGTAAGAAATCATAATCCGATTATTCTAATATGCATATTTATCCTAAGTGAGCATGTAATCACATAGCACATAGTGACACATAGCCGGTTAAGCATGTTTTGCGAGTAAAAGTTACTATATTTAGAAAGTTACTAGAATAAGCATATGACACAAAGTCAAGATACCAATCTCATCATAATATCATCATCTTAGTCCTAAATAGCCATTAAATCATATTCTATACAACAAACATGTCATCATTTATAGACTTTGCAAAATAAAGTTACTATTTATAGTAACTCATGACAAAACACATATTTCAATAATTTTAGAACATAAAATCACTTATTATCATCATAACTAGTTTAACTAAGCATGTTAATCATCCAACATTTACCAAGTTCATCATTTCTAGCAATTTCATATGAAAAAGTTTCTATTTATAGCAATATTCATGAATATCTTATTTCTAGCAATTCTATCCATTCAAATGCATCAATAACATCATATAACATGCTTTTAAACATAAATTAAAGATTAAATCACATGCATTTGGTCATTTAATCAAAAATCACCATTTTGTAACATTAAAGTTACTATATATAGTAATAATGTAAATAACCATGATCTTGACCTCAACAATACTTCTAGATCACTCAAATCATGTCAAATATCATAACTAACAACATTTCAATATCAAATATCATGTGAATCTTGCTAGATCATACATGCATGTCATTAAAAGTACCAATTTCATAGTAAAATCATCAAATAACCAATTAAATCAATCAAGATCATCATAGATCGATATTAAATCATCAAATAAGTAATAAAATCAACAAATAGAATATCTAGACCATCAAGATTTCGTGATTCAAGTGGTGATGGTGGTGCATGTGACCAAAATGGCTTGCATGTGTGACTACAAGTGATTTTGTGACTAGATTGAATATGGAGACTACCTTACAAGGCTCTAGTTCACGAGGTGAGGCTTGAGCAGGTCTGGAGAGGTTCTGAACGTGGCTGAGATCTAGTAGATGGACTTGCACAAGTCGTGGAATACACAAGATGGTCACCCCAAACTTCCTTGTACCTCCAATCTTCAATAGAACCTCAATATTTGCTTCCTTGCAGGTGTAATGGTGGTTTACAGACGAAGAAGATGGTGTCTAGTCGCCTATAGCTCGAGAAATGGGTGAGGAGGTCAGCTGAAATGATTTGGTCTTGGTTAAATAAAGATTTTGCGTATATAGGGCTGTCGCGTACCGCGACATCTGACAAAAACAGTCCCTCGCGTAGCGCGATGATTAAAATAATGATTCTGTTCCCGAAACACGCCGCGTACCGCGATGATGGAAGATGATCGGTCGTCGCGTACCGCGATGGATTTCGGAGAATTCAAATTCTCCCGCCTAGGCTTCGCGTGCCGCGAAGGCCCATTTGGTTGCCCATCGCGTATCGCGATGGGTCCCAGTGGAGCCCAGTAAGCCCAATTACACTGTCCGAATCGATTTTCGCGAATTTCTCGACTACGGTCATCGTTTCTCGACACATAAGCATTGTTCTAGCTAATTTAGGTTCCCCGGAACCTAGGTGCAGTGAAAGTAGTTTGTGGTTTGATCCGTTCACCAACGTTCACTATTCAAGACACGTGCGAGTGTTGTGCGATAATTCCTCGAATTATCGGTGTGTTTGGACTGTCGTGCCACGTGTTACACTAAGTACTAATTATTATAGTGCCACGTATGCAATAATAACACATATTATTATCGAAAATAAAGTATTGTTGACCTGGAAATTGCGAGGTGTCACAATAACAATATAACTACACGATCATAAAGATGGTAACAACGCCACTAATTTCAAAATAAAGACAAAAAACAGCTGTAATGACTGTTAATTCATCCTAAAACAAGAAATCAAATATCGTTGCAAAAACAATTGTAACATCTAACGTTTTAGGTCAAGTAACACAAATGCAAACATAAGAGCACAACATTAAATCATAAAACACAAACAATAAAAAAAGAAATATGAACCATACGTACACATAAAAAATCATAAAAACTAAGACAATAAACAAATTTTAAAGGGAAGAATAAACTATAAAAAAAAAGTAAGCTTATCATTGATAAAAAATAACATCCCTTACTATTTTTTTTATTGTCAATGAGCTTTAAATCAATTGGTTTGAGAGTAGATAATTTTATGAACCAATGATCCTTAGCTCAAGCGGTTGAGGGGAGGTACCCTGTGGCTTCAATATTGGGGAGGTCACGGGTTCAAGTCCTGACATAGACAAAATAGGGGTTCCATACTAGGCTAGGGGGTTTTCTCTTACCTATGTTGAGTTTCCTCATATGGGGTGTGGATATGATTGGATAGGTCTATGACCCGTCAGTGATCCAAATTATCGTCCAAAAAAAAAGATAATTTTATGACATTTTAATATGATGGTTAAAGTTTTATTAGAGCGTGCCTTCAAACAATGAGTTTCCTTTAAATTGGTGGGCAAGCGGGCCACACCACCAGTGATATCTGTGTTTCACTAGTGTTGGTGGCCTTTCGTCATTATGTTTACCAAAGTGATCGGGATTAAAATGTATTCGTTTACCGTTCAAAAAGCAAACTAATTCAATTTACTAATAAAAGAATCGAGGATTCAATCGTTGACCAACAACTATAATAAAAAAAATTATAATTTTTTTTTATTTTTATTAGTATTAATATTATATAATTATTATTCATTAATTATTATTATTTAATTATAAATGTGTATATATATAGGGTTAAGTTAAACTAAATAAGCCTCTTAACCTAAAAAACCTAAAAAGGATCTTGAGACATTAGATCATTAATCAATAGCTATGATTAAATCAATTTGTTGGAGGATATTCTAAAAAGGACTACTTTTGTTGACTTTTTATTAAGTTACCCCACTTTCTTTAAACGTTTATAACTTTTACATACGAAATTATTTTTTGAAAAAAATATACCAAAAAATGAGCATTTTTCTATCTTCAAAATTAGTAGTGTATTACTATTGAACAAATTTTGTTTTTTTAGTTTATTGTGTCTTTTGTGTAGGACGCCCCATTTGCGGTGCACACATAAAATGTATATATGTATGCACTAATTTTAACGTTATTTTACTTATTTTGTGAAAATAACGTTAAAAGTGTTGGGATGACTAACTTAAAACGGCAACTTTGAGCCGATGACTACTTCGGAGCAGCCTCTCTATCCCAACTGGGATAGGGGTAAGGTTTGTGTCCATCCTTCTCCCCAGACCCTATTGAACAGTGGGAATATACTGGGTATGTTTGTTTGTTTTGCCTTTTGTGCAGGTCATTGCGTCTTTTGTATATATCATTGTGTCTTTTTTGTTGTTGCTCATTGTTGTGTTTTCCTGAACATTTTAAGACACACAGATGTCGCATAATACATGATGTCAAGCAAGGATGGCAGAATGAAGAGTATGAATAACACAATGATATTTAAAAAGACACAATTACCTATAATAAAGACACAAATACGAGTATGAATAACAATTTAAGACACAATAATGTTGCATAATACATAATGTTAAGCAATGATGAATTGATGACACAATAACAAGTATGAATAACACAATGATTTTTAAATAAAAACACAATTACTAGAAAAAAGACACAATTATGAGTATAACAATTTTGTACTGGTCATTGTGTCTTTTGTGTTTATGCTCGATGTTGTGTTTTTTTGAACAATTTAAGACATAATGATGTTGCAGAATACATAATGTTAAGCAAAAATGACATAATGACGAATATGAATAACACAATTATATTTAAAAAAGACAATTACTTGTAAAAAAGACACAATTACATGTAAGAAAAACACTAAAAGATAATTATGCACAAACGTTTAAAAAAGACACAATGACGATAATTATACAGAATGAGTTGAAAAAATTTTATTTTTTATAACAAAATTATACTTATTTTAAAGATAAAAAATGCTCATTTTTATGATATATATATATATATTAAAAAAATAATATCGTATGTAAAAGTTATGAACGTTATAAAAATGTGGGAGGAAAGTGGTCATGCCTATATTACCTTCTAACAACTTTTCCCTCAAAAATTTTAAATTTTTCATCTTAAATTTGATCTAATGGTTAATAATCTTTCTTAGCCTTTTTAGGATAAGAAGACTATCTAGTGAAACCCAATCCTATATATATATATATATAAAATATCTAATTGAAATTCAAATTTTCCTGAACTGAAATAATAATCTACCTATACTAATAAATAAAGGTTTTTAGTGCCACATGACATGATTATAGAGCATCTCAACATTTATTTTCCGCTTCTCTCTC
Organism: Mikania micrantha; assembly: GCA_009363875.1. Lineage (NCBI taxonomy): Eukaryota > Viridiplantae > Streptophyta > Magnoliopsida > Asterales > Asteraceae > Mikania > Mikania micrantha. The sequence continues at coordinate 76,526,053 of CM018694.1, read as the reverse complement.
TTATAAAATACACCTAACATTAAATAATAATATTAAATATTAAATATACTTTTTATTCATTTTTAAAATAGAAATTTTTATAATGCATTAAAATATATTAATATTAAAAACACACTTTTTTTAAAAAAAAGATATTATAAATTTTAAAATTTTTAAAAACAATTATTTGAACACAATGTTTAAGAAAAAACAAACTATAAAAAGAGTTGTTTAAAGACATAATAATATTATTATAATACTTAAAATATTAAATAATACGAAATAGTAATCATATTTTATATTAAAAATCATTTTATTTTTTTTCTAAATTTTCATTGATAATTATTCGTTATATTTTTTATTTAATCTGTGTAATATACGGGAACTAACCTAGTGCTATAATAAAAGCGGCTCCCTAGTCCCTAATAACATTTATAATTGACTTGGTTTTAGTAAGAGATGAATATTATCATATGTAAATTCAGGTGTATGGTACACATTGATATTCTAGTGCATTCCACCCTCAGAATAAATGGTTTTTTGACCCTTCTCTTTCAAATTCAAACTTTTGGGTAGAATACACACATTGTGTAGAATATCTTCAATTTCAATAATTACATACAAGGCTTTAGAACATAAAATAGCAAGATGCCGTGATGTTTTGGATGAACCAAATCCTCATTGAATTTTATTTTTCCATACATGTTCAGAAGTACCCCTGTGAAAAAGGAACGACAAAAAAAAAATTATAAGCTTTTCATGTATCCCCTAGTTTTACAAAATACTATATGAAATAGAACGCTTAGAAGGTTAGAAGAGTTGTAAAATTTTTTTTTTGATTGGTTCTTCCAAAAGGAATAATATATTTTACTTGACTCATGAAACCAACAAACAGATAATTATAAGTTTTATAACAAATCAGAAAAATATCTAAAACAATTTAATAAAACAATCAAAATCTAAATAATAACTAAACTAAAGAAAAAGGCTTGCCTCCTGTTTGAAACGTTTGGTGACATTGAGCTTCAATATAAATATCAGTGCTATAGCCTAATTTCAATATTCGACGGCTTGGTCGAACCAAGCCTTTTGTAGCTACTCGATTATTTTAAAAAGTTAAACTCCAAAATCTAATAAACATAAACCCAAATAGATAATTAATTATTTACATATAAAGTCTTAATTTATTTAAAACAAAAGAAAAAGAAACGATAAAAGATTTAGGTGGGGCCCATGGAAACGCGTGGACATTGAGGTTGTTAAAAGTCAGTCACCCAACATGCACCTTTGATTTTTCATTTTTCTAAACAAACAGAATTTCACACGCGTCAACTCCTAATACTATCGCCAATTCTTATAATTATTTATTTATTTAATTAATTATGTTTTTCGCTATTTTTATTTTGTTTCTTTTGAAATTCTTTGATCACACGGAACCATTCGTCTCCTCGGCTGAACTGAAGATACACGACTCCATTTCAATCCGTGAAGGTACGTTGCACACAATTAAACTCTTCTAGTGCGTGTTTTGCTGTCCTGAATTTGTGAAATTTTATTTTATTTGATTTGTAATGTTGTCGTGATGTATTATACAAGGAATTTTACGTCTGATTTTGAGGCATTTAGGAAGGATAAGCTTTGTTTAATCGCAAGTTTGCAACTGTGAGGTTGTTCTAGAGTGTAAATTTTTTTTCTAATTTTGACTTTGATTATTGTTTGTGCTCAAATAGTGTACAATTTGTGAAGGATTTACAATTCTGCATCGAGTCTCTGTGTATTGATGTTGATTTGTTGACCTTCTACCGATTATAACTGTCGTGATTTGTGAAGACGATTAGTATGAAATTATATATTTGATTTGAAAGCTTTATAGTTTGAATCTTCGCCTTCGATTCCTGCTGATGAGAGTAATTTGATGCAGAAGGATGGTCACGAAATTAGATTGATGAAATTTGTTAGAATGATCGTGGTCTGAATTCATTTTTAATTCGTTTTTTTTTTTTTTCAAATTCACTCGTTCACAGTTAATTTACTGATCAGGAATGTGTTTTTGCCTCCAGTTTTTTCAACAATTATGATATGAATGATCAAAATTGTAAGATTTTTTCTGTTGATTGATAACAGAAACCAATGAGATCATTCTCTGTATCTTCAGTTTAATAAACTACACAAATCAATATGGGCTGCTGCTGTTCTTCAAACAGAGTAGAATGGAACGATTCATCCCGATTGCATCATGTTAGTAAAGTTTTTTTGTTCCGCCTTTATGATTGTTTCTAAGTTTAACCATTTGCATGTCAAATTGTTCATGCCTTATTCAGTGTCCAGTAGTATCAGATAACCGCTTATCAGCCCGCAATAGTTCCGCTTCTGTTATTCCGACAGGAATTTTAGTTGATACAAATCTACCAGACACTTTCAGGCACCTGCCAGCACCTATACCGTATGATGCAAATCCTTATAGTCCACTTGTGCAAACAAATAGTCCTGAGCTCATTGGAGGAATAAAAGTTGGTGATAGTGGCAATATTGTAGCTAAGGAAACAATGAAATCTTTCGCAACAGAAGAATTTGATGCTGGGATAGAGGAGTCTGGTGATCTAAAAAAGTCACACACTCCGTTTTTATTCCCAGAGGAGTGTCCTACATGTCTTGAAGGTAAGCAAAATAAATATTTTAACAAAAATGAAAATTAACTAAAAGAATATGTACATAGCTAAGCACTTGAGTTTTTTTAGATGATGTGACAAGTTAAATTCTTTTAGATCAATTTTAATTGTCAATTTTATTGCTTTGAGAATTGAGACGATGTGGTAACTAAATTTTTTTTTTCTGTTTTGCAGAATATGATGAAGAAAATCCAAAAATAGCTACCAAATGCGAGCATCATTTTCATTTGTCGTGCATTCTTGAATGGATGGAAAGAAGTGATACTTGCCCAGTGTGTGACCAGGTTGGCTTTAGAATTCAGTTCGAACAACTCTATATGCAAAATTTAAACATTTTTTTTAATGTGATGTTCTGTGATAATGAAATTTGTTACTTTTAACTCTAGGTTGAGGTTATTGTTTGAATACGTGACAAATATCTAAAATTATAATACTCTTCTCAATGACCAAATAAGACAAATTTGAGGACCCATATTAATATGTTTTTTTGTTTTTTTTTGTTTTTTTTAACAACTATACACAAAGCTTTCCTTAAAAATTGCACTACGAAAGAGATGCAACTTTCAGAGAACGACCAAAAACAAAAGTTTATGGTTTTAGTTAGTGGTTGCAATTTCAATGCTTGATTTGGTTTGAGTTTTGGTAAATAAACGCCTTACGGGTCGTAAGTCACCCTACGCGTATATTTTGCATAAATATTCCAACGTGTTCTTTAAAACAAGGTTTGATGATTATTAAAATAATATATAATCTGTAATCATATTTGACTCCTATACGCGGGGCTATACGCCACGTATAGACCTATATGAGGCGTATAGGATCGGTGATGGTGTTAAAATAAAATAGTTGGGTGTGTGAATAACCCATCTCTTAGAAAAAGCTTATATATTAGGACACAAAGTGTAATGGGTCATCCCAACCCCAAATCATTTTAAATTTAACCAAACCGAAAAGACACATGCATAAACTTATTTGTTTTCGCCCAAACCTGTTTTGATTCTTTACCTAATTAAACTCTCATTTTAACACATCAAGAGAAATATGTGAATTGAATCTTTCAATCTATATTTTGTGCTATCCATAAATCTCCTAATATCAGTTATCACAGTCCACAGATTTACGTCTTTTAATAATATGGTTAAAGTTGGATGTTACTTGAATACTAATGAAAGCTATTCAAGTATTCAACTAATTAATTTTACATTTTGAAGCATTAAACTCAGCATTATTTTTTACTTCTTACTGCAGGAAATGGAAGTCAGCTTCCCGATCGATAACTAGTTGAATGGATGGCTACTGTCATAATGTCATTTAGTATAAAGCATACTTAGGTCTCTTATTATTTCTTTTTTTCATTAGTTGAATTCATAGTGTCTTTTGCATACCAAATTTGAAACACAAATACAAACCTTGAAAGAAGTAAAGCTGGAAACACACCACACTGCAAATAGAAACCAAAGATTGACTATCTTTTTGTATGTAGTTCAAACAAAAGGAAGTTATGGATGATTAGAATGTCCTTTTCTTGTTCAGGAGTCTTGATTTTAGTCTGTTTACAGTATTTTATATAAACTTGATGTATTGATTCATCGTTCATTTGTACGTTTATACATTTTTTTTTTAATTTTGTACGAAAATGTACAGGAGATGTTAAGGGGTAGCATATGATTTGTTCAAGCTTCAAACCAGAACCAGTTTATGGTTCTGTTGTATTTTTGATGTTTTTATACCTTAAACTCAAGCATCATTGCTAGTTTTTGTTTGTTTTCTTTTCCGTGGTGAGTTGTGTATTAGATTTAAAATTTATAATAAATCAATTGAAATAAATCTTTAAACTAATAAATAAAATTACCTTAGACCCATGTCACTTTTAAAAATTTTCATACTAATTTTCTTCATGCCGGCTCTCATATTATAAAAAAAAGCTCTAGCTTAGGACCTTCAAAACGCAGGGGCCTCAAATTTTAGTTGTCACGTTTTGTTTGTGATGTAACTTTTTGTAGTTTTTTCTTTCATGATAATCTATATCTTTTTTCTCAAATTTGCGAAGAGTTTTTATGTACGGTCAAAAGAAGACCCCAATTTTATCCTTGTTTTGAGCCACCAAAAAGCTTGAGATGATATTTCTTTATTATGAATATCATATTAAGTAGGAATTGTTTAGAAAACAACAGCTTAATAAACGGCATTAATATTTTATTTTATTAATTAAAGCACCAACTCATATGTAAATTGGGTAATTGCTTTTTAGAATTGTATCTATTTCATCATGTTCAATTTTTTATGATATTGATGGGGATACTCCCAACCAAGCCATGGAAGTAGCGGGCCTGCGGCTGAGGAAGACCCAAATAATAGGAGAAGCCGCGGCTGGAGTAAAGAAAAGGAACCGGGTTGCGAGGAGGTAGGAGCTGCGGCTGAAGACACAAGGGAGATAAATGACGGGGCTGAAGAACCATTCGAGAGCCGCGGCTGAGAGAAAGGCGAGGACCGCGGCTGGGGAGCATGGGACGCGCAACGAATGGGGAATAAAGAACCCATCTGAGTCACGGCTGAAGACTTGCTTGGTAAATCACATCAGAATCTATTGTAGCCAAACAGTTCTTGGACGGTTTAAAATCTAAGTCCTATAAACAAGAGGCGAGCCGCGACTGAGAGGAGACAAGAAGACCTTGGCAGTATAACATATACTTAGCTTAATTCTAAACAGCCTAAGCCAGTAAACAGACAAAGGAGTTGCTTACCTCATGACCCAAACGGAAGAAGACAAAGAAAGTGTCAGAAGATTAAAGTCAACTATAAAAGACAAATTCTTACATGCAAAAAGGAAATGATCCAAAACGAACAGAGAAGGTACACGACTGACATGTAACAAACTACCTGAAAGAAAGAAGCATCACTCGAGCTCTCGGGTGGAACCCACTATAAATACCATGCAATCAAACGGAAACAGGACATCTGCAATTTCTAAGCATAACTCAAGACTTGAAATCCACGTTCAACACACTAGTTTTGTTTGATCCTGTCTGTAATCACTGTTAGAAGAGTTTGATATATACTTTGTGTCAAAATCTTGTAGCAACAGATACCACGTAAGGTAATCACACTTTTTCGTTTTTTAGTTTCATAGTTTTTAACGACAACAGTCAATTGGTTGTCACGTCTTCAAAAGAAAGTTTGTACACTATGATAAAACCTCTCAAAGTTATGATTAAAACTTGAAACATCAATAGGCCTGGAGCTTTATTCCCCATTTTCCATACCATTAAAGCATAAGATAATTAACTTTTTTACAACAGTTGATTGTCTTTAAGTGTCATCTAATTAAATGAAATTTTACAACTTTGCAAATGTATATAGGAAATTATTTTTCATTATTCTTGGTAATGAGAACAACAATAAAAAACTATGTACAAATTTAAGTGTTTATTGTTATGTTTAGTGTTCAAAAATGTCATAAAATATTCAGTTTCAGGTGTAAAAAAACTAGATATGGTAATCTTGATTTAATAAAAGAAAATAAAATGTCACAACAAGATTTAACTACAAAGAAAAAACAATTACCCTTCTAACCGTTTAATTAATCTAAGATGTAGGTTTTATAAATATAAATTAAAAAATCTAGAGTTAATATACACCACATATTCTTTTATAATTATTTTATCATGTGGCTCAATAGAGCAAACTCTCTAATAGTACGTTATTGAAGAAAACACTCCATGTGTTATTATATTATCTTCGTAAAAATGACATTTGCTCATTGTTTTTTACGTGCCTGATCAGTGTTAATATATATTTAATTACTAGTTTATTAACCCGTGTATTACACGGATTAATCATAAAATATTAAATAGTTATTAATAAAAACTTAAGAATTATAAAACAATATTTTGGTATAGAATGATTAAAGTAAGTATAGACAAATATTTTATGTAATAGACTAACAATTAAAAACTCTAATAACTAAAGAATTATTATTTGATCTTCTTAGTTTATAACAGCTAATATTTTTAAACTATAACGTTAATAACTCATATAATTTTTTATGTCAAAAGTATAGTTTTCCCTATCATTTCTTTAAAACTTATGGTTTTTTTAAAAAAAATTCATTTTTAAATACTTTGTTTTAAAAAATGTCATTTATTTATAAAAATCATATTGTTTAAAACTTAGTTTTAATGTTAATTTCATTTATAAAAAAATCATCTTTTAAGAAAACTTGTTTTTTAGAAAACTGTTAATTTCCTAAAAATAACGATTTTAAATATTTCTTATTTATAAGAAAATTCTATTTTTTTTGAAAAAAGTACATATTTTTTAACAAAAATTAAATTTTAATTTATTTAAAACTATTTTTAATTATTAATTTTAATTATTAATATGAAAAAGGTAAATAAGATGATTAATTTTATGATTAGTTAATAGGAGAGATGATATAATTAAATGAAATAACAATAAGATGACATGTGTCATTAGTTAGCTAAAAACATGATAAGTGGCAAAAATGATTTTTGTTTATTAGAGTAGTAAGATTTTGTTTAAGTTTTAGCTCATCTTATGTTGGTTTGTTACATTGCTTTTCTTTTTATGTATTAGATAAATTTTTTATCATTTTATTACTATGTTTACATATTAGAAATATAGAATGATATTACTTTTCTATTGTATTTTCTACAACTGATTAATTTGAAAGACACGACTTAGGTAGTTATGCTGTATGCATTTCTCAATATGTTTTACAATTTCATGTTATTTTGTCACTGTTTATACATTTAATAAATTCGTTGTTCTATCATTATGTTTTATATATTATAACTTATAAGTACATCATAATGTTATTTATCATAATGTTTTTTAAATTCATAATTTTAGAAAAAAAATCTATTGATGAGAAGAAAGAGACAATAACATGGTAGTAAATACAAGGAGTTGTAAAACATTTTTTTAGTGCATTTTTTTAAATGATGTCATATATAAAACTTATGAACATTTACTAAAGGTAATAAAACTTAATAAAAAGTTAACAAAATTTGTTACTATTAAAACACTCTTCTATTAACTTTTCTCATAAAATTTAATATAAACTAATAATAAGAAAATTTGATGATAAGAAATCAAGTTCTTACCGAAACGAATAATGCTTAAAAAATTATATAATATTCAGAATACACCACACACCTCTCTTTTTATAATTCTATATTTTAATAATAAATAATAAATAATAAACGATTGAATACAGAGGAACTAGATGACCATAAAGTAGACTTGTTGCGACCACCAAAAAAGTTGTTTATTCCTAGTTCCACCTTTTTAAAACCTTTTTTCTTTTTTTAATTTTTAAATGCCTCTTATAAATTTGTGAGATTTATACGTCTCGTGTAAATATATACAAAACATATATGAAATCAGATCAATCATTAGTTGGATTTCTCACCGTTGTTAATTGGTCTTGTATTTTTTCTTTTTACAAGCCTATACAAGACATATATAAAGATAAATATTGACAAAACAGTGTGTGTCATGGTAGCCTATACGTCTTGTATTGTTATACACAAGATACATGATATTATATTTATATAGACGCTGGTGAACTCAACTGACTCCAAATGAATTCCCATCCGCTGAAATTCATCAAGACTAAATCATGACCCTTTATATTAGGCGGTTACATCAGTTTTGTGACAGTTTTCAGCGGTTTCTGACGGTTTTCGGTTACCTACGGATTATTGACACATGTCCCATGTTTTGACACATGTCCAATGTTTTGACACATGTTACATGTCATTATTGTATAATTATTGTTTTATTTTTAAATATTTTAAAAAATATAATTTGAATTTGATTATACCATATTATCCGGCCAACGAACGGGTATAAAATAGTTAGTATACGGTTAAAATAGAAAAGAAAGGTGTAAGAAATAACGTATTATATAAATAAACATTAAAAAAATATAAGCACAATTAGATCTAAATTTTTGAAGTAAAATTCAAGAATAGAATAAAAAAACTAAATTACCGTCACATTGATTAAATGATATCGCTTACCACATAAAAACTTATACTTTCTGTGTTAACAACGATAGCTTAAGCAATGTTTTAAAAACCGGTATTTTAGGTGTACCAGATTTGGCTAAAAAATGGTTCAACCGGTTGAACCGAGTTGTACCGGACGGCTCAACCGGACATACTAATTAACCATAGAATTCTATAGAAATACAACTTATACTCAAATAAATTTTCAAAAAGTATACAAATTCATTTAAAAACAATCAAAAAGTACTCAAATTCATCCAAAACATATCCAAAACAATCTAAAAGTACTCAAATTCTAATAATTTTTTTTAAATAAAAGTGCATAATAGGATTATGGCATTGACGTGTTAAACGCATCAAGTTCATGATCGCTTAAAATCCAAAAATCTCTTAAAAGCCTAAATTTTGTGTTTTTTTTGAAACCGGAAATACCGGATTAAACCGGCGGCACAATCGATCGAAGAAACCTGCATAATACCGGAGTGTTTCGTACAGGATTAGTAAGCGACACCCGGTTCCGGTTCGAACCGGTTTTTAAAACATTGAGCTTAAGCCATTATACTTCTGTCCCCCAATAAATCCATCGATCGGTGTATAATAATTTATTATATTATATTATATGTTTTTTATTAAAATAAAAACTAAAATTATATGCCATCTAACTTATATGTTTTTTCTTATATTTAGGTTTTTAAAAATTAAAACTAAAAAGGTTTAAACGTGGGGTTATAGCCAGGGGCACACACCCGCATCATCTTCCATCCCTCTTTCTTTGCTTAACTCTCCCATCAAGGTTAGTTTCACCATGCACTTTTTTTTATCTTTTAATTTTTTTCCCCTTTACAAATCTCCATAAATTGTGTATTTCTAATTGCTTTACTAATTGGTAATTACCTAAACCAATTTTTCAAAAATAATTCTCAAATTTATTGTTTTTTTGACAATTTTTTTTTTTATAATTTCATATTTTCCAAGAATGTTTACCTGGCTATTTCTTGTTCAGGCACTTGTCTACCCCTTTTTATAAATTTAATGTAGAAATAATTTTCTCTCAAAATGCATCGATCTGACCCCTAATGTCACATAACCTACTCATCTCACTTTCAGTTCTTGTTGACTCTTTTGTAGGAAATAAAAGAGGTTTTTGGGAGAAACAAAGTTGTACGAAGGTAACATCTTTACATTCACAGAACTCATGAGGTGTATTATATAGTGTTTGTTGATTGTACCAATGCAAGATTCAATATTGTTAACCGATTTGCCTAATTTTCCATAAGGGTTTGTACTATTTTGAGTATTTTGTGTTTGCTCGTGAAAAAAGATTTAAAAGAGAAAAAAAGGAAGAATCTTGACGGTAAATATGGCCCATTTTGCTGAATTTAAGGATAAATCAGATGTTGGGAAGGTTAAGGTTCCTCAAGCTTGTAGAAATGATGAGTTCTTTGTGAAAACTGACTTGTATGTTGAAATTGGAAATAATGATAGATTGAGATCTTTGTTTGATCAAGTTCTTTCATATTTCTTGAAAGGGGTGTCTGTAAATAAAGATGTAATTTGGGGTTTTCCACCTAAACTTAGTGATGGTGTAGAGGCTGATTTGTTCACTTTGTTCTGGGTAGTGAGGAAGATTGGGGATTATGAGTTGGTTTCCAAGAATGAATTGTGGGAATTTGTTGCTGAAGAATGTGGGTTAGATGTGGCACATGTGGGGTCTTTGAAGCTTATATATATGAAGTATTTGAAAGAATTGGATCAATGGTTGACACATGGAGGTTTCAAAGATGTGAAATTGGAAAACGGGGATCTAGGTGTTCTTGAGAAGTTAGATTTGTTGTTTCACGAGTTGAAAGGGTGTAAATATTCTTTATCTCGTGTTGGGGTTGAAACCGATAAGAAAGGAAAGCGTGTTGTTATAGAAGATAAGGGTGGCATTGAGAAATATAAAGGAAAATTGGATCTAGATATTGGGAAAATTGAACTAGGGTTTCCAAGAATCAACAATGTCGATGAAAAGGATGAAGAAGTTGATGATTTTAACTTTGGTACGGCGAAAACTGAAATGGGGATTTCAAGAATCAAGAACGTGGATTATAAAGATGAATACTTTGATAAAAAACCAGAGCTCAAGAAAGCGGATGCTTTGATGATCAAAGACGATGATGACAAAAGAGTGGCGTTATGTCCCACTAGTGTAATTCGTGTTCCATCCAAGATTAATGAACACAATGATACAAGTAGCAATCACAAAATTAGTGTGAAATTTGCCAAGATCATTGACAATAATGTAGTTAGTTCTAGGAAGAGGAGAAAGGAGGAATCTTTATCATTATCGAAAATGCTAAATTGGGTAGCAAATGCTGCAAGAAATCCACATGATGCCATGATTGGAAGCATACCAAATAGTTCTAAGTGGCAGAAATACAAGGGAAATGAAGCATGGAAGCAGGTTTTATCGGTAAAAGAGGCTCTTTTTGCAAAACGAAATGTTGATTCAGGCAATATAGTATATGGCTTGCAGGTATGACTTTCTTCTGTCTGTAAATTGCAACGCGAATACTCTGCCATTTGTTGTTAACACTTTACGTAAATGAATAAGGTTTACATTATGCTAAGTGTTTTGTTATTTCATATCTATTTATGTGGTATGCCAAATCATTAGGTAATAAATTAGACATAGTTGCCACACAAGACCTTAGGTAAATATTTTTTTGATGTGCAAATAGAACATTTACGTGTAGAATTGTACAAGCTTTTAAACGCTGGCAAAAAAAGAAAGCTTTACCATTTTACAGGAAGTTTAAATTTATTTATTTGCAATTTTCAGAGGACCAAGGGAATGATTTCTAACATTAATTTGCCTTGTTCATAATAACTCGCTGGACATTCACATTTTAAATTTTGCAATTTGATATATTTATGGAACAAAGTTGGTGTTTTTGAAACACGCAGAAGAAGAGGCACATGATGCATCCTTCAATGTATGAAGATGATAAAATTCCCTTTCACCTATCTTCTAAAAGAGCAAGATGCAGCCAAAGGGTCAGTTCTGTAAAATCATGCTCATGTCCGGGCTGTACATCTTGTTCATCTTCTCGGAACAAACGTGCCAAAAAGAACCTTCAAATCTTGGAGCCTGTTGAGATACAAGATGACCCTTGTGAAGATCAAGAAACAGAAAGTGTTGATGTAAGAGCTGAAGTGCCCGAATGGACAGGTGTTGTTTCTGAGAGCGATCCTAAGTGGCTTGGTACTAGGATATGGCCCCCATCAAAGGGCAAAAATGGAAAACGTGAAGCGGATACTGAAGTGATTGGGAAAGGAAGACAAAGTTCTTGCACGTGTCTGATCCCTGGGTCTGCTGATTGTGTGAGGCTTCATATTGCTGAAAATAGGATGAAAGTCAAACACACTCTTGGTCGAATTTTCTATAAATGGAAATTTCATCGTATGGGTGAAGAAGCTGCAGTTTCTTCATGGAGTCTCGAAGAGGAAAGTGAATTCAAAAGTTTGGTAATCAAAGCAAGGCAAGAATTAACTGACAAAAGCAAGTCAAGACATGAAATCATGAACAATTTCTGGAGAGGAGCTTCTGTGTCAATTCCTTCCAAAACAAAAGGTCTATTAGTGAGATATTACTTTAATGTTTTTGTCCTAAGACGAAGAAGTTACCAAAATCGCGTTATGCCTGAGAAGATAGACAGTGACGATGATGAACAGGACATGGCGCATGAAAAGATCGATTCTTTGCCAATCAAATGCTCCAAGAATACTCACTCCATGAATCTTAAATCTTAGAGTCTTGAATCTTGAATCTTGAATCTTGAAGGGAAAGATCCATTCTTTATATGTCAAATGCTTTTGGGAATATGCAAGGAGTTGATCTTTAATCTGGAGAGGGTTGTTGTGTGCATATTTGCAAACAAATGTTGACCAATTTTGTTATATGTAGAATCATAACTTGAGACTGTTGCGAAAGACAGTGGTAGTAGGTTGTGGTTTCAGTTGTTTTGGTTTCTGTGGTTTAAAGATGTCACCATTCTAAGAATGTTTGTTTTCCTGATGTGGTTACAGCTTTTCTTTGCTGAAACTTGGTGTTTTTGGTAGTTAGAATTTAGAAAAATTTTCCAAAAAAACAACTTTATGCTCAAAAAGTACAAGAGAAATAAGGAATAACATGTGAAAAATATGTTTATATATATATATATATATATATATAGGGATTGAATACTATGAAAACTCAATCTTAAAGAGAAAACCCTTAAATCTTAATGAAAGTTATTGATTTGAAATCTTAAAAATAAATATGTGATCCAAATTAAAGTATTAAACTTGAATAAAAAATTGGGTTGTGAATAAATAAATTATTTTTAATGTGGGTCAATGTGGACCGTATATTTATTTTCCAGATTCCAAATCAATGGCTTATATAGGGTTCAAAGGTTTTCTTTTAAGATTGAGTTTTCATATGATTCAATTCTTATATATATATAGGATTGTGATCTAATTATAACCCCCTTATGGCAATAACCTATTAACTCTAATTACCCAATCAAAATTAAACACATGGTTTTATATTATTAAATCTGATGAGGGCATATTAGTAATTTGGTTTATGTACTAACTTACCCTCTCTTTTTTTATACATCCATAACTTTTTTATACTATAATATTTTTTTATGAAAATTGCACCATTTTACTCGTCTTATTTTTCTCTTTAATTCCGTTATAGTCTTGACTAGGTTTTTTTATTTTTTTCGGATGTTCGTATTTACACCAATGTAACAAGTATAAAAATAACAAATTATTTGTAACGAGTTGTAACGAATTTGGGTTTACATTGTTGTAGAATAAATAGGGGTTACGTTTAAGAGTGTAAACGAGCCAAGCCTATCCCGAGGTCGTTAATTACGTTATATTCTTGACTAGGTTTTTCTATTTTTTCCAGATGCTCCAAAATCCGTTATATTTACAAGATTGTAAATACATTTTAATACTTTAAAAAAAAATTATATCTACAAGATTGTAAATACATTTTAAAACTTAAAAAAAATACTATAACATTTTGTTGATAAAACCAAAATTCGTCCTTGTAAATACGTCTTAATACTTTAAAAAATATATAACGAATTTTGGAGCATCCGGAAAAAATAGAAAAACCTAGTCAAGAATATAACGTAATTAACGACCTCGGGATAGGCTTGGCTCGTTTACACTCTTAAACGTAACTCCTATTTATTCTACAACAATGTAAACTCAAATTCGTTACAACTCGTTACAAATAATTTGTTATTTTTATACTTGTTACATTGGTGTAAATACGAACATCTGAAAAAAAATAAAAAAACCTAGTCAAGACTATAACGGAATTAAAGAGAAAAACAAGACGAGTAAAATGGTGCAATTTTTATAAAAAAATATTATAGTATAAAAAAGTTATGGATGTATAAAAAGAGAGGAGGTAACTTTAATAATATAGCAAATTACATTAATACCCTTATTCTCTTTTTTTTCAAATCAAATATATTATTTTATTATAATTTAATATGAACCATTAGATTGGAATATTAGAATTTGATCATTAGATAGAGTGTGGTTATTGGGTTATTACTCTATTCTAGAGTTATGAATTGATCACTTCTCTATATACATATATATATATATATATACACATATATATATATACACACACATGTATATATATAGATATATATATATATATATATATATAGGGGATGAAATTTTTAATAACCCTCATCTTTTGCTACAACCCGTTAACCATCATCCAATGGTTACTTGAAAAAGGTAAGTGTGTAGGATCGTGCCACGTGTCAATTCCTTTGTCTTTAGTATGAAGGACATTTAGGACATTTGTCATTTATGTAAAGTTTACCCTTTTTTTAAACATTCATAACTTTTTTATACTATATTATTTTAAAAAAAAATTGCACCATTATACTCGTCTCATTTTTCTCTTTAATTTCGTTATAGTCTCGACTAGTTTTTTTTTTATTTTTTTGATGTCATGTATTTACATCATTGTAACGAGCTTAACGATAACAAATTAATTAGAAATTTTTTCTAACAATGGTAAATTACAGTAATATAACTCAAAATGAAGTAATGTAACACAAAATGAAGTAATTTATAATAACATAATTAACGGTGACGTAACACATTATTTACAGTGATGTAATTTTCTCTTTAATTCTCGTTATAATGTTGACTAGTTTTTTAATTTTTTTCTCATTGTCCATTATTAAACATCGATATAACGAGCATAAATATAACACATTATTTTAAAATTTTTTTCTAACAATGATAAATTACAGTGATGTAATATAACACATTATTTTATTTTTTCTCTAACAATGATAATTAAAATGATAAATTACAATGATGTAATATAACACATTATTTTGATTTTTTTCTCTAACAATGATGATTATAGTGATGTAATTTATCATTGTTCGAAAAAAAATTCAAACTAATTTGTTGTATTTAGGCTCGTTACAAATTAGGGATGAGCAAAAAGCCAAAAAAAACGAACCGAAACCGAATTGACCGAAAAAAACCGAACCGGAACCAAATTAACAGAAAAAACCGAAACCGAATTTTACGTCAATGTAAATTACATCACGATAAATTACGTCAATGTAAATTACATCACTGTAATTTATCATTTTTAAAAAAAAAATCAAATAAATTTGTTATATTTAAGATCGTTACAATGATGTAAATATAGGGCATCTAAAAAAAGTAAAAAAAATTAGTCGAGACTATAACGGAATTAAAGAGAAAAATGAGACGAATATAATGGTGCAATTTTTTTAAAAAAATAATATATTATAAAAAAGTTATTAATGTTTAAAAAAGAAGGGGGGAAACTTATAAAGGTAAAATGACTATGATGCCCTTTTTAATATTTTAATGAAATGCTTATGTGTAAGCTTATGATTGGTTGAAATGAGTTATGTAGTTGTAGCAAAAGATGAGGGTTATTTTTTATACTTTGCCCTATATATATATACAGGGGAAAGTTTATAAGAAAACCATCATTTTGGATAAAACCAAGAAAACAAATCACAATCATTAACAATTTATTTATTTTTTTCATTTTTTTCCTTTTTTATTTCCTTTTATTATAAGATAGGAAATGCAATAAAAGAAAAAAAATAAAGAAAAATGTCTTTTAAGTTATTACATGTATGTAACTTGTATGTTACATATACTGATTACATATATGTAACTTTAAGTTACATACGAAACTTTTTGTGTGACATATACGTAACTTTGTGATCTACTTATTTTTTTCAAAACTTTTTTATTATACCATTTCCAACCTTAAAATAAAAAATTACCAATTTTTTTTTAAAAAAAATTATTGATTAGTATAAATTTTCTTGGTTTTCTCCAAAATGAAGAGTTTTTTCATGAATCTTCCTCTATATACACACCCCTCTAAAAGCCTTTTCATATCTTGATACATGTATTTAGTAAATCAGTAAATATATATTAGATTTAGGGGCTGTTTGTTTGCATCTGAATGGTAATAAGAGGTTACCTCTGAATGGTTCATAACCTCTTAACAATTCGGACTTAGGGTTACCTCTTAACCATTCAGAGGTTATGAACCATTACCAACCTCTTAACCATTCAGACTTAAGGATACTTTTTAACCATTCATATGCTATGAATCATTAAGAGGTGGCCTCTGAATGAGATTAAGAGGCTACCAAACAGGGCCTTACAAAGATACTAGTTTAGAAACCCATATATTACTTGCATTAAACATATTCAACATGTTGTAAAACAACAATTTCTATGAAAATTTGTATGTTAGTATCATCTGTCATTGTTGAAATATAAATAATAAAGATGTAAATATTATAAATAACAAATATTGAATATTTGATAATTAAATTTTGAAATAATATATAATTAAAATCATTTTATGATTAAAGTTTTAATAACATATTAATAATAAGAAAGTATGTTTTGGAGGTTTGGGTTTGGAGGTTTGGTTGTTTATAATCATTAACATTAATAGGAAAGAGACATTAAACAAAAATGTAAAATTCATCATGTCTTGCCTAATTCATCATTAACAACAAAAGGAGAGCCAAACATACAAGATGTATAAAAGAGTGATATAGGTGGGAAATGCAAGAGTCAATTTTCCTCGTGAGGTTAGGCTCCTTTTTGTAAGAAAAGATTGTCTTTTTTAACAATAAGAGACTTTTTGGTAGGGTCTGAATAATATCATGTATGAATCAATCATATTTAAATCATTTGTTTGAAATATCTGAATGAAAAGAAATGTGTGATATGCATCTGAATGGTTCAGATCTGAGGTATATGTCTGAATAAGTCTGAATAAAAGGGGCTTGCTCATCTCCACCTCTCCAATGGACTCCTCTCTTCTCTGACGAAGACCTCTTCTCTCCGAGAACCTCCAACGACGACGAAGACCTCTCCTCTCCGGTGAAGTATTTCCTCTGCATAGTCGTTCAGATGTTCAACCAAACAGTTTTAACTGGTTCAACACTTATTGTTTAAAGCCTCTTAACCATTCAGACGTCTTACTGATTCAGCACTTAATGGTTCATATGTTACCAAATGGCTCCTACGACTCGTGAGTGGGTGTGAACTTGGCGCACGAACACACATGTATATAGTCCTTGCTTCTTTTTATAATATAGAAGTATGATAGTATCAATGACATGTTCACGTCGATTGTGAGAAGCTAGAAGCAAATAAATCCGAGGAGTGGGATGGAAGGACGCGACGCGACACGACACGAAACGACATGACGGACTCTGCTCGAAACAAACGATACCGAGCATGTTATGGGATGACACTCAACAACCTAATAGACCATCCGGGGATGGACTACAGCCAACTAAACAAGATCTACAATGAAGATACCATCTTTAATCATCGTAATTTACATATGTCATACGGCCTTAACAATTCATATAATTATAATCCCGAGTTCCTTATTTATGTTTCACTCGTGTTCTCTTCCATTTGCTTCCTTTTTATATCACGACCAAAGGTAGTGACCACTAACACGACAACCAAAATATTCATTTTGTTTAAGTCTTTTAACATATTCAGTCCAAAACATAATCTGTTCGCAGCATAACCCATGTTATTTAAATAATTAACGGTTTTGATGATTGTAAGATATCGTTATGAGGAATGTGTGGATGGTATTGCACGTTTTGTTCAATTTTGAAAAGTAAAATACAAAGATTTGCTTGATGACGAAATAAGCTAATGTTTAGCATGATTGCACTTAAATTAAAATTGATTGAACCAAAACTACATAGACTTAGCATCCCTTAACAATACATGATCAATGGACAATTAATTAACACCTTGTTCACTGATGATTGAGATCAAATAGCACATTTATGAGCCCATAAGTGACATGAAATTGTTAAGAAGAAGTCAACTTCAAGTAGGTTTGAATAAGGTCCTCCTCAGAAAGATCAGTGAAATACCCCTTCCCAACCCTCACACCCTCTTCTGTTCCAAGCTGCTCAACCGCAACCTGAACCTGATCACCACTAACCTCACTCGGTTCAAGCAGATTACTAGCCACCTCAATAACATCACCATGAACCAGAGCCATCGCCTGGACAGATGCGGGTCCACCTCCTCTTCCACTCACCCTCTTTGCAATCTCACGAACCATACCAATGTCGTTACAAAACACAGGCACGTTATAGTAACCCACCCATTTGCTTGCTCCTATAACAGCCACACCCTTGGCTTTGACCGCTTCGACTGGACCTTCATCTGGTTCAAGAGGTAGAATCCCTGATGGGAATCCACCTGACCATTGATATCCGGTTGCGTCGGGCTTGAAGTAGTTGAGTTCCCTCCTGATGGCATCTAGTGATCTTTGCTCTCTATGCGCAGCTCCAAATGTATAGGTAGGAACTGCAGAGCTCATGTTTATGCACATTCAGAATGAAATTTACAAATAATAATAATAGCAATAAAGTATGGTGTTAAATAGCTCGTGTTCAAATCGTGACATGGACAAATAATAACAATAGCAATAAAGTGTGGTGTTAAATAGCCGGCCTTGCCCGTCAGTGATCCAAATTGTCGTTCAAAAAAAATATCTCGTGTTCAACCATTCATCGGTTTGTTGATCAACCCAAACATGACTCGTTCACGGAAATCATGACTGCTGATACATGAGTTTCACATGTTGACACAAACTAATTATTTAAAGTGAAACTTATATTATTATATTTTTTCATGATAATAAATACTAAAAATGATCAATGAATTTAATATATATGACAATGAAACATGTCTAAAAGTTCAATTATAAATTAAACTATTAACCATGGTGAACCTGCTAGGCAATGTGTTCAAGGCTCGAGCCGAAACTAACCCAAATACGTTTAAACTAAGCACAAACGAGCGAATCTGGAAAGAAATTAGGCAAACCTATAAGTACGGAGGCAACATCCTTGGCTAGAGATTTAGCAGCCATGGCAGCAAGTTCAAGAGATGCTGAACCTAACGGATGGAAACAAACATGGTCAACAACACCAATGCGAGGATGATTTCCACTATGCAAGTCAAGATCAATGGCTTCATAAGCCGCTTCGATCATTTCGAACACCGCATTCTTCAAATAACTCGAAGAATCTGATACAATTGTGTATCCTACTCTGTTGTAGATCTCATCTTCAAACTTATTGACAATGGCAGCTTCAGGATACAGCTCAACAGCTCGTTCAATCGACTCGAGAGCAGATTTGTTTCGTGTTTCGGATATGTGAATTTTACAGCAAAAGAACGTTGATCCAGGCATTTTTCTATGTTGTGATTGTTGGCGATGGAACTACAGAATTGATTTGAGTCGATCAGATGAGCATTTGTGTTCATCAATGGTGAAGCATGAAGATAATCTTTAATGGATTTGTGTTTGTGTTTGTGAGTGGGAGTACTGATACCTGAAATCAATACCTAATACCTAATCCCCTGACACTTTACCCACTTCACATCAATTTTAGACACACGTTATTAATGTAAGAAGCACGTTGGTTTTTCTATTTTTAATTTTTAGTTTTATTTTTTTTATTTTTTATAACAAAATTTGGTTGTTTTTACTCAAATTATATGATAATTAATGTCATGTTTGAGATTGCTTATTAAGTTAAAAAACTTTTTGTCAAAATTTCTTATTAACTTACTAGGTTATTAACCCATGTATTACACGGATTAATCATAAAATATAAAAATATTAAATAGTTAGTAATAAAAACTTAAGAATTATAAAACAATATTTTGGTATATAATGATCAAAGTAAGTATCGACAAAGATTTTATATAATAGACTAACAATTAAAAACTCTTATAACTAAATACTTATTATCTGATTTTCTTAGTTTGTTACAGCTAAGATTTTTAAACTATAACGTTGAAAACTTCATATATATTTGAACAGCTAACACAAGTATCACTGTTTAAATGGGTACATTGACACCACCTTCTACGATAAACCCATAATGGGAAAATCCCCAAGCTCAACCTAGAGCATTTTTTTGCTCCAGCCGAGACTCGAACCAAGACCTACCATTCGGGAAGTCAAGGAGGTACCATTAGGCTATAAGTCCTTTGGTTTTAAAAAAAATCGTTTTGTTTATAAAAATCATAGTTTTCCATATCATTTCTTTAAAACTTTTGGTTTTAAAAAAAATCGTTTTTAAATATTTTGTTTAAAAAAATATCAATTGTTTATAAAAATCATATTGTTGAAAAACTTAGTTTTATAGTTAGTTTCATTTTAAAAAGATCATCTTTTTAAGAAAACTTGTTTTTTACAAAATTGTTAATATCCTAAAAATAACGATTTTAAAAATTTCTTATTTATAAGAAAATTCTAATTTTAAGGAAAAAGTACATATTTTTTAATAAAAATTTAATTTTAATATATTTAAAACTATTTTAATTCTTAATATGAAAAAAGTAAGTAATATGATTAATATTATAACTATTTAATATGAGAGATGATATAATTATTTATTAAGAAAGATAATGAAATGAAATAACAATAAGATGACATGTGGCATTAACAATCTAAAAACATGACAAGTGACAAAAAATTTTTTTGTTTATTATAGTAGTAAGATATCTTTTTGAAATAAAATTTTTTAAAATGTGTTTGGATTGACTTTGGTGTATGAAAAGTCAATAAATCAATAAGTTGTTTGTACATGTAAGCTCTCACAAAAATTAACGATCGTTAAAAGTTAAAAAGCACTTTTAAAAGTCACAAATAATAACTTTTTAACACTACTTAAAAGTTAAAATCAAAAGTGTTCTCCAAATTACAAAACATCTTTTTAACTTATTAACTTCTTTACCAAGTCAATAAATTGATAAGTTGATTTCAAATGAAATCCCAAACATACACTAAAAAGTAAAACTAAACCGTTAACAATGGTTTTTGAACAATTAAAACCAAAACCGAACCGTTCAAAATAAAATCTGAACCAAACCAAACCGAACCGTTATCAACGGTTTGGTTTACGGTTTGTGATTTTGATCCCGCTAAAAATAAAATCGAATCAAATCGAATCAAACCAAACATTTATAGTTTAACACGGACTAATTACACTATGTCCATATGTATTTTTTTTAAATCGTGAATAAATCAAAAACTCAATATGTGCATTGATGTGTTAGTTTAACACATCCGTTTTTGTACATATTCGAGTCTGTTTTCGTTAGTTTTGTGAATATTTCGAGTCGTTTATAGTTCCTATTTACATTTTATTGCTTTTTTGCAGGATTGTGTCCCAAAGAAGCGGAAACGAGGGCAAACGGGCATCGGAATTGAGTGTGGTTGATCGAGCAGAAAAATCAAAGGAAAAAAACCCTAGGCGGTACGCCCAGGGCCATCACTTGATCTCAGGCGGTACACCTGGGATCCTCAGCAGCCGCCATCTGACTTGTCTTCCGCGCGCACCGCCTAGCCCCAAACAGCCTCGCTAGGCGATGCGCCCCAGACCAATTCTAGCCCTAAAACCCTAATTTCTTCTTCTCTAAAAAAGGGACGCAACCAGACCGTTTTGAGGGTCTTCTTCTGCGATTTTGGAACCCTAATCATGCCTAGGAGCTGCTGGAGCTTAACCATGGAGTTTGGGGCTTGATTAGGGCTTGTTGGAGTGGAGAAGAAGGAACATTTTGAGTATTTTCCCTTTCTTTTCTTTGTTTCTTAGTTTAATCAGTAGTTAACATGTATTTAAACTATTATCATATCTGTTTTGGTACTGTTTTTATGTTCATTTGCTAGATCTAGGGTTATACCTAGGTTTGGGATGATAAAGTTGTGATCTTTATGATATTTGGACTTGGTTTATGTTTATGGATGTTAAATGCTTTGCAATCAGCTGTAAAGATTGAAACTTTGATGATATTTGCATGTGTTGAATGATAATACTTGATGATTGTTGGATCCATGTGTGTCTAGGAAGGTCTTTCCACAAATAGATGCATGTTAGGCCTACTACTTTGTGTTTTAGGTTAGTTTATGGGTTGTTGATCACATTCCATAGGATTAGACATCATTAAGTATTGTGATTTGCATGTGTGACCTAACCTAGAAATTCGGGAGATGATAGGTTAGATGGTTGGTCTCTATCACTTGGGATATTTGAGTTAAACGAGCCGGGAGGGCGTTGTCTTAGGTCTACTTAGTGGTTAGTGTCAATCCATGTCAACTTTGTAGCTCTCTAGTGTCTTAGGATACACATGGGTGGAGAAATCCGGGAGGTGATTTACCCATGGGAGTGCAATTGCATATCGGGAAAATCCGGAAGGTGACCCGGTAGACTAGTGCATATATTACAGTCTCAGGATTTCCATTGTGGTTGCCTGGTAACTGATTTGGGTCCTATTAGGTTATTCTAAGTCTGTTCTTTAAGATCCTAGTCTTCATCCTTCATAAGTCAGTCCAAGTCAGCATTCGTCACACTTTTGATTGCCAGCCTAGGTATACCAGTTTTTCTTATTGCAGTTAGATTCCATTCTTAGTAGCAGTCTTAGCTAGCCTTTTCAGTATTTAGTTTTAGTTGTTTAATTAGTTAAAGTCTCATTTAGTTCTTAGAAGTTGCACCAACCCCCCCCCCCCTTTTTTCCTTTTACTTAATTTAGTTCACAGTCTAGGTTAGTTTTGTCAAACTAGTGTCCTTAGGGTTCGATATCCGGTCTTCCACAAGCTATACTGTCATCGATAGGTACACTTGCCTACGTAGCGGTCTAGTTCGGGATTTCCAATTATTACTAGGTGTTTAGGTCGAGTCTATGTCTAGGATTAGTTAGAGTGTCTTTAGCTTAGGTTAAATAGCTTTTAAATTCGTCCTTGGTTTTCCGGACACCGACCGCTCGCATCATGCATACACACACATATATAAACATCTATATATGCATATATGTATATATAGTGTGTATACGTATATCTATATTTATATATATGTGTGCACACATATATTTGGTCCGGTCCGGTTTTTAATTTACGACCGGTTTTTTATAAAAACCGTAAACTAAACCGTTTATTACGGTTTTAAACATTTGAAACCGACCGACCGGATGTTTGAAAAACAACCGTAAAATCGAACCGATAAACGGTTTGGCCGGTTTCACGTTTGGAACCGGACCGTGAACACCCCTATTAAAAACTTTATACTTACGACAAGTGTTCATTTGTAGCTTAGGAACGACATAAATGTAACAAATAAAATTGAGATTAATATTAACTTTGTTAGGTGAAAAAACGATAGCGTGTCATGTATTTTTATGTTTCTTTTTGCTCAAAATACCTTGACGACTTCACAAACGAGTAAACGACTTGTTATCTTCCTTTTTTAATGGTTTTTCACTTTAGTTTGCATGTTTATCATCAACTTGCACGTTGAGTATCGATTATATTTGGTTTAGTAATTAACCAAACTAGCAATGATTTAAGAAAATGAATGACAAATTCAATTTATTTATGTTCAGTTAAAGGTTAAACTAATCAACTATGTGTGAAGTAGTTATCATCTTGTACAAATGTCTCGCTAAACACGAAAGAAGGGATAATCCATCAAATGTATCACTAAACAAAGATAGTGATCAACTTGTATGTCTTGCAAAATTAAAGGCAATGATCACATTGTAATTCTCACTTTTTCTTCTTTTTTTTTGAACAAAATTTCCCACCTGTGTCTACTATAGGACTATAACCCTCAACCTATTTTAGAAATGACACTTTAAAACACATTGGTACTATTGGAACAAATGTCCTTTCGTTATTGTAATTCTCACTAACTTGAAGGTACTAGTGATACCATGACAAATGTCTTATTAAACTATGGTGGTGATAAACAAAAGTACCAATTAAAGAATTATGTAAGAAAGATGCTGATGTTATAACAACTGTTCTTTTGCTCTATATCTTGATCTTTGATGTTGAATTCTCTTGCAAATGTTATGATATATCATTGAAAATGATATATATATATATATATATAGAGGAAGGTTCATAAGAAAACTATCATTTTTTAAGAAAACCAAGAAAACCACAATTGACCAATCACCTAATTTCTTTTTATTTATTTATTATAATTGTTAAAAGGGCATTCTAGTAATTATATATCAAAACAAATTACAGAAATAATTTAATTCTTTCTTAGTCAATATATAAGTTATATCATCATCGTCATCAAGCTTTTATCTCACAAAACCCTAGCTCTTATGGAAGTTGCCGCATGCCCACACTTTCATCACCTCCGGCCAGCCACCCACCCTCAGCCGCCTCCGACCACCGTTACCTCCACCGTAGCACCGATCGTTGACTTCTTTTGCAGATGAATATGATTGACCAAGAAGCCATGTTTGCAAGTGAGGTTCCCATTCTGCTAGAAGTCGGAATCCATGGTTAGCCGGCATTGATTCTTTTATGTCCATCAGATTAATCGATCTTCGATCAGTGACGCAACAAGGAAACGCGAAATCAGTGGATTCCCGTTTGGTAGTAGGGTTTTCGAGGAAGATCTTACGGACATGGAACCCAGGTTTGATTTTAGGTGCTCGTCGGCGATGGTCAATTGTTCTATGACTATATTGTATGAATATGTTGTCTGCTTATGTTTATCGATTCTCGGTCCATAAGCCATGAGTTAGGGGTTGATTATTTCTATCATTGCGGACAATATGATGATAATGTGTATGATGTATGTATCTGTATAGTCATGGAGAGGATGTAGATTTATTTAATTGCTCTAATGACTTGATTTTTTTGAGGCTATTAATATACGTGATTATTGGCATATGCTGTGTATAGTCATGGATCAGAATAATAGTATTTTAGTAAAAAGGGAGAGCTTGGATTTTTAGGGTGATGATTGATATGTATAAAATTCAAATGGGTTGAATTCATTTTTTTTAGTGAAAACATTAATCGAATGATTACATATATGTAATCATGTCTATATGTAAATAATTGAGTTGATTACATATATGTAATCAAATGTTTTTTTCTTAAATGATTACATATAGGTTTTTTTTCTTGAATGATTACATATATGTAATAAGATGGCTTTATTGAAAAAGTCTGGATTTTAGTATCCAAAAATTCAAATGATGTTAATTCAATTTTTTAGTGGAAATCATATATATCTTTTTTCTTGAATGCTTACATAAAGTTTACATGTATGTAATTTGATTGATCTAATCCGTTTATATGATTACATATATGTAATCATGTTTATATATATAAATAGTTAGGTTGATTACATATATGTAATCAGATGGTTTTATTGACAAATTCGATTTTTTTTATAAAAAAATTCAAATAGTTTGAATTCATTTTTTTGTGCTAAAAAAGTTTTGAATTAATTTTTTGTATAAATTAAAAAAGATGAGAGAGAAGAGAGAAGAATGATTTTAGGAAATGTATTAAATATATGAGAGATAAAAATTTATCTTGACTATTATACCCTAATGATCTTATAATTAAATCCTTTAATTACCCTTTATTTACAATTTTGCCATTGTATGATCTCAACCATAGATTACTTTAATCAATGGTAAAAAAGTGGTTTTCTTAGTTTTCTAAAAAATGAGGGTTTTCTTAGGAACCCTCCCCTATATATATATATATATATATATATATATATATATATATATATATATATTAGATTTGTAGTTATTACAAATTGAGAGAGAGATAAATTAGTGTAAAGTTCAACAACAAGCATGTCCAGTAAAAATCATACTTATAGTAGGGTTTATGAGGGAAGGATAGAGACAAACCTTACTTATATTCCAGTTAGGATAGAGAGGCTGCCCCGAAGGAGTCCCCGGCTCAAAATTATCGTTTAAGGCTAACCACCTCAACGCTTTTAACGATTATTTTCACAAAATAAGTAAAATAACGTTAAAATTAGTGCAATTTTACTTTTGCTCCTTAAGAGCCAACACATATATACATTATATAAGTGCACCACAAATGGGCGTAATTAGCGTAAAGATCATAATCCTAAAAAGTTGAGTTAGAAAATTATGACTAGATTACACCTCTGA
Source organism: Mikania micrantha (assembly GCA_009363875.1). NCBI lineage: Eukaryota > Viridiplantae > Streptophyta > Magnoliopsida > Asterales > Asteraceae > Mikania > Mikania micrantha. Next base: position 76,499,772 of record CM018694.1, on the reverse strand, counting down.
GAGTTAATACTAGGAACAACCTTTCTAGTCCTTGTCGCTTTCTTTCTGTCGCTCAAAACCATTCCCATTAATTAATTATCAATTTAATCTATCTTATATAATAAATCAAGGTTTTTGTATGTCACATGTCATGTAATGAAGCATATTTCATTTTTGTTTCCCTCTTAAAACTTGGAGCATTAACTCATTTATTAACCCTCCTTTGTTAATAGTGATAATTAATAAATTTGACAAATTATTACTTTAACTTATTTTTTTATATTTAATAAATTATGTATGCAAATAAATAATTAAGTCATGAATATCTTACACTTTTAATGTAGAAATTTAATAATATGTTTGGATTATATTGAAAAAAACAAATAACTAAACAAAATAAAATAAAATGGATACATTATAAAACAAATTGTAAATTATACAAATAATGATTTTATTAAAAATGAAAATATTAAAAACCCAAATTATTTCATGTATGTTCATATATTTTTATAACAAAATAAAATAAAATAGATATATTATAAAACAATATCGTAAACTATACAAATAATGATTTTATTAATAATAAGAATATTAAAAACCTAAATTATTTCATGTATATTCATATATTTTTATATTTAAACTTACTCTTTTCATTAAATAATATAAAACTTTTAAATCTTTTCATTTTTTAGTTAAACTACAAAAATTAAGGACTTATTTATATAGTTTACAAATTATGATATAATTATAATTCATAAAATTTAATTCTTTTAATGTATAGTAATATTATCAAGTGTTATTATATAAATATTTTTACTTATTCATCTAATTATATAATAAAATATGAAAATTAACTTTAATATTCCTATATTTTATTCCTTTTTTACAACAACTTATTTTAAATTGTTATTATCTGCTTATTACTCTTAATATACAAAAATATAAATAATTGGTAACATTTATTATCATTGTAGTCATTTAGTTTTTGATTATCAATGCGTATCTATTATTTAATTATGGATATCTATTATTTAATCATGCATTGTGAATTATAAATATGAAAAATAATTAATATATTATTAAGCAAATGAAGTTAATCTGCAATTAGTTATAAAGTTTTTAGTTAAACTTCTTTTCTTATCAACACTTCTATTTAGATCTCTTACTATCATTAACTTCAAATTATATGTTCATTAAATAATTCAACAACAATAATAATAGTAATTGTTTTCCATGGATTATTTTTAAATATCTTAAAATATTTAGCTTGATATGATGATTTGAATGTTAAAATACAATATGTATAATTATAAAAAAAATTCAAGTGTAATTCATATCTTTTTTATAGACATAACTTTTTTTTTTATTAAAAAGTATATAACATTTTGTATATTAAACCCGTGTAACACACGAGATTTAACCTACTACATTTTAAAAGCAATGTTTTCAGAACCGGACCGGACAACGAACCAGACGTCTTATTGGTTACTGGTCGGACCGGTTGGACCGGATTTAAAAACTAGATGGTTTTATAAATGATTTATTTGCCATCTAATATAAAAAATTCATGTGTAATTAACTAAGTTGAAACAAATTAAAATACTAGCTTATAGACCCGTGTGTTACATGGGTTTGTACCAAAAGAAAGTATATATTTTATTATGCTTACATAAATATATGTAATGTGTTAAAAAAATAGACATCAAAACAGTATTTTTATTATGTACAACAATCATTTTAATAAAAACTTACAATGACTAACTCTAAATATTTCTTTATACACAACATTTGTTGTTTTGTTTGTAACTTTGCCATCTTTATTAACTATCAACATCTTCAATCCATCTTTACTTTTAACTCTTGACAATGCCACATACAATTGACCATGACTAAAAACTAGTTGTTTCAAATACAAACCAACTCTATATAGTGATTGTCCTTGACTTTCATTTATCGTCATGGCAAAACATACGGCGAGAGGAAACTGTCTTCTTTGAAATTTGTATGGAATCCGTTTGTCTGAAGGTATCAAGCGAAGTCTAGGGATAAATACTCGACATCCAGCGTTACTTCCAGATATTATTTGCGCCTCAGTAACACGATTGCCTAGTGAAATCACTTGCAGTCGGGTACCATTGCATCAAGAAGGGATTCAACTGAGATTGGTGCTGCAGTATTTGCACTAAGAATTTCTTTTGTGCGCTTAACCTGCTTCTTCAACTTGGCCATTGCCTTGGGAAACTGCCTGACATCAATCCCATTTCCAACATGTTTGTTGAACTCATTGGCAAAGTATTATACTAACCGTAATTCCATATTTTGACCCCCAAGCTCGGGGTCCCATCTAACATCTTTCACCTGTTTGGATCAGTACTTAAACCCATTTCAAACAGAACCTGTTTTGATCCATCAAATGATATTAACTAAAACTGGCTACCAAGACCAACCTGATATGTTCCAAAGTTAGGGACTTGCTGAGCAACAGCATCTAGCAACCATGCTGATGTCAAGGGTGCATTTTTGAAAGCAGCATATACTTCATGTTGTGGAGGAAGAGGATTTGATGCAGGTCTATTAGGATCCTGCAAAGGAAAGAAAAAAAAAGAGGAAGGCTTAAACTCCCACTTGTAAATTGCAATAAATGTAAGGAAAAAAAGATGACTCAATGAAGTAGTGTCTAACACACGTGTAACCAAAATTTGGCAAAGTTTTTTTTATCAACGAACGCATCCACATGTTATCAAGTATCAAGTATGTAATCTCATAAATTCACCTCGCATGAAATCTTTCAAAGTAATCTTTTGGAAGGTGTTTTACCAGATAGTATACACCATACATACACATATTAGCAATGTTAAATTAGTGCATAATACATTACTCCTAAAGACCAAAACAATACTGCTTCTTAGATAAATTAAAAATTTAGACAACACTTTTATCTAGCTTGTAGAAACACACCTATGTAACTTTAGTGAAACATAATTGTGTCTTTTCAACATTAAACTTGTAAATCAAATGTTATGCATTTTATAACTCAACCCTTAAAAAAATGCACAACAAATCAAACAACATGATTATAAATGTGAGGATCATACTTCATTATCAAGACAGGGAAAACCATTGTTTTCAACAAACACATGAGATCATGGGAGTTAATAAATCACAATTATACTTTAAATGACTATATAAGGTTTATTGAATATGGAAGCTTTCAATATCCAGATCATGGGAGTTAATAAATTATAAAAGGTATGCATACATTCGAATGACACAACAGTGTCAAACCACTTCCACATACACCCATACCAATTCAAGACATCAGATCTTCAAATATTTGTATGTCACAAAAAAAATCAATGCGTCACACTCTGTATTACATACTTTCATTTCAGCCCTAACTTGTAAACTATCTTAATTTCCAGGTGTACTTTGCAAACACATAGGTCTAGAACTATTATTTTATATGACAGTGTATATCTATTAGCTTATCATAATATTATTTCTTCTACCTGGTTAAACAATTAAATGTATACATATTAAAATATGAGCATTTATGTCACAGTCTAATATTACAGTTTATATACCTGCAAGTGCTATGGTATTGGATCAGATGCCAAACGATTACCAAAGCCCACAAAATGAACAACTTTATTCTTCATAAGAAGCGGAAGAATATATTTAAGGTAAAAACTTGGTTTTGCCTCTTTTGCAATATCAACATCCGTCACCTGCATAAAATTAAAATTACTTCAAGAATTCAAATAATTTTATATCAAAATACACATAAGAATTCAAAACAGCCTTTGAGTGAGATATTACTCACCACACTACCAATGGCTTCAAGATCTAGTGACTGGCTTTTGATGAGATGTCACAGTAAGAAATCCGAAACCATTAAAACACAAATTTTAATCAAAACCACGAACCGATTAAAACAAAGTCAAACTCAATTTATTACAAAATTAACATGTATCCGTATAAGATTATCTTATTAGGTAAATTCAGTTGATTAAAGCACTGATAATTTTAGATTATTATAAATTAGAATTGAACAAATGGACTGCAAACTAAGAACAATTTTAGTGTTTAGAAGAATACTAATTCAATACTTAAAAAAACAATATACGCAAGGGTTAACAATTCGAAACAATAGATAAAGAAAACATTAAGTAATGAAGATATAAGTCTTACCAAACATGCATCTGTTGATGATCCGATTAAGAAAATCTTGAATCGATGATAAAGTCAAAAAATCAATAAACATTAGGAATTTAGGGTGATTATTAGGGTTATTGTTTAGATGATCGACAAAGTAGAAATCAATACAAAGGAGAAGATTTACCCGATGATGAATTTTTGATGTACGATCTTCTTGGCAAGAAGCTATCGGCGCATACGAACGAACTATTTTGAAGATTTTAGGGTTTCTGTGATTACATGAATCGTGAAAAAATCGTGGGTCGGGTAATACCCGCGTGTTCTAGATAAGATGATTTTGGGGGGAAAATGAAAGGTAAATACATTCTTGTGAGGACACGTGGATTTATTTTGGAAAAGATTATTAGGGTAGGAAGAGGAAGGTATTTAATGTATAAAATGCCGTTCAAAAAAAATAAATTTAATGTATAAAATAAAAATAAAAAAGGTAAAAAGCGTTATTGATAATATTTAATAAGTGCTGAAAATGAAAATTATAAACAAACCTAAATCAAAATGTGTAAATGACTCAAAATGGTCGTCGTCTTCTTCAACTCGTCTCCTCTCTCTTTCTCTCTCTAAATCTAACAAGTTCTCTCTTCATCTCTCTCCAAGTTCTCTTTTCATCTTGAAACTAGGAAAGCATGCCACATACATGCCAACGCCCCTTAGCAGCTAGCTGCCGGTGACGAAGCATTCGCAGATCTGCTTCATCTACTTCATCGGAGCTTTCTTTCTTCTTTTTTATGGCTTTAGTTTTGATGTTTGCTCGTCTTTCCGGTCCAGCCGTGGGTTCCGGTTACCTGGTTTGACCGCCAACCGTCGGAACCGGCCAGTTATTTCAAAGGTGGTTCTATTATGCACAATCGGACCGGTAGTGACATCGATTCCCGGTCTGGACCGGTAGTGACACCGATTCCCGGTCTGACCGGTTCAACCGGCCGATCCGGTCACAAAAACACTGGTTAAATGTTTTTATTAGTGGATTATGTTTAGATATCTCTGCTTATCAAAGTATTACCAACACAAATTCAAATTTAATTTGTTGGCTCCTAGAGTCCAAGTAACACTTTGAGACATTTTTTTGGAAAAAATAATAATTATATAAGCATTTTATGAAGATTAAGGAAAAGGTTTTTGTTTTATGAGAATTATATTTTTATAAACCATAAGTATTGTTTTAGAAATAGTTGTGACTATTTTTTACTGATTTTTCATTCCTACATTGATAAATCTTAATAGGATATCTAAAATACATTGATAAAAAAGCTATTCATCTAAACTACGAACATACACATGACATTTTCAGACAATATATTTGCTGACTCATATGAAACGTCCCAACCTAGTATTAACCATATACCGAAACTCAACAACAAAATAACTTAGATATTTTTCCAACATGAGTAATGGGAAGCGACGAACCATCTCTGATGATTAAATCATCAGTACCATCATAGGGAGTATGAAGAGAAAGGGTGGCAAGGTCGTTGGTGACATGATGAGAGGCTCCACTGTCATATAACCATGGCATGTTAGGATCTGCTGTTGTAGAAGTTGCAAAGTGGGCATGTGGTTGGTGAGGTGTCTGTTGCCTGGAAAATGTAGGTACCATGATGTAGGGATGGGCTTTCTTAAAGTGGTAACAGGAGGTCAAAGAATGTCCTTTTGTATGACACCATTGACATTTTCCTAGGTATGGTTTGGATGAAACAGGTGAAGAGGTTGGAGGTGTGGGTAAAATACCAGCAGAGGATTTTTGGACCCATGGTTTTGGAGATGGGCGATGGTGAGCAGTGAAGGCAGAAACTGGTTGATGGAGGGCTGAAGTAGGATTAGGTTGTTGAGCAATGGAAAGTTCATGGTTTATTAACTTCTCGTGAAGCTCGTGAAATTGAATAGGAGAATCTCTAGCATGAATGGCATCAATCATGGGTTTGTAAGCCTTCTATTACTTTGTCACACCCCCAATTTCCCACTCGTGGCTTATGTCCACGTGGATGTGACGTGTCCAGAATCACAGCTCAAGGTCATATAGAACACCTCTATATGCGTTTACAATTCCAAAGTTTGACACATACACTCATAAAATAGTTTGCAGCGGATATTGATATAATAAGTTTGCAGCGGAAAATAACGTGTTTGACATATGCAGCGGAAATAAATAGTTGTTAAACATAACATTGTTTAATACATAACCAAACAAAATAGTTTTCAAAAGATGAACAAAATGCATGCGGGGTCCTATGCTCAATCCCCTATGTGCATCCCTGTTCCGAGTGCTTGCCATGCTAATTACCTGAGAATACAAGTTAGAAAAGTGTCAACACAATGGTTGGTGAGTTCACAGGTTTTGATATACATATAGTAAGAAAGTGTGTCATGCTGTTTATCAATGTTAGTACCGAGCCCTAGGCCCAAAGTGTCAGTGCGTCACTACCGAACTAGACTTGTTTGTCCTTGCCTCCGCTATGTCTCGTATACATAGCAAGTTAGGTCAGAATTTGCACGGGTTATGACATCCGGTCAACATAGTGCCCCGTGGGGTTAGTCATTCCCTAATGGATCCATCCAAATCTACCACGTTGTTCGTACATTAACGGTAAGACTTTGTGAGGGCTTAATATGAGTTCAACACTTAATGTTTGTCCAATAAACCAGCATACACCAAATATGTTTGTACAGTAATAGATGTTTGACTCGATGCAACTAGTATTCTCCCCCTATTTAAAAGCGTTTGAAAAAGAGTAAAGAGGGGCCGTAAACTCACCTTAGTGATGAAAGTAGTAAGTCAGCGTAAGCTCCTGCGTCGTTATGCGTGTCGGTCACCGGCAACCTATATCGTACACCGTACGTGAGTTCGTGTAAGTGACCGTGCTAGTGTTCGTGTTAGTGCTCGTGTTTGTGTCCAACAACCCTCGGTTGTTCATGTTTGTCCGTGTCGGTCCACAATGACCGTGTTTGCTCGTGTTGGTCCACATTGACCGTGTTTGCTAGTGTTGGTCCACAATGACCGTGTTTGACCGTGTTGGTCCAAGTTTGACCGTGTCAAGTTAACGACCCGTTGGTGAACCGTGTGATGGTTGTGAATCGTGTAACGAGTGTGTAAGTGCTCGTCGTGTGCAAGACGCGCATGTCGCGTCTATGGACAACTTACTATTTATAGTAAGTTTCCATTTATGGAAAGTTCACAAAGCATATCGATTTCATAGTTCTAGCATGCTCATTTGTCCTATGTGATCATGTTAACACATAACACTTCATCATACGAAGTCACATAGATCGTTTATAGCATGTTAACACATAAAAGTTTCCTAAAATGGAAAGTTTCCATTTTTAGCATACGTGACATCGGAAACCATCTAACTTAGCATCTATTCATCATGGTATAACATATTAAACTGCTTAGCAAGCTCAAATCATACAAAATGTTCCTAAGTTGGTTTTTGTAGAAATAAAGTTGCTATAAATAGTAACTTTGTTGTTTTGCATAGAAATAACCATTTTAGTATTTCAAAACCAATTTTCATATCACCAATCATCTTAATAACCAATCTAACATCATTTAATCATACCAATATAGTCCAAATCATTATTTATCAATATTTCATTGATAAAAGTTACTAAATTTAGTAACTTTGTCAAAATGGCCATATACATCATCAAAACCACATTCTAACAAATCAAATCATCATATTATCATTCTAAGAGCAACTTTACATACATGCATGCTCATTATCTCATCCAAAATGTCATCTTGTCAACATAAAGTTTCCAATAATAGAAAGTTTATCAAAAATCAACCTTTTAACCATTTAAATCAAATCTAGCCATGAATAACACTTCTAATATCATCATAAAACATATTAACATACACAAGATTATTCCAACACTCATGGATCGTACATGCATGGTGATATTTCAACACTTTATGAACAAAACATGAAATCTATACATACACAACATCTTGTATCATCATAAGATGCATTCTAATCATCCTAGATCATCATAAAACACATCTAAATCAACAAACCCAGAAGATGAATTCGTGCATGAGCACTATAGGTGCTTGCATGTGGGTTTTAAGCCATGCATGTGTGATTGTGAGTGTGTTTAGGCTACAAGAGATATGTTACTACCTTCTAGAGCTCCAAATATCTTGAGATGGTGATGAAATCGAGTTGGAGATCTCTTGGATGCTTCTGGACAGCAGGTTCTTCAACTAATATGAAGATGGTGATGGTGGGTGGTGGTCTAGGAAGTCACCAAGCTTCAATCCTCCAAGCTTTGAGCTTCAAAATGATCAACAATGGCTTCCTTGAGGTCTAATCAGTGATCTCCAGAGATATCAGTCGAGATAAGGCGTGTTTGGTCGAGAGAAATGATTAAGGTAGAGTAGGATGTGATTTTCTTGGTTAAATAAAGATTTTCTGCGAACTGGGTCTCGTCGCGTAGCGCGACGTGTTCAAGGGTTCCCCTCGCGTAGCGCGAGAGAGTCCCGCGTTCAAATTTCCCCCGCCCACTTGTCGCGTATCGCGACAGTGTTCTTGTGGACCGTCGCGTAGCGCGACAGATCCCCTGGTGAGCCCAATAGGCCCATTTTCATTGGGTTGATCCGTTCGTTGTCGTTTTCACATTTACGAACTCTCGTTTGGCCTTGCTTGAACTTCCAAGTTCAATGTGTGAGTGTTTCGTGGGGTTTCGAGTGTTGTGCTCCACAATGTGCTTGTCGTTCACCAACGTTCGTGTGTTTTGACACGTGTGTGCTGTTTGCCGATAATTTCACGAATTATCCAGTCATGTGTTAGTGTTCGTACTGTCGTGCCACGTGTCACACTAAATTAATCTAATTCTAGTGCCACGTGTACATAAAACATTTAAATAAACATTTAAATAAAACCAAAGCTGACCTGGAAATTACGGGGTGTCACATACTTTAACTAATGTTCTTTATGTTCCTTCTATTTCCCGTAACATCATTTCTATCTCTCGTTTATGCATTGATAATCCAATAATAATTGCTTTTTATTCTTGTCACTTCTTATCAAGGATCTAAGAACCAACAGCCTTCTCATCCAAGCTCAAGCTAAAAGTGGTCTTTATGAACTTCGTTCCCGCAAGCTTCCTCAACTCTTTCATTTGCAGCCGAATAAAGCTTGTCCCTAGCATCACCGTCTTGGACATCCTCATTTTCAAAATTTTCGCAAATTAGCTTCTATTGTACCTTTTATTTTTAACAACAAAGATTCTTGTAATTCTTGTTGCATTAATAAAAGTCACAAGCTTCCATTTTATGTTTCTTCTTGGTCATCTTCTAGACCACTTGAACTTTTATTTTCGGATGTATGGTGTTCTCCTATTGTTTCATATGATGGATTTAAATACTATATTATTTTTGTAGACCATTTTACAAAATATATATGGCTTTACCCACTTAAACATAAATCTGACTCTTTATCAACTTTCATTCGATTTCAAACCTTGGTTGAAAAGTACTTTAACACAAAAATTCTTCAGCTTTACTCCGATAACGGAGGTGAATACATCAAACTTTCTTCTTACTTAGCTTCACGTGGCATTTCCCACCTCACCTCTCCCCCACACACACCCCAACACAATGGGTACGCCGAACGCCGTCACCGTCATATCGTGGAAACCGGTCTAACACTTCTCTCTCATGCCCAAATGCCTACAACATACTGGCCACTTGCTTTCACAACCGCCTCATATCTCATTAACAGGATGCCAACTTCCACTCTTAACTTCTCCTTCCCATATTCCAAACTTTTCCAAAAATCTCCCAATTACCATAAACTTAGAAGCTTTGGTTGCCTTGCTTATCCATGGCTTCGTCCCTGTTCCTCTCACAAATTACAACAACGTTCCAAACCATGCCTTTTTGTTGGTTACTCACCTTCACAAAGCGCATACCACCTTCTTGATCCTCTTACTAATCGTATCTATACATCTAGGCATGTTCATTTTGTTGAACACCAATTTCCTTATCCCTCTCTCACCAACACAGCTCCCACATTCACCCCATCTCCGGACTCTTGGTCCCCCCTTCATATCCAATCTATAGATTTATCTTCAGACTCTTCTTTGCCTATCCCTCCCCCTATTACGCCCCCACCCTCCTACTAGAACTTATTTTCGTGGTTCCCACAAAATCAATCCCCCCCTGTGCTCCCCCACTCCTCCCACCCCACACTCTTCATTATCGTCCTCTACTAATCTTCCCCACAACAACACCAGTCCCACCACCCCCACACACCCCACCCTTCCTCATCCTCTACTGTTCTTACTCATGATACTCGACCCACCAAGAAACCTAATCCAAAGTATCACAACAAAGATTTCCTTCTTTACCACACTACTTCTTCCTCTCCAACCGAACCCCACACAATCACCCAAGCCTTAAAACAACCTGCATGGCGTGCTGCTATGCAACTAGAATTTTCTGCTCTCAGTCAAAATGCAACTTGGTCCCTCGTTCCTCCTGACCAAGCACCCAATGTCATTGGTTGTAAATGGGTTTATCGAACTAAATTTAATCCGGATGGTTCGGTTGATCGTCTAAAAGCCAGACTCGTAGCCAAAGGCTTTCATCAACGCCCAGGTCTTGATTACTCTGAAACTTTTAGTCCCGTAGTCAAACCTGGAACCCTTCGGCTCCTTCTTTCCATTGCCACATCATCCAATTGGCCCCTTTGCCAACTTGACATCAATAATGCATTCCTTCAGGGCTCTCTTTCTGAATCTGTCTACATGACACAACCACCCGGATTTTTTGATCATTCTCGTCCTTCCCATGTTTGCAAACTCCATAAGTCAATCTATGGTCTCAAGAATGCTTCAAGAGCTTGGTACACCGAACTAAAATCCTATCTTCTTTCTATTCATTTCAAACCCACTGTTTCTGATCCTTCCCTTTTTAAACTTACTTCTTCTTCTCCAATTTTCCTCCTCGTCTATGTTAATGATAAAATCATGACTGGACCAAATGCTAATCAAATTCAATCTTTCATCACTACACTTGCTCATCGTTTTTCTCTTAAGGACCTCGGCAATCTTTCTTACTTCCTTGGTGTTGAGGTCCTCCCACAACCATCTAGCCTCTTTCTTTCCCAATCTAAATACATCCTAGATCTCCTCCATAAATCCAACATGAGTGATTGCAAGCCGGCAACCACCCCAATGTCTATTTCATCTAACATCACTGTCACAGATGGCTCTCCATTACCCAACCCCACGGAATATCGGGCCCTTATTGGAGCCTTACAATATCTTTCCTTAACTAGACCGGATGTTTCCTTCGCAGTGAACCGACTCTCCCAATTCATGCATAAACCAACTGATGCTCACTGGGCAGCTTTAAAACGGCTTCTTCGCTACCTTCATGGCACTTTACATCATGGTATTCTTCTTCAGCGTAATTCACCACTCAACCTACATGCCTTTACTGATTCAGACTGGGCTGGAGATAAAAACACTTATCGTAGCACCACTGGCTACATCATATATCTCGGGTCCAATCCAATCTCCTGGAGCTCCAAACGACAACCTACTCTTGCTCGATCCTCTACTGAGGTAGAATTTCATGGTGTAGCTTCTACAACAACTGAACTACTATGGTTTATCTCCCTACTCTCTGAACTAGGATATGACTCTTCTACTACCCCTACAATCTACTATGATAACTTAAGTGCCACACATTACTCTACTAATCCAGTTTTTCACTCATGCATGAAGCATCTAGTTTTGGACTTCCATTTTGTTCGTGAAAAGGTACAAGACGGTTCAATTCGGGTTACCTACATCTCTCGTGATGATCAACTTGCGGACGCCCACACCAAGCCTCTTCCAAAACCAAGACATTTCTCTCTTTTTCTCAAGATTGGACTACTCTCTCGACCGTCCATCTTGCGGGGGCATATTAACCATATACCGAAACTCAACAACAAAATAACTTAGATATTTTTCCCTCCACTATTTGTATTTAAATATACACAGCTAACCTAGTCAAATAGTTTGAATTTGTATACCAAGATTATAGGATGTATTGTTACATTGCATTATATGTGTATGTATTCTGTGAATCAATGAATTATCAAGTTTACCATATTCATTATACCTAGATGGTTTTGTTATGTCACTACTACAAAAAAATAGAAGACAAAATAGTTATGAACCTGATGAATAGTAGTGATTGAATAAAGGAATTGAAAATGATTTACATTATGATACTACAATGTGGATATAACTTCTTTATAATAAACTAGACTACATACCCGTGTACTACACGGATTGTCTAATAAAAATGATATGAATCACAAATCTATATACAATTTTAATACATGATTAACACACCACTAAAAAATCTTAGATTAGTTAAGTACATCTTAGTTTCATATTACTATGAAACCATCTAAATATATTCTGAAGCATCATTTCAAAGAAAAACCAAATGCTAAAAAAGGTCTAACATCAAGACGATACACAATTCTGCATATATGTTTACATACATACATAACTACTTACAAAATTCTACATAAATACATAAACCTACACAATTCAACATATATATAACGATACACACAATATAAAAAGTGAAATTGGGCTACATATATACAAAACTACATACAAGAAGTATATATATCTACCGCATGTACACAACTGCATACTTAGATACACCTAACTATGGTTTTCAATATTATGCAGCTTATGCATATATATACATACACATTTAGTTTTTCTTTACAACATGAAAAAAATGGTTAAAAGTATAGTTCTGCATAATAAAAACGTTTTATTCAATTTGATTTTCTAAATCACATTAGCAAGTTTCATGACTATATTAACAGTTACTTGCCTAAATTGCTACCCCAAAGCCAACAATCAAAACATCCTGATGCATTCAATGTTAGCTAAAGAGTCCTAGAAGCAAGTACTCCAACTTTTAAAAATCTTGTTAATGAAAATCCTAATGAGCAAAAAGTGCAACTAACTAATTTAGTGGCTCAAAAGCAAAGTAAAAAATATGTGGCATTTATACCCTTTTAAGAAAATGCAACTATCAAATGATCTTAATTAGAAGAAATATAATAAATAAATATAAACAAATTAACTTACTAATGGTGACAAAACTATATGATGAGGTATATCTAATATTTGATGTTAAACCCACCCTTCTTCAACTTTCTTTCAATCTTATATAAAGGAAAATTACCCACTTGTACTTGTGTATTATACCTGCAACACATGTTAACTTACAAATTTTATACAAAGGGCTTATAAGTGTGAACCTGCGAATGTCCTACAACAAAAGCTTTGGACTTTGTTTTTGAATTTATGTAAGTAAGCATTGTCTCAAGATCATAAAGAGCCATCTCTTGCCAACTCCAATCCCAAATTCCTAAATCAAGCTAAAGAGTAAGTTGGAGCATGATTGTATAATACAAAAACAAGTTAACATTTACAAGTCTCTTCTTTCCACATTAACGGCGAAGATCAACTCGCGGATGCTCTCACAAAACCTTTACTGAAGCAGCGTTACAAATCTCTTCTTTCCAAGAGGACTACTTCCTAGATCGTCCATCTTGCGGGGGCATATTAACACTTCTACCAAAATTCTAAAATAGTTTTATTTTGTTTCTTTTGTATTTCAAGTGTATATTAGATAAGAATTGCTTTATCTCTATTATTGTTATAGATCCACTTTTATAGGATCTTCAAGATGTATATTAACACATTCTAGGAATAATGAAAAATAAAGTTTTGGTTGATTATCTCATAAAGTTGTAAAATAATAGTAGTTTTGTATTTTCACCATAAATAGTCCATGTAAAAGTAAAACATGAGGCTTTTTTTTCTACACCCAAATTAGCAATGCCAGCAGACACACGTTGAAGGCCTAGCATAAAACCATCTTTTGTTTGAGTCTGCAATAACAAACAAGAAACAATTGCCTAAAACATCAAATAACTATAAAAGTAGCCAAATATACCATATTTCAACAGAAAAAAATTGGTTTTAGCCATTAACAAGTTACACTCACAGCATGTGTGATTTCCTTAACTTTGCTTATTCTAAATAAGAATAATCTCTATATAATATTTTCTAATAAACAAAATGAACAAATCATTACAAAAAAATTGCAAGTAACGATATAATTATTCATAAAAAATGCATGGTCTTGGGATCACATGTCATCAATTCAACATTCTTTCGTACCCATTATTTTATCAGCACTTAAACCCTCTTTGTCAATATCTTTATCCGCAATTACGTTTATTCTATTGAAACACTACTACAAGCAACTGATAACATTTGGAACCTTAATGAAAAGGGTTGCAGATGGATACCAAAAAGGATGTCGAGGATGACTTTGATCAACAAATTTATTAAACAAATTAGGGAAAATATTATAAACCTCTAAATTGATTGAAAAATAACCTTGAAAATCAAAACTTACAAATCAAACAGAAGATTTCATTTTTTTTCTGCACAAAAGCATACCTAGTTGGTTTAGAATCAAAATTTGGGTTTGACCAGATGGAACACGATTTCATGTGCCATCTTCCTTGCAAACTTCGTAATCAGATGCAGACATATATTCTATGAAATTTCCATCCTTAATAGCAAATCATACCTTCAACACAAAACAAATGTCAAAGATTCATAAAGAGCACCCAAATCATAATGAGCAAGCTGTAAAAAACCCTAGATATGTACAATGGTTCTAGAATCAAAATAAACTTTTAGGACATTGTTCTTTGAATTGAAATCCTTGATGAAAATACTGTTTGATAGATGAAGGAGGACGCAGAAACATAATAATAGAAGAGGAGAGGATTCTTACCAAGCTCAATTAGCAAGAATTAACAAAGAATGGGGTACGATAAGGAGACCATATAACCGATTAAATTTGGGGCAAAGTTTATTTTGATGATCTTCTTCACTTGAATGTAGTTTTGAAGCTTGGAATAGGTGAAGGAGGAAGCAAATAGATGGAGAATCAATTGGATTTTTTTTCTGAGAGAGAAGAGATAGAAGAAAGGGAATTAGAGTTAAAGGAGCCTAGGCGTGAAAATGGTTTTGGAGAAGCTCTCAGACTTTGACACGTGGAGAATTTGTTAGTCGTTTATTAATATAGATAGATATATTAGATACACTATTAAGGAATCTCCACAACTACGAGAATTAGAGTAAATTACTGATTATGTCCTTTAAAAATATATCAATTTGCTGGTTTCGTCCTTTAAATTCAAAAATTATCAGGGATGTCCCTATTTTGAAAATTTTGCACTGATTTTGTCCTTTGTCACTAACCCCGTTAACTTATTACGTTAAAACCCCCATGTGCCAGTCACATGAGGGGTAAGATGGTCAAATCACACCCTTCTTCTTCCTTACCTTAGGGTTTCCACCCCAATCCACCACCGTCACCACCAGCCACCACTGGTTGTGGCGTCTGGCAACCACCACCATCACCAACACCATCATGTATAACCACCATTTGAGCTCAAGCAAATTAACACCCAGATAACAATTGATCAAATTCCTATTTTCAAATTTAGGGATACATGAATCAACAGAGATGAGGTAAAGGAAACTGGAAACCCTAATTCGTTTAGAACGATTAATAAACCTGGGAGTGAGATCGGAGACGAGTGGTAACCGGAATCACCAGCAATCACAGCGAGGTTATTCGTATTACTTGACGAATCGCGCGCAGCGACTACGTACTGTGAAAGATCGTTCATACTCACACTCTTCCTCATCAGATCAACCTTCACCCTAACCCCAAACAACATGATTTCTCCGGCCGACACATCGTCTCCGTTCGTCCGGCACCCTGAATCTGATCCTGAAATCATATTCACTCAACAACAATCAAACCAAATCTTAAATCAAAACCCACAAATACGAATATGAGTAGCTGGTGATTTGGAATAATTGTGGATGATCTTGAAACTTATCTTTTGGATTGGATTGGATTGGCTGGATGTGCAGAGGGAATCTAATGGCCGTACAAACCTTGGTTTTGTTTATTCGATCTGGTGATGGTGGTGGTTGCCGGACGCCACAACTGGTGGTGGCTGGTGGTGACGGTGGTGGATTGGGGTGGAAACCCTAAGGTAAGGAAGAAGAATGGTGTGATTTGACTATTTTACCCCTCATGTGACTGGCACATGAAGGTTTTAACGGAATAAGTTAACGGGGTTAGTGACGAAGGACAAAACCAGTGCAAAATTTTCAAAATAGGGACACCCCTAGTAATTTTTGAATTTAAAGGACGAAACCAGCAAATTAATATATTTTTAAAGGACATAATCAGTAATTTACTCTGAGAATTATAATATATATAGCAAATGGAACGCCCGGTGTACGCATATAATATATATATGTGTGGGCCCTTAAGGGACAAAAGCAAAATTGCACTAATTTTAACGTTATTTTACTTATTTTGTGAAAATAATCGTTTAAAGCGTTGGGATGATTAACCTCAAACGATGACTTTGAACCGGGAACTCAAACGTTAGTTGTCTAAACCAAAGAGACTGAATTGATAAAGAATTATATTTTATACCGAAATAGTTAAAACACTTAAACCACGTAAGCTAAAACTGTAATTTACTATGTTTTAATAATTCAATTAAAACATAAGTATGATATGGTATTTGGTGTACAATGGTTACGAGCCTTAAAATTATTTTACATGGATATAAAAGATAAGGGCCGGCCTTGGGAACGTGGCGCATGCCCATTCAGGGACCCGAAATTCTAAAAATAAAATTATGTATTATATGTATACGTGTGTGTTTGTGTGTATATACAACTTTTTTAGATAAAAGCCTACAATTAATTTTAAAAAGAAAATGTTTTAGTTGTGACATACTTTCATATAAACATTTGATTTATTTTAATTTATTAAAAAATTTAAATATCTCTTAATTTAACTCATTTAGCAATTATTCAATTGATATTAGCTCAAAGCCAATAAAAAACCATATCAATTGGCTTATTTTTATCATATTTAACATTTAAACTGTCTTTATATTATTTATATCACAATTATTGTCGTATTATTAATTTTTTATAATAAGTTATTAAGTTCGTTGGGACCAATTTTTACACTTTCATTAGAAATTGAAATTCTTAAAACTTATTGGGGATGGCCCTGTAAAAGACTTCATTATGAAACTTAAAGTTTACAATACCGGTTTTGGCAACTTTTAAGAACTTCGATTGAATTAATTCTAGTAGCGGGAACCGTTTTGCTGAACTTTAGGTTTTGTTTAGTTTTGTTTTTGTTTTTTTTTTGGTTTTTAACAAATTGGATCTTAGATTTAGATACCATCTGGTGAGAATGCACGAAAATGACATCCATAAAACAGCCATCAGAACACTCCGAAGCCATTTTGGATTCTTAGTTTTAGTCTTCGGGTAAACTAATACCACAACAACCATGTAACGAAGCACTCGTATGAATATAACTATTAAGAAAATGTGATTTGGTATTTATTTATAACTAGTATACAGGACCCGCGCGTTGCGGCGGGGTCTGATATACTGACTTAAAAAAACCAACAGAACATGAGGTTAAAATCGTGTACAATAAAATGCACGAAAATACCTTATACAACATCTATAACGTAAGCTTTGAAACTAAGGGTTGAAGATTAAGAACTTATTTAATAGTAAATAATGTGATTACAGAAGACTTAAAAAAAAGGCCCTGCGTAAATGTAGAATTTATAAATGATACAAATATTATAAAATTATTATATGTAAATCGAATATATATGTAGTATATATAATACTCATGGTTTATAAAATTATTAAATCTAAATCGTTTGTGAACTAATTACGATCAAAATGATGTAAACGATACAAATATTCGATAATGTACGGATGCGTTATAGGCATGTAAACAACGCACAAAATTTCTGTGATCGTTTGGGTTAGAAATTTATATAAACGTTCATGAGGCCATTGCGATCAAATTATATAATTATGACATTTATCAGATAAGCTAATGACGCGTTAAAATAAGCGTTTCCATTTTTAAACGATTTTTTGAAGCGTTTCCATTTTTAATGAAGCGTTTTAAACGATTTTTTGAAGCGTTTCCATTTTTGAAGCGTTTTAAACTATTTTTTGAAGCGTTTTAAACGATTTTTTGAAGCGTTTTTGATATTTTAGAAGGCGTTTCCATTTTTGAAGCGTTTTAAACTATTTTTTGAAGCGTTTAACGATTTTTTGAAGCGTTTTAAACGATTTTTTGAAGCGTTTTCGATATTTTTGAAGCGTTTTCTTGGATAGTTTGGATAGATACATGTAATGTATGTATATATGAGTGAATAGTGTTTATGTGAGGAAACGAATCTTTGCAAATTAATATATATAATAATATTCTTTGTCTTTTAGTTTAAGTTTGTTTATTATGTTTATCCGTTAAATATGTTTTATATTGTTATATTTTTACTTTCTGTTTTATAATTAAGATATTTAAACTAGAAATCTTATCATTGGTAATTTGCATCTTATTAAAAATATAATAATTTGAAACATTAGTTTAGGTTAATTTCAATTACGATTATTATTTCTAACTTTTAGTTTGTTTTAAAATAATTATATTTTTTTATTTTTATATCAAATGTTAATTTTATATTTTTTAAGATGATTATGACTAATGTTTGAGATGAAAAAATTGATTTTATTTCTTTAGATAATATTATGTTCTTTTGCATTCGTGATGATAAATGAACTAAAACATGAATTTTTGTTCGGTTAATATTTCCAAACGAGTTAAATGTTAAACGAATAATATAAACAAATGTTTATTTGTGTACATAAATAAAAAAGGGCAATATGTTAACAAAAAAAAAAGAATAAACTAGTCTAGAGAAACTTGCTTTTTTTGGCCATTAAATTAAGTATCATTCGACAACCAAGTAATTTATGTTGGAAATAACCAATCATGTGGCCTACAAATCATTTGATTAACATTGCCTAAATGACATAACTAGTCTCTAAACTTAAATTAAGGTTATTTGATGGACATAGCCATAACTATAAATATGGTTAGTTTCCCTTTAGATGTCATATAACATTTGAGAGAATGAAGAACACCATGTACATCATCATTCAATTTGTCTTTAAGATCTTCCATCAATCATTGACATCATAACTGAAACAATCTTCAATCAAATATAAAATCCTGATTCCTACAAGTAAGTTTTATAATTTTTATTATTGATTATGATTGAATTGATTAACGATCCGTTCATGATGTTGAAATAATCAACAATTAACACTATCATTAAGAATGAATTCCGTTTTAAAAAACTAACTATTCATTCTAAAACAATTAATCTACTTACATTCAAAACCTATTATACAAGTAAAAATATATGGTTATTCTGTAATCCATTTAGTTAGAGGAAACGTGACTTGATGGAACTTTGACATTCATGGGGCTATTACCCCTATTGTACACAGATTAAAGTCTCTTTTATTGAAAGAAATGTTCCAAGGACATTTGCTTTTTTCATGTGCATTGTCAAATACAAGTCTTCAACAGAATATACATATTGGCTTCTTATTTGGTTTGTGTGTACCTCTTTAGTGGCCTTACAATGGCTTACATTACATTGGAAGAATGATGGTCTAACCACTTTCATTACATTAAAAAACCTATGGTTACAATTAGTTTATAATAGGTTTCATTAAAAAAAACTCTTTTATCTGCCTCTTTTTATAGTATGGTCGTCTCAAGCTTTTTATTGTCGTAAAATGAGGAAAAAATTGAAGCCTCTTTCAACCGGTATATAAAAAATTTTCCTTAAGTTTGAGACACTTAAATTATAGATTATCAAAAAAGGAAACTACAAAAAGTATAAATCGCAAACAAAATGTAAAAATTAATTACAAAACATTAAAATAATTAGGAATTTTATTCTACTTAGAATATGTTATAAATAAAACATTGATTTACTTCAAATTTTTGATGCTATAATTTTAGAAACTTTAAAATATGTTTTTTTAATAGAGAGTCAGTCTTTAGTGGGGAGTGGGTATATTGTTATTAAGAGTCTTTAGAAATCTAGTAATAATTAAACGATCCAGATCTAAAGTGAGACAATCCAATGGTAAGGATTAATTAAAAAAATAAATAAAAAATAGCTCAGAGTGATCGAGAATGCATACAATTCATATATGTATTTAGGAATTATTTACTTACAAACCAATTTTAATTAGAAAAATGAATATATCACAAGAGCAGTGACAATAAGCCTTCTAAAAAAATTGCTACGTCATTTACCATATTAAATAAATTATTTTTAAAAAGTCAGGAGAAAGTTGCCCACGGCTCTCTCCTCAATCTCATTATATGTCTCTTTCAACTCATCTTTTTTTACCTTAAAATACATCTCAAAAACTCTAAAAAATATATACACATTTAAATTAATCTCTATTAAAAAAATTAAAGTGGATGTTACTTGTTTAATTAATAATAGTAAAGTGGTATTTCTCCTAAGTGATTAGAAGTCTTAAGGATGGAGGGACAAAATTATCTTATACCCTTCAAAATTTTATCCTAATCTAATCTTATCTTATTTTTTTTATTATAAACTACATTCATTACTTGTAATGCACTTTTAAACTATACTATTTTTAAACACAATTAAAATCACTATTTTATTAACTAAAAAAATAAAACACATTAAAGTTAAAGATTAATAATAAAAATAAAACTAACTAAAATAACAAAATAAAACTTAAAACCTAACTTTCAGTGTTTTATAGGCATAAACAATATCAACTAACTTTCATTTGCTTTTGCTTGATGACTTGTCATCTTTATTCTTCTTAGTGAAAACACAGGAATACGACCAATCATATATCGTAGCACAATATAAGAGAATATTAAAATAATACGAATAAAAACACCACAACATATACTCGTGAAACGAGTAAGTATGCAAGTTATATGAAAAGGTCATAACGTCAACCAATCCAAACCAAACACACGTGCACGGGATAAAATACAATCTGAAGAAGTAAAATGAAACATTTGTCTCAAAATAAACAACCAGAATATTGAATCTAAAATAAAACAGTAATAACTTGAAAGTTTCGTAACTTGTCACTTTAAGTGTTGTTACCTGAAAAACACACTTAAAATATAAACTAAAAAGTTTGTGAATCCATAGGTTTTGATCAATAAAATGTATATATGTATTCCCATATCGTATGTCAAGTAATACATTAATACAAGTACAAGATGTAACATAGAAATGTAAAGTGAACTCACAATTAAGGCTCTCATAATAGGTTAGACATGACTCGTTAAGATATGAAACACAAAATAGGTAGACACAAACACGACAAGAAAACTTATCGTGTCTGTTTTTCAAACACGAACACGAACCGTTTAAAACAGTTAACACGAAATGTTTCGTTAAGGAACATGTTAACAGTTAACACTATAAATGACCTGTTAAAAACCTGTTAGGAACCCGTTAAAATCACAACATGTCTTAACAGGTTGACAACCCTTTGATGGTTTTGGTCGCTCCAACCACTTCCTTTGATGTGGGCAAGTAGATGAGTATACTCTAATGTTTAGTATATTTGGATACATTTGATTACATTTTGGTTACATATGCCAATAAGCCAATTGCATGATGCTTATGTCTCGGGCTATCAGTCATAGGTTTGCTCATGACACGAAAATATAAATGGGATTTTCTATAATGATAGGCAAATAATATTAGAATGAATTTTAAGCTTAAACGATTTTCGGGTCAACATTTGTTTTTTCATTGAATCATTTGAACCAAGAAAAATGTAATGAAGTTTGCATTTAGAGTAGTATATAAGTAAACTTTGTTTTCAAAGTGATGAAATTATTTTTTAATTATAATGTTAAAAACTTTTTTTTTAAATGTTACTGTCTCTTTCACAACTGCTAACCAAACACACTCCTCTTCTCATCTAAATTATGATAAATAATCAAAAGAAAAACAATTAATATATGTTAAAGACCCAAAAAAATAAATTTTGAAACGTTAAACTGATTAACCCATCTTTTTAAACATCTTATATT
Source organism: Mikania micrantha (assembly GCA_009363875.1). Classification (NCBI taxonomy): domain Eukaryota; kingdom Viridiplantae; phylum Streptophyta; class Magnoliopsida; order Asterales; family Asteraceae; genus Mikania; species Mikania micrantha. The sequence goes on along the minus strand of CM018694.1, from coordinate 76,477,478 downwards.
TGCTAACCTAAAACATAATTATAACATGCTATATTTGCGAGGAGACCCATTTAAAACGGTAAGCCCAACCCTTTACCCGTGATTAAGTTGATTATTATCATATACTAATACTTATTTGGAGATTAAAAAAAGAATAAAAGTAGCCAAGGATACATCAATAGTTTGGAGTTAAAAAGAAAATTAAGTTGATTATTATCATAGGGGAGAGTTCATAAGAAAACCTTCATTTTGAAGAAAACTAAGAAAACTAACCACAATCATTACCAATTAAACTTTTTTTTTTATCATTTTTTCTTTCTTATTTCCTTTTATTATAAGATAAGAAATGTAAAAAAAAAGAAAAAAAAAATAAATATGTATTTTAGGTTATTACATATATGTAACTTGTATGTTACACATGCTAATAACATATATGTAAATGTATAAGTTACATACGAAACTTTTTGAGTTGCATACACGTAATGTCGTGATTTACATATTTTTTCAAAAAAATTTTTATTATAACATTTTTAACTTTATAATAAAAAATTATGAAAATAAATTTTAAAAAATTTATTTATTAGTATCAGTTTATTGGTTTTCTCCAAAATAATGAGTTTTCTTATGAACCTTCCTCTATTAGACCATGGGGTATGCCCCTTTGCCCCAACCACTCCACCTAGGCGCCACATAGGCATCCACACAACCACCCACTCAACCACTTTGGTGGAAATGCCAAGTGGTTGGCCACGCCCAAAATCGGTCTTCCTTTATTCCTCTTCCCCTTCACAATTTGCCGTTGCTGTGGCCACGCCCAGCCCTCCCACGCCCGCCCATGCCCCAAAAGGACGGTGTTCAACGCCCAAAACAAAATCACTCACGTCCCAACCAAGGGCACACCGTAGGGATGAGATTTTTGTACCGAAGTACCGATACCGTACCGGTAGATTCGGTACCGGTAACGGTACTTCATTTTCTCAAGTTTCGGTATCGGTACTAACCGGTACCGGTACCGGTAAAATACCGAAAATTCCCGAAACGGTACCGGTACCGAAATATAGATTTTTTTGTTTTGAATTTGATTATTTACTAACCTAGTATAGTTTAAAAAATATTTACATGATGTGTTAAAACCAAATTAATATTTTAATTATTAAATATAAAAAATACAATATAAATCCAAAGGACGATGCGTTCATATTTTTCTGTTTGCAATTCTTCGTTTTGTGAACTTGATTTTTTTTATAATGTATTCATATGATGCATTCATATGCATAAATTTTCCTTATAATTATGACATAATAACATCTATAATTCGAAGAATAATATTTTTCCTATTCATCTCAACAAAAAATTGAGAAAACGGTACGAAACCGGTAAGTATCGAAAATACCGGTACCGGTACCGATACCGTACCTAATGTTTCGGTACTGTTATCGGTACCCATTTTTCAAGAATTTCGGTACCGGTATTTTCGGTATCGGTACCGGTATGGTACCGATCTCATCCCTAGCACACCGTATGTTCTTGTCATATACTAATAACTTAACTATACTAATTTGGAGATTAAAAAAGAATCTATCGAGTCCTGATTACACTCGATGATTGTCTGAACCGCCTTAAAGAATCCTCATCTCCTTTACCCGCACGCCACCCACCACCCAAAAAAGACTCTAAATCGCATCCTCAATCTGCAAAAAATTTCGACAAAATCACAAAACTCATAACAAATCTTCACCGTTTACTGAAAATGTCTTCTCCAAGCAAACGCAGGGAGATGGATTTGATGAAGCTGTAAATCACAAACTTTAAAAAAAAATTCACTTTTTTTCTAATTTTTTTATAATATGTTCTTGGTATTTGAAGTTTTGTTCATGAATCTAGACTAACTGCTTGTATTTGTGATTAATTTTGTGAATTAGGATGATGGGTGATTATAAAGTGGAGATGATTAACGATGGTATGCAAGAGTTTTATGTTCAGTTTCATGGTCCTAAAGACAGTACGTTTCACATCCCATCTTTATTTTAGCAATGATTTGATGATAATATTTGCGGGTATTTGTTTGATCGAAAAGTAGATTGAAAAAAATCCATCTTTATGGGCAATCATGATTCTTAAACCCGATAATTTGTGTTCTTGATATTAGGTTAAAAACTAGAAATTTATGTTTTTTTGTCTTGGGTTAAAAAAATCCCAAAAAGGGGACCTTTGATTCATATTACACAGAAGATTACTGTTGTTTTGATACTTCTTTGGATTATGGAACTAAATGTTAGCAAATTGTTGAACCATGTAAACATTGCGTGTGCTAGTTGAGTCATGTAAACATTGTGTGTGTGATGATTTATTCTCTGCAGGATGCAACCACTGGTGTTTGTGTGTGATCAATGATCATCAGTTCTCATTCTGAAATAATCTTGATTTGTTTCGGCTAACGCGTCTTCTTTGATATGATGATATTTGTATTTGTTATTACAGCTAAACTTGGGCGAAATTGTACTGTGTGATGCTAAATATGGCTTTTATTTTGGTACAAAATATAAAAATGTAGGCAATTGCTGAACATTCTATGTGTGTAATTTGTTATGCCAAAATGAATTTCCATTGTTGCAAAATTTGGTGTGGCAGGCCCTTATGATGGAGGTGTTTGGAGAATTAGGGTGGAACTACCCGATGCATATCCGTACAAGTCCCCTTCAATTGGTTTTATAAACAAAATTTACCACCCAAATGTTGATGAAATGTGAGTTTTTTAACTTTAAAATAATTCAAACAAGCTTGGTATAACAACATAACCCAAATGTCTCAAATCAAGGAAAAAATATGAAATTTTTGCAGGTCAGGATCGGTTTGTTTGGATGTTATCAATCAGACATGGAGTCCAATGTTCGGTAGATCATCTTATGACCTTTGTCATCTTTATCTAGAAATGTATTTGTTTTTTTTTCTCCCTCAAAACTTTCTTGGTGGAGTGATAAGGTATTGTTAATTTCTCTGATCTGCAGATCTTGTGAATGTTTTTGAAGTCTTCCTTCCACAGCTTCTTTTGTATCCAAACCCGTCTGATCCCTTGAATGGAGATGCTGCAGCACTGATGATGCGGGATCGAACTGCATATGAGCAGAAAGTTAAAGGTATGTCTGAATAGCTTACCTTTTTAGTGGAGATTTTGAAAGGCAGATAAAAACTTTGAATATTCAGATGAAGAAAACTGATGTGGATGTCTGCTTATTGTAGGGTGAAATGAAATAAGTTGTTTTTAAATAAACATAGGGTATTCACAAACCGTGAAAGCCGACCAAACTATCCAAACCGAAATAGATCAACTGGTTAGCCTGATTTGCAGTTTTATCAGTTCGGTTTAGTCCACAATTGGTTTTGTCAATTTAACAGTTGAGGCTGATAGTTTAAAAATAATTCAAACATGCACACAAACATTCTATGTAGTCAAAGGCGCTGGCCCAGGCGGCTTGGCAATAATGCCTTGCATCTATCAAGGGCTCAAGCAAGGATTCTGACCAAATTCTACAAAAGAACATTCTGAAACTTGTAAGGCTGGTCTGAAACATCTAAAAATGGTACCAGCCTAAAACATGCTAAAAACCTCTAAAGATGGTCTATTTATGCCATGCGCGTTGCTTAGAAAGGCACTCGTTTTAATGAATGCCTAGGCATAGGCTCGCCTTTCACCTTGAGTACGCTGAGTGCTTTGACTGCCTAATGCGTGTGTGTATAGGGTCGTTCAATACCAATGCAATTTGATATAGAAAACTACAAGAACCGCATAACCCACTTGTTCTTTTTACTTGAGCTGAAATACATAAGGCGCTTTTGTGACATTGTGACAACCTACCACACTGACACTGTTTCTTCTATTTTAACAGCAAAACATTACATTCAAACGTCTTACATGCTTCTCGCAGTTCTCTATTTAAACTGATTCTATATTTATTGTGCTTCTTGAACATACTTGTAAATCATACTTTTAGTACATGTTAGAAAACATATGTTTAAAAGTAATGCTAGCTATTGAATGCCATTTTGGTATATTGCGGTTTTTTGTCAAAGCTGAAAAAAAGTTCAAAAAACATAGTTTTACTCTGCTTTCGTTGGGTAAAACATTTTGGGTCATAGGTCTGTGAGGTTTATGCCATAGTTATCGATAGCGAATAGCGGTAAATAGAGATAAGCTACCTATATGCTATGTAGTGAATAGCGATAAATCGCGACCGCTATTTCGTTTTTAGCAATAAAATAATATAAAAACTCAATAAATATTTTTAATCATCCAAAATAGCAACAAAATAAACATTCATAGTTTTGCACCAAGAAAATAGCTAAAATATGTTATAATTTGTCACTACTACTCACTTAAAGTCTCATAAGTACACCCTGAATCAGCTTCCTTTAGCATTCTAAACTTTCAACACATAACCAATTACCAATTCAGTGAATTAAAGACCCAAACAAAAAAATAGGCGGAAGTGCAGAACTAAATTTAGATGCTTATAACCTGGGTTAGCCAACTCCAACTCCAACTCAGTCCCAACTCCAGTCTATGTCCAATACTCCAAATCTCCAATTCGTCCAATTCAGTCCAGACTTCAATTCGTCGTCCCATTCACTGATTATCATCTTTGAAATTCGAATTAGGGCCATTCACTGATTATCATCTTTGAAATTCGAATTAGGGTTTACAATTGGCGTCGTCCAATTCCGTCGTAGTCGTCGTCCAACTCCAATTCTGTGTCCTCCGTCGACTATTAGGGTTGACAATTGGCCAAAAACGTTGCGCCGTAGACTATTAGGGTCCAATTCCGTCGTCTTCGTCCGATTCCTCCATCCAATTCCCGCTATTTTCACGCTATCAGACCGCTAAACACCAATAGCGTTGTGCTCTCGCATCGCGTCGTAGCGCGCTATAGCGCTCGCTATGGACACTATCAATAACTATGGTTTATGCCTGGCAAAATGGGCGGGTTGGGTTGGGTAACGGGTCAGAACAGGTGCGGGTTAGGATGGGTGCAGGTCAAGACGGGTTTTAAGCAAAATCCGTTTGGGTTTAAACGGGTCGTTTTTAAAAAAAAATCAATTCCGCTCAAGTTAAAATGAGTTGTAACTAAACAAATAGTTTATTTGAATAATTTTTAATGATTTCCTCATTAAACATATTATTGATCATTCTTACCCATTGAAATCCATTATGTTCACATAGTTTTTTTAGTTACCCATCTTGACCAGCTTTGTGTTAAGGTGTTACCTATCTCAACTCATATTATGTTATGATGTTACCCATTTCAACCCAAAATGCAATAATTGTTTACCCAATTCTACTATTTATGTTGCTATGGGTTAAGATTGCTAGGTATAGTGAGGTTAAACTAGAGTCATTAACTGTGTCATTCTTATTTTTTATATATTAATCTGCATATTGGACTGGTATTTTTACTAAAAAGAAAAGAAATTTTAGAAGTCGAGAGTCTCATTGGAAGCAACCTCTCGATCCCTTGAGAGAGTTTGCTCTCATCTTACCTTCCCCATAGGCCAGACTCTACCCTCTAAGTAGGATATTACTATATTTAACATTCCCATACATAGATGCATATATATCTAGTGATACATATTTATGCATATGAGTTACATTTATATTCCATCTTTTTCATACTAAAAGACTTATTACAGACTAATGATTTTGAAAAAGAAAAGGGTCAAACCACCAAAACCGAACCATTTTGGTCGGTTTGTCCGGTCAAGACAACCTAAGCAAAAAAACTTGGTTTGTTTCGGTTTACAGAATACTGTGAGCGATATGCGAAGCCAGAGGATGCTGGGGCTGTGCCTGAAGAAGAAAAATCTAGTGATGAAGAACTGAGTGAAGCTGAATACGCTTCCAGTGATGAAGAAGTTGCTGGAAAAGCTGATCCTTGATTAAGTGCACCTCTATGGGTTGCTCTATTCATGTTTGTATGTACATCAAAACTAGTGTCTTCAAGTTAAAAACAGACAGAGGCTCATCTGCTTAAATAATTCTTGTAAAAACTTGTTTCTTTTGTAACCTTTGTTGTTTATATTTGATTTATCCTCAAGTTTGGTGCCGTATGTCTTTCTTTGTTCTAGAAACATGGGATTCAATGTGAGACCACATTCTTAAGCAAACAAGCACCTTGATCAGGAAAACTTTTTGCAGTGAAAGTAGTAATTTGACTCGCAGTGAGATGCGGTAATGTTGAAATGTATAGTGATTCAAATCCATCTAGTCGAATGAAAACGTATTATGTTTGAATTAAAGTTTAAATTTTGGATGAAAGTCATAAATTTATGTGTGAAACTTGAAATACTTGACATTAACATTCTACAATGAATAGGATTGAAATGTAAAAAGTTAAAAGAACAAAACATAGACATTTTGCAAAGTTTATGATTTAAACATAAAAAATTTTATATTAATTGCAGGGTAAATGTTGTGTTCATTTTTTTTTATGTAGTTTTAGGTATAAATTCGAGTTAGTCTATATTGTGATGTAAATTTTGTTTGAAAATAAGTCAGGTCAAAGATAATATTTATTGTGTTTATTTTTAATATGTGTTTTGAGTTGTTTTATGTAATGACATAACTTTTATTCAAATAGAGGTCATGTCAAATATAATATATTTTGATTTAACAATATAAATTCAAGTTCGTTCGAAAATGATTTCAATTGATTATAATCTTAACTTAGTAGTTAGTACGATGCATATATGCGGGGGTGAAAAATCAAATTGTGTTTCGTAACAATTATTTTTACAATCACCAAGCTTTCAGTTGTTATTACCTAACCATATTGATTTCACTGTCATAATTGTTATTACCTAACATCATTTGTTGTGCACACATATGATGTATATATGTGTGGGCTCTCAAGGGTTCAAAGTAAAATTGTACTAATTTTAACATTATTTTACTTTTTTTGTGAAAATAACGTTAAAAATGTTGGGATGATCAACTTCAAACGATAACTTTGAGCCGTAGACTCCTTCAGAGTAACCTCTCTATCCCAACTGGGATAGGGGTAAGGTTTGTGTTTATCCTTCCGTCCTCAGACCCTACTGAATAGTGATAATATACTGGGTAAGTTAGTTTGTTTGTCATAATTGGGTTCACAACAATGCTTGAAGGTTAGTTACAAAGTTTGCAAATGCATTCTTTATCACGCCAGTGTCATTGTATTGTTTCGTCACAACATGAGAGGATAAAAAAAAACTCCTTTACATTTATTTACAATTTTTGTTATCATCAATAGGTATATTTTGGCTTGTAAATATAAATTAATAAACACATGCTATTTCTTTTATAAACAAAAAAACTTTATTCGTCTTAACTACTAGTGTGTGGGTTTGTTGTATACAAAAGTGGATCCAAATATCCAACGAAGCCAGCGGCTGTTCTGTTCGAGCATCATACAACTTGATTTCTTCTTTGTAGAAACACAAATAATCACCACCTAATCTTGTGATCTTATCCCCCTTCACCTCCTTCAAAACTCTAGATCCATTAAACCCCTTCAAAACCATCTTTCATTCTTTTCATCTTGTCCCTCAAATTCTCTGCAATTTTAGAACAAAGATGCCACCAATTCCACCGCTGAAATCTCAATCAAACGGGAACCCTCTCGATTTCAAGAAACCAAACGTTGTCACCATTGATGTGGGTGGGCAACTGTTTCAAACCACGTTACAAACCCTAACCCTAGCTGGCTCCAATACCCTTTTCTCTAATCTCTTAAATTCTTCTGAACAAGACAGAATCCCTTTCATTGACAGGGACCCTGAATTGTTTTCCATCATTTTATCCCTTTTAAGAACTGGGAATCTGCCATCAAAAGCCAAAAGCTTTGAAATTCAAGATATTGTTTTCGAAGCAAAGTTTTATGGAGTTGAAGATCTTCTTGTTCATTCTCAATCAAACCCATCTCAATTTGAACCTTTTGACCTTGAAAAGTCAATGATTCTGCCACTCAGCGGGAGAGATTCACCTTCTGCAATCGCGACAACACCATACGGGTCAGTTCATGTCTCTCATGGCAGCAAGATTACATCTTTTGATTGGTCTTTGAAAAGAAAGTCAACCACTTTGACCCAATTCACAGCTATTGATTCTCTTTTAGCTCTATCATCACATGTTGTAGCAGCTGGAGCCACTGATTTTTGTGGGCTGCAAATCATTGATCTTGAAATGGGTTTTGTAAGACAAACATTAAATTGGGAAAATGTGACCAAATCTGGTTCAACTGTTCAAGCAATTGGGACTTCCCCGGAGCTTTTATTCATTAGTTTTGAATCAAGTCGCAGAAATTCAAATTCTATTCTGGTATATGATCTGAATGATAGCTTTAAAGTTGTATCTGAAATCGGGCATAATGAAATCTTTGGTGCTGATCTTGATTCTGCAATTCCATCTACAAAATTGAATTGGATTCCAAGTCTTAATCTTTTAATGGCTTCTGGGTCTCACAGTGGACCATCAGGGGTTACAGGAAACATCAAGTTTTGGGATATAAGATCTGGAAATTTTGTTTCAGAAATCAAGGAAAAAATTGATTGTTTCTCTGATATCACAGTTTCTGATACCCTTTCAGCTGTTTTCAAAATTGGGTCAAACTCAGGGGAAGTTTCTTACATTGATTTCAGGAATATTTCATCTGATGGTTCTTGGAATTGTCTTGGTGATTCAAGAAAAGTGATGAATGTGAAGAAAGAAGGAGTTGGCTGCAAGATTGAAGGCCATGGGAATCATGTTTTTTGTAGCAAAGATGGTGAATTGGAGCTGTGGTCTGAGGTTTTGATGGGTTCATCAGCAACCGGTAAAAACGGGAAAGAAGAAAGAATCTTCAAGAAAAACGTTTTGGGTCGGTCTAAGGTTATTGCGGGAAATCGGGTCACGAATTTAGGGTTTGGTGGAAACAAAATGTTTGTTACTAGGAAAGATCAGCAATGTGTTGAGGTTTGGCATAGCTCTATAAGAAGAAATTGATCATGGAAGTTTCGTATGTATTGTTTGTTTGTTTGTGTACATTATTTTTTTATTCCAATGATAGTTGTCCAATTTGGGTAGATCAGCAGAGTGATGTTTTTGATGTCAATTGTTGCTATATAGGTAGGCATATGGTATATGTAGAGTATTATAGAAAAGCAAACATGAATTTACACCGGATGAATTAAAAGTGGCTAACACTTTCAGATCAAGTTATTTGTGGTTCATCTAAATATTTGATCAATTCAATTCAAAATCGAAGAACAAGTATGAATTTGTAAATGATTTCTAGTTGAACCAAAAGTTTGATCGAATTGAATATCATCAAGATATAAAGAGCATGGCTTTAATTTTCTTATATTTGCCATTAAATTAATAAAACGAACTTTATAATGATCGAATTGAATATCCGCCCCTTGGACCCCGTTCTCTTTGGGGGCGTTGCTCCCGTACCCCCACCAAGGGAGTGTTCCTCGGAACCCCTATTGAATCACTCAACCTTAAACAAGCGTGCACACCCAATTTGTTTAATAAATTTTGTGATTCAAATTGATCAACAAAATTAATCTAATTACACTAAAATATCTAACAATATCTAACCATGAATAAACGAGTGAGAGCATAGTAGGAAAATGGATGAAAGAGATCAGAGTTGTGAGAATCTGCTTCTGCTTGTAAGTTGTAAGTGCAAACATGGCCTCTCCTTTATAGGGAGGATGATGGGCCTAAGCCCACTAGCTAAACCAGACAGGGTCCTAATTAAAATAATAGGCCCAGGGTTACTTTGTCGATAGTTATCTTTTATCATGTCAACTATAATCACATAGAGCTTATTGAAAAGGGACCGGAGGTGTAGTTTTGACTCTTGAGGGCATGCTTCTAGCCTTCTAGTATGTTGAAATTTTGTGTACAAAAGGTTATACGTATAACTTGTTAGGTTGTAAATGTAGATTATTTATATATTAAATCATATATTAAAAATTTGTTGCCTTAATTTGTAGAAAGTGATAGCAAAGAACTACGAGAAATATTCGAAAAAAATTTACGCATGCATTGCGTCTCGTGCATGAAAAGCGATACGTTTAGCGGCTTGGCTTGAGGTCGTATTGCCTTTGTGCGCACCGTAAAACCAAGGTTATTTTATGATATTATACTCACACTACTATATTTTTCTTTACTCACACTTGATGATACACATGCATTGTGCCTCGTGCATGAAAAGCGATACGTTTAGTGGCTTGGCTCGAGGCCCTATTGCTTTTGTGCACACAGTAGAACCAAGGTTATTTTATGCTATTATACTTACAATACTGTGTTTTTCTTTGCTCACACTTGATGACGTGTAAGGCTAAAGTCTTTAGGTTTTTTTAAGCTTGATCATGTTTTCTTAGTTATAAGTCGTTTTAAGGTTTGTTCATCCATCTATTTTGAATAGATCATTAGGTCTTTCGAGCTTGCTCCCCTTTGCTTCATTTTAAACACATCTTAGCTATTTTTGTTAAAGCTTACATATATGTTTTTTGGAGAAGATATTCATTTATTTGTCCTTTTTCTAGATGTTCTAAGCTTAGTAACTAAAACATCAATGGAATGCTTAAAAAGTTTTATTTTTGTAAAATATAAAATTATGAAGCCAATTTTTGTTAAAGTTTGAATTAAAATTTCTATTTTAACATCATATAGTGCTCCAAACGTGTCCTCTAACTTACCTTTTCATTGATTGTGGGCTCACTTCAAATAATGTTTCAAAAGACTTAAACATAAGTTACTTTAAACACCAAGCCCTAACTACAACTCCTTATTATATTTTTAATTTTTTTTTTGGCAATATGAGATGCTAGCATTTTTTTTTTCATCTTTTTATTATTTTATTTTTTTTATTTTTATGTTTTTTTTGCTTTGCATTTGAGTTGGCTTGTCTGTAAGTGTTGAAAATTCAAATATTAACTTTGTGTCTCATGTTGTTTGTCGTATGTTTTGTGCCCCATTCAAATGACAAGGAATTACATTTCTTATCTACAAAAAGCTAAAAGCAACAGCAGAGATATGATTCGTATATTATAGCATTAAATATAGAAAAAATATTTATGTTATATGAACTTATATGATATACCACGTGTTATTTACAACGTGGACGTGTAAACTTACTACTATACGCATATCATATCTCTAGTTAGTAATTAATTACGATGATTACATATATTAATAGTTGCATAAAACGTATTTAAAAACGAATATAAAAACGCTGTAAATATAAAATTAAGCATACATCTGTTAAGTAATATATGGTGTTTACTTATTAAAGTATTTAAAAACCTCAGTATATAAAATGAAGAAATAAAATCACCGTAAATATGCATTAATGTTTCTTTGTTTATTATATTGGTTAAAGAATTAACGTTACATATAAATGAATAAATGGCATCTTAAAAGTATTTGATAAAAAAAATTGCATTAATCTTCTGTGTGGTATTCTTATTTTATAAATTAGTCAATTACTCGTGTAGTACACTCAAATTAAATAAAAAATATATTAAATAGTCAGTAAAAAGTACTTTAAAAATAGAAAATAAAACTTTGGGATTAAATAATATATAAATTACTTATATATAAAAAAATTAGGTAATAAAATAATATTATTATTTAATTATTTAAACTTTTGTTTTTAAAAAGTTTTCTTTTTAATAGTTTTTTTAAAAATCTGTTTTTGAATGTACTTTTTTATAAATTTTGTTATTTAAAATTTTTGGTTTTAAATTTTATTTTTTTGAAAATTTATATAAACTTTCTCTTTTAAAATACCAATTGTAAAATATTTAATATTTTTAAAGAGTTTGTTGTTTTAGTTTAACTTTATAATTTATAAAAATTACAAATTTTCTAGTAATTTTGTTTTTAGAAATACGTTTTTTAATAAAAAGATCTTTTTTTTAATATTTTAAAATCTGTTTTTTATATGAAAAATGTACTGTAGTTAGTATATTATTTTTAAGTTATTAAGAACACATGACATGTTATTAGAGCACTTTAATTTTGATTTCCTACCTCTTTTTTTATTAAATAATAATATTCAATATATTTTTTGTACATTTTAAAAATATTTTTTAGTACATTAAAAATATATTAATGTTAAGTTTTTATAGTTTGCTACGAAACTTGATCCAAGTAACAAAATTGTTTGCTCAAATTAATCTTTTGATCAAAAAAATTACATCTCATAAACAAAGAGCAAATCGAAAAGAAATTAAAGAAAACACTTAAATACTTTGTAATTAACACTGAATGGAATCAATCGCACGCAATTGTTTATGTATGCACACGATGCAGAAGACTCGACTAATAACCTCCACATATAACCAAGGAACCTAAATCTTACATTCTTACGAAATTAAAGTTTGCATGCATTTCTAAGATACTTTTAAAAAATGTGTCAACTAAAAATTAATCAAGCATCATGTAAGAAAATGTTTTGGAATAAATTCCTTATAGCCAAAATAAGATTAACTAGTGGTCCGTACATTGTCTAGTATCACTTTTAGACGGGTTAACACCCTAATAAGGTTTTATCGTCTCTTTCTTTAAAGCCAAACGTAATACAAATTACAAAATATCTTGTTGAAGTTAAAGTAATAAAGTTATGCCTACAATCTAAAAAATAGTGTATAATACATGTTAATTTGTATAATTGTATGTAGCATCTATATATATTCGATCAACATATATAAAGAATGTACATTATATATGTAATGTGGTTGGATGAACAAAGAATAAATCATCATATCCTAGTGCTAAAATAAATTATTGCGTGATGCCGTGATGGTTAAAAATATAACCATTTTGGACAAAAAAAAAACAAAAAATATGCATTGGAGTTCTTTCTAATTGGTTGGTCTTTCGTACTTTTGACAAATATGCTTGTATATATATGGTAGAATTTTGTGTTGCATTGAAAATCAATAAAATCTTGTATCATCTCAAATAACTGAAGAAAACTTATGCCATATTAAAATAATAAAACTAAAAAAATATAAAATAAAACAAACAATTGTCTTCATTAAAAAAAGTGAAATGTATATATTGCCATCTAAACTTGCAAAATTGTATGTTCTAAATACATAGGTTTTCAATGTATAATATATGGTGTTTTTGTGCATGACTATCGCATATATGCAATTTTACGTGTTCAAGAAAGATATGATACTGATCTTTAAATATTTTAAAGTAACGTATTACACTTGAAACAAACCACGTATTTTTTTTATTAATAGTTGATCACTTGTCCAACAAGTTAAAGTTATACACTTATACGTTCGTTCAACTTTCAATGAAAAAGGATATGACAAGTGGAATGGTGTGCTGTGATGAGGGTGGTGTACTCATATTAAAATGTTGACCATTAAAGAAAGGAAGGGATAAAGAGGGGTTATTGATAATTTTTTTACTTTTGTTTTATCATCTTTGTCTGTGTTGAATGAGTAATACAAATTATTCTTCAAAAATATCACACATTTTTAATATTTAACAGTGATTAAAAAAAGGGTTCTTAACGATATATTATGATAATAAAATGATCTACTCCTCAACCAAGGTTATAAATTCGAATATGTAAGGTGTAGGTCAAGGTGACTTTATTTTAGTAGATATAGATGTTACATAAAAAAATGAAAAAGAAAGCTAGTGATAAAAGAATTGTCATAATGCATCAATATGGTAAAATGTTAGAATTTTAAGACGAAGATGGCATTTGCAACCTTTGGTGTAGTTTGAGGACTAAATTTTAAAATATTAAAAATTGTTAACTTTGGTATAGTTTGTTCTAAGGAACACTTTAAAAAAAATTCTACAATTGCTTAATTATTAGAAAGGTCGAAGGATTCAAGAAACTAGAGTGTGGTTGTGTGCATGGTTTAGAGTTGCTTGCAAGAAAGGTGATATCGATTGACATTAATGTTTGAGGGAAAAAAAGTATTGACCATCAAATAAATCAAAGAAACTCTATATTGTGTTCTTTGTATAAAGTCAGGAGGCTAATCACACACACACATAATTTTTAATTGAAAACTAATATTTATTTAAAACTAAAATAACCATTTATAGAACTTGTTTTAATTTCAAAACTAAAATATAAGAAAATTACTACCTATAGACAAAAGAGAACTATTAACAGTAATAATATTAAATAAGTTAACAAATTACCATTTATGCCCTTACTTTTATGCAAATTCCATCTTTTGCCATCCAAGTTGTCTTAAACGATTTTCCAAGTGGGAATAGGCAAAAGATTACTTCCGTAAAAATGCTTCCTGATCTCCTCTCTAATAATTATAAGTATTAAAAAATACGTATTCATAAAAATATAATAATAATAATATAGTATTACGAAATATAATAATAATGTTATTAAAATATAATACTTTGGAACTTTGTTAATAATTATTTAATAATAATAATAATAATAATAATAATAATAATAATAATATAATAATAATAATATACTATAATATTATTATAATAACATTATTATATTCTAATTTTTATTCGTTTATGTTTAGGTTCGTAATTCTTAAAGATTTACGACTAAGTATGTTTTATTTACTGTTTTGACATTAGTTTTTTTTACGTTATGAGGTCTAATAATATTATAATCGCATTTATGATTCGTTTCATGTTACTTGATTTTTTTTACATATTGTGTAATTTAAGTTTTAGACAATTTTTATTTTTTACTATTATATTAAAAATGTTTTGTGTTATAATAATAATATTAATAATAAAAAAATATAATGTAATAATAATAAAATATAATATTATAATATTAATAGTAATATAATAAAAATAATTATATTACAAAAATATTATAATAATAATAAATATATTATAATATTAGTATAATGACATTATTATATTCTAATTTTTAATTGTTTACGTTTAGGTTCATAGTTCTTGAAGATTTTATATCTACGTGTGTTTTGGTTACTATTTTGGCATTAGGGTTTTTTACGTTGTGAGTCTAACAATTTTATAATCGCACTTATGTTTTGGTTCATGTTACTTGAAAATGACGGTTGCTTTTGCAATAAAGTTTGATTTATTATTTTTGAACAGATTGACAGCCGTTGTAACCGTTTTAATTTTTTGTTTTGATATTCGTGATGACACCATCCCCGTTATGATCAAATAGTCATATTAACATAACAATATAACTTGACCCTTTTTTGCATATTGTGTAATGCAAGTTTTAGACAATTTTCATTATTTGCTATTATTTTTAAAAAAGTTTATGTTAAAATTTTCCGACACAATGACATGTTATGTATTCTAAGTTTTGATTTTTGAAACCATATTTTTATCATTTAAAATTAAGGGTCCCGCCGCAACGCGCGGGTGGCGGCAACCCTAGTTACTTTTATTAATTCTTATGTGATTAAAAATAATTAATTTTAGTTCTTAATATTTTATTGATTCCTATTTGAATATATATATATATATATATATATATATTATCAATTTTTTTTAAAATGAACTGTTATGATATTTTTGTATAAAAAGTTCTTAAAATGCTTAAAAGTTCTTCGGCAGACTTTGCAAATATAAATACTAATTTTACAAGGGTCATGTTAATCTTACACCCGATTCCTTATTTTTACATCGAAACATACGCCTAAGTATTGGGCATAGTACTTTTCGTACAGATTCGTAAGAGAGGTATATCTTACCAATCATTCTCGTGCAAAGAATTATGACTAATGATTGGATTTTTATACGCCTCATATAACCTATATATATGTGGCGTAAAACGTACAATCATATAAAGTGTGATATGTGTTTGTAAGAATGAAAAATTAATACGTAGCGTATAGGCCTATATGTTGCGAATAATAAAGTTATATGTGACGTATATTGCTATACGACTTGTATAAGAATTGAAAATTTGTTTGAATGTACAACTATTTGAAACGATGTTAAGATTCCTTTTGTGTATATATATATATTAAAAAATAAAAAAAATGAGGAAAATAGGTGCAACTCAAATGTAGATTCTGGAAAACATATTGTATTGTAAAGGTGATGTATTATACTCGAGAATATACTGTCACAAATGTCATGTAAGGTTGTTAAACAAGTGTATGGAGTTACGAGTGATGATAATAGACAAAGATCTTGCATTGACGAATGTGTGTAAGATATTTCCGGCCAGACATATCCAATTGGTTATGCAACTGACACATAAGTGAGAACATCTCAAAACGGTACAAGACAAGTTTTACCATGGGTGATTAGAAATTTAGAATAAATTAATTTAGACATATGTGAACGACATTGTGCGAGTTTTTTTGCATGAGATTTATCATTATAAATACAACATGCTCCTTGAATAACTTATAAAAGACAAATGAGAAAGTAATTTTTTCCACGTACATAGATGCATACAAACACTAATAATGTGATTATTTTTAATTTAAGACGTTTTGAATTATTGAATGCAACTAATTAAACGAGCATAAAAAATGTTTGTATTAACTTTGACCAAAAAAAATCGTAACTTTAATCAACATACAGAGCAAATAATCAGCATACAAACTTGAAAAGTAAAACATTTAATAGTTCGCTAACTATAATTGCTAGGCTTGTTAATAAAGTCATAAATTCATAAAGGTTAATATAAATTATGATTTTGAAACTAACAAGATAAACAATATGAGTTTTTATATACAAGGTGTACAGGTAAAATATAAACTTAGATAAATAAATAAGAGATAACTATACACAAACGTAACTAATTTTTCTAACTGTCACAATTAACTTATTAGAACTTTTTTTGCCTCAATTAAGTCATTCAACATACTATGCGTGTTCTAATCCTATATAAATAACCTGAATAGCAGGTTATTGCTAATTTTTCTACTTATTTAACTTATTTAATATAATAAGCGGCGATATAATCATTTTATATAACAAATAATAAATGAAAAATTCTTTAAGATCATCCATATTTACGCAATATATTTGAAAAAAAATAAGTTTTTTTTAACAATGTATGTCAATATTTAACGTTTGAAACTTATTTTTTTTTCAAATATAATGCGTGAATGTGGATAATTTTAAATAATTTTTAATTTATTATTTACTTTATAAAATGATTATATCACCACTTAACATATTAAATAAGTTAAATATAAAAAATTAACAATAACTTGCTATCCAGGTTATTTATATAGAATTAAAACACTCATACTAAGTTGAATGACTAAATTGGGACAAAAAAACTTTCAGTGACTTAATTGAGACAATATGAAAAGTTTGTTACATTTGTGTAGAGTTATCCCAATAATTTTTTTTTGAACGACAATTTGGAATACTGACGGGTCATAAACTCACCCGATCATATCTACACCCAATAGAAAGATTGGTGAGAGAAAACCTCTTAGCCTAGTATGAAACCCCTATTATGTTCATGATCCGTAACCTCTTCAATATTGAAGACATATGATAGTTTTTCTCAACTATTTGAGATGGCCAATAAATAACAAACCTTTTTTACAAATACAAAAAAGTGGACTTGCACATGAACAATTATTGTAGGGTGCATTTATAAGACCCAATAAATGGCCTATTTGGTAGGTGCTACCTATTAACAAACCTAAACTCACCCACATACTTCAATTATTGATCTTATTTTATTTTTTAAATTCAACCATGTATTTACGCGATCACAATAATCTTCTAGCTTTTTAAGAGAACGTAAATATTTATATATCACATATGTCCTAATCCCCATTTATAATTGTGTATATTTTTTATAATTTTTTTCATACAGATGTATTGATTATCAACTTCAAACGATAACTTTGAGCCGGGGACTTTTTCGGAGCAGCATCTCTATCCCAATTGGGATAGAGGTAAGGTTTGTATCTATCCTTCCCCCCAGACCCTACTGAAAAGTGGGAATATACTGGGTAAGGTTGTTGTTGTTGTTGACGGCAAAACTTAAAATTTTATATATTTGCAAAATGTTAGTATTGGATACCGGTGAGTTGGTAACGGATTATGATCGTAGTAAGTGGGTTGTTGGATCAATTATCCATTTGTTATATAATGACACACCGCTAAGTCAAAATCAAAATGATAGTGAGAAGCTAGACATCCGGTAACTTGTATTGCAACGCGTAGTTTTTTTTAATTTGGAAACAGCAACATGTATAAATCAATCACGATTCATTAAACAGTAAAATATATAAAAACAATATTCATTACATGTATGGATTATTTCAAATAAAAAAAAAAGAAACAAAAGGTAATAACTTGTAAAACACTTGGTCTAGTCACAATCTAAATTGCCAATTTTCTTTCTGGCAACCAGTCACGGTCACAGCACACCCTCTCAAACTCCTCACTTACGATGATCTTGATCGTGTGGTCATACAACCGTGTCTGATAAACCGCAAAGTAAACCGCCAGTGTACTCTAGTTCAGATATATTATTATTATTTTCATTTTATTATTCACAGTTCACGTACTCCTCATCACGGGTTATCCCAATATGACCAATTTTGGCCACGATGGGTGACAAATCCCGTGGATGGAGGTCCACCATAAGACCATACTTCATAAACAACGTTAGTGACATCTTTTGCTCAACACGGTGGTTGACCACCACCGTGAGGCGGTGGCGAAGCAATACTGCCGCCGCGATCGACTTCATTTGCAAGTACGCCAAGTCCTTGCCTAAGCAAATTCTCGGCCCGGCATTGAACGATACGAATTGGAATTGATCCTTGATTTCAAACTTTTTGCCATCGTCGGATAACCATCTCTCCGGACGGAATTCGAGAACATCTTCTCCCCAAATAAATTTCATCCGGCCGGTAGAGTAAATTGAATAAGTGATGGCGGAACCGGCTGGAACCACGGTGCCATCAGGTAGCACGTCATCTGATGAGACGTGCTTCGAGTCCTCAGGCACCGATGGATACAGCCTCAATGTCTCAGATAATGCTGCTTTTAGATATGTCAATTGGTCAACTTCTTCGAAGACTAGAGGGTCTTCTAACCATTTACCGATGTCGGTGCCACGTGTTTCTGCCAGAACTGTGCATAGCTCAGTCAAAATTTTCGTTTCAACCCTTGGGTTTTAATTACAAGCCAAAAAACCAGCTTAGCGCGACTGATGACGTGTCACGTCCAGCTAAGATGAAATTGAGTGCCACGTGTTGTAGGAACGTGTCTGAATAGGATTCCTTTTTCTTCATGAACCGAGAGAGTAGGTCATCATGTGGGGTCTCACCGTCAACCTTGTTAAGCAATTCAAGCTTACGTGTATTAATGACAGCCGTTAGATACTTGTCTACATGGCTCAAGCTCTGGCTCAACTCAACCTCCATCCCAAGCCGAAGCCATTTCTTCAGCTTCCATATAGTTTCCGGCAAAATAAAACGTTGTAGCGTGGCTTCTGTGGCTCGGTCAAAGGCCGTAGCGAAGCTGTTTTCGGGTAAACCCGGGGATAAGGTTTGTGGGTCCTTCCCGAAAGCCAAGCCACATATGTTGTCAAAAGTGAGCCGAAGCAAGAGGTCTTGTAAATCAACCGGCTTACCCTCAAGCTCAGCCGTTTTCAATATCGGGCAAAACCTAAGCTTGATGGCTCGACTCACCCAACGAGCCATGGCTTGACGGAGGGTCCGGGTGGTGAATTCCAGTGCGGCAGTCTTACGCTGGAACAACCACGTGTCACCATCTGAGTTAAAAATCCCTTCTCCAAGTAGATCATGAAACACAGCCTGCCAAGTGGGGCCCTTTGGGTAGTTGTCGAATTTAGCCTTGAGAATGTGCTCAAGGTTCTTGGGATCGCACGTGACAGTCACGAGACCCTGTTTTCGGGCTAAAAACGGTATGGGAGATATGCACGTCTGGTACGTGCCACCACACGTCCGGAGATTATCCGAGATCCAATCATGCATGCGATTAGCATTCTGGATCAAGCCCGGTAAGCTACCCAATACGGGCCACACTCGTGGCCCGCTTAGCGACCGTGTGATCGATTTAAACCAGATCACGTACCCAACAACAAGTGACAAAATCAACCATCCGGTACACAAGTCCATCTGACCCGTTGATGCAAACACAGCCACAATGGCACCACACCTGTAAAATTGAACCATGCAACTTCACATACATCTATATATATACATATAAAGTAACAATAAATGAATAGTTTAAAGAATTTTTTTTTATAAATACATAATTTTACAATGTGTATTGAATTTGTATGCTTACCTATGAAGGGTGGTGTTGAATTTGAATTGAATTGAATGGCTATGGAGGATAAGATGGAGGACAGATGAAGGTAAAGATGTATTGGTGGGAAGATAGAGAAATGTGTTAGAAGATGAGTGAATTATATAAGGGCCAAGATATATATGATACAAAGAGAAAGGAGGCTATTAATTAATGAGGTAGCCAACACTTCCTACAAACCAACATTATATGATACATATATGTATAAATGTCGATATATATATATTTAAATGTTTATACAAGTATACAACCTGAAATTGATTATGTATTAAACTGTACATGTGTATGTATGTATCATCATGTTTAACATATAACTAATTTTATGTAAATAACTTGAGAACAACATGATACATATGTATCTAAAAAGTGTGGTAAACGTTTTCAGATTTGTTTTATATGAGTATTATAATTAAAATTATATGTACAAATATTAATTTAATTATGTGGTTCTTGTATTCTTCTACATATAACAGCTTGTGTATTGAATAAACTTTGTGGGTATGTATTTGTATGTATTATAAAACTATATGTACAAATATTAATTTATGCGGTTCTTGTATTTTTCTACATACAACATATTGTGTACTGAATAAATTTTGTGTGTGTATGTGTGTGTGTATATAGGGGTTGTATTCACTAAAACATCTTTTGTTGATATCTTGACCAATGTTTTCATGATCGAATAGATGTTTTGATGTATGCTGGTCGAATCAAATTTGAGAACCAGATGACATAATAAATATTTTTAAAAATTCAAAAAATTACATAATTATAAACAAGGTAAAAAAAATAATTAATGTTCAAACATATAATCATGTTAAAAAAATATAGGGTTTAATTTTAATATTTCATTATTTAGATTTTAATGGAAAAAAACCTAAATCTGGTCTCCAATTCCTATTTAAATCAATAATTAAGATTAAATTGTTGAAAGGGAAAAAATGGAGGAGCATATCAAGGAAATACATTTTTTTTTCATTTTTCAAATTCCCTTATTTTTTTAAAAGATCTTATAACTTTTTTATATGACAATATTTTTTATAATAATCATATAATAAAATTAAGTGTTTCTATTTTGAGTATAGTGATAATATATATATTTTTTTAAAAAAATCAAGTACGTTAATGTTTAAATTGTGTTTTTATGTGTTATATTTTTGTGAGATATATTCTTATGTATTACATATTTGTGATGCATATTCTGTACTGTATATTTTTGTCTTGCATTTATTATATTGTAATAAAAATACACTACACCTTTTAAAAAAATCAAGTAATATTTTAAAAAAGTAGTATTTTATATATATTGTATTGACATGCAGAAAAAACCTCGTAAATTTAAAATTTTTATTTTTTATTATATCAATATTATATTCATGTTATAAATAAAAATTATTTTATTTTATGGTGTAATTTTTTAATCAAAAAATAGTGACATGTGAAATAGTTATGAATATTTAAAAAAATTAAGAAAAACTTAAAATAAGACAACAAAATGTTATACTTAAATTATCATTTCTTTCTTTTTCTCTACCATTTCACATGTTGAATTCTCATTATTTTCTACATTTTTTTGGTAAAAATAATTTTATATTTAAACCTTTCTGTATATGTATCATGAGTGTGATGATTGGCACTAATGTAGGTTTGCATATATGACACTACCACTGGCATTTCTACATATCATGTGATTTTCACCCTTCATTTTTTTTAATTAAACCTAGTGTTTCTTAGATTTTCAACCTTATAAAGGTTATTTGAACCTTTGTATATCAAGAATTCCATGCCACAATAAATATATATGATTTATTTTCCTAAAAAAAGGTGGTATTCAAATGGACTAAAATAAAACCTTTAAAGCAATCCACAATAAATGCCACCAGATGTTGTTGGAAACATATTGATTTGAATTAAATTGTAATGCAACAAGAAAAACAGCGATCACAAATCCATATTAATAAGAAAGTTATTTTTATAATAAAAGATATTTTAAAACAAATAATTACTAAAAAATTGATATCGCCACTTTTGTTTTGGAAAAAAACTAAAAGTAAATAACAAAGATCAGATTTATTTTCTATGTTAGATTTCGGAATGTGATATTTAAAGAAAAACAAAAAAAATCATATTATATTTTAATTGTCATGATTTAATTTGTTAATTATCGGTTAAGGATTAAATAAAAAGGTTAAATAATATGAGAAATATGAAAATGTTATAAAGATATATACAACCTCTGTAGAATATATTCATATATACACACACATACACATAAATGTACGTTTAGATATATATATATATATATATATATAGATATAAATGTATATATACACACATTTTATATACATATGTTTGGAAGATGCTTAATTGATCGAGAAACAATGTTTATTAAGTTTTTTTTCTGTTTTTTTTGTTCTTAACAACTTGTTAATTAGTCTTACTATTTTTTTAAATAATGAGTTATTAAAAACATAATAATGAAATAATACAATTATACTATTTTTAATATGTAAAAAACAATGATAAAATTACAAAATAATTCTTTAATAAATTAAAAACAATGAAATAACACGAAATAATATAAAATGATCAAAATATTTTTATAAAACATGTTATATGTTAAATGAGAAATGAGACTTATGTTTAGTGTTTAGCTTTTATCATTTACGGTTTAACTTTAAGATTTAATTTTAAGATTTTGCTTTAAAATTTGTAGTTTATTTTTTAAGGGTTTTTTTATTTATTTATAATGATATTTATTACTTACCAAAAAAATAATTTGTATTGTTTCATAAGATTTTCATAGATATTAGTAGGTTTTTAATTTATGATAAAAATATATATGTAGTAGTAATGTAGTATTTGTTTCGCACATGTTAGACATTACACATTATAATAAAATCATTTTGTTATATGCATGTTAAGTTATTATAATTATTTCTATTTTCATATTCTTGTAATAATATCTATCTATAGTAATAAATCAAAATAAAATGTGCCACATGTCACTTTTCTAGATTATTCTTATAAAAATTTTCCAGTCTCTTTCTTTTATTAAATGTACCCATATTCAATAATAATAATATTAAATATACTTTTACACATTTTTAAATTAAGAAAGGTTTTTAAAGCATTAAAAAATATATTAATTTTAAAAGATTACATTTTTTTAGAGTCCAAATTATTATGAAATATAAAATATTTAATAATTTTTTCCCAAAACGAAATATTCAAAAAACAAAATTTAATAAACTTAGTGTTTAAATAAATAATAATATTATTTTATTACTTATGTATTAAACTATATAAACGTACTATTAATCATATTATTATTGATTATTGATTATTATTTTTATTTAACCACGTGTAATACACGAAGTATTGAACTAGTATATTATATATCTAAACAAAAAAGAAAAAAAAATATTACACTCGATTTCTTATAAAGTTTCCATGTATTCATCCCCGATATACATTGCATATATAATATAGAGAATAATGAAAAACGTAATAATTATCCTACATATTGACTTTCAAACCACTCTCCCACGATACCCACACACGCTAATCCAACTACTTTGTTCTTCTCATTATGACTTTAAATGTGTTGTTGCACAAGTTTGCCAAAAGAAATTGACGCCAAAGTAATCCACTTATTATGTTTTTGGTCCATGTTAAATATCTTTAATATTTACTTAGTTTGTATATTGCAAAAGGTAACGTCTAGATTTTAATTATTTCATCTTTTATTTTGTTTAGAGTAAATAACTGATATGATCTTTTAGTTTGCTTGTATTTCACTCTTAATACGTAGGTTTCATAAGTTACCTTTAAACATTTGTAGCGCTTAGGTCACTAAATTGACAAATTACACTCACATAAGGACTATATTTGTTATAAATGTTTAAGTTTGGGATCATATGAGTGATTTATGTAACCTATGGAGCAAAAAGGAAATGAACAAACCACACGGACCATCTCGGTAATTTACTTTTTTGTGTATGATATAAGAAGGATGTATAACATTTGTTCGTCTCACAGATTTATGTTTATAAAAATGTTATATATGTTTTTTTATACATGTTATGTATTTTTATTTTATTTTATTTATTTATTTATTTATTTATTTATTTATTTATTTATTTATTTATTTATATGAGTTGATACACATGCATCTCGCCTGCACTCTTGGCTATGAGATACCCATGAAGTTAGTGTGATGACCCGTATTTTTAACGGCTTGTATGAAGAGACATTATTATATACACATCCTGATATCGTTATGCTACAAATCTTTTATAATGACCCCTCTAATATATGAATAAGAATATGAGAACATTTCTAGAAATGACCAAACCCTTCTTTGATTGAGGAGGTTGGTGGAAGTCTAGAGTTCTTCATGTGAAATGCATACACACTTCTAGGAAACTTCATGGAAGGACCATTGGAAATTACAAATACATGCATATAGGTTATGAAGGTTCCAAAATATATAAACTCTCTATCGAATCCGATCCGAATAAACAAGATTTTGTATTTCAGAATAAAAAATGGATATCAGATCCGAATCTATCCAAATCTCTAATTTGGATATATAGGTTTTTTAGATTTTGGATATGATTCTGATTTTTGATTTTTTTGATTTTTCAAATACCCCTGTTAGAGAGTTTATAAATAGGTGTCTTCTTTGACACAAACCACTCCTTAAGTGGTTTGAGTGCAAGTGTTAAGCAATTATGGGAAAGTTGTTTTGGCATTACAAATTTTTCTTGCTTAATATAAATTTTGTGTTTCCTTATTTAGTTGAGCTAAGTGTTGTAGTGAAGCTTATATAGATTACATATGACAAGTGCTATCAGTAGGAGTCTCGACAATAAGCAATGAGCAATTGATCAGATGCATCCAAGGAAAAGGCCAAAAGCTTGTTCACTCCATTCTCTCTCTCTTTTTTCTTTCTTTTAAGATAGAGGGCACTGTCAGGAAAAATATATAAATCAACCAAAATTACACCAGAAAAGGACATTCCCTCTTTTACAATCATCATTCCTACAATTAACTTTAGGAACCCAAAAACTAAAAGGATATATTTCGACACATCTTCCTACCTATACAAATACAAGTGAACCCTACTAATGATAGCCAACATACAAGCCCAAAACATTAACCTATCAACTATAGAATACATATAAAAAGACAATTAATCGCAATACAAGTAGACCAACGATGTCAAATGGTTCTGGTTCCGGTTTTGGCCGGTTCCGGTTTGACCGGTTTAAGGAGAAACCGGTTCCGGTTCCAATTTCTCTGAAAACCCGAAACCGCCCGTACCCACCGGTTCCGGGTACGTTGGCCACATCTAATCATGAAGGCCCAAATAACACATAGCCCATGAACAAGTATCTTTTGATAAGATGCATGCTCCACCTTCGGTAACCCAATAATTAACTAAGCCACCACAACCAGCCCATTTAGCAGCCCTTTCCTTACAAATGTAAAATATTGGCCCAACAACAAAAATTTGCCTCAACAATAGATATCATATAATATAATAATAACAAAACTATGTATCGATTCTTCCTAAGACTACTCTTCAATAACCCAAAATACACCAAGACCCACATATGAATCGATTATCTTGTTATGTTATGCATAAATGTATATTAAACATACATTGTTGTGTTTTAAATTTTAAAACACCATAATTATTTTAAATTTAAATACATTGGGTTGTGCTAACTAAGTTAATGTGTTCTGTATTTATAAACAATGGGATGTAAGTTACGGGCTTTTGGTTATTTTCATTTGGAAGTTGGTTCATACCTATTGTATATTATATATTTATATAATACCATTAAATTAACCTCCAAATTGCTAAATAATAGCCGTTTGATCAAAATTTGGTAAGATGACCGTTTAAAGTCCAAAAATACCTCTAGAAGCAGCGGTTGGCATGCAGTGGTTGTCTATTTTCTTTCCTATATAGTTGTTGTTACCATGTTTTGCTGAAAATAACTCCCTACTAACACTAAAAACGGTGATTTTCCTACTGCAAAAATAACGCCAGAACGAAACATAACTTAAACTTAAATTTGCAATGAAAGTGGGTTAGTAACTTAACATTGCTATCTCTATATAAACCAAGTGATGGATAAAAAAAAAAAAGCACTCTACGCTTGCTTGAGGCTTAACTCGACAGGTATGATTCCACTTTTGTATTCTACCCATTCTTTCTTACAAATATTAATATTCAAACTTATAAGGAGAATTCATTTTTGCAGAAAATGAAGTCCGATGAGTTAGAGCAAATTGCAAAGAAAGAAGAAAAGTTCACCAAAGTAATTCTATCTTATTTAGCTCATTATAAAATTTTCAAAATTATATCTCATTATGATGTTGTTTCATAATTCATATGAAATGTTTAAACACAGCAGCAATTCACCGAAACATATACTAACAATCATGTTATTGAATCTACCGGTTCTCATGAAAATACAAATAAAGAAAATTTTTTTGGTGAAGGTAATTCTGATGTGTATATGAAATATGGTTTCATTTGTTTATATGTTTCATCAGTCATATTAACATGTTTTATTAATTGTTGACACATGTAGAAAGATTAGAAGGACCATACAAATAAGGTAAATCTTTATTTTAAAATTATGAGTTAAAGCTTCGGATATTATTTTTTATATGTTTTTTTAATTGTTTGTCAGTTTAGAAAAAAAATGCAAGTGTCGAAATAATTTATTACAACAGACACTTCAGTCCTTACAAGTCACAACGACATCACGAAATTAGCGAGGATGCTATTTATTATTTATATGTGTTAAAAGTGTATAAATTATTCATAATTTGAAAATGATTATATTGTTTATTCATTAAACTGTTAAATAATGTTTTAACTTAATCGTTAAATTTCAAAAAATTGTTGCATTTAAAACCAACAAGTGGGTTACTACCCGCGCTCCGCAGCGTGACGTAAGTTGATTTTTTATTAAATGTTAAAACACTTTCCAAAAGATAGAAGGCCAATCATTTTTAGTTTCAAATTCTTCAGCCTAACTATATCTAAGATAAATATGGGTGTTAGTCTCAAAACTTTGAAGTTTCCTGTAATCTAGATAGCAAACTCTAAAACATGTGTCTGTATTATGGGTGTTCTTTGAGGTAGGCTATGATCACTGGAGCTGCTCATATCCTTGTGCCATCATGAGTGGCATACTGCACATCCATTTTAGTTTAATCTCTTCTCTGGACAATTACTCTTTGAAAACCTTTTGGGGGTTTTGGAATGTTGGGTTTATCCATGACCCAAGTTCTAGAAGAATCATACTCCATATCAGCAGGAGTGTCACACACAATTCCCTCAAGCTTGTTGCAAACAAATGGGTCTTCATTTTGCTTACTTCTGTACTCTTTAAACTGGTCCTCAGTTGCTAACATCGAACATTTGAAATAGTCGTTACATTGAACAACAAATGTGTCAACTGAACTCTGAGATGACCCCCTCAATTTCTGCATAAATTCAATACAAAATTCAAATCGGAACAACAGACCCAGATAGATAATGGATATATAGATGCTATCTGTTTAAAGCCAAGATAAGTATTATTATAGGCATACCCTTTATATATTATGTGATAATTTCATGAAATTTAAACATAGGTACATAATTTACAGCAGCATACACATGTTACAACAATCACACTTTCTCAATTTCATTTTTATTGCTATTTTAATTATTTCTTTTAGCACAATCTAGTCATTTTATTATAATAGTATATACTTCTGTTTCTGTACGTCTTTAAGGTATGAATTCTATAAAATGCCATAGCATAGGTCCATGAATTTGTTGTTGAACACAGCCATACTTTCAGACTTAGAATTCATCTGAAAATGAACTGAGCTAGGTAAAAAGAAAACACTAAATTAGCAGCCGTGTGAATATAAGTAATTTTCTATAAATGTTGAAACTCGTAGGACACTTGATCGGTGTCGAAGTACCAACCAAAAATAAGATTTTTAACTCAAGTCCTACTACCCAATTTAGTTAGGGAAGTCAGGTATTGATCTACGAGAAGTCAAGTGGAAATCACTTTCAACACAAGTCACTTAACTAGTTGCAATGAAAAAAAATAAACTTTGAATCGTTGGGTTTTGAGTTGCAAACAAAACAAACTTATAAAACATAAAACACTTCATTAAAAGACTTGTAAACAATAATTGAAAATGTGATCACTTCGGATTTCAAGTTAGTAAAATAACTAGGTCTTGTATACTTGTTAGTTGGAAATCACATAGACATGATTCATGCGTAGATTATTAAACAATTATGATTTGGAAACAAGTCAATGACTTTGTTCACAACCGATAACTAGACCGATGTTGTTGACTAAGTTAATTACTTGTTTCACAAATGTAGGATTTCTAGAATACTTCAAAAACCAATAACATTGAACTTGTCAATAGATGAAAGCAAGCAATGAGATTGAATTTAAAATTGTAAACTAAACCGAAAATCGTTTATCGTTTCACAATCAAGCAATATTGAACTTGTAAATCTATGAAAATAAATCCAATACCAATGTTTAACAAATGAAAAGAAAACCTAGTTATCAAACATAACCATTCACCCAGAGATGATCACGAAAAATTAGTCGGACATTCCAATAGTTGAATCTTCAAGTTCTTGGAAGAATTGCATGATTAGATCTTCAATTCCCTCTTTGGATTGATGATTTGGGGCTTTAGAATGCTCTAAAATGCTCCAAAAACATCCAAGAGTTCGTCCCAAAGTGATGATATGCGACTAGGGTTGATTTGTACCTTAAATACACCAAAAAAACGCACAATTAGGTGTTTTCCGAAAGCACCCGGCGTAACTTACGCCCAGGCCCCCATCTTACGCCTCCTACCCTCTGTTTTACGGTTCCATTACGGTGAAAAAGGTACCCGGCGTAAGTTACGCCTTCTTGGGTGTAAGTTACGGTCGAGCATACATCATTTTTACGCAATTTTCATATATTATGGATTCTGTAACTCTTCTCCTAGCCCAAGATATGTCTCTTCAAAGTTTCGACTTCTACTTCATGTGTTTGCATATTCGGATGTGCTCGTTTTGCTTCCTGTTGTACGGTTTCCGTCTAAACTCATCATATTACTCCATTTAACATGCAAAGCCACAATAAACCGTGGTAGCTTCTATTTGAATGACTAAATGTATAAAAAACACACAATAACATTCTTTTAATACTTTATAATCACAAACAAACCCTAGTCATCAACACTCCTACTTTATTACAATAAACAAAAGCTTCTATTTCACTATTTGACATAAGAGAAAAATAACAACCGACATGGCGACATTAAACAAAAATCCAGGAAATATATTTCATCAAATGCAGGAAAAGTGAAGTTTTCAATTTAATTTATTAGAATTCATAATTTTTTGCAACATGAGAGGAGATTGAGGGGAGAAAAAGTGAATCGTTTGGAAGCCAAAAAAACAACCGGTGAGTCAGGTACATACGGAAAATTATAAATGTGTGCAACAGTTGAAAATATTGATAACTGATGCAAAAAGTTTTTTATCAGGGCAAAGACAAAATAAGATTGAACCAATCCTTTATAGTTGCAAGGAGGATTCCTCAAGAAAGATAGTTTCAATTAGAATGATTCTTGAAACAGATTTAGTATGATAAGATAAAGATAACGATTTGATCAAGAAAACTAAAGAAGAATCAAATGAAACCTTAATCGCATTTAGTGGGATGATTTGGTTGTCAAGAACACCAAACAAAGTATAAATCATTAAATGTAAACCAAAGGTGAGCATACCTCAAATCTTCAACAACAAAAAAAAGATGATGATGTTGACGACGCAGTAGGAAGAACGTGAAGGAAGAACGTGAAGGAAAGCCCTAGAAATGAGAAGTTCCAGGCAGAAGAAGGCAGAAGAAATGGTAAAAAGATGAAGGAGTTGTACCGGATGCAATGAAATTAGTACGAAATGAACATTAGTTTCTTCTCTATACAAAACTTTGGTTTTTAATATATACATATAATCATTGGCACATTTTACTTCATGCGATGTAATATTTTATATTTTGTTATTATTAATTTTTTTAGATGAGTGAGATTGAGAATCAAAGCAAAAAACATGAACGAACAGGAAAAGGCTTGCAGCTCTTGAAGGATGATACAGCTGACTCACTTGAGTCTTACAAGAAAAATTTAAAGATCTCTCAGGTTAAATTTTTAGTGCTAATAGACCTGTTACATGACTTTATTACTTTTAGTTCGAAAATACTTTCATGATATCACACTAGGTTGTTCAACTTTAAGCATTCATCTAGGTTTATCTTTTAGTAATGTTTTTACTTTTAATGTTATTGTCTGTTATGCTAATGTTGTTGTACTTTATGTTTTTAATTTTAAAATGTTATCATTTTTTTATTTTAATGTTCTTTTATTATATTTATCAATGACTGTTAAATATAGGAGTAACTAACTCTTATGCACAAGGGTTTTATAAATATATCATTGTTAGATTATTTTTAAATGAGTAAGTGAAAATATTTATCTTTTTTATTTATTGTCTGCTAATGTTGCTGCATATTATGTTTTTCATTTTAAAAATGCTCTTCTATTTATTTTAATGTTCTTTTATTTATCGATGATTATTTAATATAGGAGCAATTCTGTTATGCACAAGGGTATTTATTACAAATAAATCACTGTCAAGTCTTTTTTAAATAAGTTAGTAATATATAAAAAAATTATTAAATCTTAATTTTTACTTGAAATATTGATTAGTAATGTTGCGATTATATATTTATTCAGACCAACTTTTTATAACCATTTTAAAAGACTAATAGTATTACTATAAATATAAGGAAAAAATTTGTGTAGTTTTATTACGCATTCATATTCCTTAATTTTTACATTTAATTTTCCAAAAAAAACATTTAACACATAAGTTTAAGTTCATTAATATTAACATTAAAAAATATTATTTTTTACTTAATGTAATATTTATAAGAATTTTTAATATGACCAATATTAATACCATTAATTACTATTGCTATTAAGTCTGATAATTTTAATATTTTATTTCAGCTACAAAGTTTTTTTGTCACAAACACATCATAATGTAGTCCCATTATCATTATCACAATTATATTTATCATTATTCTTATTATTCTTATTATTAATTATTATTATTAATTATTATTATATTTATTTATTATTATTGTTTATCATTTTTATATTAATTATTATTATTTATTTACTATTTATATTATTTATTACTACTATTTTATATTAATTTATTATTATTATTATTTTATTTAGTATTATTATTTTTATTATTATTATATTATTATTACTACCATTTAATATTATTTATTTATTTATTTATTATTATTATTATTATTTATTGTTATAATATTTATTATTTATTATATTTATTATTATTATATTTATTATTTATTACTACTATTATATTTTTTATTATATTATTTGTTATTAATTATTATTATTGTTATTAATATTATTATATTATTGTTGTTATCGTCATATTACATTAATAAGCTACACAATAAGTTGATCAATTAGTTTTTGTAATGACAAATTAAATGTTAGACAACATATAACAAATTTTATTAAAATTTATTACTCGTGATTCTAAAAATAATCACTATGCTTATTTATAGAAAATTATCATATTGCATTAATAAGAGCTATAATTGATCAATATAGTTACTAATAAATTTATTAGTATTGTTTATATATACAATAACTAGGTTAAATCCCATGTGTTACACGGGTTGAAAACTAAAATATTACATACTTTGTAAGAAAACTTCTTTTTTTTATAGAACTTATATTTTTCTAAATTACGGGTTTAAAATTTTTTAATTTTTAAAAATTTGGATTTTTAGAAAAAAATCATTTTTTACAAAATTTTGTTGAATTGTGTGTATTAATAAAAAATATTTTATTTTGAATTTACTAAAAACTATTCTTTAATATAAAAAGATACTAGGTTAATACCTCGTGTATTACATGGGTTAAATAAAGAGATATAATATATAAAACTAATGAAAAATTATACATTAAAAGATGATTTTTTTAATCATATAATTAAAATTTAGTATAACTTAATACTTTAATTAATAAAATAATCATATTATTTCTTAAAACCCTAATTTTTCAAAGTTTGTTTTCTTCAAACATTTCATTTTTTGAAATTTATAATAATTTTGTTTTTTTTTAAAAGTGTGTATTTAACATTAATATAGTTGTGTTGTATTAAAAATCTTTTTTAAATTTAAAATTATATAATAGATATAATTAATATAAGATGCAATTAATAAGAGAGATGTGAGAAAATAAAGTTGAGGTGATATAAAAACATGACATGTGTCCCTAAAAACCTTTATTTATTATAATAGATAGATTTTTATTAGCATTTTTAATAAGACTAGTAATTTTTTTTTTAATTTAATGTTAACATGGGTATCGTTTATATTTCCCTTTGATGCGGTGGATAATTTTTAAAATGAAGATAGCTACAGTGCAAATATTAGTTATATTTTGCTGATGTATAATTTAATATTACTAGATATCTACAATTATAAGCTTATAGTATTCATTTAATTTAAAGGGAGTCTAATTGTATAAAAATTAAATCATACATTTTTTACTTATTAAAACCCACTACACTATCTAATAAGAAGCCTGTTATAAACTCGGTACTACTAATTATATTCGATGGGCTTTTAATTAAGCAAATTGTGTTATACATAGTTGAAACTTGAAATATGGTCCCTTAAAATAGCTTTTTTAATTTTGTAGACGGTTTTTAAACCCCAGTTCACCTCTATGGCACTACCCCCAATGATCATCGGACACCACCCTTGTGAAAACTGACGAACTTATCTATTTAATGAAGTGCACAGGCATAAGATTCAAATTACCAGATTCATTTCCTACCTGCTTTTTTACCTTTCTATGGAGTTAAAAGTAAGTAAATTATAATGTTTTTTTTTTAAATTTTTTGATGTCTGTGTGCATAATAGTTGCTTAAGGTTGATTAGGACATTAGGTTATGTAGGTTTGGTTTTTAAATGTCGTCTGCATATAAACCTTTTTATGTCCATGACATTTCAGGATTAATGTCCAACACAATAATATACAACTAAAAAAAATATAGAAGACTTATAAAATGATATTTTTCAACAAAGGACCAAAGCTTATACGTTTGTCTCATCCTGGGTATCAATTCAGGTGTAAAATTGTAAACATTAAAAATTAATTATTAAAACGTTATAAACCAAACATAACATGCACATGTTTTTATATATACACACCTTGTGTGTACTTTTACATTATGTTAATTGTTATATTTAAGTAATCATTAACATCCAACTATTATTCACGTTATGTTAATTATAAGAACATTTCAACAAATGTTCTACATCTTTCTATAAAAATTATCCTTAAGCAAATTTCTGTGCATTTGTTATTAAATAAATGTTAATAAAAAATATACTTGACAGATAAAACATATTATGGCGTAACTCTCAATTTTGTTAATAATGTTATCAAGATTTTATCACGACTTCAAGCAAAATATGCTTGTCAATTCAAGCTTGTTTGTAGAGAATGGTTGAATTTCTTGTCAACCAAAGATTTTGGCATGATTCACTGTGGATACATGTTAAAGGCACCAGAATGGAAAATCATGTCAATTTGGACATACGTGAACCAAGATCTGTTCATACCTTTGGGTACTTGTCATCAAGTTTTTGGTTAGAAAGTAAAGAACGCCTCTCGTTCAAGTTTTGTGTGTATAATTTGTTAAATTTGGCTACCTAGATGGCATGTTGTTTTTTGCCTTAAAAATACTTGTGAATTGGTCATTTGGAACCCATTGACCAAAATCTACAAGAAGTTGTCTAACTGTAAACATCAAGGCTTTTTAAGGTAAAATCTAATATTGTCGGAGATTTATGTTGATTTTTCAAATGACTACAAAATTCTACATATACGACGTAAGCAACATACAACTGTCATTACATCTATTCTATCCGCTAAACTCATGGAGGAAAGTAAAACTCTTAAGAGAAGAACATCATTACAATACTACCTATGATCAGTCACATGGTACTCTATGTGGCAAAGTATTATATTTCATAGTCGACAAGTATACGAGTACTCGTGTGCAAATGATATTACATTTTGATGTAAACTTAGAAAAACTTACATACTTAGATTTTCCATAAGTGTTGTCAATAAACGGTTGTCATAGCAACATAGTAAATCTGCAAAATTAAATTCAAATAATCAGCTATTATGGATTATATGAGTATTCAGTTGAGTTATGGAAGAAGAAAGATGAAAAGTATATGAAATTGGTCTCCTTGCCGAATCTATGCATTCCACTTCCCTTATATAGCTTTGTTACCTATGTTGTTAAAGATGACAACCGGATTATGATGACTGATTTGGGAGAAATTTATGTAGTAGATTTAAGTATGAATAATGTTGGTATATCATATCCTTCTAAATACTTTCGAGCCGTAAATGGACAATATATTTCGAAACTCTTATTTCCCCCATTTAGTAGTTCTTTCAAGCATTTAGGTTAGGCCTAGCTGTTGTTGAAAGAATAGAGGTTGTTTCGGATCTTGGAGTAAGGGGAGAAGGGCTGAGCGCCGGTGAAATGCTTTTTGAGACTTACCCCACTCAATGGAAATTGTTTTAGGCATGTCTTGATTGTCTTTTTTCCCGGTACCGTTCGAGAATTGGCTTCGAATTGACATTTCTGTCATGCTATTTTAATTTTTTAGGACTTTATTTTTTGTATATGTTGTATTGGGGTTAATTTTTAAATATATATTTGTATGGTGTCAGATTGTTTTTTACAGTAATGTTTAATTTCACATAGGACAGTGTCGATGATTTTGGTTTATGTTTAGGTTATTTTGATATATATATTTGGTTATTGGATGATCAAGAATAATCAGGAGAATACCTATAATTTTAGTGATACATTACAAATTTAAACATAATATATGTGTATAATCAACTTTTATTGCCAATGATTAGGTTAGTTTTACAAAATAATATCTTTATTTTATTTGTTTTATAAGAATTGTTTTTTAGTTTTTTATGTAAACATATATGAAAGAAAGACCCGCAAGAAAAACTGCATAAGAATGCACTTAAATTGTCAGACTAACAACGAATACAAGTACGAAAATTGAATGCTTAATTGTAATTAATACAGATCCTTCTAAAACGGACCATAAAATAAGCAACTATATTTAACCCAAGCGTGCATATATTTGAGGGGTCGGGTTGGGTAACGGGTCAGATTGAGTTTGTTAGAATGAGTGCGGGTCAGAACGATTTTAAGCATAATCAGTTCTGGTCTAATGATGTTCTAAAAAACATAATTTAATTTAACTTAAGATGTGTTAGACCGTGGGTGTGCCAAGGCACCAGGCGTGGTTGGGCGTTAATGGGCGTGGCACACCGCCCCCTTGGGCGTGAGAGGGGCGTGGGTCATGTGGCGTGACTAGAACAAGGCGTGGGTGGGTGGTTTGGGTATTCGACCGTTGCACATAAAAAAAAATTAATAAAACCTATATATAAAATCATCACAAACTCTCTAATATTCACATCTCACTCTCTAAAATCTTCACATCTCACAAAAAAAAATCAAACAAAAATCAGTATTTTTATAAAAATGGAGTTTCTACGAGAGGATGACGATTTTAGCGAAGGAGAAGATTTTTAATCGAAGCCGCACAACTTACTCTCTCGACATCATCAGACAACAATTGAAAGACCTTTTCTAACTAGAAGAGCACGAATTAATCAAGATCGTCTTGGCTCACGAACGTCTTGTTGAAGATTATTTTCAGAAAATCCGAAATACCCCGAACATTTATTCCGGCGTCGGTTTCGTATGAGTCGGAATCTTTTTTCACGAGTGCGTAATGATTTGGAACAAAACTATGATTTTTTCCAACAACGGTGCGACGGAAGAGGAAAGATCGGGTTTTCCGGTCTTCAGAAATGTACTTCTGCAATACGGCAACTAGCCTACGGCACTAGCAGCGATTCTTTTGATGAGTATTTACAGATGTCTGAGCAAATGGGGCGAGAATGTGTTTATAAATTTTGTAAAGGCGTAATTAGATTGTACGCGAAAAAATACTTGAGGAAACCAAATTCATATGACATCCAGCAGATTTACACGTTTCATGAAGAGGTTCATGTTTACCCGGTATGTTAGGTAGTCTCGACTGCACCCATTGGGAATGGGACAATTGTCCAACAGCACGGCGAGGTCAATTCCAACGAGGCGACCATCCAAGACCAACTTTTATGCTAGAAGCTGTTGCGTCTCAAGATCTTTGGATATGGCATGCCTTCTTTGGTGCATCGGGATCGAACAATGATATAAATGTTCTAGATCAGTCGCCGATTTACAACGATCTTATTGAAGGCAAGGCACCCGGTCAGCAGTTTATTTGCAACGACACAACATACAAATACGGGTATTATTTAGTCGATGGTATTTATCCACAATGGGCTACTTTCGTGAAATCGTTTACATCACGACAAACTGAAGATGAAAAACGTCTGTATTTCCAAAATCGTCAAGAGGGGACAAGAAAGGATATTGAACGAGCATTCGGCGTTCTAAAGAAAAAGTGGCACATGATTCAACACCCTGCTAGATCATGGAAGCCAAGTCGTATCCGAAACGCGTTATACGCATGTGTGATACTACACAACATGATAATTGAAGACAACGGTCGAGCGATATGTGAATTTTATGAAGAAGACGATCCGAATTTGTTGAGCATGTGGAGATCAACGAAGAAGAAAAACAAGCAAACCGTCGAAGCTTCGCAACGAGGATACACATGCGAACCTCAAAGCCGATTTGATTGAACATTATGGAAAAATCGTTTTTATTAATTTTTTTATTAGTTTGTATATTTTTATTAATTTGTAATTTTTTTTAATATTTTTGTTAGTTTGTAATTTTTTTATTTATTTTTTATTAGTTTGTAATTTTTTTTATTAATTTGTAATTTGTTTTTATTAAATTATATTTCAATTTAATTTAAAAAGGAATGATGACGTGGAGTGAGTGGGTAATGGGGCATTTCCACCAAAATGGTGGGGTGAGTGGTTGTGGTGAGTGCTTATGTGGCGCCTACGTGGCGCATACGTGGAGTGAGTGGGTAACTTGGCACACCCAATAGTCTTATAAGTAAACAAATAGTCTATTTGGATAATTTTTAGTGATTTTCTCATCAAATATATTATTAATCATTCTTAAATGTTTGAATTCATTGCATTTACATAATTTTTTGGTTACCTATCTTGACCCGTATTGTGTTTAAGTGTTACCAATCTCAACCCATTCAATATAGCTTAGTGTCCCAAACTCAAGGTATGAAACCATCAGACTCGCAAACTCAAGACGAATTTCAGTTTTCACAAAACATGAAATCAAAAGGATTAAGCAATGTTTATCGCTTTGGTTGCCCATTTTGCGAGACATATTTAAATGTAATAAAATTGAATTATTTGTTTTTTTTTAAATTAAAATTTTGACAAGTACAGCCAGTACTGATCAGTACGGCCTGATTTTGGGGTGAAAAGGCCAAAACTAGACCATCTGAGCAAGACGGCACGTACAGATCAGTACGGCCCGTCTTGATTCAAATCATTGTCCTATGTTTCAGGGAATGTCTGTATGATGAATGAGACGGGCCGTACTGGCCAGTACGGCCCGTCTTGCTCCCAATCATTGTCATAGGTTGTCAGGGAGAATATTTGACCGAGTACTGAGACAGGCCGTACTGGACAGTACGGGCCGTCTCAGAGGTGTATTTTTAAAAAATGGGGTGTAAGAATAACACAACCCTATTTGATATATAAAGTTTTAGAATTTCGGCAGTAGATACAAGATAGTATGATATTATATAAATTTAGTTGTGCTCGTGAAATTTGTTACCTTTCATAAAATTAAACCACGTTATGCCATCTTTGACGTGACTGTTGATGGTGATCCATAATCTATAAGCAAAAAATGTTTATATATATCAATCCATCTTACAAAAATAAAAGTTGATTGTAAAATATGTTATATATCAATCCATAATCTAATGCATGACAGAAAACTTGAAAAATATATTATAGGTACATTTGTATCTTGGCAAGGAATTAAATATTTGTTAACATTGCTATATTTATATAATTTAAAAGTTATAAAGTAATTCTTTTGTTATAGATATCGTTGATAAAATCATCATGGGTGAGCGCTTGAAGTATCAATTTACTTTTATGATATTTTTAAGGTGTAACGTATGTCATTTAATTGCCTAATTTTTGTTTTAAGTTTTTTACTTTTTCATATTAATAATATTAATTATTTTTGTCTTTTACCAATAAAACATATTTACAATAGGGTCATATAATACAAATGTTTTTATATGACACAAGGAACATTAATATTGTGAAGACTTATCTAGCAATCAAAAAATATGTATCTCAACTCAAGTTGGTGTATTTACCATAAAGTAAGCAATACTTTCCATGCATGTCCTATACTTAATATTTATGTTACATGATGTATAAAATTTAGTTGAATTTCTATCTTGTTTTTACAATGAATATTTTAAAGTCTACGGATTTACAAGAATTGCGTTTGAACCAAAAATACCCGAGGCATAATATATTGAAACCATGGGTCATTCTCACTGCCCATGTTAGTTGTTTATTTTCCTTTTTAGTTCACTTGTCAATTTTTTTATTGTTTTTGAATGAAATAAATATGTAATTGTAAACATAATTACATATTTTTTATTATTAATGTCTTATTAAGAAAAAAAATTAGTTTATTTATAACATGTAACATACGTGTAATACTTAACTTATTTAAGCTTGCATACCAAAGAGGCATTGCCTTAATGGTACTCCAAGATTCTTCCAAATGGGAGGTCTTGGGTTCAAATCCCTCCCGCAGCGAAAAATGTGTATGTGGGGGGGAGGGTCAGGGGTTTTCCCAGTGGAGTTTCCTCCTGAGGTGGTTGTGGTGGCTCATGGTAGGTCCAGGTAACTAAACCTTGGTGACATGGCCTGGAAACAGTGGGTTCATACGATTGAGACCTTCGCCATTCAAAAAAATTTTTTAAGCTTGCATACTTTCTTCATTATTATTCATAGCTACCTGTAATAAATGTAGTGGAATGTTGACATTAAAACCTATAGGCGCATGTTATATTAATCGTTGCATGCTAAACATTAAGAAACTAGCATTGTTAGTTATATCATTTTTATAAAAAGTTATTATAATATTATGTAATAAGAGGTGTTTTTTTAAACGGATAATTTTTTAAGCAAAATAAAGAAAAAACAGTTTTTTAGGTTTTTTATTTTCTTTTCAAAAAGACCGTGCTCTCAGAGTCTCAGATAGAGGTGGCCAACGGACACGGACCCGGAACCGGTGGGTACAGGCGGTTCCTAGTTTTCAGAAAACTAGAACCAGAAGCGGGACCGGAAAACCCGGAACCGGTTCCACCCTCAAACTGGCCAAACCCGAACTGGAAACGGCAAAAAACCGGTTGGAACCGGTCAAAACCCAGAACCGGAACCGGTTCTTGACTTTGTTGACCGGAACCGGAACCATTTGGAACCAGAACCGGTTCCAGTTCAAAAAAAACCCGATTTGGCCACCACTAGTCTCAGACTCTCTGTCTCAACTCTCAATCTCAGACTTAGGAGCTAGGCCCAATATTTTGGGTTTAGTCAATTAGGCCCAATCTGGAACGCGTTCTAACTTCTACATTTATAATAGGTGGCTTTAGGCTTGTTTTTATTGTTTATGGCCAACAGTTTGGGCCTAGGCTTAGGCTCGAGATTTAGCCCGTTTGCTTACATCTATCTTTAATTCTTTATTATGTTGCAAAATGAGCGTTTGTTGAAACTTGAAAGTAGATAAAAACGTGATGTGGCCCAATAAGAAAAATAATAGCTTTCTCCTCAAGTTTAACTCATTTTATCTTCAAATGAAGCTCCAAATTCCCACTATATCACTGACTTATTTTCAAACATAGTGTTGATAACGTTGAACAAGAAAGTATTTATACATTGTTCAAGATTTTAAGTTCATACTATTTAATATTTATAACGTTTTTTCATTACATTAAACTAAAACTGAACTACTTAAAGTTTGAAAACGAG
Organism: Mikania micrantha; assembly: GCA_009363875.1. NCBI lineage: Eukaryota > Viridiplantae > Streptophyta > Magnoliopsida > Asterales > Asteraceae > Mikania > Mikania micrantha. The sequence continues at coordinate 76,436,917 of CM018694.1, read as the reverse complement.
CCTAACCGTAACGTTCTTAATTTGGTTTTAGATTTTTTAACAGTTTAGTTTTAGATTAGCTTTTCCTATTTAGGAAAATGCATTTTAGTTATATCTATAATACATACATATACATATATATATGTTATGAACAATTCAATCCAATCCAGTTTAATTAAACGAACATTTTTTAGATAATTCATAAACCAAATTGGTTAGTCTACGATGAAAGGTAATTACTTCGTTCATAATTTTTCAAAGGTGTCTTTACTACTAGGGCTATAAACGAATCGAACGAGCCATTATTTGTGTTTGTTCGTTTAACTTCTAGCTTGTTCACGAATTGTTTTGTTCATTCATTAAGGAATTTAACTTATTCACGAACGTTAACGAACACATATTATTTAACAATAAAATTCAGCATTCTTAATCTCAAGCATTAGAGATAATCATTAATAAATATATAAATTAAAATATTGTAGTATTAAACTAAAAATAACTTAAATATTATGGTATTAAACTAAAACTATATATTAAAAATATACAGCACATTTAATGAATAAATATAATAAATGAACTTAACCGAACATAAACGAACGTAAACGAACATGTTACCGAGTGTTTACGAACACAAATGAACGAACACGATCCATGTTCATGTTCGTTCATTTAACTAAATGAACGGAATTTCTTGTTTTTGTTCGTTCCTTTATTAAACGAACAAACATAAACGACCTTCTTGCCGAACGGTTCATGAACTGTTCGTTGAACGTTCGGTTCGTTTACAGCCCTATTTACCACCACTCTAGAGCACTAGAGTGTAGGCTCAATGTCCTCAACACCCCCTATTCTGGCAACCGATGGTCACAACATGTATGATGGTTTGTTTAATAGTAACGCTAGTTTGACTTTGGTTGATAGTTGTACTCAACACATGAATTGTTAATGAATCATGATTTAAATCTTCATATTTGTGCTTGTGTTTATATGTTAAGTCTATATAACAAATGACAACCTCTAGCATCATCAAGTTCACAAGTGTGACCCCAACTATTAATATATATTATTATATATATTATAAAGCATGAAAATGAATAGTAATTATATATATAAAATAATATACATAGTAAAATAGTGAATAACACACACACATATATATATGGTTTGTATCCTATAAAAACCCGATTTTAAAGAGAAACCCTTAAACTTTATATGGGTTGTCCACTTGGAATCTTGAAAATAAACATGTGGTCCATATTAACCCACATGGCCACATTAAAATTAATTTGTTTATTCAAAACCTAATTTTTTATTTAGGTTTAATGTAGGTGTCTGTTCCATATGATGACGTTTTGATAATTTAGTCTTGTACCCCTAGAATTTTTTTTTAACTTTGAAAAACAGTAAACAGAGATGTGTGTATTAAATTTGAGAGATTTGCTTATAAATTTTGTTTTTATTAAATTTGAGAGATTTGCTTTAAGATTTTGGTTTTTGTTGTAATTCAAACGATTGGTTACCGGTAAAAAAAATTTTGAGAGTAATTTTTTCTTATAATTTGTAACATATTTGTAAGGATTTGTATGATTTTATGAAAAATTGTATAGAATTCGTGATGAGAGATTTGATTTGCTATGTAACATATGCTTCTGTAAATGATATATAATACCACTCTCGGAATCAACTATGATAACCCGTCGCAACGTGCGGGAGGTTAAACCTATATATATTAAAAGGCAGTTGAAAGAAATAACAAAGTTTTGTTTTTCGATTTTGATGCTAAAACTTTTAAAGTTTTGTTTATTCGATTTTGCCACTAAAACTTTTATATATTATAAGGTTTTGTTTTTTCGATTTTGGCCACTAAAACTTTTTAAAGTTTTGTTTTTTCGATTTTGGCCACTAAAACTTTTATATAATATAAAGTTTTGTTTTTTTCGATTTTTGCCACTAAAAGTAAAGTTTTGTTTTTTCAATTTTGGTCACTAAACCTTTATATAATATAAAGTTTTGTTTTTTCGATTTTGGCCACAAAAACTTTAAAGTTTTGTTTTTTTTCGATTTTTGCCACTAAAACTTTTATAAATAAAGTTTTTTTTTTCGATTTTGGCCACTAATACTTTTAAAGTTTTGTTTTTTTCGATTTTGGCCACTAAAGCTTTTATACAATATAAAGTTTTGTTTTTTTGATTTTGGCCACTAAAACTTAATAATAAAGTTTGTTTTTTCGATTTTGGCCATTAAAATGTTTATATAATATAAAGTTTTGTTTTTTCGATTTTGGCCACTAACACTTTTTAAAGTTTGTTTTTTTGATTTTGGCCACTAAAACTTTATATAATATAAAGTTTTGTTTTTCGATTATGGCCACTAAAACTTAATAGTATTTTTTGTTTTTTCGATTTTGGTCACTAAAACTTTTATATAATATAAAGTTTTGTTTATTTGATTTTGGCCACTAAAACTTTTAAATTTTGTTTTTTCGATTTTGTATAATTTTATGTTGTTTATATATATAATTGTATAGAGTATGTGATGAGAGATTTGATTTTGATATGTAACTTATGATTTTGCAAATGATATATAATACCCGTTCTCGAGAGAGTACTGTGATAACCCGCCGCAACGCGCGGGTGGGATTAAACCTAGTATATATTAAAAAGCAACCAAATTGAATAGTAAAATATTTATATTATATTGGAATATTAATTAATTAATTAATTAATACATATATACACATATACTATTTCAATATAATATGCATATATTATTAAATAGAATGAATATTATAGTAAAAAAAACGTGGTTCTTCCTAGGGTTTCAGCGATGTTTGGAGGAGATAACGGTAATTTATTTGTTCTCATAAAAAATCAAGGTGTGTTTAGAGATTTTAGTTTTTTTTTTATTTCAGCCAATTGGTTGCCGGTGAGAAGGATTTTGTGAGTGATTTTTTCTATTATTTTCGTAACATATTTTTATGGATTTTGTATAATTTTATTTTTTAATGAGAAATTAGGATAGAGTTCATGATAAAATATTTGATTTTGCTATGTAACTTATACTTATGCAAATAATATATAATACTCATTATCAGGACCCGCCGCAACGCGCGGCGGGGAAAAACCTAGTTGACATTATGTCCAAACATTTGAATAGTTCCACGCATTCGTATGTGAATCGTTCTTAGGTTAATTCGATAGATAGTTTATAGTATGTCAAGCAATCGTTTGAAGTACACTCTACTTAGTTTAGTTAAAGAACATATATATGGTTGTGTGTCTTAAATGGTTGTGATCACGTTAATCGTTTACTTGATATAAGCTATTGGTATATAGTTGGTCCCATATTGTTATCAAAAATCATGTTTACAATTTAATAACCCAACCGGAAACTCGAAATGATTGTTTATTTCTCATCTTTGCAAATCGGTATTTTGTTCTTGTGTTTCTTGCTCTTAATTTTATTTCAACTTAGTCTAGCTTAATTAAGTTTAATCCAATCTTCAACCAAATTATTAAATTTCATTTTAATAGTTAAGCAATAGGTGATAATATCTATCTACTGTAACATCCTAGGCAATCCCACATCGGCCGTGAACAGAAGAGATTCTTGTCTCATAAGTAACGATCCATCTCTTACATCACTAACGTGTTTTCGGCTTAGCTGGCTGTAGGGCATATGAAAACTTCACAGTTAAGCGTGCTCGGGTTGCAGCAATCCAGGAATGGGTGACCTCTCTGGGAAGTTACATCTACATCTACATCTACATCATCATCATGGATATGTTACCATACTTAACCTAGTTATATAAGTTAATAGATTTTTCATGACCTAATGACGATTAGAGTAACAAATATTGTGAGCTATTGGTTGCAAAGATTTGTAACGAAGAGTGATGAATATTGGTTTGTATGAGGAGCTAGAACTTATTAATAATATCAAAACCACTCGTGTTATGTGTTTGTATGGTTTGTCTAAGAAATTATGGTTTTATAAGGATTTTGTGTCTTAGGTAGTAGATGTGAAGCTAACTTCACATTTAACTATTTAAGTGTGATGTGTGATCTTCAAGGAAGTTACACTCCACATATGTTAAGCCCATAAGTATTGTTATTTGCACCCTACTCTATATTATCTTATTATACAAACTAGGTTTAATCCCACCCGCGCGTTGCGGCGGGTTATCACAGTACACTTCCGACAACGGGTATTATATATCATTTGCAAAATCATAAGTTACATAGCAAAATCAAATCTCTAATCAAAAACTCTATACATTTATATATATATATATAAACATAAAATTATACAAAATTGAAAAAACAAAATTTAAAAGTTTTAGTGGCCAAAATTAAATAAACAAAACTTTATATTATATAAAAGTTTTAGTGACCAAAATCGAAAAAACAAAACTTTATATTTTATAAAAGTTTTAGTGGCCAGAATAAAAAAAAAAAACTTTAAAAAGTTTTAGTGGCCAAAATCAAAAAAAACAAAACTGTATATTATATAAAAGTTTTAGTAACCAAAATTGAAAAAACAAAACTTTACTATTAAGTTTTAGTGGTAAAAATCGAAAAAACAAAACTTTTTATTATATAAAAGTTTTAGCGGCCAAAATCGAAAAAACAAAACTTTAAAAAGTTTTAGTGGCCAAATTCGAAAAAACATAACTTTATATTATATTAAAGTTGTAGTGGCAAAAATCGAAAAAACAAAACTTTAAAAGTTTTTGTGGCCAAAATTGAAAAAACAAAACTTTATATTATATAAAAGTTTTAGTGACCAAAATCGAAAAAACAAAACTTTAATTTAAGTGGCCAAAATCGAAAAAACAAGACTTTTATATTATATAAAAGTTTTAGTGGCCAAAATCAAAAAAACAAAACTTTAAAAAGTTTTAGTGGGCAAAATCGAAAAAATAAAACCTTATAATATATGAAAGTTTTAGTGGTAAAAATGGAAAAAACAAAACATTAAAAGTTTTAGTGGCCAAAACAAAAAAAAAAAACAAAACTTTATATTATATAAAAGCTTTGGTAACAAAAATCGAAAAAACAAAACTTTAATATTCCTTTCAGTTGGTTTTTAATATATACTAAGTGTAATCCGCCCGCGCTTTGCGACGGGTTATCACAGTACACTTTTGAAAACGGGTATTATATATTATTTGCAGAAACATAAGTTACATAGTAAAATCAAATATCTTATCACAACCTATATACAATTTTTCATAAAAACATAAATTCATACAGCATCCTCACAAATATGTTACAAAAATATTAGAAAAAATTACTTAAAACATTTTTCACCGGCAAACAATCATTTGAATTAAAACAAAAACCCAAATCTTTAAGCAAATCTCTTAGATTTAATAAAAACCAAAATTTTCATCAAATCTTTCAAATTTAATACTCTTATCTCTGTTTACGTCTGTGACATTTGGGGTTTTTCTATAAATTTAAATGTGTCAAAACTCAAATAAATGAAAGTTCAAGAATTTTTTTTTTTAAATAATATAGATATTTATAAACTAATTAGTAACAAGGATTTATTTAAGTCATACATTTCAAATTTGTATACTTAAGTTTATTACGTTTAGGTATAATATTTTCATGTGCGCATATGTATATATTGTATCCTTACATATATTATTAGTTAATTTGATTTAAAGTAATAATTAATTTAAACTTAGTAAAACTTTATAAGATCAATGTTAAATAACCAACATATATTTGATAAACTTTCTATAACAAAAGGTCTACCTAAAATGTTAACGCTCAAATGCAAAGGACTACAAGTGTACATCTTTAAAACTAATAAACTAAAACAAAAAGAGCAAATTTATGAAAGAATAAGGACCAGACTTGTAAAGGAATCAAAAAGCTGATTTCTTTCTTCCTCACCCCACCGAATACCCGATTGAAAACGACAGCCATGAATTGAAACCAAACACGGTTGAAAAGAAACCATTCAATCAAATAATTAATTACAATGCGTTACTAACCTGAATACACATCTATACGGACGATTAATTGAGGTATTAACTCTCATTAAGAGGTTTAGATCGTAACCGAGCGGGTATGTTCAAACTATGACACAAAGAATACTTAAAACAACGAAACAATACGAATTGAACTTCGAAGAATCTTGGCGATCGTGATCTGAGCAAAACCATACCAAAAACATTAATTGAGGTTTTCTGAATCATCGTATCGAGTTCAAGAACGATCAAGATAGTTCGCAACACTCGAACTCATTCGATTCGTAATCAAACCAAGTAAGATTTACGTTCATTGTGTACGGTTAGATGCTAGGAACATTAACCCTATAGATTTAAGCCCTCACAATCACCCTGTTGCTCGAATTGAATCAGATTCGAATTAGGCTTCATAATATGAAATTGGGGCAAATTCAAATAGGTGTTATAAATTTTTGATTCTGAAATCTTTCAGCGACCCAACCTGGATCGGCCGTTAAGAACCGTATTATTTCCACGGTTGGCCCCGACTTGAAACCCGGCACCACCATTTTTTTTCGGTATTTATTCTATTTCTTTTATTTTATCATTATTCTTTATTCCAAAAATTCTAAAGAATTTCATAAAATCTAAAATATTATTTTTGACAAACTGTAAGAGTTTCATAATTTTTCAGGCCTACTTTAGTTAGTTTATTATTTAATTAAACTTAAATAGTCATAAATAGATTTAAATAATAAAATTCATTTTAAAAAAAATTATTAGAAATTATTATATTCTGAAACCAATTCACGACAACAACAAAAATTATTATTATTATTATTATTATTATTATTATTATTATTATTATTATTATTATTGTTTTGTAAAGTCGTTTACTTAAAATAAAATTCTATCAAACTTTGTTTCAAAATCTATAAGTTAATATCAAATATGATTTTAGTAAATATGTAGAATAATATTTTATTTATTTACTTAAATAAAGTATTATTCAAAGCATTAAAACATGAAATTATATAATTCAACAAATAGAATTAAAAAAAATCATAGTAATATTTTATTTTGAAATATTCAAATAAAATGCTATTAAAACTAAATTTAAGCCTTCTTTTATAAATACAAAATGAGAATTTTTATTTTCAAATTAGGGTTTGTGAAGTTCAAGTGAGACTTTTAGGATTATGTTTGAAATTTAGAGATTTTAATTATTGTAACTCAAATACTTATACAAATTCATATTAATATAGGGTGTTTTGTAATTTCCAAATTCACGTACCTATTCAAGAATGCCTTAGGATAAGCTACAGACAGGTGAGTTTTCTTATACTCTCTTTTTACATTTTTGTAATCTTTAGGATGTTGCACATGTCATATCAAACAATGGTATTCTAGAGTCAAGAACAAATACTATGATGCAATTCTATAGTTTAAGTTAGAATTAGATTTGAATGTTATGTGTTACCTATTTGTTTGTATATCTATGTGTTATTATTATTGGATTATCATATACAATATATTAATACTAGTAGCCTTTAATTAACATGACTTATGTCATTGTTTAATATTAAAGGTGAAATTGCCAAAAACTATTTAGTATTACTAGTAGCCTTTCTTTAGTGACTTTGTGTCATTATGTTAAAAAGGTGAAATTGCCAAATTCTATTTAGCAAACATTACGGAACATATACATATTTAGATCAATTCTTATTAGACTATTGTTGCATCTTATTTCTATTATACATATATCAAATTGTATGAGAATCTCACCAACTATGCAAATAGTTGATCAAAACTCTATTTTACATGTGTAACAGGTTAGTTGCTTGGATGAAGACACTTAAGCTATTTTGGACCTAGTTAATAAAATAAACAATGTTATTTACTTTGGTTTTGGATTGTAATGTTGGATTATGTTTTGTTTTGTTTTGAACAATGTGGATGTTGATTTATTTTATGTTATGAATGAAATTGGATTATTAACTATTGAAACTTACAAAGTAGCACCATGAGTTATGAACAATCACAATTGCGCCCCGACGTATTCCGCCATCGGTCGGGGTGTGACAGATTGGTATCAGAGCCATGGTTATAGGGAATTAGGTTATTAGAAATGGTGACCTAGTCTATAACTAAGCTATCCCCAAATATGAGTTATCTCATACAATATATTATATATTTGTGTGTTTATGTGCTACATGTTAAACTTTACACTATGTGCTACATGTTTTATTATATGTCATATTTTGTTTCCATAGAAGATGCCTTAGCTTATAAATGACATATGAAATTTATAGTTGAGTATACCATAGAGGAATGACTTAGATTATTGCAATCATATGTTTTCCATAGTTTAGGTATACCATAGAGGAATACCTTAGACTATTATAAGGTTTATATCATATACTATTCTTTTGTTCAAGAATAACTTAGAAATTATCTAAGTTAAATCTTATATCATATTCACAAACACGCGACAACTATTTAGATGTTAGGCATTCAAATCATTAGGCTAAATGTCTAATCAAATCTTCAATGTTAATCCAATACATATATGTGTTATATGTATTTAAATTGTTTTTTTTATAATCTCGTTAGAATTTAGTTTGTTAGTGGACATGTAGTAACTGGAAGAGTGAAATACCGGTAGTTAGGATTCCTGTCTAGGAAAGATACTCGTATAAATCCCCGATGTACTGTGGGACCAGTTTATCTTTCCTGGGGAATCCTGATGAGAGTATTTTCACTTATAGGCCAAAGCATGTCACACCAAACACTTTACAAACTATATATTCTAATATGTAAAAGGTGTTCAATTTTGAATACCATTCCTTATTGTTTTAAACGAGTTCAAATAATTTGTTATATGAGATTCTTATTTTCACGACATTATATCTAAGATTAGTCATAAAAAAAAAATTTATATCTAAGGTAAAAAAAAACAATGTCACAAACTCCATGGATTCTATAGTTATTCAAATTTTAAATCATACCTAAAATCTTAACACATTCGTATTTTGCTATAGTGAAAAAATAAAAGGATAGAAATATAAAATATCAACTAATTATTACGTAGATATGCAATCTTGTATTTATTTATTTATTCTTTAATTTATACTTCTCTAAATTTTAGATAAATAAACCAAATTTATTGGTGTTATGTTGTTAAAGTGTATTTAATATACTAGAATAAAGTGTAATTAAAAAAAATAAAGTAGGTGTAATTAGAAAAACTCTAAGCCTGTAAACAAGAATCGAGTTACTAGTTACAAAGCAAGTTAGGGAAACTCAAACGATGTTGGTATATACGACTTGTCGTATACTAGTTATGTTGTATTGTGTAGTTATATTTGTAATTGTCATTTAAGTTTACTAGGACTATGATTACAGCGCATGAGTTGCTGGTTCCGAGAGATCCATTTAGCGTATAAAAAGGCATACCATTGAGCCTTACTTTACTGTTCAATAACTATTATTTTTTATGATTGTCACTACGATTAGAAATTTAGTTCATTAATTTAAAACCAATCGGGATAACTAGTAAAATTAAATGTATATATGAGAGAGAAACTAAAAGGTAAGAAATATACAAATTATTGATGTGTGTGTGTATTTTTAGATTGACTTAATTTAGCTCGTGAACATTCTCTTTAAAAAGTAGTGTTAAAAGGAGATTCTATTTCACATGTTTTTCTTTCTTGATGCATTACTTGTGATGGTCACAATGGAGGATTAGTCATAAAAATAATATAACATATAATTTTTCTAATTAGAAAAGATATGGATATTAATATACCTTCTTAAATTTATTATACAGTTTTTTAAAACTTCAAAGATATTTATTACAATTTGATATACATAAAAAGTAGTTTGTGGTCATCGTTTGTCAGACTCAATGTTAATATGTTATATGAATAATGTCTATATCTATATAATAATATATATAGTTTTGTTTTAATGTTTATAATCAGTGTTTCAAAGGGAATATAGGAGTGATGCTATTAAATGTATGTACACTTATTTTGGTTGTATGAAATATAGGAATTATGCTATTAAATATCTATTAAATAGTTATAGATTTTTTTTTGAACGACGAATGTCTCAATCGTGTGAACCCACTGTTTCTAAGCCTAGTTACCATAATCATAATGGTGAGTAACCTCTATCATCATATGTACTCAATAAATACTAAATACATGTGGTTGCATCATAATGGTGTAATATGTTTCAGTGTCTCACTTGTGTGTATGGACCGGATCTAGGACTGGTTCTTTCAACTTTCAAGATCAGGTCCGTTAGATTGAATTTTTGACTGACCAGGTCATGGCTAGGACCAGTCTCAACTAGATGCACAATCAGCTCACAACAGATCTAACGGTGGTTTTGACAGGACCTGATTTTGAAGAACTATGCATCATATTACACATTTCAACTCTTAGCTATATATCAAATTACAATTCTTTATTTATACACAGATGCAATTTTGAAAAATTATCACTCGTAAGATAACATAAACAAGTCTTAGATTATTTCACTATATTCAGTCTAATTCCATCTTTGAATGTGAGGTAAAATCTGACCGATTATAGGGCAACCATGCTCAGGCTAAAATCCCACAGTTTCTTAGCTAATTCAGAATCTTTAGCAGCAGAACTAGGTTTTGCTTTGTTACTATCGGCAAAATACTCGCCACTAACCCCTTTGACTTGTGGGTGTAACGCCACATAGCATGTAGTAGCAGCTCCCTGATATTAAAAAGGGTCAAAAGTGTAAGTTTACAAAAAGCTTGGTTCAGAAATGCAAATTCAGTGGTCTAACAGTCTAACACTAACCTGTGGAATAGTTTTCAGGAAGTATTTACCAACCCAATTCATTGCACCTGATTCAAGAACAATACAAGATCAAAAAGACCAAATTGTAAGAAGAGGCTCTAAACAGTAGAGATTAAGTTCAAAAGATCCAATTTTTACCCTCAAGAAAGCCGTGATGACGTAAAAGACTGGTTGCAATGGCACCAGGATGCAGCGAGTTTGCTGTTAACTCCACCTTTTCTTCCTGATTATCACAAGAATCAAGCTTTGCAGAGAAGGCGGGTCGAGTAACAGGTCAAAGCAGGGATTTGTGAAACATTTCATTGCTAACACGAAACACTTTCTTGTTCATCTATTTAGTTAGATTTAATAACCAACGTCATAATTATAGTTTTTAAGAACAACATATTCTCAATAACAACATAAATCATGATTAGGATTTATATACCTTAAAAGTAAGGTTTGGCAAACTGTTTTGACTCATTCAACTAGGTCCCTTTTCAGCTAAAAAAATTTCTTTGACCCTTAAGATAGAATACGGACCAATCACCCGGTGTAAATAAACAGTTGAAACTGCCGCCTATACTTAATCTCGAGCAACTAAAATATTACCTTAAATTGCCTTGATAGCTCATTGGCATGTAGTATGTTGGCCAACTTTGACCGTCCATAGGCGTATATAGGGCTGTAACTGAACATCAAAAAAAAACCCACAAAATTTCACACACATACACACTCTCTAAACTTTATATACAAATATGCAATCAATACAGTTGTATACCTTGATTCATCATTAATTTTATCAAGTGAAAATTCTTTGTTAGAAAAATAATGACCCATAGATGACACGTTTACTATTCTTCCTTCTTTTTTGTGTTCATGTGAAGTATTCTTCATGGTCTCGAGTAAAAGATCTGTCAAAAGAAAATGACCTGAAAGAAGACAATACGTTAAAGTGGCGTTTGGATGTGTGTTCTTTAAAGCGAATTATATGGCATTGACTAAGCAGAATCAAATAATTATTGCTTCAAATACGGATTGTCACACACCTAAATGATTTGTTGCAAACTGTAGTTCAATCTTGTCTTGTGAAAGCGTGAAAGGAGGGGCCATGACCCCTGCATTGTTACTTTCCACAATAAAAATATAAAATTTTGTAACTTTCAGCATATTTATTAATAAAGATTTATAAACTTTAAATATTTTATCATAAATGTAAAGCAAGGTGGATTTGAAAGTTTTGCTTACATGAGAATGTTTAAAGGAAGACCCGAGGAACAATAACTGGCTGCAAACGTTCTTACGGATGCAAGAGAGCTTAGATCTAACTCCATTACATCAACTTTAGCATTAGGTATTTCTGTGATTATATTTTCTTTAACCTTTTTACCAGTTCCTGTATTTCTTACAGCCATAACCACATGCACACCTCGCAAAGCAAGGACTCGTGTTGTTTCCATGCCGATACCACTTGAAGCTCCTAAATGCACACACAGACAGTAACAATAATGTATAAGCATATTAAAACTATGTGAATGACATATTGACTTTTCGTGGTCAAACGGTTAGTTGTTGACTTCAAAATAGCTTTGGATTCCTTCAGTTTAGGAGAACAATAACTGTGCCTACATATAGATTGTAAAAATTTGAATAACATAGTTAGGATTGCGTCTAGGGCTGTCATAACGGGTCAGACACGACCCGTTAAGACACGAAACACGAACTGGTTAGACACGAACACGACACGAATTCTTATAGTGTCTATTTTTTCAAACACGAACACGACCCGTTAAAAACACGTAAACACGAAAAGACCCGTTAAGGAACCCGTTAACAGTTAACACTATAAATGACCTGTTAAAGAACCTGTTAAAACACGTAAAAGAACATGTTAAGGAACCTGTTAAAGAATTAGGGTTAGACAAATATAAACTTTTTGAAGCTAATCGGTTAAACATATGGTCATATATTTTATTATATTATTTATTTTAAATTTTAAACAGTTCTTAACAGGTCTTAACGGGTCTTAACAGCTCTTAACTGATCTTAACATGTCTTAATGGATCTTAACAGGTCTTAACGGGTTGACCTGTTTTAGACACGAAACATGTTAAGGGTAAACACGAAACATGTTAAAGTCGTGTCGTGTTGTGTTCGTGCCTGAAATTGCCAGCCCTAATTGCGTCCACTGATATGAATCGCATACCCTTTATTGTTACAAGAAGCATATGTGAACCTTGACTCATAAAGTCATCCTAGATCATAACTAGACCAAACAAGAACAAGTACCAAAATGGTCAAGTCATAACTATACCAAACAAGAACAAGTACACCACAAACAGGGAAGTCTTTTTGGTGTTTTGCTCAATTTGGATATTCATTTTCAATCTCTAAATTCTTGTCCTTAGAACTCAAAAATTCAAATCCCACGCATAATTATGAGAAATTAAAAAAAAAAAAAGATTAAAATTTGGCAATCAAAACAAAGTATAATCATTTAAATAATAACCCAAATCACACACTTTTCTAATCACAAATTCTTGAACTTCTGTGAGTGATCCAAGCCCGTGAAATCCCAAAACTGATATCAAAGATCAAACAGTTATCTAGAAGAAAAAAATACAAAGAATCAAAAACCCTGATGAGAAAGAGGGTTGAAGATGCAAGATTTTACCAGTAATAATGGCGGTGAGATCAGATCCGTCGATTCCTTGAGTAACATCTTCAGCTGTTGAAAAAGCCCCAAAACCTGATTCCCCTGTTCTTCCAAAAATCCACATTTTTTTAGCTTTCTGATCTTCCAACAAGAGGATGAGAAAACAACGTCGATTATACAGTAGCTTGATTGATATCAACGTTTATTTTAATTTTTGTCACAGTAATCGTCAACTTAATTACTGACTTGTTTAATAGTCTGTTTTGAAGTCCTCTTGGATTTGATGTTTTAGGACATTCGTTTCAGCTCATTTTAAGAGAAATCTTACAACTGAATAAAGTCATTTATCGTTAACAGTTGTGAAAACCGACTCTGAATACAGTGATCTTATATGTTGACTCTCCTAAATTATATAATTAGTTCACCAAACCATAATGATAGTTTTACTTCCATCACTTTTTGCTACAACATATTTTTATTTTTAAAATACAATTAATATTATCATATTTTAACAATTATCTGATTAATATATAACTACTAACAAAATACAAAAAGAACATACTAATTAATTAAAAGTACAACACGATTAGTATTTGTTTGGTGGAAGTGATATGTTTCACCAAATACATGCGAAAATAATTCAGTTTCAGGGTTACTTATTTTCTAATTGGACATTTGAACATACTAATTTCTTCTTATTGAAAATCTTTTCTTTTATGCACCTATGCCCTTTAACAAGTTTCTCACTACGTGCCAACATTTCTTTGAGCGTCCAAAACATTAGCAATTTGCGTAAATAAACATTTGCTCACTCAAAACTGTCGTCTAAACGTGTCCTCATAATATAAGAGGTTAAAATGTTTAACAAAATGTGTGACAACCAGTACCGCATCTTCCGACAAGTCTGTACAATGTGTGTACTTTCACTATTTACTGCGTGTAAATACAGTGCGCAAACAGTTGTGTGACAACAGAACTCAGAAAGCAAACAACAGTTGTAAGTGTTTAAGTGAAAACTTAAATGCAGTAAATACAACAACTCAAGAGAAACAGCAATGTACAAACGAATGACAATAACCTATCGGTTGCGATCTGATATCCATAGATAACAGGATTCAGATGGCCGACAACACAGTACGAAGGCAAGATGAATTCAATAATAACAATGTGAAAACAGGCAGTTTAGTTGAGTCCGTTTGTGAGAATGTTCAATGTAAAACAATAATTCAGTGTCGTAGACGAATAATAAACCGACAGTGTGTTTGCGTGGGTGACGATTCACACAAACATATCTGTGGGTTTAACGTTCTGAAACGATAACTGAAAAGTAGGAAATCAAATCAGAAAGTGAAACGTACGATCGTGTTCGTACAGTTAGCGCTCTGTACGAAACCGCGCGTAAGTGACGTTTTCTGACAAAACGACGAAAATAAACGATTACGAACATTAAAGTAATTAAAATAAATTAAAAATGATACACTCTAGAAATTTGCGCCAAAACCCTAATTTATATCAAGAATTATGTAAAACAACTTGTAAATTACGAATCGTGACGAAACAGCGAAGATTAACGAGTTAATCTCGAACGAAACAGTAAAAAAATAACAGAAACATAATATATTTAGGTTTTACAATTTTGAAACTCATCAACACAGTCCGTTGAAATTTAATTATCTTAAACACGTAAAATACACGCTTTAAGTTCCGGAAACGCGACGAAAACGAGAACAGAGCAACCGAAACGAACCCGAACACCCTCGGGGTATAAATACCTTGGAAGACTCATCTTCCTCATTCAACACTCCCATTTTCTCTCTCTAAAACCCTAATCCGGCTCATCTCTCTCTAACTTCTCTCTACCATAACTCACTCAAAACTCAACCAAATCACCCCATTTTTGAACCTAAACGAAGCTCTCATCATCCCCTACACGAAAGTACAACTGATCTGGAGAGAAATCCAACAAATCTTGAGGTAATCGAGCTTGAACATCTCGGGAATTAGGGTTTTCGACCCTTTTGTTGAACCATAGAACCACCGGCCTTCTAATCTTCTTCCTTGAACCATACACCACCGAAACCTAGTCCCAACCTACCCCATATTTGAAAACACCACAGAACCTTGAATGGGGATGGTTCTAGGCTAAGCCTAGTTGCGGACGAAGGAGGCGCCCAGGTGGCCAAATGGCTGGAGCCGAAGGGGGCTGGGCGAAAGAGCTTGGCAGCATGGCCAGAGGCCTGCCGAACCACTGCCGACCGAATGACCCCTTCCCTCTCTTTCGCTGAATTGGGTGCCGAATGGTGCTCATTCTAGTCAAGAGCCTTTCGGGCCTCCTCCTTATTCGGTTGGGTCTCATTATGGCGCATGAAGAACTTCATTCGGCCATGTCATACGTGACAAACACATTCGACCGGCCAAGACTTCCTCTCTTGGGCCACAACCATTCGGCCTACACTGTTCAGGCCCAACATTGTTAAGCAGAGGCCCATGGGACTGCTGGGGCCACTTATACAGCCCACCTCTCATTCTGTTAAGCCCATGACATTCAGCTTCGGCCCATCAGAACTCAAATTGGCCCATGGTCAAATCAGTCGGCCCACATGATCGGCTTAGCCCATGGGAAACATTTGGCCCATGAAACTCTATTGGACCCAATCATTTAGCCCATACTTGAATTAGCCCACAACATCACCAATTCGGCCCAAGTGAACCGGCCCAATTGAATTAATTGGCCCATGGTGGTCAATCTAGCCCAACATCATCTAATCGGCCATGGTAGAGTATTGGACATATGATTCAAGTTGCAAATAAACATATGGAGTTATTGTAAATAATAATATGCATGGGATTTCTTAAAATATTACAAAGTTGGTGGAGAAATTATAAAACCATAAAGAGACAAGTGATTTCAATACCATATAAAAAGTCATAAAGTATAAGCTTAAGTTTTATACTTAGAAACTTGAGAAACCTCAACTTTTATAAAATAACATGGTTTTTGTTAACTATGTAACGAATTAGTTCAAGCATAACAAGAACAACATAAGGAATCTTAAAATATGAATCTAAGTTTAATACTTAGGATGATTTGCAAAGATCCTATCAAAACAAGTGACAAGCATATCACAACGAGGTTTAATGCAAACAAAGGTCAAAACAAAGTTAAACATAAAACAAATAACAAGGCATGCTAAGCTTAATCTAAATTGATTAAGTGTTAGTAAAACCCATCACAAGAGACTCAAGGCCGAAGGATGACCGAGACTCACGAGTGTTAGCCAACTTTAGGGCTAACACAAACACACACAAACAAACACATACTCAAAGACTTATACTTATAAGTTACAACGACATGAAATCCATACAGGATCGTGAAAACAACATTCGGAGCAACAACGAGCGCGTGCATTCAGTTTATACCTAGTCAACCACAACAACTACAAGGTGATTTCACATGCCCCTTTTTCTAATCTTTTCTGGTTTCAAAGCTCGGGGCTGAGAAACATGCTTAAATGTTAATTATTTAAAAGTTTTCACTAACATATTGCTTATATTATGATTTAGATAATAATTGTTTATCGTTATTATCGTTTATCATTACATGCTTGCTTGATTGATTCTATCATACCTGAACTAGCTAGGATGCTACATGCCAACCTAGAATCATGACACATAAACACATAGGATAATGTAAGTTGCTAAGAGTATATCTTTCAACCGTGCATTATTCTTACACGATAGAACAACGCGAAAACCACGGGATAACATACCAATAACAATTACAAATAACAAGAATGATAATCATGATAACGTAACTTCATGATAACAAGATCATTCACACATTAATAACATTGTGTGTAAGATAAGTTCTTATAACACTTTGTTCAAGTTAGTAAGAACACTCAACATCGAGATAACAGTTGAGACAATTACTCGTGATATCGAGGAGGATATTATGAACACGCGCTTGTGGGATGGCATTTCCCACATATACTATCATTACCTATTAAGACTCTATTTAGAGCACATCCTATAATAGTCAAAGGGTGCCGGTTACACAACCACAGACCAGTCGGGTAAATCACGAACCCTAATCACTAGGGTTTGGGGTAATTTTAACGAAATCACACCGGGCACGAGAGGTGCTATCATTCTAATTAATAACATTCATAAAATCTAGGGAATTTATTCATTCCAATAGATATGGTGGGAGAATATCTTACACGCCCGGCTAATCCGTAAGGAATAGCTAACAGAGACAATTACGTCTCTTACTTATTTCATTGGATTGTTGTGCATGCCGGGCTAATCCGTAAGGAATAGCCAACAGAGACAATTATGTCTCTTTATTCAATTGTTTGGGTATTTTACATGCCAGGCTAATCAGTAATGATTAGCTACAGAAACTATTAAGTTTCGTTCTAGATATCGAGCATGATATCTTACACGCCGGGCTAATCCGTAAGGAATAGCTAACAGAGACGATCACGTCTCTTACTTGTTTCATTGGGTTATTGTGCATGCCGGGCTAATCCGTAAGGAATAGCTAACAGAGATTCTTATGTCTCTTTATTCAATTATTGGTTTATTTTACATGCCGGGCGATTCCGTAAGGAATGGCTAACAGAGATAATTACGTCTCTTTCTTTTACATGATTTGGATAAACATGCCGGGAAATTATGAGTGAATGGAGATGGGTATCCATCGTTGTATTACAGGTAGTGTTGAGTTCAGTTGAGCATGTGGTGGGATGGCGTCTGGGCTTGACCCTTTTGTATGCCCTATATATAAGCATGCTTGGCTGGATGAGACACTATCTGTACATATAACCATGGAGAGGACATTGTGTGAAACATGAGAATCAATTAACAATACAACTTGTGTGAAACGCTGTGAACATGATTGATAAGAATTCAATGGTTTTCAATTACTAAATTATGAACTCACCACCCTAGTGTTGACTTTGTTTAAATACATGTTTTCTCAGGTGACGAACATGTTTAGTCACCACATATCAAGAGCATAGCTAGAAGACTTTTAGAAGACCTAGCTACATTTTGAGTGACCATACTTTTGGAATGACAAATCAATGAATCATATTTTGTAGATCTTGTACAGTTACAAGATATAAAAACAATGATTCTTTTTGGATAGATTTATTTAGTTAAATTATGAACGTAACATTGTAATTTAACTTTGTAATTCTATATCATATGTCATGTTAGCATTTCTCATTATACATCATGTGCCATGTAAACAATCTGATCATTCCGATTATCACATCGATATCGCGCCCCGGGAACCTTCCGTCCGACGGGAAAACCCGATCCGTTCCCGCTGGCCCGGGGTGTGACAAAATGTGTATGAAACAAAATTTTTAAAAAGATGATATTATGATTTTATTACTTAAAGTGCTAATTTTATGTGATTTTAATCATAATTTTATCTCAAAAAATCACTTAATAATTTATAAATTTTTATTTCTAACTATTTTCTATTTAACATATACATGATACCAGCATAGGTTTCCTAATAAATGCAAAACGCATAATTCATTGTTTGCAAAAGAAATTGGTATATATATCTTAGGACAAGATTTATATACACTTTGCGTTACTGTTAAAAGTAATCGATGAATTTTTTGACCTATGCGTAACAGTTAACTTTTCATAATCATTTATAATAATTGATTTTAAATAATTAATCTAAGCAACCAAGATTTAGAGAATTACATTTTTTTTTCATAACTTGAAAAATTACATATTTCCTTAATTTACTTATTTTCAATGCATAATATAAAATGTTCTTAAAGCATAATTTAAGAAAATATATATTTTACAACTTAGGAGGGGAAAATATGTTAAAACCTTTCTGATATAACCTTTTTTTCTAAAATTATTTTTATGTGAGTAGTTAACCATAACTTTCATGGGTAATAGCAGCTCGTATGATACGAGTCCTTTAACTTTATTAAAACTTCTTTAAGATCAAGTCACTGTCGTCTTATAAATGAATAAATTAAGTTATACCGAATCTGTATTTAATAAATTCTCTCGGCAAAAGGATAACATTAAATATCTTGCATTGTTAAGCATTTATCATCATTTATGTTAGAAAGCGAAAAATTAAATAATAATTTACTTGAGTACTACATACGCGACCCCCAATGGCTAAAGGATGCCCAAGCTGGCCACAAGTCCAGACAGACGGAACCTCTAGCCCACCAGTCACCAATTCCCGGGAAAACCCGACCCAAGCACCCACCCAAAGACACGACGGTGAAAGGCCGGTAAAACCGGGTGGGATCAAGAATCGAACCCATGACCTGGGTCTTCTATCACTTCCCTCATACCTCCATCTTACCACTAGGACAAGACATCATTGGTATTACTTGGGTTTAGTTAATGATATAATCTCACTTTCTAGAGGCATTGCCTCTTAAGAAGGAGGCCTTGGGTTCAAATCCAAGCAAATTGTATTTGGGTGTAATTTAGAAGTAGGACTATAGCTATTAAAAAAAAGTTAATATAAACTATATATTTATATTAAACATCTTAAATATATTTTAAACTAGGTTAAAACCCATGTATCTAGGTTTAATATATATAATTTGTTAAAATTGTTGATTTTTCTCTCCCATTATATGGGTTGAATAAACATAAGCTTAAGTTTTTATTTATGTATTTTATTATTATTATTTTACTTTTGTTAAAAAAAATTTTTACTTTTGGTTCTTTTTTTTTAATTTTAACTTTAGTTTTTGTTTATTTAAGTAGACAATTTATTATCTAAAAATTGATATTTATTATTAATTATTTAATAAGAGAAATACATTAATAGAAAAGAGAAAAGCAAAAAAAAATCATAATTGACTTCGCCAGATATTGACACGTGACTAAATAAAACTTTTATATATGATAATACATAGATACCATTATTATTTAATAGGAGACAAAAAAAAACAATTAGATTTTAAGAAGTGTTTTCTCATTTAATACAACAAAGGGAGGGGAAAATAACGTTAAAGATATATGATAAAGTAATATGCAACCTTTAATCAGTTCTTTTGGTTATGATTTATTTGAGAAACTTCAACCATCTATATATATACCAGTTTAGATTTAAGTAGTTGGTTCCAGTTTTTTGTGCCCACCTCTAATCCTAGTACTTGTGATCACACTTTAGAGCTTAGTTGTTCCCTTCGTTAGTCATGTACTGACATGGCCCAAGAGTTTATGGTAGGTTTCAACATACATGCTTAAAAGTAGTGGTGAGAAGAAGAGAAGAAAAAAAAAAAAAAAAAACAAAACTCAGAACTGATGGATACAAACGGTTTCAGTTTCTAAGAAAAATCAGAACCGAAACAGGAACCGAAAAACCAAAGCCGGTTCCACATTCACTCAACAAAACCCAAACCAGAACCGGTTTAAAAAAAAAACGGTTTGACCACCTCTACTTAGAAGGGGACAAAAAAAACAAAAAAGAAACCGATGACAAACCCTTTCCAGTTGGGGCCAGCTTTAAAGCCCAACTAGAAACATGAAGACACTCCGCTGGTTTTTTAGGGCTAGAAAGTAGAAACGTCCGTCCATACACCGTAAAACACATTAAAGATAAGAGAGAGGTTTGTTCATCATCTCAAACATTCTTCATTGTAACTTAACATAAATAAATCCAACACCAACCCAAGGGCAGATACGTAATTTACACACATTCATCAAAAGAGTGCTACAAATAAAATAAACACTAAATCCACATTTGAGTAGCGAACCACCACAATCGATCAACGGCAGACAACAAATCAACCAAGTAGACTTTTTTATTTTATTTTTAAGATCTGCTCTTGAAAGGAATGGCCCTGATCACAATCTGATGATAAAGAGCAGCAAGCCCAGCTCCAATGAAGGGCCCAACCCAGAAAATCCACTGCAAAATATACAAAATTCAAATTACCCTTTTGACTCTCTATAGTTATATATATATACACGTAATCTTGATTAATATTTTGCGAGTAAAATCTAGTCAAATGAAGGGCTTACATGGTCGTCCCAAGCATGGTCCTTGTTGTAGATGATCGCGGCTCCAAGACTTCTTGCGGGGTTGATACCGGTTCCGGTGATCGGGATGGTGGCCAAATGGACCAAGAAAACCGCAAACCCAATTGGTAAAGGTGCCAAAATCTGAGAACAATGCGAAAACTCATAAGATTACATGTATTATTCTTAATTAGCGCTCTATAATAAATAACACATTAATAATATTTACAAGATAAAAGCCAATCAAACCATATAGCTTTTATATAATATTATGCCTGACAAAATGATTGGGTAAGGTTGAGTAACGGGTCAGAACCCAAAATTTAATCATTCTTACTCAAATATACTTATTTATCAGTATAACATTATTTCATTCCAAAAGTACAGTCAACTAAACATGGTCAAAAAAAAAAGTAAAAAGTAAACGGAATTTCCAACTTTTACTTTTACAAGTTATACCACCAATTATATAGCAAAGTACAACTTGCAATGCATGGGGTCAAGTACTCAAATTTCAAAATATTATGGCTCTGGAATTAGCAATCTTATCTCTGGAAAACAAAATTTTTTTTATTTTTTAATATTTTATTTACACAAATGACCCTCTCACCTCTACCTTTCAAAATACCAATCATAAATGACAACCCATGGCCACAAAAAGCACTAGCTAAATACAATGCACATGCAAGCAAATCATTTTCACATGCATATGCAAGGACAAAACAAGAGATAGAGACATCAAACCTACTACCACCTACTCTACCATTATCCCCTCATTTTTCATTTTTTATTTTTATATATATCCACTTTTGTTTTCTATCATTATCTAAATTATTTCTCATGTTAAAGGGTTAAATAAATAAATTTAGATAGCTATTATAAAAAATTAAATTGATTTTGATTGTATAAAGATTACCTTAGTTTATATCTTAAAATCATTAGAATTTGTGATACTCAAATTGGTGATTAAACAACTCAAGCCACTCTCAATCTATACGAGAATGACTCAAGCCGGGCTTAAACAAACTCGAACATATGTCAAATCTTAAACAATGTTAAGTTTACTCTCAAACTATTCGAGAATGAGTTGTTAAAAACTTAAATTAAACCGAGCTTAAACAAGCCCAAACATATATTAAATTTTAAACACGACTCGTTTAAACCATTAAGAAACAAACAATATAAGAGATTTCATAAAACAAATATATATTTTAGACAATATTTATTGGTGAGAGATTAATAATGGTGAATAGACAAGAGAAAGAGTACACATACAGGGACATGTGAATCTCTTGCACTTCTTTTGGCATCAGTTGCAGAGAAAACAGTGTAGACAAGGACAAAAGTCCCAACAATCTCGGCACCAAGACCATCACCCTTGGTGTAACCATGGGCCACAACATTGGCTCCACCACCCAAAGTGGTGTACTCGTGCTTACCCTGGAACCCCTTCACCACACCCGCACCACAGATGGCTCCAAGACACTGCATCACCATGTAGAACAGTGCTCTGGTTAAGGACAGTTTTCTAGCCAGCAACAGACCGAAGGTTACAGCTGGGTTGATGTGTCCTCCTGTTTCACATCAATTTAATTAAAAACATGTTTACCACAATTATATGATTCTTCAAGAAGATGATGTACACAAATCTAGGTGAGAATGAAGATTTAAGAGGTAAAAAAAATATTCTTTTTTCAAGAAAATAATAAAAATTCATATCATGGTCGGAGGACCGAGAACCATCTAGCCGGTCAGATTATGCCTCGTTCTTTGATTAATTTATAATTTAATATTAATTTTTTTTTAACTTTATGTATTTATATATTATAAAAATATCATCTCCGTAAAATTTTAGGTCAGTATTCAAGTAGCATGATTTCACAACCTCAAGATTGAAAATTTAGCTCAAAAGATACTTAGGGTTTGTAAAATGTTTATAAATTTAGTAGGGATCTAGAGGAAAACTAACTAAATTTCAAGAAAACAACAAATACCATCAAACCCAAAATAAACTACAAATTTAGACTTGTTATAGTAATTTTTAACCTCAAAACCAATACTTATTACTCAAAATTTTGAAACTTTATCTAAAAAAATAAACAGGGTATACGATTTCTTTTTTGTTTATTTTTTTTTTTAATTTAAGCATATCATGAGGAAGTAAAGTAGTAAACCTTCAAAGGTGTAAACAAGTAAAACGTATCCTAGTGTAACAAGATCTGAAAAATTATGGAAATTTAACATAGTAACCAACTCTAAAAGTAGAAAAAAAAGGGGGTGTGTTTGTGTTTTATCAAGTATAATCTTTAAATCAAACATAAAAAAAAATTAAAAAAAATTAAAAAAAAATTATGAAACATACCTGAGATACCAGCAGTGCAATAGACAAGAGCAAAGATCATACCACCAAAAGCCCAAGCAATCCCTTGAATTCCAACAGTCCCACACTTTGTGGGAGACTTGACCACACCCATGACAGTCAACACCGAGATGTACAAGAACAAGAAGGTGGCTATGAACTCTGCGATCCCGGCTCGGTAAAAGGACCATGATGAGAGCTCACCAGGCTCGAATAGCGGTGCGGGTGGTGGCTCCTTGTAGTCTTTGTCGGTTTGAGCCGAGGTCCCGATGGGTTGCCTCTCGGAAAACTTGTTGGCTCCGAGCTTAACGTCTTCTTCCTTACCCTCCATTTTTGTTGCTCAAAGCTTTCTCTCACTGTTTTTTTGAACTGAAAGCGTGAGTTTGTGAGGTGAGAGGATTGGTTTTGTGGGATTTTATAATACAACAGTCATCATTTTTCCATTTATTAAACACAAAAACAAATATTTGTTATTTTTAATAGTTAAATCAAATTTCATCCTACAAACAATAACTTAACATCATTGTTTATTACAAAAATACGATTTTTTTAGGGAAAATTACAAAAATAATCAAATTTGACCTTCTTCTTATTAAAATAATCACTGGAATTTAGCCTCATGTTTAAGTTTTAGGCGTCTCTTTAAAGGCCCCTTTATATGCCCGCTTTTTATTTTGCTGCCCACATATTGACGGCTTTGTCGGAGTCTAAACGGGTGTCTTAAGACCCCTTCTTTACTGGCGTTTTAAAAAGTCTTTAGATGCGCAATTTAGACGCTCATTTTAACGACTTTTTGGAGTTTTTAAACTCTAAAACGACGTCTTTAGACGCTGGTGCTGGATGGATGCAACCTGACTGATTAAAGACGTCAGAATAGGCGTCTAAAGACTTCTGGCATCTAAATTAAGCGTCTAAACTTAACACACCTATTTAGATCACGACAAAGCCACCAACATGTGGGCCGTATGTAACTTCTTGGGACACAAAAAGTACAAAAGACAGACATGTAAAACGGCGTCAAAAGGATCATCTAAAGCTGAAACGAGGAGGTTAAATTTCAGTGATTATTTTGGTAAAAAGATGGTTAAACTTGATTATTTTGGTAAGATATTTTATAAAAGAAGTTAATAAAGTACAAATATGTATAATTAGTCATTTATTTTGAACAGTAATTACTAATTATTATATATATTTTTTAAGGGAAAATTCCCTATTTGGCCACGCCCATAACCAAAATTCCCAAAATGTCCACTACCATGGGCGTTGACGCCCATGGCTCTCCGGGCGCCGCCCATCATTCTCGACCAATACGGGTTCGCCACGTGGCCTCTATAGGCGCCCACGCCCATAAAAATGCTCCGACGCCCGTAAAAAAAACACCCGGTCACGGGCGTCGGGCCCACTCTGACATGCGTGTTATGGGCGTCCCGCCCATAGTCAAACTTTTTTTCTTTTGTAGGCGTCGTCGACTAAGTGAACCGAACCACCATTGTGGGCGCCCGAACCTAGCTACGGGCGTCCCGAACCTAAATACGGGCGTCCCGCCCTTTTTTTTTTTAAATTTTAAGCGGGAACCCACTACGGGCGTCCCGCCCATTATAAATTTTCCACTACGGGCGTCCCGCCCATGTACTCGATTTTTTTTTTTAAAAAAAATTATTTTTCCCCCTTTACTTCATTACGGGCGTCCCGCCCATTATTAATTTTCGACTACGGGCGTCCCGCCCTTGTACTCTATTTTTTTAAAAAAAAATTTTTTTGCCTATAAAAATCCATTTTTGTTAAAATATAGGCAACAAATAATATGGTTTCCTTCAAGTAAAAAAATAAAATAAAATAACTGATGTGGGCGGCGCGCCCACAATGGATCTCGGATCTGGGCCGGGCGCCCGTATAGGGTATCTTTCAACTTAAAAAAAAGAATTAAAAAAAATGATGTGGGTATACTTCAAGTATAAAAAATGGTTAAATATTAAAAATAAAAAAAAACTAAACATAACATAAATGATAAAAAAGAACGAAACATAATATAAATGATTTTTATCATTTATGTTATGTTTAGTATTTTTTTATTATTTTTAATATTTAACCATTTTTTATACTTGAAGTATACCCACATCCTTTTTTTTAATTTTTTTTTTAAGTTGAAAGATACCCTATACGGGCGCCCGGCCCAGATCCGAGATCCATTGTGGGCGCGCCGCCCACATCAGTTATTTTAATTTTTTTTTTTTACTTGAAGGAAACCATATTATTTGTTGCCTATATTTTAACAAAAATGAATTTTTATAGGCAAAACATTTTTTTTTATTTTAAAAATAGAGTACATGGGCGGGACGCCCGTAATGAGGTAAAGGGGGAAAAAATAAATTTTTTTTTTAAAAAATCGAGTACATGGGCGGGACGCCCGTAGTGGGTTCCCGCTTAAAATTTCAAAAAAAAAAGGGCGGGACGCCCGTATTTAGGTTCGGGACGCCCGTAGCTAGGTTCGGGCGCCCACAATGGTGGTTCGGTCCACTTAGTCGACGACGCCTACAAAAAAAAAAAAATTTGACTATGGGCGGGATGCCCATAACACGCATGTCAGAGTGGGCCCGACGCCCGTGAACGGGTTTTTTTTTTACGGGCGTCGGAGCATTTTTATGGCCGTGGGCGCCTATAGAGGCCACGTGGCGAACCCGTATTGGTCGAGAATGATGGGCGGCGCCCGGAGAGCCATGGGCGTCAACGCCCATGATAGTAGACATTTTGGGAATTTTGGTTATGGGCATGGCCAAATAGGGAATTTTCCCATTTTTTAATCTCTAGTCTGTTGATTGGGGTTTGAGTACATCTCCAAACAGTTCGGTTTGAATTTGCAATCAATCTAGACCTAAACAGCGTTTGAACCTAAGATTGAATGTCATTTAGTAATATTATACCCCCTGCTCCAACTCTAAACGTTTATAAATTTTGTATACTACTATCTCGATTTTCTAATATAAAATCAATACAAGTTACATTCTATTGAATTTGAAGTTAGGATTATTTATTTGATAAATGATGAACGCTACAATTAGACGCCCCTAATTGAACGATCCTACGACCAACATAAGGGATATAAATCGCGTGACTCAGGGAGGTTATTTTATTGATAAATACACCACTTTATCACCAACTTAACACATAATTAATTTTTTTTATCTCACACAAACGAAAAATTTTGAATCCGTCGGTGTCTTGAACTCTGTATTTACATCAATACATTTCTTAAATTAAATCATGGAAATTACATGATAATTAAATTATTAAGTTTGCATAATTAAGCTGATAGAACTAAATAGAAACATATTTGCAATTAAATGGAAGGTTAATAGTTGAAGCTGCTAAATGTGAGATGTTGACAGGTTTTGAATGTATTGTTTGTTTATAACTTGTGTTCTTATCTACTACAGACTGTCATCATATTTATTATTAAAATATGCCTTTCTTAATTGTTAATCTTATCTTTAATACTTGATGAGGTGTTTAATTAACCTAATATGATGACACTTTAATTATATTCTCATATAAAGAACTTTATCCAAAATTAATTTAATAAGACACTTTGTTAGTTTTTTTGAAGGATTGGGTTATTGGTACACCGATGTACAAATAACACAATCTCTTTTATTTTTAATATTAAGAAATATTTAAAAAATATATGAGTAAAAATTATTTGTATCTGATAAAATTTATTTGACTTAAGTATGATATATAAATAACTAGGTCAATACCCCGTGTATTATACTGGTTAAATAAAAAAAGAATAAATATTAAATAATAATATGATTAATAGTTTATGTAGCTTAATACATAAGTAATAAAATAATATTATTATTTATTTAAACACTATGTTTATTAAAGTTTGTTTTTTGAATATTTCGTTTTGGAAAAAAAAAATTATTGAATATTTTATATTTAATAATAATTTGGATTCTAAACAAAATGTACTCTTTTAAAATTAATATATCTTTTATTGCTTTAAAATTTTTTAATTTAATAATATATAAAACTTTATTTAATATTTATTATTATTATTATTGAATATGAGTGAATTTAATAGGAGAGAGAGACGAGAAGATTTTTATAAGAGTGTGCGGTATGCCCCGTGGTGAGGGCGTGGTTGGGCGTGGAACACCGGCCCCTTGGGGCGTTTTTGGGTTGGGCGTGCCTAGGCAACGGCTTGGTTGAGTGGGTGGTTGTTGTGACTAATTAATTTAGGGTGTTGGTAGCCCTTTTGTTATACGGTAATGCCAACCACTTGGCATTTCTATCACAAGTGGTTAAGTGGATGGTTGTGGTGGATGCCTACGTGGCGTCTAGGTGGAGTGTTCACAACCAAATGACATACTCATGGTCTAAGAATAGTGTAGAAATGTGACATATTTTATTTTAATTTATTAGTATAGATAGACAAAAAAGAACGTATGCTCGTTACTTCTAAAAAGAAAAGTAAAAGAATAATTTGTAAGGATTAGGAAGGCATTATTGTATAAAAATAGATGCTTAAGCTTGTTTTAAATGTGGGTCCAAAGCAGGAAAAACAATTTGTGGCTGAGGAGTAGTGGCCGGTACTTTAACATTTTTAATTCAACCATGTGGTAAGCAACGGCCATTAGTTGAAACGTTATAATAAATTAGTATAAAACTTAATAATTTCTCTTGATTAATTTTGTTCTTGTTTTTTTAAAAAATAGAGTTAGTAACGCTTTGTAATAGGGGACGGATGTATTTTTTTTCAACACAATCCAACCGACTATGCCGTCAATCAAAGTTTGATGTGTCATTTGAAACTATTTTAACTTTATTTAAAGGGAAGACAATGAATCCACTCAAATCTTAAATTTTTTTTAATTAAAATCACATAAACAAAATAATTTAAAAATAAATTAGATTTATATAATAATTCCAAGATAAAAAAACACAAATAACAAAAATTACATGATTATAATGTATTTCATAAGATCACATCAGACTTAAAGGGATGTATCTTAAACACAAAGCTCCTGAATGATATTATTGTCACCAACCTGACAAATTCATCACATAGTTTGATGATATGGAAATATGGCATTCATGTCATTTTTAATATAACGTTGTGTAAAATGATACAAGCATACATAATTTTTTACATTGTTGTGATTCATTGCATGTGTCGTTGATGAATTACACCTTAAGATTATAGATCACCAAAAACTATTGCCGACTCTTGGAATCTATTGAACCTTAAATCATTTTCGGTGTTTGGCCAAGTAAAAGATTTTACAAAAATCAATACAGATGGTTAAATCTCATACGCAAGATAGTAGCCGTGCTTGTAGTTTCACCAGTTAACTTGAAATGAGCATCTCAAGGTATGCATATCACTATTGAATAATGAAGATTGATTGAAATATTGATATCATTATTCGAACCGACAACACAAAAAACGTGTCAAAACCATAAATCATGTGAGGCCAGTGATTCAATTTTTATCATTGGATATTGATGATCACCTTAGTAAAATTGACCTCGAAAAGTCTTTGCACAATTTATTAAAATCCAATGTGTGTTGTCAAAGTTACCAAGCATCCTTGGAACCACCATGTTGTGTACCACAAGGCATCTAAAAACTCTTGCATATAAAATAATAATTACATTGCAAAAATATTATAGGCATTCACGTGAAGTCCTTTCGGACATAGATAAATATCATTGTATTCATCATGAACAGTATCGCATGTGAATTGTTTACTTGCGGATATGCATTTGTAATAACATTAAAAAAAATTTTCAATCTCTTGTCATACTTTCCTTGAAACCATAAAAAATTGGATTTTATATCATAAAAAATTTCTAAAAATAATTCTTTTGATAATCGAAATATCATTTGAAACAACATACTATCGTACTTTGAAATATTGACGAGGTAGTCGTTAATTAGAAATTAATGAGTCAATTCCCTATCACGTGGCATCTTTTTTTCTCTTTCTGGTGTGACATAGTTTCAAGTTCGACAGCTTTGACAACCATGCTCGTAGAAAATTCAAAAATCACCAGAATCAGATAATTCAAAGTTACTCGATTATACATGAAAAGTCATCTTGTTGGCTTGAAAATTTTGGTTGTGGTGTATTTCTTTCAATGTGTAAAATTCAAGTGTAACTTGCAATTCATAACTTTATAAAAATGGCATTATTTTATTGTATCTTCAATTCAATATTGGGTTAACTTTCGTTTTTTTTCGTTTTGTATCTACGCTATCTCCATGACAGGGTGATATGTATCATTTCTAGTGTAATCTAGTGAGATCCGCTCATTGTCGTTCAAATTAAAAAATAAATTAGGTTTAATAGTATTTGAATTTCAATTTTAAAACGTTCGAAGGTTAAAAATGTTAGGAAATCATTTTCGAACCATAAATTTCTACAATTGGAACATTTCCACTTGCATTACATTATAATAATTTCTTTGGGACCAAAGTATTTATTAGAACACAAAACATTGTTATTTAATTTCCTGAAACAGCTTTTAAAAAAAATGGTGACCCCTTTAATGCAAGACAACTCATAAACAAGGGATGCCCATCTGCATCTGGTGTTGGCCTACCCAATCACATGCCCCCTTTGCTGCCAAATCATCTTCAACTTTTTTTTTCTTGTCTCGTACAAAATACAAAACATTTTATTATTAACAAAATAGTATAATTTTAAAATAAAAATTATAATTTCTTTAATATTGGTACAATGTTTAGTAATGAAAAAGCAGAAAAAACTAGTCTTGAATAAATCTCTTGTAACACTCCGGCAAAATAATGAGATACTCTATAACATTATGCTCTTAAAGCTATGCTCTTAAAGCAATGACAAATTTTAAATTTGTTTATATCTAACTAATTTTCAGTTTTCATAGTCATAATTTTTATGATTAAAATTCCCCCCCTCATATTTAATATTTTTATTCAAACTATTATTTCTTATTTCACCCGTTACTATTTAATAATTATTTTATTTTAAATTACATATATTACGAATTTCTAACATAATTTTATTATAATAGAGATTATGAGTGTTGATGTATTTCGAATCTTTTATCAATGCAGACCCTTGTGGTTTAAACAACTTACGGTTCAGCCCCTGTGGTTTAAACAATTAACGGTTTTGGTCACTAATTATAGTTAAGTTTGGGGGCCAAAACTGTTAGAATAATTAAGTTTGAGTGCCAAAACATTTAGTTGTTTAAATCGCATGGGCTGCATTGAAATAATTAAAACATTAAAACCATAAGAGCCAAAACCGTAATATACTCTCGATTTTAAGATACGTATATTTTTTACCCAGCCTGAATCTATAAATTATCTCAGTGTCAAGATATGATATTAATTTTGTCTGACGGGAATATTTTCAGACTTGCTAATTTTTTTTTGCATGGTTTCTTATGAGTATCAGGGGTGGCTCTTAGCATGTGCACGAGGTGTAACCGCACATGACCCGTTCTCTTGAAAGTCTGAAATTTTGATTATTTGTATATGTCTTTTATATATAAAAATCTGATCAACAATTTTACTATAAAACATCAGAATTTGTTTAAATATGTGAAAAATATCATTTTGTTACAACAAAATTGTTTTTATATCATTTATCATCTTATTGGTATCTTAATAATCGCTTATATATAAATTTTTCTATATATACGAGGACTATTTTTAGCATTATCTCAAACCCTGAAAAAAGAATTTGATGAGCATATAACATACATTGCCGCAGCCCGTAAACTGTTGACTTAAACACCAAATAATTGAAACGATGTTTCATTATTAATATGATTACACTGCCAAGTGCCAACACAAATAATATAAGGCTGTTGTTATCCATACACCACCATTCTAGCCATACACCAGGGCCCACGTACATGTCCGTATAGAACTGTACTGTCTGAAAAGTTGTCGGAAGAATGTCTGGTTGACTTTTTATACGTCCGTATAAGCCTATACGGGCGTATAAAAAATTTTAATTTTTTTTCAATTTTAATTATATTTTTAAACGTTTTTACCACAATTATATATATTACGCCTATTTTTGCAAATTTAATTAATTTTACGTTTTTATGCATAAAAAAATTTATAATTGTTTAATTATATAAATTATTGTTTAATTATATAAATTATTGTTTTATTTGATAAATTTATAGTTGTTATATGTAAATCAAGAAATTTATAATTGTTAAATTATATAAATTATTGTTTTATTAGATAAATTTATAGTTGTTATATATAAACCAATAGATAAATTATGATTCGTTTGATTCGTTTGTTTGTAAAAGTAATTGATCGATCATATATATATAGTGTTGTAACACGTAAATCGATGAATCTTATATCACGTCGTATAATTGCAGCACGTTTATCGAAGAATATTTAGTCGCGTCAAGGGAAAGATTCTTCAAATTCAAAGAAACTGTACGCCCGTATAGCTTCTATATGGGCGTACACGTGTGTACTAAACGGTCGTATATATCTTATACGACCGTATAGATTTACATCATTTCTAACACGTGAGCCTTAGCAGTTTTTTTCGGTTTGACTGATCTTATACGCGCGTATACCCGTATAAGGCCTATACGGGCGTATGCGAGACCTCTGGCTAGTGTACTGAGAATGGGGGTGGTGTATGTTTAGTAGGCCCCTATAATATAATATGATTTTGATTTGAAGTTATTTATTAATTATTATTAATAATTAACGGCTTAATTGTCAGATTTTTTATTGATAATGTATATTATTCAACTGTTTATTTTAATGTAACGTTCGTTAGATAACATAAATAAAAATTTTAAAAGTCCAAAATCTTAAAACGATCACGTTGGATGTTATCCATAGACTTTAAAGTCATTGCAAGTTTGCAACATGCATTGACGTGGTATAGCTGTTTTTGAGTCAACTCAGTGAGTGAACAAATACAAGAATTAAGGTTTTGATTCGTATTTCTAATTTCCTGGATACTTTTTCCAATGTTGTAACTTTTTTTTAGTTTAAACTATTTTGTGTGTATGAAAATTGAAATCTATAATCTGTACTATATAATAAATAAAGGTTTTGGTGGGACATATGTCACAATTGTAAACAACCTAAAGATTAGTTTTCCCGCTTCTCTCTCATATTAATTGTTTGTAAATATATTTTATTAGATTTTGATTTTTCTTATTTCTGTTGTACTATATAATAACAATTTTATTCAATTTAACAAATAAAATTATTACATCATAAGTCATATTATTTAATTTTTTGTAGAAAGTCTTTCAAAAATATGTAATATGTTATTTAAAGTAAATAATTTTAAAATTTATCTATTTAACATGTGTATTACACAGGTTTTTCCTAGTCATATATATATAAGACATAAAGAGTTCTACGAGAAAAAAAAATAATGATTTTTATGTGAAGATATCAAAAAAAATTACCTTATATTAATTAGTATGAAGCATTGCTAACTCTTCATGAAATAACACAAACACATTTGAAATTCTTACAATTGTTAAATATATTAGTAGAAACTACATCAGTAGTAACATATATAGTTACTACAAACGTTGTGTAGTGGTTTGAATGGAGGAGATCATGGGCGGATCTAGGTTTAATATTATGAGTTTACAGAAACCCACTGCGGTTTGACTCGTTAGTAAGAAAAATTTTTTTAAAAGAGTTAAACAATAGGGTGAACTCATTAATATTTTAGTGGTGAAGCCTGAATACGATTTTACTCCAAAGGTAAGGTGAAACCATAAAGAATTTTAAGAGTTAATCCTTAATATAAATTTCACAGCAATTTGTCAGCTTGATTGAGGTAAGTGCTCTTTGTTAGAAAAATTTCGATAATCACTGCTTAGATTTCTATATGATAGTGTTAAAATTATTTTCCGGTCATATAAACTTAGCAAGCAATGGTAGTTATAGGTGATTAAATCATCAGGTCAAGTTAATTTTGATCATATAAACTTAACAAATTTCGTTTAGGTTTCGAGGCGTTGCCCTGAACATTAAAATGGGTGCTGCCCCCTTGACCCATGCCTGCCACCTTGGACCCGCAAGGGCGTGTGACCTCCTTGACTCCCGCTTGATCTAAAGCTCGGAAATCTTAAACAAAAGTGCACTATATACCTCCGAACTCTTTAATGACAATGTTTTCTAATTTTAATCATTGACTTAATATACGCACTGTTATTACGTGATGAACATTACAAGATCCAAACCGCCAACCCGACCCGATTTTTTTGGTTCTATTTAATTGAAACGTTTAAAAATAGTGAACCCACTGAAAAAAATTCTTGGATCCGTCACTAGAGGAGATACAAATTAAAGATCTCAAGTTCAATCCATATTAAGGTCGATTTTCGTTGGAGGCTACCGATCCGGTTCCTTGTAGTGACGTTTTACCCATTCCCTCTGTTTAGTCGGGTATTAGGGAGGACCCCGAAGTTTACCACGTAAGTGAGTTCCCATGGTTATTAAGAAAAAAAGGTTTAGGGTAATGATCATTTCAATGGCTGATATTCAACCACATGAGATTATAAACATGAATACCCCCCATTCGCAGTTATAGCCACAAACTTGATGGGTAGTAAGTAACGGGTACAAGGCATATTGTTTTAAAATTGAGCACAAGATAGTGATTAATAGGGTGATGTTTGTAACTTAGCTAAAATGTCTGCAGTCTGTGGATCATATCTGCAGACATCTGTAAAATAACAGGTGGACCAAATCTCTGCAGTCTGCAAGAACAATATTGTTTGTTTCTTAACGTCTATTGACTGTTAAAACAAATTAATGGTGTTGTACGGACAGTGGTGGTGCTGGTGCTGGTGCTGGTGGTGGGTGATGGGGGTGGCCGACGGTGGTCGTGGTGGACGGTGGTGGCCTACGGTGGTCGTGGTGTCCGACTTTGGTGATGGTGATGGACGACGGTGGTGGTGGTGGTGGTGGACAGGTGGTGGAGGGTGGGTGGTCAATGGTGCTAGGTGGTCTCTACAAACCTTAGAAGATCTTAGAAGTCGCTGGGCCAAATCAGTACCAAGAAGAGTTCGTGCAGACATTTTTAAATGAAACATTTTTAGAAAAACAAACAGTCTGCAGATGATAATGTCTAGGCAACATAAATAGAAAAGCATGTGCAGACCTTTTCGAAAAAAAACAAGCATCACCGCACATTGTATTATGTAATTTGTGCCAATGCAACAAGAGTTTCCACATCCTCATGTAGTCTTTCCTATGCCCAAAAGCATTAATAAAAAAAAAACTGAATTAATTTAGAATCAAACATTACCTAAGGTAAGGCAAACAATCTATAGCAATAAAGAGTGAGTTTTTGGCGGACATAAAAACATGACATAAACCTAACTTAAAATAAGGTTTACTATGATTGGGTTTGGGTTGAACATACAAACATGTTTACTTAAATATGTCGGGTTCGTGTCAATTTGGGGCAGGTTTACGAGCTGACCTGTTTTACAAATGTTGTAAAAATCGGCCTAGGTGGGTCTAAACGGCCTAGTCAGATTTTTTTTTTTTGACTTTTTTTTGGTAAAAATGGTCAATTTTATGATTATTTAGACATTTTTAACCAAAAATCCTTAATATGTCACTGAAACATCGAATCCAACTACTTAACATCGAAATCCATCACTACACTTTGAACTCCATGTTTAAATTTGAACTTTGAAATACATGATTTAGTATATTTAAGTTTATTTTTTAAATTATTTACAGTATTATATAAAATTATTGACATTGATGTGTGTATATAATATATATTTGTAAAATTACATATAAAAATTTCAATCAACCTAGTGCCGATTAATGCTTAGGCGGTACCTCGCCGTCCGACTTAGCGCCTAGCGATTTTTACAACCATTCACATACAACCATTCACATTTACCCATTTTTTAAATTGTTTTTTATTGTCTTTTATGTTAACTTGATTGTGTTTTTAACATTAAAAGTTTAAGCTAAAAAAATAATATGAAATTTTATAACTCAACATAATATTTTTTTTGTATATTTATATTTTTTGTTATAAAATTATATTTTTAAAAGTACAACCTTACCCAGTATATTCTCACTTTCAGTAGGGTCTGGGGGGGAAAGATAGATACAAACCTTACCCCTATCCCAATTGGGATAGAGAGGCTGCTCCGAAAGAGTCCCCGGCTCAAAGTTATCGTTTGAAGTTGATCATCACAATGATTTTAACGTTATTTTCACAAAATAATTGAAATAACGTTAAAACTAGTGCACTTTTACTTTTGCCTCTTAAGGGCCCACACATATATATACATGATATGCGTGCACCACAAATGGGGCGTATATATTTTTAAAAGTATTTGTCCTAAAAATAACAAGAAATTTCGGGTCAAATGTGTTTAATTTGTGTCAACCCGTGAATATTTGTGTTGTGTTCGAGCTCGTATGTATGACACGATTCGGGTTCGAATTGTATTGACCCTTCAACCCGCTAACCCAACCCATGACCAGAAATTTAATGTGATCTGTTGACCATGATCGTCCTTAGAGGTGAACAAAAAAACCGGTCCAGTCATGATCTCAAACCGGTTTCACCCAAACCGGTCCGAACCGTCGGTTTGTAACAGGTTTGACATCCTCATCCTCCAAACCGGTTTCAAACCGGTCCAAACCGGTTCTATAGGTTTGACATCTCTCATATCCCAAAACGGTTTCCAAACCGAACCGGTTTTGACCAAAACCGGTTTTGACCATCCGTTTACCGAACCGGACCGGTTTGAGAAAAAAAAACCGGTTTGAGCACCTATAATCGTCCTTTAAATTCAATGCGAAGTTACAAGGAGACCCCGGCTGCACGTATGTGTTTCTTTTGTAGAGTCACTTGGAGAGGATGTGAGAAACATGCATCCTGGTTGAAATTCATATTAATTGCATTAGTATCTTAAAGAATCTTGATCTACATTTTTATGTTTATTTTTTTTTGAACTACTAATTTAAATCGATTAATTTAGATCACTAGAGTATTATCGTTCTACCAGCTATACCACTCGAAATATCCACCGCCAGTTCAAAAATCCTTGTAAGATTCGAATCCAGGACCTTATGGTTCATAAGTTATATCTAACCACAAAGATGCGGTTGGACTTTTATGTTTACTCAAGGTTGTAAAACTGGTAAAAATTAATTTGTTAAAAGTAGTGTGCAACTTCCATAAAATCATGATAAGCAACAAAATGAATTTAATGCCAATCATAGCAATTTAATAGTGTTTTCCGAGAAGTCGAGAACTGATAGTTTTACTTTTAAGTGTGAAATTCATAAAACAGATTTTTCCTTTTTTTTTAAATAGTTTCAGGCTGAACGACTAATTTAAGCCCAAACGGGCACACATCCAAGGACAGGCCCAGTCGTCAACCCTTCACCCACCTAATAAGCGGAAACCGGATAAATCCGTAAACCCTCTCCCATGCTCAAGTTTGAACCCCTGATCTCAATAAGGTACAACTTCTCCCCTTCATTGCAATACCGCTAGGCTAGAAGCCCTTTGGGGAAACAGATTTTTTCATAAACCTCAAATAATTATAATAATTATTTTTATTGCTAAATAATTACAAATTGTTATTTAATTTTTTATTTATTCAATTTGTGTAATAAACGAGTTTCCTAAGTTATTATTTAATTATAATTACAAACTGTTATTTAATTTCTTGTGACATGTGTGATTTTATTATGCGGACATGGAATTATCGCTCGTAGATACAAGTATCATGCAAATGATTTATGCATGATAACTCCATGTCTGTGTGATTTTTTCACGCAAACTTCGTACACATTGCACATAAAACACTTTTATATTATTTTAAAATCTGTATATACGTTGATGTAGGAAAAAAATGATTCATCTAACCGATTTTGTTCAGTGATTCACAAGCTTGCAGAATTTTTCAGCAATAGTAATAGCAATATAGGCTATTCAATAATACAGCATAGTCCATACACTCACCTTTTTTTTTCAGTCAAATTATCACATCACAGTACTACATAAGTTACCTTCCATGAAATTAAACAAACCTTCACATATTCAGAATTTGATGCACCCTTCAGTCATCTTCTCTTTCCGGTGGAAGTCCACATGGCAACAGCATTTTCTGCAAAACAGAAAATTTAGGCACAGGCGAAATAAACAGCACTCATTATATAAAGAATACCTGCATAAAATTGTAGCGCTCTCGCCCAATCGATTCATTTTCTGCTATTGCAAAATAAGCAAGCATAGGATAATGCCCAACATACGATGCGTAGCTGTCTCTCTGGATGTTAACTGCCCATTCACTTCAAGCAAACAACAGAGTTATATAGTAATATATGGGAGACCACATCAAATCCTTTATTTCATTAGGAGAAAAAAACTATAACAAAAAAGAAATCAATGATTATTTTTCCTTTCTGATGACTGTTAGAACCTGTCACCAGAAAACTCACATTGCTAATTAATTGGACCTGGCAATGAAAACTGACACTGCTAACTAACTGGACTTGGCAAAACACAGCTTGCCCCAGTCACATATGGCCTTCAAAGGGTTAGAGGTGAAAATTATTGGAAGTCAGATTCAAACATGAGATTTCCTTGAGAAAATGTGAGCATAATCATGATGGCATCTACTAATGTTATTGGCAAACAATTTGGCGATGTAACCAGAATTTCTTAGTTGGAGGGTTGATATATTACAAGATAACACTCACGTTTTCCTTCTAAAAAGTATCAAACGTGAAATTTTTACATAATAAACACTCACAATTTTATCTTAGAACATGTTTTCACCATTAAAGTTTATGTTTTTTTTCATCCAACACTTTAGAGTCCAACTCAGTTTTTCCCAAAGGAACATACTTTTTTACATAGTAAATTTCAGAAATTATTATTAATATGCCTTAAAAATCTAAGTAACAAGCATCTCTTATACTGTATTATTATGCACAAGTGATATTTATTAATGCGAAAAACAAGAACTTACAATCTGCTCATGTCTGCATGTCCTGTTCCTACATACTTAGCTTGCAGATGCTCAAGTTGGGAGTTGATGTTAAACCTGTCACTAGCCTGCCAAGAATTCGAATAAAACTAGTAACTTCTAAACTTAAGTTATTGATTGAATGGTGACTTCATTTAAAAGATCAAACTAACCTGCATCCTTTCCCAGTTGGTTTAAGTTTGGATTGTCAAATTCTCCAGAAATTGCAGCTGCCTTGTAGCAGATTTTATAAATTAGTATCAACAAGCAAAATTACTCGCGCGCTACACAAGGGTTGTACGATTAGAATTCATGCGTTTACAACGTTGCAAACTTGCAGCAAAATAAAAAATAAATAAATAAAATCTGAAACAGCAACGAATCGGTTGTGGAGATTAAAACGTAGATAGAAACACAATTATGCCAGTATGTTGCGGAATAAGAATTTCAAAAAAATAATATGAAAAATATAAGAAAAGTCAAAAGCGACATTGTGCAATGCAGCATGTTCACGGTTTTCATTATGCGCATCATGTTGGAAATATTTTAACATAACTCAATTATTCACGGTACACGTTACCATCAAGCAATATAATCCAAGATTATTATTATTATTTAAATTAACAAACAAAAGTTAATGTAAAAAATTTAAACCATATATATAATACAGGTAAGAAATTCTAAACTTAAACTTAAGGAGCTAAAAATTACACTTAGCAAAATTGAAGGGTAAGCTTTATAAGTTTGAAAAGTGGAGGGACAGGTCTTATCTGTGGCAAATGCCACCAACGGTTGTAAGTTGTAACTAAGTTGTATATAATTCGTATAACATATTAATTAGTCATGTATGATCATATTGAGATAATCATAATCAAAGGTATATCAACTTACACAATCACATATCCATGTAGCAACTTCACCTGATAACAAAAAATTTACACCCAAAACGAAGACACTGTAAACCAGCATGAAAAGAAACCCAAAAGGCAAAAAAAAAAAAAACATACAAACAAATAGCACACTAAAATCTAAGATTATCTGTTTAATTTATATCAAAACCCTATCAGTTACTGATTCCTACTGCAAAAGATTATTTGTTCAATTTAATCTGATTCAGCATAAATTTTGGTTTTCAGGCGAAGTTAAAACCACTACATGGATATGTGACAGTGCATATTCCTTCCATTATGATCATCTCAATTTCATAAATCATAATATATAACTACTTAATATGTTATAGAAATTGATACTAATTTATAAAATCTGCAACAAATGCAGCAGCAGCTTCCGTAAGAAATCTGAACTGAACTTATGCCAACATGGACATATGCAACTACGCAAGTAAGTTTGATTTTAAAATATAGTAAAAAAATAATTATATGTGTAAACCTGTTAACGAATTAGGTTTTTCCAAATACATTATAAGATAGATGTAAAAAGGGTTTACAATAACTGATATCTGCTATTGATTTGATCATCATGTCTCTAGGATAAATGCATCAAACGGCCACATTTATTTGTGTGATTAAGTCAAGACAAGCAATTGATAAGTAGCGAATTAATAAAATGATAATTGATACTAAATCAAAACCCTATTCTTAATTAACTCATAAACAAATCCATACGCTGCATGCAATTTAACCCAATAAATATGAATTGAAGATATAAAATCAGTGAAATTACAAGAAAGTTTCGAATAAATTAGGGTTTAAAGTGGAAACTCACCGTGGTATCTTCTTTTCGATTGATCAACAGTAAACCAAAGCAAGGTAAATTAGTGTCTGCAAATATACAGAAATGGATAACGTGTTGAACAGAATTAAAGTTTCGAAGTAGTTTGATCTGCGTAAAGTTACCGTAAATTGGATTTCAGTGGCGGAGACGACGACGGGGGATTTTGACGGGAACAGAGGATGAAAACCTTTTTTTGCGTTTTATCCAGATCTGGCCCGACCCAAGTTGGCCCAGTGTCCATGCCACGTATCTATACGTGTCAATTTTAACTCATAGCAAGGTAAAGTGGTAAATTTCGGTAAATAATTATTGTATTTTAAGTTGAAAATTGTTAGCATTATGACATATAATAGGTTGTGACGAGTCAAAATGGGTAACTTAAAAACTGTGTAAATATAATATATTTCAACATGTAAGAATGAACAGTAATATATTTCATAAGAAAATCATTAAAAATTATTTAAATAAACTATTTATATAATTACAACTCATTTAATTTGAGCGAAATTGTTTTTTAAAACGACATATTTAAATCCAAACTCATTTTGCTTAAAACTCGTTTGACCCGCACCTATTCTGACCCTTTACCTAATCAAACCTAAAACGTCCATTTTTTCAGACATAATTTTGACTTTATATTAAAAGGAATATAAAATATGAGTTATTTTTTCAAAAAAAAAGAAAAAATCTAATTAGGTAGAGACTTTCGGTAATTAACCCTAAAAACTATTGAACTTTAGGTGGGAGTAAGATTAGCAGTTCAAAAAAAATTAACCCTAAAAGCTATTGAACTTTTTTCTTGTGACAAAAAATTTAAAAATTGAAATTGAAATTTCATTTTGCTATTCAACCACCACCACCACCACCAAGTTCCTCTTTATGGGATTGTACAAAAGATTGTTACTTTGTATGAATAAGGTACAACCCATAAGAGCAAGACTCTCTTCGGCTCTAAAGTTTAAAGACTATCCAAGTCAAGTCGGAGAACACGCTTAGCATCTGTATGACACCCGAATAGATTTATGTCACGTGTTTTGTTGTTAAAGATCGTGACATGAAGGGTTGGTGGTTGATGTTTGCTAGGCCTCAACGATTATGCGTTTTGTTGTTGGAGATTGTGACATGAAGTGTTGGTGGTTGAGGTTCAGGGGCGGATTTGTGGGTGTGGGTTCACGGAAACCCACCGCGCTTCGACTCGTTAGTAGGAAAAAAATTTCAAAAGAGTTAAACAATAGGATGAATCCTAAGGTGAACTCATTAAGAATTTTAAGAGTGAATTCTTAATGTAATTCACAACAATTTGTTAGCTTGATTGAGGTAAGTGATTTTTGTTAGAGAAATCTCGATAATCAACTATTTGATTTATATATGGTCGTGTTAAAATCACTTTCCGGTCATGTAAACTTAGCAAGCAAAATGGTAGTTATTTGTGGCCAAACCCTCGAGTCAAGTTAATTTTGGTCAGACAAACTTAGCAAATTTCGTTTAGGTTTCGGGGCGTTGCCTCGAACACTACTACGGGCGTTGACCTCTTGACCCATGCATGTTGAAGGGCCAACGGGATCGCCACCTTGGACCCCACAAGGGCGCATGACCCCTTTGACTACCGCTTGGTCTGGAGCTCAAAAATCTTAAACGAAAATGCGCTCTGTACCTTGGAAATCTTTAATGACGACGTTTTTTAATTTTAATCATTGATTTAATATATCGCATTGTTATTACGTGAAGAACATTACAAGATCCAACCGTCAACCCGACTTGAAAATTTTTATGTCCAGCTTTATTTAATTAAAACGACGGAAAATGGTGAATCCACTTAAAAAGTTCATGAATACTATTGAGGTTTGATAGGCCTCAAACCTTACACAATTATATGTTTTGTTGGTAGAGATCATG
Organism: Mikania micrantha; assembly: GCA_009363875.1. Taxonomy (NCBI): domain Eukaryota; kingdom Viridiplantae; phylum Streptophyta; class Magnoliopsida; order Asterales; family Asteraceae; genus Mikania; species Mikania micrantha. The sequence goes on along the minus strand of CM018694.1, from coordinate 76,394,441 downwards.
ACGTGTAGGGACGTAGGGTTGGGGGTTGAGGTTTGCTAGTCCTCAAACCTTACAGAGTTAATTACTATTATTATTATTAAAATAAATTGTCAAGATAATCTAAGTGAGTTGATAGCATTCCACTCTTGGTCCTAGGCTTATAAATTACACATATGGTTAAAATATTAAACATTTATAATATACATAGCACTTATGTCTCAAAAAATCTATAAACCAGAAGTAAAATCTAAAAGCCGTATACATGTTACAGATATTTAAATGGTAGGTACTATATGAAGAATGTATAACCTTTTGCAAACGCACAGTGTAAGTTGTGTATATATATTTAATTACAAAACATAATTAATAATAATTATTAATATTTAATCCATCTACATATGTTTGTATAATTGTGCTTTGAAAGTCTTCGTATTAATGTGTGCACGTACAGGATATTGATCAGACGGAAAATAAGGGAATAATAATGCTAGAGGCATAATGGTTTTATCATATTCTATAGTTTCCACAATGATGAGTAAAATTTGGTCAAACATACGAGTAAAATCCACAAAGCATATAAACACAACACAACATAACATTCACCACGGCTTCACACTGGTCTCAGTTTTTGTTTGCACGTTACCAACCCTAGATGTCAGCAGCAAGGAAGTTATTAGATAAGGTCACCTGCCAAAAAAAAAACATTAACAAGTTAGCATTGGTTATTAAATTGTGTAATGTTGATAGAACAGAGATGAATTTAGTCCAGCCTTAAGAAGTTATCATGTAACCGTTAGAAACCGCCAGATTTGTCGGAAACTACCATATGACCACCCAACGGCTTATTTTAAACAGGCCAAACTTTCAAGATGATACAACGGCTAAGATCGATCCTGACCTCGGTTACGAAGACTAACATCTAGGGCAGTAAATGAACCATACAAGCACGAATGAGCCCTTGTTTATTTCCTTCGTTTAACATTTAGCTTGTTCACATACATTAACTAAACAAAAATGTGTATTCTTGTTCGTTTATAAAGAAATTGAACTTGCTTGATAACACAAACATACATATGCTTTAGAAAATAAAAATCAACATTCTCGATATCACATGTTAGACATAATCATCAGAGTTAAGCATAACTATCTTAATTAAAATTACCCTAAACTAATGTTACAAAATTTTAAGTTTCAATTTACTGTGTCTTTTAACAACATACAAATTTTAATGAATAAATTCTAGTTTAAATGTTATGATAAAAAACTAAAAATTATAAATTTAGGAAAAATATCAAATATATTTAACAAATAAACATAATAAACGAACGTAAATAATCACCTTACTTAACGTTCATGAACGCAAATGAACGAACACGACCTCTGTTCATGTTTGTTCGTTTAACTAAACAAACGAAATATCTTATTCAAGTTCATTCATTTACTAGACGAACAAACAAAATCGAGCGTCCCGCCGAACAGTTCACGAACTATTCGTTGAGCTTTCGATTTGTTTACAGCCCTACTGACGTCAATATATATAATTATGAGAGTTTTTTTTAAAACCTATAACATACCTTCTGGCCCAGTTTGAAAGGAGGAAGACCTTTGTAAGGGCATGTGCCACATCGAAATGCATCACCTAATCCACACTGCATTTCAACAAGAGAACTTTAATGTATAATAGGCATAATTATAACAATAAGCCTACCATCTTGAACAACTAAGTTGTAAAATTTTGAACCTTTATATATTTGCCAAGCAACAACACAACTTACATTGCCACAAGCTGACTTGGGGTTTTCCAGGTCCATAGTAACTCCCAGCTTTTGTACTTTCTCCTCTTCTTCAGCACGACCACATGTGCAGTTTTTGCAGGCCTTCCTCGTGCTTCCAACTTCACAGTCACCAACTACAAAACACCAAATCTTAATTCCAAGATGCCCAATTTAGATAATAAAACCATAATTTTTGACAAAAACCTAAATTTGAGGTGTTTACCAGGTGGAAGCTGGGGTTTCTTTAAGTCCTCTTCAGATAAAAGGCTGTCCTCATCAATAAGATCCATATCATCAGCAATCTGGACTTTTGGTAAGCTTTTCACAGGCTTCTTAAGTGAGAATGACGAACCAATCTTCCAGGCAGGTTTCTTACCCTTGATCTGTAGACAATATGAATTTTACTAATTATAAAGTGATTATTGAGAATAATTAGAATCAGATACTCGGCTATTACAAAACAGCCTATAGGGGAATATTCAATGTCATGATAAGAAAATCACTTATTTGAGTGTTTGACAAATTCTAAACTATCAAAGGATTTACATGTAAATGACCCCTAAATAATTAGATCTAAATTAGTTTTTTTACAGCTAATAATCCTAAATAGAATCAATTTCACTATAGCCAAAACCAGAAACAAATTATCAGTACATCTTGATAACACAATAATGAAATAATCGCTTTCAAACGCAACGCCAAACACTCCCTAAATGCTCTGGAGACTATGAACTTACCCCAAAAGATTGTATTTCTGCCTTCTGAACCACCTGTATATCTGAAAATCCTGTAACCAATAGCTTGCGTTCAAGGGAAGATTTTACCTACAAAATGGTCGACAAAACAAGATTAGCCCACCTAAATATGCTAGTACAACTTCTAAAAAATCAAATGCCTTACTGTCTCCTTTGCGACATCAGAAGTTTGATAGATAAAGATCTCTCCACCAGGCTTCAACACGCGTGAGAACTCCTCAAACAACTTATCTCCAGAAAAATCTGATGACTTGCTGATCAATGTGACAAGATCAATAGACAACGAATCCACTGGCAAAGAACCTGTCACATGCCAACATAAAATATGAGAAAACAAAACTATAGTTACGCTACATGAGAATGTGCAACATATGCATGTGATCCTAAGCACGTAAAGATTTTTTAATGTTGTTTTCATTGAACGGAACTAACAACTTAATTATGTAAGCATGACAAAATGGTAAAAGATAGAAAGGTACTTAGAGAAGAAGCTTGAGTGACAATCATAGGATTAATCTCTTCAACAGCCTCATTCTTGACCACTCGTACAACATTTAAAACTTCATTGAGTGACAACACTACGTTGTCTGTGATCGCTAATACGCCACCTTGCAGCATTTTTGCAACCTACAAGCATAGTAAAAAAACCATTTTATGTGTAAATCTGTTAACGAATTACGACGTTAAACCTCCATATACATTAGCTAGACGGCTAGACCTAATCAGATAGAGGCTGAAAGGGATTACATTATTAAAATAACTTGTATCTGCTACTAATTTTATCGTTATGTCTCTAGGATAAATGCATCAAACAGGCACATCTATTTGTGTGATTATTTCAATACAAGCAATTGAGAAGTAACGAATGGGTATATTGCACTTTATTAATATATCAAAACCCTATTTTTAACTTACGCATAAACAAATTCATACGCTACATGCAGTTTTATCCAATTAATAGGAATTGAAGATATGAAATCAGAGAAATTATAAGAAAGTTCAGAATAAATTAGGGTTTAAAGTGGAAACTCACCGTGGTATCTTCTGTTCGATTGATCAACAGTAAACCAAAACAAGGCAAATTAGCGTCTAGAAATATACAGAAATGGATAACTTGTTGTACAGAATTAAAATTTCGAAGGAGTTTGATCTGCGTAAAGTTACCGCAAATTGGATTTCAGCGGCTGAGACGGCGTCGGGGGGATTTTGACGGGAACAGAGGATGAGACCTTATTTATGCATTTTATACGGATCTGGCCCGACCCAAGTCGGCCCACTCGGCGTTCAGATTGTTCCTCATATTTTTGACTTTTTGATAAAAAAAATCTAACGCAATAAAAAGAATATCTATATTTTACACGTAATCTTTTCTGATAGCCCTTTTCTTCACCCAATTGTATAGTTCTCTATTATGATAACTAGTTAGTACGTTTATTCACCCCGCACGTTGTAGCGTATTATCACAATACACTCTCAAGAACGGGTATCATATATCATTTACAAAAACATAAATTGCGTAGCAAAATCAAATCTCTAATCACGAATTCTATACAAATTTATCATAAAATCATACAAAATCCTCACAAATATGTAATAAAAATAATATAAAAATTACTCACAAAATTCATCTCACCAATCGTTCGTATTAAAAGAAAAATTAAATCTCTAAGCAAATTTTCTCAAATTTAATAAAAATCCAAATTTTTAAGCAAATATCTCAAATTTAACATCCTTATCTCTGTTTATTATTTTTCAAAGTTAAAAAAAACTTTTGATTGTGCAAGTCTAAATTTTCAAAAGATCACTACGTGTATCATACACCTAAATAATATAATATACAATATATATAATAATATATATGATTTTAAGTATATATAATCAATGTGACCCACTAAGTATATATAATAATAATATATACACTATTCATTTTCATGTAATTTAATTATATTAATAATAATAATAATAATAATTTAATTATATTAATAATAATTATATATAGTAATATCAAATCATCCGTTTTTAATAAGCCAATCTTCTGTCTTGTTAAAAAACGGAATTGGTTAGACTCAATAGTTTATGAATGAGTGGAGTTAAGCCGAGTCTAAAATTGTCATGACTCAACTTGTTTACGACCTTAGGTAAGATTCAAGTCATTGACCTAAAAACATTCAAAACTATTAACTCCAACGGCGGATTCAGAAATTTATTTCAGTGGGTTCACTATGTTAACACATTTCAATTAGATAAAACACGGTAAAAAAATATTCGGGTCGGATAATATAAATACGATAGTGGTTACGAATTTAGAAAAAGAAAACATATCTATTTCATCCTTTTGACGAGGGCGATAATATGAAATTGGTTTCCTTTCGAAAGGATCCCACGGAAGATCATTCGAATCAATTTTTAATCCTTTGTTACTTGAAGATGATTCAACATTTGTTAAGACTCTTTTGAAAAATCTATCAAAACTCGTGGTACCTATTCAAGTTTCACAAAATTACTAAACAAATCAATACTAATTTCACAAAATACCTAAACAAATCAACACTAATTTCACAAAATACCTAGACTAAACAAAACAAAATTCACAAAATACCTAAACAAATCAACACTAATTTCACAAAATACCTAAACTAAACAACACAAAATTCACAAAATACCTGAACAAATCAACACTAATTTTACAAAATACGCAAACAAAACAACATTAATTTCACAAAATACCAAAACAGGGAGCCGGAGAAGCAGGGGATAGCTCAGAAGCCGCAGAAGCAGGGAGCCGGAGAAGCCGCAGAAGCAGGAGCCGGAGAAGGAGGGAGAGGGAACGGCGAGCGCCGCTGCGCAGGTCCCAGTTGCCGGTCGCTGGTGGTTGCCGGAGGGCAGGGAGGGGCGAAGGGATGAAGCCGGTGGTCGGCTGGTCGCCGGTGTTGCCTTGGATCGTGAAGCACTCACAGAAGCCGAGTTTGGGGGGCGATTTTGAGGGAAACTAGCGTGGTTTTGACAAAAAATAATAACCCTAAGTCTCTAATTATAACCCTTTTCTATTTTTTAAAAACTTTAAAAAAATCTGAAAAAAAAAGGATCCGGGATTGATTAACTCCAATGGCTGACATTATATACAACTTTTTTTTTGTGAACTCAAACAAAAATCGATGACCAACCCGATATCTTTCTATTTAGATTCCATTTATTTCAATAACAATAAATTATATCTTGGTTAAATTCCATTTATTTTAACAACAATAAATTAATGTTGAGAGGTGGAGTTAGTTTGTCTCTTGCAGTTTGAGGTTAGCTGGGAGTATTTGAATCCCACATCCCAGCCCAGCCCTTTATTTTGTCCTTTTTTATTTCTTTCTTTTTCTACTGATAGTTGTGCTTCATATTTAGTGATGAACAAATTGTGTGATGAACAAATTGGGTAATTTTATTTCGTTCTTTGGATGTTAATTTGTGGTTTGTTATTTGATATAAGTTGTGCTTCATATTTAGTGAAATCCCTTTTCTTAAGATTCGATGAAGTCAATTAAAAACATGACTGAGAAAAATTTGGGTTTGGATTTCTTTCAACTCGCTAATCTCACAAACAAGATATCGGTATTCATCTCTCAATATTTCACGTTTCTTAACGCATAAACTATTGCTATGTTTTAGAATAGATTTAATATGTCCTTTAGATCTTATAAATGTTTGCAACTTAGTGCATATGTTTACAACTGATCTTCAAAAGTTTCCTCATTTTGATTCACGTGATTTTCAATTTGTAGACAGATTTTGAAATCATGGGTTTTTGTTGCTATCAATTTCTTTTTTTTTTCTTTTTAATTCACACGCGCAAACTCTGTCTCATTGATGATATGATTTCTTAGGCTCTTAAGAGTGATGGAGGTGCCAATGTGGGACTAGCCCACTTGGTAGAGGCATGCCTCTTAGAATGAGAGGTCATGGGTTCAATCCCATGCAAAGGTGTAATTATTGTGTAGTTTAGGTGGAGAGTAAGTTTAACCGTTCAAAAAAAAAAGAGTGATGGAGGTAATGTATGGAAATGCAAAAATCAAGATGTGATACAGTTTGTAAAATTTATATTTTGACAAGTTGGTTTAATTTTGTTTGCGCAGGTTTTGGATCTCTTACATATGACATCAATCCTGGTAATATATTTAAGTCATGTTCAAACCATACTCTTGATAATCACACACTAATTCATGCATTATTTTATCAAAATGAACCAATATATTAAATGTTTCGTACGATTTACAAATATATCGAATCTCTATGTATCTGTATGGCATATATTGTTATTTGGATTTGTTTGATGAAACTGTGTTTATTACATGCGATCAATGGCAAAACAAATAGTACCATCCGTCATAAACATGCCGCAACACGCGGGTAGAAATACTAGTTCATATTAAAAATTGAATCTTTTACTCTTTAAGCCTTTACTTTATTTCCTTAGACTTTACGATGTGTCGCTTTGGTCCCCTCTCAATTGAGTTTATAGTGTATCCTATACTTAATTTGAGTTGTTGATCATGGCTTAACACTAACCACTTATAATCATATAACTTTCAAATTTTTTTCGTTTTACTTTTAAATGCTTAGGTTATGTTGTATTTTATACGTTTTTGTTTGGTTTATATTTAAACGTAAATTTGATTACAAAACGAGTTGAATTTGAATTGCTAGACATTTTCATGTCGTCGCAACGCCTACCAGGCTAAATTATTAAATAACTAATTTTCAAAGGTCAACATGATAATTTTATTTACTTATTTCTTACCTTTTGTTAATTATACTAAGGCATCTATAATTTATTTAACTTTTATTTTAACCAATGTTCTCAGTTTTTTTTTTATTATATTAACTTTTTATTATTATATTTTATTCTCTCTTTATTACTTTACTAGGCTAATACCACGTGTGTTATATGGATTGAATAAATAAACATAATAAATAGTTTTAAATGAAAATTTAAACTATATAAGACATTTTTTTAATATAAAATATGATTAGAATTTTGTATAATCTAATATTTTAAGTATTAAAATAATGACATAATTTATTTAAACACTAATTTTTTATAGTTTTTTTCTTTAAATAGTTCTTTTAAAAATTTTATATTTTGTAATAATTTTTTTAAAGGTTTTTTTTTAATATCAACACATTTTAATGCATTAAAAATATTTTTCATTTCGAAATATATAAAAAGTATATTTAATATTTAGTATTATTATTTAATATGATATATATTTAATATGAGAGAGAGCGCATGTTATCAAATGTAAGATGCTCTAGAAACATAACCAGTGTGCATAGAAAATTTTTATTTATGATAATAGATATATTATATATTTTTTTCTAAATTTTGCTACTTTTTTTTATTTGTAGTTAGGTGGTGTATTAATTCAACTTCTATTTTAATTATTATTTTTTTATTTCAACTTTTCTTTATTCTATTTTCGTCCATTAACTTTATTTCTTTGTTTTATTTTTTCTAAAATATTTAGCCCTGGATATTTATTACTTTATTTTTTTTTTTTAATTTTCACTGCATCGATTTTTTTACTTTTACCTTTCAAAAACTATAGGTTTCTTTATTCTATTTTTAAAGTCCTTTTAACCTTCAAAAACTATAGGTTTCTTTTAAGGACGTACTTTGTTAACACATGCATGTTAGAACTCAATCTATTGAGCCTTAGACCACTTCCATCGTCAAAAATTTTCTATGTTTGATCGCTCAAATCAAAAAATATAAATGAAAAATCAAAGAAAAACATAAACTTGATTGCTCCACCAATCTTTGGTTGGTTGGTGATTATTTTAATAAGGTATTATTTTTGCATTTTTAATAATAGATTAAAAAAATTACATAAAATAACAACTAAATAATTAATATTTATTTATTATCTATTTATTTTAGTTTAAATTTAATAATTTGTATATTTTTAAATAAGGTTGAGTTGATTGTGAATGAGAGTGAAAAATTTAAATTTGATTGATTGTGTAGACTAGGGGTGCTCATTTTCGGATATCCGAAGTTTCAGATATCCGAAAGTTCGGATTCGGATATCCGTTCCATCCGAAATCAGAAAATAAAAATAAAAATTTTAAAAAATATATATTTCGGATATCCAAATATCCGAAAAATATCCAAAATATCCGAAAAATTATCCGGGAAAAAACTATTTCGGATATCGGATATCCAAAATATCCGAAAATTTTCAAAACAGGTATCCGAATCTGAAATTTCGGATATCCGAACTTCCGGATATCCGATTTTTTCGGATATTTCGGATTCGGATTTTCGGATGTTTCGGATTCGGATACGGATACGGATATTTTTGAACACCCCTAGTGTAGACGGAGGAAAGAGGAATTGATTTTGGGTCATACTAAACATATATCACCCTCAAGTGAGATCAGAGGCGGATGCACATATAGGGAATCACAGGAACCCACCGAGCTTCGGCTCGTTAGTAGGAAATTTTTTTTTTCGAAAGAGTTAAACAATAGGGTGAACCCATTACAATTTTAGAGGTGAATCCTAATGTGAACCCATTAAGATTTTTAAAAGTGAATTCCTAATTTAATTTTCACAACAATTTGTCAACTTGATTGAGGCAAGTAATATTTGTTAGAAAAAGATAATAAAGAATTAGATTTCTATATTATTGTGTTAAAATCACTTTCCGGTCATATAAACTTAGCAAACAAAATTGTAGTTATTAGTGGTTAAGCCCTTGAATCAAGTTAATTTTGGTCATACAAACTTAGCATATTTCGTTTAGGTTTCGAGGCGTTGCTTTGAACCCTATAACTGGCGTTGCCCCCTTGACCCATGCCTACTCAATGGCCAGCAGGACCGCCACCTTGGACACCGTAAGGGCGTGTTACCCCCTAACTCCCGCTTGGTGTGGAGCTCAGAAATCTTAAACGAAAATGCACTTTGTACCCTCGAACTCTTTAATGACGACGTTTTTTAAAATTTTAAACGTTGACTTATTATATCGCACTGTTAATATGTGAATGAAGAACATTACAAGACCCAAACCGTCAACTCGACCCGAAAATTTTTATGTCCGGTTCTATTTAATTAAAACATTAGAAAAGGTGAACCCACTGAAAAAATTCCTGGATCCGCCACTGTGTGAGATACACCATTGTCTTCTATACGACCTGTATAAAGTCATTCAACCCGACAAAAGTTGTTACTGCTGACGTGTCAGGTTTGATGAGAAACTATACGGCCGTATAGGCCCTATATGGGTGTATTGTTCATTTATATACGGGCATATAGTGCCTATACGGGTGTAAAAATTCACGAACTATACGATGGGCCTATAGTTCATTTCTTATTCCTCAACCATATAAACTTTTGACATTTTTCTAACACTACAGTGCTATATACCTGTATAAAGTCCTATAGGGGCCGTATAAGTGGGCCTTGGTGTATGGATAGAAGGGGTGATGTATAGATAAAAGGGCCATAATTTTTTAATAAACAGTGTAGGTTGGTTGGTTGTGAACGAGAGTGATATTAATCGAACCATGTGGTCTACAACAAATGAGCATCATTCTTAGTTCTTACGCTACCAACCATCACTGGAGTCCAAAATGCTGTCGTTAAGCTTTTACCCTTTCCGGTCGGGTCTAAACTATCGGGTTGATTATTGGGATCGTCGATAAACCCTAATTTATCGCCCCTCAGTACTCACTACTCACTGCCAACTGTCGCCATTTAGGGTAACCAAAAGAGAGACAATCCTTGCTTACCAGAATTACTAACAGACCACGAAAACCGCCCCATCTCGCCGGTTGACGCTTTCCGCCACTGTAAACCGTCACGTCAAGCACCGACTACCTGGGTCTATATTCACGTGAGTTGTGAATTTTCAGGTTTTTGTTAATTCTGGTTTAAATTTTCAACTCGTTGTGACATTATTGGATGTGTCTTCAGAAGAATTCGACTGAGATTTTTGTTTTACATGTCAATTTGTGCTTTTTTTTTAATGCTTCCAACAGAGATTGTTTATTGGCACGAATTCACGATGTTTGTGGAGATTTGACTTTCAAGTGTGAAAAGAATTGATTTTACTTTTGAAGTAGGTTAAGATTAGAAAGCTTATAGTGTGTGTATTTGGTTATAGCCGAAGTTGGTTAAGATTAGAAAGCTTTTAGTATTTGTATTTGGTTCTAGCCTATAGTCTAAAAATGTAGACTAGTAATTGACTATCTGTTTAAAATTTGTTGGGATTATAGAAAGAAAACACCTGGATCTAATTTGATTTTATGAATTTGAAGGATGAACATCCAGTCTCGAGCTTGTATACATAGATTCATAGAATTTATCTAGGTTTATATTAGTTTCATAGTTACAACAGGTGCACACATGTATATATGAATCCTGGTTTATATTATAGTTACCTTGGTTTTAGGTGTGCTTGACATACTCTAATGTGATTAGTAAATGTAAGTTTGATTGCTGACTGATTATCGGAATCATGATATAGAAAATGGTTCATCGGTTAAATCTATCAAAAGAAACAAAGTACAAATAGTTACCTACTATCATAGTTTTCATACAATTATTTGTGTGCGTAATATAAGTGGACATTCATTCACTGTTCCACAAAGAGAAAAAGGCTCATTTATAGGAGTAATCTAGGTGTTCAAAAAACATGTCTATGACTAGCATTTTTGTATTATGTCTTAAGCATTGATTTATGTATGTTTTGCAGGGATAAATAATGGTAATGATGTCTCAGACGAATCCATCACATTGCATTCGTATGGAGATTTCACAATATAAATCTGGATATGCATCACTTTTTAGTGGAGCAAACAGCGCAAATGCATTTAGACATAGAATGTCAAACATTGCGTTTCCATGGAATTCCTCAAAAACTTCCCAAAATATGCATGTAAATATCATTGGTGAAAAAATCAAAAGGGAAAACAAAATAATTGTTGCTGCAAGCCCTCCCACAGAGGATGCAGTGGTTGCTACAGAACCACTTACCAAAGAAGATCTTGTGGGATACCTTGCTTCTGGCTGCAAGCCTAAGGATAAATGGAGGTTCAACTTCTATTTTATATGCATGCGCTTGAACCTTTTCTAATCCTATCTGATAATGTTTTTTTTCTTGCTTTTTGTGCCATCCATTTTGATTAACATTCAGAGTCAATGATCATTCTTATTGTATTAATTTCACAGAATAGGAACTGAGCATGAAAAATTCGGTTTTGATCTTAAAACATTGCATCCAATGACGTATGAACAAATTTCTCATCTGCTAAATGCTATTTCTGAGAGATTTGATTGGGAGAAAATCATGGAAGGTGACAATATAATTGGACTTAAACAGGTAATCTATTTTTTTTTGGTTAAATTTTTACCAATTCAATAGAATGCTACTTTTGGTTCACTTTTTCTTTTGTGATAAAATTAGATGGAATATGGTGTTTCCCAAATGCTATGCTTTCTGAAAACAAAAAATAATTTACAAAATTGAGTAAATGGCCAAATGGCAGTCATGAATTGTGAGTATGATTTGACGTTGTCACTGTTCACAAAAACATGCAATGACTTTTTTACTTCAGCTTTTGAGCAAGTTAAATATAATTTCTAGTTTTGAATTTAATTTTCCATCTTAGACTTTTTAAAAATAAAACGAACATGCCAAATACCATTTTATTTTGTTGGTCAAATTGAAATCACAAGTTCATTTATGTAAACAAAAAATGTAAACAGGTCACAAAAAATGTGAGTATTTACAAAACAAAACCTTAGATGTTTGTGTATGTACCTTACTAATTTTTATTTCAAGACATCTTTTTCTTCTTATTGTTTCATTTTAATTTTTTTTATTTTATTCTTTTTTAGGGAAAACAAAGTATATCTTTGGAACCTGGTGGCCAGTTTGAGCTTAGTGGTGCTCCTCTTGAAACTCTCCATCAAACTTGTGCAGAAGTTAATTCACACCTTTACCAGGTCTGTATACGTGATCTTTACATAAATTGCAATATTTTCCCCCCGTTATTTCTACTAGTGTGCACAGTCATGCATATTTTACCATGACTTGAATGGTTAATCGCGCACATACGGGACTTACTTACAGGTAAAAGCTGTTGCTGAAGAGATGGGAATTGGGTTTATTGGAATTGGTTTCCAGCCAAAATGGGAACGGAAAGATATACCTGTAATGCCCAAGGTACAGATTCATTTTAATTCTTAATTTGGTTTTTCCAACTTGTATCAGAATTTTTACAGTGATGTGTAATATCTCAATAATTAGTAAAATTTAAATTACTGACATTGTATTTTGGCACAGGGAAGATATGAGATCATGAGGAATTACATGCCTAAAGTTGGTTCTCTTGGACTTGACATGATGTTCAGGACATGTACTGTTCAAGTACGTTAATATATTTAAACTGCATACAACTGTTGTTTGGTCAAACTCTGCACAACTTTTTTAGAACTACAACTACTTCATTTTATTTTTTTAACATGAAATTAAGTGCATGTGTCACTAATAGGTTAATTTGGACTTCTCTTCGGAAGTTGACATGATAAGGAAATTTCGTGCGGGTCTTGCTTTACAACCTGTGAGTATATGCTTTGTCATCTTCACTTGTGAATTTACTGTAGGCAGCTGTTTCGACCATTTTTTGACTGGGTCTGTTTATGTCAAATTATATTTATAATGCAACAACTGTGTGAATGTAAAAAAAATGAACTTAAAAGTAAACAGCTTAAATGGGTTGAAGGTTCCCTAAGTGTATTTTTAACGGAACCTCATCCTTTTTTTAAGAAAAGAATATAGATTATGGTTGAAGAAACTCAACTTGTGATCATATGCTACACACTAATTATTTATAACCTAGATGAAGTTAAAATTTTGGGCAGAAAGTATATCCGGTCAACAACTACCAAATTACCTGTTTTTTCCCCAATTATGCCACATTGTAACCTGTAGAATTTATGATATGTGTATCTCTGTTGTTTAATGTGAATTAGATTGCCACTGCACTGTTTGCTAATTCACCATTTACAGATGGAAAGCCGAATGGTTATCTCAGCATGAGGAGGTGATTTATTGCTCTGCCTTTTAGATATTTTATGTTAAAAGTTGTTTATCTAATAAACATAGGAATATGTAGTGACAATGCTAAATTCTTTTATCAGCCATATATGGACGGACACGGATAATAATCGTGCTGGAATGCTTCCTTTTGTCTTTGATGATTCTTTTGGGTAATTTTGCTGTGATTTAACTGTCATTTTTGATGCAATACAAAAATGAATAATGTTATTTTGCTCATATTTACACAAAAGTTTATAGTTATCACTAATACCCCCTCTTTTTATGGCGTCAGATTTGAGCAATATGTTGAATATGCGCTTGATGTCCCTATGTATTTTGTCTATCGGAAGAAAAAGTATATTGATTGTGCTGGATTGTCTTTCAGGGTTAGTCTATATCCCTATAGTCAACTTATTCATCTAATTAAGCTGCTTGTGAGAATAACTTTCATAATTTACAGGACTTCCTTGCGGGAAAACTCCTACCAATTCCAGGAGAATATCCAACTCTGAATGATTGGGAGAATCACCTCACAACAATATTTCCCGAGGTATGCTACATAAGAAGACATTGAAGTGGACTTTTTTTCACTTTATTCTTTGATGCAACTATAATGCCGTTTCTTGCTGATTCAGGTGAGACTTAAGAGATACTTGGAAATGAGGGGTGCTGATGGAGGACCATGGAGGAGGTTATGTGCATTGCCTGCTTTTTGGGTAGATACTTTTTATCATCGGATGAATAATCTGTCTTAATTATTTTTTTGCCAGAAATTAATGATTTATTTTAGAGTAAAATGCCATTTTAGTCCCTATGATTTGGTAACTTTTGCCATTTTAGTCCAATAGTTTAAATTTTGCCATTTTGGTCATTATGGTTTCATTTTATTGCCATTTTAGTCCCTGTGGTTTGTTAATTTTTGCCATTTTTGTCCAAAAGTTTAAATTTAATTGGACTAATATGGCAATAAAATGGAAACCATAATGATCAAAATTGCAAAATTTAAACTATTGGACTAAAATTGCAAAAGTTGTCAAACCATAAGGACTAAAATGGCATTTTACTCTTTATTTTAGGTTATTTTTCCTACTTTTTAGATTTTTCGTTTTAGATCTCACTGTAGCGCAACTGAATTACAGGTGGGCTTATTGTATGATGATATTTCTCTGCAAAATGTTTTGGACATGACAAGCGATTGGACTCAAGAAGAAAGACAGATGTTGAGAAATAAGGCAATAAAACCGCATAAAAATTGAATTTATTGCTTATGGATCTGTAATCTGTTTTCCTCATCATACGATAAAAAATTATCATATTTGTTGTATAAAATAAATGTTTTACAGGCGCCTGTAAGTGGTTTGAAAACCCCATTTCGTGATGGATTGCTGAAGCATGTTGCTGATGAAGTTTTGAAGTTTGCAAAGGTGGTTATAATTAAACTTTGATTGATACTCCGATGTCATGTTGGTGAATTTATTTATAGTTTCTTTTAATAAACACCTTTTTCAGGATGGCCTTGAGAGAAGGGGATATAAAGAAACAGGGTTCTTAAATGAAGTAGCAGAGGTGGTTAGAACAGGTGAATCATGCTTCTTATTTGTTGTCTTTTCATATTAATACAATACTTTAATAAAAAGTGTTAGGAGCTTATATGCACTCTAGGTGACTTTCAACTTGCTTGACCTGCTTTCATTTTTGCTAAAAAAAAACTTAAAATGAAAAATATTGTAGGTTTAACACCAGCAGAGAAGCTTCTGGATTTGTATTATGGGAAATGGGGACAAAATGTGGACCCTGTATTCGAGGAGCTACTCTACTGAGATGTTCAACTTAATGTTCATATTTTTGTATGTATGCATCGTCTCTATAGTCAAATAATTAGATCTCCTTTTCAATTTCTTTTTAAGTTTATTTATCTGCACAGACGTTATTTTGTAGGAATAAGTGTGTTCTGCGTGCATGAAGTGATCATGGAATTCGTGCCTGTTGTGATCATAAATGCAGCAGGAAACACAAGTGAGTTGTAATATCATTTAAGACTTCTGAATTGTAGGCTCCTTTGTTCACCATTAACTTAAAATAATTATGTATCTGTGTTTTTTTTTCTTTCAAGACAACCATTCTACTGTGTAGTACTGTAGTTATTAAAATTGATCAAAATCCATCACTTGGATTTCAAATCAAACCTATATGGATTGTGATATTATAGAAACTTATATGATTAGCATAACTCTGTTCTTTGCATAGTCAATTTAATGTTTTTTAAGACATTATGTTTTCTTAGATATCACAATCATCATATATTATTCTGTTAACTTGTTTTCATAGGTCATCTATTTTGTTCCACAATAGAACATGACGTGTGGGTAACTCACGGTGGTCCAACTCCCAACCTCATAAATTGCTGTGTAGAGCTGTTTTGACACAACATGTTTAACTCCAAACCTCATAAAATTAAGCATGATGAACTAGTAACCTTTTTAACATGATAGGTTAAGCATGTTAATCATGTCATAAATGAGTTAATGAGGTTAGATCTATTTAGGCATGTTTATAGTCAGGTTATTAATGTGTCAACCTGTTTATGATTGGAAAGCCTTTTACTTCAAACACTAACCCACTTTGTGCAACTCATGTTGCCTTGATTTGTGGTTCTTTTAACCCAATTTTGGGTCTTTTTATGGAGAAATCACAATCCAGTAGTTATCATAATTCAGGTTTGTGAAAATGGCCTTGTATCATATTATATGATTTTTACCTTTTTAACGTAACAAACTTTATTTTTATTTTCGTTGATGCAACATTGACTTATACAACACCCTTAAAGATTGCTCTGCTAATCTTTCGTTATAGGTATGATAAAATATTTCAGGCATTATTTTGCGTTGTCTTTCACCAAATATATGGGGTAATTCAAATATACAATAAATAACCAACCTTAAGTAGAAAACTAGGATAACATAAATACTTGTATGGTTGTATGCAAGACATATAGTTGGAAAGAGAAGAGGCAGTTAAAAAACCGATTTATCTATTATATTTTAAACAATAGAGACAAATGTCTGTCTATACAATTATATATATTTTTTTATTTTAAGTTAGTTATATATTGATATATCCTCATGGTATGATGCTAGATATTTGAACTTGTAACAATTTGCAAACCTTCTCTTGGAATGTAAACCCATGAAACCTATCAAAATCCATTGAAATATTTGCTTCCATCATTGGAATATTGTTATTACATATATTCAAAACATTATGGTCTTTTATATATATATGTAAATTTGCATGCATTAAGAAATTAGCACGTGCGTGATTAGTACTTTGTATTGTTACAAACTACACATGTTAGATTATTAATAAATGTGAATTTACACATACATATAATAAAGACGATAATGTGATATATATAGGGTGGGTTCTAATGATAACATTCATTTTGGAGAAAACTTAGAAAACTAATCACAGTTATTAACTTATTATCAATCAATTTCGTTTTTCATATAAAGTTAGATTTATTAACAAAGATAAAAAAATATATATGTTACTCATGTTATTACATATTTGTAACTCATTAATTACATATATGTAACGTGTACACTACATATATGCAGTGGCGGATCCAGGAATTTTTTTCAGTGGGTTCACCTTTTTCTAACGTTTTAATTAAATAGAACCGGACATAAAAATTTTAGGGTCGGGTTGACGGTTTGGGTCTTGTAATGTTCTTCATTCACGTATTAACAGTGCGATATAATAAGTCAACGTTTAAAATTTAAAAAAACGTCGTCATTAAAGAGTTCGAAGGTACAAAGTGCATTTTCGTTTAAGATTTCTGAGCTCCACACCAAGCGGGAGTCAGGGGGTAACACGCCCTTACGATGTCCAAGGTGGCGGTCCTGCTGGCCATTGAGTAGGCATGGGTCAGGGGGCAACGCCAGTTGTAGGGTTCAAAGCAACGCCTCGAAACCTAAACAAAATATGCTAAGTTTGTATGACCAAAATTAACTTGATTCAAGGGCTTAACCACTAATAACTACTATTTTGCTTGCTAAGTTTATATGACCGGAAAGTGATTTTAACACAATAATATAGAAATCTAATTCTTTATTATCTTTTTCTAACAAAGATTACTTGCCTCAATCAAGTTGACAAATTGTTGTGAAAATTAAATCAGGAATTCACTTTTAAAAATCTTAATGGGTTCACATTAGGATTCACCTCTAAAATTGTAATGGGTTCACCCTATTGTTTAACTCTTTCGAAAAAAAATTTTCCTACTAACGAGCCGAAGCTCGGTGGGTTCCTGTGAACCCATTTTCTATATGTGGATCCGCCTCTGCATATATGATAACATGAGTTACATGTATGTAACTTTATAGGTTACATATACGTAACTTCGTGATGTATACTTTTATTAACAACAATTTTTTGTTTATAACATTTCTAAACTAATAATAGAAAATCATGTAATTTTTTTTTTAAAAATTGTTTGGTTAGTTGAAGTTTTCTTAGTTTTCTCTAAAATGAGTAGTTTCTTTTAAACCCTTCCCTATATATATGTGTGTGTGTATGTATATATATATATATATATATATATATATATATAGAAAGGTTCATAAGAAAACTTTTTATTTTGAAGAAAACCAAGAAAGTTTCCTTACCTCTCTCACACACACACACACAATATTCCAACAATAAAATAAAGATTTTAATTAGGAGTTTTCACTAAAAAAACGGTGAACACCACCATAAGATGCCCCTCACCGACAAGTTGCATGGTCAACATGAAGCATGTAAATCGCGTGACCCAGGGAAAATTAAGTGGTGTCAGGCTTTGAACCCTAAACCTGTATTATAGATTCCAACCCCTTACCACTAGACCACTATCGCGGGGACCGGTTTTCAGGGGCGGCCCTGAGAATTCAAGTGCCCCGACATACTGAGAAAAAAAGGCCCCTAGTAATTATACACTTGTGTTTTTTCGGTTTTATATTCGGAGATATAAGTAAATATATATAATTTAAAAACAATTTTTAAAATTTTTGTGCCCTTACAATAAATGGGCCCTGAACGGAGGTCGGGTTTGCCCCTCCCCAGGGCCTCCCATGCCAGTTTTCACTCCAAGAGTTTGCAAAATTACGCATCCCATACATTATTACTTGGAGCCTATTTCTATATAGATATTAGCTAGAATCATGCTGTCTAATACCATTCCAATTTCGTCCTGGGTGTGGGTGTTTCACCATGAAATTATTTGTGGGAACCATTCTGCATCTGAAATCTTGTCCATGTGTAAGCTGGCATGATCCATGTGCCCCTCATGCCCTCTACTGACCTACCACGTTACTTGTTTACTCATATACTTGTATTTATTTATCTATATATATATTTTTTTAGTTTTTGCACCTTTTATCCTCAAGGGTGTTTGTTCTTTTGTAATTATGTGAAAGTGATCTTGTAGCTAACTATAATATGATAAATAAATAACATACCTTTGGGCAAGATTTATGATAAATAATAATCACCAAGAGTTTGATAATTTAACTAGGATTTGGATTATATCTAAAAAAATGTTTAATACATTATTTAATATAAATTCAGGAAAAAATATAATAAAAAGAAAATATTAACGTTTCAACTTAAGCCAGACTTGGCTTATGAATTCTTTGACATAACACGAATATAAACTAAGATATTTGATTCTGAATGTAAAGTGCATCAACTAAAACAAAGTTAGTGAAGTGAATGATGATATGATTAGGAGAAGACAACTTACCTCTTAATTACATTGCTTAACATGTTGTTAAAGCAAATTATTAGTTGAAAACACCATTATAACCATACCAACTTGGAGATTAATATCTTTTTGTTATTGCAATTATTAAATAAAGAGATGAAAATGTACATGATATGACATGATATGAATAATGTTCCTAATAGTTTTCTTGTTAGGTTGCAAAAGTCATAATTAATGATATTAAAAGTACTTGTCTATTAGTTAACAACAACCATCAAAGTCACATTGTAGACCTAACAATCGCGTGGATCATTGATCAAATATTAATCATACGGTCTCAGATCATACAAATAATTATGTTATAAGTGAGATTTATTGAGTATAATTGTTTTTTTTTAACATTTTGTAAACGATACGAATTTTAAGAGTTTAAGTAAAAAATGAAACGTAAGTTACTAATAATCACAATATAAATTTTAGAAGTTAACTGTAAATAAAACATAGGATCCTATGCAAGTGACAACCTACATGACAGATATAACTATTGTATTATATATATATATAGCTCCATAATGTAGTGAGTATATTCTACTCTACATCCTCCTCAAATGTCATCTATGCCCTTGGGCTTTAGTTTCTATAAAGTCAACATATCAAACACCTTCTCATTCATCCTTCATTGTTCATTTTGTTTTTCCTTTAATTTCATAACTTTATACTGAAGAAAAAATGAGAGAAATTCTTCATGTTCAAGCGGGCCAATGCGGTAACCAGATCGGCGGCAAGTTTTGGGAGGTCGTTTGTGACGAGCATGGGATTGATGCGACCGGTAAATACATTGGTAACAGTCAAGTTCAGCTAGAACGAGTTAACGTGTACTATAATGAGGCTAGTGGTGGAAGATATGTACCAAGGGCCGTGTTGGTTGACCTTGAGCCCGGTACAATGGATAGTCTGCGTACTGGGCCATATGGTAACATATTCCGGCCCGATAACTTTATTTTTGGGCAAAATGGTGCTGGAAACAATTGGGCTAAAGGGCATTACACCGAAGGTGCCGAATTAGTTGACTCGGTCCTTGATGTTGTTCGAAAAGAAGCTGAGAATTGTGATTGTTTGCAAGGTACAAAACTACTAATGTCACCTATTTACTTATAAGTATGATATTATTATACTATTATAAGTTAAAAGAAGTTATTGTGTGACAGGTTTTCAAGTATGCCACTCCCTCGGAGGGGGTACCGGATCGGGTATGGGTACCTTATTGATATCCAAGATCCGTGAAGAATATCCAGATCGAATGATGTTGACTTTTTCAGTCTTCCCGTCACCGAAGGTGTCGGACACGGTTGTCGAGCCCTATAACGCCACCCTTTCGGTCCACCAGCTTGTCGAAAACGCCGATGAGTGTATGGTTCTCGATAACGAAGCGTTATACGATATTTGTTTTCGTACACTGAAGCTCACGAATCCGAGTTGTAAGTCAACTAAACAATAACTCGTGTTTTAATATCTAAGAATTTATTTATTATATATTTACTCAATCGTTAACTTATGGCATGACTATCTAATCTATACAGTTGGTGACTTAAACCACTTGATCTCAACGACCATGAGTGGGGTGACCTGCTGCCTCCGGTTTCCCGGTCAACTAAACTCTGACCTTCGCAAACTCGCGGTCAACTTGATCCCATTCCCACGTCTACATTTTTTTATGGTGGGGTTTGCACCATTGACCTCTAGAGGGTCACAACAATACCGTGCACTAACGATCCCAGAGCTTACTCAACAAATGTGGGACGCCAAGAACATGATGTGTGCAGCCGATCCGCGCCACGGTCGCTACCTCACCGCCTCGGCCATGTTCCGCGGCAAAATGTCGACCAAAGAGGTCGATGAGCAGATGATTAATGTACAAAACAAGAACTCGTCTTATTTCGTCGAGTGGATCCCAAACAATGTGAAGTCAAGCGTGTGTGACATCCCCCCCACCGGGCTGGCAATGTCGTCGACGTTCATGGGGAACTCAACGTCGATTCAAGAAATGTTTCGACGGGTTTCCGAGCAGTTTACCGTTATGTTTAGGAGGAAGGCGTTTTTGCATTGGTATACAGGGGAAGGAATGGATGAGATGGAGTTTACTGAGGCTGAAAGTAACATGAATGATTTGGTGTCTGAATATCAACAGTATCAAGATGCTGTGAGTGATGAAGTTGAAGATGAATATGGTGATGAAGAAGTTGAAGAAAATTAAAAGTCAACGGTTCAAAAGTCAAAGGTGTGTAGTTGATTTGTGTGTATTTTACTGTTTGGTTGTTGGAATTTGGATTTGTTACATTCCTTTTGTTTATTGCTAATAAAAGCTTCCACTTCTATCTTGAAGCAATAGTCAAATTGGGTTGTATTTTGTTATATTATGTTTTTTGTGAGGTAATATTGGTAAAAAAATATATATAAATTATAAAAAATATTTTTTACATTTTTTAAAATGGCATATTTTATTGTTTATGTTTAAAAAGTGTCATTAACTTTTTTATATTGACATTCTGTTGCATGCTACGTCATTTATGTTAACCTTTATTAAAGATTTCAATGACTTTTTTTTTAAATGGTGATTCTACTCTTATTTGTAAAGGCTAAATCTTAAAGTCTTGCAATTGTTTATTTTTCTTTTCTTTTGAATCTTTCTTATACATTTCTTTCATTCTTTTCATTTTTTTATTTTATAATTTATCTAAAACTAGTTACTACTTAATCAACTTTTTTATAAAACTATAATTTTTAATACATATTTCTATTTTATTATATTTTTAATTTTCATTTATTTGGTTTAATAATTTACTTTTCATATTTTTTATATATTCAAAACAAACTAAAGTCATATTTTACGAGCATAACAGGATGAGTCAAGTTTCAACTCGTCTAAGTTTGATCTTGTGTCATTTAGTAATTTATAATATTATATACTAATAGTGCACTAGCCAAAATTTTATTCTAATACAATATTTAGCACATAAATATCTTTATTTATATATAATAATTTATATAAATTTGTTTCTATGTTGGATTGTTATCTAAATTTTAGTCAGCACTTAGCTAATTTTAAATGGATAATTACGTAAAAAATTATCCCTTTTATATGTTTAAATTAAACAAAAATTCAAATATACACACACAAGGTTGGCTCAATTGTAAGTCCCATGTCACATGCTAGATTTGCTCATGCATGAGTCATGGGGCTCCTTCTCATGCTAGATTTGCTCATGCATGAGTCATGGGGCTCCTTCTCAGACGTAATAAAGTTATTCTCATATTGTGAATTAGAAAGTAAATTAATTTAGCATATTTTGAGTCACCTCAAATGTGAAATGAGAGGGAAAAAAAATATGAAGGAGAGAAAAGTGAGAAAAAATAATCAAAAGAAAAGGAAAAGAAAATATGAAAGTTTTTATTGTAGTCCTTTAAGATCAAGGATAGAACTGTATTTTAAAAATGATAACCAAAGTTTTTATTAAAAGTTTATGAAAATAACGTAATCTGTAACAAAATGTAAAATAAAGGGTTTTAATGTTACTTTTTGAACATAAAAGATAAAACAGCATAATTCACTCTTCAATAATAAAAAAAATTATAAACTTTTTTTATTTATGTTATACAACTTTTTAACTTTTTTATAGGTACAATACTATGACAATCTGTTATCTATGTTTTGGTCTTTATAATCAAGTTATCGTAACTTCATACGTTTCTTTTATATACTTAACTACGTTAATCTCACATACTCCAACACACATAATAATTTTTGGAAGCACAACGCATTAACAGTTCAGGTGCACATGAGTATAAAAAAGCTGTTGGTAGATTACAGCACTGCACACCAAACATCTATAGTCAACCAGGATGTGAATTACAATTATAACACTGACACAAGATTATTGTATGAACTTCAAAGATTACCTACCCGGTAATAAGGGTATAGATGTCATTCACCACTGTGAAAAAGGGCCCTAGGAATCAACTTGCTCAAATACAAGGCTTCAAGAAAGCAACAGAAGTCATACCAGCAAAGCCAAACTACAAATTTATGTCTTACAAATTACAATCACACCCTTTTTTGTTATCAAGATTCTCTCTATTCACATAAAAGTGACAGTTTTTATGTCAATAAGCCAGATTCTTTGACCCCCTTTTGATGGTATCTTGAATACTGTAAAGGGTAAGGAGATTTTGAATGATTTCTTTCTGTTTTTTTTATTGTTTTTTTTTTCCGCTTGGAAACGATTAAGTGATGATTTTTTTCTCTTCAAGAACCGAGCCTTCTTTAAGTGCAATTTGTGCTTCATTTTCCCTTCCCAAAGCAAAAAGAGCAACAGCTTGTAAATAGGAAGCAATATGCCAAAGTGGGGATATAACTTGTGCTTGAACAGCATCATTAAGAGCCTCTTGTGGATTATCATTCATGAGATGTGATAGGCTTCGTCGTGCATAGACTGTAGGCGAGACCATGGTTCCTACATCAATGAACTGAAAAAGAAAACTTCTTACAGACTAATTATAAGAATAATCAAAATAAGATAATATACAGTTATCACTTGAAAAAATAAGTTTTTTTTGTTTTGTTGCAGCAAGTATGAAACTTAGAATACACAACTGGTTGTATGAGTCTATAGTAATCAGATAATCAGTTTCAAAGGGCATTCAAGACATCTATCCAACACTCATATTTGCGAAGTATGGTGTGTTAAATCCTCCACACCCCTCCCTTCCTCTCCCAAAAAAAAAATCTCAGCAAGAACGATTACTTGTTTGCGTATTGAAGGGAATTCAAGATATTAAGACATTTACAATAACCTGTGTATAGTAGTCTATTGCAGCTTTGAATTCTTTATGGCGAAAAGCTACATCCCCTTTTTTCTTGGAGTTCAATGTGTCCTGCATCTGATTTGTCCACATATGAAATGAAAGCTGCAAGCCATTAACAAAATTATCAAGTGTTTAAGTATGTTGACTAAAAAAAGTCAAACCAGAAACAAACCTCGGTTGCAGTTCCCTCGTCATCTTTGTAGGCCAAATTTTCCAAGATTTCATGTATGGCTGTCAAATCTCTTCTTAAGCAGGCGTCACCTAGTGGAGTTGTAGGCATAATGGGTCCACCTTGTTGCATACACATTAAAACATGAGAAGGCACCTGTGATGTTTATATTACCAAAAAGTAAAAAACTTAACATAACATAACAATAAACAAAAAAAACACGCGTCATAACCAATAAATTGTTATGGGATATATAAAAAGTATAGGGTGTGTATTTTGTAAGCATATATTTGAAGTCAGTATAGAACATAACCTCGGCTTCCTTTTGGAGGGGACGTAAAGCAGTAACTAACAAGGTTGGATTTGGGCGATCACGCGGCTCATACTGTAAGCATTTTGTAGCCAAACGTACCAATTCAGTTCCATCTTCATTGGAAATTTGACCTTCCAAGCAAGAGTCTGTAAGCATTTGCAGGTTCCTGTCCCTTATTAGGTCAAGAGCCTGTTGAATCCATATGACATTGATTATATAATAACATTCTTTTACAAAATATAGTACTGAGTACACCAACATCATTCTTGATACAGGAAAAAAGTAGTATAAGTTATTAGAAAACTATGAACTGGCAAAAGTAGAGGTGGCAAAATAGGTAGGGTGGTTGATGCCGATGGGCTAAAATGGGAACGAGATGCTGGTTGATCGGGTAGTGTTGGCCCCAAATTACTTTTTGTTAAAAAATTTAAGCTTCTTTAAAAAAACAATGAGCCGAATATGATTACAGAAATATGTATATTATTTCGACAACACTTTAAACTCTTGAATAAAGCTATTTCGGAGGTTTTATGCATTAATATAACATAACGTGCAACTTCCGACCCTTCAAAACTGTTTGGAACTTTGGCCCATTTTACCCATTTCCATTTACCTATTTTTTATTTACTTGTTTAATAAGAGATGAAACATAACTCAAATCAACCCATTTGTAAGTAAATGGGTCGAAACTACCACATTCGGGTGTACAAACATTAATTGTATATTTGTATAATCACAAATACATAAAAAAATTTCATCCTGACATATAGTTGCCAGTTAGAACACATACATGGCTAGGAGGAATGTGTTTTCCACTTAAAAGGTCAAGCAAAAGGGCACCAAAACTGTACATCACACTTTCTGGTGTTACCCTCCCTATTAGTTCAAGAAAAGCAAGTGTCAGGACTCGATAAAATAAATAAATAAAGTGCACATTTACTCATGCAACATTAAAATCAATTAAAGCACTATTATTTGTGCTGTTTTGATCGAAACTGCAACGCGCAAGTGTGTAATAGTTTAGAAATTAATACCAGTTCTCAAATATTCAGGAGGGGTGAACGCCAAATTTGTACTGTAACTCTTTCCATCTCTACTGTTCTTCATCAATCCAAAGCATGAGAGTCTAGGATTAGCATCCTGCAATATGTGTGTCTTAGGGCTGATTATGCCATATTAAACAAGAATTAAATAATCAGCTACATACAAAATATGCAGTGTTTTTGGATGTGTTTCTATTGTTTGAAGATGAATAAATAATAATCATATTATTAGTTATCTGAGTATTTAGTAATTCTGTTACTGAAGAAAGTAATTGATAAAATTACCATATTGGATCCCTTTTACATTGTTGAAGAATTCAAATTTAAGAATATATCAATCATAAACTATATTTTGGCAGTTTAAAAAAAAAATAATGTGTATAATTCCAAGATTAATATTACAATTTTAGTATTATCAACTATAAACTGTGGATATAAAAGAGGGGTGAATAACTAAAGTTAAAATAATCATTTTGTTGTAGCTTGTAGAAAACTGGTTATTCAAACCCTAACAACCCAATAACCATAATGGTTAAAAAATCATAATAATCGAATAAACGGATATATAACACACATCCAAAGACCAACCTAAAGGTAAACAACAAAAGTGTAAAAATGTACATCATCAAAGAGTATTCTATAGGCATGGAGATCATGGTAAAGAGTGCGCCCTTGGCTTGTACAATATTCTAGAGCTTCTGCAAGATATAGCGCCACTCTTAATCGCATTGCCCATTTCATAGGTTGTGTTTCCCCTAAATCAAGATGAATATAATATTATAATTTGGACTAATTTTACACCAACTAGATTAAAAAATAAATAATTTCCAAAAAGAAAGTGCTTACAATGAAATAAGTGCTTTGCAAGTGTTTCATGCGGCATAAACTCGGCAACAAGAAGTCTTTCATCACCTTCACAACAGCATCCAAGTAGATTAGCCAATCTAGGATTTCTAAGCTGACCAACCGCTCTTGCTTCTTCCTGTGATAGCATACAATATTAAAAGATAGTTCATTGATGGAAAAATGTGATTTTTTTTAACATGAGACTTTGTACTTTACAATATTATACTACAAATATATCAATGAGGCTTTTCTTTGTAAACAAACTATCTTTCTTGTGAAAATACAAAAGGAATTTTAAAAAATAGCATAGGTTACATGGCAGTTTGGCACAATGATTTTGGACAAAACATGCCAGGTAATGAGCTTTTTGCATTACGCTTAACATCTTGCAAGCTTACGTGTTTTGTTTTGGCATTTTTATAACAAAGATGGCTAGGTTGCATCAAGAAACTAAACAATAGTCAACCTCTAATAGCATCAAACACATTTTCTTTGCAAAAATAGAAAAAATAATAATAAAAACTATGCTTTACAAGTACGAGTCACTGCAGGTAAAAAATAAATTCAAAGCATAACAGCACATATACATTCATATCTCCATAACTTATTTACAAATGCTCATTGTTACAATTATAATGTTTTACTTTTTCACTCCCTTGAGGAACAACAGTCTATCACACGAAGAAATCAATTATTATGGTTAGAAGAGTTAACAAGTTGTTAATGAAAACACGTAATTAGCAAAGGTGACACTTTCGACCCATTACTTATGAATGTGTCTATTTTGGGTTTTTATTATCTCAAGTCAGACAATAGGGGAGCTGGTCAAACAAGTTGAAAGTCAACCAAGATTATTTTTAAAACAGACCTATTAATTGTTTTGATTTGTAGATATCGTCTTCTAATCTCAATTAATGCATCAATTATAAAAAGGACAAAACTGCTTGTGGATCAACCCAACCTGACCGAGCCCATTTTGACCCATATCAAAAGGTGACTTGCTACCCAGCCCATCCGTCTGTCTATCTCTTCAAAATAGAATCTTGTATGGAACAATAAGTACTTACCAAGAACTGCCTTGAATCAGGCCATGCAGATCTATCAAACCGTTTGATAGCAACCCATTTGTTATTTTGCAATTCCCCTTTATAAACCACATTAGGAGCTTTCTCCCCATGTTCAGATACGATATTCTCCACAGAAAAACCCAAAGTAGCCAACTTAAGTTGGTTAATGGAAAACACACGAAATGAAGGCAAATCACTTCTCTCATCTGCCTCTTCTTTTTACATGTAAATAAATCATATGTGTGTTAAAAAAATGAGAATGGCAATAAAAAAGGAATAAAGAGAAACTAATAAATTTTACATACCAACATTATGTGATTCGGCAATCACTCCATTTGATTCGGTAACACAGCAACACGAGCAGAGTCTAGAAAACTTACACCCCATTGTTAAGTTGTCTTTTAGCTTCAAAATTAGAATTCTATATTACTTAGGTCAAGCTTTACAAATAGTGCATCAAATCTATATTTACTTTCAAAAGATGCACATTTGGGACTTGTTGTATATACATAAATGCAAATTAAACAAAGTTAAAAAAAAAAAAAAAAGAGTGGGAGGGTGTGTTGGGGGGAAGGGTGGTTCACACACTCATACTTGCTCTTTATTGTCTGTTTTTCTTTTCTTTTTTCTTTTTCTATTTATTTATTTATTTATTTGCAATTTTGCAAAAATGAT
Organism: Mikania micrantha; assembly: GCA_009363875.1. Lineage (NCBI taxonomy): Eukaryota > Viridiplantae > Streptophyta > Magnoliopsida > Asterales > Asteraceae > Mikania > Mikania micrantha. The sequence goes on along the minus strand of CM018694.1, from coordinate 76,366,120 downwards.
GGTTTGCATGCCAGAAAAACCCAGTCACATGGTCGCAAAAAGGAGTGATTGACTTTTTGAACAATTTATAAACAAGTAACCATTCTTGGCTTCTTGCACTACAGAAAAAATAAACAAATAAAACAATTCAAACAACACCAAAAAATATCTTGCAAGAACAAGAAGGCTCAGAGACAAAAATTGCAGGCAATATATATTTGTATTAACATGATCACAATCGACGTCATTCTACTAAGTTCATTCGTTTGCATAAAGGCTAAAACAGGCATGATTTAGAAAGTGAAGAATCTCTTTTAAGACACCCTTTTCTTGAATATATATTCAAATTCAGTTAATTATCAAGAGCATATACAAATTGATCGAATTTATCAAAATTTTTAAAAATCAAAGCATTTCCCACTTCAAAATTCCAAAGAAATTCCATTAATATCGAACAATTGCCGATCAGTGACTTATTTAGCAATCAAAAAAACAGCAGATGAAACTGTAGGAGTACCTTATTAGGGCTCAAAAGTCCAAAATCTGTATCAGCAGAACCTCATCCTCCAATCAAACAAGCAAAAGGAGCTCCTTTTAGCTAAATCAAAATCACACACATATGGGTAATTATTGAAACATCAAGAAAATGATTAAAACACCAAAATTTTGAAACTTTTTGCTTCAATTTAGAGGAGCACCTGCAAGTTCATGGACCCAGTAGGGTAAACTGGTAAAATACTCGAAAAGACAAAGTGGGTCTCTCTCTTTCATATATATTAGATTTGAAGATCTGTTGCCACTTGATTTCAAGCTTGCACTCGATTGCTCGCTTTGATTTTCTAATTTCCACCGACAATAATCTTGTTTTTAGCTTTTTGCCTGTAATTGTCTTGTCTGATCATCAGCCTCCAAAAAAAAACGTCCGGAATTATGCAAAGGGGCGTGTGGATTAAAAAAGAAAACTTTACCTGTTGAAAATCATAAACTAAGTAAACAAACAATAAACAAAACAAACGGTAATATTTCAATTTCAATTGTTTTGGTCGTAAACAACAGTAATCATTGGATCCAAAGCACACTCACAAATAGGAAATTTCAGGCATACTCCTAGTCCCCGAAATTATTGGGTCTCTGATGTTTGATTATGAAACGACAATTTAATCATGTATTGATTATTTACCGGTTTTTCATGAGATTTTATGAGTTCTTAAGGAGTTAAGGGTACTAATTTTTATAATTATCTTCAAGAATTTGTAAATTTTGATGATTTTATTCATAAAAATATTATTTTCCTACTATTTGTTTGCATAAATGTCAATCGATATATAATTCAAGTCACAATGTTTATTGATTATTTGATTAACATAACTTGTTACTGTTGTATTTATGTTAATGTATTTCCCAATGATGTGTAAACAAACATGTTTACATGAAGATTAGATATAAAAATGTTTATCTACTAGCCTAGAAAACACATGTACTACATAGGTTGAATGATTAACATAATATAATTCATCAATATCAAATAATAATAAATAGTTAATAATTATAAAGTTATATTTTAAGATAAGATATAATTTAAATGGTTTAATAGGTTAAATTTTAATAAATTAGTAATTAAGAACAATAAGATTTATATTTTTCGATATTTTATTATATAATTTAATTAGTGAAGATTATTAGGGTTATTATGAGAAAGAGGCTTGAAAATGTTTTAGATTATATCAGATTGTGACACATGAATCTTAAAAATACTCTTTTATTCGTTTTTTTTGCACCACGTCTATTTGTTTGATTAACGTTGCACTTGTCATTTTAACATGAATTTTATTTATGGTAACCATTTTAACCTTCCTCATTTAGTAGACTCCTCAGCCCTTCCATTGACTCGAGGGGTAATACACCCTGCGGGTTTGCTTACAACAGAAAATACTGTGATTGATACTTACTCCACATTCAAGGTAATGATACTTGCCCATGTGTCATTTATGAGTAATTATCACATTGATAAATTGTGAGTTTGGAATTTACAAGTCTTTGAGGATTTTGTTCTCGAGGTGAATTATATGATAGAATTTAGATGCCAAACGGTGGTTGATTTAAACTTTTATGGAGATGTACCTCTTAAAGATATGATTCTATCTGATTCAAAATAGTGAATCGAAATTTGGATCTACATTGCTGGTTGCGACGTTACGTGCCCCTCGAAACTAGGGATTTAAAGTTTAAACAACATGGGCTTGGGCTTATTTTTGTGGTGTGCTAGTTGGCTTATATTTTCGTAGCCCAATAGTCTTAGCACACGTCTATCTATCATCCAGCCCAAGCTCGAGACAAGGGTAACCTAAATAACTAATAGAGTAAATTGCATTTTTGGTCCTTTAAGTTTACACAAAATTTCAGAGACAATCCTTTATGTTTTAAAATGTCAAAATCAATCATTTAAGTTTTCAAATGTTGCAAAGTCGGTCCTTTCTCCGTTAACGCCGTTAAGTATAAACAGAATTGGGGTATAAATGTAAAAAAAAAATCATATAAGTAATTTAGTAAATTTCACTTTTAGTCCTTTATGTTTACATAAATTTTTATATATGGTTCTTTATTATGTGAGTACTTAACGGCGGTAACAGAGAAAGGACCGAGTTTGCAACATTTGAAAACTTAAAGGACTGATTTTGACATTTTGAAACATAAAGGATTATCTCTGAAATTTTGTGTAAACTTAAAGGACCAAAAGTGCAATTCACTCTAACTAATAACAGTAAAATCGGGCATATGCGGAATAAACAGGGTCTAGTTGGCTTATATTTTCATATTCCGGCAGTCGAAATTTTGGTGATTTTCTGACGACATTGTTTATCTGGTGAAAATTTGAAATTTCGGCAAGTTTATGTATATAACTAAACATTTTATAAAAATCATATATAAATTTTGGCTATGTATATAATTTTGAAAATCTACGCATAAAAAATTTCGATCCGATTAACCCACATAGTGCATTAGTGATTAGCTTACCGCTCAACTAACGAATAGAAAATTCTAAAACGTTGATCCTTTGTGATAAAAAAATAATAAAAAATTAAAAACATTTATACTAACTTCTTTGTCCGTAATTATAATTTAACTAAAATTTATAATGTATTAATTTTATCACAGTCATCTACACATAAAATAATAAAATATGCAAACTCTTCGTCACATATTAAATTTTAACACATCCATAGATAGGGGTGTACACGGTTTGGTTTTTATGGTTTTCAGGTGAAACCACAAACCAAACCATTAATAAATGTTTTTGAATAATAAAAACAAAACTAACCGTTAGAAATAAAAACTGAACCGTATCAACAACTTTGTTTCATTATGGTTTTACAGTTTGAGCTTTATGTGGTCTTTGTTTTATAGGTTTAAGTTTTTTGAGCTTATTAAACATAGAAACAAAATCAAACTTAAGCATTTTACAGTTTAAGATGGGCTAATCACATTGTTAGCCCAAAATGTAATTTTCTAATTGAATATCACCAAAATCATTAACCGTAGACACACATATAAACACATTATCTGGTCTGGTATTTTATGACCGGCTTTTAGGCGGTTTAACGGTTTGAAGCCGGACAATAGACACCCTATTCCTATGTTATTTTCTTATATCCGTATAAACAATTTTATTTTAGAATTAAATAAGTATGGTCTTAGAATGTATTAAAAAAAAGAAAAGAAAAGAAAAGGTATAGACCGTAGAATGAAACCGCCCCCCGGAACCAACAATACAAAGGCGCCTGATGGCTGTTTCGTAAATACTTTCAAGATTCAGTCTTAAGTCAAAATCTCAGTTTACCGCAAACCTAGGCTAGAACCAACGAGCAAACTGCCGATCAAGCGGAAAACCAGAAAACACCTATCCGATCGTAAATGTTGTGATTTCAAATCTGTAAACTCATTCTCAACCACAGTCATAAGGATAAACGTTTGCCGTTCAAAGGTGAGTTCATAAATTTACTGAAATTGCTTTATAGGTTAAAATCTGTTGTTGATTTTGATTGTGATGTATGTTATTTATGTTTATCGATTGATTTACGTTGTTTTGATTTGTGTTTTATGGGTTGTAGACTGATTAAATGGGGAAAAGTAGACCTAGGGCTGCAGAAAAGAGGGTTTTAGGGCAAGGATCAATTGTGTTGACATCATGTTCATCATTAACCATACCACCTGCACCTGTTTATTACCCTAGTGAAGATGAGTTTAAGGATCCATTAGCGTATATTTATAAAATCAGGCCTGAGGCTGAACAGTATGGTATTTGTAAGATTATTCCTCCACAGAATTGGAAACCCCCTTTTGCCCTAGACTTGAATACTTTTACGTTTCCCACGAAAACACAGGCTATACACCAGCTGCAAGCAAGGCCATCGGCTTGTAATTCCAAAACATTTGAATTGGAGTATAATAGGTTCTTGGAGGAACATTGTGGGAAAAAGGCTGTGAAGAAGAGGGTGGTTTTCGAAGGAAAGGAGTTGGATTTGTGCAAGTTGTTTAATGGGGTGAAGCGGTATGGGGGTTATGATAATGTGGTGAAAGAAAAGAAGTGGGGAGAAGTTTTTCGGTTTGTGAGGTCGGGTGGGAAGATTTCTGAATGTTCAAAGTACGTGTTATCTCAATTATATTATGACCATTTGTATGATTATGAAAGTTATTACAACAAGTTATATAAGGTGAAAGAGGAAACTTGCAAGAGAGAATTGAAAGCTGAGAAGACAACTGTACAACAAAGTTGTAAGAAAATTCGAATTAATGAAGCGGGTGAGAAAGTTAAACTACATAAAGTTGATGTTCAAGAGTCATTTGATCAGATATGTGAACAGTGCAGGAGTGGGTTGCATGCAGAAGTAATGCTTTTATGTGACAGGTGCAATAAAGGGTGGCATATTTATTGTTTATCACCACCTTTGAAACGGGTTCCACCGGGCAATTGGTATTGCTCTGAATGCTTTAACTCTGAGAAAGATAGCTTTGGTTTTGTTCCTGGTAAACAATTGTCATTGGAAGCTTTTAGGCGTGTGGCTGATCGGGCTAAAAAGAAATGGTTTGGTTCAACATCTGCATCAAGGGCACAATTGGAAAAGAAGTTTTGGGAAATAGTTGAAGGATCTGTTGGTGAAGTTGAAGTTATTTATGGCAGTGATCTGGATACTTCTGTTTGTGGTAGTGGTTTTCCCCGTGTAAATGATCAAAAACCAATAGCTATAGATGTTAACAAATGGGATGAATACTGTTCTAGCCCATGGAATCTTAATAACTTGCCAAAATTACAAGGGTCAATGCTTCGTGCTGTTCATCATAATATTGCTGGTGTTATGGTACCTTGGCTTTACATTGGGATGCTATTTTCGTCTTTTTGCTGGCACTTTGAAGACCATTGCTTCTACTCTATGAATTATCACCACTGGTATGTAAGTTGTGGGAATCTTAATATAGTTCCCTGATTTCTAGCCTTGTATCCTTTCATATGGAGTGCATTTATGGCTTATTATTAGTTCAATTATATATTATTTTGAAATGTGATGTTAATGTTTTCCTTGTACTTTCAGGGGAGAGCCCAAATGTTGGTATAGTGTTCCTGGTAGTGAAGCCAGTGCCTTTGAGAAGGTAGGTCCTTACTACTTATTGTGGCATCTCCTGATGAATAACTATACTACCCTGGTAGTTTGGTGTTAGTTACTTGACCATCATGTTAGTCATTCTTAGACTCAGTACTTGTCATGCAAATAAAATTAGATACGGTTTATCATGGAGTTGAAGCACAATCAATTGGTAGTATTGCTATATGAACACACAAAATTTTAATGCTAAGTTCTTTCATAACATATGCTGATTTTACTTGGGGGAGAAGCAAGAAGAACATAGAAGAACAAACAAACTGAAATAGAACATGATGTCATTTTCATTGAGCATTCACATTTCACCTTTCTAGTGGGTGATGGCTTAAGATATGTATCATTTATGGTCGTTTGGTTCACTCTTGGTTTTTAAATTAATGCATCAGGCTTACCCATAGTTGTCATGGCGCATAGACACACTCAAGGAGCATAGGCCTCGCCCAGAGCCTAGACGTAACTCGCAAGGCTCTTAAAAAGCGAGAGCCTTTTTAAGCAAAGCTCATAATGCTATTTTAGAGGTTTTTTGACATGTTTTAGGCTTGTTTAGGGCTAATTTAGCTTGTCTTTGGTTGAATCCAAGTTCGTTTAGGGCTATTGTACATGTTTTAGACATATTAAACATGTTCAAACAATTTTTGGTCTGAATTTGGCTGGATTTTTGATTGGAAAATGCGCCTAAGTGCCCGAGAGTGCGCCTATCCTGGTGAGAATCACTGGCTGCACTGCATCTAAGCACCTAGGAGCAAGCCATGTGCACCTTTGACAACTATGAGGTCGCCTATTACGCAAGGCATCAGGCTGGTGGGCAAATCGAATTATTGGAGGACGTGAGCGTTTTCCCAAAACTGTCTTGAGGCCGAGATTTCCACTTGAGGCCCCACATTGCCTGATGCATGCATTCTGCTGCCTTATTTTATAGGGCGTCTGTTGGGTAGGAGAGAAATGAGGGAGACAGCTGAGGCCTGAGGACACGGATGATGATAGTATGATACCCACCTGGCCACTTGGGAGATGGCGGAGAAGGCTGGTAGACAGTTGAAGAATGCTAGTAAAGTTGGGAGACATCTGGGAGTGCTCTTTGTATAAACTAATCCTAATATGCTATATGAGTAATACACAATTTTTGTATGCATGTTTGTTTCTGTTTTCTGTTTTAAGTGCTGCTTCATAGGGCTGTACTATAACCTGAGTGACTTGTTTAGTGAGTTCCTGCATAGACTACTTGTACCTCATGCATTAACTACTTGTACTGGGTAGAACTTAAGAGCCAGGTTTCTTTTGGTTGCACATTAAGCTTCTTTGGTTGTATCTAGACCTTTATACTAATTTATTTTATATATGTTTAGTGTTCAAAATATAACAATTAAATTATTATACACAAATAATTTATTTATTATTTTTAATGCCAAATGCCTTGCATACGTGAATCTCTTACCTTGCCTTTTGGGACCTAAAAGCCCAGAACTGCATCACACTTTTTAAAACCCAGGGTTCGCTAAACGCCTAAACTTTTAATGGGACTAGTTTAATGGCTGTTATACTGACATAGTTTATGGAAATTGTTTTATCTTTATTTTTAAATCAGAGTCTAATAACTTATTCTTGACATGTAAGTTTTGACCAATTCAAAGGAAAAGTTTGACCTTGAAGATTGATATGATACTGCAGGTAATGCGAAACAGCCTTCCTGATTTGTTTGATGCACAACCTGATTTGCTTTTTCAGCTGGTCACTATGCTTAATCCGTCTGTCCTGCAAGAACATAATGTTCCAGTGTACAGCGTATTACAGGTTTGATAAGCAAAAGCATTAACTGAATTAATACTGATTCATTGTGTTAAAACATTAGGAATTGCATGTTATCAGTATCTAACTGAATTGGTCTGTTGGTTTTATTTTGTAAATAATAAAGTATCTAACTTTCTTTTTTTCCTATGCATCTTTCAGGAACCTGGGAATTTTGTCATTACCTTCCCTAGATCTTATCATGGAGGTTTCAACTTTGGTGAGCCTAATATGCTTTCCAAAATGATTTCTCTAGATAATATTATTTTTTTTATATTTTTTCTTATATTATTTGTCTGCTGGCCTGGCAGGTTTAAACTGTGCAGAAGCTGTCAATTTTGCACCGGCGGATTGGTTACCTCATGGTGGTTTTGGAGCAGAGCTTTATCAGCATTATCGCAGACCTGCTGTTTTGTCTCATGAAGAGCTGCTTTGTGTGGTTGTCAAGGTCTAAATTTTGTATTTATACCATATTATAATTGATATTTTTAATGTTAGTAAATAGGGAAGGCCGGCAGTTTGTTGTGTGAATGTATACACTTTATCTCCTATGATTTAATATCTTTTTTTCATACTTTGTGCAATTGTTGATGATGAAGAGGTTCCCGTATCAACATCCTTTTCTTTTTGTCATTTTTCGTGTTTTCGTTTTTGTTTAAATAGCAACAATTTCGTCTTTAAGGTCACATTGCCATGTTCTGGATGCTTATTATTGTTATTATATTTTACCTCCTATGTACAGAATGATTTTGATAGCAATGCATTACCTTACTTAAAAAATGAGTTGCTTCGCGTTTACAATAAAGAAAAGAGTTGGAGAGAAAGGCTTTGGAAAAATGGCATTATTCGCTCTTCTCCCATGTCTCCTCGAATGCAGCCAAATTATGTTGGTGTTGAAGAGGTAACTTGAGGTTTCTGACTCGTTTTTTTCTTTTGTAATTAATATATATTTTTAACTTTCTCAAACATAAATTACTAATGAAAATCATGCACTATTTTGCAGGATGCAACGTGCATCATATGTCAGCAGTTCTTGTATCTATCAGCTGTTGGTTGCAGCTGCAGGCCTTCTGCTTTTGTCTGTCTGGAGGTAAAGTGATATCAAGTATTCCAAATGAGATAATCTAATCAACCATGGTAACCTGCATATTTAATCATGAGACCCTTGCCCTTAATTCTGTATAGACTAAGTATCTGCATTATACATGCAGCATTGGGAAAACCTGTGTGAATGCAAGCCACACAAGCGCAATCTTCTTTATCGTCACACACTTGCAGAACTAAATGATTTAATAATTATGATGGAGACGCATAATTCCGAGGAGAGGATCCAAAAGAGAAGCACAAGAAAGCATATGACTTTTACCAGTGAGACACACTTTTTATCAAAAAAGGTTTGAATTCTAACCAGAGTTGTATGTTTTTCAAATCATGAAGATCATAAATCATGTATATGTTGCAATATTGGTGAAAGTACAATGATATGTTGACATTGTTTTTATTTTTATCTATAGGTTAAAGGTGGCCATGTTACAATTACACAACTTGCTCAAGAGTGGCTCATGAGATCTTGTAAAATTCTTCAGATGCCATATACAAATGATGCATATGCCCTTGCCTTGAAAGAAGCCGAACAGTTTCTTTGGGCTGGTGTTGAAATGGATCCAGTAAGATTAATATCTCTGATTAGTTCCAAGTTATATATTTGGTTAAAGAATGTGCATTTATATCCGTGAATGAAAATAGGTTAGAGAACTGGCAAAAAACTTGGCGGAAGCCCAGAATTGGGCAGAAGGTGTTAGAGATTGTCTTTCAAAAATCGAATCGTGGCCATCTCACCATAACTGTGAAATGGAGAGGGTAAAAATGGAAGATTTGATCACTTTGCTTAATGTCAGTCCTGTGCCTTGTAATGAACCTGGACATCTTAAGTTAAAGGTTAATAATATTTGAATTTTATCTTAAAACATGTCTGTTTAGTCCCTGAACAAGTGTTTCTTTTCTTCATAGGGTTACGAAGAAGAAGCAAAAGAGCTGATTCAAGAAATCTCAACTGCTGTATCCGCCTCCTCCAATGTTTCTGCAAGTCCTTCTTACAAATTAAATTTGGATTATCGTTTGTTTTATTTTGTTCAGTTACTCATCTTGGCTATATTATTCAGATTGTAGATTTGGAAGCCTTATACTCCAAAGCTTGTGAGTCTGCTATATATGTAAAAGAAAGCGAGGAATTATTGACCAAACTGACAGCAGTAAAAGTTAGTTTAGTCTTTTGTCTCGTATCATGCCAATCTTAGATGTTTATTATCTTATATATTCCTTTCAATTTGTCACTTCAGCTCTGGCTACACACCGTAAGAAACTGTGTTTCAGAGAAATCTCCTGGTATAATTGAGATTGGTACCATCAATAACTTGAAGTCAAAGGTGACTATGATATAGTGTTTTTCACTTATATTTTCTCTATATATTAGACTAGCATTTATTAGTTCATGTGCTTTTCTATATCAGATTGTGGATCTTCAACTCCAAGTTCCTGAAGTCCCATTGCTTTTGGATTTTGCAAAGCAAGTTGAATTATGTCAATCTCGGTGTACGGAGATGCTGAGAGGTTCTATAAAGTTAAAGGTTGATAATTTAGTTAGTTCATTAAATTGCAAATATTTAGTGGTTTTTATCTAATATGGAACATAATTTATGTTGTGCAGAACCTTGAAATGCTCATTCAAGAATATGATAGTTTTACAGTTAATATTCATGAGTTAAAACTTTTAAAGCAATATCAGAATGATGCATTTGACTGGATTACACATTTCAATAACATCTTGAAGGATGTTCATGAGCGCGAGGATCAAGAAAATGTTGTTAATGAGTTGATTTGCCTTAAGAAAGCTGGATCACAGTTGAAAGTTCAAGGTTTGCATTATGCATAGTTCACATGCTTTATGTTACATACATATTTTTGTTAAGATACCCGAGTATGTGGTCATTTTTTTCTTATTTATGTGACGTAGTTGATGAGTTGCTTCTTGTTGATGTGGAGTTAAAGAAGGCTTCTTGCAGGGTTGAAGCTTGGAAGGTAACTCCTTGCATGTTATTACTATCTATTCAATATGAAACTATGAATAGTAACATACTATTGTTAAAGCTTGATGTACCATTAATGTATGCAATAGTTTTGCTTTGTTTGTGTATATATATTTTGTTGCGCAAAATATTAAACACGAGTTCGACCTTACCCTGCACCCTTTTTATTTTTTTTTCTCAACTCGTACCCCATGTTTGCGTCTCGATTTAAGTTATCCTAAAAGTCGTTCACCCTCAACTCAAGTCATGGTTGTTTATCACACACCCGCAAAAACACATGGTTGTGTTATCTAGTTTATCTTATTCTTAATGTGGCAAACTAGGTGGGTTGGGTAATGGGTCAAAAGGCAATTTCATAAATATTAGAACGGACCGACACACTTTTGTCTAAAGTTATTAAAATTTTGTAATAATTCATGTGACAAATATGATTAAATGAATTATACTATTTTATTAATAATTTAATATTTTGAAGAAAATATTTAAGACCATTTATGATTTAAATTAAACTTGGGGCAACTTTTGACCTGGTTGACTTGTTTTCTTTTAAGCATATTTTTTAACTTGCCCCATTGATCTGTTTGAGATAGAAAAATAATAAAAAAAATATAGGTCAATCAACACTTAATTTTTGTTTACTCTTCTAGTGTACTATCATAAATCCAATTTGGTGCATGCAAAATAGTTGGAGGGCATTGTCTCACCAAGATGCATACTTGCTAGTTACTCTTCATTATTTCGTTCAATTTCTTTAGAGCATATTTTTTGTATTTGCCCGTTTGGACCTGTTAGAGACAACAAATAAGTCAAGTGGCACATATTTTTGTTTACACTTTAGTGCACCTATCATAAGTTGAATTCGAAAGATGCAACATAGTTGGAGGGCATTGTCTAGCCAATGTACATAGTTTTTTTCCCTCCTTTTGCATTTTCCTTCAATTATTTTATTCTATTTAAGCTTCTCTTTACACTTTCACAGGTGCTCCACAGTAAATTCCCATTGGAATCTATTCAGCAAGTAATGACTATGGCCACCAAGTATGAATTCATGTCATGATGCTTTTTTAACTGTTAGTTTATTATATCTGTATGATTATTATTATTATTATTATTATTATTATTATTATTATTATTATTATTATTATTAAATGTGTGCTGATGTGAGCCAGACTACAAATCGAAAATGAGAAGGTGTTTAGGAAAATTTCTGATGTTGTTGCACAAGCTCTGTGCTTGGAAGAAAAAGCAATGCATATTCTTGCTTGTGAGGTTCAAATGTCTGATTTTGAAGATGTTGTAAGGTTACCATATCATACTTGCTCTTCTGTAAATATCAATACATTCATGGTCGGAACTATAACATCTTTCAAATTGTTTTGATTTCAGAATGTCAGAGGATGTTTGTGCACTTTTCCCTTCTCTTAATGGTGTCAAGATAGCTTTGTCAATGGCAAAATCTTGGTTAATGAAGGCTAAACCCTATTTACTTTCTGATCTCCCTGAGAAATCGGTTGCAAGTTGTTTGCTTAAAGTTGATGATCTGAAGGTTTTAACTATGCCTGTTCACAATGGATTTTTAGGTATTTCACACTACTGGTTCATGGCTCATTTTCTTAAAACATGATGAAATACTTGTAGGAGTTGGTTTTGGAATCAAAGTTATTGAAGATACATCTGGAAGAGCGGATTTTGCTTGAAGAGGTTTTACAGAAATATATGCAGTGGGAGTGTAATGCATGTTCTGCTCTAAACGATGCGGAGTCACTTTTGAATATTCTTGATGTTGGTGAAGAGATCTCGTTTGATATAATCTCCACGATTCAAGATCATGTTGCTAAGATGGAATCCATAATGGAAAATGAGTTATCACTTCGTTTTGACTCCATTGTGATTCCAAAAGTACAAGAAACTTGTTCATTTCTCAATTGGTGTTACAGGGCCCTAAATTTTCGTGTTTGTGTCCCCACACTCGAGGTGACTGTTAAGTAAAATTAAGTTTGTAATTTTGTGCATACAACAACAACAACAACCTTACCCAGTATATTCCCACTTTTCAATAGGGTCTGGGGGGAAGGATAGATACAAACCTTACCCCTATCCCAATTAGGATAGAGAGGCTGCTCCGAAAGAGTCCCCGGCTCAAAGTTATTTTTTGAAGTTGATCATCCCAATGATTTTAACGTTATTTTCACAAATACCTAAAATAACGTTAAAATTAGTGCACTTTTACTTTTGCCCCTTGTGCATGTGATATGATATATGCTGATAATTAATCTTTTTTTTTTTATTTTTTCAGGAGGTTGAATTGCTGTTGGAGGATGCCAAGTGTCTTCATGTTACATATGCAGACCATTCTTTTTGGAGGTCATTACTTGATGGGGTTAATTGGTTTAAGCAAGCTGTTGAGATCCTTGGTTCTTGTAATGTTAAAAGATTTCATTTGAGTGATGTTGAAGAAGCTTTAAGACAATCTAAGGTATTATACCCTTTGATTTTGTTTCTGCTGAGTTGGGAGCCTTGAAATTTAATTATTTGTCTGCTTTCTTTTTTTTCCCTGTGCGTTTACCGACTACATTTGATAATGGCAGATGATTAAGATATCTTTTGCATTGATTGTTGACCGATTAGTTGATGCTATTAAGAGACACAAGTAAGTTTCATCAATATGTGCAATTTGATTTTTTTTATTGATTGTTTGAATCTTAATCTTTGTATGTGCCTATATATCTCAAACAACCCCCCCCTCCCCCTCCGGCCCCTTCTTCCCCCAAGAAAAAACAATAATAATGTGTATACATTGATGGTTGTTTTTTTTTTGGGTATTGAAAGTGGAAGCTAGATAATCATATGTTTTGGTTATTCTAATAATTATGGTTACTGCATCTTTATATGGCATAGGTGTCATAATGATGGGTAATTTTCACTATGAGTCATATTACACATCATTTTTTGTCACTAAATTGTTATCTAATGACTTAAATGAACAATCCTGAATTGATATTGTGCATTGTTTATTTCCTATATCAAGAGATTTGTGTTATGGGCCTTGTTTCATTTCTTAGTTCCAAAGAAAGGTGATATTTGTTGTTTGTGTACTAAAGGGCCTGTGACATAGTGGTAGTAAGGTGTATAGGAAAGGAGTACCTCCCCAAGTGGTTGATGTTCAAGTCCCAAAGTGGACAAAATGTGTACATTTAAGAGTAGGTTTATATGGCATGTGAGTTAACCAGCCTAAAAAGTTATTGTTGTTTGTGTAAAAAAATTAGTTGATTTAATTAACTTAAAATTTGAAAATTTAATAAATGTTTTCGGTTGTGGATCGAGAGTCGTAAGAAATAACTGGTAGTTTGCAGTTTAGGTGTCTTTGCCCTGTTCATTAAATTTACTATCTACACTAATTTTTTTATATATATATTCTTGAATGCTTCTAGAAAATAGTTATAGTAAATGATATCATTATTTATTATATTATTTCTTTATATGTCACCTAAAAGGCTAAATCTAGTGCTAATGATCTTTTAAATGACATTTTTACTCTGTATAGTGTATGGGTAGACGAAGTGAAAGCATTTTTCAGCTGCAGCATTGGACATCGATCATGGTCATTGTTACTACAGCTCGAGGTCACATACTTATTTCTCAAGTTTTCACTGTTTTCTTCATTAATGAGTGTATTATCATAAGTTTCAAATATATAATAGTAATATTATTGGATGTATGCAGGGTTCTGGCAACACTAATGCCTTCAATTGCATGGAAATCAACATGGTTTTATCAGAAGTGCAAAGGGTCAAAGAATGGAAACAAAGGGCTGGAAGCATTGTCGGGGTTAAAATTGGTGATAATACTAATAATCTGCTACTTGTTGGTCTATCTCAGGTACATCATCCACTATATTTTATTTTTTATTGGCCATCTTTTATATTAAATTTCTTAGGATGGGTGTGCTTGTTTATATGTGGGGAATGTTTATCAATATTCTTCCTAAAATGGTACCACATAAACCTCCATAAAGTTGTCTTTATATTCTAGTTTGTTTCTTTTTGGCAGATACTAAATACTCTAGACAGATCTCTATGTGTGTATGACAAGCCTGATGGCTGCAGTCAAATATGTTTTTGCATGTTCTGCTTAAATGACACTCAAAAGCAGGAACTCTTGACTTGTTCTATGTGCATGGATTGGTAAGTTGTCATATTTTATGTTAATGAATAATTGAACGTCACATTTCTAATCAAAAAGGAAAAAAAAGACTAAATATAATTTTAAATCATGCTTCCTGTTTGTATTGTTTGCAGCTACCATATGCATTGCGTGAAACCGACTCTAGGTGGAACAAGTCACTCGCAATCTAACATGTGTCCTTATTGTCATAGCATTGAATGTGGCAAAATCTCTCGGCTGGTATGATTTAGTAACTTCATTGAGTCTGAATTTTTATTTTTCGCCTAACTTAAATTTCATTGTCAGAAAATTGATTCAAAACGTCCTGAGTTGGATGTGTTTTTAGAGCTTTTGTCTGATGCTGATAACCTATGTGTGGAGTAAGTGCCTTCTTTACTTTCATCTAAATGCATGCCTTAAATTGTGATAGAGATCATGGTTATATTAGTATGTTAATCATATTTAGTAGTATGGCGTATTCTAGTATGGGTAGTTTGGTAATATTTGATATTTAGTGTGTTGTTTGGGTATTATAAATAGAGGTTAGGAGTGTGAGTGAGGGTGTGAAGAAAATTGATAGAGTTAATATTGACTCCTCTTGGAGAAGGGTTTTACCCTGGGACATCATCCTTGATGTAATCGTTGTTCACTTCTAAATCAATTTCATTAGTGTTCTTGTTTTTCAATTATAATCCCTATTTCTATTGTGTGATTGATTTGGATTCTCATCATTGGTCCGACCTGCCCTAGACCTGCCGATCGTGATGGAGACGCGTGCGATGAATACGAGATTGGAAGTTCACGATCAACAGATTCGTCAATTGCAATCAGATGTCACCGAAATCCAAACCACGTTGCAATCCTTGGAAGTCGAGCGTGCTGAATCCGCTAAATTCAGGCAAATCGTCCTCGCTTGGATGAAACATCAAGAGCAATCGGAGTTCCAATCAGAGATTCTGCAGCGATTTAGTTGTTTCACGATACCTACTCCTTCTGCGCAATTGGATTCGAGTAACGATGCTCTACTCCATGTCGTCGGCGGTAAGCATATAGCGATTGGTAGCTTCGAACTTCAAACTCCTTCTGCGCAGTTCGCTACGATTCATCAATCGGAGTTGACTTCCGATTTGATAGGTGACGACGAGGTTAAAGGGTGCCCTGATTCTGTCGACCAGAAGACCGCTCCTTTTTTTCTTTTTCTACATAGTATTGGGCCCATAGTCACACGGAACGAGGTACACTCCGGTACGTGGTACGAAAACGGGTACGCGGTTCGTACATTTCTAAAATTCGGTACGAGAGGGGTAGGTTCATTCGGAACGCCATTTCGGTACGCGGTATGATGTATCACATGTTTCGGTACGCCGTATCGCTTCATAACATAAAATTCATATAATAGAATTCATTTGATAATCATATTCATCATTCGTTCATTCATAACCCAAAATTCATAACACAAGTTCATAAAAACAAAATACATGACATATAATTCATGTATCTGAATTCTGAAATTAGATGTACGTAGAAATAATGACTGACTGATGAATTTATAAGTAGTAAATTGAAC
The DNA here is from genome assembly GCA_009363875.1 of Mikania micrantha. Taxonomy (NCBI): domain Eukaryota; kingdom Viridiplantae; phylum Streptophyta; class Magnoliopsida; order Asterales; family Asteraceae; genus Mikania; species Mikania micrantha. The sequence goes on along the minus strand of CM018694.1, from coordinate 76,349,882 downwards.
GAATTTAAAATGTGAGAATAGGAAGTCGGAAGTCGGAACGACGATCGGATACCAACAGTCACCTGGACGCTTCAATCGGCGATTCTTGGACAAATTCGACGAATTGGTGGTCTGGGAACGCGAATTAGGTTAATCTGGTACGCGATTTTTGCCAATTTGACGAATTTATGTTCAATCGGGATCGGCTAAATTTCACGTACCGGATCGCGAACAGGGGCGATCGGGACGATAATGTACCGCGATTCGGTACGATCGGCTCAGATCGCGGTACGCGGGCTCCTACACGTTTCCTGTAACTATGATTGGGCCTTTATCAGGTGATGGGATTCCTATGTTGGGCCTAGCAGAGTCCAAACCACACTTTTCTTTTAAAACCAATGATCGGGATATTATCTCACGTTTGGATATGTATAGCAACTTCCCTTCCAAATTGGGATCGTCGATGTCAGGGGAGGCAGGCTCTATTCAGCCCCGAGATCGAGGAGCGCGATATCTTTCACGTTTGGATTGGAAAGGACGTAAGAAGAAAAGGACTTGTTTGCGTTGGGGAAATCAATACGGGCCAACTCACAAATGTCCGGAAGAAAAGATAATTGGAGCAAAGCACGTGTCCTGATTAATTCCCAAGTCTTGAGGACAAGACTTTTAAATAAGGGGGAGTAATGATAGAGATCATGGTTATATTAGTATGTTAATCATATTTAGTAGTATGGCGTATTCTAGTATGGGTAGTTTGGTAATATTTGATATTTAGTGTGTTGTTTGGGTATTATAAATAGAGGTTAAGAGTGTGAGTGAGGGTGTGAAGAAAATTGATAGAGTTAATATTGGCTCCTCTTGGAGAAGGGTTTTACCCTGGGACATCATCCTTGATGTAATCGTTCACTTCTAAATCAATTTCATCAGTGTTCTTGTTTTTCAATTATAATCCCTATTTCTATTGTGTGATTGATTTGGATTCTCATCAAATTGCATGTGCTATCTGTTGATGTTCCAACTTCCAAGTATATGATCTGAAACTAGGTTATTTTTTCAGTTAGGTTTACGTAATTGAGATTAATCTCCATGGCCCTTGTATTGCTCAGTTGCTAGATTTGTGTTTGTATGATACCCTGATGTTTCACGCATCTATTTCTCTTGCTAATAGTTGTGGTTTTAGTTGTCAATAAAATTTTCTTAATGATATTTCAGGATGTGGAAAATTAGGCGTGTTCATGGTTTGACACAAAAGACAATTTGTTTAATTTTTAAAATGACTGTAAATGGTGTTAATTTTGATTTTCCAACTTATTTCAAGAATATTATGATCTTTTGAATTAAACGATTTACAAGGGTATGTGCATTAAGATGCACTTTGGTATACATTTGCTTCTACATGTTTGACCCATTTTATTTTGAAGCAAATTTTTTTTCTGCCTTGTTGATGAAGAAACAAAAACTAATCAGTCATTAATATGTAAATGGACTGAAACTGCAATCTCTAGCTATTTGTCTTATTCGAATTCTCTATATAAATGCAGCTTGCTCGGTTAAAATACATCAAACTATTGTTGATAAATCACCTTTTGCAGGATTGAGGAAAAGACTTTATTACATCAAATTATTGAGAAGTCTCTGGCACACAAAGCTTGCTTAGCCAAAATTGTAGAATATTCCTTGGCTTCTTTTGGTGAAGACTTGACTGTGGTTGTTAGGCAACTGTCAACTGCTTTAAAGGTAAGTAATAGTCTGGTTTGTGGTTTTTGCTTCTACTGTCTCATTTTATTATATCAACTTTTGCTATATCTAAGCTACATTAATTTGCACATGTTTATTTTTTCTTTTGTAATAAGAGTATATGATATAATTTTTTTCTTTTACAGGCGGTAGAAGTGGCAGGGGTGTATGATCGCCAAAGTAACGACAGATTTGAAGTTGCATTAGCAAGAAATTCATGGAGAGTTAGAGCATCTAAGTTATTAAAAGGTTCACAAAAACCTACAATCTACCAGGTCCAACGGCTATTGAAAGAGGTACCTGCAAAAAGTAAATAGTATTTTTTATCCAAAAAAAGGGTATATATATAATATATATGTGTATGTATGTGTGTGTGTGTAAAATAAATCACATCACAATAATAAATAAATGAAAGTTTTGTGACACATTTTAAGCCTCTTTTTTTCATTAGGATAGGGGTAAGGCTTGCCTTCATCTCACCCATCAGACCCTACTAATTAATGGAACTTTATTGGGCATGTTTGTTTGCTTTTTATCCAAACTCAGAAGCTGGTGTATCTTATCTTTAACATGGTTGTTTGGATATTAGTTGCTATTTACTTCTAGGATAGTTTCTATGCTATCAATAAAAAATAAATACCCTGCTTATTATATTTAATTCATAAATTACCTGTTAGCATAAGAAATAAAAAAGGCATGCTTGATAACTAACCTTGGTATATGATGATACTTGCAGGGTCGCATTATAAACATTGCTTTGGAAGATTATTTCTGGTGTAAACTTGAGACAATGAAGCAATATGGTTTGCAATGGACAATGAAAGCCAAAAAGGTTTTTTTTTTCCTCCCCCCCCCCCCCCCCCCCCCCCTTTTTTTTCTTTTTCCCCCCTTATTGACAAAGTTTTTTCATAGGCCAAGTCAATTAATACCGTTGTACATTATAACAGGTTTCAGCAGATTCAGGTGCGCTTGAATTGCATAAAGTTTTTGAACTTATAGCTGAAGGAGAAAATCTTCCAGTGCACTTTGACAAGGAACTTAAGGTAACAGTCAAAAGAGACAACATCATTTGTAGCTTCAATAATGCATCCTTTTATTAAATTTTATTTTATGGTTTTGGTGCTTGCAGTTATTGAGAGAACGCAGTATGCTTTACTGCATATGTAGGAAACCGTATGATCTGAGGCCAATGATTGCTTGCGATAAATGCGATGAATGGTATCACTTTGATTGTATTAGATTATCATGGGCACCAAAATATTACATTTGCCCAGCTTGTAACGTTGATGCAGTAGATGACATTAAATGCACTTCATCGTCAGCTGCACAAGAAAGGCAAGCACACTCTTTTAAACCTCTAATTTTGACGAGCAATTTACCTAATCTGTTTATCAATTCTTAAAAGTTAGGTTGAAATGGTTTATTTTGGTTTGGCACTTTGGCTCTTTTGAACTAAACCACTACTCAAAGTGAACTATTAATAAGTAAATTGTTTAAAATACTCACCTCTATTTTGCGCTATAATACTATTAGGAGTTGCAAATTTTCCAATTTGGGCTTCATGATTATAAACTTAACAGTTGATTATAAGTGTTATCTTATTTAATCTGATTTCTGATTTTGAAGCTGTAACAGACAAAAATCTATGCTCATTTACTTTTGAGGTCAATCCTACTAGTACATATTGCCAAAATCTGATTAGTGATTTTGCTATGTATATGTCATGGCAGTAAATATACATGCAAATAGCTGACCATCCCCCCACACCCACCCACACACAATTATGAAATTTTGTATCAATTTGAGTTTCAAGACTGGTGCTTTTGAATAATTTGTATAGGTAGGTTATGTGCTGTTATATATCTGATAAGTCAGATGTTTGACTTTGACCAGGTCGAATGGTGTTTGTGACGAGCCTCAAACACCGTCTCCAAGACCAATGGAGTTGAGAAGGGAAGCAGAAAGCAATGACAACATCAGCACCAGGAGACGTAGTGGTGTTGAACGCCTTCTATGGAGAAACCGAAAACCATACAGAAGAGTAGCTAAAAAACGCGTTGAGCTTGATATTTTTTCTCCATTTTTTCATGTACATTAATTTAGGAATCTTGGGTTAAATGGAAATTTGATCATTTAATTCATTTGATTGATTCTAGGTTTTACATCTTAATGTAGTTTTTTTTTCTTTTTTTCTGATTTACTTTTTTTGTAGGCTTCAAGCTACTGAACTAGATTTTTTGTCGAACTTTTTGTTCCTTGATGTTGAACATTGTTATTTAACCCAGAACTGTATTGAACCAAAATTGAATGAACTATATATAATAATTTGATGGGCTACAAACATATTTGCTTGATAATGGCACTGACATGCATTCCTACACAAACACACACCGGAACATATACCAATCTCAAATTTGAAAAATCATTGGGGTTCACATTTGAATCATTGAATTAAAAAAACTCATGGTGAACGGTGGTATGTAATTTATACACCAACAAATATGTTCATAAATCATAATGATATTTTTAAAGTGTATGCATGGCTGTTGATGTACTGTATTAATAATGACACACATTAATAGTCTGATTTTGACGTTTTTATTGTTATGGTTCAATTTGTTTTCATTTGATTTGTTCTGTTTGGAATGTTATCTTCATATATGCTTGTTAAATTTTTATTCTGATGGTAGTTCTTTAGGTCTCCTTGGGCATTGATTCAATTAATCTCTGTTTGTGTCTAGTTTCAATTTTAAGCAACCGTTAATTTTATCGCATGGATTGTGTTGAAACAAATATGGAGCATCTGGGAGACTAATGTTCTCGGGCATCATGCTTCTCGACTCCTTCATCTGATCCTACTAATATGAAAGAATTTGTCAAAAAGGGTTACAGAATAGGGTCTCTGAACCACTTTCCGACATTCAACATTAGTGATCTATCCAATACGAGTACATTTAATATATAAATGTGTATATATGTATATGAGAGAGGTCAAGAATACGGAGGATGTTGGTTATTGAAAGCTAATAGCTGTGGTGGAGCTTGAAAAAAAATTCGACATGACCAAAAAAATTTTAGAAAGAAAAACGGACGACACCGTACTCAATACCTACAAAATTTTCCGATAAAATACTACCAAATCGACCCTTTTGAGCAGAAAAATAGCTTGGGTGAGTCACCCCCGGACCCTTCAGAAGTTTCGTCCCTGCTTGGTGGTTTAGCTACAAACAACTGTAAGAATGTATGGACAACATAAAGTTGCTTTTATGGCTTTGCATTTGTAAAAAGTTGCTTCATCAGCGAGACGAAAAAGTATGCAAGTATATGTGAATGGAACTAGCTACAAGAACTCAATATAGCTTACAAGTAACTTATTGTAACGCCTCAATAGCATCAAGTTGCTTCCTTAACTGTTTGAGAAAAAAAGCACTTTGTGCGTAGATGGAGAAATGACATGTCTTGGGACTTGGATGAGTTCCAAAAAATAGTGTGAATCAAATAAGAGGAGGTGACTGTTTAAAGGAGAAAACCTCCTACCTTAGTGGGCTTGACAAGTATGAGTTGGGTTGGCCCAACAAGTTTACTATTGTTTTGTTTAGAGGTGCGTAAACCGGGGTTTTTTGGAACCGGTTCCGGTCAACAAAGTCAAGAACTGGTTCCGGTTCCGGTTCCAGGTTTTGACAGGTTCCTACCGGTTTTTGGCCGCATCGGTTCGGGTTTTGGCTGGGTACAAGTGGAACCAGTTCCAGTTTTTTCGGTTCGGGTATAACCGGTTTGTGTTGTCGGTTCCGGTTCCTTTTTTTGCCCACCACTAGTTTTGTTGTTTGATTAAATGGGCAGCCTGGTGAAGGGGCAAACCTGACCTCCGTCCCGGGCCCATATTTTAGGGGGGCACAAAAATTTCTACATATATGTATATATAGAGATGCATTGAAATGAAACTAACTAATAAGATGAAGAGAACTAAAAACAAGCATTTATAAACACATTATTTAATGGGTGGAAAAAATCATTTTCTTAAAGTTTAAGAAGTTACGTTCATGCCCTTTAAAATAAATATGTTCATCGGTTCGGTTCACGGTTTATTCGATCTGGTTTAATCGGTTTTCATATTTTCTTCCCTATCAAAAACCCAACCGAATTCGAGAACTAATTCGGTTCTAATTTCGATAAAAACCAAATAAACAGATTGAAAGCCAAATAGACCGCTTAAAAGTCGAATAAACCGATCCATATAAATCGTATTCAGTCGAATAAACCGATTAAAACCAAATAAACCGAATTCAACCGAGTAAACCGAAGTCAATCTTATGTATTATTAATAAGTTAATAAATTTAAATCTGAATTCGGTTTAATTGGTTAACCAAACAAACCAAATTTATAAAAAAAATTGTAATTAAAAACCAATATTCGGATATTGTTAGGTACCGAACCGAAAACCAAATTCAGAATTTGGATACAGCTAGAACCAAAACGAAAACTGGATTCAAAATTCGGTTCGATTTTTTCAGCTACGAATACGTTTCGGCTTCGGTATTAAACGGTTTTTTTGGTTTTATTGAACATCTCCACTTTAATATTTGAATTTGCTAAGGGGCCCATTTTTCCGGCTCATTTTAGGCATATCAATTATCAGGGCCGCCTATGTTTGATTTCACTGATTTGATCTATTTGTTGCTATTTAATATGAGCTGAAGCGGTACTCATGTCAACGGACAAGAGATTGAAATACTAGATTGTGTTAAATAAGTAACTAGTTAATAATCTCCCTTCTGGATATTGCTATGGTATATGATATTGAATATTGATATTTTAAATGCAACGAACTTGCAAAACGGATCTGTTTATCATAAAGAGATTCATCGTTCATGACCCTGCTTCACCTTAATTGTTATTTGAACAACTAAAAGTTATGTCTTGGTCCGAGTGGGGATAGCATTTCTCTCCTGCATGTCCATGGAGTTTTGAAAAATCCAAACATCTCAGAGATAGATAGAGAGGTAGGAATTTATCGAATGAGCCTCTCTCTGAGACAGTGCCCAGATCGTTACGCCTTTCATGCGGGTCGGAACTTACCCGACAAGGAATTCCGCTACCTTAGGAACGTTATAGTTACGGCCGCCGTTCACCGGGGCTTCACATTTCCACCCTCCTTCGGTTATACACTTACACTCGTTTTGTAATGCTAAAAGAAGTGATTTAAACCATTTTACACAAAATTTTATAATTGCCTCTCAAAAATATATTATAATCATTGTTCACGGTTATTATATAGTATGATATATCTAAACTTACATTTAACAATCCCACCTTTTGAACACCTAATCAAATAAGCTTTAAAAAAGGAGAGATGGAAATAAAAAAGAAAAAGAGAATTACATTTTGGGTCATCTATATTTAAGAGGATTTTATTATTATTTTTCAATGTCTTTTAACTTTAATAGTTACATAGACATAAATGTTGTTTGATCTTTCTTATAAAAATAAGGATTTTTTCACTAACTCTTGCTAAGAATTTTAGTTAGTTTTCAAACAAAAAAAAAACAAATATGCCCTTATATCTAAAAAAAATAAAAATAAACTCTCAAAAATTAGACTACCCCCTCTCTCACACCTTTAAGATGTGACTCTTTGTATCACCACTGGGTATTTTACATTAGATTCAGAGGAAAGATTTAAGCTTTTAAGGGTTCGATTTAACTATCGTGTAACATATCAATGAAAATGACTTGTTACATATATGGTTCGACTTGATGATCGTCAAATCATTGACTTAAAATGGCAGTCAACATAGGGGTGATGACGGTGGAATGATTTATAGTTTCTTGAGACGATGGTGGTCGAACAATAGTTTTACATGATGGTGGTGGAATGAAGGCAAACAAATGACAATGGTGGATCCATGGTGGTGTTGGACTAGTTTAAATATGATAAAAGAGTAAATTACCGAGATGAAATATTAGATTTGCTAATATTTCACTCTTGGTCCCTAGGTTTTATAAATTACTCATATGACCTCAAACTATAAACATTTGTAACACATATAGTCCTTATGTAAGGATAATTTGGTCAAGTATGTAAGAGTAATTTAGTGACCTAAGGACTATATGTGTTATAAACGTTTAAAATTTAGGATCATATAGATGATTTATAAAACTTAGGGACTAAATCAGTATAATAAATAAAACAAATTTGAATATTTATCTTACGTACAGGAGTTTATATGATTCTATGTTTAAAATCAGTCAGTTGTATATTAAATGTGGCTGAATATCTAGCAAAAATCCAAAAGATAATATCATCATCTGGAACCATAAAGATAGCGCATATTCTTACAACAAAAAAACTATGTTTTGTGCTATGAAGCAAGACAGACCATAAACAACTGTCATACATTCCAACTAAATCAAGAGAAGATCAGCTCCTCCAACAATAATCTTGAACCACAAACTCCAGCCATTCAATGCAGCAATCAAAGGCTGCAATTCTCAAAACAGAAACAATTTCAGTAATTAAACTTGTATATATATAAAAATAAAAATGAAAATAAAAATAAAAAATTAGTTTACTTGCAAATCATTCTCTTCCGCTGTCATCATCAGGGGATGCCGGTTTAACATCAACCGTGAAGCTGTACTCCTGGTCACAACCCATGTAAGAATCACACATAAAATACAAAGTTAAGCTTTTCTTCCCAGGTTCACTTGGAGCACTGATATTATCAAGTTTAACCTTTGCCTTCCTCTGTAAGGGAACCCTCTTAATCGCAAGCAACTGGTTGCTTTTAGTATCACCCACAACCAGCCACCATCCTTCTTCTTTACTTTTCGGATACCTCGGGGCATCTACACGCCCCGCCTCAGTCCTACCCTCAAGATCCCGTTCAAGTGTAACCACCATTGTAATATCTTCCCCAGCCCTAACATTCTCGCTATCCACAACATCATATGACAGATCGATGTTGGGGAAACGGTTACAAAACCTTGCTATATCCATCAACTGAGAATCTGACATCTGTAACAATTCCCGCCTCTCGTCATCTTCCATTTCAACCAGATCAAACACGGTTTCTATGCTCCTCCCGGGGTTTTCTTGGCACCGTTTTGCTAACTCTTTGGTGAAATGAGGAAGTTGCAAGAGAACAGAATCTCGTTCCCACATTCCTTGGGTGACCATCTGACTGACTTCCATTGCAAGCAACGCCAAACTAAGCCATCCGTTGCTTGAAATAACATCCACCAAAGCTTGAAGCAGCCTACCAGCAGATAAGAGCACTTCCTGCTGGTCAGATCCAAGATTTCCACCTACCATTTGTCTTGAAAAATGAGCTTGTAGCAGCACGTTAGCCTTCACGTGTGGGTCCCCGTATTTCGGGTTTTCAAATGAAAACCGCTGATGATTAATCAACTTTCGGATCAAATCCTCCTCACCAGGTCGAACCGGGAGTAACTCGTACTCAGAAGCTGAAGATAAGATCTCCAGAAGACCCTTCAACTTTGTCTTGCTAGTTATTGAAGAACTAAATCGTTCAATTGTCGTGTAACTGATGTAATAATATGAAGCAATCATACCCAGATTGAGAGGAGAAAGGTCAAAATCTTCCTCTATTGTAACACATTTACTCGATTCCAAATCACTCAACGTGTTCTCCACAAGCTCGGACAGATGATCTGACAAATGCCTTTGACTTACCCCTTGCAGATTGTAGTAATTAGGGTTTTGAGTCAGCCTACGGTACATAAACGTCCACGTCAGATAATCAACAGCATCTTGTTTGTTTGCAATCACTTCAACCACCACCTCAGCATTCAGATTGTCATGTAAGTGATGATGCAAGTGGCTTTCAACTGGAAATGCTTCATACAAAAACTTCTTATAATATTCCTTACGTGGGGCATGGCAAAAGATGACACATTTCCCCGAGTTATCAACAAGTGGTCTGCTAGCATGGCCCATCATCTGAAGAAGATCGGTTACTGGATAATCAGTGTGAGCATTTTCCCGACCATCATAATATTGTGTTCCCATAACCACCACCACATGTGCACGAAGAGAGACCCCCCAACACAAAGTCCCACTCATAACACACACTTGAATACAACCCGTTTCAAACAGTGTCTTGACTATATCTTGATCGGTAGTGGTCAGACCCTCGTGTAGATACCCAACCCCGTATTTCAGTGTCTCCTTCAACATGGGTTCATGGATCCGGTCAATAAATGGGCCCAAATCGGTTTCAGATTGAAGCAAGAACAAAGGCGTGTCTCCATTCTCGGCACCCGGGTATTTGCTTTCAGCAATCGAGTATGTCATCAGATCAACAGCTGTCAGACGGGTGTGTTTCCTAGTAGGAACAAACACAATGGCAGGTTTCTTATTCTTGGCATGTTGAACGATAGCAGTGTAAGTCGGTTTGCTCATTGCTTGCATACGGGCTTCAAAATTAGCTATATCTATACCTTGAATATGAATTTCAAGAGGGACGGGACGTACACTTGGCTGGAAATTAAAAAGCCCGTGTGATGTGGCACCAATCCATTCGCCCAGATCTTTAGCGTTTGCAAGTGAAGTCGACAATGCTACTATTCGAATATTATGACCCTGACTTGCAATGTACCTCATCCTGGACACTATAACCTCTAAAACCGGACCGTTTTGCCCCCCAATCAAATGCAACTCATCAACAATAAAAAGACTGACTTGTTGAACATGTTTTCGCTGTTTCCAACGACGTGATAACGCGTCCCACTTATCAGGTGTGCTGATTATTACCTGCCCTTTTTCAAGTAACTTCAAATCAGTTGTGGTCTCCCCGGTCAACTCATAAACCTTCAACCCTAGCCCATCTCCAAATTTCTTTTTCCATTCATTATACTGTTCCTTGGCAAGTGCTTCAACTGGAGCAATATACACAGCCCGCAGAACGTTATTGGACCCTTTATTGGATTCTTTCTGATGATTTCTTAGAAGGGCAAATTCTGCACATATTGTTTTACCACTACCCGTTGGTGCAGCAACTAACACATTGTCATCAGTATTGTACAGCACTGTAAAAACTTGAGTTTGAACAGGATTGAAGTGTTTAAATTCTTGATAAAGAGCTTCGTACAACGGGTTTCTCAAAGCAGTAACTGGAAGTGGCTGCAGATCTAGCAATTCAGTTGGTGGTGGGTACTTTTCTGGTAAGATCAAGTGACGAAATGAAACAGGTAAAACCGATAACGACCCAAGCCATCTGTCTGAGACAACCTTAATAAAGTATTGAGGTGGCAATGGTTCGTATATTGGGACAGTGAAATTCAAAGTGTGATCTTCATCAATGTACTGTTTCTTCAGCAAAAAATACTCATTATGAAGTATGCTTTCCCCATCATTATCTTCTACGATCACCCAGAACGGTTCCACATAGCCATGAATCTTGTCTTCCCACTGAAAATCTGGAGTGATGGTAAGTTCAACCCTTAAAATGGTTCGGGTAATTGGTTGAACATGCGCAGCTAGGTTAAGTTTTGGAAACTGGTGAATGCATTTGTGAAGATTCCTCCCTAATTTTGGGGCACGAACAAGCTCTCCTAGCTCCTGTGATGATAGATCATAATACCTTTCCCATGCTAGATCTTTTTTCTCCAGTTTCATTAATATATCATTTTTAATCCCGTGAAATTGGCGTAGAGGAGTTTGTACACTCCAAATCCTCTTATTTACCATTTTGCACAAGTTTAAAGCTTTCTCAGCTAACTGGGCCCACCCTCTTTTCAACACAATCTCAAAAAGAGCCCGCATTAAACGTCCTGCACTCTGCAAAACCAATATGAACAAGATTCAACCAACAAAATATATAATCTAATACAACAAATGGTAAGCACAAATATTAGGGACGTGGCATATGTTTTTTTTGGCATAACATTTACATTCGCTTTGTTTTATTTAAGTAATTGTACTTTATGTATATTTGAGTCATTAAGAATTAATATTTGTCCAACATAGGTCAAAAACAAAACAAAACAAAACTGATCATTATCAAGTCTACATAACAACCCAAACGGTGCAAATGAGAATCATTTCTTAATGACTAAAATGTGTTAAAATTATGTTAAAAAAATTCAAAAATGAGAAGCTAATGAAAATGTAACAGAAAAAGATATAAAACCAACCTGAGTTATGAAGACCATATCAGAAGTCAACGATAGACCTTCAAGCTTTAGCTGGGAAATATATGCTTGGAGTAAAACATTAATCTTTGCACTAGGCTCTTCTAAATTTTCCTTAATTGGGATAGGAACACGATCCAAGAGCTTCACAAGTTCCATCTTTTCATCTTGTCTTACTGTCACGTATTTGAACTCCTCACTGAGTGAAAACAATCTGCATAGATCAATATCACTCATGGTGGGCTTCAAATGCTCATTGTAAGTAGCAATAGTTCCATGAGTTATGTAGTAGTAACTTGCAATCCGACCCAAATCTGTCACCTGAAAATACCCACTTTTTCTATCATACTTCACCAAGTTGTTTTTATCAAGTATTGTGGCAGCAGAATGGACCTGCAAGAAACAGTAATCAACATTAGTCATATGTGTGTGTACGGCTAAAATTAGAGATGCACAAAAAAACCGGTTGACCGAACCGGTACCGGTTTTTAAACCGGTTATTCGTATCGGTTATAGGTTTTTGAAAAAACCGGCGGTTTAGGACCGGTTTTAGGTTTCAATGGACCAAACCGATTAACCGGTCCATCTTACTAAAAATCGGTTAACCGGTTTCGGTTATTAAATCGGTTTCGGTTTTAAAGGTTGAAAAACCGGTTATTAGTAAAAACCGGTTACTAGACTTTGACCGGTTAACCGGTTCGGTTATTCCAAAACCGTTTTCGACCGGTTAACCAGTTTGTGCACCTCTCGCTAAAATCTGTAAAAGTACGTCCAATTTTTGGCAACTCATGAACAAGGCACTAAAGCCTCGATCTTTTTTAGAATAATGGAATCGGTTTTGAATAAAAATGCTCTAAAATAGCATCCCAGAACAATTTTGACCATTATTTTTGTGATGACATCACTAATTCAAATTAAGCTTGTTTAAAATAAAGATAAATAAACAATTATGCATAATCGTTTGCAAGCCACAAAAAAAAATGTGAGTAAAGTTGAGAGCTCACCAGATCAGCTCTTCTTCCCTCGAGTAGCGGATCTCTTTTCAAAGCATCAGAAGATAAACCATAAAGTTCAGGATTTCTCACCATACGAATATACAAATAAGTGTAACTAAGCCAATTGAGGGCTTCCTTGGCATTTTGAACGGTTCCAAGAACAATTTCTGCATTCAACTGATCAGCCAATTTGGACACAAACTGACTTTCAATTGGAAGCTGTTGATTCATCAGTGAAAGATAATATTGCAGCTCACTGTGTCCAGTTATAATGATTCCTTCACCATAAGTATCAAACTGGGGCCTCCCTGCACGACCCAACATCTGCATAACATCCAAAGGACTAAGCTCAGTCCATGCACCTTTTTCTGGGTTGTAAATTTGGGTTCCTTTAATTATCACAGTGTGAGCTGGCAAGTTCACACCCCATGCCAGAGTGGCAGTTGAAACCAGTACTTGAATGTGTCCATCAGCAAATAATTCCTCAACAAGCTGACGGTCAGCCCTAGCCATACCCGCATTATGAATTGCTAAACCGTAAGGCAAAAGATCTTTAAGATCATTGTTTTTCATCAGCTCAGTATGTTCATGAAGAATCTCACGGCTTGCACTGTCTTCTTTTAAAAAAATCCCTAATGTGTCATTAGCAAGAGCTGTATCTCTAATTGCACGTGCGGTTTTTGTTGTTTCTTTCCTTGAATGAACAAATATGAGCACTTGATGCTTTCCTGCCACACCGATTACTTTCTCATAACAAATATCATTCATCAATTGGAATCTCTGTAATGGCTTCTTTACTGTGATTCCAATATACTGCTGAGCAAGTGGGCAAGGTCTGTAACTATTGTCAAAATGAAATAGACCTTTCTTTAAGTCGACCCGAAGAAATAACGCCACATCATCATAGTTAGGAAGTGTGGCAGATAATCCAACCAACCGAATATGTTCTTTTGTTGTCTCGATTTGTCTTACGGTCCTTGCAACAATACTTTCAAGAACAGGTCCTCTATTATCATGCAGGAGATGAATTTCATCAATAATAAGAAGTTTCACTAGTTGAGTATAAGTACGATCTCCTGATTTTCTGGTTATAATATCCCATTTCTCTGGAGTGGTGACAATAATTTGTGTTTCTTCAATCTGTTGGCGGGTCAAAGACTGGTCCCCACTCAACTCCATCACATTGACACCATAAGGCTTCAAACGGTTAGACAAATTCCCTACCACTTCAGCCACTAGGGCTTTCATTGGTGCCACATAGACTATCTTGTAGTCACTGTGGCTAAATGAACCATCTTCATTCATATGCAAACCAAGCTGTTGAAGAATGGTGAGCATAGCAACATTGGTTTTCCCAGCTCCAGTGGGTGCACATAGTAATATATTGTCTGGTTTAAACAAAGCAGTCTCATAAACTCTACTCTGAACCCTATTTAATTGAGTCATTCCCTCAAATGCGGGTTGGGCCCAACTTGGCATGGCTGAAATCTTTACAAGCTTTTCATCAGCAGCAAGAGGTTTGGGCTTCAATGCAGGCACATGAACTTCTTCATATCCTTTACTGTGGTTTCTATAAGAACCTAAGGGAAGCTCGCACTTTTTATTCGCCATCAAAAGTCCACCTTGGTGAAACGAAATGCTTTCAAGATCAAGCAATTGTCGTTGACCATTTAACCAACCGTTCTCAGCATCACGGTCAACAATTTCCCTTCGATCCCGGTCACCATCGTCCTTCAACCGCCTTGCTTCTTCTCTTATACTTTTCTCCAAGTTTTTTTGTCTCTCTTTTGCTGTTGCCCTTGTGGCATGCAATTGCTCCAATATTGCAACCAAATCAGACCCCAGTTCTGTCATTTTTTCTTCAATTTGCTTTCTCTGATCTTGGTCTTCAGCTCTTGCTAAACGAGTACACCACACAATCTTCAATCGGTTCCTTAAAAGATACTTTATGAGACTGAATTTATCAAACTGCAAATGCACCAGTAGCTTAGTTTCAACTTCACGGTCATCGCCTTCTTCAAGAATCTTTAGTACTTCTTCAGCCAGCTTCTGGCTCTGTTGTGGATCAATCTGCTGTTCATAAGCTTGGGAAATCTTCCTCTGAAGCCAATAAGCATCAATGTCTTGCACATTAAGTGTCATACCCTCATTAGCTTCTTGTGAATCTTCATCATCCATACCACCACCCATTTGCATAGCATTATTCCCATCTCTGTCCAAAACATCATCTTCTTCCTCCTCATCTTCTTGTACAATATCAAGATCACTATCTTCATCATCTTCTTCATTCTCTTCAAACTCAACAGCTACACCAACATCATCATCAAGAGCATCTTCGCCATTTGCAGCATTAAACCCAGCCCCATCACCACTTGCATCCTGAAAATCAGTTATAAGCTTCCCAATAGAAACCAGCTGATCAAAAACCTGATTTGGTATAGGGTTCAACAGTTTCTCAATATCCTTCTTCTTGTCAGGATTCTTCAGTGTATCATTTTTTAGCACAACCAAAATCTCATCAGCAGCACCACTTACAATATTCAAAGGCTGACCACCCAATTGCTGCTGGATCACACTGAGCATGGCTTCATATGCAGCCCGAGTTTCTTTTGTTTTTGGCTGGTAAACTCCTTCTTCTGTGGTTGTAAGCACACTCTCTTCTTGAAGCCGCCTTCTTTTGCTCTGTCTGTTATTCACACCTTCAGAAGAAGGAAGCGATGGTTCACGTTCTTTTTTCTTCTTAGATTTGTTAATTTTTTCATCCAGCTCAGCTGGTCTTCCCCTATAAGCACGATCACCAAAACTTTTGGGGTCCATCTTCCCCCACAAAGACTCAGGCTCTCCTGTTGGCTCATGGGTATCTCGGGGCCGAGAGTCAGTTGTCAACACAAGACTAGAATTAGCCCTGTACTCATATTGTTTAAATCGGGCATGTGCCTCAGCACCACCGCCCAAATTTGCCATCTTAATCAACCGCTTTTTGATTCAATAAACCCTACAATCACCAAAATCAATCAAATCAAGTCAAACAAGCGCAATGAATATGAATCCAAGCTGGTATTACCAAAAGATAACAAGCTATTAAAACCCTGTTGGTATTAAGGTAAACGAACAAGTACCCTGGTTCCGTAACCCTAAAAATCAGCATGCATTTGTTGAATCAGGTCTTTATTCAATTCAACGGTACTACGCTTTCTGAAATCCAGAAACACAAGGGTAAGCAAAAACTAGGGTTTTAGTTTTGAATCTAATTCGAACTAATACACGAAACAACCAAACAAAGATGGTGATAATGAGTACTTAGGTTACAAAATAACACTACGTACCAGATTTTGGATATCAATTTCATGAACGGCGATATACGGTAGTCTAATTTCGCAGACAGGCTAAGAAGAAGATATAAATATCAACCAGGTGTATGACGAGGCGGTCACCGACTAGGTTTTGCGAATGTTAACATGGGTCGGTTCAAGACCGTTTATGACCCGGAAGATCCTCTCGTCGAAATTCCGTGTAAACCAAGTTAAACCTTATCGCTTCATTCCATGTGAAAGTATGAAACTGCGACAGTTTACGATAAAATATTAAAATTTATATTAGTTGATACTGTGGTGTATAACTAAAAATATAAAATTATGTAAAAAAATATATTAAAAAAATCAAAAACAACTTAAAACTCGTATTTTAATGATACCCAGCTAAAATTATGTAAAAAAATTTAGTCATGCCATTATTTGATATGGTTTCTCGTTCATGATAGTAGCAGCATTTTAATATCAAGAAAAAAATAGTCACGTTCTATCAATATGTCATAAAACAATGTATCGAACCTTGTCGTAAAACACGAACCCAAACATAATAGTGCAATGTTAAAAATCATTGTACAAAGATAATAAAAAAATGCTCACTCGTAAAATCTAACGTCAAGACATGCGAACTAACGCAGGCGCTCAACTTTAAAAAAACTAATAAAGAAAACAATAAAAGAGTAAATTTACGAATGATTTTTTTTGTCAAATTCTAACATTAAAAAAAGGGGCATTTACATATTTCTCTTTCCTAAGTTGCATAATTACATATTTCTCCAAATCATGCTATAAGAACATTGTATATGATGCATTCAAAGTTTGTACCTTGGGGAAATATATAATTTTTCAAGTTATGAAAGGGAAATATGTAATTTTCCCTTAACAAAAAATAAAACTTACTCCTAGTTTTGTTAACCAACAATAAAAATTAGTTGGTTTCAATCGTTGATCAATAACAAAACAAAAAAAAATAATTAATTATTTATATTATTTAATAATTGTAATTATCTAATAATCCTTATTATCTATTTATTATAATTGTTTATGCAGTTTAAAACGAATATAGTAGATAACGTGTGCTTGAGAATAACATTGACTAGTCTTAGGTGATATAGAGTGGGAGTCAAGCAAAGAAAGGGTTGGTTATATGTTGTTATTTTATTATAGTTAGATTAATTTGTTGATCAAATTAGTCATAACATAATTTAAAAAATAAGAGATGTAAAGTGCACGTTTATTTGAGTTTATTGTGATTTAGAGTGCTTGACAACCTCGTTGGTTCTTATGGGTGAAGCCCTTAATTAATAGAGGTTTCAAGAGGATGACGAGGGTCCAGGAGCAACAACCTTAGAAACAAAGTCCAAAGGGCATCAATCCCTTGTGAGTTCCTAAGGACACATCCCTTGATTAGGCATGAATGCATGATTAATGTTCAATTTAAATTCGACTAATTGTCAAAAGACGGTTTTGGATTCCACCCCCACCACAGCTTTAGGAGCAACAACCTTAGAAACAAAGTCCAAAGGGCATCAATGTGACAACCAGTACCTGACTGTCCGACGAGTCCGTACGGTGTACTCTCACTATTTAGTGTGTGTAATACGATGCATGAACAGTGTGTGTGATAACATAACATAGAAAACAAACAACAATTGTATGTGTTTAAGTAAAAACTTAAATGCAGGAAATACAACTCAAGAGAAACAACAGTGTATAAACAAATGATAAAAAAACAAATCGGTTGCGATCTGAAATCCACAGATAACATGAATCAGATGGCCGACAACTCAGTAAGAAAGCAATGGGAATACAATAATAACAATGTGAAAACAGACAGTTGAGTTGAGCCCGTCTGTGAGAATGTTCAATGTAAAACAATGATTCAGTATCGTAGACGAATAATAAACCGACAGTGTGTTTGCATGAGTGACGATTCACACAAACATATCTCTGGGTTTAACGTTCTGAAACGACAACTGAAAAGTAGAAAACCAAATCAGAAAGTGAAACGTACGATCATGTTCGTACAGTTAGCGCTCCGTACGAAAACGCGCGTAAGCGACGTTTTCAGACAAAACGAACTGGGAAATATTTAAAATAAAATGAAAATAATATATTTTAGTAATTAACACCAAAACCCTAACTGGAAACAACAACCCAGTGAAACAAATCGTATTATACAATTCGCAACGAAATGACAAGGTTTAACGAATTTATCTCGAACGAAACAGTAAAAATAGCGGAAACATAATACTTTATGTTTTACAATTTTGAAATTCATCGAAACAGTTCGGGAACAATTATTTACTTAAGGCTCGTAAAATACGCGAGTAACGTGCCGAAAACGCGACGAAAACGAGAACCGAGCAACCGAAACGAACCCGAACACACGCGGAGTATAAATACCCTAAATGAGGTCTTTCCCCTCATTTATTTCATTCACCTGCACCTTTCTCTCTCTAGAATTCAGAACCTCTCTCTCTAAAAGTTTGATCTTCAAACCCTTGAATCTCCCTCAAATCTTGATGAAATCTTGCAAACTCGGTGCATAATCGAAGCTCTCATCACCCTCTACCCGAAAGTACAAAGGATCTGCTCTGAAAATTGCTGAATCGAAGGTAAACTAGGCTGCAAGTGTGCGATTTTAGGGTTTTCATCCCCTAGTTTGAACCACAAATCATGAACCGGCTCCAAACCTTTTCCCTAGCAACCCTGAACTCACGACCGTGGTGCTTACCTGCGCGACCAGCAGAGGCTCCCATTTGGTTCGGCTAGAACAAGGGATGCACACCATGTGGTGCTCGACAACCACAGCCCACCGAATGAAGGGGGTGGCGAAAGAGACCACCGAATTAAGAGGGGCGACCGAAGGCGAGGGGCGACCGAAGGGGCTCATTCTCTCGGTCCTATTCCTCTTTCGTTCGGTCAAGGCAGAAGCTCATTCGGACCATGGCCTCATTCGGCTCACCCCTATCCGATCCAACTCCATCACCATTCAGCTAGGTCATTGACACATTCGGCCTAACAGGAACATGGTCGGCCGAAGCAGGCTCATTCGACCTAAGCAACACTTATTCGGCCAACCCACCACCTTAGTCGGCCACCTTGTCATTCAGTCGAAGTTATGAACCATTCGATCAAGTTACATCTCATTCGGCCCAAAAGATTAGGCCCATGTCTCTGGTTGGCCCATGCAACTGATTTAGTCCACATGACCAATCCAGCCCAGAATTAACTTACTTCGGTCCAATTAATCGGCCAATTGATTGGTTCAGCCCACTTGGGTTTATTCGGCCCAATTTATTATCCGGTCCACATAGGTTGAGTTGAAACAAACGCTTGAAACTAATTCAATTGATGACATGCATGGGATTTCTTAAAAATGCTAGTTACAAAGTTGGTGGAGGATTCATAAAATAAGAAAGAGACAAGTGATGTCCAATAAATATATGAAAAGTTTAAAGTGTAAACTTAAGCGTTATACTTAGGAACTTGATGAAACTAAATTTCTACAATGTGACATGGTCTTTGCGGCTATGTAACAGATTATTTCAAGTCTAACAAGAACAACATGTGAAATTCTAAAACTATAAACCTAAGTTATACTTATGACTTAGGATGGTTTATAAGGATCCTATCAATACAAGTAACGAGGTATTCTAAGCTTAACCCAAAAAAACTGATTAAGTGTTAGTAACATCTCTCACAAGCGAATTAGGGCCGAATAATGACCGAGACTCTCGAATGTTAGCCAACTTTAAGGGCTAACACAAACACGCACACAAACACAAACTCAAAGACGTATACTTATAAGTTACAACAACATGAAATCAATATATGATCGTGAATACAACAACAAGTACAATCAAGAGCGCATGCATTCTTGTTAGGCTAAGTCAACCACAACTACTACAAGGTGAGTTCATATGCCCCTTTTCTAATCTTAACTGATTTCAAAGCTCGGGGCTGAGAATCATGCTTAAAACTTTTATTTATTTAAAAGTTTGATACAACATACTGATTTTACAATGATTTAGATAATATTGTTTATCCTTATTATAGTTTATCATTGTATGCTTGTTTGACTGATCATATTCATAACTGTGATATCTAGTATGATACATGGTAATATAACTTCATGACTCAACAACACAATAGAATAATACTAGTTGTAAGAGTTTATCTTACCACATCTTATTATTCTTGCACGAATGAACAACGGGATAAACAAGAGGTAACATGCTGATAACCATTACAAATAACAAGAATGACTTTCATGATAAAATAACTTCATGATAACAAGATCACTCACTCATTACTAACATCGTGTAATAAGACAAGATCTTATAACACTTGTTAGAGTTAATAAGATCACACAACATATATACAACATTACTTGTGATATCGAGGAGGATATCATGTTAACATACCTTTGGGATGTAATTCCCTACACATGCTACCACGGGTTATTAAGACGAGTTCTTAACATACATGGGTGATACACGAGAACACATAACATTGGGAACAAACAGCATGGGGAATATCATACATTGATTTTCAATTGGTTATATATATAACAAACCACACACTTAGAACAGGGTTTTGGGGATTCTATAGTAGTGAACATGGGACACTGGGTCAACCTTACTAAACAACCATAACGCGTACATCATTCCTATTTAACAATATACCAAAAGAGTCATAACTTCATTTTCATCGAGATGGAGCTGACTCGATTCATTAGAAACATACCGAGCATGGCATACGATAATATACTAAGTATTAACACTTCAAGGGTTTTGGGAACCTATCATTCAAATAGATTTCGAGGAGGATATCTTACACACCGGGTTGGTCAGAAATGACAACTACTGGGACAAACATGTCTCAATCTAGGTATCATGGGGAGGATACCTTACACTCCAAACCAGTCAGAGGACACTCATCTAAAGTCTCACTCAAATAGATATCGTGGGGAGGATATCTTACAAACCGGATTGGGCAGTACTGACAGTCACAGAGACTCTTTAGTCTCACTCTAGATATCTTAGTGGGATATCTCACACTCCGGGCTAATCAGAAATGATTGGCTACTAAAACTATTAAGTTTTGCTCTAGATATCAAGGAGGATATCTTACACGCCGGGCTAATCCGTAAGGACTAGCTAACAGAGACAATTAAGTCTCTCTTCAAATAATGGGATATTTTACATGCCGGGCTATTCCGTAAGGAATAGCTAACGGAGACAATTAAGTCTCTTTTACAAATACTGGGAAAATCATACTTGGGGATTTATGGGTGAAATGAAATGGGTATCCATAGTTATATTACAAATAGTGTTAAATTCGGTCAAGCATGTGGTGGGATGGCGTCTGGGCGGGTTGTAGGCTCGACCCTTTCGTATGCCCTATATATAAGCATGCTTGATTGGATGAAATAATATCTGTAAGTATAACTATGGAGAGGACATGATGGGAGACAAATAGAACATACCTAAACAAGACTAGTGTGTAAAATTGTGAACATAAATGACAATAAATCAATGGTTTTCAATTATCAAACTTATGAACTCACCAACCTAGTGTTGACTTTGTTTAAACACATGTTTTCTCAGGTGACGAGCAGGTTTAGTCACCAGAAGTCAAGGATTAAGCTAGCGGACTTTAGTGGACCTAGCTTCATTTTGTGTAGAACATACTTTTGAATGACAAACAACAAATCATCTTTTGTAAATCTTGTGCCGATACAAGATAGGAACTAAATGATTCTTTTTGGATAGATTTACTTAGTTAAATTATGAGCGTAACACTGTAATTTAACTTTGAAATTCTATATCATATGTCATGTTAGCATTTCTCATTATATATCATGTGTCATGTAAACAATCTGATCATTTCGATTATC
The DNA here is from genome assembly GCA_009363875.1 of Mikania micrantha. NCBI lineage: Eukaryota > Viridiplantae > Streptophyta > Magnoliopsida > Asterales > Asteraceae > Mikania > Mikania micrantha. Next base: position 76,327,806 of record CM018694.1, on the reverse strand, counting down.
ACAACGATATCGCACCCTGAGAACCTTCCGCCCGACGGGAAAGTCGATCCAACCCGCCGGCTCGGGGTGTGACAATCAATCCCTTGCGTGTTCCTAAGGACACATCCCTTGATTACGCATGAATGCATGATTAATGTTCAATTTAAATTCGACTAATTGTCAAAAGACGGTTTTGGCTTCCACCCCTACCACAGCTTTGAATATGATTTCTCTGATATTGATATAAGAAAACAACTCTTTAAATTATCTCGAAAATCATACAAATTTTCTTACTTGTTCTTGATTGTTATAGTTTTATTCAATTATAATTTTGGATTGAGCATTCAAATAGTTTCAGTCTAATAGTATGACCACGATTTTCAAATTATTGAAGTTTACAAGCCATATGAATTTCTAAGACAGATTAAGATTATGAACAAATATGTGAAAGAGATGACTAGATGTGACATACGTCGCAAATTCAGGTTTGACTTTGACCAAGACATGTTAAATTGACTTCAACAACGACTAAACACTATAAACATGTATTAGACATGTTAAAATTTGTATTTGATAGTGTTTGGTTGGTAGACAAAGAAACGACGGTAACTGACATTCAATGATGATACACAAACTAAAATATACTTATAAACATTAAAAATAACTAATGATATATTACCAATAATAATCACAAAAAAATCACTTAAGAAAAACCTTGCAAAAACTTACAAAAACAACCATATTACACAAAGTACCTTGTGACAAAGTTGGGGGCTATGCTACATGCCCAATTGTGACATGCAACGTGTTATATGAGGTGTAACAAAAATAAATCAAGGACCATTCTAGAAGCTCTAGAATTATATCACATGAGGAAATCCAAGAGATTTTCATTTACAAATCAATCAAGCTCATAACTTGCTATTAACTCTCATCAAAATCAACCATTTCATTTCATTTTCTTCTGCACACACAATCATCTATCTCTCCTTCAATTCTGGTCGAAATTATCCTCTAGCAACCTTATCTCCATCGTGGAGAAACCCTAGGAACAAGATATTGAAGCTTTGAGTACATCCTTGCAAACCTTGGTAAGCCTTAATGTAATTTCATGTTTAGTTACATTATTTTCATCTTGAATCTATGTTCATGACTCACAAACACACATGAAGATTCACATAATCATATGTGTGTGTTTATGATCATCATCTATGGGTCTATGTGTGACAATTTCATTCGAGAATTACGTCATCAATGACGTGAACACATTTGGTCGTGTTTGAAATTCACATTCATTATTACGTATGTGCCAGAAGGACCATATCATATCAGTTCATGACTTGTGGTTACTCAGGAATCTGGTGTGTTAGTAGATCGCAAAGAAACATCCATCACCTAATGCTTATTCAAATAAATGACCAACTGATTTCATGACTAGAATCATAACTTGGAAATGAAGAGAATGAGTGTAAGCGAAATTTCAAAACGAGGCTCCGATTTCAAGATACACTGAATCAAATATAACGTAAATATGAGATCAAATATTCTGAACTTTTCAGATCTTGAAATTATAATCATTGGAAAGAGCTCGAAAAATCGTGAACGTAGGCGAAAACCGTGCGCAAAACGGAGTTCGTATGCTCCCGGAATCGCGAAACGAAGAAAAATCAAAAATTTGACGAATCAGACGTGGAGAGATACGCCCCGGGCCACACGCCGAGCTGGGGCGGTGCGCCCGGAGGCTGCAGAGGCGGCAAATTGGATAAGAACATCAGATTTCATCCACAAACTCATTTTTTCTTCTTATATCGACATTTTACGCTCAAAAACACCTCCAAATCATATTTTCATCATCCAAACTCCATTTTGAAGCCTTCTAATCGCATGGATCGCACCAGGGATTGTATCTACGAGTTCTGATCGTTGTTCTGCAGTTGAAACTCCATCTGGTTAGATAACGGTTCGTTCTAACATTCTAGTTTGATAAAGGTTGATTAGATCTTGTTTTTGAACATAAGGGTATAGTTAGGGTTGTTGATTATTGCCTAGATGATGGCTAGGAATGATTATAAACGAAGAACTCGAACTGTTAACGGGTAAATTCTTGTTTTGAGCCGTTGTAATGCCCAGTTTTCATGAAACCACAATAATGGTTATAATGGTTTAAACCATTCGATTGTAACAATGATTGTGATTGTTTTGATCATTTCTTGAAATGCTAGATTAAATCCAAGTGTTTCAAACTAATGACAAGCATAAAGATAATCACCGGAATAACGATCTGATGTTTATGATAACAGTCAGATTAGTACATTGAGCATGGTTATTAAACCTATTTTAATAACACATTCTCATGTTTCATGATACCTTTTTTTTTTGAACGGCATTTGATCTCAACGTGTGAACCACTGTTTCCAGGCCATGTCACCAAGGTCTAGTTACCATGACCTCCGTTGAGACCCCACCACCACCCAAGGAGGAAACCGCACCGGAAAACCCCCTGACCTCTCAAGGACCCCTATTTCGCCTTGAGAGGGATTTGAACCCATGACCTTCCATTTGGAAAGCCATGGGGGTACCACTAGGACAAAGCCCCTTTGGTTGTTTCATGATACCTAAATGATCAATAACAAGGATTGACTATTCCTAAGCCAGAAATTCATCTAGGAAATCGTTAGTGAAATAATCAACAACCAACATCTATTTGATTAATCCGAAAATGTCGTGATTAATCCATTTAGTCATTAACTCCTTAATAGGAGCCTAAATTATTATAGGTTCCTTGTTTATCACACTTTGTGCACTATTAACTTAAGGAGGCTGATTAAGGATTAAGATCAGCTTGATGACTTGGACTACGATTCCATGTTATCAAAAGTCAACAAACTCATAAAACATTAATAAATTGCAGAATTCTCTTCAAATATTGGGTGATACTTCAATATCAAAACACTTCAATAACAGGTGAAACTCATAACCCCTTTTCCTGTGTTTTACTAAAACTCGGGGTGGAACATGTAGATACATTTTAAAAACATATTTTATCAACCATTGTGAAATCATATATATCAGTATCATCTGGATGATGATAAACATTTATCAAATCCTGTGAAATCATATATTGGTTTCATCAGGAAAATCATGATAAACTATTATTGAGTAAATCTTTTATCAAATCATTAAATCAAGCGTATCACTTGGGAACTTTGGTTATGTGGAGGCTATTTGGGCACATTCTTATGTGAACATCATTAACTTGTTATCAAGCCCTTGGTAGTACTGGTATGATCATATGTGGGAAAACAAGTATCGTATAACGGCGTTCTGGTGGGTAGCCAGACGTTAGCATAACGGCGTTCTGGTGGGTAGCCAGACGTTAGCATAACGGCATTTGGTGGGTAGCCAAACGTTAGAACAAGAACACAACAACATAGGTTTGATGTTTGCATGCTTAAGTAGATTCAATTTCAAAGTACCTGTTTGATCACTTGTGATATCTATATCATGAAAATCATTGTTTGAACGATCATTTTACATCAACAAAACCTATGATTCTCACTCAACTATTCGTAGTTTACCCTTTATGCTACATGTTCCAGGTTACAAATCACCACCAGCTCAAGAAGGGTGGAGCAAGTATCTATGTAAACCAGAAATCAAGGGAGATCTTCAACTATGGTTATGTAATCATCATGTCACGCGCCGTGGATTCCGCACGCGGCGTGGGGTGTGACACTATGTAAACTCATTCACATCATACATACAAATCATGAAAAATATGATGAAAACCGTCATTTTGAACCACAAATCTTCAATTTGTTGATTAGATATTTAATCAAGTATAACCTCATGTTCTTTAAATTAAAAACAAAAAATAATGTCTAGATAATCATGCTAAATGTTAATCTTGCACATAAACACATGATTTCATAATCAACCATGTCGATTTGCAACTTTAAAAGCCTTTCAGAAATTTTGGTAGAATATTTGATCCAACGTTGAATGGCCATAACTTGGTCATATTTTAACCAAATAAGTCGATTGTTGAGTCTAAAATTAATCTCAGAGAGTCTACTTTCCACTGCAAGTGGTTTTGTATTTTTTTTTGACAAGTTCGACCCTTCAAATGTTCATCCCAAGTTGAGAACTCGAATCTGTGTTGGGCTATTAGAACAGATGTGTCAACTTGGGAAGACCATAACTCACTCGATTTTGATCTAAATTGAGTGATGCTTGAACCAAAAGTTTTCTTATTGTGTTAGCTTTCAAACCCTATTGGTTTGGAGAAAATCCAATTTTCTTTCGACCTTCAACCAGTGGATACAAATTCAGTGTACAATCTAATTTGGTTGCTGTGTATACTAGTTTTACTAAAAATTATTCAAGGGATTGTTTAAGCCTAATAAAATGTATATAATATTTTAAAACATAAAAGTATAACACATAAATTTGTGTGGACCAAAAAATAAAATTAATAACATAAAAAGAGTATTTTAAAAGGGCCTAAAAATAAAACAATCTATAAACTTGACAAATTAGTAAGAAGAAACTCAGTTTTTGACACCAAAATGATTAAAGTGTATAGTATAACACAAAACATACTTACACAATGTAGTACAAGTATCATCAAATGATACTGTGTGTACGAGACACAGTGAAGGCAAGGACAAACAAGTCTAGTTCGGTAGTGACGCACTGACACTTGGAGCCTAGGGCTCAGTACTAACATATGATAAACAGCATGACACGTTTTCTTACTATATATGTATATCAAAACCTGTGAACTCACCAACCATTGTGTTGACACTTTTTAAACTTGTATTCTCAGGTAACTAGCAGGCTATAGAAGCCAGGAATGCACGTAAGGGATCGAGCATAGGACCCGCATGCATTTATTTATGTCTTTCATTCAAATAATATATATTTTGGATATGTATTTTTATCAAACATCGTAGTGTCTGACAACTTATTATTCCCGCTGCACATGTCAAACATATTATTTTCCGATGCTTAACTTATTGTATCACTTTCCGCTACAATACTATTTAATTTCTGCTGCAAACTGTTTTAATACTAGTATGGCAAACTTTGATTTGAAACGCATATAGGGTCGTTCTATGTGACCTTGAGCTGTGATTCTGGCCACGTCACACCCACGTAGACTGACACCACGAGTGGGAATTTGGGGGTGTGACATGGGTGGTGATAACTATTATTTTGTACAAATATGGTGGCTCAGATTACTTACTTAGCGTTTTGCTAATCTAAATCGTTGGGTGTAATTTGTAGGTAAAGCTCCAATGCAATAAGGAATGGAATGAGTATCGGATCGGTTATCTAATGTTTCGCATGACCTGTGGTTAAACGGTTTTGCTAAATAGTTATAACGTGTCGGAGTTTTCTAAAGTGTGGTTGTCTAATAGTACTAGTTACTGTGACATAAATTAGTATGGCGGTAATAGTTCGTTGTTGTGGTGTGAATTCTTGGTTTTGAACGTATTTATCTTGTAAGGAAATCGATATTTTACAACGGGTCATGCCAAACTTTTGAAAAATCTGGGACCATATTTCCGCTTATTTTAAATAAAACAATATAAAAAGTTGGGTGTTACATCTAAAAGGTGAGTTCATAGCCCCTTTACATATTTTATATTTTATACTTCAGGGTGGAAAACACACTATTGCTTATACAACTTTTTTTTGAAACAACAACTTTATGCCTTTGTATTCATGTGACTTTGTTGTGAATTGTATATGCATGAGTAGGCAATAGACAATTTTATACAACACATTATCGTAAGTCTCACACTATCATAATCATTTAACTCGCGAGACGAGCCGGTGGACAGGTATTGGATAGATATATTTTTGGGGCTGACAACCCTCACCTATCGTTTGGTCTCGCCAACCAACACTTTGTTGTAGGCAAGTAGGTGAATATACTCCGCACAACTTGGTTTATTTATTTTTATTTTGACAAGTGCCATGTGCATTTGTTTCAGGGCAGACAAGTTAGAGGTTTGATTGTGAGCTAATGGTATTTACTTTCATTTCAATTGTTATATGATATACTTGTCATAACAATGTGCACACACATATTTTATATTTTGTTGAGTCAAAACATGTAAACTAACCAACTTTTGAGTTGACTTTTAGGTGTGTTTTTCAAGTAATGATAATTAGTGAAGGTGCATTATCACAGACAAGTTTTGAAGTTCATTTCTTGCAATATGAGATAATTAGTTATTATTTTCGTTTATTGGGTTGTATTTCTGCCAGCATTTGTTTGTCATGGGATTTGGGATCTCGGGATTTTTCTTTGTTTGGTTTGGTTGGTTGTGTGATTGTAGATTGTTAAACAATTAGAACCCTTAACGGCGGGAGTGTGACATTAGAAAATTCAACAAATTGGATAAGTTTGAAGAGAAAGACGTTTAAATATGGCAAGAGAATATGCACTTCATGTTAACCACTCTACACATACTTGGTTTTCTCCAAACTGTTTATTCACGATTTTAGCTCTTGAACACACAAGTATATATCTAATATAACTCTCTCATATTTCCTTCGTATTCACACACTTTAAAGAAAGTGATCAAAATGAAAAGGCAAAACGAAATCAAATACTACAAGTCTTGTACATCCATCTAGACTTGTACTCATTATACTTGTGTTAGTGAAAAGTGTTGAAAGGTGATCACTTTCTTGTGAAAGAGTGAGATGTTTACAAAGATGATCACTTCCTCGTAAAAGAGTGAGAATAGTGTAAGACTAGATTAGAGTAAACTGTATTAATATAGTGTGCATGCATGGGAAGTACAAAGAACACTATATTAACAAAAGCGTGTTGAAAAGGTGATTACATCCCTCCAATGGTGAGATGTTTGTAGAAGGTGATCACCGTTTTTTTATTAAGTGATTGATGTAATGGTCATCCATATCGATCTAGGGAGATGACTAGCAAAGCAAACTCTCAATTAAAAACCAATAATGATGTATAGTAGATTTTGTTAAGATCCACTTGAACCTCTGTAAATTGATTTTATCATTCTTTATCTTAAACATATACACATTTGTTTGTAAACATATACAAACTTGTTTGTTTATGTTATTTAAAAAAGTCTGTATACAGATTTACATTTTAATATGAATCGTAAGTATTTGTGTTTTGTATATTCTACTGTATAACATGATAATTATAATCACATTTTATATTAGTAAAATATAATTATATAGAATGGATTATTTTAGAATTTGTTCCTTTTTTGGTATATAAAAGAGAAAAAGACTATTTAGTTTATAATAACACTTAGGTTTACCTTGTTTTTAAGTCAATAAATACATATATAAAACACCTGAAAAGTTGATATATCATATTCAAGTTTCATACCATATTCATTTTTAAAAAGATCGTATTTACTAATAACAAATAATTTACAGAAGATATTCACATGAAAATATAGATCCAATTTACAAATCAACATATTGATTTCGTTTAACGATTTGGTTTCGATTAACAATTAGGCTTGCTGTTGTTTTTAATGAAGAAATACATATACAAAAAACATAAAAAGTCAAGGATATCATATTCAAGTTCTATATCACCTCCACTTTTAAGATTATGTTTACTAATATAAGAAATTTTATATAAAATTTTCATATGAAACCAAATGATCCAAATTACAAACCAACAAATTCAATTTATGGTATGCTAGGTTAAATCTAGTTTGTTATACGAATTGAGTATACAAAATGCTATATACTTTTTAATAAAAAAGTCATGTCTATAAAAAAAACAAGAATTACACTTGAATTTTGTTATTATTATGCATATTGTATTTTAACATCCAAATCATCCTATCAAATAAAATATTTAAAAAGAACTTATAGAAACCAATTGATATTATTATTATTATTATTATTATTATTATTATTATTATTGAATATTTTAATGAACATAATTTGAAGTTAATGGTATAGTTGGATACTTAAATAGAAGTTTATACAAGAAAATAAGTTTATCTAAAATCTTTATAACTAATTTCAAAATTAACTTCATTTGCTTAATAATATATTAATTATTTTTCATATTTATAATTCATAATGCATAATTAATAATAAATATCAATAATTAAATAATAGATATATACTGAAAAATTAAAAAAAAAATGAACTACAATGATGATAAATGTGCCCAATTATTATTATTTTTATATTAATATTTATAAATACATACTAACCATTTAAATAATTTTTTGTTTAGAAAAAGAAATAAAATGTATGAATATTTAAGTTAATTTTCATATTTTCTTATATAGTTAGTTGAACAAGTAAAAACATTTATATACTAACAATTAATATGGTTAATAAACATAAAAAGTTTCATATTGGTTAATGATAATAGTAAGTACGTTAAAATATAAAAATTAAACCATAAGTTATAAAATATATAAATACATCCTTCGTTTATGTAACTTACCTAGAATATGACAAGATTTAAAAGTTTTATATTGGTTCATGATAATAGTAAGTTAAAATATAAAAATATATGAATATACATGAAATAATTTGGATTTTTAATATTCTCATTATTTAATAAGATGATCATTTTGTATAGTTTATGATTTGTTTATAGTATATCTATTTTATTTTGTTTTGTTTACTTATTTGCTTTCTTGAATATAAATAAAACATTATTAAATTTTTACATTGAAAGTGTAAGATATTCACGACTTGATTATTTATTTGTATATATAATTTATAAAATATAAGGAAATAAGTTAAAGAAATAATTTGTCAAATTAATTAATCATCACTATTAATAGTGGAATGCTAATAAATTATTTAATGTTTCCAAATTGAAGAATGAAAAAAAAAACACGATTCTTCATTGCATGACACATGACAATAAACGCTTTGATTTATTGTATAAAATAGATATAAGAAGTATGACAGCTAATCATAAGTAAGAATTGTTGAGCCTGAATGATTGGTAACCTACACGACTCGTATGACACTATATGAACACGTATGACCAGGTGGGTTTGTTAAAGTCACTAGGGAACGTGACACATATACACCTCAAAGAGGCTTATACGAGTCCTATAAATCATGTGTGAGATTAATATAACTCTTATTTATATTTTATTTTAATCACTTTCGCTTGCACATTAATCTAAAACACATGTTTAAGCTATTTCCCTTTCACGTTCGAGATATATCGCCCTTAATTTAGAAGTTAAGCCTTTGAGATTATATAAGACACTAGGTTAATACCCCGTGTATTACACGTGATTAATAAAAAAATATATTCTTAATTAATAGTTAACAATAAAAATTTAAACTATATAAGATGATTTTTTGATATAAAATATGATTAAATATAATTTCATAGATTAAATAATAAAATAATTATATATTTTTTTTAAACACTAATTTTTCAAAGTTTGTTTTTTAAATATTTCGTTTTGTAAAACTATTTTTAAAAATTCTATATTTTTATAATAATTTGGATTTTAAAAAAAGTGTGTTTTTTTTATTTTAAAATGTGTTAAAAGTATATTTAATATTTAATATAAGATATATTTATTAGGAAAGAGAGGCGGGAAAAAGAACATAAATGTGTTCTAGAAATATGCCAAGTGTACCTAGTAATGAGACATGTATTTAGTTTTGTTTTAACGTAAGTCTCTTTTTTTGCATCTATATCCTAATATAAAAGACATATATGTCATTCTCTCATGTTTTTCATTAACATTTTTTTTATTTATATCTTATATTAAATGAGATAACACGAGTTCATTTCTTTTGTTTTCTCACTCTTGTTTTTGCTTAGAGTAAACTTCTCTTTTGCTCCATGTGGTTTGACAAAAGTAACCATTTTCATCCAAATTTTGAAATTTTGCAATTTTCCTCCATTAGTTTTAGAAAATTAACCATTTTAGTCCCTGTGGTTTGACAAAAGTAACCATTTTCATCCAAAGTTTAAATGGACTTTGGATGAAAATGGTTAATTTTCTGAAACTAATTGAGGAAAATAGCAAAATTTCAAAATTTGGATGAAAATGGTTACTTTTGTCAAACCACAGGGAGCAAAAGAGAAGTTTACTCTTTTGCTTATCTCCTTTGATTGGTGAGATTAAATTGTCTGTTTGTTAAGTGATGTTTGATTTAAAACGATTCAGAACATAAATAAAGGAAAACGAGGAATTAATGCATTTTGGCCGTTCTAAATAAATAAACTACTATTTTTATTAAAAACACCTCTGCCATCCTAATTTGCAAATTAAAAACTAGTTATAAATTAAAAGGCAGATCCCACCAATTTTTCTCTTTTGTTTTTACACTTTGCTTGTTTGTTTTCAGAAACCATTTGGACTTGTTAAGTCCCCACAGCACCCACTTTTTGCAAGTACATGATTCATGCCCCATCACAAGATAATGATATAACCCTTTTATAGGGCCTTATAACCTATAGAGATACCACTTTTATTTAATTATGTTATTCTCACACCCACAACCCTTATATGCAAACTACTAATTTGGGATACTCGTAGCCTTTGACGATGATGTTTTTAATGACAAGTAAAAGCAAAATAAATAAATAAATAAATGAAAAGTAATAAGACCGGCAACAGCCGTAACCCCGTGAAACGGACGGGCATCAGCAGCGAGGCGGGGCCAAGCGGCACACCGCCCCCCTCTCCAGCGGGCTCAAAATCAAGGCTCGTTCTCCCCATCTCACACACCGCTTTCTCCTCTCTCACAATGGGTAAGGTTTTCCGGTGAGGTGACCACTGTGGGGTTTTAAGGTTTTCAGAGGATGATGACGTGGCAGGAAATTTCGGTAAGGAGAAATTTTCAGTGGGGTGACCGCTATGGATAGTCTAATAGCAACTAATATCATTAAAATGAAAAACAGTCTCAACAACTCAAACTAGCATAAAAAAGTCACAATTTCATAAACACTCATTTGGGTTCTTGTCCAATTTCTTCATTTCAAAGGTTAATCTTCCATTCCTTACTGAAACCACAAACTCATAAGTTTAAAGTAATCTAGAATCATGTACTTAAAATCAAGTGGTCTCAAGAGAAAGAGAATCACCGTCAAAATCACAACGAAGTCATCGGTTCGTCTTTAAATTCGATCAGTTTTAAAGAACTTGATTATGTGACTATATGAGAATTATATTTTGAACGTGAATAAGTTAATCGCTAATAGGGTTTTCAAATATTGAATGGGTAATTTTTATCAATATGTGAAATTTTATTAAATGAAGGAAACATATCATTTTAATTTTAGTTTTAGCAAATACACAATTAAGATGAGTGTATAAAGCTATACTATATTATACTATAAAAGCACACTCCATGAGACTTGAATGTAAATGGACTCAATGATGCACTATATTGGCGGAACACACTATATTAAAACTTAAAAGAAACATATAAGGCATGCAAACGTAAACACAGGCTCAACAATAAACGTAAAACTAAACTCTGTCTAAAAAACATATGTCAATAAACTCGAATATATACGTGGATACAATTGTAAATATATAACTAAAAAAATAAAATAAAACATAAAGAAATAAAAATTAGATGAGTAAATCAGATTTACTACTTGTATGGTTGCATAGATTCAAGTTTCTCTACAAAGACCAAAAACCTTAAAAAGTCTAAGAAGGAACCTTGGCTTGACACGTGGATAGGGTTTAATTTTAAATAAAAGGGCAATGAAGTAAATTAACTATTAGCGGATATTTTTATAAAATTAAATCCCATGAATTTCGCACCATATTCGGATTTAATAATTTATTTCCTTTTTCTAATCTCAATACAACAATGAAACGACGATTTAAAAAAACTAAAATCACGATCTGATTGAGGTTTACGTTTTGATGTTTTTGTGTGGTGTATATCAATTTTACGATTTCAGTAATTCATATTGTAAACAATCGATGAACCATTCGAATACAAATTATATTGATGGTATGTCTGTGTATAATTTCTAAATTTATGGATTGACGTTTTTTACTTTCATTATTTGAATAATTATGATGTTCTGCATCATTTTGTGTTTATGTGTATTGGTATATGGTGTTTAACATATATGGCGTTTTTTTTAATTATATGGTGTTTTTAGGCAAGGCAGGGGAAATTATTTTTGTTGACATTTTATGGTGTTTTATTTTTACATTTTTTATTATAATTTTTTTATTTTAGTGTTTAAGCATGTAGTCAATATGGTATCTTTTGTTTATGGTTATTATTATGAAAAGCGTGTTAATGTTTGGTGTTTTAACATACATATCGTTTTTTAAGTATATGGTGTTTTTTAGGTAAGACATGGTTTTTTTAAGTATATGGCGTTTTTTGACTGTCAAGCATGGTGTTTTAGGTATGCTCTGTTTTTTGGTTTTATGGTGTTTATCAGTTGTATGGTGTGTTTGAATCTAACTCATTTCAAGTCATTTTGAATCCAAAAGCCTTATTCACTATTATATTTTCATATTTATGGTGTGTTTTTATTTAAAATGATACTTTGTTTTTTGAATTTAGGCATTATGGTGTTTAACTATATAATTAATGGTTGTCTGATGAATTGCGTAATGACTTTTATAATCCTTAAGCTATGTACGCGCATTGAATTAATATATATATTAAAATGTAACCAAATGAATAGTAATTATATATATATATATTTTATTCAAACAGTAAATACACACACACACACATATATATATTATATTGATTAGTAATTTATATACATACATACATACATATATATGTGAATAGTGAAAAAATGCGGTCCTTTCTATGTTTTTGGCGGTGTTCTGAGAAGGTAACGGTGATTAATTTTTTATCATAAAAAATCGATGTTTTTTTAAAGATTTGTGTTTTTTTTAATTCAATCAATTGGTTGTCGATGAAAAATATTTTGTGACTAATTTTTTCTATTATTTTCGTAACATATTTGTATGGATTTTGTATGATTTTTTATGAGAAATTTACATAGGGTTTGTGATGAGAAATTTGATTTTGCTATTTAACTTATGCATATGCAAATGATATATAATACCCGTTATCTAGAGCGTGTTGTAATAATCCGCCGCAACACGCGGGGGATAAAACCTAGTTTACATAAAAGACAAACTCCACAATTTGTTTGAAAGATTTTTGAATTCTAGCAATAAAACACCATAACCTAATATTAAAAACACCAAAGAAGCATATACGGAAAACAACAAAATAAATTATCTACAACAATTTAAATATATTATAAACGCCATGCTTTTATTATTAATTTTTAAAACAAAACAGAAAACGTCGAAGGCAACAGCAAAACTCAACAATAAAAACACCATAGTTTGACGATTACGATTCAAATTAACCATTTTCAAGCAAATGAAAACAAACGCCATAATGAGGACTTCAAACGACATTTCCTTTGTGCTTCTTTGATCCCCTATTAGAATACATATTAAAATCTAAAGCCATTAACTAAACTAAAATTTGAAATTAAACATTAGTTTCTTTTTGTCAATTGTATTCATTGTTGCCATACACCATTGATTGAAGTTTTTGTTATTAGATCGAATTAGGGTTGCGTGATTTTAGGAGAGGAAGTTTTTTCTTTTATGTTGATTTGGGATTGAAACGAAATGGAATCGTAAAATGACGTTCTTGTCCTTTTCGTATGTTCGCACGCGGATAAAAGTTGCATATATTAACAAAAATGCCACCGCTTCATCTGAACCACAAACCACCATGGTCTGACGGTGGATGAGCCTTCTTAGGCTTTTTATGGTTTTCACCCTTTTTAGAATATCTCATTTCCCTGGTTGCATATTATTACTATATATATACATTGCGACCTCTAATAATTGCGAGGGAACATTAATAATACTTTTCTATTAAATTGTTTTGCCATTTTTTCGTGCAAAAAAATCATGACAAAAACTGGATTGAACCTCGTCAAAAACATTAACGGCAAAAAATAGGTCATGACTAGCGAAACCGCGGCAAAAAATTGGTTTTAACCGCGACAAATAATGGTTTAAACCGCGGCAAAAACATTGATTGCGATAAAAAATTGGAACCGTGGCTAAAAAGGTGATCAAACCGCTTCAATAAATACTTCACATATAAAAACCACATTTGAATTGATTTAATATTTCACTTTTAACCTTGAACCTTTAACTCTTATTTTTAAAGCCTCTTTCATTTTACTTACAAATTTTTATTACTCACATGATTCTAACATGTTCTTATATTATCGAATAATAATCATGATTATATTAATTTGATTGCAATTACCTCACAAAAAACATTTATATAAATTTTGAACTCAAATTAATAGTCACAAAAAAGTTTTGCGTGGTATTAATAAACTTATAACGTGTTTGTACATTATCGATAACTAAATAATATTAATAAATTAAATATTCATTAAAAGTTAAAAAAATAGTAATTAAATAATAATAATTAGAAAATGTAAAAGCTTTTTAAGGTTTTTTATGGTTTGGTTTATTAATAATACTTAATTAATCCGATGGAATAATTTGATTTTAATGGAGATTTTCTGCTGTTAACGCAAAATCATGACAGGATGCCCACGGCGCAACTCACGGGTAACTATGGGTGTAAACGAGCCAAGCTGATCCAGAGCTCGTTAAGGCTCGAGCTCAGCTCATTTTGACTAAATAAGACTCGGCTCATTAAGAACTATATTTTCAAGGCTCGATCTCCACTCGTTTGAAAATTTCTAAGCTTGAGCTCGGCTCAACTTGTTAAGAGCTTTATTTTCAAGGCTTGAATTCGATTCGTTAGAAAATTTTTAGGCTTGAGCTCGGCTTGTTTAGTTTTAAATTATTCAATTTATTTATTTTAATTACTAATTTAATATATACTTATAATTATACTTTCCAATTTTAACATAAAATATACTATTTAAATATTTTATCATAATTTTATAAATGTATACTTAATATAATAAATAAAAATTATATAAATAAATAGTTCGTTTAGGCTCGTGAGACGGCTCGAACTCGATATGTAAGGCTCGGGCTCGATGGCTAAACGAGGCATATTTTTGGGCTCGAGCTCGGGCTCGTTTAGTCTCGACTTGTTCGAGTTTTTTACCAATACGATTCTGAGTATTTCACGAGCCGGCTTGATTTGTTTATATCTCTACGCGTAACACACTAGTTGTATAGAGACATATACTTTAGTAACATGATATTAGAGAGCAAATCATTGCAGTTAATACACGCCTTTAATTTGATTTCTTATTTTTTATTTAATAAAACAAATTAAATAGTTAAACTACTCTTATAGTCTTATATCCTTCTAATCTACATCTTAAGTGCTGAATGGTTAAGATGTCTGAATGATTAAGAGGGTATGATTGATTAAGTACTGAACCAGTTAAGATCGTTTGGTTAAAGATCTGAATGAAAAATAAAAAAAATATCATTTTACTTGGAAAAAAGTAAAAACCCCTAAAAAATTAAAACAGATCCTCCCGTTCATGCCCCTCCTCCGCCCTTCCTTCTTTCGCCTCATCCCATCGCCGCCCGTCGCTGCTTCTCCGCCGCCGCCGCCTCCATCGCAGCCACAAACGTCGTCGACCTCACCATCTTCGAGGAAATCAGGGCCAATCGGGGGTGCTGGAGCGGTCGCGTTTGCTGGTTAAATCAAGGAAATCAGCCCGATCGACGACCATCGCGACAGTGGTCGAGCTACGGCGAGCGAGGGAACCGACGGTGTTGATGCAATCGAGTGACGGCGGCGGTGTTGATCGAGGGAACCAATGACCATTCAGGAGCAACGGCCGGTGGTGGTGGTGGTGCAGTCGATCATCCAAGAGCGACCGACGACCACTCAGGAGCGGCGGTCGACCAACGGTGGTGGTGGTGCAGTCGAGCCCCAGTCTCTCTTCGAGCGACGGCGATGGTGTCTTCGAGCGAGGGTATGGTCGGTGGTGCCCAGCCCAGCCTCTCTTCCTTCACATCTGAATGGTTCAGACTTCACCCCAAGTTTGAATGGTTCAGACCTCCATTCAGACATTTGGTTCCATTCAGACGTGGTTTTTTTCGCGAAACAAACGGTCTGAATCTGAACCATTCAGATTAAGACCCATTCAGACCCCACCAAACAGCCCCTTAATCTACATCACACGCATGTGGTTTATAACGAGTTAATTCTTAAACTCGTTATAAAAATACATTTCTAATTGTATACATAATAATATATAAGTGACTTAGCAAATTATTTATTTTTCTTTTAATACATCACCTATTGTAAAATACAAATTGAATTTTAACAATTCAAACTATAACCAACTCTCTAATAAAAATCTATACTAATACTTTAACGAATGGCAATCTTAATTTTTACCTTTGTTATTGTTACTAATTAAAGGCTAATACTAATAATTTACATTTAATTTTACTATATTTTTTCTATGCTTTTATATTTTTTTTATCATTATTTTACGAGGAGAATCAAAGGTGAATATTTAATGATTATACTTCTAAATTTACTATTGTTAACAAAATTTAAAATTAAGATTATTTTCTTTAATAGCTAAATGATGATAATAAATATAAATTTATCATCCAACAAGTATTGTAAAACCATAATAACTAATTGTTAATTTTAGATTCATGTATGTATTTTTTTAACAATATAAAGAATTAATAAATGTCATCCCCATTTTTTTAATTCACAAAAGCAATTTTATATCATTATTTCTATTAAATTAAAAACGTGTGTATTACACGAATTTAATTACTAAAAAGTAAAATAATAATTCATATTATTTAGATAGAAAATCTAATTACTTATAACTAATTTTATATAAATTCTGAAAATATTATTTAATATTACTATTAATTAATAAGAAAGAAAAACAAGAAAAATAAAAAACACACAACATAACATATGTTATTTTATTTTATATACTAATAAATAAGTAATTAAAATGACACATGTTTTAATTTAATTTTATATGAACATGTATAGTTGTATAGTTAATTCTCACCCTTATTTTATCATTTATTCAATGTTTTGAAAACGTACCGGACCGACCGGTCGGACCGGTAATCGGTGGGTGAACCTGTCCGGTTAGGGGTTCTGAGCCGTTTTGGGTGAACCAGCCGTTTGAACTGGCGAACCGGTGGTTGAACCCTTTTTTTTTTTTATTTTTTTTGAATGTATATATATATATATATATATATATAATGTTTATAAAAACATACGGTTCGACCGGTTGGAACTCTGATCGGTAAGGAGACCGGTTCGATGTCCGGCCGGTTCTGAAAACATTGCATTTATTTATCTTATTAATTACTAGTGTTACAAATTATTTTAAAAAAATAAAAATAAATTTGTATATTTAAAAGTAAATTACACAATTCGTTTTTTATATTCACTTATTTTATGAATACAATCCTTTATTAGAAGTAGTTACGGAAAACATCCTTAAAATTTTATAAATTGTACTTTAATTACATATATAAAACGCCTTTTATATTAAAAAAGATGAAATTCATTATAAACTTTCGTTTTTAAGTATAACTAGTAAAGTTTTCCGCGCGTTGCGGCGGTGTGATACAACTAAAACTAATGCGTTATACAATGTGATGGTACAATTAAAAAAAACCATATGAGGCAATAGGAGATCAGTTTTGAAGATTGAAACATAAATAAAAACATTATTATGTTTGTGCTACGGTATAAGAATTTTAAAAAGATTATTTAGTAAAAAAATATATAAAAAGAGTGAAATGAAATATCTCGTGATGCGGCATATTCAACAACCTCATTATTTGTTCTGTCAGTAACATTAACATGTTTAAGTAAATAAAACAAACGTGTTAGGTTATGACGACTCGGTCATGGAGACCAAATATAAATTTGCAATAGTTATATAATAGTATCAATGCTTTTCACATAGTGTGTCACACCCCCAAATTCCCACTCGTGGTGTCAGTCCACGTGGGTGTGACGTGGCCAGGATCATAGCTCTTGGTCATATAGAACGACTCTATATGAGTTACACATTCACACAGATTGTAAAATAATACAAGTTTCATTCAAATAGCAGCGGAAAGTGTTAAACATCAGAAATACATATTTTTGCAGCGGAAAGTAATTGTTTGCAACAAACACTACAAATGTTTAAATTGTTTTAAAAACAGATCAAATGCACACAACGCCTAGGACACGAGTCTACATGCTGATCAGACTCCTTAATGCGTCCTTGTGTGTACCCTAGCGTAAGCTCCGTTAGTTACCTGAGAATACATGCGAAAAGTGTCAACTAAAAAGTTGGTGAGTTCACAGGTTTAGACAGACAGAAATTGTAGACAGATATATACTGGACATGTTTAAGTTTAGTTGTTGGATCTACGATCCGTGAGTGTGTCATGTCATCTTACCGAAACTAGACTGTTTCCATTTGCCTCCGCGAGTCATCGCTGAACTCGCAATTCACATCGATTATTACACTCGTTATGACCTCCAGTCAAAGTTGTTGCCGAGTGGGGCTAGTCAAACCCAGTAGTACTACGTAATAACGACTCGTTCGTAACAATTAACGGTAAGGATAAGTGAGGGCTTTATGCGATAATAGTTACACTCAAAAATAGTTTTACAACATACCAGTCATACATCTAAAACAGTTGCATAGTATTCTCACCCCAAGATTGAGTAAAAGCAGTTAAAGAGTAAAAGTGGGGCCGTAAACTCACCTGAGTTTAGATATGCGTTAGCTCAAAAGAGTACGTGTAGCTCGCCGGCTAGTAGTCACCTATATCACATAGGTACTATGAGTTTGTGTTCACAAGTGTGGGTCTCACCGGACCGTGTTAGTGTTCAACAACACTAAGTGGTTATGTAGGTCGAGTTGACCGTGTTTGACCGTGTCGATCGTGTTTGACCTAACGACCCGTTGGTGACGGTTTGGATCAAGTGTTCGTGTATCGTGCGGTTTTAGTGTCGTGTGAAGTGTACGGATACCAAAATCGTTCCCATGAGGAAACTTACTATTTATGGTAAGTTCCTATTTTAGGAAAGTTTCCATATTTGGCAGGTTATGCATATAATTATATTCCGATCATTCTAACATGCATATTTATCCTAAATGAGCATGTTATCACATAGCACATAGTTACACATAACCGGTTTAGCATAGTTTGCGCGTAAAAGTTTCCATTTATGGAAAGGTACTAAAATAAGCATATTTTCACCAATTTAACAATCAACATCGCTTATTATCATCATATTAGTCCTAACTAGTCTATCAATCATGCTCGTTACAACTAACATGTGACAATTTATAGAATTTACAAATAAAGTTACTATATTTAGAAATTTATGGAAATAACTCCAAATCAAGTTTCCCAATACATTTCTCTTCCAATAACATCATATAATCACTAAATGAACATGTTAGACTCAAAGCATTATCATACATTTTACCCATTTGTACTCTTGCAACAAAAAGTTACTATTTATAGTAACGTTCACAAAAATCACACTTTTGACTATCCTAGACCTTTCTATGCATCAAGTATCCATCACAATAGTTTCTAATCATCATTTTAAGCATAACATATAGATCTAAACACATGCATGTGGTCATTTCATCAAAAATCACCAATATGTAACATAAAAGTTTCCATATTTAGTAATAATGTAACTAGGCATGCATTTGATCGAAATCAATACTTCTATACATTGAAATCCATCATCAATATCACTTATCATAACATTCTATTATCAAAAATCATGTATAAATGCTTAGATCGTTCATGCATGTAACCATATGTACCTATTTCATAATGAAATCGACAAATAACCATCTTTTGATATAAAAATCACCATAGATCATCTAAGTAACATCAAACCAGTAGCATCAACATCAAAATAGATCTAACATCACAAAATTTCGTGCTCAAGGTGGTGATGGTGATGCATGTGGGTATTTCCCCTTGCATGTGTGATTCTAAGTGCTTAAACCCGAAATAGTGTTAGAGAACTACCTTAGGAGGTGCAAGATGGTCAAGATAAGGCTGGAACAGATGTGTATGGCTTCAAGACGTCCAGTAACAGCCTCCACAACGGCTTTGACTCGTGCAAGATGGTAATAGGCGTCTTCTAACTTGCTCCAAGCTTCCAAAGGGGCTTAAATCCTTCAACAAGGTCTTCCAATGGCACAATAGTGGTGTAACAGAGGGTAAATGGTCGAGTATGGTGATTTCAGTCGAGAGAGATGGAGTAGGGTCGACAGAATGATTTCATCTTGGATATATAAAGATTTCTGCGAACTAGACCTGTCGCGTACCGCGACACCGCCCAAAAAGAAGCTCCGCGACACGCGATGATTAAAATAATCGTCTGGTTCCCGAAACACATCGCGTACCGCGATGGTGGAAAATGATCGGTCGTCGCGTACCGCGACGCTTTTCGGAGAATTCAAATTTCCCCGCTCAAGCTTCGCGTACCGCGAAAGCCCAATTGATTGCCCATCGCGTACCGCGATGGGTTTCGGCTGAGCCCAATAGGCCCAATTCATTGTTTTGAACCGAATCTTTCGTATTTCTCGAATACGATCATCGTTTCTCGTCATAATGGTCTTGTTCTAACTAAATTAGGTTCACCGAACCTAAGTGCAGTGTTTTGTGTTACAGATTGATCCGTTCACCAACGTTCGTCATTCAAGACACGTGCGATTGTTGTGCGATAATTCCTCGAATTATCGGTGTGTTCAGACTGTTGTGCCACGTGTCACACTAAATGCATTTATTCTAGTGCCACGTATGAAATAATAATAAACATTATTATTAAAATAATAGAGTTGCTGACCTGGAATTTACGAGGTGTCACATCATCCCCTAGTTATTGGGAATTTCGTCCCGAAATTCAGTTCATGTGCCGGTGTTGGCTTGTTCGGCGAATAGATGAGGGTATTTCTTCTTCATCTGATCCTCCCGTTCCCAGGTGTATTCCGGACCTCGTCGTGAGTTCCATCGAACTTTTACTATAGGTATCTTACTATGTTTCAACTTCTTGAGTTCCCGGTCCATAATTTCCATCGGTTCCTCTATGAAGTGTAGTTGTTCATCGATCTGGATTTCCTCTAAAGGAATTGTGAGAGTTTCGTCCGACAAACACTTCTTGAGGTTTGAAACGTGAAACACGTTGTGTACGCTACTTAGTTCCTGTGGTAGCTGTAGTTCGTAGGCCACCGGGCCTATCCGTCTAGTGATCTTGAAAGGTCCAATGTAACGAGGGTTTAGTTTTCCTCGTTTCCCGAATCGAATCACTCCCTTCCAAGGCGAGACTTTAAGTAGTACTTGGTCTCCCACTTGGAATTCTAAAGGTTTGCGCCTTTTGTCGGCATAGCTCTTCTGTCGATCCCGAGCTGCTGCCATTCTGTTGCGTATTTGCACGATCTTTTCAGTTGTTTCATGCACAAGTTCGGGTCCGGTCAGTTGGCTTTCCCCAACTTCCGCCCAACAGAGTGGTGATCTGCATTTACGCCCGTAAAGTGCTTCAAACGGTGCAGCTCCAATGCTAGTGTGGTAGCTGTTATTGTACGAGAACTCCACTAAAGGTAAGTGAGTCTCCCAGCTGTTACCGAAATCAATTACACATGCCCGAAGCATGTCCTCCAAAGTTTGGATGGTTCGTTCACTCTGACCATCCGTCTGTGGGTGATAAGCAGTACTCATATCCAACCTCGTCCCGAGTGCCTTGTGTAAGGACTTCCAAAAGTGAGCCGTGAAACGGCTGTCTCGGTCTGATATTATGGAGGTCGGGACTCCGTGTCTGGATACGATTTCCTTCAAGTAGATTCGGGTCAACTTTTCCAATTTATCAGTTTCTTTGATCGGCAGGAAGTGTGCCGATTTCGTAAGTCGGTCTACGATAACCCAGATGGTATCGCAGCCACTTGTTGTCTTTGGCAGCTTTGTGATAAAATCCATGGAAATCTGCTCCCATTTCCATACTGGAATTTCTGGCTGTTGGAGTAACCCCGAAGGCTTCTGGTATTCTACCTTGACCTTTGAGCAAGTCAGACACTTACTCACATACGTTGCGATTTCTGACTTCATGTTAGGCCACCAATAAGTTGCCTTTAGGTCATGATACATTTTGTCAGAGCCTGGATGTACCGAGTATCGGCTCTTATGAGCTTCATCCATTACTACCTTCCTTAAGTCTCCGAATCGTGGAATCCAAATACGGTCCAGCAGGTAGTAAGCTCCGTCGTCCTTTTGTTTCATCTGTTTGTCCATCCCTCTCATGGCCTCGAGAGTGAGGTTTTCGGTTTTCAATGCTTCTTGTTGTGCGATCCGAATTTGATTTGGTAGCTCGGAGTGAATGGTGAGTTGTAGTGCGCGCACGCGTTTGGTTGTTTCCTTCCGGCTTAGCGCGTCGGCGACTACATTGGCTTTACCGGGATGATATTTGATTGCACAATCATAATCACCTATCAGTTCAACCCATCTGCGTTGTCTCATGTTCAGCTCCTTTTGGTCGAAAATGTGCTGTAGGCTCTTATGATCAGTAAATATGGTGCACTTGGTGCCATACAGATAATGTCGCCAGATCTTTAGTGCGAACACTACGGCTCCCAACTCTAAGTCGTGAGTTGTGTAGTTCTTTTCATGCACCTTCAATTGTCGTGACGCATAAGCTATAACTTTCTCACGTTGCATCAGCACACAACCGAGTCCTTGCTTTGATGCGTCACAGTACACCACAAAATCCTCGCACCCATCTGGTAGTGATAAGATCGGTGCACTGCACAATTTCTGCTTCAACAGATTGAAAGCAGCGTCTTGCTTTTCTCCCCATTCGAATTTCTTGTCTTTGTGTGTAAGGGAAGTCAACGATTGCGCGATCTTCGAGAATCCCTCGATAAACCGCCTGTAGTACCCGGCCAATCCTAAGAACTGTCGCACCTCAGTTGGAGTCTTAGGCGCTGCCCAATTCTTGATTGCCTCGATTTTGGCTGGGTCTACATGTATCCCTTTCTCGTTTACTACGTGTCCAAGGAACTGAACTTCGCGAATCCAGAAATCACATTTGGAGAATTTCGCGTATAGTTGTTCCTTCTTTAGTAGTTCTAAGACACGTCTCAAGTGATCGGCATGTTCTTCCTGAGTCTTCGAGTAGATCAAGATGTCATCTATGAATACGATTACGAACTTGTCGAGATACGGTTTACACACCCGATTCATGAGATCCATAAATACGGCCGGTGCGTTAGTCAACCCAAATGGCATGACCAGAAATTCGTAATGTCCGTACCGCGTCCTGAATGCGGTCTTTGGTATATCGTCCTCTTGTATCCTGAGTTGATGGTAACCCGATCTCAGATCGATTTTCGAATAGAAGCTTGACCCTTGCAACTGGTCAAACAGATCGTCTATTCGAGGTAGAGGGTATCGGTTCTTGATCGTTACCTTGTTCAATTCTCGGTAATCTATGCACATACGGAATGAACCGTCTTTCTTTTTCACAAACAAGACCGGAGCTCCCCATGGTGAGAAACTCGGTCTAATGAATCCCTTATCTAATAACTCTTGCAGTTGATTAGATAGTTCCTGCATTTCAGTAGGAGCCAGTCGATATGGTGCCTTGGCTATCGGTGCTGCTCCTGGCGTTAGATCTATCTGAAACTCCACTTGCCGTGCCGGTGGTAGTCCCGGTAGATCGTCAGGAAAGACTTCTGAATAATCGCGAACAACAGCAATGTCTTCAATCTTTCGTTCCTTCTTTGGTTGTTCGGAAATAAGAGCCAGGATAGCCGTGTATCCTTTCTTTAGATATTTGCTAGCCTTCATGCATGACATGATGTTTAGTGGTATCCCGCGTCGTTCTCCTTGGATTGAGATCTGCTCTCCACTAGGTAACGTAACTCGTACGACCTTCTCGTTGCACACGATCTCAGCATGGTTTGCAGATAACCAATCCATTCCAATCACCACGTCGAAGCTTCCGAGAGTTACTGGCATCAGGTTGATCACCAACTGATGGTCTGCCAGTGTCAGAACGCATCCTCTGATGATGTGTTGTGTTTCGATGAGTTTTCCATCCGCTAACTCTACGGTATACTTATAATCTAGTGGTGTTGGTGTCATGTCAAGCAATTTGCTAAATTCACTAGAGATAAAACTCCTATCGGCACCGGTATCAAATAATATACTAGCGTAGACATTATTTAAAAGAAACGTACCGGTGACGACGTTCGGATCATCTTTGGCTTCACCGGATCCAATCACGAATGCCCGACCCCTAGCCGGGTTGCCTCCTGCGTTCTTGTTTTGCGGACAGTCTCGGCGCATATGTCCGGGCTTGCCGCAAGTGAAGCACCCCTTCAGCGTGTTATCCTTGTTGGGGTTAGGGTTGGGGTTTGATCGGCATTCCTTGGCCAGGTGTCCGTTCCTGCCACAGTTGCTGCACCGAACTCTTCGGCATGGGCCGTGATGGTGGTATGAGCAGTTGTTGCATTTGGGGTTGTTGCCCCGGTATCCTCCTTTGTCCTGATTGTTCGGTTGAGTGGCAGTGAAGACTTTTGCAGGTGTGGGTCGGTGTTGAGTTGGCTGTTGGGGTGAAAAGGTTCGGTTGTTGTTGTTGGGCTCCCACTTCTTCTTGGGTTCTTGGGGTTTCAGGTGCTCACCCCTCTTTGGCAGTTTTCCCTGTGCTACTGCCTGATCAGTTAGTTTGTGGGCAAGTCGGATCAATGGTTGAATTGTGGTGTGATCGGAAGCAGTCACTATGCTCTGTATCTGTTCCGGCAATCCACTGATGAATTGCTCGATCTTTTTATACTCCGGCGTTACCATTGCCGGGCAGAGCTTGCACAATTCATGAAATCGAGTACAGTATTTCTCGATCTCGGATCCCACCATTTTGTGCGTCCAGAATTCTTCTTCCAGCTTCCGAATTTCGTCCCGAGGACAATACTCCTCGTGGAGCATTCTCGTAAAGTTCTCCCATGGGATGGAGTTTGCAGTATCCAGTCCGAGTGTCTGGACATGAGTATTCCACCAGGTGAGGGCCGGTCCCTCCAGTACTCCGGTGGCATATTTCACTCGGTTCCCGTCAGAGCATTCGGCCATAGAGAAAACCGATTCCACCTTCTCTATCCATCGGAGCAGTCCCACTGCCCCTTCCGTGCCCTGAAACTTGTGAGGATGACAGCTTAGGAATGCCTTAAACGAGCATCCCTTTGCCGCTCCTCCCTGGGGTCCTGTGCATCGGTAGTTCAATACAACGTGTTAGTATCTAGGCTGTCTATTCTATGCTAGTTACGTTAGGCAAAAGCTAATACCGTTGTTAGTGCCACTCGTCTCACTGGTGTGACGGTTGGCTTCGTACTCCGCGAGTACCTTGTTAAATTTCCGCTCGACCATCATGTCGATCCGTGCCTTTTCGGCCTTGCGTTTGAGTCGTAGAGCGTTGTTTCCTCTTGCAGACATGTTTCTATATAGAGAGGTTAGAGTGTTAGTCATCAGATGCTAAGTGTTAGCCAAAGTTAGGATTGTTGTCATGTCAAATGTCAAGTTAGCTATCATAACAAAGCTTCAAATAACAGTAGTAATAATAAAGCAGATAATCATAATAAAGCATAATTTCCATTAATATCAATCTTGAAGTACAATAATTTGAAAAGAAAGTACAATGCGAGTTCTCCGAGCACATCCCGCTCGTCTAGGCTAAATAAGATAAAAGGAAAGACAGTACAAAATAAGGAAAAATCTACTAATCCGAGTCCATGGAGACATGGGAGATGTTACTAGCTGCGTCCTCATCATCATCCTCGTCCTCTTCCGGATCCTCTTCCGGATCCTCGTCGAGACCCTCGAGGTCCTCGGCCTCGAACTGTGGCTCATCGTCCTCAGCTGGTGGCTCCTCGATAAATTGCGCCGCCCATGCGTTAAGCATGGCGTCGCTCGCCTGCACCATCGCCTGCGTCTCGACGATATCTGTCCGGTTCTCGGTAATACGCCCGTCGTGCTCCTGCACAACATCAACTATTTGCCCATGCTGGGACATGAGCTGAGCCACTTGGAGACGTAGTGTCTCCACCGTCTCCTCTAGACGATCCTTCTCCTCTTCCAGCCGGTCACTTCGCCTTTCCAGGCGATCGTTCTTCTCGCGAAGAACACGAACCTCATCGGATAGCTCGGCGTTCCTCCGTAACTCCCGTCGGGTTACGGCAACATGAGCCGCGAAGGCTCTCTCCATCGGCATCCCAAGTGCCGGCAGTCGTGGACCTTCAGAGGTATCACCTCTGTATCGCGGGGTAGGCACCCGCTCAGCTACAACCCACTCTTGTAGGAGGTTAGGCAACCACCCCCAATAGCGCTCCCGTGCTAACATCTGGGTCCTCCTCTCCATCTCTGCATCTACCTGTGCTACTATGCTGTCGATCCTACGTCGACTGTCCTCAGTCAAGTCGTCAAGGGCTGGGCGTCTGCCCGGGTTCCTGTCAGCGTTTCCGTTGCTGTCAGCCATCCTGTAAGTTTTCAGGTTAGTACATAATAGTTCAATAAAAGAATTAACATCAGGGTGCGAATTCTAGTGTAGTGTCTATTGTAGAGCAGTGGCTATAGTCTAAGTTTACAAAATGCAAACCTAGTTCCCTATAACCAAGGCTCTGATACCAGTCTGTCACACCCCCAAATTCCCACTCGTGGTGTCAGTCCACGTGGGTGTGACGTGGCCAGGATCATAGCTCTTGGTCATATAGAACGACTCTATATGAGTTACACATTCACACAGATTGTAAAATAATACAAGTTTCATTCAAATAGCAGCGGAAAGTGTTAAACATCAGAAATACATATTTTTGCAGCGGAAAGTAATTGTTTGCAACAAACACTACAAATGTTTAAATTGTTTTAAAAACAGATCAAATGCACACAACGCCTAGGACACGAGTCTACATGCTGATCAGACTCCTTAATGCGTCCTTGTGTGTACCCTAGCGTAAGCTCCGTTAGTTACCTGAGAATACATGCGAAAAGTGTCAACTAAAAAGTTGGTGAGTTCACAGGTTTAGACAGACAGAAATTGTAGACAGATATATACTGGACATGTTTAAGTTTAGTTGTTGGATCTACGATCCGTGAGTGTGTCATGTCATCTTACCGAAACTAGACTGTTTCCATTTGCCTCCGCGAGTCATCGCTGAACTCGCAATTCACATCGATTATTACACTCGTTATGACCTCCAGTCAAAGTTGTTGCCGAGTGGGGCTAGTCAAACCCAGTAGTACTACGTAATAACGACTCGTTCGTAACAATTAACGGTAAGGATAAGTGAGGGCTTTATGCGATAATAGTTACACTCAAAAATAGTTTTACAACATACCAGTCATACATCTAAAACAGTTGCATAGTATTCTCACCCCAAGATTGAGTAAAAGCAGTTAAAGAGTAAAAGTGGGGCCGTAAACTCACCTGAGTTTAGATATGCGTTAGCTCAAAAGAGTACGTGTAGCTCGCCGGCTAGTAGTCACCTATATCACATAGGTACTATGAGTTTGTGTTCACAAGTGTGGGTCTCACCGGACCGTGTTAGTGTTCAACAACACTAAGTGGTTATGTAGGTCGAGTTGACCGTGTTTGACCGTGTCGATCGTGTTTGACCTAACGACCCGTTGGTGACGGTTTGGATCAAGTGTTCGTGTATCGTGCGGTTTTAGTGTCGTGTGAAGTGTACGGATACCAAAATCGTTCCCATGAGGAAACTTACTATTTATGGTAAGTTCCTATTTTAGGAAAGTTTCCATATTTGGCAGGTTATGCATATAATTATATTCCGATCATTCTAACATGCATATTTATCCTAAATGAGCATGTTATCACATAGCACATAGTTACACATAACCGGTTTAGCATAGTTTGCGCGTAAAAGTTTCCATTTATGGAAAGGTACTAAAATAAGCATATTTTCACCAATTTAACAATCAACATCGCTTATTATCATCATATTAGTCCTAACTAGTCTATCAATCATGCTCGTTACAACTAACATGTGACAATTTATAGAATTTACAAATAAAGTTACTATATTTAGAAATTTATGGAAATAACTCCAAATCAAGTTTCCCAATACATTTCTCTTCCAATAACATCATATAATCACTAAATGAACATGTTAGACTCAAAGCATTATCATACATTTTACCCATTTGTACTCTTGCAACAAAAAGTTACTATTTATAGTAACGTTCACAAAAATCACACTTTTGACTATCCTAGACCTTTCTATGCATCAAGTATCCATCACAATAGTTTCTAATCATCATTTTAAGCATAACATATAGATCTAAACACATGCATGTGGTCATTTCATCAAAAATCACCAATATGTAACATAAAAGTTTCCATATTTAGTAATAATGTAACTAGGCATGCATTTGATCGAAATCAATACTTCTATACATTGAAATCCATCATCAATATCACTTATCATAACATTCTATTATCAAAAATCATGTATAAATGCTTAGATCGTTCATGCATGTAACCATATGTACCTATTTCATAATGAAATCGACAAATAACCATCTTTTGATATAAAAATCACCATAGATCATCTAAGTAACATCAAACCAGTAGCATCAACATCAAAATTAGATCTAACATCACAAAATTTCGTGCTCAAGGTGGTGATGGTGATGCATGTGGGTATTTCCCCTTGCATGTGTGATTCTAAGTGCTTAAACCCGAAATAGTGTTAGAGAACTACCTTAGGAGGTGCAAGATGGTCAAGATAAGGCTGGAACAGATGTGTATGGCTTCAAGACGTCCAGTAACAGCCTCCACAACGGCTTTGACTCGTGCAAGATGGTAATAGGCGTCTTCTAACTTGCTCCAAGCTTCCAAAGGGGCTTAAATCCTTCAACAAGGTCTTCCAATGGCACAATAGTGGTGTAACAGAGGGTAAATGGTCGAGTATGGTGATTTCAGTCGAGAGAGATGGAGTAGGGTCGACAGAATGATTTCATCTTGGATATATAAAGATTTCTGCGAACTAGACCTGTCGCGTACCGCGACACCGCCCAAAAAGAAGCTCCGCGACACGCGATGATTAAAATAATCGTCTGGTTCCCGAAACACATCGCGTACCGCGATGGTGGAAAATGATCGGTCGTCGCGTACCGCGACGCTTTTCGGAGAATTCAAATTTCCCCGCTCAAGCTTCGCGTACCGCGAAAGCCCAATTGATTGCCCATCGCGTACCGCGATGGGTTTCGGCTGAGCCCAATAGGCCCAATTCATTGTTTTGAACCGAATCTTTCGTATTTCTCGAATACGATCATCGTTTCTCGTCATAATGGTCTTGTTCTAACTAAATTAGGTTCACCGAACCTAAGTGCAGTGTTTTGTGTTACAGATTGATCCGTTCACCAACGTTCGTCATTCAAGACACGTGCGATTGTTGTGCGATAATTCCTCGAATTATCGGTGTGTTCAGACTGTTGTGCCACGTGTCACACTAAATGCATTTATTCTAGTGCCACGTATGAAATAATAATAAACATTATTATTAAAATAATAGAGTTGCTGACCTGGAATTTACGAGGTGTCACATAGTGTCATGTTGATCTCATTCCTTACAGTACCAACACATTACAGTTAGTCGATATACCCATATTTTTTATTTTTAATAGACGTAATTTATTGAGAAAAATCAGATTATATATATTATAGTAAATAAACTTTAAACTTTAAAAACTTAAAGATATTGAAATAACATTTTACAAAATTAAAACAAATATATATATATATATAGTTTGCCGAAATTTTAGAAAGTTGAAACAAAAAATAAATATATAAATCGTGTATAGATGGAAAGTGTGAAAGCAAAAACGAAGAGCTCTGCGCAAGGCTCGAACCAGGGACAAATGCTATGTGAGAAAACATACTTAGCCACTACGCTAGATGAACATTTGGTTAGAATTTCGTAAATTAATTACTAAACGTGTAGATTTGTTAGAAGGTGC
The DNA here is from genome assembly GCA_009363875.1 of Mikania micrantha. Lineage (NCBI taxonomy): Eukaryota > Viridiplantae > Streptophyta > Magnoliopsida > Asterales > Asteraceae > Mikania > Mikania micrantha. The sequence goes on along the minus strand of CM018694.1, from coordinate 76,297,786 downwards.
CGGTGGGGTCTCCCGCCGACACTTCTAATTAAGGTTATAACAATTTCTGTAACTATTTTTATTAGATAATGTTATCTATAAAATAAGTTAATATAAAAGATGATTGGGGTAATTTACTCTCTATTTAATAATATAAGAATATAATTTAAAATTTTAAAATTTTACTTATTATCAATTAAAATTTTATAATTTTATTTTAAAATTAACATTATTAATTATATTTTTTTTTGTATTTAACAAGCATGATAGATCATACATGAATTATATAGCATAGTTTATTATGAAAATAATAAAATAAAAATAGAAGACGTCACATTATGATACGTACTTTCTCGGCTATTACTTTAGTAATTATTTCACTTTTGTCTTTACTCTCCCCACTCTCTAGTCTCTATCCTCTTTTTCATTCCCAAAGGCCAAAACCCCTTTCTCTTCGTCATTGATTTCCTCCTCAATTTCAAATCTAGGGTTTCTTACTTTTTTCCCTTTAATTATAAATCACCAACCCTCTCATTTGCCTGTTTGTTGAGGTTAAGTGGTTAACAGTTTTCTCCAATTCTATATTTTATTTTAATTTTAACTCCTATTCTGTGTTTAATCTGTTAGTGTATTCAAGTTTCACCCTAAAGCACTAATGTTGCAGCATAAAGATTCAAGTTTTATCTCAAATTCTTCTCATTTTATGGGTTGAATCGATTTTTACGATGGTATTTACAAACCCATGAAAAACCCTTCATAAATCTTGTGACTTGTTTACCTTTTGTGTTTTTCCCCCTCTCATTTCATCTCAATTTTAATCTCTGTCTTCAAAAGTTTGTTCATTTGTAACTGGGTGGGTGAAAGATTAGTGGGTAAATGCATGGATGGAAGGGAGGGAAATGGAATGCCATCGTTTTATCTCAACAAAGGGGTTAGCGGGTCGGGTTCTCAGCAATTCCCATCCGGTTTCAAAACACAAACAAACCCTAACATGTCTCCTCTGAGCCATGGTAGCTTGAGAGTAGGTCATACGGGTTCAACTTACCCAGTTGAACACAGCCCATCACCCAATTTTCCTCATGACATAAACATTAGTGGTGGTGGCAGTGGCAGCGGTGGTGCAATCTCTATCACCCCCACCACTAGAAGTGGGTCTGACTCTACTGTGAAGAAAAAAAGAGGCAGACCTAGGAAATACGGTGACGGGTCACATATGGCTCTCGCACTCACGCCTGCTTCATCGGTGGGTGGCTCGCCTGGTTTGGTTACATCCACTGATAAAAAGAACAGGGGGAGGCCTCCTGGTAGTGGTAGGAAGCAAAGACTTGCAAATGTTGGTATGTTTTTACCTACCATACAACTTGGTTTAATTATTCTGTTAACTTGTATGTTTTCTTATAGTTGTCAATTTATTATAGTTCATTGAGTGGGATTTACTATTTTGGTTAATTGAATCAAATCTGAAGTGAATTATTGGATTATTTGCAATTTATGAAGATTCTCATGTGTTGTGTGCCTACATTGAAGTAAATCTCGGATCTTGTTCATGATTCTTGGATGTAATCTAATGGTTATTTAGTTGATTTACAAATTGTTAACTAGGGTTTTTGTAAAGCCTGTTTGGGAAGTTTCATGGGTTAATAAATCGATGATAATAGTTTAGTTTTTGTGATCATTAGTTAGTTCAACAGTAATGTTAATCGATAGCTATTAGTAATAAGGACCTCACATTGTGTGAATCCCATTTACTCGGTTACGTCGTGGGTCCTACATTCATACCTGGTTTCTATTTGATACGACGGGAAATCAGCATGAGATATAGAAAATGAAAAGATTATATGTATGTGACTATCAATATGGGATCTTTTCTCAAACAACGACCAACACCATAAGTCCATAACTAGTAAATCCCACTCATAACAAAGATACTAACAGGGTTTTGGGAGGGTGATATGTTTATCAAACATATAAAGAAAGTTTTGTTTCTTAAGTATCTATGTTCACTGCTTGTATTTTAATTTTCTTGTTTAATGTTATCAACGTTTTAAATTGTGGCACATTTTATTAAAATCCCTTGAAATTTTGATTCCTTTTCCCAATTCTTATTTCTTTTTCAATTAGGTGAGTGGATGAGTACTTCTGCAGGATTGGCTTTTACACCTCACATCATCCATGTTGAAATTGGAGAGGTAATTTACTTCCTATTATTAAAGAAATCACTAATTGTATTTGAATTTAGTATGAGTGCCATCTTGATTTTAATGTGACACCAATGTTTTTGCTCTTAAAATTTGATATCACGTGATTTGAACTTATCAATCAGATTGTCAGTTTAGTATTTGATCACTTAGGTACTGTCTTGACTCTTGGTAATTAAACCATGTAAGGTGAAATGTTGCAGGATGTTGCAGCAAAGATACAGTCATTTGCACAACATAGGCCAAGGGCCCTATGCATAATGTCAGGCAATGGTTCGGTCTCTGCAGTGCAACTACGCCAATTTGCATCTTCCGGTGGCACGGTAACTTATGAGGTTAGACCACTTGAAAAACCCAAAATTGTGTTTTGTTAAAATATTTCTTTTGTGGTTTGGTTGCCTATATTGTCATTATATTTTGAATTTTTGACTAATCATGTGGCATGGGCGAATATTTTCCAATTTGATATGAATTTTCAAAAATTCTTGCTCCGTTTTCAGAGAAGTTAACAATTATTTTTAATTATTATTTACTATTATTTTTTATTATTATTTATTATAATCTTACTAGGTTCAGTTGACCTCTTTCTAGGGTCGTTTTGAGATACTCTCCTTATCAGGTTCTTATCTGCTCCCTGAAACTGGTGCTCCCAACAACCGAACCGGGGGTCTTAGCATATCAATTTGCAGCTCTGATGGTCATGTCATTGGTGGCGCAATAGGTGGCAGGCTAATTGCAGCCAGCCTGATCCAGGTATTTTTCTTGCACCCCTTCAAGCTTCAATCTTATGAAGTCAATCTTTATAGAAACTTGTAAAAAGTTTCAATCTTTAGAGACTCAGAATCTTGAAATTAAAAAACTCAATCTTTAAGAACCCATAAAAAATTTCGATCTTTAAGGAATCCGTAAAAGGTCTCAATTTTTCAAGGACACTTAAAAATCCTCAATCTTCAAAGAACTGGTAAAAACTTGCAATCTTTTAGGAATCTGTATGCTGATAATTTGTATTATTGTTCAGGTGGTGGCATGCAGTTTTCTATATGGTGGTAGCAATTCAAAAAAGACAAAAACTGACACTCCCTCAGCACCAGATGAAAAGAACCCAAGTGTTCAGCTCAATGAGACCAGCCCGGTTCGAACGCTTGCATGGACACAAGATTCACGGGCCGAAGCTAGAAATGCCCATACTGAGATTGACCTGACCCGTGGATGACCGTGCATCCTTGTTTACGCTTGTTGTTGTAAACAGAGATTTGATGTTTTTTAAGAGTATTATTAGGCTCCTAATGCCCTTTTTATCTGTAGAATTAGCTGGGATTATGGGCTAACGTACTTGTAACGACAGTAGTGTGAGCATTTTTCATTTGAACTAGATTTAGGGAAGTTTAATTCGGAAGTGGCTGTAGTCTTGATCTTGAATGCACTATGGTTGACTATTTGTGGCTGGTTGATGAAATCAGGCTGATGTGAATTTGATTCTTTGGCTCTTTATATTCTTCTTCATAATACGCATTTCAGTTACTTTAGACTTTAGAGGGGTCATGTTCTGGTTTTAAATTATCACACCGTACAAAAGTTCAAAACAATCATCGTTAGTTGAGATTGGGTTTTTTAGTTTATTATTTGTAGTTTATTATTATTATTATTTTTTTGGCTTGATTATTTACACACCTTACTGATACTATAGGTCTCGTATAATGCGAGGCCTTGTCTATAGTCTCCTATGACATTCACATATTTGCCTGATTTGACAATAATTTGTCTTGTATACTACTCGTATAGGACTTATAATAAAAACTAAGGATAGGACAATTGCCCGTTTATTTGACATACACGCCTATATATGAGACATAAAAATTGTAATGTGGAGAGATGAGTGTGAATAAAATGATGTTTTTTGTTTTTTTTTTAAAAAATCCATACGAGACGTATAGAAGATTTGTACTTTAGAAGGTATGAAGGTGAATGTGAAAATAACATCACCTTTTTTATTTTTTATAAAACATGCAACGTTGTCAACAGTAACCGGAATACCTTTACAATTTTCTTTTTAAAAAATATATATAAATAACGTTATCTAATTGGACGCTAGAATGGAAATGCATTAAATTAGCAGGTTTTTAACTTGCAAATAGGACATGTTATTTATCTTGTTCTGGTAAATTAATTTAAAAAATTTTTCTTTTAGCACCCATATTATCATACTCCTACACTACACTCAATATTCCTACCTTACTTGAATTTGAACCCAAGACCTCCGTAATGCCTCTACCAAATGAGCTAATCTCACATTAGCGTAAAAAATTTTAAATGATACCCTTATGGACTTATCAACATGTCTTTCGGCAACTTGACCATCTATTTTTATTTCATGTTCATGTGATATACGTGAATATATTTTATTTTCTCTCTCATCTGTATAAAAGCTATATTAAAAACATATGTATTACACATGTTAAATAAATATTAAAAGTATTTATTTAAAATACCAATTTTTTATATTTTTTAAAGATGTTTTATAAAAATAAAAAAAATTACTTATATCATAATGATTTTATTCAGTTTTATTTATCAAATTGAATAAATCATTACTATTTACACGAAAAATGAGTAACGATTGTGGTACCGATAGTGTTTGGTCGGTACCGATAATGTTCAACGAGAAGTTCGTTTATGTTCGCTCATTTAATAAATTGTGTTCGTTAGTTTAATAAATTAACGGATATGAATACGAAATTTTGTTCGTTTAGTATCATATTCGTTCATTTTTGTTCGTGGATGTTTGGCAATGTGTTCGTTTATGTTTGTTTATATTCGTTTATGTTAATTCTTTAATGTAGTATACTTTTAAAATTTATATCATTAGTTTAATAACATAAAATTTAAATTAAAAATCTAATCATTTGGAACTTGTATGTTGCTAAAAACACAGTAATTTGAAACTAAGATCATGAAAACATTGTTTAAGGTAGTTTCAATCACTTAAGATTATTATCTCTAACTTTTGTTTTGTTTTAATTTCTAATTAATTTTTTTATTATTACACTAGCCTAGAAATCCATGTATTACATGGGTTGAATAATAAAAAATATAAAATATTAACATAAAATAATAATAAAAATTTATTTATTATAAAATTATATTTTAAAATAAAATATTCTTATAATTTATTAAATTTTAATAAATTAATAACATATTAGAATAAGAAGATTTATATCATTAATAATTAATTATATAATTTAATTATTAAAAATCATTAGTATTTAATAGAAGAGAGAGGCGAGAAAAGTAATTTCAGATTTCACCACAAAGTGACACGTGTCTCCTATAAATACTCTTTTATTAGAGTAGATAGATTAAGTGTTTTACTTTTATATTTATTTAAGATGATTATGTCTAATGTTTGAAATCAGAATATTAATTTTTATTTATTAAAAAATACACGTGCGTTTGTGTTCATAAATCATTCGTTAACAAGTTCAATTACTTATATAACAAACATAAACAAGAATCTTTGTTCGGTAATTAGTATTCATGAACTGTTCATGAACAATTTAAAAGTTAAATAAACAAACACAAACAATAACTCCTTCATGTTCGTTCGATTGATTTACGACTCTAGTCGATCCGAGTTAGCACCTAGCTAGCTAGCTATGCTCAGGAAGAAATGTTAATTAATTATTAAATTCCTAGTTTGTAAGTTTAAGGCCTGGTCATTGACTGATGATCATAATAAAAGTGAAACGTGTAGGGTGCGAGCTACACGTGTCAAGACCATGAGTTTAAACCCAATGTTTTCATAACCAGACTGGACGTCGAACATGACGTCTTACTGGTTGCCGGTCGGACCGGTTGGACCGGATTCAAGAACCAGATGACATAATAAATATATAAAAAATTACAAACAAAATATAAAATCATAAACTAGTTTAAACAAACATAATTAAAGTTGAAACAAACATAATCATGTTACAAAAATAAAATATTAGATTTTAATGTTTTATTTTTAGGCTATAGTTAAAAAAACTTGAAATATCTTAAATTAATATTTCATTCTTCAAAATAATTGCACATAAAACCAGTTGTTTTCTCCTCCTCATTCCACAAGGTATGATTTCATTTTCATTTATTTACTTTGCTGTCCCACATCGAAGGCATACCCAAATAATTGTTCCTCACTACTCTTTAAATAAAGAACTCTCTTAAGTATCCCGCATTCTCCCATTTTCCTTGTCCCACATCTGTGAGCTGGTAGCTTAAAACTTTCTCACCACATTATAAAAGAGTAAGAAGGGATAATTTGAATACAATATCCGTTTCAACCGTTAAACCGGTTTACCGGTTAAAACTGAAACCGTCCGGTTCTTGTTACGGTGGTTATTCTAGTCATTGTTGGCCGTTCTCTATGACAGTTTCCGGTTCAACCGGTTGAGCCGGTCTGCTTATGAAATCATTGTTTAAACCAGCTTTGGCTGGCGACAACCCTTATAAAATCATGATCTACCATGCACACACCATAAACGTACATCGATCGATGAAGCAAAGGTGCAGCATCTACGGTGTCTTTCTCTTCATTCTTCTCATCTTGGTTCAATGCAAGTTTTTTTCTTTTTCCATCACTTAATTTGATCCTAGGGACATTTACGCTCTATTCCCGAGTTCATTTAAGGGGAGAAAAGAAGAAAATCTGAAGGAAAACAGAAACATGTTTGTGTTCCCGAGTTTTATTTATCGAAGGAAAAGAAAGGGAAATAACAAATGTTGTGTTCCCGAGTTTCATTTAAGGAGTGAAAGAGAGAGAAATGAAAGGAAAATTAGACAAAATTATCTAACTTTTCTTTCCTTCTGATTTGGAAGGAAATAATTCCTCTCATTTCTTTTCCTTTCTTTTCTTTTCTTTTTCTTTCAATTCTCTCCTTTAACAAATTCGGAAACATAGTGTTAATAAAATGCATGCAGTGTAATAATTACAATTTTGTATGATATCTATTTATTTATTGATTTATTTATATTTTGACGCATTCATGCAGTTGAAGGAGAAGAAAGGGTGGTGGAGGCAAGGACCTGTGAATCGCAGAGCCATGGGTTAGAAGGAAGGTGCGCGAGCGAGCATAACTGCGGTCTTGTTTGCAGAAACGAAGGGTTTACCGGCGGCAACTGTCGTGGTTTACGGGGACGATGCTTTTGCACCAAGAATTGTTAAGAGGAATGTAATAGATTAATCATAATCTTCCTATACTAATAATTGATTCCAAGAAATGCCACATGGCATTCTCATATTATTCCAAAAAAAATTGGTATTTTTAAATATAAAAACTCACATTTAATGTTATTAATAATATACATTATTTACATAAATACACAAAATTAATATTAATACTTGATAATAAATATCATCTATATTTAATTTCATATATGTGTGTATAAAGTACATTTTTTATATTTATTTATTACCTTTTAATATAAAAAAGGTATAACTAACATTTTTAATATAATTATTTATTAAAAAAAGAATATAATAATAAAGAATTATAGTATCACATAATTTTCTTCACAAACCCGTGTAATACACGGGTATATAACCTAGTAATAAATAATTAAACAAATAATTGCAATCTTTTGGCTGTAAAATAATCGAGGAAACTTTCATTAGTTTTAAGGGCTGTTAGGGTGCGTGACGTCATGGTGGTTTCAGGGCCGGCTCAATAGGCCAAGCAACCCAAAAAAAGGCTTAGGGCCCAAAAATATAAGTCCCCAATTTTATAAATTGTTTTTATATATATTGGGCTTGTGGTTTTTTTTAACTGTACATGTATTATCAGATCAATGGGAGGCGGAGGCCCATATCCCCTGGCCCACCAAAAGGTCCATAGATACGGTCAATTAAAAAAAGGAAAGAAGTTTGCCCGCCTCATGATGCTGTCGTCTATCGATTAGAACTTAGGGTTTCTGAGTTTCTTTTTTTTGAAAAGTGGAAGATGAGGAACCAGGACCAGGCGACCAAATCGAGCACCGAGCGGGACTGTGGAAGACGATGAGTCAGGCTTCACTCTCGAGGACTTGAGCATTTCGTAATTTAATACACCATAGACTGAGTCGCTCAGTCGATCCGCCCTGCTTTCGAAATTCGAACACTTGCTCGCTCAGCCGCTCTGCTTCCGAAGAATACTGGTCCAGTGGTCCGCTCCGCATCACAAAGTGCCGTTCGCCGGTTTGCTTGTCTGTTGCTGCTCTGCGCCTCTGCTTGTCTGCCGGAGTGTCGGTCGCCGGAGTAACAATTTAACCAAACTAAATATCTCCAATTTCTGTGAGTCTGGTTAGTAATTGCTATTTTATTTACTGAATTGTTTCTTTTACTTTATGCATTGAATTGTTTATGTTAATTAGGTATTTTGGTTTATTGGTATTAGACATTTGGAGGACTATTGACAGATGATTATTGATACTTGCTTGTGAGTTGTGACTAGTTAAGTTGTTGGCCATTAGGCCCAAATTTTTATTCTGCTTAGGGCCCTCAACATACACCATTCATATGACCCGTATAGGGTCACACGGGTTGTATGAATATTTTATTTCTGACCGAACATGTCACATCAAATCACAATTCTGACATGGTTTGTTGACGCCACCCATACGACCCATATGAGGCCATACGATCCGTATTGATCTTTATTTTTGAAATGTGTGCCAATCATTTTAGTTCTCGATTCGCATATCAATTATTTGACGTGACGTTTGGATAAAAACTCAATTTGCGTGCGAACAAGTACTATATAAGGAACGATATATCTTAAGTTTTATTCATTCAATCTATTACTCGTTAAATATTTGCTTGTTTGTAATTTCGAAATTGTATTAAAGGTTTAACTATGTCGATGGGAAGCAACAACTTCGGAGATGAGAATATGTGTATCTATGAAACAGATCAGGTAATTAACTTATTTGCTTAACAGTTGTTTATAAAATCTAAAACATTTGTTGTTTTCAGGTATTTACTAGTGTTAATGAACTGGTTGATTGGGCGATTGCTAGAGGGCGTGAAAATGGTTATGTGTTAGTCAGACGACGAAGCAAAACTAATGCAGCTGGATTCGTCATAAAGGTGTGGCTTAAATGCGATCACGGTGGCGTGTATAAAGGAGAACCAAAGGTTAGGCGCACTGGTTCGAAAAAGTCTGGATGTGAATTTGAGCTAATTGGTAAATACGAGAGAAGTTGTGGTGGTTGGAAGTTGCGTGTGGTTAACAGTGAACACAACCACCAAGGTGCTGAACAACTAGGCAGTCATCCGTATGTGATGAGATTGAACGAATCTGAAACTCGTTTAGTTGAGCAACTGTCAAACCAAAACATGTTGCCCCGTGATATTCTTGCAGCTGTAAAGGACCAAAACCCCGATAATGTTTCAAACCTTAGATCTATTTACAATGCACGACGGAAGTTACGTGTTGGACACAACACTGGGGTCGAGCCGCAAGGAGAGCAGCAACCACCAGACCAACCACCACCAGACCAGCATCATGTCGTTGTTCATCAGCCGTGGCTACATCCTGCTGACGCTGCGATCTTGTGTGAGCATGCTACACGACTTGATTGCATGGAGGACATGACGCGATGGATGGTGGAGCATATGGCTGCTACTTCTGGTGTTCATGTTCCTGTTTTTCCTAGACAGAGGCATGATTATGATCCACATGATCCTGGTGGTCATGTTTAGTTTTTTTTTTTGTATTTTTCTTTAGTATTTTGATGTATGAACTCTTATGATTATTTACGTGTATGTCTTCTTATTTCGTATATCTGTTGTGTATGGTGTGATTATTTGTTTTTTTTCTTTCAAATAATTAAAAAACATGCGTATGAAATGCAAAATGGTAGTTAACTTAATTTCGCTTAACAAACTTATCTAAAATCGTCCAAATTTATTTACATTCAAATAATTATTATTTTAAAATAAACGATTAAACACAGTTATGTTAAAACTATTTTCAAACAAAACATTTAAACGATTTTATATATATCTCTTTTATAAAAAATATAAATAACTAAAAGCAGTTATATATACCGATTATATAAACAACATAACGAAAATCATAACTACTTGCGTTAAAATAATTATTATTTTAAAGCTAAATGTTTAAACATGGTTATGTTAAAATAATTGTCTTTACAATTTGAAAATATTATTAAATAATTAAGTTATAATACTTATTATCCTATAACTAAACGATTAAAATGGTTATGCTAAAAATTATTTTTCAAACAATACAATTAGACAGTATTATAAGTAAATTAAACACGAACATATATCGGTTGTAAAAACAACATACGATTATATAAAATAATTATGTTACAATACTTACGACTACGTATAGCGATTGTAAAAACAAAATATGTAATTAAACATGGCTACGTTAATAACTATTTTTTAACCAACCAAAACACTTAGACAATATTAAAAATAAGTTGAACAGGTACGTATATCGGTTGTAAAAACAAAAATTATAATTTCTCAAATTTCTTTGCAGATCGTATAGCCCCATACGGCCATATGTACTTTCAGCCGCCAGACATTTGTCTTACAAAATCTGACATTCATACGACCCATATAGAGCCATACGACTAGGAGTCAGGTGGTGTTAACTGATCCTGTAAGGGAGTCCATATAACATGCCCCTAGTTTATGATACTTAGTCATTATCATTTATTAATATAATTTAATATTTAAATATTATAGCATTGCTAAAAACCTGAGTTTTTTTCCTAAAAAAGTGTTGGGTGGAAAAAATATTTATCAAAATGGATTATTTAAAAAATATTTACAAACAATGAGTGTTTTTCTTTATTTTTTTATTTTTAACTAAGTTATTATATTTTTTTTTATTTAATAACATATTGTTATTTTCCATTTCTTTTGCAGTCAACTCATTTTAATTTTTCTATTTATAACTTATTATTATACTTATTATACACCCTCTTTAATGTTAATGCATATAATGTATATATGTGTGAACCATCTTAGACAAAAGTAAAATTGTACTAATTTTAACGTTAATTTACTTATTTTATGAAAATAATGTTGAAAGTGTTGGGATGATTAACTTCAAATGATAACTTTGAGCCAGAGATTCTTTTGAAACAGTCTCTCTATCTCAACTGGAATATGAGTAATGTTTGTTTTTATCTTTTACTCCAGACCATACTGAATAGTAAGATTATATTTGTTAAGTTTGCTTGTTTTTGTTTGTTTGCTAATTATTATACTTATTATTTTTATTTTTTAAACCATGTTAAATATAAAAAAATGACTAAGAAGGCTTGAAAAAAGAAACTTGAAGTAAAAAAATGAACAAATAAAAAACTTTAACTGTCGCAATATCAAATAAAAACTAAAATAAAAATGTTGGATAAAGTCGACTTGAAACGGTATCAATATCAATTACAAAATCAAATAAAAATATCAAAACAGCTAGATGAGTTAATTAGACACTCTTTTTAGGCTTAAAAAAATGAATGCCGAAAATCATGTAATTGTTTTGATATTTTTCTTCGATTTTGTAATTGATATTGATATCAATTCAAGTCGATTTTATTTAACATTTTTATTTTAGTTTGGATTTGATGTAATCGTCAAGTTTTATTGTTTGTTTAGTTTACTTTTGTACTCTTCTAGTTTCATTTTTTTAATTAATTTTTTTGTTGTATTTAACACTGCTTGAAAAATTAAAATAGAAAAACTAAAGTGAGTTGATTGAAAGAAAGAAAAGAAAATTGATAATATGTTGATTAAATTAAAATAAAATATTAAAAATAAGGGAAAATTGGCATAATGATCATTGTTGACCACATGTTTACCAAAATGATCACACAGATTCCGGCGTCTAAGACTCCCATTTAGACGCCCCTTTAGACGCCCATTTTGTGTACTTTTTTACAACATACGGGCCCACATGTCGGCGGCTTTGTCGGGGTGTCTAAGACTCCTTTTCTACCGGCGTCTTAGACGCCAACTTAGACGCCGAATTATTACAGAAAAAGGGCGTCTAAAGGCGTCTAATTCGGCGTCTAAGACGCCGGTAGAAAAGGAGTCTTAGACACCCCGACAAAGCCGCCGACATGTGGGCCCGTATGTTGTAAAAAAGTACACAAAATGGGAGTCTTAGACGCCAGAATCTATGTGATCATTTTGGTCAACATTGATCAAACTGGTAATTTTCCCTAAAAGTAAAAACACTTATTTTGATTAATATTTTTAAAATCACCTATTTTGATAAATATTATTTCCACCTAACATCCTTTTGGAAAAAAGATCTCTAATAACCTTGAAATGAATAAAGATTTTACATAGTAAGTTTCCTTATACAAATAAAATAAAAAAATAGCACTGTCGTTCAAAAATAAAATAAAAAATAAAAAGTATCATTTTAACTTCACAATTTTTTTTGTATATATTAAAAAAACTAAAGAAAGTATTTCACTTTGTTAATTTAAATTTTTTTTTATTTTGACCACAAACATGTTGAACCCAACTTTTTTTACTAATATATATATATTAAGATCTCTTCAACGTATTAGATTATGAGAATGAAGTTGTGTAAACCTAAACTTGATGAACTAGATGTGTCAGATTGACATAATGAATGAACATGCATTAATTGAGAAATGATTAGATTTACTGTACCAAATGAACGATGATTTCTTGCAACCAAACTTAAACACGCCATCGTAGTCTGACTTGTTTTAGTATGCATGTCCAATTGAACTGATAGTAAGACTATGCGATTGTCCGTGAATCGGCATGTTGTTTGTGAAATTAAAACTTAAATGCAATGTTTTCTCTATGATGATTGACGTGATGTAATGTTTGTCACATGCTTTAAGTTATGTCATTTATAGTTTTAGACCATGCATGTTTAAGATGTACGAACCAATTAGGAGGTACTCCGGGTTCGGGTACATTAAAAAGAACAGATGAAACTAAACAACAAAACAATCAAAAAACTTGATAGAAAATTTAGTGATCTTTCAAACTTTTGAGTGCATCCTGGCAGCATTTCGTCTTGCGCAACATCCCACGAAATAGATCATTGACTGCAATTAGGCAAAGATGAAGGTCACAAATTCAAGATCATTTGAACAAAAATCAATCACAATTGATATACATTGTTGTAATTGAGAGTTCAGATTGACTAACCAAGATCACGAACATAATCAAGTTAAAGATAGCAACCACCCGCCATTCGGTTTTTATGTATTGTGCCACTCCGGCCCTAAGCACAAAAAGAGTATAACCATAAGAAACAAAAGATGCATTTAACATAGAATGTGAATTTGGATAAATAACGTTAATCACGATACATAAAATAATTGGTGACACAAGAAGAATTATGAGCTTGAAACTTATAAGCTACTCTAGATCGAATTGAGGTAAGCTTAAATGAGTTGGAACATATATTGGAGTTCCTGTAATACATGAGCTTGAATGCGAGCTTCACATATCGGGTTTGACTAGACTAGAAAGCCTAAATGGATGTATTATGTGGACAGATAAAATGAATTCATTTAACATATTAAATATATTGCATAATAATATTATTATTATAAAAGCATGATTAATAATGAATCTTATGTAGTATCTAAAAAACTTGTAAATATAAGCATACAAATCTACCACTAGTTATTATATATGTAGATGAGAAAGATAATTAAATCAATAATAAATAAGTCGAGCGGAAGCTTTAAAAATTACTCGTAAACACCTCTCAAACTTTAGACTTGGAGCATGAAGCGAGCCAAAATCAAATCCACAAGATAATTTGTTTTATGGACAGTATCCTTGTGGTAAAGGTTGTAACACATAGAGGGGCGGTCATACGAGTCAACTCTAGCTTAAGCTCTCTAAAGTTAAGCTTAGGCGAGCTAGAGTTCGAGCTCATTTACACTCGTAAGAAGCATAAAACATAAAATGATAAGTTGAGGAAATGATGCTTTACTTGCATGAATCACAACTATAGCACTTGATTGATTTCAAGTTCTTGTAAAGTTTGCAGTCCTTGTTAGAGCTCACTGGATGAAAGCTCAAATCATAGTAGGATGCATTAACAGCAGGATAACCACACCTAATACAGAGTTAAAATTTATTAAAAAAGATGGCAATTGTTAAACAAATGATAAATTGGGTAACAGGTCGTAACATGTTTGAGTCAAACGGGTAAGGTCGGGTCAGGTCAGGTACTCAGGTTCTCAACCTACACCTCTTTTGTTCATGTTATAACTTCATAAATGACTAATGTATTGAATTTGATTATATTATTAAATAGTTGATCCAACTTTTTCTTAACAAAGTGGTCTTTATATCAGCCCTTTCTAGCTTAACCTGTTCAATTTACCTATTTGAGCCTTCAGCGATAATCCAAATCGACCCATTTTTTAAAAACTAGCTAACAAAATAGAATGAAAAAGTTTCAAGAAGCCTACTGAGAGGGTGGTCTGCAACAACTGGCTTCAATCGGAGTTAAGTTTGCCAATTTGTACTGTCTGAGAGTCTGCAGTAAGCACACCAATGGCAGCTTATTAGTTCAACTAAACAGCCGGTGTTCACAAAACAAGCCTGTTTAAAATCTTAATTGTAATATAGTTAGAAATGAAGGCATACTTTGTATCTTTTTGGCAGGCTGTTACAAACCTCGGCTTTCACGAAACAACTTCGAAGGTGTTTCCAGTTATGGGTGTTGTTTAACTGAAAAGTGAAACAAGAAAAATACTTAGACAGAGAGTGTATAATGTGGATAACTTTTTAACTCATATTTGAAGGGAAATAAACTTACTTTTTTTATAAACCAAGAACCATAATCTTGGAGTTGATACTCCTTGTATCTAATCACATAAACAAAAATTTGGATAACACAATTTATTGATTGTATTACTTCAAAATTAAACGGTATGTAAAGAGATAAATACAAGAACATAAAGAATTGTTGCTTAAATCTTACCTCAAACCAGCAACATTATGACCAGAAGCATTATTTGTTACAATAAACCTAATAATAATAATATTTATAATATAAGTTAGTAGAATTTCAGTTATAACAAAAGTATATAAGTAGCATATAGAGTCTATAAATCTACCAAGTACACTTACACCAAGACAGTAAAGACAAGAATCCCTACCAAAACCAAGCATAGCAAGAGCAAATACTGCAATTAAGTTAAAAATATCACAAAAGAGTTAAGGGCTCTGTAACAAAACCATAATCTTATAAGAACTGTGGTATCAAATTTACCATCAATAACAATATAGAGTTGTTCTTTAATGCCCCCATAAACCCGATGATCGATCTGGAATTAGCATACACAAACGTTGAGAGCGTGTAGGAACTAAAAGCTAGATATATTTTAATGTCGAAGGTAAAACCTTTATTGTTGGTCTGAAGTTTATCTTCTTCAACTTTGAGATCAAACAAACTTGGTTTTCAATGGAAAGATGAGGGACAACTTACATTAGAAAGATTATGGAGCCAAGGCCTATGACCGGCAGCGTGAGGGACTTATGACAACCATCATGCTGACTGCTCATCCACACCCCATATACTATAACCACCACAGCTACTAACTGAAAAAGTAACATTAACAGTAAAATGCGAAGTTGATACTAGTTTGGAGCTGCAAATTGTGTGCCAAGGGTTCGTTTGAAAATGGCGGTACCAAACGAACCAAAGAACTCGACAAAAACATCTGGTTTTTGCTTAAACACTGCTAGAACACCATAAATTTATAGTATCATAAAAGTATTTAATCAAATACAAACTGATTATTCATCAAGAAGTTGACACAAGAACCAGCATGGCAACACACCAGAGACGAAACAACATGGTTGACCGCTCTAATTAACATCCATTTAACTTTTCAAACACTCAAGATGCATCTAAACTAAGAAAAACAAAAAGAGCAAAAACGGGTCTCTTCACCATGGATGTGAAGAATCAAAGAAATAAACCACTGATTATCCATTAACAAGTTGAAGTTGAGCATACTCAGACCCACAAGTTTCATTGCTCAAATTAACATCTATCAGGCATTTCAACAAACACCCAAACATAGACAAAACAAAAAGACCAAAAATGGGTCTTTTCACCGTAAATTTGAAGATAAAATGACTGAAGATTTGGGGTTCATACCATGGAAAAGAAATTAACCCATCTGATCACAAATGTGCTTGTTACTGTACTCATATTCTTCCCAAAAAGAACCTAATGCTTATGTGATTTCTTCTATCTTTCCAATCTAGACCTAATTTGAAGCCAGAACAAGAAAGAAAACACAAATTAGAAGGAGGTCATGGCTTGCGCTAGAAGCAAAACGAAGCGGCAAAGCAACATTGAGAGAGGTTGAGTCTGGATAAAGATGAAGCATTGAGTGTGAGCTTTGAAACTCACCGATGACACGGATTTTGTGATCGTTGATGTTAAGGTTTGGCCATTGAAGTGTGGAACCCACAAAATCCAATGAAAACTTTTATTTAGACCAAGATTGAGTCAAAACTCAAAAGTGATGCTCTCGTTGATGGAATCCAACATAAGTTATTAACTTATTATTAATGTCTTTCTTTTCTTTTTCTTTTTTAATAATTATTGTTGTATATTTATTCAATAAAACTTTGGTTTATATCGTTTGCTCAAAAGATTATGTAAATAACATTTTGGGAAGCCTTGTGCTATAGTAAAATGACTTCTTTTCTTCTATTCTTCCAGTTTTACTTGTAATAAATTTTTTATTCAATAAATTTACATTTTCTATTTTCTATAGTTACTTAATTATAAATAGAGATGCACAAAAAAACCGGTAAACCGGTACCGGTTCGTAACCGGTTTTTAAACCAGTTATTGCAATTGCTTATAAGTTTTTGGAAAAATCAGCGGTTTAGGACTGGTTTGAGGTTTCAAGAGACCAAACCGGTTAACCAAATCGGTTAACGGATCCAACTCAGTATAAAATCGGTCATTTGAAGGTTAACCGGTTTAGTTAACATGTTTCGGTTATTTATACGGTTTCTGTTTTTGAGCTTGAAAAACCGGTTATTAACCGAACCAGTTATTGAAAAAAACTGATTACCAGCCTTTGACTGATTAACCGGTTCAAATATTCCAAAACCGGTTTTTGACCGGTTAATCGATTTGAGCACCTCTAATTATAAATATGTGTTTCAATATCATTTAAATCCTCTTGAAATATTTGTTATTTTTAAACAGTAATGATTATATAAAACATATATAATTCTTATTTACCATTGACTGATTATATTTTCTAAATTTAACTTGACGCTTATGATTAAATTGGAAAAAAAATATATAATAATAACCAAATTTTATAATTTTTCTAATTGAATCAAAGTTTAAACTAGATAAATAACCAATATAGTAACCCAAATTCATATATTCTATATAGTTTAATATATACACACAATAGGTTAGTATCTCGTGTATTAAAAAATAATACAAGATATAATTTAAAACACTAACAAAAGTAGTCGCTTTAAAATGCTAAAAGAACCTTAAGTTACTATAATAAAACATATAAAAGATTTCATTACCATGAGCTGATTTTTTCTGTAAACCTAAATCTGGGTGGAAAACAAAATTAATTGCTACGTTAATACTGTCTAGTTGCCCTATGCCTGTTTGAATAGCCTCGGTTAATCCTGTCTTTCTTTGATAAGAATCGATACGATTTTTATAAGGCTCTTCCTCCGAATGAAATTCAATGGGATCCAGAGAGACCATGTCTTCATCCATAGGCTCCCAAGTACCCGGATCGATCGAAAGTTCAATTCTATCTGAACTACTCATTTTCAGATGATATCCACATTGTTCACAAAGATTCATTTTTGATTTAAAAAAATTCTTATAATTTAATCCATAACAATTTTCACATTGAACCCACAAATGCTTGTATTTTTGAGTTACATCCAGATCAGTAGAACTTTCTTGTATAATTTGATCACTCGTTTTGGCATCCGAGTTTTTACTACTATTTCCACTTTCACCACAAATGGAACTAGAAATGTGATTGTTACTGGAATTGTCACTACCACTTACAATTTAACTATCAATACATCTAACAAGTTATGCCCATTGTATTGTTTTCTCATACCAAAATAGTACATACTTTAACATCATAACTCATACTGTTTGATTTGTACAATATATTAGAAAAATGTTTTTTAAAAGATTTAAAGACTTCAGACACGTAAATAGTTTTGAAGAAGGTTTGGGTTTAAACTCAGGAAAAAATGTAATTAATTTGATTTAATTAAAGTAATATATAATCACTAGTAAAATAGATTTTCTATTTAAAAATTAAAATATATGGTTTGGACAAATGCTCATGATTCTCCTCTCGGACGTTATTAAATTCACGAGTGTCTTGCTGTTTTATAGGAAACATTTAATGACGAGAGGCTATGGACAACTCCCCATTTTTTTAATCATAACTAATATCCACCGTCCATTTAATTTTTTTTTATCGGTAACTCTTAATGTTGAACAGTTTTTTTATTGATTCATAATTAACTTGACGAGTAGATGAGTGAATTATATTGGTTGAATTAAATAAATAAATAAATAAATAAATAATAAAAAAGTTATAAATTATAAAACAGTATTTTGATACAAAGTATGATTAAAATTACATATAAGTAATTAATTTAAGTAATAAAAAAATATAATATCATTTTTAAATTTTTTTTGTTTTTAAAAAGTTTGTTCCTTAATAATTTAGTTAAAAGATTTTTTTTTTGTACAAAAATCTAGACTAGTGCCACATATACAACACGAGTTGAATATAGAAAAACCAAATTGTTAGTAATGAAAATTTACAAAGTATAAAAGTATATTTTGAGACAAAACATTGTTTTAAAAAGTTTGTTTACAAACGATTTTTGGAAAAAAAATGTCATCTTTTAATAAATATTGAGTTATTTAAAAACTTCGATTTTAAATTATTTTTATTTTTAAAAGTTTTCCCTTTTTAAAAAGCATTTTTCATAAAACTTTTATTTTCTAAAAGGTCTGGCTTTAAAAAAATTCGTATTTCTTAGAAAATCCGTTCTTCATTTCTAAAAATTTCTTGTTCTATAAACTTTCATATTTTATAATGATTTTTAAAAAGTATATCATGATTGTCGTCAACTCGTCGCAATAAATGTTGTCCCCAAAATATTGTTTTGTGTGGTGAAACATGTCTAAAACACTTAAAAATGGTATGTTTATGCCATAAATGCGACAAGATTATCTGTCCTTGCTTTCTAAACATTTTGTGCCTAGACCCAAGGCTCAACCTTTATGTCTTGAAGGCGTTTTGCACATTTGACAACTATGTGTTCATATTCATGTTCATTGTTTGAAACATATAAAATGAGTGTCAGCATGTATGGTTAATTATTATTATAACAATAAAGAAAAGCTTCGCGGGTTGGAACATATGTATGAATAGATTGAGCTCGGATCAATATTCATCAAATGTTTTATGCCCGCATTTGTAACACTTGTGTTGCGTTGGTATTATGTTATAACTAGTGTTGTAAAAATCGGTCTAGGTGGTTGTCTCGGTGCAAGGCGCCCTCCAACTGTGTCGATTTGATCCTAGGCGGTGACTAGGCTAGGTGTGGTGCCTAAGTGACCAAGCTAGTTTTTTTTTTGCTTACTTTTTTGGGTAAAAAGGACCATATCCATAATTATCTAAGACATTTCTCAATTGAAAATCTTTAATATGTCTCTAAAACATTGAATCCGACATATAAAACATTGAATCCACTGAAAATCGAAATCAATCTCTAAACTTTGAATTCAAAATTAAGTTTATTTTTTAAATTATTTGAAGTATTATACTGAAGTATTATACTATATATTTGTAAAATCACATATAAAATTTCCAATCCGCCTAGCATCAATTAATCCCTAGACGGTACATCGCCACCCGACTAGCGGCTAGCGCCTTCTACAAACATGGTTATAACCCTACACATGCATGAAACATAAAACATGAGGCCAAATAATATCCTCAACTATGCATACATATATCACTCCCATTGTTGCAAACACAACAAAGCATCATGTTTTGACAATTACATGATTAGCCTTGATAAATTCACCAAAATCATCAAGAAATCAATTAACTTGGTTATAAATAACAATAAAGATTAAAGAATTACATGGGTACAACAATTTAATTTTCACAATGAATCCATAATTGTAATTTGTAATATATATACTCTTTTATGTATAATTTAAATTTCTGACATTTTAATCAAACAAATACAGAAAATCAAACCTCAGCCGGTTGATAACAACTTTACTTTAATGCCGGTTCTGGATCTGGTTCTGGTTCTGTTTTTGGTTCTGCTTCTGGTTTTGGTTCCGGTTCGGTGTCTTCGGTTGTTTCTATGTTTCCGATGGATTCAGAGTTCTTTTTGGTGGAAGCTGATTTTGAAAAGTCAGCATAGTTACCCTTCTCTTTGAACAACTGAGCAAAATGTGGCTTGCAGAACAAATTCCCATCTAAAGCTGCGTAGTTCGACGGCGTGAGTTTGCAGCCTCCTTGCGCGCATCTGAAGCACTGGTTATGGTAAAATTCTCCCTCCACTGTTACCTGCAAATCGATCATATGAACGAATTGACGAGATCAGTAAGTATTTAGTCACACATGCATGAGGAATCACAAAATATCAGGTACCAATTTTGCATATTTTGAAACCAAAGGGTTCTTCCAAAAACTTGAAGGAGGTGTAACATACCTTTTCTAGTGGATAGACCGTTTTGTGACAAACTGCACATTTGTCTTGGGTCCCTGAGAACATTGAAGAGAGCTTGCTAGCAAGTTTGCTAGGAGTTTTTGCCTGTTAAAAGCGGTTGAGATTTATACATTCATAATATGCATAAACCATTTAATATAAAATCAATTATAAGTAGGAAATTATAAGAACCGTATAAACATTTGTACAGAGTGCTTACTAGATTAAGTGGTCTTATTTTTCGTAATTAAGCCGATACATATGTGTGTTTATACGGTTTTTATAATGATTTACTTAAAATTGGTATTATTCATACAAATATTCTATATGATAAAAATAATATGGGAAACGAGATGTGAGAGTAAAATTTACGTACCCCTTCATTTGATTTGTTCTTGGCTGGTAATCATAAAAATAAAAGTGCAAGTCAGTAAAATACTAATATGCAATTATGCATGATATAGGGTCTACTCTTTATAAAAATAAATAAAATAATAAAATATTTTCCCTAAATACTAATCACCTACTTAAATAATTTACATATAGTAATATAATTTCATTTTACATATATTATTATTATTATTATTATTATTATTATTATTATTATTATTATTATTATTATTATTATTATTATTATTATATAATGGGCTAATAAATATTATGTAGAAATCATAGGGAAAGCTGACATGGCATTCTGGAGACGCCTCCAAGCTCCTTGAACTTTTGATCGAAGTGAGGTTTGCAATAGAGTGATCCATCCAATTGAAAGTAGCTACTCATCTGATAATAAACATTATTATAAACTAGATTATTACCCCGTGTATTACACGGATTGAATATAAAATATTAAATAATCAATAATAAAAATTTAAAAAATATACAATATTTTGTTATAAATTAATTAAATTACATATTAATGAGTATTTTACTAATAAAATAATAATTAAAATTTACAATAACTAAAGAAATAACACGTCACCTACTTGTTTGTAAGAATAAAGATTCTTAAACTAATTGATGTTAAAAATTCATTAAATTTCTATCAAAAACTAATTGTTACAAATCAAGAAGATTCTGTACAATTTGTGTAATTATTAAAATTTGATTAGTTAATTTGAAATATCATTAAATATAAATAACTAAAGTTTAATTTTCCTAACATTTTTACAACTTTTGGTTTAAAATAATTAGTTTTTAAGCATTTCATTTTAAGAAACATCATTTGTTTATAAAAATTCTATTATTTGAAAACAATGATTTATAGTTTATTTTATTTTTTAAAAATTGTTTTTTATTAAACTTTTATTTTCTAAAAATACTAACTCAAAATATTTTTCATACTTTAAAAATTTTTTTAGAAAATTTCATATTTTATAAACTTTTTTTAAGTGTGATTTTTAATAAAAGTGTTTGATTTTTAATGTATTAAAAACTATTTTCTTGCATGAAAAAAGACAAATAATATTATTACTCATTAATTTTATAAGTATTCAATATGAGAGAATGTGATTCATTAATATGATAGAGAATTGAATAAGTTAATAGAAAAATGACAAGTGGCAACATAAGCATGAGAATTTGACAAGTGTCAAAAATTATTTTTGTTTATTAGAATAGAAAGATTATATATCTCACTTAATTAATTAATTTATTAGTTTAATAATATTGGTGGGTTTTAATTACTTGGCATTTAATAAAGAGCTAATCACACGAATAATCATTATTATATAATTTATTGCATGTTTCATAATTTATTAAAACAACAGGACATCCCACAAATGCTGCGAAGATTGGGCCATCTTGCAGCGGTGACCACTGACCAGAGAGCTAGGGGTATATATTCACTTTTATTATTATTTTTTTCTTTAAGGGTAAACAAAACAAATGTCTTTTCAACATTTGTTGGTTTTTTTTTAATAACTAACTCTTTTTTTTTGTCTTAAATAGGACTTGAATCATCAACATATTTAAAAAAAACATTGTAGCTAAAATCGCTTTGGAATCTTTAGAATGTATGCCGTTTGGTAACATTTGTTAGTCTAAATATCAAATATGCCAATGGTTTGGTTGACGATGAGTTTTTTCAAAAAAAAGAAAAAGAAAGAACGAAACCAATATTAAGATATTGTATGAATCAATCCATGTAATCACCCTTGAATTAATAAGATAAAATGATAAATTAAAAACATGAAACCAAAATATGAAAGTAAATCGATTGATTATCCACTTGAAAGGAGATCTTTCACACCGATCAATCAATAGATATAATCTATTAAATAAAACATAAATTAAAAAAGATCTTTCGAACAAATATTAGAACAAGATGTATACCGCGAGCTTTCCATTGCATTGTACACATCTAAAACATGTGTTATGATATGGGATCCCATCAGCAGAGATCATTTCAACGAAATGAACCGTTTTATCACATGCCTTGCATTTTTGTATAGTCCCGCTAAATGACATTTCTTATCACGCTTCAGGTTTTTGGAGAGAAAAAAAAACTAATATGGAGAACAACCTAAATGGTTTAAATGGTTTTTTATCATTCAAAAGATATTTTAAATATAAAAATATGAAATCATGTTATTGACTGGCCAAGATTGTTTTGGCATCAAGGGTGTGGAGCTACATGCATGTTTTGGTGGATTGGGAATCAAGGATCTTAAGAATAAATTATGAAATAATACACATAACCCCTTATATTTTCTAGTTGATTAATAGGATTATGTAGTTACAAGAAAACGATATGTATATCAACCTTGGTTTACAAAGTGAGAAAATATACAAGATCATATATATATATGATCACGATCATATTACTGTTATTTAAGCATTAGGTTGAATTCAACATGAAAAATTAACATATAATTAGTTTGAGTTACTTAAAATATACAAAACTAGGTTATTAACTCGTGTATTACACAGATTTAATATAAAATATTAAATAGTTATTAATGAAAATTTAACAATTATAAAACGATATTTTGATATAAAATGATTAATTTACTTATTAATAAATGTTTTGCGTAATAACAAAATAATTAAAAACTCTAATCACTGTACAAATGATATATAACATTTTAATGTGTAACTTGATATAAAATAATTAATTACATAAATTTTGTCTTTTGAAAATAAAATATTTCTTACTTTAATTTTTTTTATTTTAGAAAATTTCATATTTTATAAAAAAAATTTAAGTGTGCTTTATAATAAAAAATTAATAATATATTAGTTATTAGTATTATAATTATTTAATAAGAGAAACAATTTATTTAATAAGAGAGATAATATAATTATTTAATAGAAGAGAGAATTAAATGGAATAATAAGGTGTTAACAAGTGACAATAGTAGCGTAACAAGGTAACATGTGACAATAGTGGTATAAGAATGTGATAAGTAACAAAATTGTTACTCTTTTATTATAGATCGAGTATGAATATAGAATAGATGTTTATACTATTGAGTCGTTGTCATCATCTTTCATGTATTGTTATTTTGTCATAAAAATAGCATGCAAGCCATTTTGATATATTTTTTTTCTTCCTAAATTGACTTTTTTTCAACACTCTATTTTTTCTCATAAACTTGTTTTGATAAAAAAAACTATTATTCTTTTTTTTTTAGTTAAGTATTTTGACTCAAACTTAATTTACTAAAAAAACTTGTTTTTACCCGTTATCTAGCATTCTAGCCCATTCCAGCCCACTCTTTTTGCATCATGATCAGGCTAACCAATGAAAATAAGTTTATAAAAATCTAGCAGAGGAATTTTAAGGTAGAGTAATTAGATCTTGATCAAGAGATAACATGTGAACACAAGTGTACTCCATCTTCTTTAGATATCTTCAAATGGTTAAAAGTATTTTGTATAGTTGTAAAACTACACTACTAATGATCTAGTTGCTTAAGTTTGACGATCTAGGATATTACAAATATCTCTTAATAATTTCTAGGATTTTCATCCAATTTTTATAGCTATTTCTTTCTTATATTTGTTGTTTATTATTACACAATTCGAGTTTAAACATTGCATCCTTTATTTTTTTTCTCTAAAAACAACATGACGTGTATTATGATTTATAATTACCTCTATTTACTTAAAAAGACAATACTCTTTTTAGCTCATATAATCCAAATTTTTTGAACAATATTTTTTTTTTTTGTTTGATTGTCTATTACTAGTTATTAGTTTTTTCTTTGCGAAGGATTTTTTTAGAGAAGGGATCCATCTTGTGTCCCGCTTCACACACCATATTTCAACAACTTCTTCCCTCCATGAATCAAACAAATTGATTAATGATTTGTCATCTTTCTTCATCCTCCTCAAGCCTAGCTTCAAGATTCGGGTGGTGTTCCAGGAAGGGGTCCAAATCCAAACAAGGGGTATTTGGGTGTAATTTAGGAGTATCACTATTGTTGTTCAAAAGAAGGAAAAAAACCCCAATCTTCCTTTGAAAGGCCACAAAAACATAAGATCTTTACTTGGCTCATAAACCTTGTAAGCATAGTTCTTAACCTAAAATAACATATTATGACAATGGAAACATAAAACATTCATCATAATAAGTCATTTAATAAAGATAAACATAACCTTCAAGTCAATACAATTGTCAATTCTTTATGTAGGGTAGTTTTCAAGCAATACAACGAGACTTCAAAACATCCTTATTTCATTTTCAACCTAACATGAATAATAAAACAAGTCAACTTACGCTCGTTAGTTATGCTTTAACTTAAATGAAAACATCATTAAATTGTCACAATGAATAAAGCCATTTCACAATCAACACATAACCATGCATTACATCAAGTGTATTCATGTAAAGTTCAATCAACTACTCTCACAAGAAAACAAAGGTTTATTCTAACATATGACATATCCTGTCACACCATAGCAATCTACAAGTTCTCGTCCATAATCAAACCTAACACGTCGAAGCAATTTACAGGTTCTCGTCCATAATCATACCCTGACACACCAAAGAAACATATATGTTAGTCCATAATTATACCCTAACAAGCCAAAGCAATGTACATGTTCTCGTCCATCATTATTGTGATAAATGTTAAAATAATTCATGTAACATATATCAATTATACATATAACATCATTCATTCATCATTATTCCTTAAACATCAGTCATCATTTACATGTTTATAACATGCATCAATATCAGAGATAATATTAGTCATAAGAAATAGGGTATCATGCATATTAGCCTAAAATCGTTTAAATGTGTTATAAGAAAAACATTTAAAAGTTAAATTTTTAAGATTTTTTTAAAGAATTTTGTATTTATAAAAATATACTTTATAATAATTTGGTTTTTCATAAATAATTTAATTGAAAAAGATATAAATAATATAATTATTGTGTAGGGATAACTTTGTAGAAATGTAACCAAATTTTCATTTTGTTCCAATCAAGTCACTCAAACTTTTTTTTTGCCCTAATTAAGTCATTCAAGCTATTTTTGTGTCTGAATTCTATGTTTTTAACTTGAATAGTAGGTAATACATTTTGATATAAGTTTGAGTGAATATTTTTTTATTAAAAAAATGATTGATTTGAATCAATAATTATTAATTAAAACTAATATCTGACAAAGAAAAAAAAATTAATAATTAATAATTACTTATTAAGTCAGTCATTTTTTTAAAAAAAAATTATTCACTTAAAATTTATATCAACATGTATTACTACAATTCAAGTTAAAAACATAGAATTCAAACACAAAAATAACTTGAAAGACTTAATTGTGACAAAAAAGTTTGAGTTACTTAAATTGGAACAAAATGAAAAGTTAGTTACATTTCTATGAGTTTTCCCTATTATTTAATATAAGTTATACATTTAATATGAGAGAGGCTAGAAAAATTAGTGAGAAAAAATGTTTAAAAAATGACATTAGTCAAACTTTATTTTTTATTTATTAGTGTAATAAAATAAAATGTATAGCTACAATAAAGATATCTTTATGTAATATCATATACCAATTTTTTGAATAACTTCTTTGTACTTTTTAAGAAAGTAGAGGACCCATATGTCTAATTTTACTCTTCTGATCCAAAAAAAATCCCATGTGATATTCTCCTATTTCTCCAAAAAAATGTCCTCTGTTATTTTTAAAATCAAAAACTAACAATTAAGGCTAAATATACCATTAATATATGTTTTATATAAATACAATAACTAAATACTAACAATTTATCACTACTACTAATAAGTTTGGGAACATTTTTTATAAATTTTTATTGCTAAAATTTTTAAGATAAACAAATATAACTAATATTATTAGGAGAATTGTTTACACATAAAACTATTTTCAAAGTTTGATGATGAAATGATATATAATTTTAATCTTATTCTTCAAATATCATTAATTATATAAAAACTATTTTTTGAAATCGTTTACTAGTAGGGTAAGATTTATGAAGAAAAAAATATTTATTTAATATAATAGAGAATTGGATGTGACGTAAGATTATTACGTATCATAAAAATAAAATTTTATTTTAATGAGAAATAATATAATGATGACAACAATTTGAAAAAGATTTGACCATACTTTGTTTAAAGCTCTTAAAATAATTAGATAGTCTCTTATTGATAAATGACTTAAATTAAAAATGTGTAATAAAATTCGTTTAATTAAATATATTTACGAAGACATTATTAAAATGGGAACGGTTAACGTACATATTAGTGTTAACGTACTAAACGTAGGAAGCCACAGGAACGCGTCATGTGTCATTAGGGTAAGGGGTATTATCGTTCATATAAAATTACAGACCGTGATTTACAAAATTACAGACTGACATTTAACACACATAATCACCGACCATCGGGATAATCACAGACCAATAATTACGAACCACATTATATAACAACCACAGACCGTATTTTAAC
This sequence comes from Mikania micrantha, assembly GCA_009363875.1. NCBI lineage: Eukaryota > Viridiplantae > Streptophyta > Magnoliopsida > Asterales > Asteraceae > Mikania > Mikania micrantha. Next base: position 76,269,904 of record CM018694.1, on the reverse strand, counting down.
ACACATAATCAATGGCAAAATGTATAATCACGGACCAATAATCACGGACTACGTTATATGAAAATCACGGACCGTCATTTAACATGCATGATCAAATGATCAACTGCATAATCACGTACAAATAATTACGTACCAAGCGTAAAAATCACGGACCACATAAAAAAAGCTTAAAAAAACTATAACAATACTATACTCAAATTAAAGATAATAAATTCTTAATTTTATGGTGTAATTTTTAAAAAAAAAATAATAAAGCATGTAAAAGTTATTTAATTTTTAAAATACGAGTGGAACTTGTTGTAACATTATAAAATGTGGTTGTTTCCTCTTTTGTCCTTCCAGTTATATTTTACACTTATTTGTGGAAAAAGTTGTATAAAGTGGGGACCACTAAATCTTAACCATTGATTAGTCTGATCAAAGGGTCCAGAATCCATCCTACGTTTAGTACGTTAAGAAGCAAATGTATTTGATCCGGCTCCTTATTAAAATTACATAATTTTTATTTTACTTTTTACTTTTATATCAAAACTTTTGTAACATCATAATTGGTGACGCTTTCATTGCGCGAGTCTTTTTTATTTTTTTACTCTTATTTTAAAAACTTTTGTGTTTTTCAATTTATGATTTTAAGACAATATGACTTTTATCCTATATGAGTTTTGGCATCAAAGATGAAATTTTTGTGTTATTCAATACAACCATTGGTATATACATTTTGGACTTGTTTGTGATTGCTTATTTAGTTTTAAAAGGATTTTTGGTCAAAAGTGTCTATTAACTTATGACTTTCTGAAATAAACTTTTTGAAAATGTGTTTTGATTAGCTTTTTTAAAATAAAATTTTAAAATGACCAAAAAATACATTTTTTTATTGACATCATTTTAAAGTTATTGGGTAAAGAGTGAGATAGATTTGTAATTTTATGTCTATAAGTCATAAGACTGCCTGCAATGCAAGGGGATGCATTTAACACATGTATCATAATCATCAGTGGCACATCAGTTTTTTAACCATTATTCTCATATGCATTTTCTCTACTCTTTTTGGCCCCAACTCATCCTTTTACATCATCATTTCTTTTCCTTTTTTTTAAACAAGTATAATTTTTTTAAATAGTTGGTGTGAAAAAAAAACGACTTTTTTTTTTTATTTTGCCAAAGAGCCTAGTTTTTTTTAAAAAAAATTGATTTTTATTATTTGGACCCCACATTTAGGTTGCATTTTGATGCACTTCCTCAAGTGCAAAAGCTAAATGCACCATCTCCTTCCTCAAGTGCAAAAGCTAAATGCACCATCTCCTCAACTCCCTCTCCATTGAGCACTCCCCACATGCACCCTCCATGTCATCAAGTGCATCCTCAAATGCACCCCCATTGTGGGTAGTCTAAGTTATTTTGAAAAGCTACAAATTTTAGCTTTTCAAAAACATCTTATTACCCTTTTAGACTATCCGCAGTGCTAAATGTTGCATTTACTACATGCGTCCTAGTCATCACTGTCACATCAACTTTTTACCCATCCTTTTCACACGCATTCTCTCTCATCTTTTTAACTCCAACACATCCTTCTCACATACATCATCCTTTTTCACATCATTTTCACCTTCTCGCTTTGCATTTGGTTGCACTTCCGGAAGTGCAAAGTGGGGGAAGTGCGGAGCACTCAATTGCATCCATTGGAAATACACCAGTCCACGTACGATGTGCAGCAACCCTAAGTGCTGCGTTATGGACCGTCTTACAAAATGTTATTTTCAAAAGTTTTTTTAAATTTGACAAACAACTTATTAACTTGTTAAGTAAATAAATCATTTTTAGATGAAATCAGATACCCTTCTAATTTCTTAATAACCATCTTCTCCTTTTATGAGTGCTCACTTTTTTTCCTACGATATTTTTGGGTCGAATAGAGTTTACAATATTTGAACTTAGGTTCAAAGTGTGATCGGTTGTGAGTTTTCACCCGCACAAATTCAATGGAGGAATCCCACGGCGGCGAGAAGACCAGAAGCCGGATGTGTTGCATCTGCAATCAACGACGACCGGCTCTCAAACGGCCTAAAACTCTTCAACAGGTAAAACTCTACTTCCAGCCTCTTTTTTTTTTTTTTCAAATTCATATTTCATCCATATTCTAAGATCTTTTTGTAGTATTTTCTTTTTCAGTCTACGATTACAATTTTTATATGCTTTTGAATTTAGTTGTTAAATTTGGGTAATTTAAACCGTGGAAAACGAATCGCAAAAGCTTTTTGGTTTACTCTTGATTTGTTAGGGGCTTAGGGCTAGGAAATCCATGTGGAGTGTGGAGGTTAATAGCAGACATAATCACTGGTTTGATACTTGATGAAAGGTTCTTTAACTTTTCATGAAAATTGATATGTGCTCCACCAATCTAATGTACAGAAAATTTTTAATCTTTGGTTTCAATCTTGAATTTGTAATCTAAACCCTAATTCAGAATTAGATGGAGCTCTTGTGAGATGCTGCAATTGTGTTAACTCGCAAAACATTAGGAGCAGCTGCAGGATACGTGTGGTTGTGTTTATTAAAATTGAGGGAAGTGAGAAAATTGAAGTAATTGCAAGAATAGTTGAAGTGAAGAATTTGTAAATAAACCAGTGATCTGAATTCATGGTGATATTTGAGGATTTGAATTTGTTCATTTTGGATTTTAAGATTTGCAGGGAATGCTTCTATGTGGTATTTGAAGAAGAGATTCATAAGGTAATTGTGGACAACAATCTCTTTAAGCCGGGGGAGCGCATTGCAATAGGTGCTTCTGGTGGAAAAGGTGAATTATTTATTTGGATAATGTTTTTGATTTCCTTAAACATGCTTTATTATAATATTATGTAAGGGTATGGAACTTAAATGAACTCTAAATTCTAAAGCTTTTAAAAACTCATACCATAAGTTGGTTTAGACAAACTTGATTCTTGAGAATTAATCATAAAAGCCTTGGAATTTTTGTGAATGTCTTGGATTATTTAGCTTTAGTTATGAGCTAAAGGTGAGAATGTCATATGTATGAACTCTTTTACAAACTTTTTTTTTTTCAGTTTTACCATAACTATATGCACCTTTTCCTTTTATGAAGAATTTAAGCCAAAGTTAATTTTTTTTTTGTATGAATAGTTGATTATCCCATTGCAAGAACCTGTATATTTTGTTATGTTAAGGGATTTTACAAATCTTTAAATAGTAATTGAGTGATTGATCTATGCAGCTAGTCATGAGCTGTGTATATATGCGTGTGTTATTGGTGTATGTAGACTGTACATGATGCGTTTAATTTTGCGATACCTCATTTGATTCCCTTTTGGATTTCTAAGCAGATTCCACAGTTCTTGCATATGTAATGTCAGAGTTGAATCGCCGCCACAACTATGGCTTGGATCTCTTCCTTCTATCAGTTGATGAAGGGATCACAGGCTACAGGGATGACTCACTTGAAACTGTTAAAAGAAATGAGGTTCAGGTAAAAAATCCTTACGTACATACTCAATGCTGCTGTAATTAGAATTACTCTAGTAACGGTTAGTTGTGTTCACAAAAATGAAAATGAACTAACAAACCAATTAGCAACAAGCAATTAGTGCTAAGAAGAGGAGTAACATTCTTGTCCTTTTAGTGTTTATGATTTTTGTTTTACTTTTCAAATTCTATGGTTTTCTATGATTTACAGTACGGTCTGCCGCTCAAAGTTGTTTCATATAAGGATCTGTATGGATGGACAATGGATGAGATTGTGAAGATGATTGGGCTAAAGAACAATTGCACATTTTGTGGTGTTTTTCGTCGTCAGGTGAGCCATTTATAATTATAATTAAAATTTAGTAATATATAATTTGTGTTATATTTCTATTACTTTATCAGCTGGGAACAATTGGAACTTTAAATAAATTGGAATCATTGGGTTTTGAGTGCATGGTGGTTGCCTTTGCTTTGTTGTTTTGCTTAACATCTTCTTTCTTTTTCTTTTTTTTTGAGCGGCACTAAACATTTTCAATGAATATGCTTATTAGTGATTGATTTTTTTTTCTTAAGGCTCTTGATCGTGGTGCTGCTTTGTTAAAAGTGGACAAGTTAGCTACTGGGCACAATGCTGATGATATTGCTGAAACCGTTCTCCTGAATATTTTGCGCGGGGACATTGCTAGGTAACTTATATAACTTTTTTAATTGTTTGCTTCTAGCTGTGTAATTATGTTTAAATGGGATTAATAATCTAGTTGTGGTTATGAATGTAGATTAAGCAGATGCACATCTATAATTACTGGTGAAGATGGACCGATTCCTCGATGCAAGCCATTTAAGTACACATATGAGAAGGAAATTGTTATATATCCTTTATATTAAACTCACCTTCTTAGTTAAGTGTTTTTTTATATCTTTTTGGTTTACATGGTACATTCTCCTTTATGTATTTGGTATTGTTGCAAAACCTTAACTATTGGTTACGTATGCTTACTTTAAGAAACTGGACTACTTTTCTACAGAATGTAAGTTTGTCTTATACTCTTCTGCTGGTCTCTTTTTCTGTTACTATGATCTCATGTAGTATTGTAGTTTGGTAATTCATCCGTCCATAAAAGTTGCAACAGTTTTTATCTTGAAATATGTTGTGTTAGCAGCGACGTTTTTATCATCTTTATCCCTTTTGATATCTTCAGTTTCATTATAAAATCATTACTGTTCAGTGAGTAAAGTTGTAGATTTATATCTGAAGTATTTATTGAATTATGCTTTGAGATGGGCATTGCAATTAATGGGAATAAGGGAGTGAATGATGAATAAAGTAAACAGAAAAAATCAAATGCATTATTTTTTTCTTTTTTTTTAAAAAAAATTAAAGAGTTCTGTTTCTTATATTGCAGGCATATATTCTCCAAATGCTTATCGTGGGTTTGCTCGGGAGTTCATTAAAGATCTGGAGAGAATCAGGTTGTTCCCCAATTGTGTGTCTTTTTGCTGGAGTGGTCACCTTACTATGTTATCTGGTCTATTGGTTTTTTGTGAAATTGTTAAAAGAAAGGATAAAATCTGTTGTAATGAACCAGTTTTGACAAGTTGTGGAAATGTAAACCTATGAACATTGGAAAGAGGTGGGAAATGATTGGGTTTGTAATGGGTCAAAACATGTACCTTTTTATTCAGATCGAAATAGATTGAGTTGAATGGAAACACTTTTTATCCCAGTTTTTATAGATAATTAGTATGTATGATATGGTTGCAAGATGTATATTATTCTAATCAAGTCTTATCTTTTGGATAAAATGATATAAGAGGTTTTATACATTAAAAATACACTTTTGGGTGTCTTCTGACTTGTTTAAGCTTTACGAACAGTTTTCTTGCAAGCTTTTAAATTTATTTATTTTGTTTCTTAAAGATAAAACACAGCTCGAATCAACCCATACGTTAGAAAAAGAGTATAGTATTATGTATACAGATTGAATACAATCATTAGTTTAATTTAATTTGAATGATTTTACTATACAGACCCAGAGCCATACTTGACATCATCAAATCGGGCGAGGATTTTAGGATCGCAACATCTACAAAGATGCCAGAGCAGGGAACTTGTCAACGCTGTGGCTATATTTCTAGCCAGGTAAGTTTGTTTATCGACTTTTAGAAATAAACATATAGGATGCAGTTTTCAATATGTTTGGCCATATTGAAAATGGGTTGGTTTGGTTGTGTGCTACCTCAAACAGGTCAAATCAAATGTTTTAGCTAATATAAAGTAGGAACAGATCAAATCGATAAAAATCGCCCAAAATGTATTCAAAATGATTACAACATAAAACACTTCATTCTAAAACTAGATTGGTATTGTGATAATATAGTTTTTTTAAAACCACCAAGCACCACCTCATCTGTCGACCACCAAATACACCACTTACTGAAGGCAATGGTAGTAGTGATTGCTGCCATGGATGTCATAATTGGTGGTTGTGGAAGACCCCTCCCCCCATCTTTTTCATTGGCTGTATGAACCAAAAAAATTAAACAAAAAAATCAAGTATGAATCAAAAAATTAAACAAAAAAGTTAAGTAGATCAATTTCAAGAGAGAGACACGTGAACCAATCATAGAAATACACATGGCCGGTATTATTCATACCAACCCAACTGTTTGTGTGTATATACATATATAGGAATTGTATCCTATAATAACCCAATCTTAGAGAGTTAACCCTTAAACCCAATTCTAACCACTTATTTTTAAATCTTGAAAATAAATATATGATTCATATGAAAGTTGAATAAAAATATCGGTTTAGCGTGTCTGTGTGTATAGGGATTGTTTCCTACGTAAACCCAATCTTAGAGACTAGAGAGGAACCTCTTAAATCTTATTTAGGCATTTCATTTTGAATCTTAAAAGTAAATATGTGGTCCACATTAAAGTTGAATAAAAAATTGGGTTTTGAAGAAACAAATCAATTTTAATGTGATTTAATGTGGACCACATATTTATTTTCAATTTTCAAGATTCCAAATGTAGGGCTCAAATAGGGTTTGAGGCTTTTATTTTTAAGATCGGGCTTTCATGGGATATAATCCTTCATAGGATACAATTATTTTTTTTAAAGAGGAAACTCTTAAACCCTATTTGACCCTCTATTTAGAATCTTGAAAATAGATATGTGGTCCACAATAAAATTGATTTGTGTATTCAAAACCCAATTTTTTATTAAATTTTAATATGGACCACATATTTATCTTCAAGATTCCAAATGGAGAGCCCAAATAAGGGTTCCTCTCAAAGACTGTGTTTTCACATGATGCAATTCTTATATATATAGATATATATATATAGAGAGAGAGAGAGTGAGAGGAGGGTTCATAAGAGAACTTATTTTGGAGAAACTCCTACTAACTAATCAATTTTAAATTTTTTTATAGGATTTTTTATTATAAGGTTAGAAATGTTTAAGTAAAAAAAAATTAATAAAGATATGCAAATCACAAAGTTACATATATGTAACTCACAAAGTTTCGTATGTGTTGCATATATGTAACTCATACAATGTACACATATGTGAGACACAAGTTAACATATATGTAATAACATGAACCACATATATTTTTTTTATTTTTTCTTTTTGTTTACATCTTTTAACCTTATAATAAAAGGAAATAAAAAAACAAAATTGATTGGTAATGATTATGATTTGTTTTCTAATTTGTTTTCAGAAAGAAAGTTTTTGTGGAATCCTCCCCTTTACATATATATATTGAATATCTCACATGTTAATCATGCAAAATATAAAAATGATCATAAAGTGTTCGTTGGTCAATACCTGTCTGGCCTTCATGAAAAGCGTTACTTGTTTTGTGCTCAAACCTGTTCTGAAACGCAACTTGCCAGCCTTGCGTGTTTTGCCACCTCTATATTTTGATTCCTGCATCATGGGGAGCATGTTTTAACTAGTGTCGTGTTTATTATATACTTGCAGAAGTGGTGTAAAGCATGTGTTTTGCTGGATGGGCTAAATCGGGGTTTGCCAAAACTTGGGATCGGGAGAACCAGAGGGGTAAATAATGAGCATCAACAAGTGAAGAATTTACAGGGCAAAGCATGTGGAAGTCTTGATTTCTAATTAAGCTTTAAAGTGGGTGGCATGAAGTCATGAACTAAGGCCTAAGTTTTGACAAGATTTTTCTTTTTAAAAGTTTTGATAGCACGTTCCCCTCTGCGTTCAAGAATCCAAATGGCTTTGATTTTTTATTATTTGTAGAAAACCAAATGGTAGCAAGATAATGAATAATTGCAAACTGGATATTAAAGATAGATTGTTCATCATCTAATTTGTAAAAAGTAGTTATGCTTAAGCGTGAAATCTGATAACCGTACGAACGCTTGTATTTTATGAAAAGAACCTCATTTGTGTTTAAAAAAAAAATAGTGAAGTGTATTCCAAATTTTTGCATGTACTTAACCTTGTGTAGATAGCCTAGTGGTAAGGGTGACCTTAACCTTGAGGTCATGGGTTATAGTCATGGGGGTGACATTTTCTTCACAAGACCACCGACCCGGATGCTTGCGCCCGCGGTTCACCGGTTCCCCCCAGTTAGTTGGGTATTGGGAGGGTCTGGGGTTTACCACGCAAGTGAGTGCCCTGGTCATCAAAATATACATACATACATACATATATATATATATATATATGCATGTACTTATTTTATACGTATTATATAATCTACAAATAATGTTATCACATTTATTTGAACCCTTATCTTGTGGCATCAAGCTATGAGAAACAGCCTTTTAACACAAACGTGTAAAATAAGAACGTATCAGATCGCAAAACAATTCGACCCCTTCTCATGCTCCTGCATAAAGCAAAGGATACGTCAACCAACGGGTATGCACTTTACATTAATTTGAGCCACCCACCTTCCTTTTCTTAACATGATGGATAAGAAGCATGGGCTATAAAATTCTATTACTTGATTTTAAACAAAATTTTTGCATTAGCTTACGGATCTCATGAAAAAATCAAATAAGAAATAATATTGAGGTATCTGCAGCCAGGCTAATAAAGTTATAGATTTAACAACCAAATCAAGATATCAATACCCCAAAATAAGCATCACATAAAATAATCATCATAAACAATAAACATAAACATCATTCTCCATCTTCTTCAGCCCTTCGAGATACATCACGTCTCAGCATTTCCATAAATTCCTGCGCAAATAGACGATGAAAAACATACAACTTCAAGTTCCCATAAAAATGAAAATAAAATTAGCAGAACAAAAAAAATGATACTAACATGAGTAAGACCCTCTCCAAAACATATCTCAGTAATCTCATCAGCATCTTCACCATTGTCGTTCAAGCAAGCAGCAGCTTCAACAACAGATGAAAAAACTGCTTCTGGTGACTCCTGGTGTTCAATCTTCTCAACTAAATCTTGAAGATTCGACTGCAAACAAACAAAGAAACTTGTCAGTTCTTCAAGATCAAAACGATGTTTTTAAAAATCTTTTCTTCATCGGGACAAGAACAAACCTGAGAATCACTTGAAATATCATGAACGGTTGTGGGTTGAAGTTCATGGTTAATGGGAGGTGATTGTCGAAGCATATTTGAACCTGAACCTCCACCACCAAAAGCTTGTGCAACAATGGGCATCATTTGTTGAACCATACTTGACAGATCAAAACCACCACCGCTGCCGCCGTCGCCATCACTACTACTGCCATGAGGCCCACCCATACCAGCAAACATGTTGCTCAGATCTTGATTACTGTCAATCTGCTGAGCAATTTGATTAACTGTGTTCATCATGGCAGGGTTCTGGGTTAGTTGACCTAACATATTTCTCAAGACATCTGGTGAACCAATCCCAGTTTGGCTTGAAACTCCAGAAAACAAGCCATCTAAAGCAGGATTAGAAATAACTTCGTTCATCATTGCAGCAGGATTCAGTTGGCGACCAGCAGGAGTAGAAGCAGTTGCATTAGCAGGAGGCACTCTACCACTAGCAGCCTCTGTTTTTGTCTGCCGATTTCGTCTCTAAATCACATTTTTTGAACATTTATATAATTTAGCATACACATAATTTACAAGGAATGGTATAAATCAAACTGTAACAAGAGGGGGCATGACAAGTAAGATACCGAGTTAAAAAGGGGTACAAAAATTTATGGTAAGGTTAGCCAAAAATGTTTGTCCTAAAATTTATATTAATAATGTGTATTTAACTATGAATACAAAACATATTATTTCATTATATGTGCACTCTGCAACTACAGCATGTATTGAAGTCCCGTTGGTGACATAAAATAATTGATGAAACAAAAATCACCCACATTTTGTTGTGAATTGTTATTAGTTTTTTTTTATATTTTTTGGATGGATTTAATAGTGTTAAATATTTATATTATATTTGTGGAATGGTATTGCATTTGTTTAGATTTATGTGTGTATTCTGCTAATTGTTATTAGTTATTTTAATTTGATCGTCTGTATTTAGTTCATAATACCTCAAGTACATGAAGCTTGCACCTTCATCTCATGCCTTTTAGAAACCAAGGTTTTATCTATTATGCATCAAATATACAATTTGGGTGACTTCTGGTACATGATACATAAAATATGGAGCAATAGCAAACCTTGGGTTGTAAGCCTCCTAAGCCAAGTCCAAGGGGAACATTTGAGGCATTTCCTGAGTTATCAGTAACCAAATTTGATGACGAAGCAGCTTCTGCATCATTTGTAGATTTTATTGCACTGCTACTAGAGGTTGTGCTTTCTGTGCCTTCTGTATCCTGCACAGTATTACGTTAGTGACATTCTTCCACTTAAGAAACAAAAAAATTCCCAAAATGCTTGTATAAAAGATACCTTCTGGCCCTCGGTTTTAGGCACGCTTCCTTCTGGTTGGCCTGGATTTACTAAATAGTGAACTTAACCATAGTAGTAAGAACACCAATTAAACATAATATGCATAGATATAATACCTGCAGAAGCCTGATTTTCACTACTTGTGCTATCATCAACCCCTCTAGCTTGCAAACTAACTCCAGTTGCAGCTACAATTAATCAATTATAGATAATAAAGCATAATCAGACGTTTGTTAACTGTTATAATGCAAAAATACTAGTTTATGATGCAATGCAATGCGATAAGGCAAAGTTGCTTGTTCCATTACCACGCTCAACTTGGTTTGACTCAACATTAGTTCCCCTTTGACCAATTCCTAGAAAAAAAGTTAAAGACTTGCATAATCTGAGGGACGTTGGTGACAGACGTACATAATTGGCTAATTACAATAAATTCTATTATATACCTGCATGGATATGGACATTTATGTGCCTTGGAACAGCACCAATACCAACAGGACCAAACCCCAAAGAATTAAGGGGAGTAGCATTACCGGCAAATAGTGAATTTGTTTGTAGAGGAAAGGGCTGCAAGAAAACAATAGATTTCACACTTACACGTATACAGCTGTACACACAGAGAGAGAGAGAGAGAGAGAGAGAGCGCTAATAACAAACCTGAACCATTATCGGATTAGGCCCTGATGGAGATATATAAACCGCTGGTCCAGCATGTACAGATGACTCGGCCTACAACACGCAAACCCTAATCAACCGTAAAGCAAAACCTCATCTTCAACATAACAGAAAAGGAAAAGGAAAATGAAAATACAATAAAAACATACAGGAGACTGTCCAACACGCAAAGTCAACATCGTACGACCAAGCTCAAGCAGAAGGGCCCCTAAATGTTGCATAGCAAGACCTGATTGCATCGCTTCTGATTGAATTTGGGTTCTAACTGTGGGGTCAGTGATATTTTCCTCTTCCTCTAATCGGCCTGCAGTATGCTACAAGTTGCAGCATGTTATAATTATCAGATAATCAGAAAAAACATCAAAGGTTTATATGCATTCGAGCAATTAAGCAAGGCCATCTGTGAGATTTTGGGTGCCCTGTACGAATATAAAAAATGGCCGATAATTGAGATAAAATAATTCAATAAACAATGCAAAAAGTCAAAAACAATTTTATAGTAACAAAATCATATCTTTCACATATCTAAAACAAATCTTGACACTTCCTTAATTTATTCGAAACAAAGTTGTTGATCAAATCTTTATATAATATATACACACATATATATAGGGAAGCGTTCAAAATAATAACCCACCTGTAGCGTGGAAACCCACCAACCATCACCAAGATCAAGCCACATCTTTGATTTTTCTTTTTTATGATTTTTATTATATATGTACAAGAATATCTTCTTTTATGTGTTTGTGCCAATTCACAAGTGCTTAGAATCTTACTTCAGTGTAAGTTGGCGTTACAGCAAATAAATATTAACAATATAGCTGCTTTAAATCCTAAACGATGATGAATTTGCATAAACACAAACGACAGAGTCGGCCCCGAGAATGAAAAAAAAATTCCGAGGCCTGGGGCAAGAAAAAAAATTGGGACCTCTTAAAAAAACTTAGTAATTCATATATAAAAAGTTAATGATATAATATATAAAAACATTAAAAATTCCAGGCCCCTTAGGGGCCCGTCACCCACTTAGCCCCTCCCTTGGGCCAACCCAGATAAAAGAAAATATTCTTGTACATACATAATAAAGATCATGAAGAAAAAACCAAAGAATTAGCTTAATCTTGGCGATGATTGGTGGGTTTCCACGGGTTAACAACCGAACCTTACCCTATATATATATCACTGTTGTAAAAATCGGCCTAGGCGGCGCCTAGGCGCTAGGCGGCCATTTACTGTGTCGATTTTGGCCTAGGCCATGCCTAGGCGCTAGGCGGCCTAGTTGGCCTAGGCGCCCTAGTCAGATTTTTTATTTTTTTTTATTTTTTCGACTTTTTCGACTTTTTTTGACTTTTTTCTAGTAAAAAGGGATCAATTTCATGATTATTTAGACAATTCTTAACCCAAAATCCTTCATATGTCTCTAAAACATCGAATCCAGCAACTTAACATTGAAATTCATCTCTAAACTTTGAACTCGGTGTTTAAGTTTGAACTTTGAAGTACTTGACTTAGTATTTTTAAGTTTATTTTTTTAAATTATTTAAAGTATTATATTAAATTATTGATATTTATGTGTGTATATAATACATATTTGTAAAATTACATATAAAAATTCCAATCCCCCTAGCGCCGATTAATCCCGATTAATCCCTAGGCGGTAACTCGCCGTCCAACTAGCGCCTAGCGACTTTTACAACCATGATATATATATAGGAGAGTTAGTAAGAAAATTCTTCATTTTTAAGAGAAAAATAAGAAAACTCATGCTAACCAATAAATTTTTTCGTTTTTTTTTTCATAATTTATTCTTATAAAGTTAAAAATGTTATAAGGAAAAAAAATTGATAAAAATACGTAGATCACGAAGTTACATATATGTGACTCAAAAAGTTACGCTTGTAACTCATAAAGTTACATATATGTAACTCGTATGTATGACGTACAAGTTACGTATATTCAATAACAGGAAGTGCATATTTTTTTTCTTGTTTTACATTTCTTTCCCTATAATAAAACGAAATAAAAAATAAACAACGAAAAATAAACAACGAAAAAAAAAATTAATTGGTAATGATTGCGATTAGTTTTCTCCAAAATGAAGGTTTTCTTAGAAACCCTCCCCTATATTTATATATATATATATATAGGAGAAGGATCTGTTGTCAACCCTCTTTATTGTACTAACCCAAGTAATTCCGCCAAGATCAACCCGATTCTTTTGTGTTTTTTTTCAGAATCTTTATTTCACATGTACAAAAGTATGTTCTTTTAGAGATCATACATAACTGAGATAGGAGTAAGGTTTGTCTCCATCCTTCCCCCCAGACCCTTCTGAAGAGTGGGAATATGCTGGGTAAGTTTGTTTGTTACATTTATAATTTCAAAATTTCGGGTCCCTCAAAAAATAAACCTTGTGCGGTCGCACCTTCCGGCACCCGCACATGCCCTTAGCCGCCCCTGCATTTCAGAGAACAAGAAAAACAATAAATGAATACTAAAATTAAGTTAAATAAGAATCCTTACAGATAGAGAATTGATAGCAGGTCCACTGAGAAGTCGTTGTGCATGTCGTATAACCACAGCCAGAGCCGCAGGTAATGGCACGCCACGAGCACTGGAAGGCAATTCTACAGGTGGGGAACTTTCAGCAGCATTTGAAGGTTGATTTGGTTGATATCCTAGTAATGATCCCCAAAAAAAAAAATTCAGTTACATTATTTATATCCAGATAATATAAAAGCATAAATTTGGTTTTTAAATCAGTACCATTCTGAGACAACGCCTGCTCCATGCGATTCATAAAGTCAGAAAGTGTGTGTAATGAATCAGGAATTGGCTGAAATACAAACAAAAAAACCATGCAATTAGATATGGCACGTAAGACTATATAGCAGGTTGCAAAAAAAAAAAATTGAAAGAATAAATAATAGATTGCAAGTTTGTAACAGATATTTTCTAATTAATTACTACCGTAGCAAGTGTTGGTATAGCTATTCCTGCTCCTAAAGGAATTTGAATCCCTTGAGGGACAGATTGACCATTGTTTCCAGGTTGACCTTGATTGTTGACATTAACTCCAGCTTCATTTCCTTGGGCAGCTTGCCTAGGAATATTAAACTGTAAACAGGAAGATAACCAGGAAATATCAAATAAAATCCCATGTGCACTCTTTTATACCTATTTGGGTAGAATATTATGAAATCACATTAGTCATATGTAAATTTATTTTTACATATAAATGACAACGGCCATAATTATATATATGAACTTGAGTCATTGATAGGGGAGCCTTTACTGCCTTAATAAAAAAAACCCAAGCTTTAGGCTCAAGTTTTTTTTTAGGGGATTAGAGTTCTGGTTATGAGCAATTGAATGGCAATGATATTTGGCTAAAAATTTCAATCTTTCTACTCAGGGTGCTATACACCCTTGAAATTTACAATCACCATTCATTGGTTTACAATATTGCATTTATATTCGGTGCGTTATGAAATGAAGTCAAGGGTTCTTCAGTTGATTTCACGAATCATTTCTGAAAATTAAACATCACCATATTAACTTCTCTGGTTTCTCACTCTATGGAATTCGTATTACCGTCCCGTTTCAATCAAGTTATAGTTCATTTCAATTGGTACTATTTTGGATTTGTTTATTGCAAGAAAACATACACATTAATAATTCTAAAATGAAACTCAAATTTGGCCATAAGTCAGCTGATTACTGAATCTTGGAAATCATTATATTTGACTTTAAAAGTAATTTTGTACACCTTTGAAGCATGTGTTATGCTTAATCAATAAATTTGACTTTAAAAGTCATTTTGTACCCCTTTGTTTGCGATTTATGCTCATGTTAAATCTAGGGCATGTTTGGGATTCCATTTCAAAATGACTTATTGACTTATTAGCTTTTTCAAAAAGTCAATAAGTTGTTTGTCAAACCTAGGACTTTTCAGAATGACTTTTTGTAAAAGGGTAATAAGTTGTTTTTCAAAAGCTAAAAATTCTGGCTTTTCAAAATGACTTATGACTTATTGGCATATAATTACAAAGTTACCCTCACTTTTTACCCTTTACTCAATCTATCACCCACCCATTTTCGCAACCTACCACCGCTATCCATAACCTCAAAATGAGTCAATATAATAGTCCTTTTTGGTCATTTTGAAAAAGTCCTTTTTGTAAAAGCTAATCCAAACACATTTTCAAAACCTTCATTTCAAAAAGTCACAAGTTAATAAGCACTTTTGACTCAAAATGAGTCAATATAATAGTCCTTTTTGGTCATTTTGAAAAAGTCCTTTTTGTAAAAGCTAATCCAAACACATTTTCAAAACCTTCATTTCAAAAAGTCACAAGTTAATAAGCACTTTTGACAAAAAGTCCTTTTGAAGTTAAATAAGCAATCCCAAACAATGCCCCAGTAATGATGGTAATCCATTATTAGGATTGCAAGCAAAATAATTACTTTTATTATGAGCCAACCCTATTCGTTGAAAGCAAACAAATAATTATAGAAGATCAAATTTTTATACTATGAAAACCTAAATTCTTACATGGGCAGTATGGCACATTATAACAAAAGAAAGTAAAAAACTCACTTGCATATTTGGTTGTGGCACTGTCACATTAGCATCCCTAACTCCAAAGGAATCTAAAACAGCCGATATAACCTAGAACCAGAATAAAAATAAAGTTCAAACTACAAAAGCCACTATAAAACATAAATACAATCAGTTTACAAACAGCAGAGTACAGAAAACCAAAAGGTTAACATACCCGACTAATATCCTGAGCGCCGCCAACATTCTGGTCCCCACCACCGAAGGTCCCAAGTACAACACTATGTGAAACATGGGCGACACGAGGTCGTGAACCAGCAGCATTAGCATCTTGTAATGTAACAAAAATGTAACATCAAAATTTTGACTCTATAAAAGTCACCATGTGGGCATTATATGTATGCCTCTTGTAGCAATTATTTAAAATGACATTTGACCATTTTATATGGCACAAAGAGATAACCAGATCTGTATTACTACCATTTTCAGTTGTCGTATTAGTGGAAGAACCAGATGAAGGTTGTGATTCAGAAGGCTGTCTAGCCACAAGATGCAACGTGTGACCACTTTCAATGTCTAAAAAGTGTTAAGGCTTTCAAGTGCAAACATATGCAATCAGTTTTTTTTAACAAGCAATCAGTTTTTTTTAACAAGCAAACTAACCATTTGGATACGATAAAGCTGCTGTGACGTGTGCTGTGAAACATATGCATCTATTGTGTAAATAGGATACGATATTCAGAAAGACGATGTTCATCTTTCAAAACCTTGCCCCTAAAGATCAGTCGTTGCTGTCCCACTGGAAGGCCAACATCATTAGCTATTTTCTCCTTGAATGATGAAACTAGCATCTGAAGTTTTGACAACAATATAGAAAAAATCAAAGGAGAAATTTTGACTTGCAAAGATAAATATATGTGGCTAGTGGCTACATAAATTAAAGTAACCTGTGGATTGAAAGATGAATTATGTAACACTGACTCTATCTGGAAGCTAATCTTGACATAATAATACAAGAAAAAATGCATGTTTACGCATCATTTCTATACTTCTAAGTAATAAATAAATAGTTTTTTGTTTTGAATAAATAAGAAAAGGAAATGTACAACTCAATCCATAAAATTACATGCATGCATGTGTTTATAAAACTCATTCCAAATGACAAAAAATGTTCTTGAAGAAATTGTTTATGATGTTTAATGCAGTTATGAAAGCGAATAAATTGCTCAAGAGTTTAATGATAATCAAACACTTCAATACGAACCCAAAGGTTCCAAGAACAATGTTCTTATATTCAAACCTGATCAAAAACTAATAATACATGAAAACAAACCCTAATATTTATCATATCCTAGGAACCTAAAGATAATAAAAACAAAACAAGGTAAACATCCTAACAACCTAAAGATAAAGATAAGCAAAATAAATAAACAAAAAATATACCAAAGTCTAGGCAGATTAAAGGAAAAAAGTTAATGACAGAACAGGGAATACATTTTTATCGACACGAAAATTGTACAACTGTGAATCAAGTGTCTTGAGATGGATCTCCACTGTTGACTCAGAACTTTCACCAGCAACATTGCTCATCCTCACATGTTCATCAGCCATGGGATGGTTGAATCTGAAACAAGGACAAGAACACATTATAAGAACAATCAGAATGACCTAAAAGCTATAGATCATTCGTAATACTTTGAGTAGTTTGGTTCTTTCCATAATGAAAAGAAACTAAACTCATTACAAGTTTGCTAACTTTCAAAAAGTTAAGTAACAGTAACGAAAAGGGCATCCTTAAACATGAAACTTGAAAGTAAGCAAATTCTTGCTTTCGTAAATTAGATAAATCTCTAGCAATGTACAATGAGATATATGTAAGACTTTAGTGTTGATCAAAAGCTCTTTACTAGCAAGTACTCAAGTAGCATCTATACACCTGATTTAATTAAAAGAGCCGTTAAGGATGCTTCTATCCATACTTCAAACGGTAAGCTTTTGCATTTATGGGTAAGTTGAAATGTGTAAACATGCATGCCATAAACTACATGGTGTTAGAGATTCTGGCATTCAAACACACACATAAACACAAACGATTACAAGAAAACAAAACGAACACGATATTAACTTGGTTCAGTCAGTGTAACCTACATCCACATGCGGCAACCAGGAAGCTTCTTATTGCTATCTCTCTCTTACCACTCGTAACGAGGAATTGCAAATGCAAGACAATTACATGTAGAGATACAATTAGGGTTTATATCTTAGTGAACAAGAAAAGACAAATAGGCTTATAATAAAATATTACGTACTTAACGAAACCAAATTCAACCTCAGAAAACTAAAATCACATAAGCAGACCAATACGATAAGTTAATACACAGTATTAGACAGTTTCATAACCATCAAAACATATACATATGAAAATTACAGCATATGAATATAAGCTATCAGATGTATAACGAACCTAGTGGCGTCTAATTTTGGGATAAGGATTTCCGGTATACCCTAGTTATGAAACAAGGCCCAGAAAACTCAAAGTAAACCTAATACCAGTATTTCAGAATAATGAAAATATATACTCCCTACAAAAAGTTAGCATTAGAGCTTTAGGTTTCAGTCATAGAATTAGTATTTGGGGATTTTGCCAACCATTTACTGTCGATTTAGGCAAACATTGCAAGCAAATTAAAGAAATTGCTATATTTAACAAAAACCGAACTCTGTGTATGAAATGATCGACAAACGTATAACCTTGCTTGATTAACGTGGGGAAGACGTCAATAAAGCACACGATCGGAAACCTCTGACTGATTTGAGATTACAAACCCTTACGACTTACAAATAAGATTAATTTAGAAGATAACTTACAGAGACGATTGTTGAATGCCGAATGGGGTTGCTTGACTACCTGAAGATTCGTCGTCGAACGATCCAGAAGAAACTCGATGCAAATAAACAAGCTAGAGGAAGATGTGTTGACTACCGATTTCTGTGTGCACACGATATATAATTTTTGACGCCTTCAAAATAAATGCTTGTAAACAAGGTTAAAACAATCAGTAACAGAAGCTTGATCAAGGAAACATTGCTATGGTGTTTGTTTTTTTTGAAAAAGGTCTTTCTGAGTCCTGACCTCTGTTCTCTGCGTCACGCAAACGACGGGAAGAGATTGAGGCTTGCAATGTGTTTGTTTTTTCTAAGACATTTCATTAAAAAACATCTTCTTGTCCTCTTTTTGAAGCAGATATGGTTCAACCTCTTCTTAAGTCTTTATGCATCTTCCCGTCCCCGTTCTCACATTTCTAATTGGCGACAACAAGCAGCCTCCTTCCAGCCGTCCTCCACCACCGAACGTGACTCCTCCACCGCCTCAAACTGCTCGTGACTCCCTCCACCGTCGACCGGCGATCTCCGATCGTGACTCCTTCAATCGAAGATTGCAAGGTTGGATCTAATATAAATTTAACATGTGTCATGCTACAAATATAAAAAATCAAAAATCTAAGTAAACAAATCTAATACCAAAAAAAATCTAGTACAAAAAAATATATTTAGTACAAAAAATAAAAATACAGTAAAAACACACACAAGAATGCATTACAAAAACAAAAACAAAATATAGTACAAAAAAATAAAAACCATTATAAAAAAATAAAAAACAATTACAAAGAAATAAAAATGTTTTACAAAAAACGAAAAATACAATACAAAAACACACAAAAATCTAGTATAAGAAAATACAAAAAAAATATGGTACATAAAAATAAAAATATAGTACAAAAAAATACGATGTTATACCTAAATTTTTATGTCACATGTCAAACTACTATTAGTTCTCACTCTTCTTAGAAAAAATCTCTTTTTATTTTATATTTTCTCAACATACTTATGTCTATTTAGATTGCTTATTTAACTTTAAAATGATTTTTTATCAAAAGTATTTAGTAATTTGTTACTTTTTGAAATGAAGTTATAAAAATGTATTTGAATTAACTTTTTCTAAAATGACTTTTTCAAAATGACCAGTAAGAGATTCTTATATAGTTGTATTAACAACCATTTTAAAGTTATGGGTATCATTGATGGATTGCGAAAATGGTGCTAGGTGTCAGTGGAGGTCGGTGGTACGATGGTGGGTGGCAACGGTGACAGTGGATAGCGGTGGGTGATAATGACATGTGACATATTGTTATTTTTTATTACAAAATATATATTATTTATGAGTATTATAAAAGTAAAAAACCCTACACCACAAGGGATCTTTTTTCGGTTACATGATTAAAGATTTTATGTGTTCATGAGGATACGTAAATAGAAGAGGATAGAGGTTCAGGTGCTCGTCATGTCATTTTTATTTTGTGTTTTAAAGTCTGAAATAAACTAAAACACACGAAGAGTTTTTAGAGTTTTTATGTGTTTCCAAACCGAAAATAAATGTACCCTTGTGTTTTGTTATAATCAAAGTTGAATAATAGAATATTAAATGATAAAATTTTATATACATTCATGCGTTGTTTTTTTCACTTATTTTCATTTTGAAAGAAAGTTACGATAGAAGGTTATTGTAAAAAGTTAATTAATTAACTAAACTTTTTCCCCCTTAAAATACTCAAGAAAACATATGGTTTTTAGTTTTATTTCACTTCGTTTCATCTATGTCCTTAAAAGCAATTTGAGAACAGAGCGTCATGAGTTACTCGGTTTTTTTTTCTTTTTCTCAATTGAACACGCCCAAATTTGAATTGGGTTAAATACCCTTTGACCCGAATTTGTTCAAATTAAGATTCATATCAAATTCAGATATATCAAATTAACTTGAACAACCCTAAGCAACACGAAAACAACAGTTTTGTACAGCAAACTCACGTTCAAACCATACAAGAGACAAAATATAACAAACGATGGCCAAATTACAACAAGAAGGATCAATGTAATACCCACACAAGTTGTCCTGATAATCGATTGGAGAAAACATGCAACAAGGGACACAAGTCTTCATGAAAAATGGTTGAGAATGTATGGGTGAGCAGTGATGGCAGGTCTTCAGCTAGAAAAATCGAATGATAAACTCAGGGTTTGGAAAATATACAGACGTAAATGTTTTGGCATGAAGAGATTGGAAAGGAAGATGTAAATGAAACTTTTAAACTTGTACACTCTAAAAATTGAAGTTTCTAAGTAAACTACTATTTCAATAATAATATATATCTGTATATTATACAATAAAAGAACAAAATAATGTCACGTGTTGTATTTACAACATGTCCATAGTATATTTTATCTTTTGATGTATTTTTAAGCTATCAAATGACATATTTGACAAATTTAAAGATTAATTTTATTTAACACAATAAAAGTCAAACTTTCAAAATCAAAACAAAGTAATACATATGTTATTTAGATATTAATATAAAACTAATCATCTTAAACTTTTCATTTTCAATTATCAATTTCAAGAGTCATTTAAATTATTCAAATAAGTTTTTAGATTTTAGATATTTACGAAATATTCTTCCTTTTCCTTTTTTAAACATGTTTAAATTTTATGTTATCTACATACATGTCTATTTATTTTACCATTTATTGTTTTGTAATATTTATTTTTTTACAGCAGTAACATGTAAATAATATATATCTATTTATATTTTTTTAAACGGCAATTTGGATAACTGACGGGTAATAGATCCACCCGATTATATCCATACCCAATAGGAGAAAACTCATAATTGGTGAGAGAGAACCCCTAGCATAGCATGAAACTCATATTTTGTCCATGCCATAACTTGAACCCATGACCTTCTCAATATTAAAGCCACATGGTACCTTGGCTCAACCACTTGAGTTGAGGACCATTCTTTATCTATTTATATCTATATCTATACTACCTAATAAAAAAGTAACAATTGACGACATGACATCATTTTATGCTATTCACATAATATGTGTGTCACATGACATCATTTTAGGCTATTCACATCATATGTATGCCACATGTCAATACTATATTAATGACATTTCAAAAATTAATTTTATTTAATAAATATAATTAATTCATACTTTAAATGAGGTAATTAATCAAGTCAAATTACCTTTAAATGCTAATTCAATTACCAGCATGTCAAAAGTTTAAATTATTTTTTCATACTTTGAATTATCAAGATACATAATTCAAAAGTTTTAAAATTTAGCTAAAAAAAGAAAGAATAATGACGGTGATGATAATAACAATAACAATAATAATAATTACTATTTATGGATATTTATAATTTTTAATAATTTAATGTCGTTAGATGATAAAAATAAAATATGTCAAATAATAAGAATATGTTTTTTTTTAAACTAAGTTTTAGTCCTTAATTTTATACGTATTTATTTTGTAAAAACGTATAGTTTTTGATATGTGGTTCGTATGATTATTAAACCTATAATAATCACACTTTATTAATTATGGTTTTTAAAACATTTGTTGTCAATATTTAGTTCATATTATCGTATTTATCACACTTTAGTGCTTTTTTATTTTTTCTTCTTACATAAAATTAATCAACATTTTAAAGGAAACTTTAATTTGTTTTATTTTATTATTATTTGCAATAGGTAATTTTCATCGTATCAAATATTTATTATAATATTGTTTTTGTATATACAATATTGTATATAAAGAAGTGTTTAAAAATTTGTAAAATATAATATTTTTTTTAAAAAATGTTAAAAAGTTTAATTTATCTACATCTAATTTTTTATAAGTAGTCAATTTAACAAACGCTTATTATTTATGCAACTCCGTTTTGTACACGGACCTAGTTTAGTACATAGTTGTAGTATAGATGATCAGGGGTACATGTGATATCAAAACCAAAACCAACCGAATATTGGGCAAAGATTTCATCTACAGTCAAACCTACTCTACTATCGAAAGCAACTTCGATCATCTTCTGATGAGCAGCAACAATAACACCAATCGCCGGTATCCTCCCGGTATCGGCAACGGTCGCGGCAACGGCGGAGGATACGACGGTGGTGGCGGTGGTAATTTTCAACCAAACCCTAATTACTACCATCAACCTCGAAACCCTAATCATCAAAATCAATTTCACCAGCAGCGACAGCAACCGCAGTACGCGCAGAAACAACAATCCGGACCACAACACAATCAACAGCAGCAATGGCTAAGACGGAACCCTAACCCCCCTGGTTCTTCTGCTGCTATTGTTAACAACGAGGTTGAGAAATCTGTATACTCAGATGGCAGCGTCGATTCAAGGTAGATTTTTGTTTTTCTGGTTTCTTATTTTATTTTCTTGCACTTTTAATTGCTTTATTGTTCAACCAAATTGCATATTCATATAATTCGAAACCCTAATGCATCGTGTTGGAATTGTCACATTATAGTTTGGTGTAAGCAATTCGGTTTTCTCATTCATAAATTGTTCTATGTGTTATTGGAGAACGTTAATGTAACGTTCATTGAAGTATTGGTGTAAAGTAATTCTGGGATCATAAAGAAGATGATGACATTTCTATACGAGTTACATTCCAACTTTATAATCAGATTGCCCCTTAATGCTATGTGATCTGATCGAGTTATAAATCGATCTTAGTAAATATTTGTACAAGGTGAGCGAATAGAGGCACATAGCAGAATAATAGCCCATTTATGTTCGTATACCTAAGTGATTATATCTACATGTGTGTATGTGCAATCAAAGAAAGGTCAAGGGTGGGAAACTACTTTTATTTGCACAGAGGAACTGTTTTGGTTGATAGCCTTTATTACACACAAATGGTGGGTATGATTATTATATAGTAGGTTGTTATGTCAGCTATTTTTGACTTGTGAGATATGGTTTTCAGCAGATATGTTTGTTTGTTTTATTTTAATTAACTAATGTTATGTGATAAAGGATGATATATGACTATCAAATTTTGATGTCAACATTTTCAATAAGACTATACATGCAATGGACTATATCTCAAAGCTGATATAATTCAATCCTTGAATTATGCAGTCTGGTTTCTATCTAATTTTATACCATGTAGGAATTTGTCTAACTTATGCTAAATTTATGACCACAGAGTATTACTTGCAAATCTTATGTCTTAGTGAACATACAGAGGTAGTGAATAAATGGTGGTATTTTCTTTTTCAATTTTTTTTTACATTTTAGCATCAAAGTCCTTCAATATGCAACATCGCATGTCTGCTTTGTCGTAACTTGTAATATTCTTAGAAGACCATATTTTAGCAGTTTTGCCTAGCTTTTTAGTTTCTTGATTTGCATCCTTTGTGCTTGTCTTTTGTCGTACATGAACCCTAGGGAAGTTACCGAATGTGATTTCTTTCTACATGTTACCAATTGTATATATTATCCTTATTCTCCCACTTGTTAACTTGCTAGATTTGCTGATTGCATCCGTTAACTATGATAGAGTATACTTTTTATCCTAAACTATATCTCTAATTTGGATCAGAGATAAAAAAATTTCTAAAGTTTTGGTCTTTTCATTGGATCTCTAAGCTTCAATTCAATAATATTTGTAATCTGTTCATCTTATATACAGTGCATAATAATTTGTAACATGGCCTTTGTGCTTTTTTGTCTGCTTGTGAACTTTTTTTTTTTTCATCACATTTGTGAGTTTAGCTCTCAAGACTGGAAGGAAAAACTGAACATACCTGCAGCAGATACTCGTTTCAGGACTGAGGTACATACTCAAGTTCAACTCTTTTTTTTGTTGGTGCTGTGATGCATTTTATTTTTGTGTCTCTCACTCTCTCATTTTCATTCAGTGATTTATTCAATGTTATATATAGTAAGGTAGTGTTTGGCATGAATGAATGAAGATGGATGAATGAAGGGTGAAATGGAATGAATCATTACGCTAGAATGAAAAAAAAAACATATTTGGTAATCGCATAGGAAGGAAATGTACTATTTTTGTAAGAAATGTGATTTCTTACCTTTTAATGATTTTTATTCATTTGCAGAGGAGTTTTGACCCGACACACAACCCAACTTGAACTTTGACCCAACACACGACCTGACTATGACCATGGCTCGACCCACGACTTGAACCAGATACCGACCCACGACTTGAACCAGATACCGACCCACGGCCCACAATATGAGTGAACCATGACTGACTCATGATTGAAATATGACTCAAGCAACAACCTGAACAATCACTGGACCATGACCTGAATCGTTACCTGACCCACGACCCGTCTCATGACATGAAACATGTTGATCCATCACCCAATCCATGACCCGAACTATGAGCTGCATAACACATCTGGCTTTTCTTGCCTACCAAACACCATAAATTTACGATTTATTTCATTTTCATAAGGTAACTAAACACGACAATGAGATAGTAACTATCCCTTTCTTCCCTTGCCCATTTCATTCCCTCATATATTCCCTTACCTCATACCAAACAGACCCTAAGTTTTTATTGTCATGTAGTAATGAATATTCATGACGGATTGTTTATTAAAGATCATTAGCTCATGATATTAGATGATCCAAATAGCGAAATATTTATACTTAATATGTAAATCATATTGCTGGAGATTGGCCTTTTCAATTAACCTTTTTCATGAGATAATTTTTTCATTGTTCCTTTACAGGATGTCACTGCTACAAAAGGAAATGAATTTGAGGATTATTTTCTGAAAAGGGAGCTACTTATGGGGATCTATGAAAAGGGTTTTGAAAGGCCTTCACCTATACAAGAAGAAAGTATCCCTATTGCACTGACTGGAAGTGACATTCTTGCAAGAGCAAAAAATGGAACTGGAAAGACAGCAGCCTTTTGTATCCCAGCTCTTGAAAAGATTGATACAGATAAAAATAAAATTCAAGGTTAACGTTGTTTATGTTATGGTTTGTGTCGACTCTATATGTTAGTAGGCTTTCATTAGTTAAAAATTAAAATTATTAATTTAATAAATGTATTGCCTTTCTGTTGTATCTGAATAGCAGTAATTTTGAGCAATATCATTTCACTGCTAGCTAACCCGTGTTTATCATAATAATTACAGTCATCATATTGGTTCCAACTAGAGAACTGGCTCTACAAACTTCACAAGTTTGCAAGGAACTTGGAAAACATTTAAAAATTCAGGTAATGGTCACTACTGGAGGTACAAGTTTAAAAGATGATATAATGCGCTTATATCAACCCGTTCATTTGTTGGTTGGTACCCCTGGAAGAATTCTTGATCTTACCAAAAAGGGAATATGCAAATTGTCTGATTGTGCAATGTTAATCATGGACGAGGTAAATAAATTTGTATATTTAATGCAAATTGTGCTTGATAGTTTTTTTTTTATCTAAAGTAAAAGATATATGTATTTTTTATGTTTTTTTTTTCCGCTTAATGAAGGCTGATAAACTGTTGTCGCCGGAGTTTCAACCTTCAGTGGAAGAGCTAATTGGATTTCTTCCTGAACAGAGACAACTTTTGATGTTTTCAGCTACATTTCCAGTTACAGTCAAAGATTTTAAAGACAGATACCTGAAAAAACCTTATATTGTTAATTTAATGGATGAACTTACTCTTAAAGGTATCACACAGTTTTATGCTTTTGTAGAAGAACGGCAGAAGGTCCACTGCCTTAATACTCTATTCTCTAAGGTTGGGTCAAAATGGATTTTTTTTGCTGGTGTTGTCGATTTGTTTTATATTAAACTAACAAGTCAAATTTTTGTTGTTGCTATATTAACAGCTGCAAATCAATCAATCGATAATCTTCTGCAACTCAGTCAACCGGGTCGAGTTATTAGCTAAGAAAATTACAGAGCTAGGTTACTCATGCTTCTATATTCATGCCAAAATGCTGCAAGATCACAGAAATAGGGTTTTTCATGACTTTCGCAACGGTGCATGCAGAAACCTTGTTTGTACTGGTATATTTTTATGCTTTCCTTTACTCTGTGAAATTGCTTTTACAATTACTTTATTTGAAGTTTTTTGTGATTTGGATCATTTGGTTTTTCATGGTAAATGGATGTTGGCGAGGTGTGTTGGGTTGACCCATAGATGCTTTTTATATATTTTTATTTTATGAATATTTATGTGTTATTTCTGGCTAAATATAGCAATATTATTATGATAATAATATAATTCTTTGAACAAAAAGTAAGCTTTGGATAACTTTTTGCCTTTCCATATTTAGCTCAAATTTATCATTTGACCTCTTTGAGATAAAACACTATTCTAACCCATTCATAAGTACATTGGTGGAAATTGCCTGTCTGTGTTTAACAGGTAGGGCCTTTACACTTATATATTCGTAGGTTGTCATCAATATTGTGTAACATTCATATCCAGTCTATTAGTTCACTTGTATCTTCAATATGAGCTTTACCTTTACCACTCTAATTTGTGATATGTTGACAGATTTGTTTACAAGGGGTATTGATATACAAGCAGTGAATGTTGTCATAAATTTTGATTTCCCCAAGAATGCTGAAACATACCTACACAGGGTGATTAGTTTTTTCTCTCTCTAATAAATATAGCTATCTGTCTTGGAATGCTTGTTGAATGAACAGTTTTAACTTTTTGATTTTTAGGTAGGTCGTTCCGGAAGGTTTGGACATCTAGGATTAGCTGTGAATTTGATAACTTATGAAGATCGCTTTAATTTGTAAGCATGATGTTTTATTCATGTAACATTTGATGGCAATTCATTATAGCAGATTAACATAGGCCAATGTGTTTTGGCTGTTTGTGTGCAGGTATAGGATTGAGCAGGAACTTGGAACTGAAATAAAACAAATTCCTCCTCAAATTGATCAAGCCATTTATTGTCGTTGACCCTTGAGAGATGCTTGATTCTGGTGAGTAACATGAAGAATTTTGTCCTATATATGTGTTATTTAGTTGATTTGGGTTATTTTGATCTCTAAGAGTTTAAACGGGTAAACTACTAAACTCAACAAAATTAGCTTAAAAGGAAACAAATCAAATGGATTGAAAGTCGGCCAAAATGTATTTTTAATGCATAACATCCTCACTTACTTTAATTTGTAACCATATACACACACTATTCTATTTAAGAAGGTTAAAATTTTAGGACATTAATCTGTTATGGGTCATTCAAACCTGGCTTTTTGGTGTCACTTTGTATAAATTTGATCCTTTTTTGACTAGTCCGGCGTTAGTTATTAGTAAATCTAACACCTCCCTCTTTACAGTAAACTCCACGCATAATATGACCACCCATGTATGTAATTCAACTCTGAAATCATTTTGGAGAAAGAAGTAAGCTAGCTGCTAACAAGCAACGAGTTGAGGGATTCCGGATTTAAAGAAATGAAAGATACATCTAATTGGTTATTTCGGGAAACCAATGACAAATGTTAGATCTCTTTTCCGTTGCCCTTTTTTTTAATTATTATTATTTTTTTTTTTCAATTTTTAGCATCTGTTTATGTTATGTACTAGATTCGCATGCATTTGAAGTCATTATCTTGTAGTTTTTTACATATAAAAAAAACAAAAAAGAGAGGAAAAATTACAAAAAAAAAAAAGAAAAAAAGGTATATTAAAAAAGAAAAAAAAGAAAAAAAAAAGTCTGAAGGTGTTTTAGATTTGTTTTGTTGGTCATCAGTTTGAGCTTTTCTTTTCTGTGTTTTTGAATTTCTTCTAGACATGTTTTTATTTGTGCAAGGAAAAAAATAGTCTGGCTTGTAGGCTTGAAGGTGTTTTTTCCCGTTATTTTATTTAATACACGGCTGCTTGATGTTGTGAGGACTTCTGATTGTAAATTTTTCTGACAAAATTTTAATTTAAAAAACCATGGAAGTACTATGTGCTCACTCAATAACTCATATATGTAGATCAGTAAATGTATGGGCAGGTATATTAGTATATGTAGACAGATGTAACACCTGTTATATTTGTGTATACAATTGCATCTAAAATTTCAATACATGCATTTTATCCATGGATAATTAGATGTTTATATGTATACAAGGTGTATAAAGCTGTTTATACACGGGTTAATTAAAAAAATTAAATAGTAATTAGTAATGATAATTTATAACTTGTAAACCGATTGTTTAATTTAATTTTAGAACGGATAAAATTTCTGGTTTGAAGTATAATTTTTTAATTTGATTTTTTCATTAAGTATCTAAAAAATATAATTTTAAACATTGTTATTATTTAATATAATTATTTAATTAGAGACAAATAAGAAAAATAAGTATTAGAATGAGCTTGAATTCTCACACATGTTATTTCATTTCATATGAGAGAAATATAAGAAGAAAAAAACTTAAATTGAATTATAAACTTGACATGTTTTTCTAGTTTTTTATTTACAATATAAATATGTTGTTGAATATAAAAGTAGGGTGCAACCGAGCCCGAGTCTGGCATTATTATGTAGGTTTTAAGAATATAGGGAAATTTCTTTTAAATGAAATTATGTTTAGTTTGTATACGTCTAAAATACCTCAAAAAAAATCTTAACTTCTTGTTTCAGGATTAATATGAATCATTTGTTTCAAATTACATGGGGATGAGGAGTTGGGTGTGGTGCTAATATGTTCTCACTCTAATTAAAAGGATGTGAATTTGTTTACCAGGGGTGACAATATTATGTTAATTATATAAGTGTTGTCAAATTATTTCTAGATATTCTATGCTTATTTTTTTCTTCAAATTATATTATTTAAATTAATTAATTAAAATTGTTTAATGAGTTGTATCATATTAGCTCATAACCTTGAGGCTACAGGTTAAATTTATATTTTTTGTAAAAAAATTGTATTTTTTATTTTGGTAACTAGTAAATAGTTGACACTTATTAGAACTTTTGATTTGAAATGCATCCTTTATTGGCTATGCATACATTTTGACAAAGAAACTTCCAAAAGACTAACGTTGTAGATGTCTCTTTACAATAATTGTAATGACGAAAATACCAATTCAAACTGAATAGATTCAAAATTATTATCCTTAATGAATAGAGATTTTAAATTTTATTTGTTTTCATTCAGTAAATAATATTTAAGTGTTTGAAAAATCTGTTTTAAACTATCAAGGTGCAAAATAGCTAGTTACGAAGATCTGATTATGGGTTATAAAATAGGAAAATACATCGAAATTATGATTTGGAAAGCTTGTTTCTAAGAGGCTAGCGAATTCCCAATTGAAATTAAGTGGTCCTTTTTGATTGATTTTTTTCACATTAGGAGATTTTAAATTGTTGAATGAGCATATTCGAGGACAATTGGATGATTACAAAATGGAAAATTTCATACCCCTCCCCCCCCACATATATAGGGTTTTCACATGATATATATATATAGGAGCCGGATACAATACAAAGGAGGTTTAACGTACAAAGCGTAGGAAGCCACAAAGAGAATGACACGTGAACAATTAGTAATATTAGACGGAGGGTCATTTTCGGTATGATTAAAAATATCAATGTAGGTCCGAATTATACGGTTTCAGTTTATTGTTTAATTTTAGTATATTAATTATAATAGATATTAATATATAGAATTCGTTTGTTCGTATTTTGATAAATTAAGAGCATTTGAAGTCGTCGTTTCTACATATATATAAAATCAATGGCCGACGTTAGAGATCGAGAAGGTACGGTTGATTAAATGTTTTTGTGAATATACATATGTATGTTTGTTTTAACACGTATGTTTTTGTTTCCGAAGAGATTGGTTATTCATATATTGTCGATAGATTTATGTAGAATGCATTTTAGAGTTAAAGTTGTTGATTAAAGGCATTATAAAAGCATTAAAATTTGTTATTTGAATTTTGTTGAATGGTTAAAGATCATAAAAATGACAAGTTATGAATTGATTAAAAAAAAAAAGAATGAAACATAGAACGTGATAATAAGTTAGTGATAATAAGTTTGGGTTGTTTTCTTTCGAAGTGAAAAGATGTTAGAAATAGTTCGTATTTCCTAGTACGTTATTAATAGTACGTAACTATCAGTGCGTCATTAAAAGAGCGTTATTTTCAGTACGTATTAATTAGTACGCAAATAACAATTCTTTTTTAAGCGAGAAAATGTTAAATATAGTCCGTAATTGCAAGTACGTTATTATAAGTACGTAATTATCAGTGCGTCATTAAGAGAGCGTTATAATCAGTACGTAATAATTGTATTAGTAAGTAATAAATTGTACAATTGATGCAGGTTGTATTATTGAGGAAATTACTATTGGATTGCAACGTATTTCACCCAAATCAGGAAAGAAGTTTTACACACATGATGTCCCGATGTCATGCAGACCTTTGGAAGGAATGATGTTCAATTCCATTGAACATGCATTTGAGTTTTATCAAAAATATGCTAAAACCAGTGGTTTTGTTGCTCGCAGAGGATCTCAGTATTGTTTGGGTAACGTTATCAAACTGAAATATTTGGTATGTTCAAAGGAGGGACATAAACCGATAAAAAGTTGTAATTATAGTGATAATAATATGGATAAAAGAAAATTAAAACGAGGAATAGGCCAACACAAAGGACGGGATGCTTAGCTCATGTTGTTTTGAAATCTGATGATGGAGTTACATTCAAAGTAAACAGATTTGTTGAGGAGCATAACCATGGATTCGTGGCACAAAAAGATATTCACATGTTGCCATCATGTAGGAAATTAACTTACGAACAAATGCAGATGATGTGTTCGATGTCTAAACACAATATTGGACCCGTTAGAACGTTTAATATAATACGTACCAAGTACGGTGGTTTTGATCAAGTGAGAATTACATCTGTTAATTGTAAGAATTTTAAAAAACAATTGAATTTGTTTGTTGGTGAATATGATGCAGATATGGTTGTTAGTATGTTGCTTAAGAAGAAGGAGTTTGTCCCAGATTTTTCATTTGAGTATACGAAGGATAATAAAGACCAACTTACTGGTTTGTTTTGGGCAGACGGGCATGCGAAAAAGAATTATATCATATTCGGTGATGTTGTTTCATTTGATGCAACATTCAGGACCAACAAGTAAGATTTTTAAGTATTGTTTAATATGTCATACAATGTTACAATTTTAGTTGATAATGCTTTTTATTGTTGATTTTCTTTTTGTATATACACATATGTTTTTGTGTAGATACAAAATGGTGTTCGTTCCATTTACTGGTATTGATAATCATCATTGCAACATTAGTTTTGGAGCCGCACTTTTAGGTTTTGAAAGTATCACATCTTACAAATGGTTATTAGAATGTTTTACCAATGCATTTGGTATGACGCCAAAGGTTGTAGTGACGGATAAAGATGCTGCTATAAAGCAAGCAGTAGAATCTGTTTGGTCTTCTAGTAGGCATAGGTTATCCATGTAGCACATCATGACAAAGGTGTCTGACAAGGTATATGTATAATTTTCATATGATTTTTCGTTTTTGTTTTAATACATAAGAAAATATGAATATGGTACGTCATTATAGTATATGGTGCGTAATTTATATATTATCTAGTTATAGATGATTTTACATATTTATTTGTTACACATTACAGGTTGGGACAACATTATGTAACAATGATGAATTCAAGTCACGTTTATGTAACACAGTATGGACGGATTCGGTGTCACCAAAAGATTTTGATAGAGAATGGTTATCAATTATGGATGATTATGAGCTGAGCAATGTTGATTGGTTTGGATACATGTTCGAGATTAGGGATATGTGGATTCCTGCTTTTTATAGGGATGAACCAATATCAGGCCTTATGCGAACAACATCAAGATCCGAAAGCGAGAATCATTATTTTGGACAAGTTTCGAATTGTCAGTTGACCTTACTTGAATTTTTCACACATTTTGACACTGCTATGGAGGCTAAAAGGCATATGCATAGGAAGAATGACCATATTTCAAGAAACACAAAAACTGATTTGTGGACAGATTATCCTCTTGAAGAGCAGGCTTATAAAATATACACAAGAAGTATATTTTTTGACATGCAAGAATAAATATATGATTCTGTTCAAAATTGTTTGTCTGTGTGTACATCACAATCATGTGATTATACAAAATTTCTAATTAAATATTTGAAAGCATATGGAAATAGGTATTTGGATGTATGTTTTCATATTTTTTTTAGAATGTAGTATGTGATTTTATTGAGTATGGTGCGTAATTACATCAATTTTGTAATATTTGTTTTATTTTTTTAATAGGTGTTATATGGTCAGGACGAGGATGAGATAACAGTGATTTGTAGCTGCAAACGGTTTGAGTGTTATGGGTAATTATGCCGACATTGTTTTTATGTTTTAAGGTTATGTGATGTAAAGGTTTTTCCAGAAAAATATATTACACGCAGATGGACAAAAGATGTGGTACCAAACATGTCAAATAATTCCATAATCAACCCACATATTTTAAGTGGAATAAACCCTGAGGTGGACAATATGGTGCGTGATATAATGACATCCAGTGAGTATATTATAAACAAACTGGTAACGGACATGAGTAAGTTGTCTATTTTTAGAGACACTTTAAAGAATTTAATGGAACAAACAGATGTTGAAACTAGAGACCGGCCATCAGTTAAACAAAAGGACATAGTGTCTTCTTTTGTTCCACATAACGAAGAATCAACGTCTGCTGTTCGTGTGCCATCTGGTATAAGAAACAAACAGATGTTAGTGTGTAATTATATGATTTTAGGACATGATTACAAGTAAACAGTACGTAATTGTCACACCCCGGGCCGGCGGGGTTGGATCGAAGTCCCCGTCGGGCGGAAGGTTCCCGGGGCGCGATATCGAGGGTGATAATCGAAATGATCAGATTGTTTACATTGCACATGATATATAAATGAGAAACTTGCTAAAATAAAATAGAATTACAAAGTTAAATTACATCAGTTAAGTTTATAATTTAACAATGTAAATCTACTATAACATCATAAATCTTCAATCTTGTATCTGCACAAGATATACAAAATAATAGTGTATGATGTCCAAAAATATGCAGGTCCAAAAAGCTAGGTCCTCTATTTGTAACCTAGTCCAAAAGAAACAACTCTTCAGTTGACCTGTTCGTCACCTGAGAAGTCATGCAAAAATAAAGTCAACACATGGTTGTTGAGTTCATATAGTTTAGTAGTTGAAAATGATTTGAAAATGTTCCTTTCGGTAAAGACCCAAACCTCATTAACTTCAATGTAATATCCATATCGGTATGCTTATATATAGGGCATACCCCTGAGTCGAGCCTACAAGCCCGCCCAGACGCCATCCCACCACATACTAATACGCATATGACACTGTTGTTAATGATAATTAAGCATTTTTACCCTACAAGCCTCTTATTTGAATTATGTTTTCCAAAACTTGATTTACCTTTGATCCTCTTGAGTTTCTCATAGATATATGATTTCCCAAAAGTCAGTGATAGAAATAAAATGTTGAATATTTAATTAAATGATTAAATAAAACATTTAAATGCAACTAAGACATGATGATTGAGCCTTATTTAACTCAATCAATTGGACTTAGTTGTTGGTGGTTGTCCAAGTTATAACCTCTCACACGTGACCCATGTCAGGCATAACTCACAAGGAGTACACCTGAACTGAGCGGGATTTTAATGTTTTGCCCGTTACAGCCTGACCCAATGGTCTGCTGCATCTGAAAGGGACTTTAAGGATATCCTTTGATTCTTGATCTCTTGATTTGACTTTGATATTGATTTCATTGATCGTTCATGTTATTGCCCGTTACAGCCTGACCCAAAGGTCTTCTGTATCTGAGAGGTGTTACACGTGGTCTTGATTCCCTATACAACTGACATCCACCTTAACTTGAATATTAATGATTTCATTAGATCATAATGATTTCATTATTTTCATGATTCACACACATTTATGATTTCTGATTCCTTGAGTCTCTTGATCTTGATCTTTAGAATTCCCATGATTCACAATGATAATTGATTCTTGATTATGATTCTTTGTTCTCAGATCCCACACTGAATTTGATTTCCTTTGAATATGATCTTTTGATTTTGTTCTCTTGGTTCCACTATGAATTTAGATTCTTGAATTTGAGCTTGATGGACTAAGGGTTTATTAAGAGTTTACATTTAAAGTATTACTCATAAGAGTACTTTAAATAATTTGATGATTTGATCAGTTTAATAATTACCTAGACAGGAGTCTAGGAGTATCAACAAACATATATATATGTAACACATATAATAAATAAAAGCATTTAAATAAACAGTTTAAATAAAACAGTTTACGCATGCTTCTCAGCCCCGCGTTTTAAAACAAAAATGTTTAGAAAAAGGGGCAATGAACTCACCTGTGTTGCTTTGTATTGAATTACCACAAAATGCGCGCTCGTTGTTGTAACCTAAGTATCTTCAGCACCTGGGTTGTTTTAAGAGAATTCGCATACGATAAGTATTTATAATAACGTCGTAACTAGGGTTTGGTCTCGCTGTGCAACTAAGTGCCCTAAATTACTAATGTGTTTCTAAGACTTCATCTAACTTATTACCCGTTAATAACCCAGATCCCGTGATTAATCATAATGTTCTTAATTAATCGTTTTTAAAGTAATTCAATTTAAGCTAATCATTAATTTAGAAAGTCATTTGTTTTAGTTGAAAGAGTTTACAAGTTAATTTATTTTATTAAAACATGTTTAATTTTAAATGAAAGAATGTTTAACTCATGATGGGCTTAGAATAAGCCCATTGGGCCAACCTCGGTCCATGATTAAACGTCGTGTTCCAAATGATTTCTTAGCAATGATTTGATTAACTAATACTTAGATAGTTTAGATGAACTATCTAAGTTAGTTTCATGTCCTTATGAATTTTCCTAAGGTTTGTGTGCTAATAGTTAAATTAACACTTCCACCTTTAGGTTTTTGTTTTGAACCACATGATCTCATGATACATCCTCGAGTAATGTTAGGCTAGTTTAATGGGTGTTAACTCATGTTGAGTTGGTGTGTTTTGAGAATATCAATTCCATTAGTAACCCAACTTCTTGTTTACTTTATAATTGAAATTATTGTTGGAACCCCAACCACGCATGCATCACGTGAAATCCCCCATGCACCCACACACACACATGTGATCCAAACCCTACCCAACTCTAGTCATTATGACCGACCCGTCGTGACCCAAGAAAGAAAAATGGGCCGGATGCGTGTCTTGGGCCGACATAAACTGTATTGGGCCTAAGGAGTTTGGGCCGAAGGGAGCCTTGACCGAATGATGGTGATGCCTGCGAATGAATGGTCGGCCGAATATAGAGCAGCCGAATGAGAGGTGGCTGTCGAATGGGAGCTTGGCCAAGGATATTCATTCGCTGAAGGTTGGGTCAAATGGAAAACCAATTCGGTCGAATGGTCATGGGCTTACCGAAGGAAGCATTTGGGCCGACCGAATGGGCTTTTCTCTACGAATGAAGTTGGGCCGACTGTGGTGGTTGCGGCTATTAGTGATTCGGCCGAATGAATGGGTTATTCATTCGTTGAGCTGATGATGTCATTCGGCCAGCCGCATTTCTCCCCCCATGTGCAGTCACAATTTCGATTTATTCCACCACAGATTTAATTGGGTTTTGTTCCTAGACTCATTTAAGATGCTATGATGTGAATACTAAGAGTTGAGCAATGGTATAACCGGCTCTAGATAGGTTCGATCAAAGGGTTTATAAAACCCTAAAAATCGAACTTAAATCCGATCATTACCTCAAATCTGTCGGATTGAAGCCTTGATCTGCTGTACTTCTACGATCTACAGGTGATAAGGATTGTTTTGACACCAAAAACACTCAAAATAGTTTAGATTTGGGCAAGAAATCTTAGAGAGAAGTGGGAATTCTAGTGAGAGGAACTAGAGAGAGAGATGAACGATGGTGATGCTAGATTTGGTTGTTGGGGAAGAATAAATGCCAACATAAATGAAGGGGAAAATACCCGGTTATGTTCGGGTTCGTTCGGTTTCGCGTGGTTTCACGTAAAAACATCAGTTTCTCGTCGTTTTCGTAACGAAACGACTCAGTTCTAAAATAGAAGTTACAAAATTATTTTAGGTTGTGATTCCTAATAAATTAACTAAATATCTTTTATTTATTTAAAATTTTCAAAAATATTTAATTAACGTTTGAATCGAATCGCGCGGTCATCGCGCGTATTTGTTCGAATCGTCACTCGAATAAATACGACGATAACTACACTTTTCAATATGGTTTTCTAATTATTTGATATCATTCAGAACGTTAAACTTCCAGATTTATTCGTACAGATCGTCACCTATACGAATAATCTGTCGGTTTAGTATTCACATAACGATATCCGTGTTGTTTTGTTCTGTAAATCCTCACATACGTTTATACATAATAGAATCCTAACACATAATCATATGATGGTTCTGTGTCATCAGATAATTATCTGACTCAAGAACCCTATTTCTGAACTTTGTTTCTGTTAATTGTTTATGAACCAGTTGTTTGATAACCCAAAATGATAATGACAACTGTTATGAATATGAAATGTATTGAAATGTGTATAGCTCTTACCTGTTTACTGTTCATGTCACTGTTTAAGATCACTGTTCCGGTGACGTTTCCGGCACTGATGCTATAGTAATTAAATATATCATAGGTATTTTATGATTGGGACGTAATTAGCTGTATGTAGAACGTAACTTTAACACTTTTATAGTCAATCTTTACTTACAGAATATGATGTTGTGATTGGAACAGTTGTTGAAGGTTGTTGAACATAAACATTATCCTGGTCCATACCAATAGAGAGTGATACAGGGGAGTTGGCTTCCTCATTATTATGCAAATGTTGTCCAACTTCAACATCATTATTACCACGATCCATATCAACATCTTCATTAACAACATAATCATTTTTATGACCATCTTCATCACCATCAACATCATGATGAACATTAATAGCAGCTTGATCATCATCACTTTCATCACCATCAACAACACTTTCAATAACATCATGCACATCATTTTCACATCCATCTTCACCATTATCATCTTTCTCATAATCCGTGAATGGACCATTTTCAAAGAGATGAGTATCAAGCTCTATGAGAAGCTTATTTGTAATGTTTGTAGTTGTTGGAATTGGTGGTGGTGTTTCAATATATCGTATACGCTTTTGATGAAAGTATAGAAGCTGTAAATATTTAAATATGAGTTATAAATTTAAAATAAACATACAACAAATACTAATAATACAAATTATATAATTGATATTGCAAATTATCACGTACTGCAAGGAAAAGCAGAGACCCATTGAAAGTTTCTTCAGCATTCCACTCCTGTTTTGTCCTCTTAAGACAAGTAATCAAATAATCACACCAGTTAATTTTTGGTATGTCTGATTCACTTGTTATAGAATTCAAAAATCGTTGGTTTACTGTGGTGCTCTTAGTTGTCCAGCCTAGCACCGTGTTATAGACAACAAACTAATTAAGCTTGAACAGGTAATCCCCATTTTCTCCTTTCTTCATTTGGTCCAAAACATCTTTTACTGTTATTCTTGATTTGCCATCATATTGCTCCTTCTAGGTTTTTAATGTATCTGATGACCCAATCCTTGGTTTGTTTTTCTCATTAACTGTTATTTTCTCAAGAGGCACCCCCAAAACATCTTTAACAGTAACAGATGTTACCTTGATAATATGATTACCAGCATTCAACTCATCTCTTTCACAGTCATAATTTGAAACTAATCAGTGTGCAAGTCTTGTTGGTATTGTATCAACATCAATTGACAACAATGGTTTGAAACCCATATCAATAATAGCCTTTTTTTGTTGTTTTGATAAACCGGTGACACTGTATTTTAGGTTAACAACACCTACACTGCCTTTCAATTTTTTATCCATATAATCAACAAATGATAGGCGTCTATCTTCAACTATTTGATCAACTGTTTTGGATTTTTGTTTTTGACGTTTTGGTGGACGAACGAAGTCATCATCATCATCAGAACTATCATAACTTTGGATTGATACTGGAGTCATATTATCTAAGGAATAGTAAAACAAAATATATTTTACGTACTAAAACATAATTATCACGGACTAAATAAATATATGTCTAATAAACACAAGAAAATATAATCAAACATGTATCCATACATAAACTAAATAAAATATTTGACGGACTAGCTAAGAACGCACAAATACTCATTGAATAGTCATTTACAACTAACTACAATATTCACGTACTAAATCTAATATTTACGGACTGATAAGAAAACACACATACTCATTGAGTAGTTATTGAATATAATAATTACAATGAGTTACAAATTACGGACTACATAACACATTTACAACTAATAAGAACGCACACATAATCATTGATAACAATCGAATAACATTTAAATTGATAAAATTACATTAATTAATGAGTAAGCAAAATGACAGACCATTAAAAGAATTACCCCAAAATCAAAAAATTACAGACCAAACAAAGTACATGCAAACATTTCTTCTTCCTCGCAGCGCGCCTATCATTATTAGTCTTTGATATTCGTTCGCTTAAGACTTTTGAAGTATATGTGTTAACAATAATCGAAATGCTCCCTATTTCGACATCGAATAACACAAAAAGAGCGTCATTATACTATAAAAAACTACATTTTCAACAAATAGTTATAAGAAAACAAAAGATTGAATGAAAAAACATGCTTACGCTTTTTACTGATGTTAGTCGTCTTCTCCATTGTTATCCGAAATCGAATATCATTTCAGTTACTAAGTAATTCAAAATCAAAGAGGATCATTAATTATAGGATGATTTTGTTAATTTCTCTTGTTTTTAGGATTAGGTTATTTATTTGAAAAAAGAAATTTACGTTTTTGCCCTTTTTTTACAATCCGGACTCTTTGAAATAAATAAACAATACGCTTAATTACAATAATGCCACCACGTTAATCTTGTCCATTAAAAAAGACGGATCAACGGTTATTGTCCCTTCTTACGCTTTGTACGTTCCAGACCCTATGTACAATAACCGGCCCCCTATATATATACACATGATATATATATATATATATATATATGTATCTCAAATAAAAAAATTATTTTGCTTAGGAAGGTTAAAAATGATTTTTAATCCACAAAAACCGACCCAAACTAACTTTGATTAAACTCATTTCGATAGCGTTGGAATCATATCATCGAACCCTGCAATATTAGCTTTTAGGTTTTAGCTTGAACACATTTTATAGTTTAGATTTTAGGGCTTTGTTTTTGGCTTTTTAGATTTTAATTTAGGTTTAGGTTTTGTTTTTAAATTTTTGGCTTTCGTATATGGGTTTATTGTTTATGATCCAAGGTTTGGGTATTAGGGGTTAACAAGTGGGTTCCAATGATGCAAAAAATTAATTCAATTGGGAGTTTATTTGAGACGGTTTTTGAGTTTTTTGAAAATCTTTCTTAATCTTCTTAGCTAAACTAGACTTTTTAAAAGAACCCTCTCCTATATGTGTGTGTGTGTGTGGGGATCGTATGACAGACCACGTGGGACTTGGTCTGAATGGTTTTTTATTCTCGTGAACCGGGAATAATGATTGTTAATTCAATTGGACCGGTGATATGGCTGTTGAGCCGTTTAATGCTAACACTAAGGTGGTGTTTGTTTTTCTTGAAAAAGATCTTCTAGCCTCTTATGTCTGCGCGGCGCAGACGCGGGAAGAGGTTTTCCCTCTACAGACCGTTTGTTTTCTTGAAGGCATTTTATTAAAAAAGGTCTTCCTGACCTCTTCTTGACGTAGACATGGACCAAGCTTTTTTGAGCTCTTCCAACCTCTTCACCTCATTTGCTTCATCCAGTTCATACCAACCACAGTCGATCGACACCCTTCACACACCTTGAACTTCCGCTGCCAACGCCGCCCTCCCCGTCGTGGCCCTCTGATGTCCTCGAAAGTGGTCTAAGAAAATAACTATAAAAACTAACCTAGACTCAACTTAATTACAACGAGTTAAAACCGAAAATCTTAAACTAAACCACTACAACAGGCAAGTGTACCTATCAATTGTAGAATAGCTAATGAAAGTCCGGATATCGAACCCACGAGACACTGACTTAACAAAACAAGATTAGAAAATGATTAAAACAAATAAAGGGGGGTTTTGAATAAAAAAAATGATAATTCAATTAAACTAATTACCCTAATTAAATTATAAAAGCAATTTAACTAATATTTAAACCCTAAAACAGATTAACGAATTTAATTAAAAGATATGGTTTATAATTTTAGAAAAACTTAACAAATGAGAAAACTCTACTTAGGTAGAATTCCTGTTTGTGATTATTGACACTATTGACTTTGTTTGATATGATGGAACTAGGATCTTAAGCAGCAATATATAAGTAATTTAATGGATTCTGGATCAATTACCAGATAAAACCAACTAAGAAAACCTAATATTGCAATAAATACACTAGTTAATTGAATCACCTCCCGGATTTTTCCAATAACACTTATGTACTCAAATGAACAAGTCACATTCCTGATTTTCTTATTCCAATACACCAAAGATGCAAGAAGTAATCTTAAAATGTTTAATTTGACACGAAATGACAATAACACTAAGTCTTTCAATTAATTAACCCTTCCGGGTAATTATCATGAAAACCCTAATGTTAAAGATCACCCGGCAAGTCTATCACCTTCCGGATTTCTAAACTTAGATACACAAAGAACCCTAAAAACATCAATTATATCTTTTCCTATGGCTAGTGATATCAAACAAACCATAAACTAGTCATAACACCAAGTCGATGACCTAATACGTGTCTAACACCGAAAGACATTCAATAAACACGTATGGAACATGATATAAACTGATATAATCAAGATTAGATATGCAAAACTCATCAAAATGACACAATAAGATCTGTTACAAAAGTGTTTTCCATCATAACTCAAAACAATAGTCAATAGTCATCATTAATCATTCAAACAATCATTCTAACCTAAGTAGAATCAAACTATTAGCCTACTAACATCATCATCAGTCAAGAAATCCCAGAAATATCATAACAAGATGAAATATAATACTGAAAATTAAGAACAATTGAGAACAAAGATTGACCAAGATGATATCACATGTAAACAAGGTCTTCTAGCCCTCCAATACTTCCCAAATGCCTCCTCAAGCTCCTGGATAGCTCTCCTGCTTCAAAAATGGTCGATAATGGTCCTTGAAACGGCTGGGGAGCGTCTCCTATTTAATCTCGCTTGAATCTTGATTTTTTTCAAAATTTAAAACTGTCGCGTACCGCGACAACTAATTCAAAATAACACCGCGTACCGCGGTGTACAAAATAAGCGGGAACCCCCGAAATCCTTCGCGTATCGCGAAGGTGAATTTCTTCCTCATAGCGTACCGCGATGACGTCATAATTATGAAAACTTGTCTTTTTCTCTTGATTTCAACCGGGGCTCGATTCCTTTGGGTTTCGAACTCGATTTCCGCTCATTTCATTCGACAAGCCTGTAAAAACAATAAACATGTAAAAAGAATCTAAAAATAAACAAAAACGACATATTTACAACTTAAAATCAACTAAAAACTATTTAAAAACAAGATGTGTTTTACAACCCATCAAAAATACCCACACTTGAACATTTTTCGTCCTCGAAAAAGATTTTCAATGGAATCACAATCAGCAATTTAGTTTAAACTCAAAATTTTAAACACATACGCATTAACCACGATTGTCAGTATTTGTATCCATTTAAACCAACAACTGATATATAGGTTCCCTAATCTTGATTCATTATGTTCAAATGGTTCAATCAACTATAGGTATTACACTCAAGTCATATATATCAACTTAATCCTGATAAAAGCTTTCAAGTTACCATTACATTCGAACAACCCAAATGAATTTAAAAATCAAACCTTAGATGGAATGGATGAAGGTATGGGCATTTTGCTTCTAAATTAATGAGCCTAACTTAGTGGTGTTTCACTCGGTTGCCATCCGGGGTATGACACATAAGCTGCAGCTCTTATTTTATTTTGTTTTATATATATATTTTTTTTCTGCAAGCTCAGCCCATTTAGTGGATTGATGGATGATGTTTCTTTTAATCAGGCGCCATAAGTCTCGAATTTATTTTCATAAAAAGAGAAAATATGTGCCAGGTTTAATTTTAAAAACATTAAGTCATTTGTTTGCAAAAGTTCCTCTAATCACAATTAAACAGTTTCAGAATCCCCATATTTCCCAAGGCAAAAACCTATTAGCATCATGAAAATTAAGTAAATTATATCAATACTAGAGAACCTTTCTATCAATTAGGCCTACTCACATATCCCAAATTAGATGCATATGTTTAAACTTTTAAGAAAAACATAAAATTCCTGATTAAACTATCATTTTCCATTTTAATTACAAAATCCAATTCAAAGACTTTTTACAAAATTATTTACAATATTTACAATCTAAACTAAAATTTAAAAATTCAAACTCAATTTACAATTAAACATCTAAAAACCTAAATAAAAATAATAAACATAAATAAAAGAAAATAAAAACAAAAATTTGGAAAAGACTTAGCTGGTTTCATGTAACAGCCGTGCATGTCGTATCCAGAATAACACAATCGTATAGCATTCCATTCGCGATCGAGTTATTGTAATCATGTTGATTGCCTTTCTAATACATAAGTTATCACTACCCAACTGATAAGGGTAATTCAAACCAAACTGCACATGAAGCTTTAAACAATCCAACAAAGATTAACTATAAAAGAAAAATTAAAAATAAAAGACTCAAACCTAACTAAAACTGACTTGATTAATTACAAATGACTCAAATTTACTATTTTTCAAAATTTAACTAAAAATTACAATTTATTTACTAAAATTTTCAAAAATTTTACAATTTTTCACAAATCTCATACCCACACTTAAAATCAAACATTGTCCTCAATGTGGAATATGAAATAATGAACAATTCAACATAAATATACAATTTACAATAATTACAACTTCCCTGATATGTGACAATTCCTCAAAAGTCTTATCAACCGCCATCAAATCCAATCGCAATAACAATTAAGTTCCAACTTTGCATTCTGAACATTCACGATGAAATTGGCAATCCACTAACACTCACAACAAACCATCAACATATACATGGATAATAATGAAAGAAAAACTGTACAAACGACAATCAAACATAACAACCATAAAATATATGCAACCAGTAATCAAAATACATCTAAGTTCACATAAGGTATCCAAATATATACAGACTATGAAGATAAAAACAAAAATAAAGAGAAAAATACAAAAGATAGAACTGCTACTGCTTAAGTACTGAAAACTAATCATGAGGCTCATCAGCATCTCCTCCTGGCTGCTGAGGCTGATCCGGAGCTCTGAACCAGTCAGGAATCTCTATCTCAAAATGTGACATAATAATGCGCAAAATCTGACCCTGTCTCTGCTGCTCCTCCCACAAGCTCTCTAAAGTGATACGGGGAGGACGAGGCTGACGAAGAGGAAATACCTGAGGTGGCCTCTCCGCCCTATGTAAAATCCTCTGTCTCTCTGGAGGCACCTGCCTCTGCAGAACCTCCGCATCTGGGGCCCTCTCTGGTGCAGGCCTAGCTGGCATCCAAGTAGCTGGATCGGCCATAGAGCACATGCCAGCTAGCCTCATATCATCCAAACTATACCGCCCCGTCTCGGGCCCCTCAGTCAAAAATCGGCGTGGGAATCTGTTAAAGACTCCCAGCCTCATAGCAATACTCCCAATATAGGGCCCAAGATCCAATCTAGCCGTCGCCCCTCCACGGCGAATCCTCGCAAATGATGACAATAAAATACAGGCGAGGTTAGCCGGGCGACGGCTAATCATGCTGTACATACAAAACAGGTCTAGTTGGTTGCATTTCTCTGCACCGGCCCTG
The DNA here is from genome assembly GCA_009363875.1 of Mikania micrantha. Lineage (NCBI taxonomy): Eukaryota > Viridiplantae > Streptophyta > Magnoliopsida > Asterales > Asteraceae > Mikania > Mikania micrantha. The sequence goes on along the minus strand of CM018694.1, from coordinate 76,225,341 downwards.
CGACCGACGAGAGTGCAACTAACCATCCTGTGGACATAACGAATGAGTGGATCACGAATCGAAGACTCAATAATCGCACTCGTAAATGGTCCATCAGCTATGGACGTCCAAAACTCCTCCAACTGTCTCTCAGTAATGCCTAAATCACTGGGTTCCCTCACAACTGCCCTCAGGCTCTGAGCAAAGCCAGGCTCTCTCACCTGCTCTGCTGTGTAAAATCCCGTCGCAATCGCGAACTGCGGGATACTCATCGAAAATGTACGTCTGCCTAAGGCAAACGATACAGCAGCAGGATCATCGAATGAGCCTGACATGTGACGAAATGTCGAGTGAAACTCAACAGTCAGCTCCATGTACTGAGGCCACCTACAATCTAGGGCAGTCCTCCACTCGTCCCTCACGATCGCATCAAACTCATCTAGGCGTCCTAGCCTCTCTAATAGCTCTCGATCGAAGGTACGGTGGTGGTAGTGCTCCATCGTCACAAATCTCTCGCATCTAGTAGCCTCCTCTGTCCCCTGCTCGAACTGCAGGACAGTGTGATCTCTGAGAACACGCTGATCTATGGGAACCGCCTCATCCTCGTCAATAGGGAGGATCTCCTCTGATGAATAGCTGATCTCCCGAGCTCTCCTCCTCGACGAGCTCGATCCTCTGGCCCTCTTGGCCCCTGCAGCTGAACTCTCTGCTGCTCCAGACATCCTACAATAGCAGTTTACAAATATACAATATACAGAACAATTTTTACAATTTAAACTAATTCAAAACCTAAATTTAAACTATTAACCATTAAATTTCTATTTACAAAGTATAAAATTTAAAAATTAAAAACCTATTTACTAAAGCTAAAAATTGTTGTAACCTATTTTACACTATTAAAAATATTTACAAATGAAAAATTATTTACAAAATTTATTTACAATATTAAAATCTAAAGTATATGAAAACAAAAATTTAACAAAAATTAATTTATAAAATTTATTTACAAAAATTGTTACACTTAATTAAAATAATCTTTACTTTATTTACAAAATTCAGTTAATACAAAGAATATAAGTTAAATTTTATATACAAAATTAATTTACAACAGTTTTCTTTGTATCAATGAGAAGAAACTGGATCCGGCAAGCATCGCGTACCGCTAAGGGTTAGGTCGCGGTACGCGGCCCAATTTCGAAAACCAGAAAATCGAGCGGCTTCATACGGTGGAAATCCGAACCCATTTTATTCAACAATCAATACAAATCAATCCTAACTTAGTATATTCTACAAAATTTACAAACTATCGTAAATCTAAAAACGAAAAATCGAAAAAGAAATTTAGAACTATACCTAATCGCGATGTAAATCGGAGATGGTTGGTGGTGTGATGGACCAGAGATGATGATGGCAGCGGCAGCGGTGGCTTCAACGGCGGTGATAGCAGCGGTGGTAGATACGGCGGTGATGGTGGTGCTACGATGGTCGAGCGGTGGCGACTGGTGGAGCTACAGTGGAGATCGGTGGCGGTGGGGTGTCTAGAGGTGATGAACCGATGGTCTGCGGTGGAGGAGTGGTGGCTACCGGTGGTTGAGAGGATGATGATCGGTGGTGGTAGGTGATGATGTGGTGTGGTGGTACGCGAAGGGGATTAAACCCTTTTATTATATTTTTTTTCTTTCCCGAAATCCTCCGCGTACCGCGGGGACAATTTTGCACGCACCATCGCGTACCGCGGAGATTTTCGGAGCTTTTTGAACTTTGTTTTTGTTTTGTTTATAAAAATAAATTAAGTAAAATAAAAGTAAAATAAAAACTAACTTAATAAAATTAAAATTTAATTATGAAAATCTCAAATAAAAAAAAAAATAATAATAAAAAAAAAAATAATAATAATAAACTTCCTAAAAATAAGAAAAAATTTATTCTAATACTTTTACAAAACTAAAATTAATTACCTAAAATTTACAATTTCAACTCAATCGAGCTATGATGCGACTAGAATTTCGGGTTTAAAATATGGGTAGATGTTATAGACGAAAACCGTATTGAATACCCACACTTAATCCTGAATTAGTCCTATCGAAGAACACGAAAACACAAATACGCAAAAACAACGCAACCTATATTACAAACTCTACAAATCAGGCACTATTCTCACTTACGCAACTCAAGGAGTGCTACCTCTTTCTCAGTACCGATCGGTCCTCCGATGTATAGCTTCAAACGATGCCCGTTAACCTTCCATGTCCGACCTTCTGATTCAAGCTCAACTGCTCCGTGTGGAAAGACCTCATGCACAACAAACGGTCCTTTCCATTTGGACTTCAACTTACCTGGAAATAACCGGAGCCTCGAATCATAAACTAGCACCTGATCACCCTTCCTAAACTCCTTCACACCTCTCAACTTACGATCGTGCAACGCTTTCGTACGTTCTTTATAACTCCACGATCGTGCGTACGCCTCGTCACGCAACTCCTCTAACTCATGCAACTGCAGAAACCGATTCTTCACAGCACTCGGCAAATCAAGATTCACACTCTTCAACGCCCAAAATGCCTTATGCTCTAACTCTACTGGCAGATGACACGCTTTACCATAAATCATCCGAAAAGGTGTGGTCCCAATCGGATTCTTAAAAGCTGTCCTAAACGCCCACAACACCTCGTCTAGCCTATCTGCCCAATCCTTACGGTTTCTACCTATCGTCTTCTCAAGAATCCTCTTCACACCCCTATTGGCATTCTCAACCTGGCCACTAGTCTGTGGATGATAGGCTGTCGACACTCTATGGGTCACCCCATATCGTGCTAACACCTTCTCCAACTGTGCATTACAGAAATGCGTGCCTCTATCACTTATCAATGCCTTAGGGGTTCCAAACCTACAAAACAATCTCTTCAGAAATCCCACAACTCCTCGTGCATCATTCGTGGATAAAGCTTGAGCCTCTACCCACTTCGAGACATAATCAATAGCCACGAGGATGTACCGATTCCCTCGGGATGAAGGGAACGGTCCCATGAAGTCAATACCCCAAATATCAAAGACCTCAACCCCCTGGATGGGGTTCTGGGGCATCTCATTCCTACGTGAGATGTTTCCGGTCCTCTGACATGCATCACATCTCCTCACAAACTCATGCGCATCCTTAAACACTGTCGGCCAATAAAATCCACAATCAAACACCTTCTTCGCAGTGTACGATGGCCCATGGTGTCCTCCAGTTAAACCCTCATGACAATGTCTTAGGATGTCTAACCCTTCCTCACGACTCACACATCTCCTCAAAATACCGTCTGCTCCCTCGCGAAACAAATATGGAGCATCCCATATATAATGGTTTGCTTCAGTAAAGAACCTCTTCCGCTGCTGTGAAGTCAGACCCTTCAACATGTAACCTTCAGACAAGTAGTTCGCAATGTCTGAGAACCAAGGCAATCCCTGCTCACCTGCACTCACCAATCCCACTATCTCTGTGTCTGCAGAAATCAAAGTCTCATGTGGGAATGTGTCTCCAATCATCTCCTCATTCATCTTCTCCCGAGCAGGATCCTCAAGCCGCGACAAATGGTCGGCTGCAACATTCTCAGCTCCTTTCTTATCCTTAATCTCTATGTCAAACTCAGAAAGGAGGAGAATCCACCGAATCAAACGAGGTTTTGCGTCCTTTTTCGCGAACAAATATCGCAAGGCCGCATGATCGGTGTAAACAATGGTCTTGGAAAGAACAAGATAAGACCTAAACTTATCGAACGCATACACGACCGCTAACAACTCCTTCTCCGTAGTCGTGTAATTCTCCTGAGCATCATCTAAGGTCTTACTTGCATAGTAAATCGGATGAAAGTGCTTATCTTTCCGCTGACCAAGCACAGCCCCTACTGCAAAATCACTAGCATCGCACATCAACTCGAAAGGAAGGCTCCAATCGGGGGCTATCAGAATAGGAGAACTCACCAACTTTTCCTTCAGAAACTCAAACGCTCTCATGCACTCCTCACTAAACTTAAACTCCACATCTTTCTCCAACAATCGGGTCATCGGTCGGGTAATCTTAGAAAAGTCTTTAATGAAACGCCTATAAAACCCTGCATGACCTAGAAAACTACGAACTGCTCTCACGTTCGTAGGTGGTGGGAGTTTACTAATCGTATCGATCTTAGCCCTATCTACCTCAATGCCATCTCGCGAAATCTTGTGCCCTAGCACAATACCTTCAGTTACCATGAAATGGCACTTCTCCCAGTTCAGCATCAGATTAGTCTCCACACATCTAGCAAGCATCCTATCCAAATTCTGCAAACAATGATCGAACGAACTTCCAAACACTGAAAAATCGTCCATGAACACTTCCATGGAAGTCTCGATCATATCCTGAAATATAGCCACCATGCATCTCTGGAATGTGGCTGGAGCATTACATAACCCAAACGGCATACGGCGATACGCAAAGGTACCGTATGGGCATGTAAACGTGGTTTTCTCCTGATCCTCCGGTGCTATGGGGATCTGGAAATAACCTGAAAAACCATCAAGAAAACAGTAAAACTGTTGTCCTGACAACCGCTCCAACATCTGATCAATGAAAGGCAGTGGGAAATGATCTTTCCTAGTGGCATCATTCAGTCTCCTGTAATCGATGCATACTCTCCAACCAGTGACTGTCCTAGACGGAATCAACTCCTTCTTCTCATTCACAATGACAGTCATACCTCCCTTCTTGGGAACAACCTGTACCGGACTGACCCAAGCGGAATCTGAAATGGGATAGATCAATCCGGCATCTAAAAGCTTAAGAACCTCCTTCTTCACAACTTCAGACATGTTAGGATTTAGCCGTCGCTGTGGTTGGACCACCGGCTTGTAATCCTCCTCCATCAAAATGCGATGCGTACAAAACGAAGGGTGTATGCCCTTTATGTCCATCAACTTCCACGCAATCGCCTGCCTATTCGCCTTAAGCACCTCAATCAATCTCGACTTCTCCTCCTCCGTCAATGAAGATGAAATAATGACGGGCAAATCAGAATCACCATCCAGAAATGCATACTCCAAATGAGATGGCAACTCCTTAAGCTCTAGGGATGGTGGTGCCTCTACAGATGGTTTCTCAACCGGATCTGTACTCTCAAACACCTCAAAAGCAGTCGGGTACTCAGGAGGCTTACTAGCCAGACTGCTCGGAATGTGCTCAGAAGAAGCATCACTCTCAACAGTCTGGTTCTCCTCACCCAGGTCTTGATCTTTCAATAAATCAGATCCAGAAATGTAATCTAGACAACGATCTATGTAAGGAATGAAAGAATCAAGAAAATAAACTGAATCATCCTGACCGTTCGAATGCTTCATCGACTTCCTCACGTCGAATGTAACATTCTCCTCACCCACACGCAATGTAATCTTACCTTCAAACACATCTATCATTGCCTTAGCAGTGCGTAGGAAAGGACGTCCCATAATGAGCGGGACTCGGTCATCGGCCTCCATGTCCAGAATGACAAAATCCGCGGGGAATACAAACTTATCAACCTTCACCAAAACATTCTCCACAATTCCCCGTGGATACTTGACCGAACGATCAGCCAAAGTGATGCTCATGCGCGTCGGCGATGGGTCTCCAAGATCTAGCTTCTGATAAGTCGAATATGGCATCAAGTTAATGCTAGCACCCAAGTCGGCCAACGCGTGGTTCACAGAAGAACTACCAAATAAGCAAGGGATAGTAAAAACCCCTGGATCATCGAGCTTCTCGGGCAGTTTGTTCTGGACCAACGCAGAACATCGAGCTCCTAATGTGACTGTAGAAAGTGACTCCAGCTTCTTCTTGTTAGACAGAAGATCCTTCAAGAATTTAGCATATTTGGGCATATGCTGGAGTGCTTCTACAAACGGGAGGTTAATCTTAAGCTGCTTGAACATCTCTAAAAAATGTCCATACTCCTGTGCATACTTCTGCTGCAATGCACGTGCCGGATATGGTAGCCTACTTATATCAACCTCGGGAGTCCTCTTCTCTTCCATCTTCTTCTTCTCTGCCTCAACTCCCTTCTTCTCAACTGAAGACTCTCCTACTGGTGCTGTACTTGCTGGGCCTAGCCTCTGGTGCACCCTATCAGGAGTCTCCAACTCTATCTCCTCGTCTACCGGTTCCTCTACATCGACATCCGGTGACTTCTCCACCTCTTTCTCACCTCCACGACCACTTCTAGTCGTCACAGCCTTCACATGACCCTTCGGGTTTGCCTCAGTATTCCCTGAGAAGGATCCACCCTGCCTCTCATCCAACCTCTTCGCAATATCACCTACCGATCGCTGTAGGTCCAGAAATGCTGACTGTTGATTCCTCAGCAATGTATCATGCTCCTGAAGCTTCACCTGTGTGTGTTGATCCTTGGCAATCAACTGCTGTAGCATCTGCATCTGCTGCTTGAGCATGTCCTTCACTTCTGGGTCACCGCTGCTACTTGGACCCGCTCCTGAATTCTCATTCGCTGCCTGATTCTGACGTGGTTGATAGGAGTTGTTACCACGCCAGTTGTTGTTGGAGTTTCGCCAATTCGAGTTAGGATTCCAATTAGGATTGGGATTGGAATTGAAGTTGGAAGTGAAAGGCTTGTTCCAACCAGAATTAATGGAATCTAACTGCTCCTGATCAGTAATGGGGCACTCGGCAGTCGCATGTCCTCCTCGACATATCTCACACTTCTTCAGCTGTGTCTTCAGTTCCTTCATATCTCTCGCTAGAGACTCTATGGTAGCAGCAAGGCTAGTGTCAGGAGCGACCTGATAAACACCTCGAGCAACGGATGAGGTGTTGGTAGCCTTAGTGGTGGAGGATCTAGTGGATGGCTTCTGCTGCTGCTCGGCTCTAGCAAAACTCTCAAACATGTCAATACACTCATCTGTATCCTTCATCTCCATGATATGCCCTCCTGCAGCTGTATTGAACATGATTTGCTTCTCAAGTGTCAATCCATTGTAGAATTTCTCTACAAGTGCCCATTCAGAAAGTCCATGCTGTGGACATTTGCTAAGCAAAGTGTGGAATCGCTCCCAAGCTGTAGAGTAAGACTCATCGGGCTCCATATGAAAGGAATGGATTTGGTCCCTCAGACGAGCAGCCTTGGAAGGTGGAAAATATTTCTTCAGAAATTTCTTTCGAAGATCATCCCACGTGGTGATGGAGTTCTCAGGGAGGCTGTCGAACCAGGTGGATGCACGACTAGCAAGAGAGAATGGGAAAAGCTGTAAGCAGATGTTATCCTCAGAAACTCCATGGAGATTGAACGTGTTGCAGATCCTAGAAAAACGGGACAGATGTCCGGGAGCATCCTCATCATCAAGACCATTAAACTGAATGGAATTTGTGATAGCAGTCATGATGTAGGAAGGGAATTGCCAAGTAGCATCATTGGCAAACACGGGACGAGTGACCGGGTTGCGAACTCCGGTGAATCCATCGCAAGCTCGGTCGTGAACGGTGCGTCTCACTGGTGGTGGCATCTCCTCGGCCATGTCGAAGTAAACGGGTGAGATCGGGAAAGGTGAAATGGGTGTGTGTGAAGGTGAACTAGGTGTAGAACTAGAAGGTGAAAACAAAATCGGGGCAAGAACACGTACCTGGGAAAGACGACTCCTAAGGTTCGTGTGAAACTCTTGCTCCGGCTCTTCAAAAGCTAAAACTGGCGGTGGTCCTTGTGATCGAGTATGTGGCATGCACTGAAAACGATTACAAGTAAGGGAATTTAACAAACAAAACAAAGAAAAACCTAAAACATAATAAAAACCTAGCAACTAAAAGACAAGAAACGATTAAGGCAAATAAGAAAAAAAAGAAAAGACTCAAAACCTAAAATACTAAAAAATAAACAAAAATTAGACCTACTAATTCTTTCAATCACAATCTAAGCTAATTTCGCTATTGCCAAGTATCCCCGGCAACGGCGCCAAAAACTTGATGTCCTCGAAAGTGGTCTAAGAAAATAACTATAAAAACTAACCTAGACTCAACTTAATTACAACGAGTTAAAACCGAAAATCTTAAACTAAACCACTACAACAGGCAAGTGTACCTATCAATTGTAGAATAGCTAATGAAAGTCCGGATATCGAACCCACGAGACACTGACTTAACAAAACAAGATTAGAAAATGATTAAAACAAATAAAGGGGGGTTTTGAATAAAAAAAATGATAATTCAATTAAACTAATTACCCTAATTAAATTATAAAAGCAATTTAACTAATATTTAAACCCTAAAACAGATTAACGAATTTAATTAAAAGATATGGTTTATAATTTTAGAAAAACTTAACAAATGAGAAAACTCTACTTAGGTAGAATTCCTGTTTGTGATTATTGACACTATTGACTTTGTTTGATATGATGGAACTAGGATCTTAAGCAGCAATATATAAGTAATTTAATGGATTCTGGATCAATTACCAGATAAAACCAACTAAGAAAACCTAATATTGCAATAAATACACTAGTTAATTGAATCACCTCCCGGATTTTTCCAATAACACTTATGTACTCAAATGAACAAGTCACATTCCTGATTTTCTTATTCCAATACACCAAAGATGCAAGAAGTAATCTTAAAATGTTTAATTTGACACGAAATGACAATAACACTAAGTCTTTCAATTAATTAACCCTTCCGGGTAATTATCATGAAAACCCTAATGTTAAAGATCACCCGGCAAGTCTATCACCTTCCGGATTTCTAAACTTAGATACACAAAGAACCCTAAAAACATCAATTATATCTTTTCCTATGGCTAGTGATATCAAACAAACCATAAACTAGTCATAACACCAAGTCGATGACCTAATACGTGTCTAACACCGAAAGACATTCAATAAACACGTATGGAACATGATATAAACTGATATAATCAAGATTAGATATGCAAAACTCATCAAAATGACACAATAAGATCTGTTACAAAAGTGTTTTCCATCATAACTCAAAACAATAGTCAATAGTCATCATTAATCATTCAAACAATCATTCTAACCTAAGTAGAATCAAACTATTAGCCTACTAACATCATCATCAGTCAAGAAATCCCAGAAATATCATAACAAGATGAAATATAATACTGAAAATTAAGAACAATTGAGAACAAAGATTGACCAAGATGATATCACATGTAAACAAGGTCTTCTAGCCCTCCAATACTTCCCAAATGCCTCCTCAAGCTCCTGGATAGCTCTCCTGCTTCAAAAATGGTCGATAATGGTCCTTGAAACGGCTGGGGAGCGTCTCCTATTTAATCTCGCTTGAATCTTGACTTTTTTCAAATTTCAAACCTGTCGCGTACCGCGACAACTAATTCAAAATAACACCGCGTACCGCGGTGTACAAAATAAGCGGGAACCCCCGAAATCCTTCGCGTATCGCGAAGGTGAATTTCTTCCTCATAGCGTACCGCGATGACGTCATAATTATGAAAACTTGTCTTTTTCTCTTGATTTCAACCGGGGCTCGATTCCTTTGGGTTTCGAACTCGATTTCCGCTCATTTCATTCGACAAACCTGTAAAAACAATAAACATGTAAAAAGAATCTAAAAATAAACAAAAACGACATATTTACAACTTAAAATCAACTAAAAACTATTTAAAAACAAGATGTGTTTTACAACCCATCACCCTCCATCGGCACCCTTCATACAAACACCCTCCACCCATCGCCGCCCTCCACTTCGGCAGCCTCAACAGCGCCGATCGTCCCCCGTCGACACCCTCTACAGCGCCGCCATCCACTTCAGCAGCCTCGCGCTCGTCCACCGCCGCCCTATACAGCGCCGCATCCACCGCCTCAATCGCTCCCCTTCGTCGGCCCGAACCCTAGGGTCGTCACCTCCTTCGCTTGATGTCCTCTCTCCTTCCACGGTGATGGTGACAGCGGTGGTAGTTTGACGGTGATGGTGACAGCGGTGGTGGCACTCTGCTCGTCGCCTCAATTGAGCCATGGGACGGTGGGGCTGGGTGAACAAACACTGGGACAATGGGGTTAGGGTTGGGGGAAGAGCTTTTGAAAAAACTTGAAAAACAAACGCCACCTAAATCTCTTCTTGCAGATGTTTTGGCCAACTCTTCTGCAAAAGAGTTTCGCAAACATGGTCCGCAGACTGCAGACGTTTTCCCTCTGAAAAACAAACACCACCTAAGTGATTACTACGACTAAAGTGATAGCAAGCACTTGGTCTAACAACTTACAAGTTCAACAAATTCTCTTATATCTGTTTTTTTTTTTAATTTATTTTTATTGCATTTTTGTGATAAATTACGCACTAAAGTTTATTTTCAAGTAGAGGCAATGACGTTGTAAGAGGAAAACATGATAGGACTAGAATTTTAAGCTTTTGTTTATGTATTATTAAACGGACAAACACATACCTTTAAAATACTATTAATGTATGTATCTTCATTCACACAAAGAATCTAGTCAATATAATCAATCCAAGATTCAAATTTATGAAATCGGTTTAAAAGATTAACAATATGGTCTACTATGAAGTTGGTGGCATTATTGGTTTTTGTGATGGTGTGGCTTCTGATAGTGTCATGATAACAGGTCATGAATTCATGATATTAAGTTATAAACTACATTATTCTTGTAATAATTTCTTTAGAAAAAGCTATAACATAAAAGTAAAATACTATATTCTATTGTATTCAGTAACTAACCCTGAATAATAAAAGACAACATTCAAATAAACCAAATAAATCGCAAACAACAATGTGATTCGGCTAATCGAACGTGCTAGAAATGAATCTGATTGTATAAGTGATGAGATGATGGAAATTCAACCGATAAGATCATCATCAACAATGTGAATCATGATCAGTTCTAGTTTAATACAAACCAACAATTTTTAAATAACAAACCATCAAGTTAAACTATTTTGGCAAGCCCAACAGACACTTATCAACAACACAACTAGATTTGGTTGCCTTTTTTAAATAATTATTTTTTTTTCGTCTTCTTCTTTTTTTTTTTTTTTTTTTTTTTGTCAAAACCAGTTGAAGCAAACCATGGACATATATAATATTCTTATGATTATCAAAATATGAATTTTTTTTTTCATTTCAAATTGTTAAAACTTGTATTATATTTTAGTTCAAAATTTTTCTATTAAAATTAATGAATTTATTAGAAGATAAATTTGACTCTAAAAAGGTCAAAAGGCTGAAGAGTAATAAGGTGGTGAGTCTGGTATGGTCTGGTCCAGGGACAAAGATATGATTGTTCGTATACGCTAGTTTAATTCAGGACTTTTGTTGATATGGGTTGAGTTGTTTGTTTGATTCGGTTAGTGTGGATTTGGTCATCTTTGAAGCAAAGTAATGGGTGGTAGTGGTATACACCATCATATTATAAGGGGGTAAATTGAAATTTATTACTTTTTTTTTAGCTAAATTCCACCCTCCATTTTCTAAACAATTTCCACATGTCAAATATGGGACAAATTTATTATGTTAACCTACGTATGTATTTTTTTTTTTGAACGGCACGTATGTATTATTTTTACGATCTTAAATTCTAATACAATAACAAAGTACGTTGCGGTACATTTTGAGACCTTACATATGGATATGCAAGATTTTTTATTCATTTTTTATTTTTTTTTACATGTTTTATAGCTATATTCATATTCATAAATGTTACAACAAACTTACAATTTTTTTTAATCTTTCATAATTCATTTATTTGTGCTATTAAACTGTCTTCAAACTAATAGACTACTTCTTATCAGGGTTTGAACAAGACTTTCTATTTAAATTTTAAAAAACAAGACTTCTATTAAATAGACTAGATTCATTTTAGCAACAAATTAAAAGTTAGTTTATATATTTTAAAGGGTTATTGGATTTTAATACTCTCAACTTTCACCTATTGACCAGAAATACTCCATACTGAGGAAATGTTTACTGACACCCCCAACTTTCAACATACTTTCTTGTGGCACTTCCCGGTTAACGAAATTCAAACGGTGTTAATTTTTTGATGACATGGCACTGAGTTTTCAACCTCACCTGCTGATTTGGCTTTTTTTTTCGTTTTTTTGTTTTTTCTTTTACACACATGGCATCTTATAAACGAAGTCTTGAACCCTAATAGAGGAATCGGGTAAGGAAGGAATTGACTTTGGGTGAATTGCCATTCAGCCCCTCCATGTTTAGATATTTCTCAAATTTTATTTTTTTAAAGCTGAAACTTTAGATTTACAATTTGGCAACATTGATCCCTCAAGTTAAATGGTTTCTTTATCAGCAGGTGAGGTGGAAAACTCAGTGCCACATCATCAAAAAGTTAACACCATTTGAATTTCGTTAACCGGGGAGTGTCACAAGAAAGTATGTTGAAAGTTGGGGGTGTCAGTAAACATTTCCTCAGTAGGAAGTATTTTCGGCCAATAGGTGAAAGTTTGGAGTATTATAATCCAATAACTCTATTTCAAATAGGCGATAAAATCAAATCAAAAAAGTTATATATATATATATATATATATATATATATATATATATATATATATATATTGCTTATTTGATATAAAAAAGATGGTGACCACAAACCAAATAATAATAAGAGGCTGTAATTGTTATATTTAAAGTTTACATATATTTTAGGATTTTCTAATATTTGAATTCTTAATTTAATTTCAAGACGGTTTTATTCTAAGTATATATTAAATTAAACATGTTTTTAGTTTTAAATATTTGACATCCTCATTTATAGTTTACTAGTCTATTACCCGTGTGAACACACGGATTAAATATATTAAACAATTAATAATAAAAATTTTAAAAATAATAAATGATGACATTTTTATATAAAATGATTAAATTATGTATTAATAATTACTTTAGATCATAAAACAATAATCATAATTTTTAATAACAATAGTAATATCTTTAACATTCTTGATTTGTAAGATATTTGAACTACCTAAAGTTAAAAATTTAATTAGTTAATTTTCTATTAAAAATAACTATTTTAAACTAAGATGAGAAAATAATATTTTTGTAATTATTAAAGTTAAAGAACATAATTTGAAATTACCGTTAAACATAGAAGACAAAAAAAACTGTAACTTTTATCATCATTTACATATTTTTCTGCTTATATTTTATTTTTTTGAAATAATTTTTTTAAGAATTTTTCTTTGTAAAACTATTATTTTGTAAAAATAACAAATTGAAATATTTCTGATTTTTTAAAAATTTGATAATTATGAAAAAATTTATTTTATAAACTTTTTAAAATATATTTTATAATAAAATGATTCGATTTAAATATATAAAAACTTTTTTTAAATTTTCAAAATAAAAATAATATCATTAGTTATTATTATTATTATAAATATTTAATAAGATAGAAAATATAATTTATTTAATAGGAGAGATACATAATTTGAAATTACAGTTAAACATACAAGACAAAAAAAACTGTAACTTTTATCATCATTTACATATTTTTCTGCTTAAATTTTATTTTTTTGAAATTTTTTTTTAAGAATTTTTCTTTGTAAAACTATTATTTTGTAAAACTAACAAATTGAAATATTTTTATTTTTTTAAAAATTGATATTTATGAAAAAATATAATTTATAAACTTTTTAAAATATATTTTATAATAAAATGATTCGATTTAAATATATAAAATTTATTTTTAAATTTGAAAAATAAAAATAATATAATTAGTTATTATTATTATTATTATAAATATTTAATAAGATAGAAAATATTATTTATTTAATAGGAGAGATACATAATTTGAAATTAACGTTTAAATACAAGATAAAAAAAACTGTAAATTTTATCATCATTTACATATTTTTCTGCTTATATTTTATTTTTTTGAAATAATTCTTCTAAAAACTTTTCTTTGTAAAACTATTATTTAGTAAAAATAACAAATTGAAATATTTCTTATTTTTTAAAAATTTGATATTTATGAAAAAATATATTTTATAAACATTTTAAAATATATTCTATAATAAAATGATTCGATTTAAATAGATAAAAACTATTTTTAAATTTTCAAAATAAAAATAAAATCATTAGTTATTATTATTATTATAAATATTTAATAAGATAGAAAATATAATTTATTTAATAGGAGAGATACATAATTTGAAATTACAGTTAAACATACAAGACAAAAAAAACTGTAACTTTTATAATCATTTACATATTTTTCTGCTCATATTTTATTTTTTTGAAATAATTTTTTTAAGAATTTTTCTTTGTAAAACTATTAATTTGTAAAAATAACAAATTGAAATATTTTTTATTTTTTAAAAAAATGATATTTTCAATTTATGAAAAAATATTTTTTATAAACTTTTTAAAATATATTTTATAATAAAATGATTCGATTTAAATATATAAAAACTATTTTTAAATTTTCAAAATAAAAATAATATCATTAGTTATTATTATTATAATTATTATTATTATTATAAATATTTAGTAAGATATAAATATTATTTATTTAATAGGAGAGATACATAATTTGAAATTACCGTTAAACATAGAAGACAAAAAAAAACTGTAACCTTTATCATCATTTACATATTTTTCTGCTTATATTTTATTTATTTAAAATAATTTTTTTAAGAATTTTTCTTTGTAAAACTATTATTTTGTAAAAATAAAAAATTGAAATATTTCTTATTTTTTAAAAAATTGATATTTATGAAAAAATATATTTTATAAACTTTTTAAAATATTTTTTATAATAAAATGATTCGATTTAAATATATAAAAATTATTTTTAAATTTGCAAAATAAAAATAATATCATTAGTTATTATTATTATAATTATTATTATTATTATAAATATTTAATAAGATATAAAATATTATTTATTTAATAGGAGAGATACATAATTTGAAATTACCGTTAAACATAAAAGACAAAAAAAACTGTAACTTTCATCATCATTTACATATTTTTCTTGTTATATTTTATTTATTTAAAATAATTTTTTTTAAGAATTTTTCTTTGTAAAACTATTATTTTGTAAAAATCACAAATTGAAATATTTCTTATTTTTTAAAAAAATGATATTTATGAAAAAATATATTTTATAAACTTTTTAAAATATATTTTATAATAAAATGATTCGATTTAAATATATAAAAACTATTTTTAAATTTGCAAAATAAAAATAATATCATTAGTTATTATTATTATTATAAATATTTAATAAGATAGAAAATATAATTTATTTAATAGGAGAGATACATAATTTGAAATTACCGTTAATCATACAAGACAAAAAAAACTGTAACTTTTATCATAATTTACATATTTTTCTGCTTATATTTTATTTTTTTGAAATAATTTTTTAAAGAATTTTTCTTTGTAAAAATAACAAATTGAAATATTTCTTATTTTTTAAAAATTTGATATTTAGGAAAAAATATATTTTATAAACTTTTTAAAATATATTTTATAATAAAATGATTCAATTTAAATATATAAAAACTATTTTTAAATTTGCAAAATAAAAATAATATCATTAGTTATTATTATTATTATTATTATAAATATTTAATAAGATAGAAAATATAATTTATTTAATAGGAGAGATACATAATTTGAAATTATCGTTAAACATAGAAGACAAAAAAAACTGTAACTTTTATCATTATTTACATATTTTTTTGTTTATATTTTATTTTTTTGAAATAATTTTTTTAAGAATTTTTCTTTGTAAAACTATTATTTTGTAAAAATAACAAATTGAAATGTTTCTTATTTTTTGAAAATTTGATATTTATGAAAAAATATATTTTATAAACTTTTTAAAATATATTTTATTATAAAATGATTCGATTTACATATATAAAAACTATTTTTAAATTTGCAAAATAAAAATTATATCATTAGTTATTATTATTATTATAAATATTTAATAAGATAGAAAATATAATTTATTTAATAGAAGAGATAATATAATGTATTTAATAAGAGATAATTAAATATGTGCATAAAAATTTGACAAGTGGCATTATGACTTTAGAATGTGACATGTGGCAAATAAACATTTTTGTTTATTAGAATAGATAGATTAGTTTTATACTACTAAAGTTGTTTTAATATCAAATATGCATAAAAAGTAAAAAGTATGTTAAAGTTAAAGTTTATTATACTTTATAAGGGTTGTTTAATTTTCACTTGGACACATGCTAAAAAATATTCAATTCATATATCAATCATTTCTAAAATATTAATAATCTCGTTTAAAATTTTTATCCTATTGAAACTGCATTTAAAAATAATAAAATATAAAACTAAATTTGTGTTAGAATTTCGCAAACTACATACATTAGGATGTAAATCCTTACCATAAATTTAAATGTTTTGATAATCATGTAAGTTAGGGCTTTATCAAATGACTTCGAATTCTATTGCAAGAGGTTTTGAGTTCAAATGTCTATACGAGTAATTGTTTTTTAATGAATAGAAGGTTTTCAATATGAGTTTTTTTTAAATAATGATATTGTTGTATTGATTTAATGGTTAGAAAAATATAAGTTGGGGTTTATGTCATGTGCGATGAAAGTGAACCGTTAATTAAACTGTCGTTTTCCCTGGTCACCGGCTTCATGTCTTCAGCCATCGTTTGATTCCTTCTAGAGCATGTCAAATGACGAATAGGCCCTCCTCATTTTGTCAAGTTTCAACTATATATTTTCACTTTGAACGCTCAAAGTCAAAATAAGCAAATAAATGTCACTTAAATAACTACCTAGCTTCTAATATCACTTTTAAATTACACCACATGAGTATTTCTATATATATTTATTAAAGTTTCACACGTTATTATATATATATATATATATATGTGTGTGTGTGTGTGTGTGTTTCATTTATCTTGGTAAATTTTGAAAAATAAAAATATTTATAAAAAAATTACTAATTATTGAAACACTTAGTAAAAGTTGTTTGACTTTAAAAGACAAAAAAAAAAACTTTTAAAGACTTAATTGGAATACTTGAGAAACTTGGTTACCATTTTACAAAGTTTTTTATGAACTTTACAATTTATCCACTATATTATACATAAACTATTTTTCTACATAAATTTATTTCATTACTTTGAAAAATAAAAATAATCATGTGTTTTGTCGACTGATAGTAACATAATGGTATTGTATAATACGTGGTTGACACTCACTAACACACATTAGTATTATCATATAATTATCTTTTATTTATGTTTTAATCTTCAGAACTGAGTGTTGTAACTTTATATGTTTCTTGTCACTTATGCAACACAAATGTAAAAGTTCTAATCGCATTGTCCCACTGCAATGTTACATCTTAGCTTTCTATACGTTAAATTCAATGCTCCCCGTGTACAATAATAACTATTACAAAACCCTACGTTTTTTATTTAATAAATAACTCATAAAGTGGCAAAAGTGTATTTAAAACCTTAAAGCTTTATGACTCTATTTTAAAACAAACGAGTTATATATTGTTATTTAGGTAAGCAAATCTATAATGATACTTATTCATCGGAAATTAAAAATTAACGAAAGTTGTATTTCAAATCAAGTAAACTCAATCTCCAAATTTTTCAGGGTACCACATAAAATAAATTTGTGGCTGTGATAATTTTAATCATCGTTTCGTGCCCATGTGATAATTTTTATCTTAGCGGGGTGGGATTCATTAACAACATAATAAAAATATCATTAAAAAAAGACAATTGATAGCACGACAATAATTTATAAGAAATAAATAAAATCATGTGTAATACTGTAATTATGTATGGGGATGTGATAATTATTCTTATTTTTTTCAAAAGCAACTATTGTTTGCTGACATGTCTTCGAAGAAAAGTTCATGCATCAACCACATCATCTATATCTCATAAATCCAAAAGGAAACCTATCACTATGATAAAACCTCTCAGAGTCATGATTAGAATATGAGAACTAAAGAAGCCGAAGCTATATCTCTCATTATTCATACCATTTAACCATAAGACGGTTGTTTAATAATTAATTATATAGTGGAAGAAAATGCCATATGGACTAGCATTTTGGATTTTGTTAATTATACTTTTTTTTAATGGCGAAAGTCTCAATCGTGTAAGCCCACTGTTTCCAGGCCATGTCACCAAGATTGAGTTATTTAGACCCCATTCAGACTTCTATTTCACTGTGGGAGGGTTTTGAACACAAGACCTTTCATTTAAAAGAATCCTGGAGTACCGGCAATGACTAATTGGTTGTTGATTATACTTAGAACGTGGAACGAGGGAGATAAATGATAATGAATTATTGGTAGGCATTTGTTGAATTGAGGGCCCCTACAAGCAAACAAAACGCATAGAAACACAAACATACACATAAATTACAAAGGATTTATTAATGTACATTAATTAATAATTAATGAAAAAGCTAATCGCTTTAATTGATCTCCCAAATTACCTTTCCAGAGCGTGTGTATTATATTATAATTATAATATCATAATATAATAATTAGATGGAAAATTGATATTCATCCCGATAAAATATATTGTTGGGTTGGTCCGTAAGATTTATGTGCATAAAATATTTATATCAATATTTTGGCGCAAATAAAATCCCTTTGGTTTGTTCCATCGAGTTTTATACAAACACTATCTCAAAACTGTTAATATTATATATGATTACTTACGTTAGTTTTTCAACTATCGCTTCTAAGTCCGTATGTTATTAACTATAAATTATTCAATGGAAGATTGACCATTTATGACGTAGATGACACGTAAACGTTATATAGCAGTTCACTTTTATCATTTAACGTCACTTTATACGTGTAATGATGGGAGACTTGATAGTGTTTGACCATAAGTTGTTGTTTTTCACTGCTAAGTTATTGTTGATATTGTTATTATTATTATATAACTAACATAAATATGAGAATGAGGAGTGTTATTGAAAGGCCAAGAGATACCTAAATATTCTTTTTGTCAATTAAAAACCAACAATAGTAACTCTTGTTGTGTTACTCGTCTAAGCCTTCTTATACGCCTTCTTTTATGCATGTGATGCCCCCATCATCGAAGCCATTGATCTTGCTTGATTAACATTTCAAATCATTTACCTAGACTTTGTACCAATTTTTGTATTTGAATTTGATCAAAATTTTGCATTTTTTGGCATCTGAATTTCATAACATTAGACTATGTGTAGTGATCATAAGTGAGTGATAGAAAAGTAATGTCATGTAGAAATAACACAATCAATCTAGTGATCGTGATAAAGATGCGTAATGATGTTTGTGTAAATAATGAGACTTAATTTACAGAGAGAAAATAATATTCTATATAAATAAAACAACTAAACTTGTTTCCATGCTTGTGAAGTCGTGATCACTATAACTTAGAGGGGCTATAATGCCCCATCAAACATAAAGGTGGTATTAGAGGCATGATAGAGTGTCACATGAGTATTATCACGTCTTATTGCATAGAATTTTATCATAACCAAATGCTTTCGGACAACGTCTTCATAACAATCATATGACATCACGTCTCATTACACTTGATCTTACCATCACCAAACGCCTATAAACAACGCCTCCATAGCTACCATCCAAACACGTTGAAGTTATGAGGTCATCCATTTTAAGGTGTTGGGATCCTCTTATCCCCCATAAACTTACACAATGATTTTTGGACTTTCAATCTTGTTTAAACCCAAATCTTATAATATATACATCATTTAAAAAAACAATATTGTAGCATAATATCTAAGAGAAACTTCCCCTTTCCGCTTATTTTTATTATTATATTATTATTTTTTTATTTATTTTTTAACTCAGTTGTCACCAAATCCTTTATTTATTAATTGTGGTGCAGTAAACATATAATAAGTTCTTCCTTTCCAACAAATGCTGCTTAATTCTTAAATATTTATTTATTTATTTATTCAGACAAAGGGAGTACTTCTTGTCTTTTTTTTCTTTTGTGATCTTCTGTGTTGTTTATGAACTTTCATCCTTAGATAAATTCACGAATTTTGACGTACAAAGCTTCACTGGGTCGAGCTTGCATTGTCTCGACTCGGGTTTGCATTTCAATCAACATGTTTGCTGGTGTCATTCCTACTTCTTGAGCTTTCAAATTATTGAATTCGATTAGGATTTTTGCTGTATAGGAACTAAATTTCGTTTATTTTGATGATCGTTTTACTGCAACGAAAGAATTGCCGATTTTCCGGCGGATTTGCCGGAGCTCCGACGAGGGTTTTAGCTACAAAGATAAAACTTGAAGTTTTGTCTTACAAATGTGGAATTTGAGCAGTTTATATACATAGAAAGATAGAGATACAGGGAGAACAAAATGTTCAAGTCTACGAGATGGAGGAGCGACAAGAACAAGATCAAAGCTGAATTTATACTGCAGTTTCATGCAACTCAGGTGATTTTATCCTCATAGAAGTAAAATATAGGTGTAAATCCATATAAAAAGATTGATTGAATCATTGCATATAATGTGTTTGATGAATTGTTTCAGTCTTTCAGAGATGAATTTTTGAGGTTATGTTCTCTCAGGCATTCTTCTTCTCCAAAAAAAAAAAAAACTAATTATTATAATCAAGAATTTAATAACAATGAAAAATTTCATCTTCAGGTTTCAAAAAGAGAAGGCAATTAAGGGTGTTCATTTCTTGCATCTCTAAGGGTTAATTGCATGTGTGTGAATTGGGTTAGGAGTGCGTTTTCTTTCCCATTCTATGATTACAATTAGGAGATCTGATGCATAAATCATAATTAATGAAATTTACAAAACTGGGATTATGATCCAGCTTCTGCAAATTGATGAAACTTATTTTTTCTGAAATGGGGTCAAAATCATTTGGTTTGAGAGGGTGTAAACATTAAAATACATGATGATTATAATTAATTGTTACATTTTCTAGGCGGCAATTGTGGATAAAGATTTATCATTTTGGTGGTTGCAAGCTTCTTATACTCGGATTATTGTTTATGTATGTAGCTGGCACCAAATGGAGGAGATGCTTTGACAATAGCTGTGATTCCTGGTGATGTTGGAAAGCCAACAACAAGATTAGAGAAAACTAAAGTTAAAGACGGATGTTGCTATTGGGATAAACCACATTCTGAAACTGTGAAATTTACTCGGGATCAGAAAACTGGAAAAATCAATGAGAAGATCTATCATTTTGTTGTGGCTACGGTACAAATTATTTCAAATTCATTTGATTTGTGTCTGTGCTTCCAAATCAAGAAGCTTAATTGAAAATTAGTTCTATTTTCATGAGTTTTTGTTCATTTTGTAGGGTTCTTTGATTTATGGTGTTGTTGGAGAAGTTTCTCTTGATTTTTCATGTTATGCAGAGGCAACTAAGCCTTCTTCTGTTTCCCTGCCTCTCAAAAATGCAAAATACACAAGTTTATTGCATGTTAGTCCATTATTTTTCATTTCTTTAAATTTATGAGAGGATTCTTTTCTTTAAGTTTAATGGTTGTAGATATTGTTTGTATTAGGTATCAGTTCAAAGGGTGCAAGATGAAAGGTAAGAACAGATTTCGTGATATTTTACTTGATTAAGCTTTTTTCACTTTTCAGAATGTTCACTGAGTCATAAAAACTTATAGGGAGGCTAATGCAAGTGAAAATATGAACGAAGACAAAAAGAATGCGAGGGCAGAATTCAGTAATGGTGATATAAAAGGAAGCATTCAAAACAATCCTTTTGAAGTATGCTCTTTTTCACCTTTTTAACAACTATATACAAAGCAATTTTTTTAAAAATAATAGTTGTTCATATGTGTTTTTATCTTTAATCAGGATCACCAGGTTGTTAGTGATAAAATTATCAGAGATAATGTGACATCCATTGGATCGGATATCACACTTTCAGGTTCTGATAGCAGCTCGGGACTTGATACCCCACGAGAATCTGAATCTAAGAACATTAAATTGGCTCATGAAACCTCAACAATAACAACAACAAAAACAACAACAACAACGTCAACAACTTATGAAGAACAACATCAAAGATCATCATTACAATGGGAATGGTTAGATGGTTCAGTTCATGATTCAAGTACAGATGATTCATCTGTGATCAGTTCAAGGGAAACCCTCTTAAGAGACACATCTGAGGATGTCATCAAAAACCTCAAGGGTGAACTCGTACTTTTAGCCAGGCAAGCTGAGGTGTCAGAAATGGAATTACAAACCCTTCGTAAGCAAGTTGTGAAGGAGAGCAATAGGGGTTTTGATCTTTCAAAAGAAGTAGCTGCTCTTAAGAAAGAGAGAAATGAATTGAATGAAAAGTGTGAAAAGATGAAAGCTAAAGTCAAAGTCAATAGCAATTTGATAACCGAGGGACGGGATCCATGGGCTATTGTAGATGAGCTGAAACAAGAATTGAATTATGAAAAGGATTTGAATTCCAATCTAAGGTTACAACTTCAAAAAACACAAGAATCAAATGCAGAGTTGATTCTTGCTGTTCGGGACTTAGATGAGTTGCTTGTGTCAATGTCAAAGCTTTCTATTGCTCCAAAGGTGCAAGAAGTCAACTCTAAGTCTGAGACAGATGTTGATGAAGATCAAAAGGCTTTAGAAGAGATTGTTAAAGAACATAGTGGGATCAAAGATGCGTATCTACAAGAGCAAAAGATAATCGATCTTTATAACGAAATAGAACTGTATAAGCGAGAGAAAGATGAGCTACAAATGCAAATGGAGCAGATTGCTCTTGATAATGAGACTCTAACGCAGGAAAACCATGACATATCTTACAAGCTGGAACAAAGTCAACTTCAAGAGCAGTTAAAGATGCAATATGAATGCTCAACATCTAATGCCACTGTAAATGAACTCAAATCCCAGATAGAAAACTTAAACAATGAGTTCATATTGAAATCAAAAGAATTATCAGAATCGGTTCTTGCAATTAAAGAACTCGAATCCCATATCAAGAATTTGGAAGAAGATTTGGATAATCAAGCTCACGGGTTTGAAGCGGATATGGAAGATTTAGTTCGTGCAAAAGTTGAGCAGGAGCAGAGAGCCATTCATGCAGAGGAGAATTTAAGAAAAGTCAAACTACAAGGTGCTAGTACAGCTGGTAAACTTCAAGAGGAATTTAAAAAATTATCAACAGAAATGGCATTGGCTTTTCAAGAAAACGAAAATGCAGCTATGAAAGCCATTGATGCATCCAATCAACTCAGGATAGAGAAAAAGCATCTTGAAGATATGGTCAAGAAAGTCAAAGAAGAGTTTGACTTTCTTTGGGAACAATATGAAGTCAAATTGGTTGATCTTTCAAACCGAATAAGTCTAAAGTCCAAACATTTAGAGGAGATGGAGAAGCAGATTGAAAACTTATCTCATGAGCTCAAACATCAAAAAACAAACTATAATTCCAAAATTCAGAATCTTGTTGATGAAAGAAACGATCTTGAAAATGAGCTTTGTTTGGTGAAGATGGAACTGGAGAGTTCAAAGAAGGAGTTGAGAAATGTTATTAATGATAAGGACAATGAAGTTGAAAGGCTGCTATCAGAGACTGAAAGATTAACATCCAGATGCAATGACATGAAACAGTTCTTTAAAGAGAGTGAATTGGAGAAAGAAAATCTGAAAAAACAGGTATCTCAACTTAAAGGTGATCTCAAGAAGAAAAATGAAGCAATTTGTAGCAAAGAAAGAAAGATTAAAGAGGGAAGCAAACTGACTCCAAGATATAATAATACTGTCCCTGTTTCTCCAAGCCCAAAAGAGGTCAACAATATGAAGGACATTATCAAACTACTTGAGGTGCGTATCCTTGCTCATGCCCATAATAATTTGCCCATTTTTTAAAAACAGGCTATCAATAAATTATGCAGTATTTATAATTATAAAAGAACTTTACATTATTAATCTAAATCTTTTAGTAAAATGATTTTGGTGGTTGGATTACTTTCAACCAGTTTGACCCATTCCCAGGATAGCTTTTTCTTAACCTTAAAAGATAAATCACAAATCCAACTTGATTCATTCTTAAGTAAATGTGTTAAAATTACAAACTCTAAATCAACGTCTATTTAGGATAGGGCATTTGTTAAGTAGTCAAATACTTTCTAGTCAAAAGTTGCAATTTTCATGACAAAATGGACTAAATTTCTCTCTTTTCATTGTTGGGTTAGATACTTAGATGGTATGGTGCTAATTTTGTAACTTCTTTAAAACCAGGGTCAAATAAAGCTCAAGGAAACTGCATTAGAATGCTCTGAAGCTTCGTTTCAAGAAAAAGAAAAAGATTTTAAAAATAAAATTGAAGAGTTGGAAAGCCAATTGGAGGTTCTTGATCAAAAAGTTAAAAATTCTCAGGTAACGTAAAGATCAATTTTATTTTCAACATCAAAATGCCCTGCAACTATCTTTTTGACATAACTGGTTATTCATCTTTAACTAACAGGTATCTACAGCTCAAAATATAAACTCTTCAACCACAAGGTACATACATATTAACTAAAGATTTAATTATATGTTTTAAATTTCATTTCTTTTTGTTTTGAACATGTTCATAAATGAGACCAATTATCCCAATCTTCATTTAAATGTTAAAGTGCAAAAATATAGTTGACGTTAGAAACTGATATCTTGTCTCATTGCTGTAGTGATGAAGCCATTAAAACCGAGATTAGGAAGATGAGAGATCAAGAAATTTGTGAGGTATCATTGAACGAAATGGAATTGTTAAATAAAATTAGGTCCATGGAAATTGAGTTGAAGGAAATGCAAGAAAGATATTCAGAAATAAGTCTAAAGTTTGCAGAGGTAGAGGGTGAAAGGCAACAACTAGTTATGACCTTAAGAAATCTGAAGAACACAAAGAAATAATGGTGATGGTACACGTTATCTGCATACAAACAAACAAGGTATTGATAGGATCTCACTCATAAAATAGGGCCTGCATCATACAAAATATGTAAATTGTTATAAAATATAAGTGGTTCTTTTTCTTTCCTTTTTTTTTTTTTTTGCTTGTACCCTTTATATTAGTTTGCTAAGTTTCCCAACAATTTATATATGATTTTGTTCTACTTTCATCAGATTATGTTTTGAAGGTACACATGAGTTAAGTCAATGGGGTGTAAACGAGCCGAGCCGAGCCCAAGCTTGTGGCTCATTTAGGCAAAATAGGGCTTGAGCTCGAGCTCTGCTCATTAAGAGTTTTATTTTCAAGGCTCGACTTAGAAAGTTTTTAGGCTCGAGCACGGCTCGTTTATATTTTAATTATTTAATTTATTTACTTTAATTACTAATTTAATATATATTTATAATTTTACTTTCCAAATTTCACATAAAATATAAAATTTAAATATATCTATCATAATTTTATATATAAAAATAATTAATTTTATAAAGATACACTTAATATGATAAATAAAAGTTATAAAAATAAAAAAGCTTGTTTAGGCTCACGAGCTGGCTCGGGCTCGGGCTCTTTAGGCTCGGCTCATTCGAGCTTTTTACCGATCCGATTCAGGTATTTCACGAGTCGGTTTGATTCGTTTAATACGCTAATAGTCATCGTTGGCAGGGCCCTTAAGTTGTAAAGGTGATGGGTGAAGAGTGTAGCTCTCTATGCTTAATTTTTATTTATTTATTTTTTATTGAGTAAAAGATGAGAAGGCATGGAGCTAAAAACCTGTGAAGGTTTCAACAATACCTTGTCTGTTTGATAAGGTTTCAGGCTTATAGTTGCTTCTCTTTTTGGATCTGTCACCGTCTCTCACTCTCTTTTTGCTCCAATACCTTGCCTGTTTGATAATTATTATTAAATTTTAAAGTTTGATGTAAAACTGCAATAGTTAAAGCTGAAATTTTACTTTATAAGTCATGACAAAAATCAAGATGATAGAATTTAACAATTGAATATTCATAGAGAGAGGGTGTATGCAAGAAGGCTGAGTTGTGGGTAAAATGTGTTATTAGGATGCATATGGGAATGATTGTTAAAAAATAACTGATGTGGCATAGTGATTAGAATGCATGTCAAAAAGACTTCCCTTTACATTACGGATAGTCTAAACATTGTTTCTTGTTAACAATTCTTTAATGTTATTTTTTATAGTTTCTTATTTTCTTTTTCTTTTTCAAGTACTTGTATGTTGTTATTTTACCAACATATTAATTGTATTTGATCGAGCCTTAACCTCCAATTTTCTCCCATTTGACTATAAGAGTATTAGATAAAATATGTAAGTTAAGATCTATTATAGATACCATAATGTAACTCACAAAGTTTTTTTATGTAACTCATACAATGTACATATTTGTAGCATATATATAATAACATAAGCTAAATAATATATATTTTTCTTTTTGTTTACATTTATAACCTTATAATAAAAGGAAATAAAAAACAAAATTAAATGGTAATAACTGTGATTAGTTTTTATGGTTTCTCCTAAATAATGGTTTTCTATTGAACCCTACCTACATACACACAAGGTTAAAATCACATCTGTTACACAAGTTGGAAAAATAAGATATTATAAAATATAAATACATATCTAGGTTGGAGGATAAACCTTGATTTGTTCACAATTGCCAATCAAGTCCTTTAATTTGTAAAAAATTACCAATCAAGACTCTTAATTTATTGACAAAGCCATCAACAAAATAGACAGGAGAGACTTGATTGACAATTTTTTACAAATTAAGTGACAAAATTAACAATAAATATTACTTAAAAACTAAACAAACAAATTTATATACATACATGGACTATTTTGATGGTTTACTCTATATAATTATAACAAAAGTATTTCTTGCAAGACTCAACAAGTCACTTGAGAGGTTTTCGTACCAAGAATGGTTCCTGAGTTGCAAACTAAAATGCATGGAAGACACCAGAGTTCGAATTTATTTCGAACACACCAGAGTTTATAAGTACATAGTTAATAATTTCCGACAGTTTTTTATTCATTTATTGTTCCTGTTCAAGTAAATACTTTAGGTGTTTACATACGGGTCCGGTTATTCTCACATCTATCTCACGCCCTCCACATTCTTTATATGTCTTGTATAGGGAGCAAGAGATTCTCGTGAGTCTATATATGTAAATTATAGTATAGAAAGAACTTCCCCCAACCAGTAATTAAAGGATCTGCCGGCTATCCAATCAAGACTAGACATTACATTAGTAGTAGAAAGGAATCGGAAAATATTGCTTCGACCATTAGAATCTTTCTTTTCAATTTGGATTCTTTTCATTTTGTATTCAAATATTTCTTTACAAAATCTCCAGAACGGATGTTTAGAATCAACCAAGTATTAACAGTCTCCTTATTCTGATGGATAAAATTTGGTTGAGTTATATCAGCAGAACATGTGACACCCCGTAATTTCCAGGTCAGCTTTGATTTTATTTAAATGTTTATTTAAATGATTTTGTACACGTGGCACTAGAATTAGATTAATTTAGTGTGACACGTGGCACGACAGTACGAACATTGGTACACAATTAGATTAATTTAGTTGAGTTCTCATACAACAACAGCTACCACACTAGCATACAAGCTGCACCATTTGAGGCACTTTACGGACGTAAGTGTCGATCACCCATCTGCTGGGCGGAAGTTGGAGACAGCCAACTACCGGTCCCGAACTTGTGCACGAAACGACTGAGAAGATCGTGCAAATACGTAAACGAATGGCAGCAGCTCGGGACAGACAGAAAAGCTATGCTGACAAACGACGCAAACCGCTAGAATTCCAAGTGGGAGACAGAGTGTTACTCAAGGTCTCGCCCTGGAAAGGAGTCATTCGGTTTGGCAAACGAGGAAAGTTGAACCCTCGTTACATTGGACCTTTCGAGATCACGAAACGCATAGGCCCGGTGGCCTACGAGCTGAACCTGCCAGACGAGCTGAGCAGCATGCACAACGTATTTCACATCTCAAACCTCAAGAAGTGTTTATCTGATGAAACGCTTGTTATACCTCTTGAGGAGATACAGATCGACGAACAATTGAACTTCGTTGAGGAACCGATGGAGATTATGGACCGGGAAACCAAGAAGCTCAAACTCAGCAAGATACCAATTGCGAAAGTGCGATGGAATTCGCGACGAGGACCGGAATTCACGTGGGAACGTGAAGACCAGATGAAACAAAAATACCCACACCTGTTCGCGGAACAGACAAACACTGGCAACGCAAGTTGAATTTCGGGACGAAATTCTTTCTTACAAGGGGAGGATGTGACACCCCGTAATTTCCATGTCAGCTTTGATTTTATTTAAATGTTTATTTAAATGATTTTGTACACGTGACACTAGAATTAGATTAATTTATTGTGACACGTGGCACGACAGTACTAGCATTGGTACACAACTAGATAATTCGAAGAATTATCGACAAACACCACACACGTGTCAAAACACACGAACGTTGGTGAACGTCTAGAACATTGTGTAACACAACACTCGAAACCCCACGAAACACTCACACATTGAACTTGAAAGTTCAAACAAGGCCAAATGATAATTCGTAAACGTGAAAACGGCGACGAACGGATCAAACCCATTAAACTAGGCCTATTGGGCTCTTCGGGGGCCCATCGCGGTACGCGATGGCCCAACAGAAGCCCTATCGCGATACACGACGAGTTTCGGGAAATTTGAATCCCGAAATCCATCGCGGTACGTGAAGAATCTTTTTGGCCCCTCTCCGCGGTACGCGACGACATCCAGACGCCAAATCTTTATAAAACCAAGACCATTATGGCTAGTCTACTCTTTTTCATCATTTCTCTCGACCCAACACGCCAACCCTCGGTTATTCTCCGGCATTTGCACCTGCAACCTTCATTTGGAAGCCATAGAAGCCATATTTGGAGCTTGAGAAACACAAGGAAGCTTTGGGAAGGGTTGAAAGAAGTTTCTAGAGCACTCACACCATCTTCCTCACCTTGTAGTTGCACAAGTTTGATAGTCCCGAAGCTCCAGGAGCTGTTGAGTCCCTATCTCGACCATTTGAAGCTTTCAAAGGTAGTTTCCTTGAACCACATGCACTTTCCTCACATCTACACTCACATGCAATGGGTGAAACCCACATGCAAGCACCCATAGTGCACATACACGAGATTATGTTATGGGTTTGTTGATTTTAATGTGTTTTATGATGATCTAGGATGATTAGAATGCATCTTATGATGATCCATGATGATGTGTATGTATAGAATGCATGATTTGGTCTTGATATGGTGAAAAACCCACATGCATGTATGATCCATGGCATGTGGGATGATTTTTAATATTTAGATATATATCTTGATGATATTGGAAGATGATTTCATGATTAGATGATGTTGAAATGGGTCAAAATGTGATTATTGATAAACTTGCCATTAATAGTAACTTTTTACTTATGAATTGCTATTTAGATGTTATTAGGATGATGATGATGTTTAGAATGTTATTTGGATTGGATTATAGTCATTTTTGAGATAATTACTGTCACACCCCGAGCCGGCGGGATAGGATCGGTTGTCCCGACGGGCGGAAGGTTCCCGGGGCGCGATATCGTGAGTGATAATCATGATGATCAGATTGTTTACATTGCACATGATATAACTGAGAAATGATAAATATAATAGAATTACAAAGTTAAATTACATCAGTATTGTTTATAATTTAACAATGTAAATCTACCATTAACATCATAAATTTCTATCTTGTATTTATACAAGATATACAAAATAGTTTGTATAATGATGTCTTCGACAATATGCAGGTCCAAAATACTAAGTCTTCTATCTGAAGTCCTAGTCCAAAAGGAATAACTCCTTAGTTGACCTGTTCGTCACCTGAGAAGTCACGCAAAAATCAAGTCAACACATGGTTGGTGAGTTCATATAGTTTAATAAATGAAAGTGATTTGAAAAACTCTTTCGGTAAAGACCCTAACCTCATTAACATCAACTGTATCATTCAGATCGGTATGCTTATATATAGGGCATACCCCTGGGTCAAGGCTACAACCCCGCCCAGACGACGTCCCACCACATACTAATCCGCATAGGACATTGATATTAATGATAGCTAAGCATTTTTACCCAACACACCTCTGATTTAGATTATGATCTCCAAAACTTGATTTACCTTTGATTCCCTTGATTTTGATCATAGATAAATGATTTCTCAAAAATCAGTGATAGTAAATAAAATGTTAAATATTTAATAAAATAAATAAATAAACATTTAAATACAACTAAGACATGATAATTGGGCATTATTTGACCCAATCAATTAGACTTAGTTGTTGGTGGTTGTCCAAGTTGTAACCTCTCACACGTGACCCATGTCAGGCATAACTCACAAGGAGTACACCTGAACTGAGCGGGATTTTAATGTTTTGCCCTTACAGCTTGACCCAAAGGTCTTCTGTACATGCGGGGACTTTAATGTTTTGCCCTTACAGCTTGACCCAAAGGTCTTCTGTACATGCGGGGACTTTAAGGATATCCTTTGATTCTTGATCTCTTGATTCCCATGATTTTGACTTTGATATTGATCTCATTTGATAGTTCATGTTATTGCCCGTTACAGCCTGACCCAAAGGTCTTCTGCATCTGAGTGGGACTTTATATGTGTGTTACACGTGGTCTTGATTCCATATACAACTGACATCCACCTTGACTGGAGTATTAATGAGTTCATTAGATCATAATGATTTCATTATTTCAATGATTCACACACATTTATGATTTCTGATTCCTTGAGTCTCTTGATATTGATCTTTGAATTCCCATGATTTCCAATGATAGTTGATTTGATAATGATTCTTGGGTCTCAGATCACACACTGAGTTATGATTCCCTTGAATATGATCTCTTAATTTTGTTCATTTGATTTCACTTTAACTTTAGATTCTTGAATTTGAGCTTGATGGACTAGGGATTGATTTAGAGTTTAAATTTAAGGTATTACTCATAAGAGTACTTAAATTTATTTGATAGTTTGATCTGTTTAATAATTTCCTAGACAGGAGTCTAGGAGTATCAACAACATATATATAGAACATATAATAAATAAAAGCATTTAAATAAACAGTTTAAATAAAACAGTTTACGCATGCTTCTCAGCCCCGCGTTTTTAAAACAAAAATGTTAGAAAAGGGGCAATGAACTCACCTGTGTTGCTGTGCAAATGAACCACAAAAGATATGCGCGCTCCTTGATTTGTTGCCTAAGTATCTTTAGCACCTGAGTTATTTTAAGAAGATTCGTAGACGATAAGTATGTATAATAGACGTCTTAACTAGGGTTTGGTCTCGGTGTGCAACTAAGTGTCCTATGATGCTAATGTGTTTCTAAGATTACATCTAACTAGACTAGAATTATTACCCATTAGTAATTCATATCCCCGGTTAATCCTTTAAAGACTTTTAGTAGAACATTTTCAATTTAATTTATTTTAGTTAAACATTTATTTAGGAAAGTCATTTAATTTCATAAGGTTTATAATTTAATTTCTTTTATGAAAATCATAATTAATTTACGAAAAGTGTAATCAACCATGATGGGCTTGTATTAAACCCATTGGGCCACCCTTGGCCCATTACTCGACTTTGATCATAAAAATGATTTCTTGTAAATTCTTTGATTTACTAAGCCTTGATGGTTTAAATAAACCATCTAGGTTAGTCATATATCGTTATAGATTTTCCCGAAGGCTTAGGTGTTAATAATCAAATTAACCCTATAACCTTTAGATTATTGTTTCGATCCCCACAATATTGTTTGACCATCCTTGTTTAGATAATGCACGATTTTATGTAAAACTTTCATTGTTAGAAACATGTATTCGTTATCTTATAAAAATGAATTTGTATTACCAATCATCCCACCCATGCATGGAATTTACGTGAGTGTTCCCATGCACACACACATCTACACTTGATCATATCCCATGCACTCCTCTCCATTAATCATCCTCATGTTTGAACCATGTGGTCCTAACCCAAGTTCTTAGCAGAAGGGGTTTCTGGCCGAATCAAATAGGGCAAAGGACCATGAGCCGAATAAGGGTTCGGTCGAATGGCTTTAAGTCGAATGAAAGATGATTGCCGAATGGAAGCTTGATCGAAGGAGTTCATTCGCAGCATGTTGAGTCGAATGGGGTAGGTCGAATGAACCCTGGTTCGGCGAATAGGCCTAGGCCGAAGGAAGTGGGTCGAATGGATGTTTGATCGAATGAGTCCTTGATTCGGCCGAATGTGACACATGTCGAATGAATGCCCACGAATGAGACTCCAGCGAATGACCACGATCGAATGAGAATGGGACATGGTCGAATGAGGGCTTTGGCCATTCGGCGAATGGGAGAGCTGTGGTCATTCGACCACCTGTTGATAGGCCATTCGGCCGCACGAACACAACCACCATAGCACTCCTATTTTGACTCTAAACAAACTAGATTCGAATACCACTTGTTCCTACATTGTTCTAAGGTGTTGTGATGTGGTTCCTATGGCTCAACATGGTGTAGAACCGGTTTAGAAGGTGGGTTCGTGATTAGGGTTTTCAAACCCTTAAATCGAACGAAAACTTAGATTTTTACCTCAAATCTGTTGGATACAACCTTAGATCCGTTGTACTTTCGTGTTCTACTAGTGATGGTGGTGATTTAGACACCAAGAACACAAAATTTGGTGAAGAAACAACCAAGAAATCTTAGTGAGAAGGTGGAATCTCTTGTGAAGGTTTAGAGAGAGAAAGAGGTGAACGAGGGAGGGGGTTTGGGGCTGGTGGTTGTGGGTGGTTGTGGCATTAAAGCCACTTTAAATGTGGGGGAAATACCCGGGTTCGTTCGGGTTCGTTCGGTTTCGCGTGGTTTTGCGTAGAAACGTCGGTTTCGCGTCGTTTTCGTTACGAAACGATCCAGTTTTAAAATAGAAAACTTAAAATTATTTTAGGTTGTGATTCCTAATAAATTAACTAAATATCTTTTAATTATTTAATTTACAAAATATTTATTTAACGTTTAAATCGAATCGCGCGGTCATCGCGCGTATTTGTTCGAATCGTCACCCGATCAAACACGACGATAACTACACTTTTCAATATTGTTTTCTAATTATCGAATATCATTCAGAACGTTAAACTTTCAGATTTATTCGTACAGATCGTCACCTATACGAATAATCTGTCGGTTTAGCATTCACTCAACGATATTCGTGTTGTTTTGTTCTGTAAGTCTCACATACGTTTATACATAATAAGATCCTAACAAATAAATTACATGATGGTTCTGTGTTGCCAGATAATTATCTGACTCAAGAACCATTGTTCTAAACTGATTTCTCTGAAATGTTTATGAACTCACTGTTTTGATAGCATGAAATGATACTGAAACTTGATATGAATATGAAATACACTGAATTACATGAAATTTGTACCTGATTACTGTTCATGTACTGTTTACGATCACTGTTCTGGTGACGTTTCCGGCACTGATGTTACAATTACTATTTTTAGTAACTTTTCGGGTCAAAATAATGATAGGAGATGATTTGGTTATATTGGGATGTTTAAAATGATGCTAAATGACATATTATGATGATTGATGATATGAAAATTGGTTTAGAAATGATAGAATGGTTATTTTATGCAAAACTACAAAGTTACTATTTATAGTAACTTTATTTTTACAAAAACCAACTTATGAACATTTTGTGTAATTTGAGCATGCTAAATGGTTTAATATGTTATAACATGATTAGATGCTAAGTTAGATGGTTTCCGATATCACGTATGCTAGAAATGGAAACTTTCCATTTTAGAAAACTTTTGTGTGCAAACATGTTATAAACGAATTATGTGACTTCGTATGATGATGTGTTATGTGTTAACATGATCACGTAGGACTAATGAGTATGCTAGAACTTTAAAAATCGTTATGCTTTGTGAACTTTCCATAAATGGAAACTTACTATAAATAGTAGGTTGTCCATAGACGCGACTTGCGCGTTTTGCACACGACGAGCACTTACACGATTGCTACACGATTCACACCGTCACACGGGTCACCAACGGGTCGTTGACTTGACACGGTCAACTTTGGTCAAACACGGTCAAACACGGTCAATGTGGACCAACACGGTCAAACACGGTCAATGTAGACCAATACGAGCAAACACGGTCATTGTGGACCGACACGGACAAACATGAACAACCGAGAGTTGTTGAGCACAAACACGAGCACTAACACAAACACTAGCACGGTCACATACACAAACTCACGTACGGTATACGATATAGGTTGCCGGTGACCGACGCACAGTTACGCAGGAGCTTACGCTTACATTCGATTCATTTCACTAAGGTGAGTTTACGGCCCCTCTTTACTCTTTTCAAACGCTTTTAAATAGGGGAGAATACTAGTTGCATTGAGTCAAACATTTATACTATGACAAACATTTTTGTGTATGCTGGTTTATTAGACAAACATTAAGTGTTGAACTCGTAACAAGCCCTCACAAAGTCTTACCGTTAATGTACGAACAACGTGGTTGATTTGAATGGATCCGTTTGGGTGTGACTAACCCCACGGGGCACAACATTGACTGAGTGTCATAACCCGTGAAATTCTGACCTAACTTACTGTGTGCACGAGACACAGTGGAGGCAAGGACAAACAAGTCTAGTTCGGTGTAAGCCCCAAAACCCACCAACACATGACACATGTTTTTAAACGACAAATCAAAATAGGTCCCAGATTTTTCAAACCGACAAATGTAATTAACACCTTAAACACCCCACTTGAATGGACTTTTCAAAATAATTGATGTTAATTAAACATTCAACAACCAAAAACAACATTAGATTTGTTCACAAAAACCTTTGTTTTAAACCAACAAAGAAAAACCCCAAACATGTTTGATCCGAGTCCTTGCGTAGCAATCCGATCACAACCGCGTTCAACCCTTCCGTTCACCTGAAAACACCATAATTAAGTCACCATTAGTTCATTAGAACTAAGTAAGATCACCATGCCCGCCCACCCGAGCTTACATGACCAAAAAAAATCAATTTTGGTCAATTTCAACACTTGGCGTATGGGTTTGGC
This sequence comes from Mikania micrantha, assembly GCA_009363875.1. Lineage (NCBI taxonomy): Eukaryota > Viridiplantae > Streptophyta > Magnoliopsida > Asterales > Asteraceae > Mikania > Mikania micrantha. Next base: position 76,190,222 of record CM018694.1, on the reverse strand, counting down.
GTATTTGAGGCGTATCACAGAAAGTTTCAACTCTTGAGCTGAAGGTGGCGTATCTGGGGGCGTATCCCCTGGCGTATGATACTCCAGCACCACCTGCACGCCCAATTTTGATGTTTTACACCATCTCGACCCATTCCGCTCAAATACGACCATTCCAATACCCCCATAAACATTATATAACACCATATAATCATAATAAACACCTTAATTCACCAAATTATAACCATCATGGTCATAATATCAAACGATTTACTAACGGGTCGTTTGCACCCAAAACTCCTTTGAAATCTTATTCCACAAGATTTCTCAAGTTAAGTAAACCACACCACTTGTGTTTTACTAACTTGAATTACACCCAACAAAGGACATTCACACACCATGTGAATAATCCAATGTCATGATCACACCACTTGTGATTTAAAACACCAATTTAAGTTGATTTCAATTACAATTCACACACCTTGTGAAATAATTCAAATAATTCAACTCACATTCAAATTAACACCAAGTCAATCATGATCTAACATAAAAACACCATACCAACAATAATCAAGCAACATATATCACCTATTGCTTATTATTGTCTATCAACAAGCACCAATATCATCTATTCACCATAAAGTCAAATCTTCCACAACATATTCATGTAAAACACCATTACACATAACAAATAGAAGATTTGGTGACTTACCTTTCTTCAACGCGCTATCCTCTATAACAACTTCCTTCCCGGGTCGTTTGGTGCCACTCACACCTTCACTATCAATTCCTATTATCACAACTAATAGGTTTAATATAAAGTTTGACCACAATTAGTCAAAATACACCCATTCACCCCAATGTCACCATTTTAACTTAATTACTTCCAATCTACCCTTCACCATAACAATTCACCTTTGTTGAGTTTATACACCCACCTATTTCATATCACCATAGGTTTTTAACCAATTTTTAAGTTAATTACCCTACTTGGCATTTCATCAAACACCATGTATGCACAAGTTCTTCTCCTAATGATCATTCATTATTAACACATCTATGTAACATCCATTATTTTGTTTAAAAATGATCAATCTCAACATTTTCACCACAAGCTACAACAATATATTGATAATCATCAAATCCCCACCCTTAAACACTAACTTTAAACACCATATTCATCAACTCCATGAAAACCCCAATTCCCCCATTTTCATAACATGTAAATCATGAAAGAAAACAATCAAAAGTTGTTCCTATATGATTACCAACATCATTAACAACATTTGACACTCTAAAAACACCAAATTTGAGATTTTTACCCATCAAACCCACACCCCCAATGGTGACCCACGAAAATCCCATCAAAACCCCCAAAATTTCATACCTAGATGTAGCTTGATGCAAAGAGAACTCCAATTTATGGTTGCATGAGAGTTTAGACCAAAACCCAAGCACCAATTGACAAATCTTCAGAATTTTTTTGTGGTCTCCTTGGTCTCTCCCTCTCTTTCACGTTTCCAGCCTTAAAGAGGGTCTCATGACCAATTTTGACCAAAGTCAATATTAAAACCCCTTTTAATTTAAGTTTCTGCTATTGACAGATTCAGCCCCTCAAGTTCTAGTTAGTCTAACTAGCTTATTTCTAACTTAATTAAGTTAGTTAACACCCACTACAATATATTTATTTAAACACCAACCAAATAAATATATAATTACGATTATTAAATCTTATAAAACACCCTTTAATAAAAATAAACACAATCATCCACCAATAAGTTTTATTTATAATGTTTTCCAAAATGGGTCGTTACATTCGGTAGTGACGCACTGACACTTGGAGCCTAGGGCTCGGTACTAACATATGATAAACAGCATGACACATGTTTTCTTACTATTATGTACATATCAAAACCTGTGAACTCACCAACCATTGTGTTGACACTTTTTAAACTTGTATTCTCAGGTAACTAGCATGACAAGCACATGAAACAGGAATGCACATAGGGGATATGAACATAGGATCCCGCATGCATTTGATTTCCTGTATTTTGAATACAATTTAACTTTTATTCTGTTTGACACAATGTTGTATTAAACTTATTTATTTTTCCGCTGCATGATATGACATTATTATTTCCGCTGCAATATGATTTATTATTCTGCTGCAAACTATTTTACTGAGTGTATGTCAAATATTGTATTTTGAAAACGCATATAGAGTTGTTCTATATGACCTTGAGCTGTGATTATGGCCACGTCACACCCACGTGGACTGACAACACGAGTGGGAATTTGGGGGTGTGACAGAACAGAATAAGAGATTTCGATTCGTTTGTTGATGAGGCGGCACCCGGATTTGAATTGTTATTGTTTGCCAGAATTTTCAGTGTCGATGATTGAACTCCTTTGCGCTTCGTATGAGTTCGATACAAGGCATATACGAGACCAATCATTGTTGAATCAGTAAAGGGGGTTATACGTAACTTATTTCTCAGTGAGGTGTTAAAATAAAAAAAAATTGGGTGTGTAAATAACCAAACCCTTAAATCCTCTTGACTTTGGGTGTGTAAATAACCAATCCCTTAAATTCTCTCTAATAGTACATAATGTTTTAGCGGTTGGACATAAGTCACATAACTACATGTTTATCTTGTTCATATGTTCTTGTATTTTTGTTTTATTTCATTTGTAAATTTTTGTATTTTTGTTTCATTTGAGGTGTAGTAGTTCAGTAGTTGTACTCTAACTTATTGGTTGTTTTTTTTATTTATTTGAAGTATTGTAACTGTTATAGAAAGTGTTTTATGTTTATTTTATAAACCACACATAATTAAGAAAAAATAGATAATAACATCATTGTTGTTTTAAATAATTGTTGGATGTTAGATATTTTAGTGTTATTGGATTATTTTGTTGATTAATAAAAATCATGACATTCATTAAACAAGTTGACTGTAAAGTGTACACTTATTTAAGGTTTATGATTCAATATGGGTTCTAGGGGACAACGCCCGCTTGACGGGGATCCAGGCGGCTCCCCTGGATAAAGGTGGTCCAATGGGCGGCAGCTCCTGGCGGTGTCCAATGGGCAAAGCCCTTGGCTGGGGTCAACCTGTCAGATCAGCTTGAAAATCTTTTTCTAACCAAAGTTATATTGAAAAATTAATTTTATGAATTTTAACATAAAATTCGTTTTAGGAAAAATAAAACTTGAAAACTGTCAAAAGGTAGTTTTTTTCAACTTGTGTATCTCCAAAAAAACATATTCGATCAAACTAGTTCAAGAAGAATTTACTTACGAATTCATATTTGTTCTTCAATTTTAAATTGAATTTTTTTCATTCAAATATTTGGATAAGCCACAAATAGTTTGATCTGAAAGCATTAGATACAACTTTCAATTCTTACGGTGTAAAATTTGTGTTTGTTTTATGTTATATACCTTACATTGGTCATTATTAATATTCTTTTTTTTTTTTAAATTGCCCCAGGCCTTATCCCTCATTTGGATTTAATGAACAATTAAAAAGTACAACAATTTAAAATGTTATTTTTAATTTTTATTTTCTTTTTGTTATCGAAAAAGACATAAATAATTATTTATTCAAAAATTTATGGAGCAAAACATTAAAAATAAGCAAACATCGTATTCGAATAAGGGAGCTGCATCCCCATTCGTGGAGACTTCTTTTTTTTTTTTTTTTTCCCTTAACGTTCTTTTGTATAATATAATTAATAGTAATGTTCCAAGATTTGAATGGATATAATATTTCATTGATATGTAATTAAGTGACTAGCGGTTTTCGATAGAAGATAGAGGTAGTGGTTATATTTTCTTGTGCATCGATATATCTGATTTGTTATTTTACTCACTTAAAAAACAAAAGTATATTACACGAATTGAATAAAGAAAAAAATTAAATAAAAATTTGTAATTATTTAACTAAAAAATATAATAACTGTTTATAATTAAATTTATTTAAATATATAAAAATATATTTTAAGTGTTATTATTATTTAATAAGAGGAAGAAGTGAAAAGATAAAAAGACATTATGTATTTACGTGTGCTTTCTCATTTAATGTGTGAGAGTGACGGAAAATTAAATCGGAACCATAAGTGAATATTTTTATAAACTAGATCAAATGAACAACCAATAAATTAACATGGTAGTTTCAATCATATATCGATGGATATTTATACAAGAGAAATGTTATTAAAAAAACTATTCACAATCAAATCATTAAAATGTATGTTTTAATAGATTCCTCGAAGATAATTATAAAAATTAATACTCTTGAGAGCTCCCAAAATCTCATAAAAGATTAAGAACCAATGCATGATTAAATTGATGTTACCTGATGAAACCTTAAATTAACGATGCACAACAATGAACAAATGATTAATTGGATGAATTATATTCACTCAAATGTCGCTCCATTATGTATGTTGGTTTTAACTAGCAAGCCTAATAAGAAAAGATAGAGGTGTCAACCCAACATACTATCATCAATACCTATCTATCTTTTCATTCAGAAGTTAAATGGTGTGAAAGATTCAAGAGAACTTTAGAAAATGTCACATATTCTCACACAACACATCAAAGTACAATAAACATAAATAAAGCCTGAATCAAGTCACAAAATTTATGTAACAATGTTTAATACCAAAGTTTTAGCAAGTTTTTTACCCTGAGAAAAGTACATATAAAATAAGTTCACAGAACTCAATGATTTTGAGAGTAGTAATTTTGATTCCAAGTATTTAACCAAATGTCTCAACTAAAGAAAGTTACAAGTAATATCAATCAAGTATCGTGACCATGATCCATATCTTATGTCAAGATAGTACAAAAGTCATGTCGATCATGTACGATCAAGTACAGAACAAGAATCATTTAGGCTATAAGTTATCCATCACTCACATAGGCGCCACGTAATAAACCAACATCATCACTCCCTTATCACTCCACATCATCATTACATGTGTTATCATCACTCCACAATCACTTCCCTGTCACTCGACGTCATCACCACCTTTATTCAATATTTTATTATTTTATTTTATTTTTTTAATTATAAAATAAATTAAAAAAGACATCACGCAGCCCCTCACCCTTGACCACCATCACCCAACCCCTCAACACGCCCCGGTCACGCCCCTATGTAGTGGGGGGAGGGCGCCAAGGGGGCGTGATTGGCCCCTCTTACGCCCCTACTCACACACGATAACACATAGCCTTATAGTATTAGTGATAATGTCATTATTTTAAATAAATTAGTCTATTTTATGACAAGTTTGTCTATGAATTTAATAGACTATGAACTTTTTACAACATTTAATATATACCATGTCATAAAACTACTTTCATGTAAGTTTTGCATTTTTAAATTAGTTGGTTTAGGTGTTTCAAATTTTATAGTTGTTAGTGTTTTCACAACTTTTATTTTTCGTATGCACTTGTCTTGCTCAACTGTTAAAGGGTTAAATCCTTTATGGATTTTTTTAAAGGTTGAATTAGTAGTGTTTGAAAGATATATTGGACATAAAATTAAATATGACATATAACATAAAACTACATATGTTTAGTAAGCTAAAGATACAATATGATGTTAAAGATTAGACAATATCACATGTAACATAAAACTAAATATGTTTATGTCATTTGTTTGCGTACTATCAATGTGTTTGTAAAATTAAAAATTACAACTAACGTTGTAAATTCATATTTTAAGTGTCATTCTGTCTACTATATATCCAATTATTATTAAATGTCTATAACATATCTAATGTCTCTTAAATTAGTTAACTAAAATTGTGGTCAAACCGTCAAAGTCTCAATCAAATAATCAAATAACCAAGTCAGAGCCAAATCAAATAGTGAAGTCAAAGTCAAAAATAAAATTATAACGAATGTCACACCTATATATACGAGACGTAAAAAGGATATAAAAGTAAGAATTTTCGTGTAAGATGATTAACATGCCCCGTTGGTTGTCATTGTTTGATATCAATACGTTTCTTATTATTTATTTTTATTAAATTACATATAGTTACAACTATTAGTTATCTCATGCGCACGTTTTCTTTTTCTTTTTTTCTTGCTTTGGGTTTAAAGTCCAGTCTTCTCCCATTGTAATTTACTATGTAGAAGCCAGTATTGGAAAAATATTATGCTTGATTATTGCATATGGGTTGGGGTTTCTCATACACTATATATATATATATATATATATATATATATATATATATATATATATATATATATACACACACACACACAACCTACAATTTGCTTATTTTATATACAAAATTACTAAAACATTGTAAAATAACATCCGCTTATAAGTTCTTTATAACCAAATTGTAGCGTGTATATATATACACCCTACAATTTGATTATTTTATATACAAAATTTTTGGAACATTGTAAAATAACATGTCTTTATATTACACAAATATTACCAAGAGAGTAAATTCGAATATTGGAACAAATATATTAAAAAAAAACTTGTACAAAAGGCTCCCGGTATCATAAAAACAACTCATCATATATCCTAACTAGTAAAAAAGAGTCATTAATTACTTTGGACAAGATATTTCTATGTTTCTTATAAAAACCCATTAAAAATGAGTGATGGAATTGAATATCTACATTCTGCCACAACTTAATCCATGTATTGCTACTAAAGCCATTACGAATATACAATCCACATGTGGCTCCACAGTAACACACAATACGTCTTCACCCAACACCACACCTAAAGATGATCGTTTTCTTTCTACCTGCATACATACATGCATCAACGTCTGTAAATAATTATATAAAATTATTAATTATAGAGAATACTCGATTGATCGATCAATAAAAACATATATAAACTATAAATCAACAAATCGAGACTCACCACGGCCGCGACTTGCCCTTCGCCATCGATTATCTTGAACTCTAGGCTATGAACCAAACCTTCCATTTTATGATGATTGGAGCTGCAGCTACTTGTTATATGTTTTCCCTGCTGCTCGTTGTTGTTTCCAACTAAAACGTTATAAACCCAACTATTCTTGAACAATCCAAATGTTTTTCCAACTCTAAACCATGGTCTGCTACAATCTTTGTCACTATTATAACAATCCCATAGCCCTAACATTCGCAATAGTTTCTGTACATTATATATGGAAATTAAATTAATTCATATACAAAGTGTTTTATCATATATACATATATATTGGCATCATCTAATAATAATCAAGTTGATTAATTACAAGTACTTGATTCATTTTTGAGACAATCAATCAAACTTATACAACAAATTCCTATTTTTTAGTAGGGTCTGTATAAAAAGATGAAAACAATTAAAGATTACCCTTATTTCGATCAGTTTGGATATAGAGGCTGATCTAAAGGAGTTTCGTCATTTTTAAGACAAAGAAACCTAATTTTTACTATATATCTCTCTAGCTATATATATTCTTTTGTTCATACACACACATATGTATATACCTTTCGAAGTATTGTGCATACGATGTTTCCACGAAGGTCCATCAAGTAAACTTCACTTCTAGACTTGCTATCATAGTTATCAATACGATAAACGACTTCACCGGAAGAATCAAACACTGTGTACCCGTTCGAGTTTAACACGAGTGATTTCATCCATATTGTATATGTTTCTCTTTCGGTCGAACACGAAGAAGATGAAGAAGAAGAAGGTTTACGAGGATGTATTCTACTACCCATGGAAGATCGATCGATTGATAGAGAAATTAGGTATATAGATGGTGTATTGCTATTTCATGTGTGTATGCATTAAGTTAATTGCATACATTTGTATATATATAACTTCCAAAAGCGCTTCTGATGCATGCATGGACCCCGAACTTTTTATTATAATAATATATAATATTAAAAAAGTGCTTACATTGGACTACCTGTAGCTAGCGCTTTTTGGTTTTAAATTAATTTTAAAAGAGTAAATTCCACTTTTAGTCCTTCCTGTTTACACAAAATTTCAGATATAGTCCTTAAAGTTTCAAAGTGTCAAAATCAGTCCTTAAAGTTTTCAAATGTTGCAAACTCGGCCCTTTCTCCGTTAACGTCGTTAAGTATTAACAGAATAGGGGCATAAATGTCAAAAAAATCATCACTTTTGGTCCTTTAATTTATGTTTACATAAATTTTCATATATGGTCCTTTATTCTGTTAGTACTTAACGGCGTTAACGGAGAAATGACCGAGTTTGCAACATTTGAAAACTTAAAAGACTGATTTTGACACTTTGAAACTTTAAGGACTATCTTTGAAATTTTGTGTAAACATAAAGGACTAAAAGTTCACTTTTCTCATTTATAAATTTATCTTCAACTTAAACTCGTTTGTTTTTTGTTTCTCATAGTACCGTTTACGTATCATTTTATTTTTAATCGTCGTCCGTTTAATAATTTCATTCGGGAAAAAATAAAAGTCCTAATTATAAATAGTCAAAGGTGATAATTGAATTATTCGTCAAATCAATATTATAATTATTATTTTAGAATTTTGCTTAATTGCATTTATTATAAATCATAAAAGAAAATAATATCTCATCTTGAGCATGGAACTCTATTTAATCTTACTTTGTTAATAAAACATAGATTGTGAAATTTATTTTGATGAAATAAGATTTTTTGAAGTAACCCATAATTATAATTAAAAAAGATTTATAACACAAAAATTGAAGTTGGTATAGTGATTATTTAAAAAATCGTGGATCATTCTATTAAAATAGATCTAGGTTCAAATCCAAGGGAGGTTAGATTTTTATTTTTAATTCCAAACTATGACTATGTTTAATTATGGACTACCCTAAAATCCGAACCGGCCCGGCAAACTGGACACGATCCAAAAATTGTAATTATCAGAAAGAGTAACATTTGAAAAAAATGACACCATAGGAGAAAAAAATCATGTACCATCACCGCTTACAAGGAATCTATCTATTATAATAAAGTAAAATGTTTTTGCTTATGTGTCACTATCGTAATTAATCTTTCTTTAAATTTGTCATGTGTCAACCCCACATTTAATTTTAAAAAATATTGACACATATCAATTTATAATTAAAAATAATAAAACAAATAGATCCTATTATTATGCTAAAATTTAAATTACACCAATCATATTTTTATGTTAACAAATTTTAATTGTATTTTTCTTTTAACATTTATTTGATTATTATTAAGATTATATATTAATACTATTTTGTTCAAAATCAAAGGAATATTGCACATATATAAATACAAACCTAACTTATGTATTGAAGTTATTTTTTAATTAAAATATAACTGACTTTTTTAAATAAGACAATTTACTCACACATATCATTTGCAATGTCAATAAATAAAAGTGAAGGCCAATCGTTGTCAAAAGATGGTTTGTTACTGAAACAACCAATTTTTTCACGGATAACTGTACGTTATATATAAAGAAGTTTTACAGATTTATAAATTGTATTTGTAATTATAAAATGTATTTATATACAATTGATTATGTAATTCATCATAAATATATTTTAACTGCGTCATTTGTAACTCAAATCCGTGTAATACTCGGGTTTATAACCTCGTAAGTTATAATCAAATATTTAATTATTCACAACTTATATGTATTTTATGTATGTGTGTGTATATAAAATTACTATTTTAAGTATTTTTGGTGTTTTTTCCCTCGATCAAAACTAAACAAAAAATTGAGACAAATTAAATGTTAGGTTTTTCTCATGCACGTTTAAAACATTTATTTAGTATGTATTTGTTTAAGTTGAAGTTAGTTGTTTATAAAAAAAATAAGTCACATATTTTAGTATACTGTAGATAATGAAGTTATAATTAATTAATTATCTATTTAATTATTTGGAGAGTGAGCCTTTACATCATCTTCAATTTAATATATTTTTGGTGTGAAGCTTATCCCTCCAAACAGTGCGTCGTTACGATCTTCTTCGAACTACATGTCTGTCGGTAAACGTATAATTAATCATAATATATCTTCAAATAAATTACACACTAAAAATATCACCTGATACATACAAATTAATGGCATCATCTAATTAAACATGAGTATAATAATTAATTAATAAAATAAGTGGACTTAATTTAATTAAGGGTACCGAGTAATTTTTAAACTCCAGTCCTAATAAATTTATAAAATTAAGTTGAATTTAATTTAATACTTAAGACAAGCATGGTTGCCTAACTTTTGATCGATCATTATATATATATTAAATCATGCAGATGAACTCGTGCGTAAAGATCACAAATTTGGTCAGATTTGCAAACGGTCCAGCATAACTTATTACTGTTCATTTGAGAGATCACTTTACTGTTCATACAATCGATGTGACGATGTTAGATAAGTCTCATACCTTACAATAGTTTGGATCATTACCAATCGACGCTCTTTAGAGGCCAACACACTTGTTGGTCACGACTAACTCCTTCTAGATCACACTTTGTGTGCTATCATCTCGAGTTGACTCTAATACCGCGCGCTGTTACAGAACAAATGAATAACTTAACCCGAAAGACTAGTCTGATAGGCAAGATAGTTCATTTGCCTTATAAACTCACATCAATTACACAATCAACGTACCGATATGAAATACATCACATATCTTAAAATTGTTTAGATCTATAATAGACATATATCATTTATGTATCCTCCTATTTTTCACTTTTGGTCTATTATTAAATATGTATTTAGTTAAAGAAAAAATATTTTATTAATGTATTAAATTATGTCTTGGTTGTTATATTATCTGTTTCAAATTTTTCTTAATTTACTCCATAATTGTTTTTTACTTCTAATGGAATTCAAATTTTATTTTTTAAAATTATCCCAAGATCATTAATCAGAAAACAAAATCAAGTTTTATATTAAATGTTTATATTAATTAAGTTTAACAAAAAAACATGTAAAGTTTTTAAATATATTAAGAACACTAGCATCAATACCATCAAAATATATTTTCTTTGCACAAAATAAAATAATAAAGAAAATACAAAGGTAACACTTTTTTTTTTTTTAATTTCAATATTTTTTATAATCACATATGTATTCAGCGACTTTCGCGAATGATGTTTCGTAACGTTTTTAAGATACATAATCACTACTGCTAATGATAAATTTCAAAAATGCCTTCATGATAAAATTTAATCAGGTTAAGTTTAAAAGATACATGACTTGAAGTTATATCATGCCGTTAACACACCACTTTAGGTCCATAAGACCAAGGGGTGTTTGTTTACCTCTTAATGAAACCATTCAGCACTTAACTATTCTACACTTAACCATTCAGCGCCTTTGGTTTAAATTAAATTACCTCTTAATGCTTCAGTTCAGCACTTAATCATTCAGCGGCAATACCATGTTGAATGGAAAATACATACCATTCCACACTTAATGATTCAGTTCAACACGTAATACCCTCTTAACTATTCAGACATCTCAACCATTCAGCACTTAATGATTCAGATATACCAAACAGCTTCCAAGGCTAATGGGTAAGCCATGCAAGCGGCGGGGAGGATTGGTTGGGCGGGGTGAACAACGGTCACACCGCCCCTACCCCCATGGCCACAATTTGGAGCTCCCAATGGCCCAAGAAAATGATAAACCAAGTTATAATCAATAAATTAATTAGGTTGATATGATAAATTTAGTTTTCTTTCGATATGATCTAAAAGAGTAGTATTTTAATCAATAAATTCAAGATTAAAAGAATGTGAATTATAGAAGGTATAAAATTTGTTTCATATAACCTAAATATACTAATTATACACCAATCAGTTAAGTTTCTCATCATGTTTATAAATTTATTAGTTTCGACTTTTGAAATTACACAATAATAACTCAATCTAGCTTGTTGTAACATGGAGGACAACGATGTATATGATGTGTTGTAAAACACATCTATTTTTCCATTTGTTTTTGTTAAGTTTCAGTACCGTTTTATTCAGTTTTAGAGTCGATTTAAGCTGGTGTTTCACATTTCTGTAATTTGATGCTTGCAGGTAATAAACATGTATATTCGGTGATAAAGTACAAAGAAACGAGATCACGGTTGGGTAAGGACGGACCCGGAAACAAGAAAAGAAGAAACCTGAAATCTGAAACATGTCGCGCTACGCTAGAGGTGGGAAAGACTAAAATACCCTCTGATATCTCTCGCGCTACGCGACAGATTTAGAGGTATCTGTCGTGATACGCCACAGGTCTAAAATCGCAGTTTTTCAGTTTTAAGCCAAAACGTTGAAAAACAAAAGGGGAGATACGTTTTTGAACGGCTGGAGGCGACTTGGAGGACGAAAGAAGGCCATTCTAAGGGGAATCAAAGGTTGGGAAAGCATTGGATTGAAGATTGAAGGCCTAGGATCAACGATATCGGGTGTTCTTCATTCGGTTTACTTTGTTTCTTCGTTTTCTTTGATTTCCATGTTTCTCTTTGACCTTAAGCAGATTATGGATTGTTTTCATATGATGTTTCTTGGCTAAACTTGTAGAACTACCTAGGTTTTGATTATTGCATATGTTTGACATTTGTTTCTATCGGTTTTGGATTATGTTTATGTGATAAACTCATGATGTAACAAACTTGGTTTGGATTATTGGATGTTTTATGTATGTTTATGATTGTTTATGATTGTTTATGGATTGGTGATTTATTCCTCGTGTGCCTTGGTGAATGTCTTTCATGTAATAGGTACATGCTAGATCAATTACTGTGTGTTTTTGATTATTGGATGGTTTACTGCGTACGAGTTTACCATAGGAGTTATTATCTTGATATAAATATATTAGATGTGCAACCAATCTTGATAGCCGTGAGGTGAAAGATTGTCGGTTTGTCTATGGTGTTAGATTGACTAGTTTAGAGACTTTGTGAGTAGTTCTTTCTAGTTCGTCTTATATCTGTGTTTACTGAATCCAATAGGAAAACCCAAGTCATCCCTGACATTTAAGTAAACTGTGACATTCTCGCTGTGAGGTAGATTGTTCAACAGTTACTTCTTAGGTGCTTTGAGATTTTCGTGCTGTGAGGTAGATTGTCTAGCGGATACATTTTGAGTATAATTGGATGACCTGTGAGGGAAATCCATTCAACCGGTGGTTTCACGGCTTTTAGGACTCTTTGTTGACAATCCTTGAGAATGGTCGAGGGTGCTCTATGTTTCCTTAGAGTTTAGTATTCTAAGATCCCGGTATCACATAATTTCTATTTACCGATAGATCTTTTGTTGGGCATGTGTAGGATTCATGCCTAGATAGTGTTCTTTTCTCGTCTGATCTTCGTTTCAGTTTAGTGTTTTCTCTTTAGTCTTTATTTAAGTTATTATTAGTTTTGTTAGCAAACCCCCTTCCTTAATATTATTTTATTTAAGTACAAATTTTGTATAGATAAGTCATAGAGTCTAGTTAGTACATTCTGTACAAGTCTGTGGGTTTGATATCCAGACTTGCTTAGGCTATACTGTCTCCGATAGGTACACTTGTCTGTCAGTAGTTTAGTTTTAGAGAGTCTAGAGTATTACTTAGTGTCTAGGTTAATTTTGATTTTTGTTAGTTTTAATTAAGCTACCGCTCAACATCAGTATATTAGTAAGTTACTGTTCTATTTTTTAGGAGAGATCCGAACATGAATTCTGAATTTCAAATTTAATCACTCAATATACAAATTAGGTTTTTTTTAAGTGGGTTATAACTGATTATGTATTTAGTTAAATTATTAATTACTAATTGTGTTTCATAACAGTTAATGCATATTGAGCTATTTAAATATTATTTTATTACTTTTGGCTTTAAAACTTAAATTGTGCTTTATCTAATTTGTCAAATTTTCATGGGGGCCAAGGACACAATTTTTTAAGGTCGGTCAAGATCGGATTATATATAACATTAAAAATCAAAATATTTTTGGGGGTCGGTTGAACCACATACCCAAATATTGGGTACGCCTCTGATATCATATAAACTAGGGTTCCAAAGAATTAGCATACCGAGGTTTGAATAGTAATTTGTATCGAACAAACAAAGTAGACCCTTGTTGGATCCCACAATTCGGAGACACCCATGAAGAATTTTGTAAGGAACTTAGTTTGAGGCTTTCTTGAAAGGTGAGCGACGATCGAAGCGAGTAAAACTGGTTGATGTAATCGATGGATTTGTAGTAGATGAGGGTGCGGGGGTCGGAGGCAGCGGCGGAGGAGAGGTGGAGGTTGGTGAAAGAGGGGTGGGAGATCAGCGACTGTGGAGGGGGCGGCGGTGGGAGGCGTGGATGTGGAGGGGCAGCTCGTTGGCTCGGGTGGGAAGAAGAAGGTCATCAGATGTGGATGGGTGGAAGAGGGGGAAAGAGGTGAGAAGTTGTTGGTTCACGTCTGCGCCAAGAAGAGGTCGGACAGACCTTTTTTAATGAAATATATTCTAGAAAACAAACAAGACCTCTAATCTCTTCTCATGTCTGCGCGACGCATACATAAGAGACAAGAATGAGTTTTTTTTAGAAAAACAAACAACCCCTTAATGATTAAGACATAACATTTAAAGATGTTCTTTTAACCATTAAGACTTAAGATTACATCTTAATAAAACATTAAAAAGTTATAAACCATTAAAAGATAGTTTCTTTATAACCATTAATATACTATCAAACAACACATAAGTCTTATTATCGAGAATCCTACTTACAAATATTGAAATATCACAAGCAAAATTGTACACGTTTTAAACTCTTTTTTCGTTTCAAAGCTTTTTTCAAATACATGAATTTAAACTATGATTTGATTGCTTCTTTAGGATACAGGAATACTCTATTTCTAAGAATCGTATATGTACATATTTAAAGATCGAATCATATATGAATATATTTAGCGAAGGGCTTACAGCCTAATGGTACCCCTTAACTTTTCGAATGAGAGATCTTGGGTTCGAGTCTCGGCTGGAGCAAAAAAATACTCTAGGTTGAGCTAGGGGGTTTTCCCAGTGTATGTTTTCTCAGTGTGGGTTTCCTCCTAGAAGGTGGTGTCAATGTATTCATTTAAACAGTAGTACTTGACGTTAGCTGTTCAAAAAAAATATATGAAAGTATTTAGAAATAAATGCATCGTTTTTAATGGATTTTGATATTATTACTAAAAAACACGAACGTCTAGTGTTACAAGTGACCTTTCATGTGACATTTTAAGCTCCAACTTTAAACAATGTCTACTTGGCCATCCCTCATCATATGTTGCATGAATCATGCTAACACATTTATTAGCATTTAGCAATACTGTGGATCTTTATTTATGTTTTTTTTTGAACGGCGACGATCCTACATACCACGTATGTTGTCTTAACAGGGCCCACCGGGCAGAGGTAAGACGCGGCCACACCAGATGCGCAGGAACCCCGTGGAATAGGTAAACCATCGCCCCCCATTGGTCCAGAACCCGAGATTAAGCTCAAGATTCCTTCCCTCACCTGGATGTCCTTTAAATTGCCTCTGGCAGGACTCGAACCCATAATAAAATATAAATTTCAATCTTTAAAATAATAATACGTGAACTAGTTTCATGTGAACTAGTCCCAATGGTATCAAGATGTGTTAAAGGTGTCCTTCCTAAAATAAGTTGAGGGTTCTAGTCCGATAGTGAACAAAGGTGGAAAAAATTTGATGTTAAAAAAAAAAGTTAATGATATAATGGATATGTATAACAATATCTCTTGCATTTATGCTCTGTTCCCGATATCATTTAATGAAAGAAAGGAAATGAAATAAAAGAAATGGTAAACATGTTTGTATTCCTGATTACATTTAACAAAAGAAATGAAATAAAAACAAAACATGTTTTGTTTTTGAGTTTCACTTAACAAAGGTAAGTGAAAGAAAAGTAGGCAAAATTATATAGTTTTATTTTTCTTCTGATTTGGAATGAAATATTTCCATTTTTTTCTTTCATCTCTTTTCCTTTCCTTTTTCATTTTGTTTTCTCATTCAATAAACTCGAGAACATAACATCGTATAAAATGCGTGGGTTTCAGAGTGAATAATATATAATGCATATCTATAATAGAATTATATGGGTATTTTTCATTCTTAAATAGAAAAGGAAAACAAAAAAAAAGAGTTTGATCACATAAACTAATATCATTTTTAAATTTTAGTTACCATTTTTTTAGCTGTTCAAAAAAAAAGTTACCATTTTTTTTGAAAAAAATTGTTTGTAGTAGTTAATAGTCAATTTATTAACACATATGGCTTCGATGTATATATTTTTGGTGCCTGAGGGCAGGTATGTTTTTTAAACAAGTGACATGAACCAACGTCAAGTTTCAAGACAACCCTTTTTAGACCAAACTCAAATAATATTGAAGCTGACTTTAGAGCAATTATAATAATAGAAATAAATTTCCAAGATAGCTCATGTTTTTTTTAGAACGGCGACTGATTCAATGACAATACCGTTGCCTTAGAGTGCAGTAATTAGGGGTGTGCATAAAACCAAAAAAACGACCCAAAACCCAAAAACCGAAAAATCCAACCCGAAAAAACCGAACCCAAATAGAAACCGACGGGTTTGATTTTAGTTTTCTAAAAACCGAAAGTTTGGGTTTGGTTTTACCTTAAAGAAAACCGAAAAAACCGAATACATGCGTATATGCATATATATATATATTACCTTTGAAAAATTTCAACAATTTATAAACCGTCTATTTTTATTTTCTTAGTTCTTGATATCAAAAGTTAAATAAAAATCATATATTTTATTATTATAATTGGCTTAAGATACCAAAAATACGTATGATTTTTACTAAATTTAAATATTTTTGTATATATTTTTAAATATTAAGTAGTGTTGTACTTAAAATATTTTTAATACAAATATAATATTTTAATTTATTTTTTTATAAGCATAATTTTAGGCCTAAGTAGAAAAAACCGAAACCCAAACCGAACCCAAATGGGTTTTGAAAAGATAAAAACCGAAAAAACCGAACCCAAACGGGTTTAAAAACCGAAATTTCGGTTTTGGGTTTGGACTAAGCCAAAAACCGACCCAAAACAGACCTATGCACACCCCTAGCAGTAACTGAATATCGAAACCTCAACATTACACTCATGCTACAATTGCATCAGTGCATTTTTCAGTGGCATTACAGAGACAAGACCGAGATAGCTCATATGACTTGCTAGTATTTCACTTTTATTTTTAAGGTTTATAAGTTACCTAAATGATCTTAAATTTTAAACATTTGTAACACGTATAGTCATTAAACAAGTTATCTTTTGTCTTTTAATCCATTTGACATATTTATTACAACTCACCAACCTATATATTTGACACACTCACTACTTGAATAAATGTTTATAGGGATAACTTTACAGAAATATAACCAACTTTCATAATTGTCTCTATTAAGTCACTGGAACTTTTTTTATGTAAAGTATCCCATGTTTATACCTATTTGACTTAAAATAAACAGGCTAAAAGAGTTGTGTTCTTGTTACATAAATTTAAGTTTATTTGAATTATTAGAGTTTAATATAAATAAATATACAAGTCATTTAGGTTTAATGATTCATCTATGAATCGAAAATTAGTTAATAGCTAACAAGATAGGATTGATTGACACTCTTAGTAAGCGTATGTTTTATCCGGCAAAGTTAGTATAGTGATTATAACTTGGTTCTTTTTTCCATGGAGACCACGGTTTAAGTTGACACTTTAATGGATATTAGGTGAGGGAATGAATCTTAAACTTAACCTCGAGTTCTGAACCAATGGGGGTACAGTCTCACGGTTGTCGATCGAGGAATCAATCTTAGTTATCAACCGTCATGATAACAAAAGGTTGCATTACGGACAAGCATATGATTTAATGACAGTAATTAAAGAGAATTCTTGTAATTAATACAAGCTAGCAAAGCATACAAATAAAATTATTTTGAAATTGTGAATATTTGTTATGGGTTCTTTTATTATCACACCCCATATACGCCTCGAATATGGTCAAAATTGCTACTAAAGCACTTTCTCTCATGGATTGGGTGTTACATATAATTTGTTAGTGTCAATGATTTGACTCATATACTCTTACGTGACCAATCATTGGGTGTCAGCGTCAATGATTGGACTCCTATACGAGACGTATAGACCTATACACGGGGTATTCGCCGCATATAGACATATACAATACACACATGGTCGGTGAGTGTGTTAAAATAAAAAAGTTGTGTGTGAATTCTTTGTTATTGGTGATTGGCCGTACGTACGAAATGTTGAAATCTTTCATTGGCACTTTGGCAGGTGTGTCAATATTCATGTTTAATTACATGTTTTTCCTATATTAGTATGACTCATATGTATCAGAAGCGTGGTTGGTTAGGCAGATGCAATCCATTTTATTATATTAATTAATTTTTTACTATTATTTTTATTATCCAATAAAATGAGGTCATTGCTTCTCTAATCATTGACAAAGCACGTGATAAATCCATTGTATCCCATCTTTGACGAATACTTTATATCTGAAGTTAAAAAAACAATCTGTTTATAACAATAACTGGATAAATTATTTTAACAACATTTATAAAATAAATCGTCTTCTCTAGCAAAAAAAATGGAAGTATACGTCATATATTATTTTATCAGACTAGTATATTATGTATTATATTGAATAAAGAAAGATTAAATAATTAGTAGCAGTAATTTATTAATTTTTATACAAATTTCGTTGTTTCAAAATTTTAGATTTGATTATTTTCGTTTTTTTAATCTTTTTTAAAGTTGTTTTTTAATGCGTATACGTGTACCGGGCAGAGGTGTACAAAAAAACCGGACCCGGAACCGACAACCCGAACCGGAACCGGTCATACCCGAACCGGTGGGTACGAACGGGTACGGTTTTTCAGACAAATTAGAACCGGAACCGGAACCGAAACCGGAAAACCGGAACTGGTTCCACCTGAACCCGGCCAAAACCCGAACCGGAACCGGTCAAAAACCGGTTGGAACCGGTTAAAACCCGGAACCGGAACCGGGTATTGACTTTGTTGACTGGAACTGGAACCGATTGGAACCGGAACCGGTTCTGGAACCGGAACCGGTTCCAAAAAAAACCGGATTTGAACACACGTATAATTTCAAAAATGTAAATGGATTCAAATAAGCATGGGCGGATGTATGTGTGTATATATGTTGTCCCGGGACAACATTGATTTTTCGATTTATATGGACATTTATGAAAGGTATTTTCAAGTGACAACATCAGTTTTTGAACTAGTGACAGCATCGGTTGCAATGACTAGTGTTGGAAGAAATTTTTTTTCAATGAAACATGTGAAGACAGAACGGCATAATAGGATAGAAGATGGATACTTGAATAATTCTTGTATTTGTTATATTGAAAAATATTATTCCAACAAGTTTTCGTAGAAGTTATAATGTAGATGAAACTTGTCGTAAACAACAATAAGTATTTTTTTTTTTAAAAAAAATTGTAAAAACTATCGAATTTATATAATGAGTTTTTTTTTTTAATTTTATTTACAATTTTTATTGTATCGTTTTTTATTATGTGATGAGCATAACCTAACCTGAATGGTAAAACTGACCTGAAAATTTTATGTTCGGTACTATGAAACTAATTCATAAAAATATAGTGACATCGTTTGAAAAAAATCCTAGATCCGTCACTGCAAATAAGAATCCTAAACTCTCCGTATAATTTCAAAAATGTAAATGGATTCATATATAGGCATATAGCGATGCATTTAAATTAGATTTTGTAAGATGAATCCAATGTTATAATAGATTATTTTGAACTTCGTATAATATGTACATATGTGTATCCGTGATTGTGTAATATGATTAAAAAAGAAGTAATAATATTCATAATTTGACACTAAGGCCCTGTTTGGGATTGCTTATTTAACATCAAAAGGACTTTTAGTCAAAAGTGCTTATTAATTTATAACTTTTTGAAATGGAGTTTTTAAAAATATGTTTGGATTAACTTTTTTAAAATTAATTTTCAAAATGACCAAAATATACATTTTTTATGGACACTATTTAATGTTATTGTGTAAAGGGTAAAGAGTGGAGTAAATTTGTAATTTTGTGTCAATAAGTCATAAGTCATTTTGAAAGGCTATAATTTTTAGCTTTTGAAAAACAACTTATCATCCTTTTATAAAAAGTCATTTTCAAAAGTTCTTTTAGGTTTGACAAACAACTTATTGACTTATTGGCTTTTTGAAAAAGCCAATAAGTAAATAAGTCATTTTTAGATGAAATCCCAAACATGGCCTAAATATAAGTCTTACTTAACTAATTAATCGCCTGTTCTGTTACTAAGCACGCATAAATATGTCTAACATCTCTATATTAAGATAAAATTAACATTTTTGTTATATTTGTACGTTGGTGACAGTACCACACAAGTTTATACCACTATTTCTTAACCCTTAACTCGTTCAAGTGCTCAATCCTCACAACATAAAAATTCTCTTTGATGGGTCTTTTGCGCATTATCTGTTTATTGCTTATCGGGTCAGATAATTGTTTATTTGGATCGAGTTATTTGGTTTTGAAAATTTTTAGACCATATTTGAAAATTGACTCGAATAAAAAATTATGCTTATCCGATCCAAATCTATTTGAATAACACTTCTTAGCATCTTAACGCCTGCATATCGTAAACACGCTCAAAGTTAACGTGTCCCAAACCAATACCACATAAAATCACACAATTAGACATAAAAACAACACGAACCAACACTACGTGATCAACATGTTACTAGGAAGAAATCCAAAACCGAAAAAACATATGGAAAACTAAGCATTCTAATTTTTGTATTTAATAAATCATATATTGCATATTCAATTAGCAAAATCAAATTATTTTACACGCTTGCATCTTACAACATTAGTTTTCTTCATTTCATTTTAGCTACTTGTTGCTACCAGATGAAATTAAGTCATCCAACTTTTAATGGTGATTCATACTAAAAGGTTGAGTCTTGCATCATCCAAAAACATTGACCCGAGGGCCCGCCATCAGGGATCAAAGCTAATCGCACGGGCCCTCTGGCACCTTCTTCAGCCGTAAAATTTCCTTTAAAGAATGTCATATCTGTTGAAACTAAACCAGGACTAACTGCATTTGTGCAAATAGACTGAAATCTTTTAGCCAAAATCCTGGTGTAGGCATTAAGAGCTGCTTTCGAGACTATATAACCAGAAAGATTACTAGTCCACCCTTTCTTTTCCAACAATCCCTGATCTTTAGCATCCTTCATATACTCACTCACAACCTCATCCACACGTTTCTCCGTGAGTCCGTCAAGATCACTCAAAATCGTCCTTGCACTTGCATCTTGCACATTCTGTAAAAGCATAAACATCTATCATGCCAATTGCATGGCGAGACTCACGAAACTCACAAGAAACAGTAATGGTCATCTTACCACTAATTGTCCCAATTTGGATGAGACATTAACTATTCTTGGAGAGGTAGATCTAAGAAGAAGTTTTAGCAGAGCTTGAGTTACATGTTTAGCTCCATAATAATTGGTCTCCATGCACTTTTGAGCTCCTTCAAAGGTTTGTGTTACAACTTTTTTGAATCCTTTAGCCTTTTCATCCATTAACTATATATATTGTATATATATATCCCGGTAATAAAATTTATTAACACAGTGTTTATTAACGAGTGTAATACATATATTTCTAACCTGTTATAATAAAAATTTACTTTCAACAATGAAAACACGCCTTACCGCACTTGGGAACTGAAGGTCCAAACTTAGAAACGACTCCTCGTTCACAATGGTGCTAGAGATTCCAGCATTGTTCACCTATGTCACAAATATGCAAGTAGTAAAACAACTTGTTTATATATTGTAGCACACCCATAAGTGATCAAGCTAATTCGTCTAAGGGTCATCTAATCTTTCAATTATAATAGTTAATATAGTAAGTTTAGTGTGTGAATTAGACATTCAAAATAACAAAGTGGGTTCAAATATTGTAGTACAAAGGCATGAATTTATTAATTTCTTCCCATGAAACATAAATATAAATATATTTTTAGCCAGAAACTATGTCGATAGATTTGATTGAAACCAATTCATACAAGATTTGAGTGAGTTATACCATAAATCCGTATGTTACGTTAGGAATATTTAAATCTCTAGACATGTTTAGATATCCAAATCGATTAATTTGGTTAATATTTTAGACTTTTTAATTTGGTTGGGTTTCAAATGCAAGTTAGAACCAAAACAAACCAAATTAATTAAAAGAGAGTGTTGATGGTCCTTAATGTATCTCCAGATCTAATAGAGCGTGTATGCCGGTTGAGAGAGGAAACAGATAAATGACAACTACAATCATGACTTTGTCAGTGATGACTGATGTGTTACTAACGAGAAGTGCGACTAGAATTATTAAGATTGAATATAAGTTTTAGCTTATATGTTGGAAATGAAGGTTTAGAAGACCTTGTTTGCAAAAGATTATTTGGAGTTACTAGACGACTAAGCTGGTTTGTGCTTGGATGATTAACTAGAGTTTTTTGAGAGGCCTTGGAGTGAAAGATTGTTGGGTTCATAGGCCTAATGGATGGTTTTGGTCAGCTAGCCCTAAGCCCAACCACTTAGTGGTTTACTCTAAATGTATTCTCTATATAATTTGAGTCATGATTGTAATTTTGTGTACTTTAACCAATAAAGAAAACCCTACTTGTATTTAGGGAATTAGGGGTGTTCGTAAGTTCTGTTATCGGTTTGTTCAGTGCAATTTAACCGTTTTCGAATTTTATTTATCTATGACCGAAAACCAAATTGAATCGAATCAGAAAATCATGAACTGAACTAAGTTCAACCGAATTTAATTTGATTTGTTTTAGCTTAAAAACCAAACAAACCAAACTTGTCCAATTATAAAATAAATAAACCAATTGGAAATTGAATATACCTATTATACCTAATCAAATAAACCAAATTCAACCGAATTGAACCAAATTGTTTCTTTGTGATTTTAATTTTTTTTTTGGGGTTAATGTGTTTAATATTCTTATATACTATTAATAGAAAAAAAATTATATCTGAATTCGATTTAGTTTGTTTACCTAAATAAACTGATTTAAAAAATTGTTGAACTGATATTGCACCAAAAACCAAATTCGGAATTTGGATATGTTTATTAATTGAATCAAAAAGGAAATTCTACTAGGATCTTCCCATTATGTATATGACTTGGTTTCAATTTTAAACAGTTTTCAGCTTTTTTAAGCATCCTTACTTGTAATTGCATCCTTAATTGTAATTCTTAGACGTAGATCACATCAACCGAACCATGTTAAATTTTCCCGTGTCATTTATTTTCTGTTTTCTTCAATGTGTTAATCCTTTGTACTTGCTTATGTTGGTTTCCACTGTGTCACTCTGTTTCTAACAAAAATTTTCATCCTAATTTTAAAAAGAAACAACAACAATTACCATTGCATCATTGCGAGAAACAATTTCACATGCATCAGAAGCCTTACGGAACCACCAAAATGATAACTTATATTTTATAAGTATTTACCAGAAGAAAATCTGTTCTTCAAAGAGTAACCCAATAATTCTAAGGAGACCTACGAGATAATAATTTATGAATGATTACTTACAAATTTTTTTTTTAATAACTGAAAACCCAAATCTCTTTATTTATCTTTATAGAAACAATTACAATGAAAGAGATCATAACAATTATGAGAAACTAATTACTATCTAGCCGGCTAATTATTTCTAACAAGAGATTTGTGCCAAATCTCACTTCATTCATTCATTCATTTTTTTTTCTCAAATATTTGCACACGCTTAATTATATTGACGATCAATCAATGATTAGGCCTGGCAATTTAGACCGGTCAGGTTGGAAAGTGGAGTAGGACGAGTTTGTGTCATTTTAAAAACGGTCATTTTGGTTTGGGACAAAATGGATTCTAACAAAAATGGTTTCGGATTACATGAATGATTCATATCCATGTTTTAGTTTGCTATCAATTTTAGGGGTTTTGGATGATTATGGTTCTGGTATGGAACCCATCCTGACATGTGTTTAAAATTTCTTATTTTAATCCAACCTATTATGACTGTCACTCAAATATTTTTATGCTAAGAATCATCTAAGTTATCACAAGACTCGTATAGTCCTAAATATTGTTGTACGAGTTGCTTGTGTCGGGTCTGACTGAAGAGAATGGATCCAAGATCAATATCACAGAGACTCGAAAGTTTAGAGGATTGTATTAGAATTTAGGATGAGAGAGAATTACATAGAAAGGGATGGGAAAGAAACTAACAGAATTGACATCATACTTTTCTTACCTTTCACTCTCACCACTATGCCTTTATATATAGGCATTTGATTACATCATAAAATAATTAATTAATTAAATAAATGAATGAGTGGTATTTTTAGACCCCTCATTCTGTTAATCGAGCTGGCATCTTTGTAATTCTTTGGCTTCTTCTCAACGGTATCTCCCTTGGTGTTGTTGCATTATCGTTCACAACATTACCCCCCTCTTTAAAAACCACCTTGTCCTCAAGGGGAAAGTGAGGAAAAGAATGAATAAAGGAGTCGTGATCTTCCCAGGTAGCCTCGTCGGGGGACAGTCCTTCCCATTGAACCAGATGCTGTTGAACACTGAGATGGCCTTTTTGAATGGAACGATGTTGGATAATGGCTATCAGTTGCAAAATTAAAGTGGCAGTGGAATCCACCAAATTGAGAGGAGTTACTTGTTGATCCGGTTGTCCCAAGCATTTGCGCAACATGGAGACATGAAAAACATTGTGGATGCGGGTTTCCGGGGGAAGTGCTAACTTGTAAGCCACCTGACCAACTCGAGTCAGAATTTTATAAGGACCAAAATAGCGCCTGCCCAATTTATGGTGTCTTTGCAAACGAATTGAGCCTTGCCTGTAGGGTTGTAACTTCACATAAACCCAATCACCCTCCTGAAATGTCACATCACGACGATGGGAATCCGCGTACAACTTCATGCGGTGTTGAGCCTGCCTTAAATTCTTTTTGAGAGTAGTCAAAACTTGATCTCGATCCAGAAGTTGGTTCTCAACTAAGGCGTTATGGCTAGAAGTGCGGATGTATTGTGTGATTGTTGGGGGTTTCCGGCCATATAAGACCTCGAAGGGGGTCATTTGAGCTGCAGTTTGAAAGGAAGTATTATACCACAGTTCAGCCCATGGTAACAAGGGTCCCCAACGTGATGGATTGTCAGCCACAAAGCAGCGCAAGTACATTTCGAGACATTTGTTAAGGGATTCAGATTGCCCATCCGATTGGGGATGGTAGGCAGTACTAAAAGAGAGCGTAGTGCCCTGTAACCGATGCAGCTCCTTCCAAAAATCGGACATGAAACGAGGGTCCCGATCCGACACGATGTCAAGGGGAATGCCATGTAATCGGACGATGTTGGAAACAAAGGCTTCAGCCACCGTAATACTGGTAAACGAAGTGGGTAGTGCTACAAAATGACTATACTTGGAAAGGCGATCAATAACCACCATGATGACGGTTTTACCTTGAGAAGAGGGAAGACCTGTAATAAAGTCCATAGCCACATTTTCAAAAACCAATTTAGGCAAGGAAAGTGGTTGGAGGAGTCCACCCGGGGCTAAGAATGAAGCTTTCATTTGTTGACAGATTTGGCAGTGATTAACAAAAGTCTTTACATCACGCCTCATGTGTTTCCAATAAAAATTGGAGGATAAGCGATGGAAGGTGCGAGTGATACCGGCATGTCCTCCTGTAGGGGAAGCATGAAATTCAGTTAAAAGGGTTTGGCAAAATGGGGAAGCAGAGGGAATCAGTAGTCTTCCTTTGAAAAAGACAAGGCCATCATGAATGGAATAATCAGAATATTTAGAAGAGTCTTGGTGAATAGCTTGGACTAAGGATTGAATTTCTGGGTTTGTGGTATAGTAGGTTTTTAAATCGGTTAGAAATGAAGGGGTGTGGCTAGAGAGAGCAAGAAGGTGACTGGTAGGAATACGCGAGAGGGCGTCGGCCGCTCCATTGTGTTTACCCGGCCGATAGACAATGTCAAAATCATAACCCAGAAATTTACCTAACCATTTTTGTTGATCAGGAGTCTGAATTACTTGATTCTGAAGATTGCGTAGGGATTGTTGATCAGTGATTATTTGAAAACGCCTCCCCAATAAATATTGGCGCCATTTGGCCAATGCTTGAGTAATAGCGAACATTTCTCTTTGATAAGCCGAACCATGTTGCATACGAGGACATAATTTATTGCTGTAATAAGCAATAGGATGACCGTCTTGGGACAAAACTGCACCAACCCCAGTACCCGATGCATCGGTTTCAATGGTGAAGGGTTTAGCAAAGTTCGGAAGTTGAAGAACAGGAGTGGAGCTAAGCAGAGTTTTTAGTTGAAGGAAGGCTTGATTGGTAGTGGTAGTCCAACAAAAAGCATCTTTTCGGAGGACATCGGTGAGAGGGCCGGCAATGGAAGCAAAATTTTTGATGAAACGGCGATAATATCCAGCAAGGCCGAGAAACCCACGGACGTCTTTAACTGTCTTTGGTGTAGGCCATTGTTGGATACTTTGAATTTTTGAAGGGTCGACTGCTAACCTATTTTCAGATATCAAATGTCCCAAATAGCTGACCACTTTTTGACCAAAGATACATTTGGACAGCTTGGCCACTAAGTTGTTAACAACTAACAGCTGAAAAACAACACGAAGATGATGTAAATGGTCAATCCAAGAGGAGCTATAGATTAAAATATCATCAAAAAAAACTAGAACGAATTTACGAA
The DNA here is from genome assembly GCA_009363875.1 of Mikania micrantha. Classification (NCBI taxonomy): domain Eukaryota; kingdom Viridiplantae; phylum Streptophyta; class Magnoliopsida; order Asterales; family Asteraceae; genus Mikania; species Mikania micrantha. The sequence goes on along the minus strand of CM018694.1, from coordinate 76,163,365 downwards.
GGTAAGGGCGAAAGATATCATTCATCAAACGTTGAAATGTAGAAGGAGCATTCGAAAGGCCAAATGGCATCACTAAGAACTCATAGTGACCATCGTGTGTTCGAAATGCAGTTTTGGCAATAGCCCCTTCTTTGAGTCTAATCTGATGATAGCCAGCAAGCAAATCCAGTTTGGAGAAAAATTTGGCACCATAAAGTTCATCAAAAAGTTCATCAATGGTGGGTATTGGAAAACGGTCACGAACTGTGAGAGCATTAAGAGCTCTATAATCGACACAGAATCGCCACGTCCCATCTTTCTTACGAACCAACAGAACTGGCGAGGAAAAGGGGCTGTTGCTGGGACGGATAACTCCTTGTTCCAGCATCTCTTGGACCAAACGATCAATTTCCTGTTTCTGAAAATGAGGATACCGATATGGCCGCACCACCACTGGTGATACATTTGGTTCCAAAACAATATCATGATCCTGAGAACGCTGCGGAGGCAACCCTTTTGGTGGTTGAAAGAGATGAGAAAATTCAGTTAATAAGAGCTGAATTTCTTCGGGACATGAGTGAGAAAGTGGTTCCTCCTGAGAAATCAGAGTGAGTTGATACAATTCCACAACGTTATCCGTGTTTGCCATTCGACATAAACTGTTGAGTTGAACCGGTTGTAACATATGAGGTTTATCCCCCTGCCAACGAATACGTTCCTTCCCAGACGTAAATTCGAAGGAAGCAGTTGCATAATTAGTGATTACGGGTCTGAGAGTTGAAAGCCAAGACACTCCCAAGACCATGTCCCAACCCTGTAAAGGTAAGACATAGAAATCCACACAAATAGTAGCCTTTTGAATTACCAATTCCACCTTCTTGGCAATACCTGAACAAGGTAATTTCTCACCACTACCCACAAGGACTGAAAAAGGAGTGATGGTTTCAACTGTCAAATTAAGAAACTTAGCCACCCTTGTTTGAACGAAACAATGGGTACTACCCCCATCTAACAAGACTTGAACCGACTTACCCTTCACCGTACCATTAAAACGCAGTGTGGTAGGGGAATTTCCTCCCGACAGAGCGTTATAAGAAATAGTGGAATGGTGCTGAACGTCTTCCAATTGTAAGTTGTCTGCCATTTCAGAATCCAAAGTAGCTAACACTTCGGCATCAGAAAGCGGTTCGGCTGTGGCATCTTCATCAAAAAATAAGAGCTGTGACGTGGGTCTACACTTGTGATCGGAAGTGTACTTCTCATCACACTTGTAACAGAGACCCTGAGCCCTCTTTTGCGCCAATTCCGTAGGGGTCAAACGACGGAAGCCAATGTTACTGGTAGTAGGTTGGGTTTTCACAATGGATACAGGCGTAGAAGGGTTTATTGTTGGACCGGAACTTTTAGGGTTAGGTAAAATGGGCTTAGCAGATGGGTTTAGAGAAATCCGGCCCATTCCTTTTTCCAATTGAAGTCGGGTTTCATGCAACTGAGCAAATTTCATCGCCTCATCTACAGTGGTGGGTTGATGAATGACCACCGATTGCTTGATATCCGCCCGTAATCCCGATACAAAGCAACTGACCAAAAATGCCGGGGGAAGGGCCATTGTTCTGGTGGAAAGTTCTTCAAATCGATTACGATACTCTACTACCGTTGAGGTTTGCTGAAGTTTAGCCAATTGACCTTCGGGTTCTTCTAAATCCCTAACCCGAAAACGTTGTATCACATCTGTGGTAAATTGTTTCCACCCTTTGATTTTGGAATGTCGGCAAAGCCAATCATACCAATCAGCCGCTACCTCATCAAGGTAAAAGGATGCAATAGTAAGCCGATCAGAATCAGCAATAGAATAGAATTCGAAATACCTGTTAGCTTGCGCCACCCACCTTTCGGGATGTGTACCAGCAAATCGGGGAAGATAGATGGGAGCCGGCTTATGTCTCCCTAGAATCGACGAACCTTCGTTGCCGGAAGCGTCATGGTAAGTCGTTTCTTTGTGAGACAAGGAATCCAATCGGATTAATACTTTGTTCATAATCTTCTTTGTATCTTCTAAGGAAGTAGAGATCAGACTGACATCTGATTGTAATTCCGATTGAGCTGTTAACGTTTGTTTCTGAGATTCTTGAAGAGATTTGATGTGTGCATCGATAACACTAAATCTGGTCCCATCAGCCATGATAGCCAATGGTCAATGAAAGCACCAATGAAGAGAATGGATCCAAGATCAATATCACAGAGACTCGAAAGTTTAGAGGATTGTATTAGAATTTAGGATGAGAGAGAATTACATAGAAAGGGATGGGAAAGAAACTAACAGAATTGACATCATACTTTTCTTACCTTTCACTCTCACCACTATGCCTTTATATATAGGCATTTGATTACATCATAAAATAATTAATTAATTAAATAAATGAATGAGTGGTATTTTTAGACCCCTCATTCTGTTAATCGAGCTGGCATCTTTGTAATTCTTTGGCTTCTTCTCAACGGTATCTCCCTTGGTGTTGTTGCATTATCGTTCACAACACTGACAATCAATTGATACCAATAGGTTAAAAAGTCATTAACAAATCTAAGAGACAAATATGCGAAAAAAACATAAAGATACTATACAAATCATATATATTACCAAGTTGAGACTAAAAACACTTGTAACTTTTTTTCATATATATAAGTTCACGTGTTCAAATCTGAGAAATTAAGATATTTTTGATATTAAAAAAATCGTGTAAATTATAAAAAAAAAAAAAATTAAATCTCGGTTAACAGTTACCAATATATCGAGTTTCCCGAATCGATCATCAACGAAATTCGCCAAGGACATGATGCTGGCCTGATCGGTGACATCAAGTTGATGAAAAATGACGTCAGTTAAACCGGAAAAGTGCAGTTTGGCGACGGCGTCGGCGCCTCTCTTCTCGTCTCTTGCAGTCAAAATCACCACCACTTCGTCGGCCAACTGCCAGCATATTTCAAAACCAACGCCTTTGTTTCCACCGGTAACAACAGCAACCCTAAACAGTTAAATTACGATCAAAAACAGATTTCAAGTTTCAGAGATTTATGAATCATGAGCGACTACCTTTTTGATGCCATTTTACTAATTTCAACGGTTGTTCTGTTTTCTCTGCTTGCGGTGTTTGTGAGGGTCTTCCTGAAAACAAATTAAAAAACCACCCGTTCATAAATCAAATGACGCATGAAACAATCATGTTTTGTTTCTATCGACTAATCTACTTTTTTTTTTTCCCAAATAAAAGATTAACAATATATCATACCGGTTAAGTTATTCATATGATATACTTAACAAATTTAAAAAATAATTTCATTTGATATAATGATTACAAATTTAAAAAAAATAGTTTTTAATTTCTTTAAATGTGATCAAAAATTCAATCATTTTAAACTTTTCAATTTCAAATAAAAAAATTTAAATCTCATTTATATTGTTTAAAATTTTATCTAATATTTTTTTTTTCTTTTCTTAAAATGTTAAAATTTTTACGTTAATTTTACATATATTTTAATGTTTTGTAATACTTATTTTTATATATCACTATGTACAGTGCATAGGTTAATAAACTAACTTTTTAACTGATAAAATGTTAGTATCGAAACAAATGATGCAGTAAAAATTTGTGAAAGAAATTAATTCAAACATTGCTTTTTCAAATCAACAATTTATAAACCAAAAAAAAATTATTAATTTTTGCATTTAATATATATCACAAGGTTTTATTTCTTTCATAAATTCCAATTCATATTCCAAATTTCCTACGAAACTAAACTTTTGAGTAATCAACTCAATAAGTTGATTTTAGTTAGAATTAATACAGTTAGTTGGTTAGACATATTAAATATTTCCTATATTTTATTTTCTTTTACAAAGTTTTAGTGAAATTTAAAATACTTTCAACACGAGTTCTAGAGTTACGTCATGTGACAACAATAATGTAATTTTTGAACCGATTAAATTTATCACTTTAACAGTTTAACTTGTAATGCAAATTCTGGGAGAGAGAAAACTTATACCACACAAAATCATTTATAGGAGTGTATAGTATTGCAATAAAAATATATTTATAAATGACTTAAGTTTAATAACCGAAGAACCAAATTAGTGATAATTATATTAGTTGAATTTGATTTGTTTGAATTACTGTTATTTAATCGAATTTGATTTTGCTTGACAAATGTCCACTTTGGTTTAGTTCGTTTAGACTTTAGAGAATACGGCTAAAGATTTTTAAAACCGAATAAAACGAGTGCGGTGACTAGAAAGAGTGTGACGCACTGTTCCTGTAGCAGTAGCTAACCGCATACCACCTGAGCTCTTGGACCATGCGACCTCACCAAAACACACATTACAGCCTCTGACCAAAGGCATTACAACTATTGGTATCTTTGTGCTGGAATAAGACTCAATAGCCACTTGGTCCTGGGTTCAAATGCCTCAAGGAGTTTTTTTCAATTTCTTTCAGACCTGGTGACTTGGTGATGGATATGGTTGGGTGGTACTACAGCCGAAACGATGATACTCTAAAGATCAGTTAGTGATTCAAAAAATAACGGTTTAAAAAATTTTTTTTTAGAAAAAAGGGAATATTATAAAATGAAAATTAAATAGGCTCAACCAAGATCTTCTAACGTACGCTTTCCTCAAGGCTAAAAAGCCCCAAAATTTGAACGCGTTAAAGACCCCCTCTCACTATCTCTCTAAAATCACATACCCTCATTTTCCCGCTACTTCGTCGTGATCTGAATCTCTATCTCTCTCTTCAAATCCAAATCCTCTCATTCAAGCTGTCGTCCCTAAATCTTCGCTAAAGCCCTAAAAACAAAGGTTTGTTGAATTTCAAAGCTGTTTCAATGCCGATTTACTCTACACATTTTCTCGCATCTTTTTTTTCTTTCTTATCTCATCATTAATTTGACAGTTACGAAGCTTCGGTTACCTGCCTTATCTTTCTCTCTCTCTCTATATATATATGTATATATATATATGTATGTATCTATATGTATTTGTATTTGTGTTTATCATTGTTTCACCAACGGATGGATTTTGGAGTACTGAAATTGTTCTTTAGTAAGAAGCTTTGGATTTTGTGAAACCTTGTTTTGATTTGGTCCTGATTGATTTAATGTTGTCGATTATAACTTATAAAATTAGGGTATGGATTTGGTGTTTTTTTTTTCCCTCTTTTATGGAATTTGGTAAATTGATTGCTTGAATTGAACTCTCAAGCCATCGTTTTGATGAATATTGAGACAAATGCATGCTATATTTGGATCGCAGTTACTAGAAGTAGTTCTAGATTGGAAATCGCATTAATTGATTTTTAAACAATCGGTTTTTGATAGAGTTTTACTACTTTCAACATGTTTGGTTTGTTGATTTTGGTATTTGGGGTTTTTTTTTCCTTTTAGGGTGAACTTTGGGTGATTGTTGTTTGATAATTTCTTATTGTCAATTTGTAGGTTAATTTATATTTACTGGGATAGATATTAGATAGATGTGATGGCTGGTGGAAAGGAAGAACATTACGCTTTTGATTTGACAAAGGAGGTTGGATTCGCTTCGTGTTCATCGATTTCGGATAGTAGTTGTGATGCTACCACTCCGAGATCTGACTGCAGTCATCGGTAAGCCTCTAAAAAAGTAGCTTTTTGACCAAGATTAATGAATTATTATTCTGACTTTGACCCCATTTGTAATGGTTATGGGAGAAGAATGGCATTTAGTTAATTAATTGGCAGTGATTTTTTAAATTAGTTAATCCTTCTATAGCTAACATTTGATAACCAAAGATTGTTCTATGAATTTATTTATATAATTATTTATTTAGCTAAAGTGAGATAATTAGTGTGCTTGATCAAACCAATACTTCCATCCATCATTGACTATTGATATACTTTATTTCTATTTGCTCCCATAGAAGTGGTGGTCAAACTAAACGGTCATCACAAGCGGGCTGGACAGATGAAGAGGTTAGTTGTACATTGCTCATACTTGGTTTGTAAAATAAGCATTTATTAACATCATTTTCCTCGGATCATGTATCATACCTTTTATCTACATTTAACCTAGATGCAGGATGCTAATATTTTTTGTAATTTGAATTGCAGGACACTATCTTAACTGATGTAGTGAAGAAGTATAATGGGAGAAACTGGAAGAAAATAGGTAAGCATGCAAGCAAGCTTGCCCTTTGCTTCAAAATTACATTCTTATTGCATCTGTTTCTGGTAGCAGTGAGTTAGTGACTTTGGTTTTACAGATGTATATCGGCGACAGATTAAATATCAAAAATATTTCATTTGTAGTGTCTTGACATAGTTGGTCTTTTACATAAAATGATGCTGAATTGACACCATTGATTTTTTCTTTGCCCTGTGAAGCTGAATCTATTCCGGGACGATCCGACGTTCAATGCCTGCATCGTTGGCAAAAAGTTCTTAATCCTGAACTTGTTAAAGGACCTTGGACCAAAGAGGTATCCTTTGGATTATGTTTCTTGTAAATTCATTAAGTTATTGTTTTATTTGGTGTGTTTGTCATATTCAACGAATTAATTATAAAAATATATTTTATTCAAACCTCTATTCAGGAGGACGATCGTATTAGAGAGTTGGTTGAAAAGCATGGCTGTAAGAAGTGGTCGCTTATTGCAAAACATTTGGCTGGTCGAATTGGCAAGCAATGCCGGGAGAGGCAAGCACTATTATTCTATAATTCTATTAGTTTGTGTACATATTTTTTATATGCTGATTTTGGTGTCCTCTACTTACCAATTGATATTCTGTCCGTCCTTAAAACATATTTTTAGATTAAAAGTGTGATTTGTAAAAGCTGATCTATATCATATTCTTCCCAAAGTAATACTTTTTATGATTTTCCCTTCCTTTAAGTTCTTTGTAATACACACACTAAACGAAACATCTATCTGTGACAGTACAGCACTTAAACTTTTTTGATTTTAAGTTTACTATAGTTCCCTATTGATTTTTTTTTATATTTTCATCCAGTCCACAATGATTTTGATTTTATACATGAATTGGGTTATTTTTCCTACTAAAATAAAATTACATTATATGGTTTCCAGGTGGCACAATCATTTAGATCCAGCAATAAAGAAAGATGCGTGGAATGATGATGAGGAGTCAACTCTTGCTTATTATCACCAGATATACGGCAACAAATGGGCAGAAATTGCTAGATTCCTACCCGGACGGTACAAAGAAAATATCCTCATCCTATTACATACTTACGCTTTAGCAAATCAATGCCATGAAGGGAGTGAGATCATATAACATTTATAAGTTATTAACTTATCTAACTTTCCATCTCATTTGTGTACTATTTTGGGTAACAGGACGGACAATGCAATTAAGAATCACTGGAATAGCACAAAGAGGAGATTAGATCTAAATATTCCATCTGCTTTTCCCACTAGAACTACATCTCCTGAGCTTAATGTAGTTAAAAAGAGAAACAGGGAAATGCCATTAGTGGAACCAAACACAAGTGAAAAAAAGTTAATTACCCCAATAAATCCTTGTTCAACAAATTTGGCCCTTGGAAATAATACATCTTGTTTAACCAATAATGACTGTCTAGGGTTTACTAGGTATGCAAAAATCCATAAAGTTGAACCATCATCTCCTGAGTTGAAACCTGGGACTTCACCTGATAACCATTTTTTAAGTCTGTCGGTTTTGGGATTTAGTGAAGGCAGTACTCAAACAACCGACAAACACTTAGTTTATGAAACACCATCTAATCCGTCTGATTGTTATCAACAACCAAAATTTAAGACTTTGGCTAAATATGTGGGACACTGTGCATCGCCTAGTACCATTAACAGTTGTATGTCTAGGAACTGTCAAGTTTCTTGCTCTACTCCCCCCGATCTTTCATTAAGTATCTCTATCAATAGTAGCAGTCCAGAAGCTATTTTGAGGAACTCGGGATTGAGCTATAAGAATACTCCTTCTATCATAAGAAAAAGAACTCCCAAAAAAACTGTTGATCATGATTGCAGTAAAACTGTTGAGACTGGTGAGTTGGAAAAAGAAAACTATGGTTCAGACTCTTGGTTGCAACGATCTCAACCATCTCTAGGAAGACGTTTGGACTACATGTTTGATGCTGAGTGCGATGCAACCGTGGCTAGATGTGGCACCCCAGGCTCTGTGACTCCATCATCAAAAGCAAATGTGATACTGACTCCTTGATTTAGTTCATTTAGTGAGTTCCCCCTTTTATGCATACTCGTAAGTAGATTGTTGGTGGCGAAATGTGCAGGTGATGTGGTTTGGGTTACGTGTCAAAACGATCAACTTCTTTGGTATGGGCTGGGTGAACCGGTCGCATTTTTTATCAAATATGATAAAAAATTCATTTGATTTAATGATAATCTATTTTTTGTTAAAGGGTTTTATTATGTAACAAAAACACTTTGGATGATATTAAACATTTTGCTTTAATCAACTTCTTTTTCAGGTTTGATGTATTAGAGAAAAAAACATAAATACTTGGTTTTAACAAATACTTGGTTTGATGGTTTGTATGATTTTGATGGAAATGTGGGAATTCTAGAAATGTTGATGTTTGGGTGATATGAAAACCTACACATAAGGTGTTTAATGTGTGACACAGGGTATTAAATATGATTAAAAATTTTATATAATATTTATAGTGATTTCCTTTTTAAATTAAAGAATTTACAAGGTTTTATACACAAAGGGGAAAAAAAACACTTTGGGTGACTTTTGACACACTTCACATTAATTAAAAATTTTGAATTTACCCGTTTGACTTGTCGGGAAGAAATCATAAAAAAAAAAAGCTACTCATTCACAAGTAAATCTGTCTTCATTGATGGTTTATATATGTTATTTGAATTCTTTTTCTTTTTGTGGGTGCAGACGTAATAATCTTTCAAGACAGACAATCTGTCATATATATAGCAAAGATATCTTATGTGATGAATGGAAGTTGCCAGCTTGATAGAAATACAGGTGATAAAAATGGCTTGTTTTGGCCTGATTCTTGACTGGCTGGATCTAGTTTCCTATATCAGAACTTCATACTTTAATAATGGCACCATCTTTTTTATGTGAATACTTTTTTCTTTCTTCTGTAAGACAGTTTTGTTCAGGAAAATTGCAGATGGCTGACTCTGGTATCAATAATCGAGTATGGTAGTAGACTAGCTATTATAGGAAATGGTTCGATCAAGTGCAAGATGCAACTTTTGTTGCATGTTTTACAAGTCAAAGTAACAGGATTGTACAAGGGATAGTCTGAAATTACTAAATTAAATCATACATGTGTGTTTTGGGAGAAAATTCCTAAATTAACCATTTTAATGGTCAAATAAAATAAAATATCCAGTTGACTATTTTTTGCCTCAAAGTGTTCGTATGTATATAGGCGTTGGTGACTATTATTTGCCTCAAGATGAGTAATTTTTTAGAAGTTCAAATTTAAGGTAATTTTGTGTTGGGTTTGTGGAATGGTGGTTAACCAGTTGTAAGGGTGTAAACAATCAAATTGAGTTGAGTGACACTAAACCTAAGTGTTGCTTGTTTAATTAAAGACCGAATGAAAATGATATTGTTAATTTAGAGCTTTTTTTTTAAAATATTAGCTTGGTTTGTAAATTGTTGGATCGTTTAGAAATCAACTTCTAAGGTTAGAGCTTGATTTATAGGTAGTTTCTTCAGCTTAATTTGGCTTGTGTATTATTTATTAATAAGCTGATTATTTAATTATTTTTATCTATTTATTAATATATTTATGTTTATAAGTTTTGTATTTAAACATAACATATACGATTTTGTTAGATGAAAATAAACATAAGAGCAGAGCATCTAATGAAAAGAGGAGTGGAATAGAGGTGGGAAAAAAAATGGTCTCGGAACTTGACCCATCTGTCTGAATTAGAATCAATCATATTCGAACCAATAGGTACAAAAGGTCCTGGTTTGAAGAAATAATAACCAGAATTATTGGAGCTGCTTTTAATTTTACCCGATTAAAAACTAGAACCATATCAACCAACATCGTCATTACCACCAGCGTGACACCATTGAGTACTAGGCCTGTAAACGAACCGAACGAACACATTAACGAACATGAATTTCGTGTTCGTGTTCGTTTATTAAGAAAATAAATATGTTCGTGTTCGTTTGTGTTCGTTTGTGTTCGTTTATTAATAAATTAAACAAACTGTTTATGAACATAAATGAACACAAACGAACTAAAATAAACGAACAAACTTAAATGGACATTTTTTTAACACCGTTGGAAAATCATAAACGAACATGAACACTATTGAACAAACATAAACGAACACAATTGAACATGTATAAACGAGCACAAACGACTAGTCTTTTAAATGTAAATACATATCATTTGTAAATTAGTTGGTTAACCGAACAAAATACTAACATTACATAGTTAACGAACACAAATAAACGAACGTAAATAAACGAACATAACCGAACTGTTCATTAACATAAATAAACGAACACAAGGTGTGTTCATGTTCGTTCATTTAATTAAACGAACACAAAATTTATGTTTATGTTCGTTCATTTATTAAATAAACGAACTTCTTACTGAACTGTTCACAAACAGTTCATGAACTGTTTGTTTACAGGCCTACCATTGACATGTCTTTGTCATCACCTACACTTTCACCATACATAGTTATTAAAAAGTGATGATGGCATACATGCAAATGTGGTTTTTTTTTTGAACGGCCAACTAATCAACTGTCAGATACTTCGTACGTTAAAAGATGCCCAGGCTGGCCACTAGTCCATACGAACGGAGCCCCTAGCCCACTAGCCACAAATTCCTAGGTAAAACCCGACCCAAGCACCGGCCCAAAGGCACGATAGTAGAAAGCCGGTAAAACCGGGTGCGATTAAGAATCGAACCCAGGACCCGGGTCTTCTATCATGCAAATGTGGTTTTTATGTGTATAAATTTGTTTGTTTGAAGTGGAAAACAAACATGTGAGGATGCGGGTTCGATTCTTGGCTCGACCTTCCGTGTTGCAAATGTGGTTTGTATGTGTTGTAAAAACGAGTTTGTTTGAAATAGAAAACAACCATGTGAGGTAAATTGGCTAGGTCTTGTAACATGTGGAAGGAGATGAGAGCGATTCACGTTTCCACCTATATTTTGCAAATGTGGTTTACGTGTGTGTATAAGTATAACTATGTTATAAGCATAACTATGTTAGGTAGATTGATTGGTAAAAACACTCTCATGAAATATGGAAGGACATGTCCACCTTATATTTTATGCCTAAATTTTCCAACATTTTTCATCATAATTATGTTAACATAGATTAACAGGGATGCCTCTCTTGCTTGTTAATCTATGTTGAACTTATTTATAGTTGAAAAAAAATGTTTTAAAAACCGGTATTTTAGGTGCACCGGATTTGACTCAGAGATGTTTCAATCGGACACTCTAGTTAACCATTTAAAATACAACTTATATCCAAAAACTATACAAAATCATCAAAAAACAATTCAAAACGTACTTAAATTCATCCAAAACAATATAAAAAGTACTCAAAATCTAGTTAAATTTTTTAAAATAAAATTGCATAATAGGATTATGACATTGCCTTGTTAAACGCGTTATGTTCACGATCGCTTAAAAGCCGAAACTCACATCTTGTGTTTTTTTGAAACCGGGAATACCAGTTTTACCGTTATAACCGGATTAAACCGCCGGCACAGTCGCTCGAAAGAACCTTTATAATATCATAGGGTTTCGTACCGGATGATTTAGCGGCCGCCGGTTGAACTGGTCGAACTGGCCGGTTCGAGCCGGTTTTTAAAACATTGGTTGAAAGCTATTTGAAAATTTCATATGTTTATTTCGCTTGACGGTAAGAACTTGAGAATTTTAATATTAAAGAAAACAAGATAATAAAGTTAAAAAGACAAAACATTGTGACACGTTATTTTTTTATTAGTATAGAGACATTTGGTTACCATATATTTGTTTCTCAATTAACAATATTTTACAATTCTTAAATTTATCCTCGTAAAAGAGTAATTTAGCATAGATATTTGTCAAAATTCTAGACCTCTTATTTATTTTCATACTTAAGTTTTGTTTTTAATCACAAGGGTTATAATAGTAAACGTAATTTTATTAGTTAAGAGTTAAGACTAGTATTGACTTTATTTAGCTTTTATCATTTATAACTTTAATTTCTTACGTTAATTTCAATTTTCTTTTTAACAAACTTTAGAACAAATTGATCATTAAATTCATTGAAATTTAAGACTCAGTTTTTGATTTCAAAGTTTTTAAATAATATTTATTTGGATCAAGTTATTAGATAATATAGTCAACTCAAACGAAAACTTTTAAAACAATAACAACAATTCTTTAAAATATTGCTTTTAATATTAATTTTAAAATATAAACATTAATTTTTTTAATATATTAATAATCTCATGATAGCTATTAGATATATAAATTTGTATAAAGAATTAAACATATTTTTTAAAATTATTATACTTCGTGACTATGCTAGACTCTAAAACGTTAAATATGATGTTCTATCATTAAACTTGGCATTTAAAATAGGATGATCCGGATGAAGGGGTTTTATTTCTTTTTTAATTAAGTATTACCAATTAATACATATTATTCATGCTATTGCGCAATGATATACATTATTGGGTCAATTACATATATCCCTTGTTAAAACTATTTATTACATATTTATCCAATCATAAAAAAAATTACATATTTCCCCTTACTAAAGCAAATATATTACATATTTATCCATTTCATTAAAAAACAAATTATGCATTTCCTATTTTATTCTTAATGAAATAACTAAAAACAATTTGCATATTTTTCCTTACTAAGAGGCAATTTTGAAACATGTGGATATTTGTAATTTTAGTTTAACATTGGGGATATATGTAATTTTGATGTTTAATAAGGGGATATATGATATTATCCCTACATTATTTGTCTTCCACACATTTTCATCTTCTTTAAACAAACCTTTTAGTTTAACAAAATACCACCACTACTTATTATTATTATTATTATTATTATTATTATTATTATTATTATTATTATTATTATTATTTAATTTTAAATGTTTTCTGGTTTATCTTGTTTAATTTTTATCTCAGTTACTTAAATAAACAATTGTTTGAAACAATTAGATATTTTCAAATTTTAAATTATTACCTTTTGTCTTAAACATTTTTCTATCCAAATGTACAGAGTGTGTATATATTTTCAGTTTCATATAGAAATGATTACTTTAAAGAATATTTGTATCATATTTATTAAATTTCTATTTCAATCTCAGTTAGATTAATTATCTTATTTTAGTTAAATTCATTCTACAACTTAATCAACAAAAAATTATCTCGCAAAATTATTTATAAGAATTAAATCTTAATTGCTAGTTTGTGTTATTTAATATACTTTTTCGAATCTACACATTTAATAAACGGGTGGCTAACGTAGCATTATAGTAACAATTATGAGTAATTACATATATCTCCAATTGAAATTCATAAATTACATATATACTTGACTTAAAAAATAAATTGCATATATCATTTTATTTAATCCTTTAAATTATATACATCCTTTTACCTAAAGTTTTAAATTACATATATCTCTTTATATAAAAAAAGGAAAATTATAAAAAGAGATGATATATGTAATTTAACTTTTAATTTGAGTATATATATATATTAGAATTGTAAATATGGAGATATATGTAATTAATTTTAACAATGTAATTATAGCTGTAAATAGATGATATACGTAATGATTTCAAACAATTAAACACAATTTTTATAAATATTGCAAAAGTTGCTAGACGCTCTCAAATCGGAACAACTTATTGGAGTGAGTAATTAATGAGTACTCGGCCTAGTCGGAAACTATTCGGTCTCAAAAGAACTCCTTGGTGTAACCATGATTTTTACGGTTGTTTTTAAGTATAAAGGTCGGAAGTTTCCAAAACTTAGCAACATGGAAATTAATCAAATTATATGTTTTAAGTCAACATTTTAAAACATCATCCACTTCAAAGGAAATTACTTGCACACTCTCCCCGCACCTCCCTAGAACCACCACTCCGACCACCGTAATCTCTCCTATATCTCTTCTTCTCCGATCATCCAAAATAAATACCGATATCAAGTAATATCCCAATCGTAAAATTGGATCTGATCAGATCGATCACCAGTCAGTTTCATTATTAATGGAGATCACCATAATCTCAGCTCAAGGTCTCAAGAACTCATCAATCTTCTCTCACAATATCCGGCCTTTCATCACCCTCACCACCACACCACCACCCTCCTCCAGTGGCCACCGGAGCCATGTCTACGAAACAACGGTTGACCGTGAAGGTGGCGTGAATCCCACTTGGGGTGATAAGTTTGATCTTTCCAAAGTTATTGATGCTGGTTTTTTCTACCGTAACAACTCCTACATTTACCTGCAGTTGTACACCAGTCGGCTCTGGCTTGGTCCGAGGTTTCTAGGGTGGTGTGGGATCCCGGCGGCGGATATTGCCGATGGGTTTTCGCCGGCGGGGACTGTGAGGCAGCTAAGTTATAGGCTGAGGAAGAAAGATGGATCGAGGGGTCATGGTGTTGTTAATGTGCTGGTTAAGGTTGAGAGTTCGGTTTTTCAGGCACCGAGGAGAGTGGATCCTGATGTGCGGAGGTTACCGGAGATGAACTTTGGACCGGTGGCCATTGGGATTCCGGTGAAAACTCATCGGGTAGTTGGTGATCAAGTGAATTGAATTCGAATTGTGATTAAATGTTTTGGTGGTTTTGATACTTTATGTGTGTGTTTTGTGTAGAGGTGGCAAACCGTTTTTTTTTTTAACGTTTCCGGTTTCAGAACCGGTTCCAGTTGTGGTCAACAAAGTCAATAACCGGTTCCTGTTTCGGTTCAGGTTTTGCCGGCTAAGTGGAACCGGTTCCCTTTTTCTAGTTCCGGTTCCTATTTCTCTGAGAATC
Organism: Mikania micrantha; assembly: GCA_009363875.1. Taxonomy (NCBI): domain Eukaryota; kingdom Viridiplantae; phylum Streptophyta; class Magnoliopsida; order Asterales; family Asteraceae; genus Mikania; species Mikania micrantha. Next base: position 76,148,323 of record CM018694.1, on the reverse strand, counting down.
CAGAATTGCCTTTACCCACCGGTTCGGGTTGTCGTTTCCGGTTTTGTCCACCTCTAGTCTTGTGTATAGATATATATTATATTAGTTTAACTTTGATATTTAGGTAGTTACCTTGATTTCATTTGCAGTGTGTGCATATAATATATGTGTGTGTGTGTTAGTTTTTGAGGGACCAAAGAAAAATTGCATTAATTTTAGCGTTATTTTATTTAATTTTGTGAATATAAATGTTGGTTGGCCGGTTAATCCGGCATCATGAACGAGGGTCTCGTTGAAAACAACTTATCTATTTATACGAGATAGATGTAAGACTGCCTACATCTTACCTTTTTTAGAACCTATCTTATCTTTGTTAATAATAGGATATGCTCCTTAGGATGATGATCCAAGCTTGTAAATTTAAAGTAGTTTGTGATCTATCCGTTATTTTCATAACAAGTAGTTAAATACTTTCAAAATTTTGTAAATTGTACGTGTAATTGCTACTTTGCTTTTTAAATATCTATTTTTTGAGTTGATGATTATTTTTTTTTTATGAATTTGAAATTGTTATATTAATTGTTTAACACAATAATCTCATTGGATGACAATCAAGAGAAAGAGGATCGTCTATCCCATCATGCTTCTCGTCTCACTATAAGAAGAGAGTTCTAAGGCAAGTAGGCAACTACGCAACGACAAAAGTCGTCGTTACATAACTTTTTTTTTTATCGCATTCTTTTTATTGTATCATGGCAACATAACCAAAATTGATTAAATATATAATTTACTTTACGGCCACGACTTTTCTTTGCAAAACACCGAGTCACTTTTAGTTTTTTTTTTGTTTTCCATTATTTATAAAAAAAATATATGTTTATCGTGACATATTTATGTATGTGATATCAAAATATTTAGAGTAAATTACTGATACGTTTCATGTAATTTCCTAGTATTTCACTGTTATTTTTCTAGGCTTCATAAATTGATCATATGGTTATAAACTTTAAACATTTGTGACACATATATTCCTTAGGTCACCAAATTATATACACTCACATAAGAATTATATGAGTTACAAATGTTTAAAGTTTTGGATTATATGTGTAATTTATAAAATCTAAAGACAAAGAGTGAAATACTAGCAAATAATATGGACCATCCCGGTAATTTACTGAAATATTTATAAAAATTATTTGTTCCATCTCTGTTAAAAATCTGGATATGATCATGCATCTTCATCTATGTGATATATCAAAATACCCAAAATGATTTTTCTGTATTTGTAGTTAAACACGTCTTGTTAATTTTGAAAATCACGAAACACTAAATATTTGTAAGCATCACGTATGTTTCATTAATCATCTCACACACAAAAAAAAAAACACACCTTAATATTTTTTTAATAAATAATTTACATCAGTGATAGATTACTGAATTATCATCGTGTTAACAACAATAACACTTGATCATATCCACCACCAAGTCACTAGTTTAGAAGAAAATTCAATAATTTAAGATATCTCAAGTAAAATTTGAACTCAAGACATTATTGATTCCTGAGTCTTATCCTACTACAAAAATATCGTTGGATGGTTATGCCTTTGGCGGCACCTTAATTACTCAGATTAATCATTTTTGGTCTTGTGTTATTTATTATATCATCGGTTGTATGATCCAGAGAGGATAGAGACCAAGTCAATCTAGAATATGTGATTTGCAACTTGCAAAGTCTAAAAGATTAATATATTAGATTTATATTTATATTTATATTTTGAGAAACACGCTTCTAAAAATAATAATATATTTGTGTTTGATGTCGTTTTTATGTGTAAAATCAAACCACTAATTTCAAACCATCTTGATTAGGTCATTAATTTCCACGTTTTGGACAAACAAATTATCCATTAATCACTACCGCTTGGCAAAAATTAGTAAGCAGGAATGGACATTAGATATTGAGCAATCGCTAATGAAAAAACTAGAAACATTAAGTTAAATAATTATAATGTAATATTTTTACTCATATTAGCGCTTTTTATTATTTGTAAATTTTGTCATTAACAATACAATTACGAGTTAGTCGTAAAACAATAGAATATATATAATACAATAAAAAAAACTAACATACTGTTTAATTTACATAGGTCTTTTAACCTATTTTATTATGTTATGCATGAAGTGTTTGCTTAAATATTTAATTACTACGTTAAAATTAATAAAAAACCGTTAATTAGGGCCACCATCTTCGTATCTTATGAAGAGGAAGTGAGGTGCTTTTGTGTCATGTGGTCACATACAAACATCGCCTCTTCACGAGAGAGTTTACTTATTTACATCCAACCCATCGAAAAGACTCTGAAGTATCCTCAATGAGTTGGTAATTTTCTTCCAAAGATTATAGTTACAAGCAATTTCTAGGAAGTTCTAATATGATAACATTTCTTGTAAAATACAAGTAACGTCAAACCCTCCTGTGAGAGTTTACTTATTTACACCCGACCAAAAAGATACTAGAGTATCCTCAATGAGTCAGTAATTTTCCTCCAAAGATTATAGTTACAAATAGTTTCTAGCAAACTCTAATATGATCAGATTTATAAGTAAACATTTCTTATAAATTATAAGCAACATCAAATCTGTTTCGGGTAAAAATTAACAAGCTTAATTCTTAACAAAACCGAATTACAAAAGTGGGGTATTGTGTTTTATGATTGAAGATATCAGTTATATGCGGTTTATAATGAAAATATCTCTGAGGATCCCTAGGGATATTCCAGAATATTGAAATGAGATAAACAACTTACACACGAGATTTGTACGAGGAAAAACCCTTAATCCCTTAGGATTGCCGGCATAAAAACCCCGGGAGGTGACAAATGTCACTCTGCCTAGTTTATTATCAACAAACCGATGAAAATACAAATGTTTGAGCTTGGATGATCGATACTAAGTGCTACAATTGCTTAAATATGTGTGTGTTTGAGAGAAAATGAAGTAAAAATGATGAAAAAGCCGTCCCTAATCGATCACCAGTCATTTTTTTTATATACAACATTTTGTAACAGTTATATTAACTATATTCTCGAATATCCCGGCGAGAATATCGGAATTATGACCATGTGACAGCTACCACGTCCATTAACCATGTTTAACCGTTCTATTTAAGTAAATCCCGAGTCTTTAGGTCTAATTTAGTCAACATGACCGTTGGTAACTTGTTCTCCACTTGTAACCTTTATTTATCATGTTCACCACGTTTCCTTTGACTTCATCCCGACTTTTAAAGTAAAATCAAGTCCACAATAAGTAACCTGCAAGACTATGTCACGCTATACAAAGAAGAGATCGATTAGTAACGTTAGTATTCAGGATATTTGAGGATAGTTAAGAATCCTATATTCCGGATTATCCTCGGATATCCCGAAACTCAGACCAAAAAAATTGACCCACAACAAAACCCTCATGAGTGAGTTTACTTATTTACATCCAACTGAAATGATTCTGGAGTATCCTTAATGAGTAGGTAATTGTCCTCCAAAGATTATAGTTATAAGTAATTTCTAGCAAGCTCTAATATGGTCAAATTTTTAATCAAACATTTGTAGTAAAATATAAGCAACGTCAAATCCTTCTAATTAAAGCCCAAACTTCCACGAATGGCGTAACAATCTGGGCACTGTCTTGAAGAGAGGCTTGGTAAAATAAACATGTTAGTGAAGATGCAGACTACCTACACCAAGACAGAAAGACCTTATAAAGCTTCAATGTAGAGATTTCAAGTTGTTTTAATTTCTTTGCACAATGTCATTCAATTATAACATTTGATTGAAATTTCATTTGCTAAAAATAATTGAGAGACTTTTGTGAGAAAAAAAATTGTTCTTTTATGTGTAAAACTTATTGGTTGGCTCATATGAAAAATAATAATAAGTATAAGTATAATTTTTCTAGTATTCGTTTTTTATAACAATCGAATTTATTCTGATTGTTGTAAGAATCTTATAAGATAAGACATCCTTTATGTGCTTGAATACCATATAAATATATGTTTTTTTTTTTAATTATCATGCATGCTATCCTAAAGTAAATAATTATCATAGTAAGAGTGATTAAAAGTACGAATACATTTAAGTTCAAACGTCATGCTACATTAGTCTTATTAATCCGATGAGCAAATGTGTGATTAATACATTTGATAAAAACATTGCCTCTTATTAAGAAGGTCTTGAGTTGAAAACCAAGTAAGAGGGAATCGAGATATTTGAGAGTAGTTTAAGAGAAAGAATAAGACATTATTACTACTAAAAAAATTGTGAGATGAATATATTAGTCTTTTATCAATAAACTAATACAAATTTTAGGGAATTTTTTTTTAGAACAGCGGTTGATGCAACGGCAAGACCGTTGCCTCAAAGTGCAGTGACTAAGTATCAAAACCTCAGCCTTACACTCATATTATTTTTTAATTTTTTTAGGTGTGTGGTGTGGGGGGCTTTTTCTGTAATAATTCACTTTGTTCGCATTTTTTTAGATGAATAATTGTTTAATATTTGGTTTGATTGTGAGTAAATTTGTATTTTATATGAACAATATATAAATTTATTTATATTCCAATATTTTTTAAAATCTAGCAAGCTTATCTCAAAATTAAAGTTTAATAAAAGGTTTGTAGCCTAATGATTATCTCATTGGTTTCTCTTTGAGAAATATTGGGTTTGAATTCAGATCAATACATATTTGATTATGAAGGTTAGGGGTTTTACCCGGTTTTAGGTTTCATCCTAGGGTAGAATGGTAGACTCGGGTATATGCCTAGCGTTAAATCGAAGGGGATAGTTAAATTCTCTTCTTGGATATCGTCGTATTAAGTTGTTTAAAAAAATGATAATTAGTTATTCCAGGTCTATTTAGTTGACTTTTTTTTTAAATAATAATATTACGTTTACCCTTAAACCATTCCAAAGTAATTACACATTTGTTTAGGTTTGAAACTATGACATTTTCTAATAAGAGTTAAAAAGCCGTACCAAATAATATCCATTTGACTTGGTCATGACACTGAGGTCGGGACATAATGATATATGCCGATAAATACAAGGCTTTACAAAGAAGTCAAGAAAAGGACCTATCGCTTAAAACAAAACCTGCTTTCCTTTTCAATCTAAAAATAAATTAAGGGTTATTGGATTTAAATACTCACAAGTTTGACCTCTTGGTTGGTAATACTCCCAAGTCCCAACTAAGGAAGTGTTTACTGGCACCCCCAACTTTCAAAACATTTTTCATTGACACTCCAAACAAGTGACACATTATAAAAAAAAATATGTTTTAGAGTGCGAATGAAAAATGTTTTAAAAGTTGAGAGTGTTAGTATTTCCTTAGTTGGGGGTATTGCCGGACAAGAGGTTAAAGTTTGGAGTATTTAAATCAAATAACTCATAAATTAAATAATGACTGGTAATTTTACCCGTTAAACGTATTACATTGTCGAATGAAAACATATTATATTTAACTCAAATCATTTATTAACAAGATTTACGTTGAAAATAAAGTAACAATTCACAAAGTTTAGGATAAAACTTAAAACTTAAAGAGTAAAATTTATATTTTTAAAAGTTAGAGAATAGAAGTGATTAGTGATCCTCAAATTAGGTATATAGGATTATAGGTATAAATTTTGAACTCTGAAAACCAGGGGATCAAAGTGGCATTTTTTTAAAGTTTAGAAATAAAACCCAAAAATTTAAAAGTGAAACTTAAAAGTTTTACATTAAGTATAAGAATAGACTATAAACTTTAAAAAATCTGATGTTGTCTAAGTAACATCATAGGATAAAATATAAAACTTTCAGAATGAAACTTTTAAATTTTGACGTTAGGTGTAAGACTATATTATAAACTCTTAAAACATGAGAGAGTTAAGGTGACATTCACAAAGTTCAGGAATAATAAGTTTATGAACGAAAGTTAAAAGATATGAAGTTTGAGCCGGAGACTCCTTCGGAGCAGCTTCTATATCCCAACTGGGAATAAGTTTGTTTGTTTGTTTTTAAAAAGATATAAAGGTTGTATGATTAAATAGGAGTGAAACATAAAAGTTTTGAAAGTTGGAGGATTAGAAGTGATCGGTTTCAAATTATCATAGACACTTCAAATTTTTAATTTTCATTAGAAAGTACTACATTTTATCCCTAAACTTTGTATGGTGTCACTTTAACCACCTCATATTTTCAAAATTTATAGTTTATCCTTATACCTAACATAAAAAATTTTAAGTTTCACTTTTAAACTTTTAGGGTTCACCTAAACATTATCAAATATCACTTTCACCACCCCCTAGTTTTTAGAGTTCAGAATCTATATCAAAAACACGAGAGAGTTAAAGTGATATTCTAAAAAGTTTAATAATGAAACTTATAAGTTTATAACTGAAAGTTAATAGATTTGTTGTATGATTAGAAGTAGAAGTAAAACATAAATGTTTTGAAAGTTAGAGTGTGAGAACTAATTGGTCGCAAATTGTCAGACACTTCAAATAGACAGTAATTATAAACTCTAGGCTATAAAAATATAAAAGGTCAAAGCAACATGTTACAGATGAAACCTATGGGGTGTGATGGCAAAGAATAAGAAGAAAACGAAAGGATAAATTTGTTGACCTAAAAGTATTGACATTGAGTGGGTGAAATGTAAGAATAAATATTTACAATATGGCCCTCATGATTATTTTACTAAATAGATCAATTACTTAATTACCCCTAACAGATATATAATTATTTGATGGACGTAATTATCCTTATTTATCCTAATTAGGGTTTCCCCTTGGGTGTATATAAATAGAGACTAAGGCTCTCATTCTAAAGGTTACACAACATCACAAACGAATCCTCCTCACATTAGAGAATTCGTGAACCCTAACCGAGCCATCTCATCTCATCTCCATCCTCACCGTACACCCTAAATGGGAACCCGAGCGGATCGTCATCTCAGGAATCATGTCTGGAATCAACAACGCATTCACTGGATTCACATGTTTCATCTTCTCTCTATTTCATTCATGTTTACATGTTCATCTCTAAATCTGTAACAAAGGAATCGATCCAACATGTGGTATCAGAGCGATATGTTGTTTAATCGATTCCTAATCACGAAATTGATTCAAAATCCAAAAACGTTTCGAAAAAAGAGTACGAAAACTGGTTGTTTTTTTCAGAAAACCTTAAAACTGGTTCGTTTTTCGTAAAAACGTGAATCTGGTGCGTTTTTTGTAAACCTAGAAATTTTCGGACTTAAACGTATTCGAAATTAACATACACGTTTTTAAGAGTACTCGAATTTAAGTGTACTCGAAATTATAGGTACTCGAAATTTTGAGTATTTGAATTTTAAAATACTCGAAATTTAAAGTACTCGAAATTACTTTTAATCTTAGTGTACTCGAAATTTTGGAGTTCACGAAATCTTAATGTACTCGAAATTTTGGAGTTCACGAAATCTTAGTGTACTCGAAAATCTAAGAGTACTCGAAAATCTAAGAGTACTCGAAAATCTAAGAGTACTCGAAATACATAACCATTTTCGAGTACATAACCATTTTCGAGTACATAACTATTTTCGAATACATAACTATTTTCGAGAGCATAACTAACTTCGGAAACTTTACAAATTTCGTGTACGAACACTTAACCAAATTAACTTGATAAATTAACTATTTTCGATCCGCGAATCATGGGGCTAAGAGATAAATTAACTTGTTTTGTTAAAACCTTAAACTATCATGTTTTACAAAACCTTAAAATACAAAATTTGCTTAAACTCAATAACAAGTGTTTCACTTCTACCCAAAGGTGATGTGTTACATCTTATTATTAGAGTCTTATTAAGCATCGTCGCTTACTTGTGTATATCCTTAAACATTAGATATTCACATGAAATCATTTTGCCTTAAAGCATGTATGTTTCACTTCTGCCCAAAGGTGATTTGTTACATATATGTTTGCAAACTTAACATGTGTATAATGCTTATAAATGTCTCACTTCTGCCCAAAGGTGATGTGTTACATTCCTAATGCACATTTTTATTTTCTAACTTAATTGTTCCTAATACTTAGATGAATGGTTATTAACCAAAGTGAAACCCATTTGTTTAAGTAGAACCTAATTTAGTCTATTAATTTGATGTTATAGTAGACTCTTTATCGCAGCTTCATTACTATAATGGTCCTTATATATGCCTGCCTTAGATCTAAGTTACCCCATAGATCACTTTAAGTTCTTCTATAGCCTTAGTATATTATTCTTTCTCATCTAATCGGATTCACAGCTCCCAATATGGGAATTGAGACCCTTACCGGTGCCAACTACTCTGCTTGGAAAGATTCACTGATGCTGACTCTTGGGATCACGGAGTTCGACTACGCACTGAGAGAGCTTGCACCTCCTTCCTTTACTGATAAGAGCATTGCTGAAGCTAAGCTGCTATATGAGAAATGGGAGAAGGCTAATCGGATGGCTCTCATGTTTATCAAGAACTCCATTAGCCCAATCATCAGAGGAGCAATTCCTGATTTGGCTAATGCCAAGGCTTACCTTACTGCTGTGGAGGAGCAATTCAAAGGAACCTCCAAGGCACATGCTAACACCCTAATCATGAAACTGGTGTCTACGAAGTATGACGGAGTCAGTGGCATTCGTGAGCACATCATGATGATGAGCAACATGGCCCGTAAACTTAAGGGATTAGACATGGAGATCAGTGATGGTTTCTAGGTTCACTTCATTATGACTTCTCTTCCTGCATCTTATGAGGCTTTCAAGATCAACTACAATACTCAGAAAGAGAAATGGATGATGAACGAGTTGATTGCCATGTGCGTACAAGAGGAAGAGAGTCAGAAGCTCGAGTATGGATGGTTTTTATGTTTCTCATGGTAATGGCAGACTTACTATTAGTTCTAATTCTCAAGTATTTGGTACTGGTCTTTTGGATGGTGGTCTCTATAAGTTAGAACTAGATGATGATTTCTCTAGGCCTTTGTTGTCATATAACATTAATGAGAACTCAACAAAGACTAAAAGAAAAAGAGACTTAGAAACTTCATCCATGTTGTGGCATCAACGTTTAGGCCACATCTCATGAGATCGCTTATCTCGACTTGTGAAGGATGAAGTTTTACCTTCTCTTGATTTCACTGATTTTGGAACATGTGTCAAATGCCTTAAAGGCAAAATGACAACAGCAACTAAGAAAGATGCCACTAGGAGTTCTAATTTATTAGAAATTATTCACACTGATATTAGTGGCCCTTACACCATTGCTGGAACAACTGGACAAATTTCTTTAATCACTTTCATTGATGATTATTCTCGTTACATGTACTTGTATCTAATTAAGGAAAAATCTGAATCACTTACAACTTTTAAAGATTATAAAACAGAAGTTGAAAATCAACTAGATCTTAAAATTAAAGTTGTGAGATCAGATAGAGGAGGTGAATATTATGGTAGACATACTGATGTGGGTCAGAATCCTGGTCCATTTTATGAGTTTTGTAAAGGCTAGGGGATCGTGAACCAGTACACCATGCCCGGTACTCCTCAACAAAATGTTGTTGCTGAAAGGAGAAATAGAACCCTAATGAACATGGTGCGCAGTATGTTAGCCAACTCAGATTTACCCTCATTCCTCTGGACCGAGGCCTTAAAGACAGCAGTTCATATACTCAATAGAGTTCGTTCAAAATCTATCCCTAAAACTCCTTATGAACTCTGGACAGGAAGGAAACCGAGTCTTAGATATATGAAAGTATGGGGTTGTCTTGCCGAAGCTAAACTCTATAATCCCTTCTTAAAGAAGCTTGACATGAAAACGTTACATGTTACTTCATCGTGTATCCCGATCACTCAAAGGGTTATAGATTCTATTGTCCTACCCATGTTACTCGAATTGTAGAAACAAAGCATGCTCATTTCCTTGAGGATTCAAAGGTCAGTGGCAGCAGCGAAAATCCTGACTCTGATTTGCAAGAAGTACAAGACACGGGGGGGGGGGGGGGGACACTCGTCGACTAACTTACCTCCGATTACTCCTCTTGTACACCATGCTACCCCGAACTTCACTGCACCTACTCCGACACAATCATGACTCACTACTGCTCCAAACGTTACCGAGAACGAAGGCACCTCATCTGATCAACATCAACACAATACCAACCATGCTGAACCCGCTAATCAGCTCAGGAGGTCATCTAGGCCTAAAGTGCCTACTAACTTTGATGATTATGTAACCTACCTGACTGAAGCTGAAATGGATGCCAGAAAGTTTACTGATCCCACCTCTTATCATGAAACCATTACTGGTGATCTGTCTTCTGAATGGAAGATAGCTATGATTGATGAGCTTGATTCCATGAAGAAAAACGATGTTTGGGATTTGGTGGAACTACCCAACGGAGTAAAACTCGTAGGATGTAAATGGGTGTTCAAAACAAAACTGGATCCGAATGGAAACATTGAACGCTTCAAAGCAAGATTGGTTGCAAAAGGTTTCACTCAGAAAGAGGGAATTGACTATCAAGAGACCTTTTCTCCTGTATCTCGTAAAGATTCCTTAAGGATCGCGATGGCCCTCGTAGCTCATTTTGATTTAGAGCTGCATCAGATGGACGTCAAAACTGTTTTCTTAAACGGCGACTTGTATGAAGACGTGTTCATGAAACAGCCTGAGGGTTTCATGCCTGAAGGTCAAGAGCATCTAGTCTGCAAGCTAAAGAAATCCATATACGGGTTGAAGCAAGCCTCAAGTCAATGGTATCTAAAGTTTGATGAAATGATGAAGAAACACGGTTTCCTGAAAAATCAAGTGGATCAATGCACATACCTCAAGATGAGTGGGAGCAACTTTACTATACTTGTCCTTTATGTCGATGACATTCTTCTGGCAAGTAACAGCTTAGATATGTTGCATGAGTCGAAGCACTTACTTTCGCATAATTTTGACATGAAGGATCTCGGAGAGGCCTCTTACGTTATTGGCATCGAAATACACCAAGATAGAGTCAATGGACTTTTGGGTTTATCTCAGAAGGCTTACATTGAACGGGTCCTCACACGCTACAACATGCAACACTGCTCTCCCTCTGTCGCTTTAGTAGTTAAAGGAGATGTCTTCGGTTCCTTTCAGTGTCTGAAGACTGAGGCTGAAAAGGCGCAAATGAGAATGATACCTTATGCATCAGTAGTCGGGAGCCTTATGTATGCTCAAGTCTGTACTCGTCCTGATATCGCTTACATTGCTGGAATGCTTGGCCGTTATCAGACTAATCCTGGCCTTGATCACTGGAAAGCAGCTAAGAAAGTGCTTCGATATCTCCAAGGGACAAAAGACTTCAAACTGACTTATAGAAGAAGTGATAATTTGGAAGTGGTTGGTTATTCTGATTCTGACTTTGCTAAATGCAAATATGACAAGAAATCCACTTCGGGGTACATCTTTATGTTAGCAGGCGGACCGATCTCATGGAAGAGTCATAAACAGCAGCTGACAACAACCTCAAAGTACTTGTTCGTTCGTGAGCGAGTTGAGGAAAATAACATTTGTATTGAGTATATAAGTACTAAAGTTATGCTTGCGGATCCGATGACTAAAGGTCTCCCTCCAAAGATATTAGAAGAACATGTTTCGAAGATGGGCTTATGTAAAGGCCTTATTGCATAATGTACTTACTTATGATTAATGAAATTTCCTCACTTATTTGATTTGTTTGTCTCTAAATATATGTTTATGCATGCCTATTGACATATAGACACTAATAACACAAATCATTCGTTAAAGGGCTTACATGTTAATTGATCCTAACTTAAGTTTTAAATTTGTATTGTAGTATGAATAATGGGGGTCTTGAATTGAATAACTGATTCAATGACTGTATTTCTCTGCTGTGATTACTATTTAGAACTAAAATGAGTATTATCAATCTGCAGACTTATTTAATGCTCATAATAAATAATCACTTATCCAAGTGGGAGAATGTAAGAATAAATATTTACAATATGGCCCTCATGATTATTTTACTAAATAGATCAATTACTTAATTACCCCTAGCAGATAGATAATTATTTGATGGACGTAATTATCCTTATTTATCCTAATTAGGGTTTCCCCTTGGGTGTATATAAATAGAGACTAAGGCTCTCATTCTAAAGGTTACACAACATCACAAACGAATCCTCCTCACATTAGAGAATTCGTGAACCCTGACCGAGCCATCTCATCTCATCTCCATCCTCACCGTACACCCTAAACGGGAACCCGAGCAGATCGTCATCTCAGGAATCATGTCTGGAATCAACAACGCATTCATTGGATTCACATGTTTCATCTAATCTCTATTTCATTCATGTTTACATGTTCATCTTTAAATCTGAAACAAAGGAATCGATCCAACATGAAAAACTTTAAAATCAAAAAATTAAATGGGTCAAAATTACATTTTATAAAATTTAAAGATAAGGAGTGAAAGGTAAAGATTTTAATCTTAAGTATAGATAAAGTCTAAGAAGGGAAAGTGATGTTCTATAAGTTTAGGAGTAGAACGTAAAAGTTAGTGTACTGAGTGTATTAATAAACTTTAAACTCTAAAAAAAGTTTTTAAACGACATTTTACCAAGTTTGTGAATTAAGCATTTAAAGTTTTGAGAGTTAGCTGGTTAACATACTTTAATTGGACTAAAAAAATAAAAGTTGATGTGGGTTAAAATGACATTTTATCAAGTTCGAGAATTAAACCTTTAAAGTTTTGAAAGTTTGACACCCAGAAATACTATTGGACACCTGAAAGTATTCATAATTAAGGGACCGAGATAGTATAAAAGGAAAAAAAAACAAAACAAAATAAAAAAAAAGACGAAAGAGTAAAGCAAAATATTTTTTTAAATAAAATAAAGTAAGATATATCAAGAGCTAAAAGAAAAGTTTAATTAATTACATAAACTTGAGCATAAATATTTAAAGTTAGAAAAAAATAAATTAAAAAATAAAGACTAGAAACTAAAGTATAATAAAAAAAGGTAAAAGAAAATAAAAAAAATAATAAAAATAAAAAAAGTTAGAAGAACTAAAAAAGTTAAATTAATTCTACAAACTTGAGTGTTATATATATATATATATATATATTAAAATAAAAAGATAATTAGTGTCATACTGTCACCGAGGTTGAAATTTAATTTCAATATATAAGCGCATGTGATATGGGCTTGTGAAAGGGGCCGTGAACAACCACCATGGCTCACACATGAAAAGACCGTTCCCTTTTATTGTGAGAGGTCATAAGCAGCAAAGCAGACCATATGTAAGCTACTTTACGCTTATGAATAGTCAAATTTCAAATTATTACTCTGTTTTTAGCATTTAACAATTCAATTTAAGTAATACATTATTGTCTATAATGGGATTCGAACCTCAACCTTAAGACTACAGACACCACTATATAAACACATGTACTATTGTTGGATTTCAAGTCTTTTGATAATTCCAAGTCTTGGTGTTGTTTTAATGTGGGGCTAGCTTACTTGGTAGAGGCTTGCCTTTTAGAATGAAAGGTCATGGGTTCAATCCCATATAAGGATGTATTATGGTGTAATTTAGGTGGGAGTAGATTAGCCGTTCAAAAAAAAACTTGGTGTTGTTTGGGTTTCGCTTAACCATAACCAAGGCCAGGTGTTTGTAATTCCAAGACCGGACCTGTGCTACCATTATAGGCTTAGACCATAATGAGATCTTTTTACGTTTAGGGTTGGTATCAAACTCAGACAAAAGAAAAGAAAAAATTGATATCTTGAACAATCATGTCGATACCATACCATTTTTTTATACGCGTCTGAGTTTGAAATTGATTTTAAATTAATTCATACATCTAGGTCAGGGATGGTAAAATTAAAACCAAACACATGCCCTAGGCCCCACAAACAACCAAAAACAACAAGATACGAGGATAAGTGAAAGTGTGGATCAAAGAAAGGGAGGGATTATCTACACACCTTAAAAACATATTTTAACACCCCTAACAAGTATACGTCTTGCAGTGGTCACTACGGGACGTATAGCCGCCTCGTAGTGGTCACTACATGGCGTATAAAGGTTCAATCATTGGCACTGACACTCAATTATTGCCCTTCTATACGCCCCGTATTGACGAATACTGGGCTTATAGGGGTGTGAGATGTGTCAGTGGGTTGTGTGAATAACACCACCCTCAAAGAAATCTTTACATTAAATGTCATTAAATGCTGATAAGAGCTGTTAAGACTTTTTTTTTTTTGAACGGCTAAGCTTACTCCACCTAAATTACACCATATTTACACCTTGCATGAGATAGAACCCATGACCTCCCATTCTAAGAGGCAAGCCTCTACCAAGTGAGCTAGTCCCACATTGGCAGCTGTTAAGACTTAAGAGTGAAACAATCGTGTAAGGTTTATGCCCGTTGGACAAATACCATTTGCATTAATGGTAGTGACATCTAACAAAACCAAATATTTAATAATATTAACATTTTAAAAAAAACTAGTTTTAAAATAAAAATATATTGCCTTATGTCCATCTTGAGACATTGCCGTAATTAGCGTAATATATTGATTACTTTTAAATATGTTCACACAGCGGACGACTTGGTTTCAAATTAATCTCAACATACGTGTATGTAAAATACAACAACAACAAGCGTACCCAGTAATATCCTACTTAGAGTGTGGTCTGGAGGGGAAAGATAAAGACACACTTTACCCCTATCTACAAGTAGAATAGAGAGGCTGCTTCGGTAGAGTCCTCCGGCTCAAAAAAGTTTTTTTTTTATACTTACCACAATTGCTTTTTAGTGATGAAAATATTTTTTTAATTAAAAAACTCGTACATCAATCACACCACGTATATTTCACAAATCTAGTAGAAAACTCATCACTATGATAAAATCTCTAGAGCTAGGAGTATAATCTAGGACCTCATTCAATATGATAATGTTAATAATAGTAGATACACAACCTGTAAGTCTCAAGTTCAATCCTAACTAAGGTCGGTTTTCCTTGAAAGCCACCAACCTGATTGCTTGCAGTCGCCTTTAACCGTTCCTTCTGGTTAATCGGGTATTAGGGGACCCGGAGGTTTACCATATAAGTGAGTTTACCATATCCTCATGAAACACGTGTTCAAAAAAGTTCAACCTCTTATAATGATAACACGTACATAGGCACACACAAATTGATGCATACAATATAAGTTTGGCACAACTATAGGTAGTTGTAATCAGTGTTTCACTTACATTTCGGTTGTTCATCAATCATGATTTATGAACCCTAAAAAAAAAAATTAAAGCTAACACGCAAAAAATAGAATTTAATAAAAACACTGGAGAATTAAGATGCATTTGATACAAGTAAAAGTAATAATCTTACTAGACCTCCTCAAAGCCATGAATGTGGTTCTTCACGATGTTGTATTTGCAGAGCGGGCATGTTGCATTGATGTAGAGCCACTTGTCTATGCAGTTGCAATGAAAATGGTGCGAACATGGAAGCTCGCGTAGCTCGACTTCATCATCATAGGCTGAGAGGCATATGCAACACTCCTACATGTTTACCATAAACATTATGTAGTTATAAGTTACTACTTGGTTTCTACATCACACCTTGCCCAGATCCTACAAATAATTATGCTACAAGTAAGATTTTCTAGGTATCGTTCATTGATTTATGGATTGATATGTTATAACTTGGTTCATAAAATCCATAATTATTGTTAAAGGCGGTAATCTTCACCAGTTGACTTGTACATGGGTTGACTAAGGTCGTGTTTTATCTCAAATGGGTTAATATAAAAAAAGGCAAAACTTATTTTAATAATCGAAATGCCGGCCCCAACTTTGAAAATCGCTAATAACGGTCCCTACTTTCGTCCTATTTACCTTTGGTGGACCTCCGTTAAAAAAAACTTAACGTTGTTAACTTTTTTTAAACTTCAAACGGATCTTTTAGGACTTTTGATCAGAAAGAGGATACGAGTCGAATGATGTATAACTTACCTCGAAACAGTGCTATAATTTCCCGATTGATGATTTCCTTGATCAATTGAAATTTTAAACACCCGATTGAAGAAGCATTTCATCATTTGGAGCAACATTTCTAGGTAAGTCAAGATCATTCGGCTCATATTCTTATTCTGATCAAAAACCCTAAAAGATCCGTTTGAAATTTGAGAAAAAGTTAACGGCGTTAAGTTTTTTTTTTTTAACGACAGTTCACCAGAGGTAAATAGGTCGAAAGTAGGGACCGTTGTTGAGGATTTTAATAGTTGGGACCGGTAGTGGCCGACTCATAAAAGTTTGGATTATTAAATCCAGTTTGCCTAAAAAAATTAGATGAACGTAACACAAGTCAAAGAAATTGAAAGTCAAATGCATACAACCTTCTAAATCTGTTTATATTAAGAGGTCAAGATTATTGGAAAGTTGTAACAATATTGTATTCATAACCATAATTCACGCACTAGTTATTTATAAAAAATTCTTGCCACCCGACTTCACCTATCCTTTTTTGACTCTTACTAAAAATGACTCATTTCAACCTGAACTGGTTTTGAATAGCTACACAATCCATTTGCTAGCCTAGATTGCCACTTCTAGTTTTAACTTAGAGGCTAGTTAAAAATGAACAAAATGATACCTAAATTATATTTTAATAACAGAAAACTGGTTTTCTGAGTCAAAGTAATGGGAAGAATACATTATACACCTATGAATTGTACCATTTTCTTCTTTTGTGAAGCTTTCAAGTCAAATTACTTACCTGCTTATTATAATCATCACACACAAACCTAAAAACTGAAAATGTTAGCTTGGACCCCCACTAGATTTATAAAAAGATAAACAATTAGAATGCTTCAACAGATATATCTAAGTCAATCTTCAATGCTTATTATAGGTCATACTGCACAATTAGAGACACAATTTCTGTTTATAAAGATTTTAGCAACTAACTTTAAATTTAGGCTCAACATAGCAACTAACTCACAATTAACTGCCAACCTCACATCATATGCCATACAATAAATGCTTATGTGAAAAAATTTAATAAACCAGGCTACATACAGGTTTTTAAACCCAACAGCATGTGGTTAGTGTGCGAGTGTGTTCGAGAGAGGTCTTACAGCATCTTCGGGTGAGAGAACATGTTGAATTGGTGTGTTGGTGCCACATTCGGTCATTACTCCACCATACACCCACTGTATCTCATCGTTACTTTTTCCAGATCCACCATCACGCCGAAATGTGAATTTTGGCAGCAGTTCAATGTCCTCTTTGCTTGCTCCTTCCTGCTATGTTAATGTCAAATTGCCAATGTTTTCGAGGAAAAAGCAATTTTCTAAGAGAAAAATGAAGCAGCTACAAGGAATTAAGACTCGAATGAGAGTCCGGTTAGAAAGAATACTATGCTATGATAATGAAAGATGGAGCTTTAATGAAAAAGATGACAAATTTCACCAAAACAGATTGCATCTGCATAGAAACAATTAAAGATATTATGAAAAGATCATGGCTTGCTTACCTGATCAGCAACAGCATACAAGACAGCAATTATACATGGAAGGCAACAGCAGACCGCGATACCAATAACACACGCGAGTGCAACACAGAAGACAACAAAAAAGACATCAAATGCCAAGAAAATTGCAGTAAGCCTGCATTGTGAAAAATCATGTAATGTAAACCAGTACCAATCTATACAACATATGTACCAAACATTCAAACAAAAATGTTATGGATCAACTCACCAGTAAAGATTTGGAGAGTTCTGAGCCATTGCTTGCCCACCTGATGAAATCCAATAGAACCCAAGAATCCACCAGACAAATGAAAACATTGTATTTGCAGATTCCAAATACTTTGTCACTCCACTGCAAAATGGGTTACAGAGGCAACTGAACTAATTGAATTTGATTAACATCATGCAAAAATTCTTTGTTAAAATTAGAGCTTATACATATATGTCACGGGAAGTAGATTTTGCCCCATTTGTGGTGCGCGCATATAATGTATATATGTGTCGGCCTCAAGGGAAAAAGCAGAATTGCACAAATTTTAACGTTATTTTAGGCATCATGGGTTTAGGGTCTCATTGGAAGCAATCTCTATATTCCAGATAGAGGTAAGGCTGCTTACATATTACCCTCCTCATACTCTATCTTAGCTTTGCTAATGGTCGATATACTGAATATATGATGATGATGACACATATACATACTAAAATTTTCCAAAAATTCAGCTGATAAGCAACATTTTTGTGAATTTTTCATGATTTCATGTGTTAAATCAAATCTTAATCATTTATCGATACAAATATTTTCATCTAACAGAATATGGTGATTAAAATGCAGTTTGTTTACTAATTTCTGCATAAGGGTGAGTTTATTTCTTACCTGCTTTCATTATTGGTCAAATTAGCCAGTGTAACATACTGGCTGCTATTCCGTCCACCATCACCTCCGTCACCGGAACCACCGCTCCCATTCCACCGGCGATCACGCCGGTTCTTATACTCACTCCAAACACACACCATATGCACAACACACTGCACACCATACCCCACAATCCAAACCCTCAACCACACCGCCGGCGACTCATCCCGGCTGAAAACCAAAACTCCGACAGCCAAAACAATAAATGCCAAGTTCCATATCAGATCAAGAATCACCACCGGCTTCGAATACGCCCAATCACTCTGCCGCTCTTCCAGCTGCTCGGCTGCCGTTTCCCTCACCAGCATCGACGGCTCCCTCATCATCCGCCGGCTACTCGCTCGCCGGAGAAACCTGGCCGCATCGCGTAAGCTTTGCCGCCTGAGAGACCTCCGTCCCCGATCTTCTTCACCGGAGTAAAGCAGTGGCGTCGTATTGGTAACGGGAATGTTGCCGGATGGAGTCGTCGGGGACAACATGTTGAGTAACAAATGAAACCCTGATTCGGTTTTGAGATCAAATTGTCATGTTTGAAATCTAGGATCTGGATTTACGATGATGATGAAGAACTTGTTAGCTGATTAAAGAAATTGGGGGGTTTTGGGATGGGATTGGATTCGAAAATTGCGATGATATGATTTTGACTGTGTTGTGTTGTGTTGTTGGTTGGTGTTTGAGTGTGGCCCCTACCGGAAAACAAGAACTGATTTTGCGGGTAAACAAGAAGTGGTGCGAGTACGTGATGAATACTTGTCCGGTTGCATGTGGCTCGTGTGTCACATGAAAATAACGAACAATTAAAATTAATTCTTGAAATTAACAATCTGTTTTTTTTTTTTTTTAAATTGAATTTTAATTAAAACTTTAAAATCAAACTTTAATAAAAATTTCTTGAATTATTTGGTTTTAAATTATTTTAGGTTGATTTGTTTAATAAATAAACGAACATTAAATATGTCTTTTATGTTAATTAGTGATTGGTGTTTATTAACTTTGAGTGATGTGTTTTTTATATGTATTTATAAATTATGTTTTTGTATTTTTCCAATTAAATTTTTAGTTTGTTATCTTAATATTTAAACTATAAATATATTCATTTAAACTTATTTTTCTTTCAAAAACTTAATGATTTGAAATTTAGATATATGAAGCAATACTTTGTGACAATTATGATTACTATTTCCAACTTGTGTTTTTTGTTAATATAATTATATAGATTATGCCAAGTCTTTGAGATTAATTTTTTATTTTTTAAATCATATATGTTCATTTACATTCGTTACTTGTTTGTGAACAAGTTTAACTCTTTAATAATTAAACATGAACAAGAATTTTCATTTGTTTAGTTTTTGTGAACACATTTAAAGTAAAATGAACAAACATGAACAATATTTTGTTCATGTTTGTTTGGTTCGTTTATGAACATATATAATTTTAGTTATCCATATTTATCTCATTCAAGGAGTGTAATTCAAATTCAAGCCTACAATTTAACCAACAACACTCACACATATTATTTTTTTTATCAAAAGAGAAGTCTCACTCACATAAATAATATATGAGATGACTCCAAGCTAAGCTCGAGTTCATGTAAGAAAATATAGACATAAGCAAAATGACACAGATATACCTCTTCTAATTTCTTTTAAACACAATTTTATTCAAATTTAACAAGAAATTTGCATAGATTAGTTTTGAGCTCACACCAAAGCAAAAACCAATAATTCGGTTTTTGGTTTTATAAAACTGTTTGGTTTTGGTTTTTCAATCTTGTCATTTGAGATTTAAATTTTTAGGTTGAAAAAAAAATACCAAAAATAATGAATATATTGTTAAATATTGTATAACCCCTTATTTAGAAGTGTCGGTGGAGACCCCACCGGCACTTCTAAACATATGCTTTTACTGGGAAAGAAGGAAAGATATGTTTCTTTGGTCCAACGGTTGTTGCTTTCTCTTTGACGCGAAGGTTGCACGTTCGAGTCCTTCCCAAGACACTTTTTCCTCTTTTATTCGTCTTCCCCATGGTTGTGTCTTACTTTTGCCTCCATATTAATGCCTCTTTAGCTCCGGAGATCCCACGCCTTCCCCTTTTGCTTTCTTCCTTCATGTGGACAAGCACACTAATCGGTATGCTTTCTCGCTGCAATTTTTGTGATGTCCTCTTCTTCTTACGCTGAACCCTAACTACGTAAATTCGCATATGACGAGAAGAAAACGTATGGACCTACAATCGTTCTCCATGACGGCCTATTCCTTCGGATGCTTTGCGATTTGATTTGATTTACACGGTTGTGAGTTAATTGATTTGGTTTTGATTTCTTTGTTTTACCAATTGCTTTCATCTGTATCGTTCCATCAAATAATCACAAGAATGAGGTCACTAAGATCAAGAAAATTAGGTAAAGAATCAATACAGGGGTTACGAATTTTAAGAATATTTGCACTTGCTTTGTGAAAAATTGATGAATAAGTAAGTTCTTATAATTCTTATTCGTGAGTATTTTTATAGGATTATATAATATAAAGGGCCTCTAGCTTTTGATATTTTGTTGAAGATGAAATTTATCCTTTGGAGAGTGGAGAGAAACAGGGGTCTTAATACAGAATTGGTCTGAAAGTTGTTGATGAAAAACCCTAACTTCATGAGAGATGTTTCTCATCAGGGTTTAGGAAGGTAAACCATAACACTTCTTTGATGCATGCCATGGCTACATATGCTCTTACAAGTATCTGAAATCGTTCAATATGTGTTTGAATGCAGGATAAAAAGATTATGACTGTACATCTTACCGTTCACATAACTTCTTCTCATTTCAACGAGGCAGAGGGTTCAATATTTTGTCTATGAGCACCTTTATGGATACTTAGGTAAACACGCTTATATCTTACAATTTACAAACAAGCACAATCTCGCCGCGAAGCGCGGTCACGCCATCTTGTTTAGCCTTAAATATTGGATCTCGCTATTTATTATTTCTTTTTATAAATAATTATATAAAAAGATTATGGATTAATACCTAAGTAAAAATTAAATCATATAGTAAAATAATTAAGTATTTTCACTATCTTTATTATAATTTGGTTCTATTAAGTTTTTTCTCATCTAAAACCAAAACCAAACCATAATATTCGGTTTTGAAAAACCGAAAAACCGAGTTATGAATTATTACTTTTGTTTGGTTTTTTGGTTCGGTTACTTTGATTTTAAGATTATGATAAATATGAAAGGCTTTACTGTGTAAAAATTATCGAAGAACTTTGTAAGATGTGTGAAAAATTGTTAGTAGACTTTTGTAAGAAAAAATATATGATATAATTTTTTATGGCATTTGGCCATAAATAATCATTGTTTAACCGAGTAACGTGAATTGGTGGAAGTTGACTTGTATTGGCGTATGACTTGAGGTTTTATTGTCAAATTTCGTTCTAAAATATGCAAAGTGGGAAAAAGAAATTGAAAGCATCTCATGAATGAATGATGGGGTTGAGATAAGAAATGGTGTACAAATGAACAAAATTGATTATAAATTTGTGAAATGTCTTTGTATGCCATTTAATTCGTAAAAAAATGTTGTTTTTGTTAATTTCCAATATGATGACTTAGAAGTTCAATGATTGTAGTTAAACAAGTTATATATAGTGGATATAAAAATCCATGGTTGCAGAAGTCGTTAGGCGCTAGTCAGGCGGCGAGGTACCGCCTAGGGATTAATCGGGATTACAACAACAACCTTACCCAGTATATTCCCACTTTTCAGTAGGGTCTGGGGGGAAGGATAGATATAAACCTTACCCCTATTCCAATTGGGATAGAGAGGTTGCTCCGAAAGAGTCTCCGGCTCAAAGTTATCGTTTGAAGTTGATCATCCAAATGATTTTAACGTTATTTTCACAAAGTAATTAAAAAACGTTAAAATTAGTGCACTTTTACTTTTTCCCCTTAAGGGCCCACACATATATCCATTATATGTGTGCACCACAAATGGGGCGTTAGGGATTAATCGGAACTAGGCGGATTGATTTTTTATATGTAATTTTACAAATATATATTATATACACACATCAATATCATTAATTTAATATATAATACTTCAAATAATTTAAAAAAATAAACTTAAATATACTAAATCAAGTACTTCAAAGTTCAAACTTAAACACCGAGTTCAAATTTTAGAGATGGATTTCAATGTTAAGTGGCTGGATTAGATGTTTTATAAACATATTAAGGGTTTTTGGTCGAGAAATGTCTAAATAATAATGAAATTGGTCCTTTTTTACTACAAAAAAGTCAAAAAAAAAAGTAAAAAATAAAAATAAAAATCCGACTAGGCCTGCCTAGCGCCGCGCCTAGGCACCGCCTAGGCCAAAATCGAGACAGTTTAGGGCCGCCTAGCGCCTAGGCGGCCGCCTAAGCCAATTTTTACAATACTGTAAAAATTATTAATGAACTTTGTTAAATTGATCATAAAGATATGAGGTTCAAAACTTAGCATTGGTATTCAAGTTTTTG
Source organism: Mikania micrantha (assembly GCA_009363875.1). Lineage (NCBI taxonomy): Eukaryota > Viridiplantae > Streptophyta > Magnoliopsida > Asterales > Asteraceae > Mikania > Mikania micrantha. The sequence goes on along the minus strand of CM018694.1, from coordinate 76,125,323 downwards.
GTAAACAATTTATAACACTTAAGGTAAGTGTATTAAAGATGAGGAATACACTCATTTAACCAAAGAAACCTATGGCCTAAGTCATTCTCCATATAGATAAGTCGAGAAGTGTACGTAAATATGTATATATAGGGATTGTATCACGTGAAAATTCAATAATAGAGATAAAACTCTTTAACACTATCTTGATGTTTTGGTTTATATGCTTAAATTCTTTCATGTGAACCAACTTACTTTTGCAAAAGATGTTAATTAAATATACTCGTAAGCAGTGCCGTACCCACCCTTTGGGGAAGGGGGGCAGCCGCCTTACTTAAAAAAAATTTCAGTGTTATATATATGTTAAAATTTTAACCGATCCCCTTAATATTTTGCAATCGCCCCCCTTAAATTTGTATAACTAGACTTAAATTTGTATAACTAGACTTAAATTTGTATAACTAGACTTATGATGCGAATTTAAGTGATAGTTATACTTGTTTTTTTTTTAAAAAAGAATTACCTAAAAAGTCTCCATATATATTGTTTTGGATAAATTTGAAAAAATAAACCAAGTAAAGATCAACTAGGTCTGAAAATCTTAACTCATAACAAAATATATGCATAGATTGGGAGAACAAATATTGTATTTTATATAGAAGCGGACAGAACTATAACATACAATGGGTTGAGATGGTAACACCTTACCAAAATAAAGGTCAAGATGAATAACTTAAAAATTAAGTGAATATAATATATTCAAACAGATAAGAATGATCAGTAATAAATTTGATGAGAAAATAACTAGAAATTATTCAATTAAACTATTTATTTAGTTACAATTCCCTTTAAGTTGAAAAAAATTTATGTTTATTAGAATGACTCAATTAAATTCAAACTGATTTTGATTAAATCTCATCCTAACATGCATTCATCCTAGATGTATTGTATTTTTATTATGCTTTTATATATATAAAATATAGTTTAATGGTCTTATTTTAACATGACCCGACCCGATTCGACCTGACTAGTTCTGAACAAAAGATAAAAAAATTATTAATCTAGATCCTTAAATAAGCAAAAAAAAAATTCGCCCCTCATGAAAAAAAATCCTGCGGCCGCCACTGCTCGTAAGTCGTAAGCTTAAGCACATTAGACGCGTGGTAAACCAAGATTAAGTCTCATGATAAATGATAATAATAAGTAAATAAATAAATAACTTTTGAAAGGTTGTTACAAAATAAATAGTTGTTCGGTGCATTTTATATTCATGTTACTGAATAGAAATTATGTTATAACCTCATCGGTATTCGGTACTTTTATAAAAGTATATTTTTTAGTTTGTTTATGCATTTACTAAAATGAGCTAAAACGTTATGTTATGCTAAAAAACAAATGAAAATACAATTTATGGTAAAAAGTAAAAACTCATGTGATTTGTATGGTCTTGACAAAATTTAGTTGAGGTATAATATAGATAAATGATAATTGTTTATGTATTTCCATTTATATTATTTATTTATTTATTTTTGTGTTTTACGCGGGAACCAAAATAGAAGAGGGTTGAATTGAATACAACTGGGGCAGCAATGCATTAGACTATTGGGTGTGCCAAGGCGCCCCAATCACTCCACGTGTGCGCCACGTAGGCGCCACATAAGCACTCACCACAACCACTCACCCCACCATTTTGGTGGAAATGCCCCATTAACTCACTCACTCCACGTCATCATTCCTTTTTAATTTAATTTGAGATATAATTAATAAAAACAAATTACAAATTAATAAAAAAATTACAAACTGATAAAAAAAATTAAAAAAAAATACAAACTAATAAAAAAAAATAAAAAAAAAATACAAACTAATAAAAAAATTAAAAAAAAATACAAACTAATAAAAACGATTTTTCCATAAATGTTCAATCAAATCGGCTTTGAGGTTGGCATGTGTATCCTCGTTGCGAAGCATTCGACGGTTTGCTTGTTTTTCTTCCTCGTTGATCTCCACATGCTCCAACAAATTCGGATCGTCTTCTTCATAAAATTCACATATCGCTCGACCGTTGTCTTCAATTATCATGTTGTGTAGTATCACACATGCGTATAACGCGTTTCGGATACGACTTGGCTTCAATAAGATCGTTGTAAATCGGCGACTGATCTAGAACATTTATATCATTGTTCGATCCCGTTGCACCAAAGAAGGCATGCCATATCCAAAGATCTTGAGACGCAACAGCTTCTAGCATAAAAGTCGGTCTTGGATGGTCGCCTCGTTGGAATTGACCTCGCCAAGCTGTTGGACAATTGTCCCATTCCCAATGGGTGCCGTCGCACCGTTGTTGGAAAAAGTCATACTTTTGTTCCAAATCATTACTCACTCGTGAAAAAAGATTTCGACTCATACGAAACCGACGCCGAAATAAATGTTCGGGGTATTTTGGATTTTCTGAAAAATAATCTTCAACAAGACGTTCGTGAGCTCCAAGACGATCTCGATTAATCCGTGCTCTTCTAGTTAGAACAGGTCTTTCAACTTGTTGTCTGATGATGTCGAGAGTAAGTTGTGCAGCTTCGATTAAAAAATCTTCTCCTTCGCTAAAATCGTCATCCTCCCGTATAAACTCCATTTTTATAAAAATACTACTTTTTTGTTTATTTTTTTTTTGTGGGGTGTGAAGATTTTAGAGAGTGTGTGTGAATATTAGATGGTTTGTGATGATTTTATATATAGGTTTTATTTAATTTTTTTTTTAATCACCCAACGGTCGAAACCCAACCCCCCACCCTTCCCACGCCCGTTGCTCTGCTCACCGTGAGCCATTCACGCCCCATGGGGGGCGGTGTGCCACGCCCAGTGGCGCCCCACCCACGCCCAATCCCATGGCACACCGGAGGGTCTTAGAATTTACAAATACTCGTGAGGCTGAAAATCAACAAGGCTTTTTTTTTTCCCAGCGATTTTAGGTTGAACGACTGATTTAAGCTCAGATAAGCACATATTCAAGGGCAGACCCAGTCATCACTTTTCCACCCACTAGATAAATCTATAAAACATTTTCCTTGTTCCGATTTGAACTCTTGACCTCAATAAGGCTTAACGCCATGCCACGCCTCTAAGATAGGGAGGTTAGGTTCGGTGGGGTTGTCCACATTCAGAAAAATTAACCCATTTTTTAAAATATAAATAACACAAATTTTAAATCATTTCACCCAAAAACAATCTTCTCTTCTACTCATGCTAGCAAAAACAATTATCATCTTTTACAAATGAAAGTAAAGAAGAAACCTACCTCCTTAAGAAGTAAATCAATCAGGTGTTTTTAACGAATGAATTTGTGTTTTGATATATTTAATTTACTTAAGAAGTACAATTAAGATTCTCGCGACGTATGAAGTTACAACTCATTAGTTATGAAGATTAAAACAAAGATAAATAACATTTTTGTGACATACACATGACGATAATTGAAGTTTTAAGAAAAACTAAAACGTAGACATACAACACTATTGTGCCCTATACTTTAAGGTATATGAATTTAAAAAATGTAATTGGAAAGTGTACAAGACAAATCAAAACCAAATGTATATAGAACATTATGTATGTTACGTCCTATCTATATAAAACAAATGTACAAGGTTACAACGACACGGTTTTGGAGATTGAAACATATATAGAAAACACTTGGGGAAAGAAATTTCTTAGCTTACTAATGACCACTTCTAGAAGAACCAGTGAGATGTTATTAAGTCAGTGTGAGTGTCGGTGTCAATCTCATTTTCATTAACAACACGTCACTGTAGGTCGCCATAACTAATGATTGTGTGTGTATATATATATTAAATTAGTAAAAGGAAGTTATCGTGAAAAATCATATCGTATATCGTATATATAGGAGATAAATTTTATATCTTAAAAAACGTCATAACAGTATATTTGAAAATTATAAATAAGTTACGTCATTGTAAAACAATGTTAACAAAATATGAAAACATCGAAATGTAGCTCAAATATCATGTCGTTGTAAAAATTAGAATCATGAAAACCCAATAGTGTATTAAAAAGGCAAAAATATTTCCTATGTAAACCAACCAGGTAAATAGACAGATTCATTTTTGACTAATATTCGAAATGTAACTAAGATATCATGTCGTATAAAATGTGAATTATGAAACCTGAAAACGTATTTGAGAGAAAATATTTTTTAAATAAGCCAACCAGTTGCATAGATAGAATCATTTTTGACTAATATTAACAGCGAAACATATTAAAATAAAATTATAACATAGTTAATACTACCGAAAACATAGACATACTTAATTTTGATTAATACTTATATTGGAAAGTGTGACACCCCTGTCACTTTCATGTCCCCTCCGGACATTTACACCAAAATTTAATAATTACGTTAAGGTCCCAGTAAAAACTTTTGTGTTTTACAGCCCTGTAAACATACCATTTACTAATACATGTTAAAACAAAGTTTACATATGTTTACATACTCCTCAAACATTTGTTACACAAAAGTTACACAACTTTTTGGTTATTAAAATTTAAAACCATCATACGAGCCTTCACGTTCGATTCCCGATCACCGTCACCGCTCACCCGATTCTTTTGTACCTGTAAGCACCACATTTAAATTCACCATTAGTTCGTTAGAACTAAGTAAGATTACCTCACCAATTCACCCAGTGTATTCCATAACACCAAATGGATACACTAATGAGGTTCCAAGTAAATTTGACAATAATAGTCAACCATATACAAAACGATTTACTAACGGTTCGTTTTCAACCAAAACCTCATTATATCTCCCATTCATGCACAATTATTTTAATTTAACATAACACAGATATAAACACACAAAACTCCAATTGTGCATCATAATTCACAAAAATCACAATTTACAATTTGACACTTGAATTTCAAATGTCTATCCCCTTATAGGTCATCTATTGTTCACACACCTTGTGAATCAATTACATTGGAATTGCAAGTCTTATGTTCACACACCTTGTGAATCAAAACACGCACATTTCCAATCCACCGTTTGTTCACACACCTTGTAAATCAATTACATTGGAATTGCAAGTCTTATGTTCACACACCTTGTGAATCAAAACATGCACATTTCCAATGTAACATCTACACATTTGTAGATCACTACATGTTCACACACCTTGTGAATCAGGCAACAACAATAACCACAATCATTTATATTCATATCAACCAACTCAACAAATCATGTATATATGCTAAATGCACAATTACTTGTAGTGTGGACTCACCCAGTCCTTTAACTACAAGTTCAATCAATTAGGTAACTTACCTCGCTTTGGAGAGTTATCAACAATCTTCGATTCCTTTCCAGGCCTTCTAGAACTATATTCAATTATGAAAATCTACACATAAAAATTTCGATCCGATTAACCCATAGACCATAGTGCATTAGTGATTTGCTTACCTCTTAACTATATTTTCACATATAACAGGACTTAACAACGTGAACACACAACTTGTGTTATTTATATATCTAATTCATTTGACCTGTTTTATTTTTCATATTCAATCAAACATCGTTGAGGCTTTTTATCAACAATCTATGTGTAAAAATTAATCTACACATGTTCTTAATCATATTCAACTTTTAATCAACATCTCAATTCGAGTTATCATTCCAAGGAATGATCCAAAGCCATCACAAGTATGATTTAATCAGTCCACTAGTTATCATGCTTAATACAATGAGTTTCATGACAACCAGACATTATAACGGATCCAAATCAAAATTTCACCGTTAAAGCATCTAGTTCTTAGTCTCTAATCATCCTATAATGCTAAAAACTCAATTTAATCAGCATACTATCAAAATTAATAGGATAAAACGAATTGTTACCCTTCGAACGGATTTCTGATTGAAATCTGACGATCCAGACTTGCAGAAACAATCCCTGGTTCGATCTGGATAATCCGATAGCTTGAAAACTGATATTGGGTGACAAAATTTCGTATGTGTGTGTGTTTATGGTGAACAGATTCGAGTATGAAGAAATATTAAATTTTCTACGTGAAATCTGATAAAATCAAGAATCTGCTGAACCGCCTCACCCGTCGCGTAACGCGAAGAGGGGCAAAAGAACTCTTCGTGTACCGCGAAGAAATCCGGAGTTCTCAGATATTTTGGTCCTTCGCGTACCGCGAAGAGTCCCAAACACCATATCTTTGTGATTTTCTTCTTTTTGCGATTCTGGACGTTTCATGCACGGTTTTCGCCTACGTTCATCATTTCTCACATATTTTCAATTTGTAATAATCACAATCATTTTATTAATGATTATTTCAAACGTATTTACTTTATTTTAAAAAAACGGGTCGTTACAGAAAGTAGTTATAAAAAATGTTACAACATTAACGTAAATTATACCAACCAACTCTTATGTTTCTACGTGGTGTTACAACTAAAAGAAATATATAAGGAGGTGACGTATCAGTGATAAAGAATTAAATGCAGACATAAATCATTAAAAAAGGGCATAATTTGCAATTTTAATATAATATAAAGAGTATTAAACAAATAAAGCAAGTAATTTGCTATAAAATATAAATAAACCAGTATATAAATAAGATTTTAAAGAAAATAAATTCATTTTGGTTTGACAACTTAGTTTGGTTGAACAGTTAACATTTTAAGAAATGTTTGCTACATGAGATGAAAAAAATAAATGTTACATAATAATATGAAACCATCACACAAGAAACAAACCTAAAAAGACAAGAAAAATTAAAAAGGGCAGGGTGGGACTCGAATGTTTTGTTGGAAAATTAGTGAATAGAAAATAATATAAAATTATGTGAATTCATTATTTGTGAATTCATTAGCCATCAAGTGTGAATTCATTAGTCATTAAGTGTAAATTTAACTCTATGTTAATGGCTACAATAATGTGCATTTGTTAGCCTTGATGGTGGCTCTTTGCCTAACCAATCTACTAGTTTAAATAGAGGACATATCTTCTATTTCTTATAGAGAAAAAAAAATTTGGCTATAAGTTGGTGTTAGAAATTGGCAAGAAATTGGTGCTACTCTTTGCACTTGTGCTAGCAACTTTGTGTTGCTTTACGTGACTAAGATCGATCAAGTGCTACTACTACACTCTTGTTTCAGGTAACATTTCGGGTTTTCGGTTAACTCCGGCAGTACATACTGCTTCGGCTGTTGTACCCTGGGAAACAGTCGGGTTCACCTGGGTGGCCCGAAATCTGTTTTAAGGGACCTCTGTTGAACAGAAATCCTCAGCCAACGAACTCATTTCAATTCGTTTCATCTTGTGCAATATTTCTTTCTTGTAATTTAAAGTTTAGTACTTTTATGTTTCTTGTAATAATGTATTTTTCATTGTGTATTTCTGAATTGTAATTCGAGTAATTGAATAATAAAAATATTTGTTTATTTTGTGAACGGTGTTCCTACAAGCTTAAAACAGATTTTAAAAACCACCGTTCATAAGTTTGTGTTTTTTAAAATTATCGGATTACAAAACAGAAATATAAATTGTTTAGTTTTTTACAAATATTTGTTTATCAAGAAATTTAAAATGTGTTTTTAAATTTTGTTTTTGGTAAACAAGTGTTGTTTTCTTATTAATAGGAAAATGTTTTTGGTAAACAAGTGTTGTTTTCTTATTAATAGGAAAAATTCAAAACATTTTGTTTTGGTTTTGTAAACCATAACTGATTATTTTTTGTTTTGATAATTGTTAACAAAGTTTGGTTTTTATATAATTCAATTTGTGTTTGTGTAAACCAAAAGTTTTATAAACCATTTTGTTAACGTTTATTTAACGAATATATTCGAACTAGTTTTATTTTTGAACTACGAGTTTTATAAACGATAGTTATAATCGTTTATTTCTAACGAGCGTGTTAGAAAAAGGTTTATGATAAAAAAAACTGAATATCATAATACGTATGATGCTTTAAAAAAAAATTAATTCGATTGTGGGGTCGGTTTTGTGTAAACCATAAGGTTTTGTGTAAACCTTATTTCTGAAAATCTGACTTGCTCAGTTTGCATTTCCACTTTTGTTTGAGAAATAACAATTGTATCTGCTCAAACTTCAACACCTATGGGACCATTAGTTGGTACCCATGTTGCCCAAGCCGAGGGGATGACTCTTAGTGAGACAAAAGCCAATATGGTGGAGCATGGTCAATCTTCCCGTGGGTACAAAAAGAAAATTGACAACCACAAGGGTAAGGGCAAAGGCAAGGTTGTGGACCTTGGGCCGAAAAAAGGTGGTGTGAAGAAGCAGGTTTTCCCATTTAAGGGGAATTGCTACAATTGCGGTGAACATGGTCACCGTGTTAATAAGTGCAAGGCTCCTAAACAGGACCGAGCACATATGATGGAGGATGATATGCCTCTTGTTGCTATGGTCTCTGACATCACTACTATGATGGAGGAGATCAACTTGGTGTCAAATGACCCTAAGGGGTGGTGGGTTGACACTGGTGCTACCCGCCATGTGTGTCCTGATCGGGCCCTCTTTAATACGTTTAAAGAGGTAGTGGGTGACACTAAGCTGTACATGGGGAATGCAGCAACTGCCGATGTCAAGGGTGAAGGTAGTGTGATTTTAAAGTGGACTTCAGGGAAGGAGCTCACTTTGAGCAACGTGCTCTATGTTCCTGACATACGCAAAAGTCTTGTGTCAGGATGGTTGCTTAACAAACATGGTTTTCGTTTAGTTTTTGAATCTGATAAATTTGTTTTAACTAAGCGTGGAATGTTTGTTGGTAAGGGTTATGCCCAAAATGGAATGTTTAAACTCAATGTAATAGCTAAGGTTGAGAACATGAATGAAAATGCTTCTACTTCTGCTTATTTGATTGAGTCATCTAATGTTTGGCGTGGTCGTTTAGGTCATGTTAATTTCAATTCAATGCGTCGTTTGATTAAATTAGATTGCATTCCAAAGTTTGCCATTGATTCAAAATATAAATGTACAACATGTGTTGAAGCAAAACAAACAAGATCATCTTTTAAGTCGGTTGAAAGAATAACCGAACCCCTTGACATAATTCACACTGATGTGTGTGATTTAAAATCGATTCCCACAAGAGGTGGAAATAAGTATTTCATCACATTTATTGATGATAGTACACGATATTGCTATGTCTACTTACTTAAAAGTAAGGATGAAGCAATTGACAAGTTTGTCTTGTATAAAACTGAGGTTGAGAATCAACTCAATAAAAAGATAAAAGTTCTAAGGAGTGATAGAGGCGGAGAATATGTTTCACCATTTGCTGATATTTGTGCACAAAGTGGAATTATCCATGAGTGTACAGCTCCTTATTCCCCACAACAAAATGGCCTTGCTGAAAGGAAAAATAGAACATTAAAAGAAATGATGAATGCCATGTTGTTAAGTTCTGGGTTGAGCCAGGACATGTGGGGGAAGCCATTTTGTCGGCTACTTATCTTTTAAACAAAATACCTTTCAAGAAAAAGGATGTAACTCCTTATGAGTTGTGGATGGGAAGAAAGCCATCTTATAAATACTTGAAAGTGTGGGGGTGCCTAGCAAAAGTGGTGGTTCCACCACCAAAGGGTCAAAGAATAGGACCCAAAACCGTGGATTGTGTATTCATTGGTTATGCCCATCATAGTAGTGCATATCGGTTTCTTGTACATGATTCAAAGACTCCCGACATACACAAGAATACTATTATGGAATCAAGGAATGCATCATTCTTTGAAGAAGTGTTTCCTTGTTTGAAAAAGGAACACACAAGTTCATCATCATGTGTTGATGAGATTGTTCATGATGAAGATCAAGAACAATCAGAGGCTGAAGAAGTTGAGCCAAGAAGAAGTAAGAGACAAAGGATTGAGAAATCCTTTGGTACCGATTTCTTTACTTACATGGTAGAGGGAGAACCTCAAACATACCGTGAAGCAGTCACTTCTTCAGAAGGACCTCAATGGAAAGAAGCAATCAAGAATGAAATTGATTCGATCTTACAAAACCATACTTGGGAGTTAGTAGATCTTCCACCAGGTTGTAAACCACTTGGATATCGATGGATATTTAAAAGGAAGATGAAAGCTGATGGTTCCATTGATAAGTACAAGGCAAGGTTAGTGATCAAAGGGTTTAGACAAAAAGAAGGATTAGACTACTTTGATACTTATTCGCCTGTGACTAGAATAACCTCGATAAGGTTGGTGCTTGCAATAGCGGCTTTAAGAAATTTGGAAGTCCATCAAATGGATGTTAAAACCGCTTTTCTAAATGGTGATTTAGAAGAAGAAATTTACATGGAGCAACCTGAGGGTTTCTCAGCTCTAGGCCAAGAAGGCAAAGTATGTAAATTAGTCAAGTCATTGTATGGCTTGAAGCAAGCTCCCAAACAATGGCATCAAAAGTTTGACCAAGTTATGCTTAACAATGGTTTCAAAATTAACGAATGCGACAAGTGTGTTTATGTGAAAAACACAACGAGAGGTTATGTGATATTATGCCTTTATGTAGATGATATGCTTATCGTTGGGAGTGATGATAAGATGATCAAATCTACTAAAGACATGTTGAAAGCGAGATTTGACATGAAAGACATGGGTCTAGCTGATGTGATTCTTGGTGTAAAGATCAATAGAACCCAAAATGGTCTTGTGTTGAGTCAATCTCACTACGTGAACAAAATCCTTGAAAAGTTCAATGCGGGGGATACGAGTGTGGCTCAAACTCCAATAGATACCACCCAACATCTATCGAAAAATAGAGGTGAGGGTGTTGCTCAGTTGGAGTATTCAAGGATTATTGGCAGTCTGATGTATCTAATGACATGTACACGGCCAGACTTAGCATATGCTGTGAGCAGGCTAAGTAGATATACTAGTAATCCAAAGCTCTGAACATTGGAAAAGCATGATAAGATTACTAAGGTACTTAAGATACACAAGAAACTATGGACTGCATTATGGCCGAGATCCAGCTGTTATAGAAGGATATAGTGATGCGAACTGGATATCCGATATGAAAGATTCCAAATCTACAAGTGGTTATGTGTTCACCCTTGGTGGAGCAACTATAGCTTGGAAGTCGTCCAAGCAAACTCTTATAGCTAGATCTACGATGGAATCTGAGTTTATCGCGTTAGATAAAGCTGGAGAAGAAGCAGAATGGCTACGTCAATTTGTGGAAGACGTTCCAAGATGGCCAAAGCCTATGTCGGCTATTTGCATACATTGTGATTGCCAATCGGCTATTGGTAGAGCTCAAAGTGCAATGTATAATGGCAAATCGAGGCACATTCGACGTAGACACAATACGATACGAAAACTACTCTCAATGGGAGTTATCTCAATTGACTATGTGAGGTCAAAAGATAACATAGCGGATCCGTTTACAAAAGGCTTAAGCAGAGAGTTAGTGTACAAGTCGTCAAGAGGAATGGGACTAAAGCCCTTTGAACAAGTTTGTACAAAGGAAAACCTATCCTAGAAGATTGGAGATCCCATGACCTAGGTTCAATAGGACAACCTAATTGTATGAATTAAGGTCACTGTGAGGGAGTACCTCAAATATAAAAGGGAGTTGAATACTTTCTAGTTCATTCCTTTATCAAATCAGTGATAAAAATTGAGGATAAACATAATGTGGTTAATGATTATGTGTGAATCATAAAGAACTTGATGCTTTTAATGATCTATGGTGATCACCTATGTGAGAGAGAAGTGGGGTCGCTTCGAATGGATTTGTGGGGGGCGCAAATCCTAGAGCTCTTGCAGAACCAGGCTAGTGTTCCATGACCATAACGGACACGACAATGAGGGGTTAACCAAACCAGGAAGAGTATTGTGTGAAATGTAATAACGTCTACATAAACAGGGATTGGTTCAAGGACATCGCGTCTACTAATCGCTAGGAGACAAAGTACATATCACAAAGGAGGGTTCAAAGGGAACACCTACTTCTCTTGCAATACTCAACCGCTGAAATTTTATCGTGACACTTGAGTGTAAGGATCGATTTCTATTCATGTGGGGGGTTGTTGGAAAATTAGTGAATAGAAAATAATATAAAATTATGTGAATTCATTATTTGTGAATTCATTAGCCATCAAGTGTGAATTCATTAGTCATTAAGTGTAAATTTAACTCTATGTTAATGGCTACAATAATGTGCATTTGTTAGCCTTGATGGTGGCTCTTTGCCTAACCAATCTACTAGTATAAATAGAGGACATATCTTCTATTTCTTATAGAGAAAAAAAAATTTGGCTATAAGTTGGTGTTAGAAATTGGCAAGAAATTGGTGCTACTCTTTGCACTTGTGCTAGCAACTTTGTGTTGCTTTACTAGGGGTGAGCATTAAACGGTCCGGACCGTTAGAACCGTCAACCCGGACCCTGAAAACCGGTTCGGGTACCCGGTTTATAATAGAAGGTTCGGGTACCGGTTCCTTTTTTGGCACGTAATCGGTTTCGGTCCGGTTCCGGGTTCAACCCGCGGGTACCCATAAAAACCGGTTCTTTAATTATAACCTAGATTTTCTAGGAATTTAAAATTTAAAACCGTACGTATTACCATATTGGTTTTCAAGCGGAATGACAAATTGCATTACAAAATAATGGTATGACCATCCGACTTCATCTTCTTCATTCTCGACTGGAGGCTTCAGTTTTGGTGTTTTGAAGTAATCTCGTATTCTCGTATCTGACTTCTTCTTCATAGTTCTCAAGGTTTGGCTCCATTCTCAATCACCACTTTAATTTTAATTATTTATGTTTGTCGGCATCTGTTTTGAAGTCATCCGACTTCATCTTCTTCATTATTTACTTTGTATAATGTATTAGTGGGAGACTTTTGTTTGTAAATTGTTTGTGTGGCAATAATATATTATATTAATTGTTTTCTCTTTTGAGACAGTAAACACTAAACAATTATCAAGTATTATTTGATGTGTAATTGTTTTTTTTGTAATATTATCTTTAATTTTAACTCATAGGTATTCCTTGTAGATGGATTCTCAACACTTATCAAGTGATGATAATGAAGACCCGTCTAACAATCAAAATAATGCTCCAAAAAGACAAGGAAAGAAAAGAAAGAACACATCTCTTTCTTGGCAACATTTTGAAGAATTTTTTGATGAGGATGGATTACGTAAAGGAAAGTGCAACTATTGTAAAAGGGAGATATGTGCCGACCCTACAAAGAATGGAACATCCGCTTTAGGTAAACATTTAAAAAGATGTCCTGAAAATCCTGAAAGATTAAAGGATCAAACCACCATGTTTATGAAAGAAAATGATGATGGACAGGGTACTTTAAAAACATGGAAGTTTGACCCACAAAAGGTTAGAAAATCATTGACTAAAATGATTATTGTTGATGAACTCCCGTTTTCATTTGTTGAACGGGATGGGTTTAGGGAATTCGTTGAAGCAGTGTGTCCTAGTGTTAAAGTACCCTCACGGTTTACAATAGCTCGTGATATCATTGATCATTTTTTGGAAGAGAAGAAAAGGTTAAAAGATTTTTTCAAAAAAAATAAACCAAGAGTTTCTTTTACCACAGACACTTGGACATCGAATCAACGGATCAATTACATGTGTTTAACTGCTCATTTTATTGATGATAATTGGAACTATCATAAGAGGATCATCAATTTTAAACCAATTTTAAGCCACATGGGTGAAAACATTGCAAATGCTATTCAGGAGTGTTTATATGAATGGGGTATAGAGAATGTTATGACATTTACAATGGATAATGCCTCATCCAATGACGTTGCGGTTAGAGAATTAGCCATTAGGTTACCAAATTTAATCCTTAATGGAAAGTTTTTACATGTTAGATGTCTTGCTCATATCATTAACCTAATTGTTCAAGATGGTTTAAAAGCACAAGATAAAATTGTTGATTGTGTCCGCAATGCTGTGAAATATGTAAGACAATCACCAGCAAGGATTGCAGTTTTTAAGACATGTGTTAAAGAAAGATCAATAGATTCAGGTGCTTTATTATCCCTTGATGTTTGCACAAGATGGAATAGTACATGCGAAATGTTAGAAAGGGCCATCAAATTTGAAAAAGCATTTGATTCATATGCTTTGAAAGATCCAAATTTTCGTAAGGATTTAGATGTAATTCCTGATCATGCTCATTGGAAGTATGCAAAAGAAATTGTTGATTTGCTACAACTTTTCAAACAAAAAACAATTGATGTTTCTTTGTTCCACTTATGCTATATCACATGAGTTATATCCTCAGGTTATGGATATAATTCATAACTTAGAGGATATGTTTACTAAAAACAGTCATCTCCAAGATTTCAAAAAAATGTTATCAATGATGAAAAATAAGTTTGAGAAGTATTTTGAAGATACAAATAAGACTAATATGTTGTTTGATTTTGCGGTTATCCTTGATCCTCGATTCAAGCTTGAGATTATACATTTTGGTTGTAAACGAACTGTTGACCTGATCAAACTATCAAAAAAGGACATGACTGAAGAAGAATATCAAAAAAAGGTTGATGAATTGGTTGATGATGTGAAGTCTAAGATGCAAATATTGGTAAGTGAGTATGAGATATTGTATCAAACAGGAGCTAGCACCTTAGTAAGAAAAGAATGTGACTCTGTTCCTAGTCGGCAAGGTAAAAATTCATGGATGACGAAGTTTGAACAATATCGAGGTGTTGGTGTTCAGTCATTTGGTAAGAAGACAGAGTTGGAAAGATATCTAAAAGATGAAATTGAAGAAAAGACAGACAACTTTGATATATTACAATGGTGGAAGACTAACTCAACTAGATATCCAACTCTCTCAAAGATAACGAAAGGTAACAATTGTTTTATTTATTTACTTACATAAAATAATTTTTTGTATGCTAATTGCTTTGTTTTTTAAGATATATTGGCAATTCCTATTTCAACCGTTGCTTCCGAGTCTGCTTTCTCTACTGGTGGGCGTGTGGTCGACTCATATAGGAGTTCCTTATCACCCCAAATTGTTGAGGCGCTAATATGTACACAAGATTGGATCCGAATGGGAAGGAAAGGAATTAACGATACCGAGGATTCAGAAAAATTCGTCGAGCTTTCTAAAGGTAATTATAATGAATTTGCTAATTATATTCATGAAACTTTTTTCTTACTAATCGTTATAATATTTTAGATATTTTTGAGAAGATTGAGTCTATGGGGATGGAATGATGAACTAAGAGATAAAGAGAAGATTGAGAGTCAGAGTTTGAGACGACTATGAGAACATTTTAATGGTTTTTATTGTTTTTGATGTATTGAATATTTTTACATTTTGGTTGTTTTTGACTTTTTGGTGTTTGAAATTATGAACGTTTTTACCTCTTAGAAGTTTGTGATGTTATGGTGTATGAATTATGGCATGTTTTCAGTCCAAAATGTTAGCAACAAGTACCCAAATCGTTTAAATATTATTTTGCATACATTTTGCTTTTAACAGGTCCAAACCTGCGAAACCCGACCCGCGAAACCCGGAACCGGTTTCTCTTAATCTGGTCCGGTTCTCGGTTCTCAAGTTTATGTTAAACGGTTTCGGTTCCGGTCCGGTCCGGTCCGGTTCTGGACCGATAATCACCCCTATGCTTTACGTGACTAAGATCGATCAAGTGCTACTACTACACTCTTGTTTCAGGTAACATTTCGGGTTTTCGGTTAACTCCGGCAGTACATACTGCTTCGGCTGTTGTACCCTGGGAAACAGTCGGGTTCACCTGGGTGGCCCGAAATCTGTTTTAAGGGACCTCTGTTGAACAGAAATCCTCAGCCAACGAACTCATTTCAATTCGTTTCATCTTGTGCAATATTTCTTTCTTGTAATTTAAAGTTTAGTACTTTTATGTTTCTTGTAATAATGTATTTTTCATTGTGTATTTCTGAATTGTAATTCGAGTAATTGAATAATAAAAATATTTGTTTATTTTGTGAACGGTGTTCCTACATGTTTCACCCTTAGAAAGGCCTCAAGTCAATATACCAACTCTTCTATGCCTTCGTTAACTTTGATTTCAACAAAGAGATTTACATAATAGATTATAAAAGAGTTTTGTCTTGTAGCAATCCACCGACGTTGGTTTTTAAGTATATATAGAATTAAAAAAAAAAAAACTTAGTAGATTTTAGTGGAGTTGATGCTCTGTCGTGAGCAGGTTTAATTGAGTTGAAATGAGTTTATTTACAATGACAAGGTTTGATTAGATGATTAGATGAAATGAAATAAATCAGAAGAGATTAACTCCCAAAGTCTCCGTTGAAGTAATTACAATGTGGGCTACCTTGGAACTCAATTCGACTGAGTGGGCAGGGAAATTGGACTGTTGGATTGGGCCAGAGGGGATACACTGATTTGGAACATTTTACATACGATCGGATTAGAGGTGGGCAAAAAAAAAAAGGGATCCGGAACCGGCAACCCGAATCCGAACCGGTCATACCTGAACCGATGGGTACAAACGGGTATGGTTTTTTAGACAAATTAAAACCGAAACCTGAATTGGTTTCACCTGTACCTGGCCAAAACCCGAACTGGAACCGGTCGAAACCCGGAACTGGAACCGGAACCGGTATTGACTTTGTTGACCGGAACTGGAAGTCTGGAACCGATTGGAACTGGAACCGGTTCCAAGAAAAACCCGATTTGCGCACCTCTAGATCGGATAGGCTTGAAACCGAACATTAACGGTTAACCGTCTGTGACGTGGATTGTTGCATGAGACATTTGTTTGTGTTTAACAAATGAACACAAAAACAAATCTTTTTGTTTATTTTAATTATAGTAGAGGTGGACAAAAAACCCGGAACCGGAACCGACAACCCAAGCCAGAACCGGAACCGGTCCTATCCTAACCGATTGGTACATGCGGTTCCGGTTTCTAAGTGAAATCGTAATCAGAACCGGAATTGGAATTACCTTAACTGGTTCCACTTCTACCTAGCCAAAATCGAAACCAAAACCAGGAAAAAACTGATAAAACCCGGTCAAAACCCAAACCCAACCGAGACCGGTTTCTTGACTTTGTTAATCAAAACTGGAACCGGTTATTTAAAAAAATCCGGTTTGTGCACATCTAAATTAAAGCATGAAAACGAACACATGTTTAGTTCTTCATTTACGTTTGTGGATGTCCTTTTAATTTGTTAAGGTATGTTAGTCGTTTAGTTGAAATCTGTTATTTATTTTCATAGCTTGTCACTCATAATTTTTATATGACTAGGCTCATGCTAAACTCAACTGTATGCGAATTGGAATTTTAAAAAACACTTTAGTAGTTATACCTAAGGCACACATTCCACCACTTCTATCATGATCACCTAGTCATGGGCGGCCCGGGGAGGGGCAAACTCGACCCTCGTTCTGTGCCCATTTTTTAGGGGCACACAATTTTTTATATACATATACAGATTTATTCAAATGAGAATTAATAAGGCGAATCGAACTAAAAAGAAACATTTATAAAGACATTATTTGATGGGTGCAAAAAATCATTTTTTTAAATTATAGGAAGTTACTTTCATGCCCTTTAAACTAAATATGTCCATTGATTCAGTTAACTGATTATTCGGTATGGTTTAATCGGTTTTCAATTTCTTTCCCTATCAAAAAACTGAACCGAATTCGAGAAGTGGTTCAGTTCTAATTTCGGTAAAAACAAAATAAACAGATTGAAAGCCAAATAAACCACTTAAAAGTCAAATAAACCGATCCAAATAAACCAAATTCAATCGAATAAACCAATTAAAACCGAATAAACCGATCTGAATAAATCGAATTTAACTGAGTAAACCGAATTCAATCTTATATATTATTAATAAGATAATAAATTTAAATTTGAATTTGGTTTAATCGGTTAACCAAACAAACCAAATTTATAAAAAAATTGGAATTAAAAACCGAAATTCGGATATGGTTAGGTACCGAACCGAAAACCGAATTTGGAATTTGGATACAGCTAAAACCAAAACGAAAACCGAATTCAGAATTCGGTTTGATTTTTTCAGTTACGAATACGTTTCGGTTTTCGGTATTAAACGGGTTTTTGGTTTTTTGAACACCTCCTCTTTAATATTTGAATTCGCTATGGGGCCTTTTCTTTTCCGGCTCGTCCTGGCCACGCCAATTCTCAGGACCGCCCCAGCACCTAGTTTTTTTTTAAGAAATTTAAATTACTTATAATATTACAACATTGTTTACTTTAAGATACAAACTCTCAATCTCATGAGAAGGGGCATTACTATATACACACCACATAGATACCAATAATACCATTAAGAGGCTGTTTGATTGGGTCTAAATCATTAAGTGCTGAATGGTTAACATGTTTGAATAGTTAAGAGGGTCAGAACCATTAAGTGCTGAACTAATTAAGATTGTTTGGTTGCATATCTAAATGAAAATATATTTTTTTGTTAAAAACCCAAGTCCCCGTCGCCCCATCTCAACTCCAAGCTCCAGCCATCTCATTCGAGTCATCGCCGTCCATCGCCGCTCGTTTCAACCCCAGCCTCCATCGCTGCTTGGTCGTCACTCGTTTCAACCCCAATCGCAGCCCGTTGCCACCCCTTCGATTGAATCGCAGCTTGTCGCAACCCTTTCATTCGAACCCTTAAACTAGAACGGTGCGGCGGGTGAAGAAGGTGGAGAACGACGGAAGTGGTGGTGCGGTGTTCGAACCCTAAAACCAGAACGGTGCGATGCGACCCCTTCTTTCAAACCCTAAAACCAGTTCGCTGTCCTTCGGTGTGGCGATGAAGAAGGTATGGAGAACGACGGAAGCGGTGGTGCGGCGGGTGTGAGGTGATGGTGGCCATTCAAGCGGTGGTGGTGGCCATTCAGGCATTCCAGCCTTCTCTCTTTCTCATTCAGACTCCTTCCCAAGTCTGAACCATTCAGACCTTGGTTCAGACATTGAAACCCATTCAGATGTCTTCCCCCCAAACAAATGGTCTGAATCTGAAATATTTAGATTCAGGCCCATTCAGATCCAAACAAACAGCCCTTAAGCTACACAAAATATATGAGCTCTCAACCTCATGAGGAGGGACATATTATTATTATATACATACCAGTTAACCAGACACGAACTCTCAATCTCACGATAAATGGTGAACGCCACCATTAGGCGCCCCTCATTGACCTGTCTCACGACCAACATGAGTGAGGTAAATCGCGTGACCTAGGGAAATTGGGTGGTGTCGAGCTTTGAACTCTAGACCCCCATTATACACACTTAGATGCCATTAAACTACACACAAGATATGAACTCTCAACCTCATGAGGAGAGACACTATTATATATACACTCATGCATCATGAGACTAATAGACATTTTAGTATCATGAGTCTTAATAATCATCTGCTTCAGTGAGTATTCATATTTTAGTGTCATGAGTATTCATTAGAGGTGGCAATTTTTACACACGTCAAAGGAAATGTGTTGGTTTGGGTAAACAATTGTAGTATAATGAGTTGAAATGGGTAACATCATAATATTTAATGGGTTGAGATGGGTAGCACTTAAATACAATGCGGGTCAAGATGGGTAACCAAAAAACTATGTAAATGCAATGGGTTCAAACATTTAAAAATGATTAATAACATATTTGATGAGAAAATCACTAAAAATTATCCAAATGGACTATTTGTTTACTTATAATACATCTTAAGTTAAACTAAATTGATGTTTTTTAAGAACAATCCATTTAGACCCGAACTAATTTTGCTTAAACCCGTTCTGACCCGCACCCATTCTGACCCGAACCCGTTCTGACCCGTTACTCAACCCACCCATTTTGCCAGGTATGATATTCATAATCACCTGATTGAGCCAGTATTCTTAGTGAACCAACCTATGTCCTACCGACCCAAAGTGTGTTATAAAATGCTTATAATCTTGCCAAAATACACCAAACAACCTATGTGGAAACTATCCATTTCATAACCTAAGTATGAGTATTCGTTCATTTGTGTGTCAATTGTCATGCCACCCAACCCACCCATATATCCTGCCATGAGATCAAACCTTAGATAAGTAGATAACTTAAGAAGTGCACATTGCTATAGATCGTTTACATTAAAAGGAAACCATCATATCATTTAATGTAAACAAATAATATAAAAACCGTAAATATAACGGTAAAACAACTATTATTTTCATGTATGCATGATTTCACAAACATCATGAACTCACATTGATTTTAATTAATCTGTTAGTAGGAACGTAAAATTTCACAACCTAGATAAATGCTAAAGAGAATGATACATCAATAACAAATGCCATACGTAAAATAAGATAAAATACAATATGAGCCCAAAGATAAAACTATATATTGGTTTTAAAAGCGGATATTTTATAAACATCTATCATATACTTTCATAATCTGACAGTTAGATCCTAATACACATTAAGTTATGCACAACCTAATAAAACATCTTACATCTTACATCCTCATCTAACTATAACATGAAAAATCCCCAAAATTAGAGACATAACATGTGAAATGCTTCCTCACGTGTTATACTTTAGCATCAATCGCTTTCCGAACTCGCCTACATTTTGAGTGTCATACCCACTTTTTGCTTCTATAGTATTTATTCAGGGCATAATGTATGTAATAATAAGGCGAATACTATTGTTTAATCATTAAATATAGTTATTAAATATAGTTGTATCATAGTCAAAAACATGCTTTAAAAGCATTCTATTTTTGCATTAAAACTATTAATAGCATATACAATACCTATTAAACATTATATATATTTCTTATAATCTAAACACTTTAAGTCTTAAAAACTGACTTTATAAAATAAAGCATATAACACATTATAGTTTTCTTTATTTATTTAGTTATTTTTTAGAATACTAAGTGTTTCTCCGTGCGTTGCCGGGGTATTCCGTCACGGCTCCGTGTAATAAAACTTCAATATATGTTGTCACTACAATGTAAAGCTTTAAGGGGTAGCCATTGTAAATATGTTCGCTATGCTGATATGAATATTCAATTATGATGACGTTAACAACAGAAGATCCCATTTAATATTTGTTAACAATTCTATCGAATTGAGTATGATTAGTAAAACCAAGCCATATAAAAAACATTTACGTTTTCTAATTATTATTATTATTATTATTATTTTAATGCTACTATTTAACTTTTAATGAATATTTAATTATTAATATTATTTAGTTATAAGTATCTAATTATTATTATTAGGTAAATATTACTACTAAATCTAAATCGTTTGTGAACTAATTACGATTAAAATGATATATAACGATACAAATATTCGAAAATGTACGGATAAGTGGCTTGTGAATAACTCGTAAAATTTCTGTGACCGTTGTGAGATTATTACGATCAAATTAATATAATCATGACTGTTATACGACAACTTAATGACGTGTTAAAATTATGTGAACATTAAAAATATGTGAGTAAAGTGAGATGAAGCTTTAAGAATAAGAATTTAAAGTTCAGGGTTAAAAACGAAATATTCAAATTAATTCAAAACGGTGGAAGGATTTATTGAAGCTTTTGCCGCGGTTTCGCTAGTTGAAATATATTTTTTTGCCGCGGTTTTTTCCTAGAAAAACAACAAAACAATAGAATAGAATTTATTATTACTGTTTCACCGGAAATGATTACAGTTCGTAAATGTCTTATAGATGAAAAGAATCACTAAGATTCGAGTATCGCAACACCACTGCTATCGGTTTATTTTATTTAAGAAAGATGCATTTTATCACATATTACTACACATGTTAAAACTTTAAATATTAATTCTTATAAATTTTAATAGACGAAAAGAAGGTAACCTCATCAGTCACCACTAAGGTTCATCTACCACCACATACTCTTCTATCACATCTAATTTCCAAGAAAAATACATTTTATCGGTTTATTATCAATTATTATCCGATACAAAAGTCTATGTATTAAAATGCTTAATTGTTTATATATAAAACAACCATACCAATAATCTCTCCTATAGCACTGATAATTATAAGATTAGCAAATCTTACATCAAGCTTCAAGGAAAAATAAACTGTTTATACAGAGAGATTCCTAATTTATATCTAAAACTAATATTTTAAGTATTTGTTTAGTACGAGTTAATGAAATGAAATGTATAAAGTAATAGAATGAATAAGAGAAAGAAATTGATCATTATCATTTCATTCTTTTGTTTGATTACCATATGAAATGATATGAATTATTACTTTAAACTATTTGTCAGACTAGAAAAAGATGGAGTAAAATATAATTAATAAGTCGTGTTATGTTTCAAAACATATGTCATGTCATGTTATGATTCGAGTCATAGTTTAGTTACGGGTCACGTAATGATACATATCATATGGGTCTGGTGGTGGTTTGGGTTATTGATCATGTGATGGTTCGGGTCATGTTACGAAACTTGAGTCAGATCATGGGTCAAATCATACATTAAAACATGGATTGAGCTGGTTCTATTCACATGTTGTGTTATGAATCAGGTCATGTGTTGGGTCGCAGATCATGAGTAGCATCATGATACATAAAATAGGTTGAGTTATGGTTCAAGTCTTGAGTAAGTTATAATTCGAGTCATGGGTCAAATTATGATTCTGGTCATAAGCTGTGTTAAAATATTTATAGAAAATAAGCTTAAATAAAAAAAAATCCATTCCTTAAAAAATTAAAAAATAACCACTCACCAAATAAACGAAAATCATCAAACATGAAATCAAAGGATTTACTGCCGGTTTTATTTTTTTTTTTTTTAAAAAAAAAATCTTAGCAGGTAAGTTGTTAACGCGTATTTGCAGCGTATGACCTAACATGAAATTGACAGGCAAGCAACCAAACCAAACCGAGTGGCAACTATCTGTAAATCATTTCGTATCTCCCTCTGTTTCTTCAAACTTACTTCCCAAAACACTTCTATAATACACACACATTCATAACGCATTCTTCTAATTTCAACCAACACATCAAAACGATGGGTACCGGAGATCTTGAAAGCTGGGGGAGCAACAAGAACAGAGGTCCACCGCCGGCCACTTATTACGCGCCATCTTCACCGTACCATCATGAATCAACGGAGAAACAATGGACTTCATGGCTCGTTCCGATGATTGTTGTCGCGAATGTGGCTATGTTTCTTGTAATTATGATTGTTAATGATTGTCCCAAGAACCATAATTCGAATCTTGAAGGCGATTGTGTTGCTAAGTTTCTTGGCAGACTGTCTTTTCAGCCCCTTAAAGAGAATCCCCTTTTTGGTCCTTCGTCTTCTACGTAAGTTTTCGTTACAGTTACACTCATTTAGGGTTTGTGATCTGGTGTTTTAGTTGATGGTTATGGTTATTTTGGTTTGGGGACCTTGTTCTGCATGAAAAGGGTTTATGCAAACCCTGATTGGGGTTAATCTATATTGATTTAGGGTTCTTGTGATTCTTGATTATGATTTTGGGATTTTTATTGTGTGTTGATTGATTGCTAAAATACCCATTAATCAATTTATGTAAATGGTGATTCTTTTATTATGATTCAGGACATTCATGTAAACTGTTGTTCCTGATTATGATTTGGGGATTTTCTACTTGTGATGATTGATTGCTTAAATATTGATATATGATCATCTGTCTTATGGAAATCTTGCTTACATACCATTGTAAGAATTTTTTAAATGAAAAAGATGATTGCTCTCTATGATCAGGGCTTTTTATTCACAGTAAAGCTTTTCCACTTGAGTTTGCTTTTTTGTGATCTACTTTTAGTTTATGATTTGATTTGACATATGGATGTTTGTTCACGATATGAAAGTTTATTATTAGATTATTTTTATTATGATTATAATTATTATAATTACTGTAATTATTATGATAATTATTAATTTAATGTTTACTATAGGCTGGAAAAATTGGGAGCTCTAGAGTGGAAAAAGGTGGTGGATGATCATCAAGCATGGAGACTAGTCTCTTGTATCTTTTTGCATGCTGGAGTTGTTCATCTACTTGCAAACATGTTGAGCTTGGTTTTCATTGGAATTCGCCTCGAACAACAATTTGGTTTCAGTATGTTTCTATATTGACTTTCACGTTAACTTCCACAAGTGTTTGACAGAAACAACAAAATTTGGAACATAGATCCTCTTCTTATTTTGGTCGTTTTGTAGTTTTGTTTTTCATAAAAAACAAACATAGGTACCTAGCAAAAATCCCATTCAACACATTTGATTTGAAGAGAGTGAGATAAGAGCAAACCTTACTTTTAGATCTTCGGTTAAATAGCCAAAACATAGAAAACATACAAGAAAAACAATTATCATAACAGACCCTATCATGATACTTGGTTTTTTTGTTGCATACATATGTTTTTTATTAAAAAAAGAACATTTTCATTGGTTTTATAACTTTTTATGATTACTAATTTTATTATATTTATAAACATGACAGTTCGAGTTGGGATCCTCTACATGTTAGCCGGGATTGGTGGGAGCATATTATCTGCACTTTTTATAACAACTAATATATCAGTTGGTGCATCCGGTGCTCTATTTGGACTTCTTGGAGCAATGTTGTCTGAGCTTCTTACCAATTGGACTATTTATGCCAATAAGGTAACACATTTAAAACTTTTTGAAATTTGATTAAATCTCTAAAATGCCCCAAAATAATGATTGTGGGTTAAAAGTTGAAGGTGACAATCTCAACCCATGTCAAATGGGTTGCATTTAGTCCAAAGTGTAATGTTAGTGCTTAAAATTATAAATCCTTTAAACTTCTTTCTATTCAAAGTATTTGATTACCAAAGGACATTTGTCCCAATGGTATCAAAGTGTGTTAAGGTGTTCCTCCCTAAAACAGGTTAAGGGTTCAAGTCCCATAAAGGTAGAACAAATTGCTGTTAAAAAAAGTATTTGATTAATGCTGAAATAATATAGTTTTCACCATCATGACCATTTGGTTTTATAAACCAGTCAAATGGATACTGTCAGAATGGGAAATGAAAACGAAAGATATCCAATGACTATGATTTAATTATCTGTAAATTATAGTGGATTGAAGTTTGATGAATCTAAATTCTAAAGTGTGTTTCCCTTTGTAGGCTGCAGCTTTGTTTACTCTGGTGATCATAATTTTGGTAAACTTGGCTGTTGGGATGCTTCCTCATGTTGATAACTTTGCACACATTGGAGGTTTCTTGACGGGTTTCCTCCTAGGGTTTGTACTGCTTATCCGGCCCCAATTTTCTTGGCAAGAACGCCACAATCTTCCTGTTGATGCTCATAGCAAATCAAAGTACACAATCTACCAATATGTGTTTTGGCTTCTATCTGTGATTCTATTGGTTATCGGGTAAGCTTTCTTTATTAACATCTTTTTTCAGTAAGATATACCTAGCCAAACGGGTCATACTGGGTTTGGGTCGAAATGGAATGTTTCAGGAAAAAGTAATCAGCTTGAAATAGTCACCTCTAAGCATATGTTTCAAATTGATTGAAATGTCATTAGAGTTCCGTCAGATATGTGGTTTAACAAATTATTTACTTTGGAAGAATATATGAAAAGAAAAAAGAATAAAATTAACAACTGTTTCAACGAAATTAACTGAAAAAGTATTGCAGATTTACGGTGGGGCTGGTGATGCTTTTCAAGGGAGAAAATGGGAACAAGCACTGCAGATGGTGCCATTACTTGAGCTGTGTTCCTACTTCAAGATGGCGTTGTGACAACCAATGATTTGGTCCAGTTGATTGTTAATATGATATACGACTTTGATTGATTCATACTATGATTTTCTGGTTGTGTGTTTTTTTTATATGTAGTTAGGATACCATATTTTCTTGTACATGTTACAAACTTTAACTTTGATGAATGAAATTATAGTGATTGGTATATATATGGGATCTTGTTTTGAGTAAATTACTATGGTTTTCATTTCTTGTTATATTGATATAACATTTTATTGTTAAATGGAATGATATACATGTCGATTTACATTCATGCAAATATTAAAAAACTACAAACTATGGAGAAAAAAAAAATCAAAATAAATGAAAACAGAATCAAAGATCCTGCCTTCATCATCTCTTAGTTAGCATCCTATGAGTGAGATTTTTTTGGGATGATTGATTGATGGATTTACTGAACATAAAATCGAACCTGAACATCTCTGAATTTCCAGGCTCTAACATGGGACAAAGTTTCCGATCACTCGATCAGATTAACTGCAATAGAAAACTGTAATCAACATGGTTGTTCTTACTGAACCAGTAAGTTTTCGTTGGTTGATTCATTGATTTGTTTGATGCGGATTAATGATTAAATTTGTGTTTTTGTTTGTTTTAAAGAGGCAAAGAAGCTTCAATTGTGGTGGAACTTGAGGGAAATTCAAGTAATAAAAACTGTACCACTCCGGCCTTCACAGTCAATTACCGTTGGTAAGTTCTCCGTTCCATAGACGTGCATTAGAGTATGCCTTTCGGAACACGCTTCTGGTTGACATCGGGTTTTCTTACAGTTAATGTCATGTGTTTTTTACGTGTTAGCCTATTTTGGGCATAAACTCCAATTCCTGTACTGTAGGTCAATATATAGTCCAACGTCATGTGCAAAACTGTTTTTTTAAGCTGCTTTACAAGTTTAAATTGGCTGTGAATTGTGATAAATACATATCCAGGAATTGATGTCAATTCATCTGCCTTTAAATCTTAGATTATAAATTTAGACCCCAGTAGTCACCCCATGATGTAATACTTTCTAAATTTTTGATGCTTAGGATGTTAGTCTCCATATGTTTTGCAGCAAGCAGAAACTTTGTGGACTTGCTTTTAAACGTCTTAAAGTTGAAAATAGAGCTCAAATTATCGATTAATCATCTCATTACGGTACAGACTTAACGAAATAACAGCTAGATATTAACACTACTTATCGATAATAGTGAGTCAATCAGCAGCTAAATGCTAACACTCAGCACATACTTAAGGTCAAAAGTAATTAAATGTTGTAAATGTTAGAATGAACATTTATCCTGCTCACACCTGTTTATTAAAACTGGGCTTGAAAATCACATACTAAAAGGCTACAAGTAATTGTTTGGTGCTCAATTTCATATGCCCATTTATAAACCTACTGCTAATGTTCAAAACATTATGTAGCTGCAAACAACTTCCAACTAAAAGGCTACAAGTAATTGTTTGGGGAAGGAGCAACTGTAGGTTTCTGCCGAGGTTTCAGTTATGAAACTAATATTCAGTAAAATAAACATATATTAAGATAAAAAATGTCAGAAGTGCAATAAACACTTCCATTTAAATGTCAAACCTGTTATTCTACCGAATCACATAACTAAATTTCACTAGCAGAACTTAAAGTGAGGGAACAGAGAACAGTTGAAGAAAGAGAGAAGCACCAAAATCGTTAGTATCACCGTCGAAAATTGTTCACCAAATTGTTTGTGAAGGATTGTTGCAGGTAGGAGTAGAAAGAGAGTCAAAGAAGAGAGATTGTTTGAGAACCATGAAGGGTCATTTTTAATACAATTTAGTTAATCTTTTACCATATTAACTTATTCAAGAAATTGAAAAAATTATTTACCACTTCAATTCAAATTTGTGATAGTAAGTATACTATGATAATAGGCCCCTTATATAGCTGATCATCTTTTGAATATGTAGTTTGATATGGTGCTTCGAAAACATCATTTTTCCGCTAAATGCTGGGAAGTTACTGACAGTTGACGTACTTGATTACCACAAATCAATTTATTTGACTCTATTTGGCTAGCCTGTGATATTATCTCGTCCATATTCCATTTTAGTGTCTTATTATCTATGCCATGATCAATTTATACTCTCACTTCTGCTTCATTTTTATATATTTTAATTATTTTACAGTTGACCTGTTTATTTTTTGCCTCTGAAGAACTCGAATAACAGATTATATGTGGAAAGTGTTTCATATAGAACATTGCACATTTCTCAATCTTTCTTTCTGTAAACTTAAATTTCTAATACTGAGGTACTTAAAACACATCTAGCTTTACATGATCCTGGGCAAAATTATTCAGGAACTCGGTGATTGTTTTCCTGAATTTTCTACACAGTAGGAACCTACCGTCTGCTGCAAGGTTTTCCGCAACCTCATGATACAACTCCTGTTTCAAAAGTGTCTAATTTCTTGATAGTATTATGGAATCACTATTCTGATGGATCTTGTTGCTGTTTGTCTTTAACAGTCAACTGGACATGAAAGCCATTTGGAAACTGTAAGCCCGGAGTTCGTATAATTTCTCCTCCTCTGACTGTTTTCCATCTATCAGTTTTAGAGGAAAAATATGTCAGTAACTCTCTAGCAAAAAAACATATAATACATGCATACATACATCCATATATAAAATTTTTATCTTTTTACCTGTATTTAGTAACCAAACAGTGGAGAAATACTGCCATCTGCACTTTAGTGAAATCTGTTCCAACACAAAACCTCATACCGCCACCAAAGGCCATGAAATTCTTCGAGGCACCTTTCTGGTCCATTTTCTGTTTGGAACACGATTACGGTATATGAATCTTTAGTTTTTATTTTATAAATTTGAACTGTCAGCATGCATAATTGAATATAAACATAGTGTACCTCCCATCTCCATGGATTGAATTCTAATGGATCTTTATAATTGACAGGATTCAAGTGAACGGCTGGGGGGCATACCATTACTGCCCAACCAGCTGGAATTGTATAGTCTGCATACATCCAAAATCCGCATGAAGGTACATTCACAAACTTTATTATTTATAGCAAAAAAAAAAAAAGCTGTAATGCATGGCTACCTTTGAACTTGATATCTTTTAAGGCCTTTCTGAACACTCCTGGAACTATGTTGGCCAAACGGGCTGTTTCGTTTATAAGCTGCAATATCAAGTAGTTGGTATCAACAAGTGACTACTTTTTCAAGTAAAATGTGGATTATTCATATTCAACACACCTTGAAAGTGAATGTCATTGACTTGTATTCTTTCCATGTAAGTCCAGACTCTGTATTTTCTCTGTTTCTTAGGATATTCTCATGCTCATCCTACATACAATGATAACAATATCAGGACATATGGTTGATAAATATTAGGCACAGTTAATTGTGAGAGTTAAAGTTGTATAGATAGTGTCTTCGTCGAAATTGCTTCAAATTCTTTTCTTATTCTCACATGCTTTCATCCCTCGTTGATCTTAACACTTTAATCGTTGGCTTTTTATAAATGGCAATTTTGCCAATAGTTTTGGTGTAATATTTGAATAATTTAAAACACAAAATCCATAAGTTTTTGAAAATTACAGAGATGATTCTTTTATAAGTTTGAATTTAAACACTTTTCACTAACCGTTAGTTCATGCAATATGCGCGGATTGTCTCCCAGAAGCTTGACTGCTACCGTTATAGCTAATGAAGTTGTTTCATAGCTTGCAAACAACAGTACAAACATCAAGTCAAGTGCAATTGCTTCTGTAAGGATCGAATCACCTCGATCAAGTTCTTCAAGTACGTAGTCAAAAAAACAACTTTTTTCTTTCCTAGGATTAGCTCTTCTTTCTTCTAGCATTTTCTTGAGCATTGCCATTGCTTTCTTTCTTCCCTGATTGAGTCAAAGATAATGAAACCAGAAATTAGTAGTAGGCTCAGTAAATAACCAAAATTCTTATTTACCTCAGATGGCATTTTGGTACACTTACATAGGAACAGGTTAATTCTGACCGAGTTTTGTTCCAAACGGCTCAATTACGAAAATGGCTAAAAGGAAATGAATGAAACAGATCGTGCATCTATTTTTATCGGATAAAACCTTCTAAATTGTTTTACTCGTATATTTACATATTGTTGTAAAAAAGGATGGTTTTTGGACTCATGATTCGTGCCCCTTTCGACCTGTACTAAAAATGACCCGTTTTAACATAAACCCATTTTGACCAATTTGACCTGTTACCCAACCTGCCCGACACATCCATCTTGCCACCTCAATTATTTTAATTATTTTTAGTACCTGCAGACACTTGTGATAAGCTGTTCCAGGAATGTCCAATGGGAAGGAGATCAATCCCTGTATAAAAGCTACAAAATTCTCCCTTAGATTCTCAGATGACTTTTCTGGATCATAATTTATCAACTTTTTTGCTGTCAGATCAAATATCATCTGCAATTAAAAAAATTAAAAAATAATGTTAATAAAAAAACTTGATGTTTCTGAGTAATCTGTCATTAAATTACTTACATTTGCAGTTGCTTCCTTCAACTCCACTGATTCCTGACCAGCCCATTTCTGTAAGTTTCTTTCTGCCACACTTTCCACTTCGTTAAGCATCTTTTTAAGGCTTTCTGGGCCGAATAAATACAACACCATGTTCTTGAGATACTTATACATGTACCCATGCAAAGACCCTACATTTTGCCTCCCAAACACTTCTGTAAAGCTATCTGGATACCAACTTTGAAACAACTGACCCTCTTGTTGGAAGATCATATAATTAAAATCTGAATCGGTTGAGACGACGACAGGTCTCCCGACCAAATTGGTTCTGAATATTGGCCCGTATCTGAAATTCATAGTTTATGTTAGAATCTAATCATTAGGATGCATAAAATCTTTTAAAATAATGTGACAAATGATTTGGGCCATATGTTAGCCAGCTCATATAGTAACATCACCTTTTCATTCTTTCTTTAACAAAGGGAGGTGTATCCCAAGTTGGATTCGGAGCGAAAAACTGTATGGTTTCACCGAGTAACGGCCAACCCATTGAACCAGGGGGAAGATTTCCATTACATCTAGGATTTTGCCACCTGTACAACCAATGTGTAACAGCCACAACTGTAACTGCAATGCACAGGATAACTGGCCACATAGTTGACCAATAAGAATCACAGAGAATTGGAAGAAATAAGATGATGATGGGAGAGAGGAATAGAGAGAGTTTGTGTGTGTGAATGTGTGTGAGAGAAGCAAATGCTGGAAGGTATTTGAGTAATACATGAGTAGAAGTATTTATATAGACATGCCAGAAGTTGGAACTATTTTAATAATAATATTATAATGCTTGTTCAGTTTGCTTTTTGTACAGTTAGTTCCTTAGAAAGCTGTACAAGTGGTTGGTGATAAAAAAATAGAAATATGGTAATCTTTTGTCTTCTGACCACAACATTTGTTGTCAACAGCATCTTTAGATTAGTTAAAGCTTAGGCTTTGCATTCAATTTCCATGAAGTTTACCTGATGTTCCTTCTAAATATGCTTAAATCTCTAAACTAAATCTTGATTAAAAAAGCATCACCCTCTATTTCCGATACACGACTAGCTTTCGGCATTCGTTTTTTCAATGATTATGTTATGTTTAATAAACAAGTTGTGTTCTGGTTGACCCATTTAACCTAGTCATTTAATCAGGTTATGCTTTGGTTGGTTTGTTAAACTTGTTCATTTAAAAAAGTTAACCTTTCAGATAATTTATGATGTGTTTAATTTTATTATTACAACATTCAACATGTTTATGACCCTTTACAATATGACAACCCCTTTTGACTTGTTTAATTATTCAGTTTATACAAATCATGTTTCGGTTAGTGGTTACATGATTAGAAGGCATTTGAGTAATGCTATGAATTTGTACTCATTGTGCATTCTTCACTTTGGATTGGCCTGATTGTTAACTTATGATGTGTGAGCCGAACATAGGGCTGTAAACGAACCGAACGTTCAGCAAACAGTTCGTGAACCGTTCGGTAGGAAGTTCATTTGTGTTTGTTCGTTTAATAAATAAACGAACATGAATAAGAAATTTCGTTCGTTTAGTTAAAAGAACGAACACGAACAAAGTTCATGTTCGTTCATTTGTGTTCGCGAACGTTCGGTAACATGTTCGTTTATATTCGGTTATTTATTATATTTATTCATAAAATGTGTTGTATATTTTTAATTTTTAGTTTAATACCATAATATTTAAGTTATTTTTAGTTTAATACTATAATATTTTAATTTATATATTTATAAATGATTATCTCCAAATGCTTGAGATTAAGAATGTTGTTTTTTATTGTTTAAATAATGTGTTCGTTAGCGTTTGAGAACAAGCTTAATCCTTAATGAACAAACACGAACAAGAATTTTCGTTCGATTAGCGTTCGTGAACCGTTCGTGAACAAATTAAAAGTTAAACGAACGAACACGAACAAGGGCTCGTTCGTGTTTGTTAGGTTCGTTTACAGTGGTAACTAGGGGTGTCAATCGTGTCGGGTTGGCGGGTTAGCGGGTTAACAGGTTACGGGTTGGCGGGTTGGTGGGTTGAATTTTGCAACCCTAACCTGACCCATATATTTATTCGTGTCAAAGTTTTCAACCCTAACCCGGATTGGTATAAATTCGGGTCAACCCGAACCTGACCCGTTTAACCCGTTTATATAAATAAATCAAACTTATTTACAAATTTGTAAGTTAGTTGTTGCTTCAAAACATATCAATAATAACGTGATTAGTAGTTGTGTATTAGTAACAAATAGTTAGTATAGTATTTTAACAAAAAAATAATATGTATGAAATTTAAAATAAACTAGTTTGTATAGTTAACGGGAAAAACAAATAAAATCATTTTTTAGATGAAAAAATATAAATTTTGCTACTTAATCAATTAAAGTATGGTAAATAATCAAAAGAAAAACAACTAAATATATGTTATAGGAAAGAAAAAAATAAAAAATTAATAATTTTGAAATCTTAAACGGGTTAACGGGTCAACCCGTTTATAAATGGGTCAACCCGAACCCGACCTGTTTTATAAACGGGTCAACCCGAACACGACCCATTTATTTAAACGGGTTATACTTGCAACCCAAAACTTGATTATTTTCGTGTCGTGTTCGGGTCGTGTTTCAGGTCGTGTCAGGAATTGCCACCCCTAGTGGTAACCGAACGTTCAGCGAACAGTTCGTGAGCCGTTCGGTGGGAAGTTCGTTTATGTTCTCGTCCATTTAATAAATGAACGAACACGTACAAGAAATTCCGTTCGTTTAGTTCAATGAACGAACATGAACAGAGGTCATGTTTGTTCATTTGTGTTCGTGAACGTTTGGTAACATGTTCGTTTACGTTCGTTTATGTTCGGTTAAGTTCATTTATTATATTTATTCATTAAATGTGGTGGATATTTTTAGTTTTTTATTTTTAGTTTAATACCATAATATTTAAGTTATTTTTAGTTTAATACTATAATATTTTAATTTATATATTTATAAATGATTATCTCCAATGCTTGAAATTAAGAATGTTGATTTTTATTTTTTAAATAATATGTCTTCGTTAACGTTCGTGAACAAGCTAAATAACTTAATGAACGAACACGAACAAGAATTTTCGTTTGATTAGCGTTCGTGAACCGTTTGTGAACCGTTTGTAAACAAGATAAAAGTTAAACGAACGAACACGAACAAAGACTCGTTCGTGTTCGTTCGGTTCGTTTACAGCTCTACAGCCGAACATATACATGAGTAGCACAACTTGAACCGTAATGAGTCCCACTTTTTGCCACTATTCCAAGGTCATGGAACTACTTAAAGAATACAAATAAGCTAAAGTACCATGCCCACATAGCCACTTGACATCATGTATATGTTACTTGAGTTCAGTATATAGGGTAAACATTCCCCACATTTGAGGCGATTATCTTAGTGACATTATGTGACCAAATCTTGATTATATAAATCTAGCTTTTCCTTAAATTATATGCACCAACTATTTATTAGTGTTGTAAAAGCCGGCCTCTGTGTCTGATCAATCGGCATCTAGGTGCTAGGCGACCATCCACTTCTTTGATTTTGGTCAATTGACTAGATTAAAAATTGGGCCTAACCAAATTGGTTGAATTCGATGAAAATTTGGGTGACTTCAAGTGAGTTTCCTGCAACTTTTGAAACTTCAACGAAAATCATGACGAAAATATGAAATTTTGAAGTGTTTCATATACATATATAAGTGATTTTTTTTTTATAAAAAATTATATAGAAAATTTGGTTATACACACACAAAGATGAATTGTGTTTCTATTGTCTTTCTACGTCCATAATGGATTAGGAAAACAAATAAAGTGTATGTGAATCTCTTGTAATCTTCATGATTGTTAACTTTCGATTGTGTATTGTAAGTTCTCAATCTGTCTCAAATGCCAATAAAGTAATATATGTATTATAGTGGGAGCAAACATTGAAAGAGAAGAATTTGTCACTAACAAGCAATTTCGGGGAGTAATATATGCAATATAGTACGTGGGAGCAAACATTAAGAAAGAAGAATTAGTGACTGACACACAAGGTCGTGACTGATGAGTTGAAGCTTGATTTAGTTTCAACATGTCTGCTGGCTAACTAATGAGCAATGTTTTCAGAACCGGACCGAACATCGAACCGGTCTTCTTACCGGTCAGAGGTCCGACCGGTCGGACCGGATTTAAGAACCGGATGATTTTATAAACATTTTATAAATATATATATATATAAAATCAAAAAAATATAAAATAAATAAAAAAATAAATAAAAAAATTAAAAAAACATATTCAATCACCGGTTCTCCGGTCCGACCACCGGTTCACCGGTCCGACCGGCCGGTTCACCCAAAAACGGTTTTGAAGCTAGAACCGGACCGTTTAACATTCCGAATCCCGGTCCGACCGGTCGGTCCGGTCCGGGTTTGAAAACACTGCTAATGAGAATGTTTTGCAATTAGCGATGACGTAGAATTACAGAGATGGCATATGTATCAGATGTTAATTTGAAGTTTGTCAAAGTCTCTAAGTGATAAATAGTTGGATATGGAGGCTTAGCAAAGGGCAGTTGACGCTAGTTCTTGGAAGCTTACCCTTACTCTAATGGGCAATTTTAGGGGTGATGCCTAAAATACGTTAAGTTTATGTTATTTTCATTTGTTTTTTATAAATATATTGCTAGGTATAGTAATTTTTTTGAGCATAGTGAAAAAGTCGAGTAGAGACAGACCGATGTTGACATGATATGAGGATATTTGACATGATTTGTTAGGATTGCATCTATGTAAAGACATGGTTAGTGATACTAGTTTTGTTTTTTTTTTTTTTAAGGAAGATAAAGACTAGAGATTTCAAGAATTTTTGGAGATATTTAGAGTTTTTGGGGTCAACGTTAAGAGATTTATAAATATAAGTATAACCTTGTAGTAAGTATATTTTAGTTTAAATATAGTATGTATTTGATATGTTTTTGATGTGTGTTTTATTTGATATATGTGTTATATTGTTTGCTTGTATGCTTATAAATTTGTTTGTGCGTTTGTGTAAAATAAATAAAATAATCATAAAAACAGATAAATAAAAACATTCACTACAACATTAACAATCTTTAGACAAACACATTACATATACACATACACATACAAATACTACAAATGTTGATGTATCCGGCCACATACATGTAACACCCGAAAATTTAGCAGCTTAATGATAAACGTGCGAGATTTCGGTAACTGTTGATGTTCGAAGAATTGCGTTACCAAAGAAATAAGCACATTTGATCGTGCTTGAAATCCACGATGATATGTGTGACAACTCAAAATTCTCAGGTTAGAATCATAACTCGAAAATGAAGAGAATGAGTGTAAGCGAAATCGTGAAACGAGGCTCCGATTTCAAGATACACTGAATCGAATATAGCAATAGATTAGAGGTCAAATATTTTGAACTCTTTAGGTCTTGAGATTATAACCATTGGAAAGAGCTCGAAAAATCGTGAACGTAGGCGAAAACCGTGCGCAAAACGGAGTTCGTATGCTCCCGGAATCGCGAAACGAAGATAAGACAAAAATCTGGCAGCCATGGACCCGCGCGGTACGCCCCAATTCGGCGTCCCGAGTGGGGCGATGCGCCTGAGGTCATCAGATCGCGATTTTTGCTTAAAAAGTCAAGTTTCATCAAGATATTTCATTTTTTCATTCTTATCTTCGAGATCAGCCACCA
Source organism: Mikania micrantha (assembly GCA_009363875.1). Classification (NCBI taxonomy): domain Eukaryota; kingdom Viridiplantae; phylum Streptophyta; class Magnoliopsida; order Asterales; family Asteraceae; genus Mikania; species Mikania micrantha. Next base: position 76,089,287 of record CM018694.1, on the reverse strand, counting down.
CACACACGAAAACCACTTTCAAGCCATCCAATCTTCAATTTCGAAGCCTCTTAATCACGTGGATCGCTCCAAGGATCGTTAATACAAGTCCGGATCGTCTTTTTATGCACAGAACTTCGTTTGAAGAGGTAACGGTTCATTCTAACCTTCTAGATTGTTAATGATTGATTAAATCTTGTGTTTGAACGTAATGATATAGTTAGGGTTGTTGATTATTGCCTAGATGATGGCTATGATTGATTATAAACGACGAACTCGAACTGTTAACGGGTAAATCCTTGTTTTGAGCCGTTGTAATGCCCGGATTTCATGAAATCATAACAAGGGTTATGATGATGTTAACCATTTAATTATGACAAGGTAGGTGATTAGTTTGATGAATCCTTGGTGTGCAAAGTGAAATCCAAGTGTTTCAAACTAATCACAGTCATTAATATACTCACTGGAACGAGTATCTGATGTTTATGATAACAGGCAGATCAGTATGTTGAACATGGTTAGTAAACCTATTCTAATACTACCTTGTGATATTTCATGATGTCTGGATAATCAATAACAAGGATTATCATTTCTAAGCCATTAATCTATCTAGGAACATGTCTAGTGAGATAATCAACAACATTAACTATTTGATGACTATCATGGCAATGTCTCTGACATTGAACGTTCAGAAAGACTTAATCAGTAAGTTTAACAACGCCTAAGACGAATTAAGTAAATAAGAGAATGTGCTTATTTAAGCTGAGTAAATAAGCAATCTTTAAGCCTAACAATATTGTATAGATAAGAATGATCAAAATGAGTGTAAACGGAATCTTGAAATAAAGTTCCGAATGAAAGTTACGATATGCCGAAGTTTTGAGCGGTAATCGTAAATTGAGAACCTTCATGATAAGCTTATAATCATGATGATATGTTCATATTAATAGGACATCATTGTGAAGTGAGAAAGGAAGGGAAAGGAAGAAAAGTTAGCAGAGTGTGCTATAGCTCAGGTGAGTTCTATGAGCCCTCTTTTACTATTTTAATGTTTTAGGGCTGATATGCATGTTATAATGTTATTTTATGTAAATGATTGTTTTATCTGACTACTGTCAGATAAGAGAATATGTTAAAGTAAAGAATGTTTCAAGTGGTAAAGTATGTTTTCAGATTTATTATATGAAAGTGATTTTAACCTGATGGTGATCAGGTAAGGAATGTTCTTATGTAAAGTATGTTTTCAGATAAAGAATGTTTTTATGTAAAGAATGTCTGGAAATGAATAATGTTTTAAGTCTCAACTGCGGTTGGGAAGTAAATGATTTTAAGAATGTCAGCTGGGATATAAAGAATGTTTTAAGACTCAACTACGGTTGAGAAGTAAATGATTTTAAGAGTCTCAGCTGAAATGTAAAGAATGTTTTAAGACTCAACTGCGGTTGAGATGTAATTGATTTTAAGAGTCTCTTATGAGACGTAAAGAGGGTTTGAAGTCTCAACTGTGGTTGAGAAGAAAATGATTTTTTGAAAGGCATCGACCGAGGTCGAGCAGGAAATGTGTTATGAAAGTCCCGGTTGCGGTTGGGCAAGACCTGAGCACTGCGGTGCAAAGGACTGTGTATGATATGACGGTTTAAATGATTTAAACCATGTTATGAATGAATGATGTATGTCAAGAAGTCTTGTACCGGTATGAGCCGTCAATTTCGGTTGATGGTTTAAGAAGTCCTGTGAAAGAACAGGCCTGCCGACTGTGTGTCGCCAGTTGAGGAAATCTTATGCATGTATAAGTTATCAACTTCGGGTTGATAGTTTAAGAAGTCTTGTGCAAGCATGTTGACTTCGGTCAACAGAACAGGCTACATTTATGCATCGTATGATTGTTTTTATGATGATATGTATGCTAAAGACTGTTGACTTCGGTCAGCAGTGAAGGCTAGCGTTTTATGTACAATATGAAATGTATTTATGTTATGATGACATGTACGTTATACATGTGAATCATGTCATGTTATATAAAGTTTTGAATGAGTAAAGATTTTTAGGAAAAGCTAACTTAGAACTCACCAGCGAAAGCTGACTTGTTTTAGCATGCATGTCAGGTTAAGCAGGTTATGATGGAGATAGGATGGCTCGTGGCATGGCATGAGGACTACCTATTCAAGAACTGGCATTTCTGTTAAGATTAAATGTTATGTAACGATTTCCGCTGCTATAATATAATATTATTCTACGGTTTAAGAGCTATGCTTTTGATGTTTAACCAACCGAGAGACTCCCGGGGAATGGGGCGTCTCAATACACAGATGATTTTACGCTCACACATACGTGTACACGTACGCATCTATATGAACAAATGATCCAAAAAAAACCTTCAAAATACAAACAAGATAATAAAAAAACATATCACATACACATACGTACATACATACGCATCTATATGCTCAAATAATAAAAAAAAACCCTTCAAAATACCAAAAAATCAAAAAACTAAAAAAAAAACATATCAAAGTGACAAGAAGGTCACAGGTGATTAAGAGGTAAAAAATTACCTTGAATTAGTGGAGAATACTTGAAAACACAGTGGAGAAAAACGCAATCTGCAACAATAGAAAATCGCTCTCTATTGCGACCACTTGTCGTCGCTACCTGTGAAACAAATTAAACCTCTGTTACGACGAGGTGTCGTGGCTATAAAGGAACCTATTGCGACGATTTTTATACGTCATCGATACAGGTCCTTTCAATATAGCAATATTCTTGTAGTGATTGTGGCATCTATGAGCTTAGGAAGCATCTTTTTTATCTCATTATGATAAGGATAATGTTTGTCTTCATTCAACCCTCCAAACTTTAATAAATAGTAAGTAGATCACACCAACCTACCACCATAAGTCTAGTATTTTGTCTCTTCTTTTTACTTGTGTTTTGTGCTTGAAATTTCATTTGGATCTAAAGATACCCAACATTGACCTGGTAAATATTGTCCCATATACGTGTGGTGTTACATCGTCCATTATAGTTATGTTAAAATATATATAGTTCACTGAGAAATAAGTTATCTTCTCTAGATTCTAGAAGATAAGAGGTAGATAGAATCTTTCTTTAACTATTCCAAGTATGCAACCAATAATCAAAATGATAATTAAAAATATTCCAAAATTCCAGAGGTTTTTTAGTTTCTAAGTTTTTAAGTATTGCCACAATCTTTCCCAGTATCTCTGTTAAATACTCTTTTGTTGGATATTAGGACCTTTAAATGATATAAATGTTGTTCTTCTCTCACTTAATTATATCAACTATTTGTTTTTTTTCTCATACATGTATGTCATCCTAGATTTCCATTAGCTGTACATATTATCTATATCTATTTTCAAAATCTGAATTGCATCACCATTGATTTGGCTCAAGATTCTTTTCTACCAACCAACTTGTGTTCTAATATATTCTTAGGAAGGTGTAAGGAACCAACATACAAGAAAGTTTCTAAAAATATGTCTCACTTGACAGTAGGGTATAGGCCGGGGGAGGTTTGTCTTCGTCTCATGATCCTTAAATCCTACTGATAAGCGCAGGACGGAGGTTTAAAGGGGCCCGGGCGCCCCGGCCTCGGTTGTTTTTCTGATCAGAAGCCTCGATAATTTAAGGCTATAAAAAAACCGAACGAACACGAACGAGCCCTTGTTCGTGTTTGTTCTTTTAACTTTTAACTTGTTCACGAATGGTTCACAAACGCTAACCGAACAAAAATTCTTGTTCGTGTTCATTCATTAAGGAATTTAGATTGTTTACGAACAATTCACGAACATTAACGAGCACATAGTATTTAAACTATAAAAATCATCATTATTAATCTAGAGATAACCATTTATAAATATATAAATTAAAATATTATATTATTAAATTAAAAATAACTTAAATATTATGGTATGAAACTAAAAATTAAAAATTTAAAATATACAACACATTTAATGAATAAATATAATAAATGAACTTAACCGAACACAAACGAACATAAACGAACATGTTACCGAACGTTCACGAACACAAATTAACGAACGTGACGTCTGTTCATGTTCGTTCATTTAACTAAACGAATGGAATTTCTTGTCCGTGTTCGTTCTTTTATTAAATGAACGAATATAAACGAACTTCGATCCCGCCGAACGGTTCACGAACTGTTAGTTGAACGTTCGGTTCGTTTACAGCCCTACTCGTTATAGTAGTTTTCGGTCAGAAAATTTTATAGGTGTTGAACCCGGCCCTTTCGGTTTTTCTTCCTAAAATTCCTTAGGCCTCCTTGGATTTTAAAAAAAATAATAAAGTTGAACTAATATTGTAAGTTTTAATATTACCTTCACAGTGTCGTTTGTTATCTCATTCTTTAGTTGATATTGATTTTAAAGTTTGTTTTGAGCTTTAAAAATTAAAACGAGCCTTAACTATTGAACATTACATATTACCTATTAATTCAGAGTGTAAAATCAATGAGTTCAAAAATCTTAAATATCATCGCACTGAATTGTGATTATTCTTTCGGGCACTCACATTTTCGTCTTAAACATTTTATATCTTGTTTGATATAAACATATTTATTTTCTTTGAGCGGAACAAATATTTGATATTTTAAAATTTAAATTGTTGACCCAACCCGAATTACCATTTGCCTACCCGAATTACCATATGACGACCCGAATTTTTAGCTCGAAACATAGCGATAAGAAAAAAAATTGGCCCATGAATTTCGGCCCCTTGGACATTTTTTCAAGATTCGTCACTAGATAAGTGAGACTTTACATGATATGTTCGTTTATTATTTTGTTCTTAGATATCATGAATAAAGGAATATTTGGATGTAGGCTTAAACCAGGTATTATAACAAATTTGAAGAAACGTATTCCAAATTAGATTACTTACGAAAACATCATATAATTTGGTCAATTAATTAAGTTGTTCAACTCAAATTTCACATAGAGCAGCACACACAGGCTGTGTACGTTGTTTTTGAGCCACGAGTTGTTTTACTAGGTAGGGTCCTGTATATTGGTACGACCAACTTGACCAGCCAATGAACCACTGCATGGCACGTGCATGGTGCGTGTGTGGGTCTGTGTTAGCGAGCATGTGTTTGTGTGTGTGAGAGAGATGACAATGAGTATATTCCATGTGAGCTGCAAAAATGAAATACAGAAAACTATTCAGGTATCAAAGACATTATAGCCTAGCAGTATCTTAGCATTGAGATAAGACTCATTAACCAAATGATATAGGTTCGAATCTCATAAGGGTGTTTTCTCAAACTGATGACTTGATGGTGAATATGATCGAGTGGTACTGCTGGTGAAAAGATAATACTCTAGTTGTCCGTTAGTGATCCAAAAATTAGTCGTTTAAAACAAGAAAAGTATTCAGGTCATAAAACAAGAGCATCGGTAGCTGTAATCATTGTCTTCTATTTTAAGTTTTAACATGTCTTGTTGTGAAAGTGAGCTCTAAACTCCAGAAAGTTTCCTTTTGACTTTTACTATTCAATGTTTTATTATTATATTATTATATTATGCCTTTATGCAATTATTTTTGCTTTGAGATTTAGTAAAGCATTTTTTGAAATTCGAAGTCTTTGGCCTCGATTATTCCCTTTTTTGTGGCCACTTGGGGAATCATAAACTAAGCTTAAAATACAAAATACAAAGGTGTTAGATGTTTACGTGTAATCAAACTCACACGATCCTATCAATATGCCATCTATTTTGAAGGTGAAGTGTTAGGAATTGACGGGAGCTGTACTAGAGGTGGAATGAAATGAAATATCACTATGGAAATTGCAGCTTTTATAAAACAGATGGAGATTTAATCACAATATAAATGTTAATAAAAGAATATGATGAAAAAAAAAATACAAGAACTAAAAAAATTGGAAAAAAGTAAAAAAAAAAAAACTTGTGGATGATGTTTAGTATATATTGTATGGAAGTTTAAGTTTTGAACTTTATTAGATGTTTATTAGATGTTATTTTAAAAATTGTAATTACAAATTTCTCAAGATTTTATGGTTATAGACCGTAAAAGATACATGACATAGTTTGTTCTATTTTAAGTATTTGCTTGGGATAATCTAACCAGTTGTCTTACTGGTTCACTGGTCAGATCGTTTGAACTGGTTAGACCAAATTTATAAACCGAATAATGTGATAAATATTTTAAACTTTATATATGTAATTTAATATTAAAAAAATTGAAATCACATTCAACGAGTGCGATTCACCGGTCCAACCTCCAGTTCACGCTTTACTTGAATAACGGTTGAAGGTTCAACTACGTTTACCTAACCAGTTTCCGGTATGATTGGTGATGTATGGGGTTTGGAATGATGATTATGTGTGTTTAATGCTAAAGTTTATACATATTCAAGTGCGTAATTGGTTGAAATTAGATAACTATGCGATGGGTTGTTTTGTAGGTTAAACGCACGGATTGGAATTATTTTGGAAAAATAAAAAGTGATTATAAATGAATGGATTTCAAGCTTAAATGAAAGAGGATTGAAAGACGAGAATTTGGGCGTTTACGGTGCGAGAACGGACTTGAAACGAGTAAGTTATGAAGAAAACAAGATTTGGAAGATTCTAGGCGGAGTAGGCTACGCCGGAAGAGTAGGCTACGCCTGCTGAGTTACTTTTACGCAGAAATCTGAAACAGTAGGCTACGCCCAGGGAGTAGCTGTAACAACCCATTTTGGGGAATTATAATAAGTAAAATGTAATTGGAGTATAAATTATGTTTTATTTTAATTTGATGGGTGTTTTATTAATATTTGTTTATTTTAACAATATGTTGGGTGTTTACTAACTTAACTTAGTTAGTTATAACTAGTTTGATTTAACTAGTAATTGAGGGGCTAGTATTGACAATAGAGGAAACTTGACTTAAAAGAGGGGTTTAATGTTGATTTGGTCAACATTTCACACTTTTATGTGTGTGTGTGTGTGCTGAAAAACGTGAACAAGGAAAGGGGAGGAGGAGGAAGCTCAAGATCTTCAAGTTTGATCAAATTGGTGCTTGGATTTTGATCTAACCTCTCATGCAATCATAGATTTGAGTTCTCCTTGCATCAAACAACATCTAGGTAAGATTTTTGGGTGTTTTTGATGGGATTTTCGTGGGTCTCCATGGGGGGTGTGGGTTTGATGGGTAAAACTCTCAAATTTGGTGTTTTGAGAGTGTCAAATGTTGTTAATGATGTTGATAATCATGTAGGAACAACTTTTAATTGTTTTCTTTCATGATTTACATGTTATGAAAATGGGGGAATTGGGGTTTTCATGGAGTTGATGAACATGGTGTGTAAAGTAGTGTTTAAAGGTTTGTATTTGGTGATTATCACAAAGTTGCTGTAGTTTGTTGTGATAATGATGAAATTGTTCGTTTTTAAACATAATAATGGAGTTACATAGGTGTTTTAATGATGAATGATCATTAGCACATGAACTTGTGCATACAAGGTGTTTGATGAAATGCCAAGTAGGGTATTTAACTTAAAGTTAGTTTAAAACTAATGGTGATAGGAAATATGTGTGGATATTAAATCAACAAGGGTGAGTTGATGTGGTAAAGGGTCAATTGGAAGTAATTAAGTTAAAATGTTGACATTGGGGTGAATGGGTGTATGTTGACTAATTGTGGTCAAACTTTATATTAAACCTATTAGTTGTGATAATAGGAATTGATAGTGAAGGTGTGGGTGAAACCAAACGACCCGGGAAGGAATTGGTTATAGAGGATAGCGCGTTGGAACAAGGTAAGTCACCCAATCTTCTATTTGTTATGTGTAACGGTGTTATGCATAAATGAATATGTTGTAGAAGATTGACTTTATGATGAATTGATGATATTGGTGTTTGTTGATATACAATAATAAGCAATAGGTGATATATGTTGCTTGATTGTTGTTGGTATGGTGCTTTAATGCTAGTCCATGATTGACTTAGTGTTTATTTGTGTGTGTGGTGATTGAATGAAAATAGTTCACAAGGTGTGTGAACTTATAGTTGAAATTGACTTAATTTGGTGTTTTGAATCACAAGTGGTGTGATCATGACATTAGATTATTCACATGGTGTGTGAATGTCCTTTGTTGGGTGTAATCAAGTTAGTAAAACACAAGTGGTGTGGTTTACTTAACTTGAGAAATCTTGTGGAAAAAGATTTCAAAGGAGTTTTGGGTGCAAACGACCCGTTAGTAAAATCGTTTGATATTAAGACCATGATGGTCATAAATTGGTGAATTAAGGTGTTCAATATGATTATATGGTGTTATATAATGTTTATGGAGTATTGGAATGGTCGAAATCGAGTTGGGAGTGTCCGGAATGCGAAAAACGAGTCAAAGACCTGTACCCGGCGTACAGTACGCCATTCTGGGCGTACCATACGCTGGTTGGCGTACTGTACGCCCAAACCATTCTGTTGTACGCTGGTTCTGGGTATTCTGTACGCTGGGCAGTGTTTTTCGACCAGAATTTCGTTTTCTATTCGGATTTGATCCGGGGTGCGTACGGGTTGGCTTACTTAGTTCTAATGAACTAATGGTGACTTAATTAACATGTTTTCAGGTGATCGGAAGGGTTAACAGCGGTCGTGATCGGATTGCTACGCAAGGACTAGGATCAAACATTTTTGGGGTTTTTCTTTGTGGGTTTAAAACAAACGTTTTTGTGAACAACTCTAATGTTGTTTTTGGTTGTTGCATGTTTAATTAACATCAATTATTTTGTAAAGTCCATTTCAAATGGGGTGTTTAAGGTGTTAATTACATTTGACGGTTTGAAAAATCTGGGACCTATTTTGATTTGTCGTTTAAAAACACGTGTCATGTGTTGGTGGGTTTTGGGTCTTACAAGTTGGCATCAGAGCCATTGATTTGAGGGATTCAAGTGCGTCGCGAACACTTGAACTCAAATCGTTGTGCTTTTGATATGGGGAGTGTTGTTTGATCCGAGATCCGATCACGAAGCCGGAGATTAAGGTAACAAGTTGTGGTTTGTTTACCTTAGTTGTATATGTTTATTGGTGTTTGGTGTGAATTTGCTTGTTGAACCGAAATTCTTAGTCATATTATGGGGAGGTGAAGTTAAGGAATTGGATATGTGAAGTGTATAATGTTATGTCTTGCCAACATAAGATTATATTCTTGACTTGGATATGACCTTAATTGAATCAACCCATATTATGATTTAGAACATTAGGTAAGGTGTTAGGAGTTGATGTTGTGATGCTTTTTAGTTCATTTTTCATGGTGTACTTTGTTATATGAACTAGATAGTAAAACTAATGTATCAAATAACTTGTTTCAGCCGTAGAATGGCTGGTGGTGATAACATTAATGATGGTGGCGGTCATGAAATTAACCTCACTGAATTGCAAACTATGGTGAGGGAAGAGGTGGCAAAAGCATTGGAAGCTTCGATTCCTCACTATATGGAGGGTCTGCAAGCCTCCATGAGGGAATTTATTCGACAAGAGTTTGCAAATTTCAGAGGGGGGCGAGATGGGGAACGAACTCCAAAGAAAGTAACTTATAAGGAGTTTGTAGCTTGCAAGCCAAGCGAATTTAAGGGGGAAGTTGACCCATTACTGAGTCAACGGTGGATAACAGAGATGGAGGGCACGTTCGAGACGAGCCATTGTGAACCGGAAGATGAGGTGATCTTCGCGGGAAATCAATTGCGTGAAAGAGCTAAGGATTGGTGGGAGCTTCTACGGAAGGAAAGGGGTAGGGATGGCGTGAGAAATTTAACTTGGGCGGAATTTAAGGAGTTATTCCTTAAACGGTTCTGTCCGCAGGCGGCAATTGACAGAATCACTGAAGAATTCCTTCATATGAGACACAAGGAGGAAAGTATTGACACGATTACCGCCATCTTCTATGACAAAGCTAGATTTTGTCCTGATTTGCTACAAACGGAGCAGATGTGGATCAATCGATACCACAGTATGTTGAATGCCAAGTACCGCGAATTTCTTACACCATCTAAGTGTGAGACATTGGCGAAACTTATTGATTGTGCTCGGGAGCGCGAGTTGGAGTTAAAGCGACAGGAAGACCGCGGTGAAAAGCGGAAGGTAGAGAAGGAGACGGGGTCATCTAAAAAGGGGAAGTTCTCTAACTCACCTACAAAGTTCCACTCAAGTAGGGGAGTTAAGCATTGTACTAAATGTGGGAAAGACCACATGGGTGATTGTTCGGTACGACCTTTATCTTGCTACAAGTGTGGGAAGCAAGGTCATCTTGCTAATCAATGCTCGAGCCCGTTGAATTTATGTTATAATTGCTACAAACCGGGGCATATTCGGAGTGAATGTCCGGAACTTAAGGGGGCTGGATTTGGTGGAACAGAAAATCGATCTTTTAAGGGGCAAGGAAGTGGAAAGAAGGTGGAGGTACCCAAACCCAAGGGTAGGGCCTTTCAAATCACTGCGGAGGAAGCCAAAGTCACGCCTGATGTGGTGACAGGTACTTTCTTCATCAATACCTTGCCTGCTTACATTTTATTTGATTCGGGGGCTAGTAGATCATTTGTGTCTACAAATTTTATACAACACTCATCTTTTGTGGTTGAGAAATTGTCGGTGCCTTTAGAAATAGAAATAACGGATTCTAAATGCTTTCTAGTATGTGATGTCTATCGAAAATGTAAACTAACCATCGATGGGGAGGATTTCGATATTGATTTAATACCTATGGTATTGGGGGAGTTCGATGCAGTGGTTGGGATGGATTGGCTTTCGGCTCACGGGGCCAACATTGTGTGCAAACATAAGATTATTCAATTGATGTCTCCTAGTGGACATGAGGTGTGTATTCGTGGGGAGAAACGTGGTGGCATGATCTTATGTTCTTTAATCGAAGCTATGAAGTATTTGAATAATGGGGGACGATCATTCCTTGCTTACGTGGTGGATTCGGAGAAGGGAGTGAAGATGATTGAAGACATTCCTATTGTGAGTGATTTTACAGATGTCTTTCCAGATGAACTACCGGGAGTACCTCCCGAAAGAGAGGTGGAGTTCCGAATCGACTTGGTGCCCGGGGCTAAACCTATTGCTAAGGCTCCATATCGTTTGGCGCCATCTGAATTGCAAGAGATGATGAATCAGTTGCAAGAACTTCTTGACATGGGTTTTATTCGTCCGAGCATCTCACCTTGGGGTGCACCGGTGTTATTTGTCAAGAAGAAAGATGGGAGCTTTAGAATGTGTATAGATTATCGGGAGTTGAATAAAGTCACGGTGAAGAATAGGTATCCATTACCTAGGATTGACGACCTCTTTGACCAGTTACAAGGTGCTTCATGGTTTTCTAAGATCGACCTTCGATCGGGATACCATCAGTTGAAGGTTAGAGAGGAAGACATTCCAAAGACGGCTTTTCGTACGAGGTACGGGCATTACGAGTTTCTTGTGATGTCCTTTGGGTTAACTAACGCACCGGCGGCGTTCATGGACTTGATGAATCGGGTGTGTCGTCCAATGTTAGATAGGTCAGTCATTGTGTTTATCGATGACATACTTATCTATTCCAAGAATGAAGCTGATCACGCATGCCATTTGCGTGAAGTTCTTGAAACACTTCGTAAGGAGAAACTGTATGCTAAGTTCTCCAAGTGTGACTTCTGGTTACACGAAGTACAATTTTTAGGACATGTGGTCAATGCCGATGGCATACATGTCGATCCTACAAAAATTCAGGCGGTTATGAAATGGAGTCCACCCAAGACTCCAACTGAGGTTAGAAGTTTTCTTGGTTTAGCCGGTTATTACAGGAGGTTTATTCAAGACTTTGCCAAGATTGCTTCATCTTTGACTAAGCTTACAAGGAAGGATACTAAGTTTGTATGGGGTGATGAACAAAAAAAGGCTTTTCAGGAGTTGAAGACAAGACTAACACAAGCACCGGTGTTGACATTACCGGATGGACCAGACGATCTTGTAGTCTACTCCGATGCATCTTATGTTGGTCTTGGGTGTGTTTTGATGCAAAGAGGGAAAGTTATTGCTTATGCTTCACGTCAGTTGAAGATTCATGAGATTAACTATCCCGTTCATGACTTGGAGCTTGCGGCGGTTGTTTTCGCATTAAATCTTTATGGGGTGAAATGCACTATTTATACCGACCACAAGAGTTTGAGGTATTTCTTCACACAGAAGGAATTGAATATGAGGCAGAGACGTTGGATGAAGTTACTCAAAGACTACGACTGTGAAATTCTCTATCATCCGGGGAAAGCAAATGTAGTGGCAGACGCTTTGAGTAGAAAGGAAGAACCTTTACCCATTCGGGTAAAATCAATGAAAATTGTGGTAACTTCGGATCTGGTGAATCAAATTAAAGCTGCTCAAACGGAAGCTTTAAAGGAGGAGAATTGGAAACGTGATAGAATTAAGGGGTTAGCTCATCAATTGGATGAGGATAGTCGGGGTTTAAAGACAAGGGGGGGTCGAGTGTGGATACCACCCACTTGTCCTTTGAAGACGGCTTTATTGGAGGAATCTCATAAATCGAGATATTCGATTCACCTGGGAGGCACGAAGATGTATCGTGACTTGCGGGTTAACTATTGGGGGCCGGGAATGAAACGAGACATTGTTAAGTATGTCGAAAAATGTTTGACTTGTGCTCAAGTCAAGGCGGAGCATCAAAAGCCGTATGGCAAATTGCAACCTTTGGAGATTCCGATGTGGAAATGGGAGCATATTACGATGGACCTAATCACAAAGCTTCCTAAGACTAGGAACGGTTATGATACTATATGGGTCATCGTAGATCGGTTATCAAAGAGTGCTCACTTTATACCGATTAAGGAGACGTATTCTTCCAAGAAAATGGCTGAAATTTATGTTAAGGAGGTGGTGTCCCGACATGGAGTACCGGTTACTATTGTGTCTGATCGTGACACTCGGTTCACTTCACATTTTTGGAAGAATTTTCAGGAGGAATTGGGTACGAGATTATTGTTGAGCACAGCGTATCACCCTCAAACAGATGGTCAGAGTGAAAGAACCATTCAAACGCTTGAGGACATGTTACGTGCGTGTATCATTGATTTTGGGGGAAGTTGAGATGATTACCTACCTTTGGCGGAGTTTTCTTACAATAACAGTTATCATTCCAGTCTTGGAATGCCTCCTTTCGAGGTTTTGTATGGGAGAAAATGTAGAACTCCCGTGTGTTGGGGAGAAGTGGGACCAAGGGAACTCGCTAGCAAAAAGGTAGTAAAAGTGACAAATGAACGAATCGATCAAATTCGTGCTCATTTAAAGGCGGCACAAGATCGTCAGAAATCGTATGCGGATAAACGGAGGAGGCCGATCGAATTCCAAGTGGGAGACTTTGTGTTGTTAAAGGTTTCTCCTTGGAAGGGTGTGATTCGTTTTCGAAAGCGGGGGAAACTTAGTCCACGGTTTATTGGACCATTCAAGATTATAGCTCGGATTGGCGAGGTTGCCTATCGCTTAGAGCTACCGGAGGAGTTAAGTGGGATTCACAATACATTCCACGTATCTTATTTGCGAAAGTGCTTGGCGGACGAATCGGCTTATGTGCCAATGGAGGATTTGGTGATTGATGATAAACTCAATTATATTGAGAAACCGGTGGCTATCTTGGATAGAAAAGTCAAGCAACTTCGGAATAAGACGATTAACCAAGTAATGGTGCAATGGAAGAACAGACGGGGTTCGGATGCTACGTGGGAGTCCGAGGATGAAATGCGGAAATATTATCCTTTTCTTTTTGAGGTGTAACGAGGTTTCGGGGACGAAACCTTTGTAAGGAGGGGAGAATTTGTAACAACCCATTTTGGGGAATTATAATAAGTAAAATGTAATTGGAGTATAAATTATGTTTTATTTTAATTTGATGGGTGTTTTATTAATATTTGTTTATTTTAACAATATGTTGGGTGTTTACTAACTTAACTTAGTTAGTTATAACTAGTTTGATTTAACTAGTAATTGAGGGGCTAGTATTGACAATAGAGGAAACTTGACTTAAAAGAGGGGTTTAATGTTGATTTGGTCAACATTTCACACTTTTATGTGTGTGTGTGTGTGCTGAAAAACGTGAACAAGGAAAGGGGAGGAGGAGGAAGCTCAAGATCTTCAAGTTTGATCAAATTGGTGCTTGGATTTTGATCTAACCTCTCATGCAATCATAGATTTGAGTTCTCCTTGCATCAAACAACATCTAGGTAAGATTTTTGGGTGTTTTTGATGGGATTTTCGTGGGTCTCCATGGGGGGTGTGGGTTTGATGGGTAAAACTCTCAAATTTGGTGTTTTGAGAGTGTCAAATGTTGTTAATGATGTTGATAATCATGTAGGAACAAATTTTAATTGTTTTCTTTCATGATTTACATGTTATGAAAATGGGGGAATTGGGGTTTTCATGGAGTTGATGAACATGGTGTGTAAAGTAGTGTTTAAAGGTTTGTATTTGGTGATTATCACAAAGTTGCTGTAGTTTGTTGTGATAATGATGAAATTGTTCGTTTTTAAACATAATAATGGAGTTACATAGGTGTTTTAATGATGAATGATCATTAGCACATGAACTTGTGCATACAAGGTGTTTGATGAAATGCCAAGTAGGGTATTTAACTTAAAGTTAGTTTAAAACTAATGGTGATAGGAAATATGTGTGGATATTAAATCAACAAGGGTGAGTTGATGTGGTAAAGGGTCAATTGGAAGTAATTAAGTTAAAATGTTGACATTGGGGTGAATGGGTGTATGTTGACTAATTGTGGTCAAACTTTATATTAAACCTATTAGTTGTGATAATAGGAATTGATAGTGAAGGTGTGGGTGAAACCAAACGACCCGGGAAGGAATTGGTTATAGAGGATAGCGCGTTGGAACAAGGTAAGTCACCCAATCTTCTATTTGTTATGTGTAACGGTGTTATGCATAAATGAATATGTTGTAGAAGATTGACTTTATGATGAATTGATGATATTGGTGTTTGTTGATATACAATAATAAGCAATAGGTGATATATGTTGCTTGATTGTTGTTGGTATGGTGCTTTAATGCTAGTCCATGATTGACTTAGTGTTTATTTGTGTGTGTGGTGATTGAATGAAAATAGTTCACAAGGTGTGTGAACTTATAGTTGAAATTGACTTAATTTGGTGTTTTGAATCACAAGTGGTGTGATCATGACATTGGATTATTCACATGGTGTGTGAATGTCCTTTGTTGGGTGTAATCAAGTTAGTAAAACACAAGTGGTGTGGTTTACTTAACTTGAGAAATCTTGTGGAAAAAGATTTCAAAGGAGTTTTGGGTGCAAACGACCCGTTAGTAAAATCGTTTGATATTAAGACCATGATGGTCATAAATTGGTGAATTAAGGTGTTCAATATGATTATATGGTGTTATATAATGTTTATGGAGTATTGGAATGGTCGAAATCGAGTTGGGAGTGTCCGGAATGCGAAAAACGAGTCAAAGACCTGTACCCGGCGTACAGTACGCCATTCTGGGCGTACCATACGCTGGTTGGCGTACTGTACGCCCAAACCATTCTGTTGTACGCTGGTTCTGGGTATTCTGTACGCTGGGCAGTGTTTTTCGACCAGAATTTCGTTTTCTATTCGGATTTGATCCGGGGTGCGTACGGGTTGGCTTACTTAGTTCTAATGAACTAATGGTGACTTAATTAACATGTTTTCAGGTGATCGGAAGGGTTAACAGCGGTCGTGATCGGATTGCTACGCAAGGACTAGGATCAAACATTTTTGGGGTTTTTCTTTGTGGGTTTAAAACAAACGTTTTTGTGAACAACTCTAATGTTGTTTTTGGTTGTTGCATGTTTAATTAACATCAATTATTTTGTAAAGTCCATTTCAAATGGGGTGTTTAAGGTGTTAATTACATTTGACGGTTTGAAAAATCTGGGACCTATTTTGATTTGTCGTTTAAAAACACGTGTCATGTGTTGGTGGGTTTTGGGGCTTACAGTAGCCTACGCCCGTCAAAAAGCCTGCACGTATTTAAACATTAAAAATTAGGGTTTTGGGGATCCTAACTCCTTTGATTCGACTTGGGACGACTTTGGACGATCTTAGAAGCAAAAATTGAAGTCTTTCCACCATTTTAATCCATCCAATCAATCCATTATCATCCATACTGAAGATCCAATCAAGTTTTGAATATCGATTTGATGACATGAGAGGCTAATTTCTTTGTGATTTCCTCCGGGTGGAGGATTCTTGTAGGTAGATGATTTGATTTAATTCTCTTTTGTTTGGGATATGCAATCTAAGCATTCGATGCTTTTTGCTAGTTGTTTCGTTATTTGATTGAAAACGATTGGATTTTGTTTAAACCTTAATCATTGTTTTTCAATTCCTGAGAGTTCTAGTAATTAGGATATATTGAGTTATGTTTTGGTTCGATAAACCTCAATTGATGTTCAAGTGATAATCTTCCATTGTTTTACAATCGAAGCAAATGGTCCTTGTGTGTCACAATCAAGTAATTCATATGTTCATGTCTATGTGGAATCCCAATTGAAAACTAAGTTAAGCGTCTATCTTTGAATCCAAATCCCGGGGGAATCACTTTTCTCATTATTGTTTAAAAACCATTTTAATTAATTACAATTGTCTTTTTAATTTTAACAAACAAACAAACCTTTCGATCGATTTTCCATTTGTTAATTAGTTACTTAGTGATCATTACAAACACTTTCCACAATACTCCTCGTGGTTCGACACCCGACTTACCCTAACTAATAAGGTAGCTATTGAGTTTTACTCTTATTTTTGACTGACACTTCGACATCGGTCAAATTTTGGCGCCGTCGCCGGGGAGTTAATGCGCTTGGTGTTTGTTAATTGATTTATTAGGTTTTGTTCAATTTTGTTTATTTCTTGTCTTTTCCTTGTTACGCGAGGTTTGTTAGTGTGCAGGTAACAGGTTGATTGCATGCATACTCGGTTTTCAGGTCGTGACTCGCCATTGGAATTTGATCCAGAGATCGAGAAAACTGCAAGGATAAATCGGACATTACAAAGACTAGACATAATAGTTACTTCAGGTTTGAGAAACACCAATCAAACCGGAGAGAGTTCACATGCCACCACCAATTCCACCATTTAATCAGTATGCTCACATGCCACCACCAAACCCGAACCCAATAATCCCACCAAATCCTTTCAACCAAAACAACCCACCACCAAACATACCAGCCAATGCTATGCCTAATCTTAGAATGGCACAAAACCCACTGTTCAACAATCCAAACCATGGAGTCAATCCAGGAAACAACCTTAATGAGGAAGATCACATTTCAGGTGGCGGGAGCAATTCGGGTGAACATGGATCTTGGCATGAGGAATTGCATGAAGAGGAAGACAACAACAACTACCCACCTCAGGGGGAATATCATGATGAGAATTGGCAACCACAAGGCCCACCAAATCATCCAATTCACAAAAATTATGGGCAAGGTGGATGGAATGGACAGGGGGTGGAATAGACAACCACCCATGAACAACTACAATGGGAGATGGGGCTACAACAACCCTGGTCAAGGATGGCACCATAGAGCTCCTGTTCAAGGAGTTGACAGTCACTTCAGACCAACGGTGACTCAAAATCCTTCACCAATTGTACCTCCACTTTTGAGAGGAATGTCATTTGAGATAAGGCCATAATTGTAACATCAGTGCCGGAACCGCCACCGGAACAGTGATCTCTACAGTACTTGAACAGTAAAACAGGTATGAATCATACACATTTCAGTAATTTTCATATTCATAGCATTTATCATTATCATGGTGAGTTGTCATAGAACAGTTTCAGACACATTTAACAGAAACACAGTTCAGAACAATGGTTCTTGAGTCGGATAATTATCTGGCAATACAGAACCATCATGTGATTATTTGTTTAGGATTTATTATGTATAAACGTATGTGAGGCCTTACAGAACAAAACCCACGAATATTGTTTTGTGAATGCTAAATTGACGGGTTATTCGTATAGGTGACGATCTGTACGAATATATCTGAAAGTTTAACGTTCTGAATGATATTCTATAATTAGAAAACAAGATTGAAAAGTATAGTTATCGTCGTATTCGTACGGGTGACGATTCGAACGAATACGCGCGACGACTGTACATTTCGATTTAAACAATTAATTTTGTTTTAAATTTTTAATAAATAGAAGATATTAGTTAATTTATTAGGAATTACAACCTTGAATAATTAAATGATTTCTACTTTTAAAATAATATCGTATCGTCGCGAAAACTACGCGAAACGGCATATTACGCGAAACCGAACGAGACCGATCAACCGGGTGTGGTGAAGCATTTATTATGGCAATGAAATGCCATAATCACATTCACCAACCTCCCTCTCTCTCTCTAAGTCGTCTCCCTCTCTCTCTAAACATCCCAAACTTCTCTCTACAATTGGAAGCTCATTTCAAGCCGGATTCGAGCATAGTTGGTGTCAAGACGTTCATCTCAACACGAAGATTAAAGAAGTACAAAGAAACCAAGCTTTTACCCGTCGATTTTAAGGTAAATCTTCATTTTATTTTCGGTTTTAGTGAGTATCACGAACCCATTTCGTTTTGGTAGTTTGTTCGATCTAAACACTTAGAAAACACATGGATAAACACATATGGGTAACTAGAAGGCTTTAGAAACTAACTTGTAACAGATTCGAGTTGAAATGGGATGAAGATGATACAGGTTCATGGACCATCAGATCGGCCGAACCTTTTCGGATTGAAGGGGAGGGTGGCGAACCCTGAAAGCCACGAACCTCTCTGCAACGAACCCTGCCCCACTGGTCACCGAACCCTAATGCATTTCAACGAACCCTAGGATGCAGTTCACGAACCTTTAAGCCTGCACCGAACCCTGTAGGAGGGCTGCAACGAACCTGTAGTTGCAACTACCCATGGGCGAACCTTATATCTAGCCGAACCCTGGCCATGTAACCCACGAACCCAAAGTGAACGAACCTTATGAGCTGGACGAACCATGGAGAACCGAACTCTATGGGTTCGTCTAACTCCATTGGAGCCGAACCCTAGGCCAACATAGCATAGGTTCGCTGCCTTGGACCATATGTCGAACCTAGGAGTCGATTAATGAGGCTAGTATGGACCTAGGATCAATGAAACTCATGTTATAAACTAGGAAATGAATTGTGGATCACTAAACTAACAAATTCATGAGGAGTTAATCATATAAGTTGCATGCATGTGTGTGCATGGGAATATAAGTGCATGGGAAATTCACATAAATGCATGCATACCTACCACTAAATGTTGGCCATACAAGATAGTCTAACAATTAAGGTGAATTAGTTACAAGTTCATGGGAATCAACAAAACAAGTTGAGAAATCAAGTAGAAATCAAAGAAGTTCAATTGGGCCTAAGCGGGCCCAATGAGGCTTAAGTAAGCCCATCATGTATTAAATGATTTATTAAACTCAAGTAATGGGATTCTAATAAAATCTCATTTAGTTATTTTTAATTTATTAAATTTCATTAAATGATTTTGACTTAATAATGGTTTAATTGGAAGTGAATTGTAGTGTTTTGATTTAATTACTTACTTTGATTTAATTGATTGGGATTTTGTTGTAAAATAGACAATTTAATTGTCTGGAATTGCTTTAAACACAAAGGAAACTCTGCCAAAATTTTCTAAAAAAATAAAAGAACGCTATTATAATTAGCCATGGGATTTGGGATCATAAGAAGGGTAACTAAGATAGGGTAGATCTTAGATGCACCTAGTATTAAGACACTTAGTTGCACACACAACAAGACTCAAAGTCTTAGGCACAACGACTAATACGCGTACTTATCATATCCGAAATTCTTATAAAATAACTCAGGAACTGAAGATACTTAGCTTACATACAGGAGCGCGCATTTTGTGTTAGATCAAATTACATAGCAGCACGGGTGAGTTCATTGCCCCTTTTCTAACATTTTTGTTTTAAAACGCGGGCTGAGAAGCATGCGTAAACTGTTTATTTAAATTGTTTACTTGAATGCTTTTAAATTATATGTTTTACATATATATAAATGTTATCCTAGATCATGTCTAGGAAGATTTTATGCAGGTTATTAACTGATTTACTTATATATTAAGTGAATAATCAAGTTAAACTAAACTTTTCAATAAGTCAAAACATTTCAAACAAATCAAACTAGACATTTTGACAAAACAAGGGTGTGAGTTCAAGGAATCAAATCAAACATTTTGACAAAACAAGTGGGTGAATTCAAGGGATCAAAACAAACATTTTGACAAATCAAGTGGGTGAATTCAAGGAATCAAATCAAACATTTTGACAAAACAAGTGTGGGACATCAAGACATCAACAAAACAATCTTTGCAAAGACAACATTCAATGTTCTACAAACCAAGTGTTTGTTGAACAATGAATCAAGTGTACAACCGATCAATGAATCTTGTATTCTATGATCAACACATCAAGTACATCTTGTGACAAAATCAGACAATCATTTTTAAGGGAAAATCTGGGAAATATCAGAGATAGCATACGCCAAAAACATTGACGAAACATAAAATCCTGCATTTCAAGAAGTCCTAGCTAGACCGTTTGACTTGTAGGTCGTATGTTTGAGGATATTTACAGTTTCCCTAACTACTAAGTACCTAGATTGACAGACTAGTCTACTCGAGTATGACCATAGGCCCCAATCATAAGGACTTAGATTTTATTAAATGTTTATTTACTTGTTTAATTAAGCATTTATAACTGTTTATACAATTGTGTGGTTGATCATATTGTGTGATGAACTTATGAAATCAACAGTGGATTTCAAATGATTGTAATTACAGGGACGACAAACAGAAGAGTCATGGGTAAATGGTAGGGTAAAAATGCCTAATTATCATTAACAACAATGTCCTATGCGGATTAGTATGTGGTGGGATGGCGTCTGGGCGGGGTTGTAGCCTCGACTCAGGGGTATGCCCTATACATAAGCATACCGATCTGGATGATACATGTGGAGTTAATGAGGTTAGGGTTTTTACCAAAGGAGGTTTTCAAATCATTTTCAAATCATGTTCAAATCATTTTCAAATCATTTTCAAATACTAAACTATATGAACTCACCAACCATGTGTTGACCTTTATTTTTGGCATGACTTCTCAGGTGACGAACAGGTCAATTAGGAAGTCATTTCTTTTGGACTAGGACTTCAGATAGAAGACTTAGTATTTTGGACCTGCATGCTTTTGAAGACATCATTATACAATTTATTTTGTATATCTTGTGTAAATACAAGATAGTTATCTTATGATGTTTACAATAGATTTACATTGTTAAATTATAAACAATACTGATGTAATTTAACTTTGTAATTCTATTTTAATTAGCATTTCTCATTTATATCATGTGCAATGTAAACAATCTGATCACTTCTGATTATCACTCCCGATATCGCGCCCCGGAAACCTTCCGCCCGACGGGGACTCCGATCCTACCCCGCCGGCTCGGGGTGTGACAGATTGGTATCAGAGCCATGGTTATAGAGAAATATAGGTCACTTATTTAAATGGTTTGGCCTAGACTATAACCTAGGGACCCTGCATGTAGAGAACGTAGGACTTAAGATTTATTTGCATATTGTCTTCTGTATTCGATCATTGCACTAACCGATGACTTTATTGGTTATGATCAGAATGCCTCCACGAAGACAACCTCCCTTGATACAGCTACCACCACAAGACTTGGCTCCACACTCCTCCACACCGTCTCCGAATGACTCTCCACCACCACCTCCTCCACCTCCTCCTCCCCCTCCTCCATTGATTACTCAAGCATCTGGTTCGGGCACAGCACCGACCATGGATCCTGCTACTATCGCTCTGGTGACGTTACTGAGTAGCCAGATGACGAATCAGATGAAAGAAGCTATACCGGAGATGTTCCTTCGTCTTCGTAATGAGATCCTCAATACTGGCAACACATCAAGGGAAGCCAGTGGAAACACTGGAGATTCATCTCACTACTCCTACAAGTCCTTTGTAGGATGTAAACCACCCAGCTTTAGTGGGTCTGAAGGCGCCGTTGGATTAATCCAATAGATTGAGAAGATTGAGGCAACATTGGATCTTTGCAGCTGCCCCGAACACCACAAGGTCCGTTACTCAGCGGGAACATTCAACAAACGGGCTCTGACCTGGTGGAATGGTCAGATCAACGCCCGAGGAAGAGAGGAAGCTATGGCAATGTCATGGGAAGACTTCAAAGCACTGCTGCGAACAGAATTTTGTCCCAAGAATGAGCTGCAGAAGTTGGAGGTTGAACTATCCAACCATGTGATGAAGGGAGCTGATCACATGGGGTACACTACTCGTTACCACGAGTTAGTTGCTTTGGTACCAGATATGGTGCCAACTATGGAGAAAAGGATAGACCGTTATGTGGGTGGACTTCCCGCCTGCATTCAGGGCATGGTTGTTTCAGCCAACCCTACTACTGTCGAATCTGCAGTGAGACTGTCTGGGAAACTCACTGACCTCATGGTAGCCTCTGGAGTTCTAAAGAAGGAGGCTGAACCCAGTAAGAACAAAGCTGAATCTTCAAAGAAACCCTCTCATCATCAGAAGAAGAAACAGAAGACCATCAAGAACTACACGGTGGCCACACCTTTGCAACAAGTGGCAGCAACACCACAGAACCCCAACCGCAAACCTTACACTGGCACGTTTCCTCTATGTGCCAAGTGTCAGTATCATCACCCTACTGACACTCCCTGCAAGCAATGCACGGGATGCGGAAGTAAGGGCCATTGGGTCCAGTACTGTCGGATGACACCTAATCAAGCAGTCAACAATGCTGCTTTGGCTCTCCCTCCACCAGCTAATCAGAACCATGGTGGATGCTATAACTGTGGTGAACAAGGCCACTTTGCGAAGAATTGCCCAAAGAAGGCTCAACCAGCAGTTCAAGCACCCCGTGGACGAGCATTTGCCATCGGAGCACCAGCTGCACGCCAGGACCCAAATGTGGTCACTGGTACGTTTCTCTTACATGACTTTTATGCATCTGTCTTATTTTATACTGGTGCGGATCAGAGTTTTATCTCTACCGATTTTGCATGCCAACTAGATTCAGTAGAGGAACAGTTAGACTCCCCTTACATTATAGAAGTAGCTAACGGGAAACAGATTACAGTTAGCACAGTTTATAGAAATTGCCCATTGACACTTAGTGGTCATATATTTGCCATCGATTTGATACCGATGGAGTTGGGTAGTTTCGACATCATTGTTGGAATGGATTGGCTTTCCTCTAACCGAGTGGAAGTTATCTGTTCTGAGAAGCTGCTTCGAGTTCCATTGCCGAGTGATCGTGTATTGGAAGTAAAAGGGGATCAAGCAAAACGAAGTGTCAAAATCATTTCTTGCATAAAGGCGCGTAAGTGTTTACGGAAGCAGTGTGTAGCTTTCCTGGCTCATGTGGTGGAAAAGGAGAAAGACAAGAAGAAGATTCAAGATGTACCAGTAGTGAAAGAATATCCTGAAGTATTCCCCGAAGACCTACCTGGTCTGCCACCTGCGCGACCGGTAGAGTTTCGTATTGACTTAATTCCAGGAGCAACTCCTGTTGCTAAATCTCCTTACAGGTTAGCACCTTCAGAGATGCAGGAATTGTCTAATCAGTTACAGGAGTTACTTGACAAGGGTTTCATCAGACCGAGCTACTCACCTTGGGGAGCTCCGGTCTTGTTCGTGAAGAAGAAAGACGGATCGTTCAGGATGTGCATAGATTACAGAGAGCTGAACAAACTAACCATCAAGAATCGGTATCCATTGCCGAGAATCGATGATTTGTTTGACCAACTGCAAGGAGCTCAATACTTCTCAAAGATTGACTTGCGGTCTGGATATCATCAGCTGAGAGTTCAAGATGAGGATATACCGAAAACGGCCTTCCGAACAAGATACGGGCATTACGAATTCATGGTGATGCCTTTCGGATTGACAAATGCACCCGCGGTTTTCATGGACCTCATGAACCGAGTGTGCAAGCCGTACTTGGATCAGTTTGTCATTGTTTTCATTGATGACATACTGATTTATTCCAAGACCAAAACAGAACATGAGCAACACCTTAGAAAGATCTTGGAGTTGTTGAAAGAAGAGAAACTCTATGCCAAATTCTCCAAATGCGAATTCTGGCTAAGAGAAGTTCAATTCCTGGGTCATGTGGTCAACAGCGAGGGAATTCATGTAGACCCTGCCAAGATTGAAGCGATAAAGAATTGGGACACTCCAAAGACACCGACGGAGATACGGTCTTTTCTGGGATTGGCGGGTTATTATAGAAGGTTTATCTCAAACTTTTCTAAAATAGCTTTGCCTCTCACTAAACTAACTCAGAAAAGTGAACCGTTTGTCTGGGAGCAGAAACAAGAAGATGCTTTTCAGACCTTGAAACAGAAATTATGTGATGCTCCAATCCTATCTCTCCCAGAAGGCTGTGATGATTTTGTTGTATACTGTGATGCTTCCCATCAGGGACTCGGTTGTGTATTAATGCAACGGGATAAAGTCATAGCCTATGCATCAAGACAGTTAAAGATTCATGAGAAGAATTACACTACTCATGATCTTGAACTGGGAGCAGTAATCTTCGCTTTGAAGATTTGGAGACATTACTTATATGGCACCAAGTGTACCATATTCACTGATCACAAAAGTCTGCAGCACATCTTTGATCAGAAGGAGCTCAACATGCGACAGCGCCGTTGGGTTGAACTTCTGAATGATTATGATTGTGTGATCAAATACCATCCGGGAAAGGCGAACGTTGTAGCTGATGCCTTGAGCCGGAAGGAACGGGTCAAACCCCTACGTGTTAGAGCAATGGGGATAACCGTGCAGACCAGTTTAAGTGACAAGATTGTTCAGGCACAGCAAGAAGCACTTGACCGAGGTAATCTGAAGAGGGAACTTGATTGCGGAGCAGAGAAACAGTTTGACACGAAGCCTGACGGTATGATCTACTACAAGGAACGTATATGGATCCCTGCGGTAGATGAATTGAGAAAACTTATCTTCGATGAAGCACACAAGACTAAATATTCTGTTCATCCAGGTGCTGATAAGATGTACCAAGACTTGCGTGGATTTTATTGGTGGCCTGGAATGAAGAAGGACATAGCCGAATACGTCGGTCAATGTTTAACGTGTGCGAAGGTGAAGGCGGAACACCAGAGACCGTCTGGTCTATTGGAACAGCCTGAGATTCCGCTCTGAAAGTGGGAACAAATAGCTATGGATTTCATTACCAAGCTACCCCGCACTTCCAGCGGTCATGATACAATTTGGGTAATCATTGATCGTCTAACCAAATCTGCTCATTTCTTGCCCATGCGTGAGAACTTCACCATGGATAAACTGGCAAGATTATACATCAATGAGATAGTGGTACGCCACGGTGTGCCATTGTCTATTATTTCTGATCGAGACAGCAGATTCACATCAAGGTTCTGGCAATCATTACAGAAATCTCTAGGGACACAGTTGAATCTGAGTACAGCTTACCACCCACAAACGGATGGCCAAAGCGAACGTACTATTCCAACCCTAGAAGATATGTTAAGAACCTGTGTATTGGACTTCGGTGGAAATTGGGATTCCCATTTGCCACTGATTGAGTTCTCTTATAATAACAGTTACCACAGCAGTATCGGATGTGCACCGTTCGAGGCTCTTTATGGCCGGAAATGTCGATCACCGATCTGTTGGACTGAAATTGGATACAACCGAATAACGGGGCCAGAGTTAATTCAAGAAACCACTGACAAGATAGTTCAGATTCAAAGAAGACTACAAGCAACAAGGAGCAGACAAAAGAGCTACGCCGACAAACGGCGCAAGCCGTTGGAATTCCAAGTGGGAGATCGTGTAATGTTAAAGGTATCCCCATGGAAAGGCGTGGAACGTTTTGGAAAGAAAGGCAAATTAGCACCACGATACGTGGGACCGTTCGAGATCATCGAACGTATAGGTCCTGTAGCTTATCGACTGAGATTACCAGATGAACTCAGTGGTGTGCATGACGTGTTTCACGTCTCAAACCTAAAGAAATGCCTTGCTGACGAGTCTCTCGTCATTCCAATCGAAGAGATTCAAGTCGACGAACAGTTACATTTCATTGAAGAACCTTTGGAGGTTATGGATCGCAAGGTTAAACAACTGAGGCGAAGCCGTATTCCTATTGTAAAGGTTCGATGGAATTTAAGACGCGGGCCCGAGTTCACTTGGGAACGTGAAGATCACATGAAGTTAAAGTATCCCCAACTGTTTGAAGAGGAAGCTGTACCTGATAACAACTCTTAAATTTCGGGACGAAATTTCTCTAACAAGGGGAGACTGTAACATCAGTGCCGGAACCGCCACCGGAACAGTGATCTCTACAGTACTTGAACAGTAAAACAGGTATGAATCATACACATTTCAGTAATTTTCATATTCATAGCATTTATCATTGTCATGGTGAGTTGTCATAGAACAGTTTCAGACACATTTAACAGAAACACAGTTCAGAACAATGGTTCTTGAGTCGGATAATTATCTGGCAATACAGAACCATCATGTGATTATTTGTTTAGGATTTATTATGTATAAACGTATGTGAGGCCTTACAGAACAAAACCCACGAATATTGTTTTGTGAATGCTAAATTGACGGGTTATTCGTATAGGTGACGATCTGTACGAATATATCTGAAAGTTTAACGTTCTGAATGATATTCTATAATTAGAAAACAAGATTGAAAAGTATAGTTATCGTCGTATTCGTACGGGTGACGATTCGAACGAATACGCGCGACGACTGTACATTTCGATTTAAACAATTAATTTTGTTTTAAATTTTTAATAAATAGAAGATATTAGTTAATTTATTAGGAATTACAACCTTGAATAATTAAATGATTTCTACTTTTAAAATAATATCGTATCGTCGCGAAAACTACGCGAAACGGCATATTACGCGAAACCGAACGAGACCGATCAACCGGGTGTGGTGAAGCATTTATTATGGCAATGAAATGCCATAATCACATTCACCAACCTCCCTCTCTCTCTCTAAGTCGTCTCCCTCTCTCTCTAAACATCCCAAACTTCTCTCTACAATTGGAAGCTCATTTCAAGCCGGATTCGAGCATAGTTGGTGTCAAGACGTTCATCTCAACACGAAGATTAAGGAAGTACAAAGAAACCAAGCTTTTACCCGTCGATTTTAAGGTAAATCTTCATTTTATTTTCGGTTTTAGTGAGTATCACGAACCCATTTCGTTTTGGTAGTTTGTTCGATCTAAACACTTAGAAAACACATGGATAAACACATATGGGTAACTAGAAGGCTTTAGAAACTAACTTGTAACAGATTCGAGTTGAAATGGGATGAAGATGATACAGGTTCATGGACCATCAGATCGGCCGAACCTTTTCGGATTGAAGGGAGGGTGGCGAACCCTGAAAGCCACGAACCTCTCTGCAACGAACCCTGCCCCACTGGTCACCGAACCCTAATGCATTTCAACGAACCCTAGGATGCAGTTCACGAACCTTTAAGCCTGCACCGAACCCTGTAGGAGGGCTGCAACGAACCTGTAGTTGCAACTACCCATGGGCGAACCTTATATCTAGCCGAACCCTGGCCATGTAACCCACGAACCCAAAGTGAACGAACCTTATGAGCTGGACGAACCATGGAGAACCGAACTCTATGGGTTCGTCTAACTCCATTGGAGCCGAACCCTAGGCCAACATAGCATAGGTTCGCTGCCTTGGACCATATGTCGAACCTAGGAGTCGATTAATGAGGCTAGTATGGACCTAGGATCAATGAAACTCATGTTATAAACTAGGAAATGAATTGTGGATCACTAAACTAACAAATTCATGAGGAGTTAATCATATAAGTTGCATGCATGTGTGTGCATGGGAATATAAGTGCATGGGAAATTCACATAAATGCATGCATACCTACCACTAAATGTTGGCCATACAAGATAGTCTAACAATTAAGGTGAATTAGTTACAAGTTCATGGGAATCAACAAAACAAGTTGAGAAATCAAGTAGAAATCAAAGAAGTTCAATTGGGCCTAAGCGGGCCCAATGAGGCTTAAGTAAGCCCATCATGTATTAAATGATTTATTAAACTCAAGTAATGGGATTCTAATAAAATCTCATTTAGTTATTTTTAATTTATTAAATTTCATTAAATGATTTTGACTTAATAATGGTTTAATTGGAAGTGAATTGTAGTGTTTTGATTTAATTACTTACTTTGATTTAATTGATTGGGATTTTGTTGTAAAATAGACAATTTAATTGTCTGGAATTGCTTTAAACACAAAGGAAACTCTGCCAAAATTTTCTAAAAAAATAAAAGAACGCTATTATAATTAGCCATGGGATTTGGGATCATAAGAAGGGTAACTAAGATAGGGTAGATCTTAGATGCACCTAGTATTAAGACACTTAGTTGCACACACAACAAGACTCAAAGTCTTAGGCACAACGACTAATACGCGTACTTATCATATCCGAAATTCTTATAAAATAACTCAGGAACTGAAGATACTTAGCTTACATACAGGAGCGCGCATTTTGTGTTAGATCAAATTACATAGCAGCACGGGTGAGTTCATTGCCCCTTTTCTAACATTTTTGTTTTAAAACGCGGGCTGAGAAGCATGCGTAAACTGTTTATTTAAATTGTTTACTTGAATGCTTTTAAATTATATGTTTTACATATATATAAATGTTATCCTAGATCATGTCTAGGAAGATTTTATGCAGGTTATTAACTGATTTACTTATATATTAAGTGAATAATCAAGTTAAACTAAACTTTTCAATAAGTCAAAACATTTCAAACAAATCAAACTAGACATTTTGACAAAACAAGGGTGTGAGTTCAAGGAATCAAATCAAACATTTTGACAAAACAAGTGGGTGAATTCAAGGGATCAAAACAAACATTTTGACAAATCAAGTGGGTGAATTCAAGGAATCAAATCAAACATTTTGACAAAACAAGTGTGGGACATCAAGACATCAACAAAACAATCTTTGCAAAGACAACATTCAATGTTCTACAAACCAAGTGTTTGTTGAACAATGAATCAAGTGTACAACCGATCAATGAATCTTGTATTCTATGATCAACACATCAAGTACATCTTGTGACAAAATCAGACAATCATTTTTAAGGGAAAATCTGGGAAATATCAGAGATAGCATACGCCAAAAACATTGACGAAACATAAAATCCTGCATTTCAAGAAGTCCTAGCTAGACCGTTTGACTTGTAGGTCGTATGTTTGAGGATATTTACAGTTTCCCTAACTACTAAGTACCTAGATTGACAGACTAGTCTACTCGAGTATGACCATAGGCCCCAATCATAAGGACTTAGATTTTATTAAATGTTTATTTACTTGTTTAATTAAGCATTTATAACTGTTTATACAATTGTGTGGTTGATCATATTGTGTGATGAACTTATGAAATCAACAGTGGATTTCAAATGATTGTAATTACAGGGACGACAAACAGAAGAGTCATGGGTAAATGGTAGGGTAAAAATGCCTAATTATCATTAACAACAATGTCCTATGCGGATTAGTATGTGGTGGGATGGCGTCTGGGCGGGGTTGTAGCCTCGACTCAGGGGTATGCCCTATACATAAGCATACCGATCTGGATGATACATGTGGAGTTAATGAGGTTAGGGTTTTTACCAAAGGAGGTTTTCAAATCATTTTCAAATCATGTTCAAATCATTTTCAAATCATTTTCAAATACTAAACTATATGAACTCACCAACCATGTGTTGACCTTTATTTTTGGCATGACTTCTCAGGTGACGAACAGGTCAATTAGGAAGTCATTTCTTTTGGACTAGGACTTCAGATAGAAGACTTAGTATTTTGGACCTGCATGCTTTTGAAGACATCATTATACAATTTATTTTGTATATCTTGTGTAAATACAAGATAGTTATCTTATGATGTTTACAATAGATTTACATTGTTAAATTATAAACAATACTGATGTAATTTAACTTTGTAATTCTATTTTAATTAGCATTTCTCATTTATATCATGTGCAATGTAAACAATCTGATCACTTCTGATTATCACTCCCGATATCGCGCCCCGGGAACCTTCCGCCCGACGGGGACTCCGATCCTACCCCGCCGGCTCGGGGTGTGACAATAATACTTGGCCATTATTCCAAATTTTAGAGGGACAGCAACTGAATAACCATATGTCTATCTGTCTGAGTTTGGTGCCATTTGTAGCACCATTGGTGGCCAAGGATTCACCTCTGATGAGGTCAGGTTAAATCTCTTCCAATTCTCTTTAAAGGAAAGGGCCAAACAGTGGTTTCACACACTATCCTCTGGTAGTATTTACACATGGGAGGAGATGCAACAGCTATTCTTAGATGAATATTACCCCATGAGTAAGACATGTGACAATCCGGCATTTCGGATTAACTCCGTTAACCCCAGAATTAACCGAAATGATATGTAATCAAACAAAAATAAATTACAAGGGTTAGAATTGAACAAAACGAGTTATAAGGTCCACAATTACAAGGATTAAACTTATAATTTGAAGTAATAGTCAATTTTGACTTATAAAGTCAAAATTCTATGGTTTATCAACTTAAAATTCGAAAATTGGGTAACACATTGTAATTAACTGAACTAAATCAGTTTAAATCATCATCATAATGATCATTAACAACTAACATACGTTATTGAATCGTTAACTCATCGAATTAATCAAGAAATTAATCCAAAAGTCGAAACCGTCCATAACCATTATCAAATTCGTAAAATCCGATCATAACTCTCACAATTGAAGCTCCCTAAACCTTAATCGGCATCTTTAGAGACTATTCCACTAAACAATTCGATTCCAAGAAGCTCGAACAGAGGAACTTGATCGGGAAGTGGCCGAAGTCAAGCCTACAAGTCAAACTACAACAATTTGGAGTCAAATCAGGTAAAAACTCATACCTAAACATCCTAAACAGGCCGACTAAGATTATCCCCATGATAAATTGGAATTATAATATCGAATTGAAAGGGTTCGAGTATTAGGGTTCATCGGTTGAGACGATTTGGGGGTTTCAATCAAAACGATGAAAATAATCAAATTAAACTATATACGCAGTTTTTAAATGTTCATGTTAATGAAATCCCTATGAATTAAACATCTAATTTTATCGAATTATACAGATTCGATTATTAGGGTTCTTCGGTTAGGGGATTTGGGGGTTTTCATGAAAACGGGTTTAGTAATTAAATTAAACTTTATAGAGAGGTTCGAAATCATCTGATTAAGCAAAACCCCATATCAGTTTCATATAACATTAACGAATTGACCAAGTTCAAGTTCTAGGGTTCTTGAAACGAACGGTTTTGGGGGTTTCGGTCGAGAGGGGTTTAAAATTTAAATCAAATGAACTATTAGCTTCAGAAAGTTTCGATTAAATAAAACCCTATGTCAATTTGATGTTACAACAACGAATTAAATGATTTTGATCATTAGGGTTCGTGAGAAAAACGTTTTGGGGGTTTTCAAATTAAACAAGTATGAGAGTTAAATTAAATGTTTCAGAATGATGCGAAATTCATTAATAAATGAAAAACCTATGTTGAGTGGATCAATGAAAAACGAATTGAAGAAATTTGGAATAAGGGATTAACACACTCACGTTCGAAACATGCAAGGGTCGAATTGGGACTTTAGGTGGGTTAATAATCGAATTAAACAGCCCTCAGATTCGGTTGAGTTTCCAGAACCAAAACCCCATGGTTTTAAGATCGATCTTGATCGATTCGCGGCTCGATTTGGAATCCAAATGGTTCAGTTATGGGAACAAGAGGGAATCGACTGGTTTGGGCTTAAAAGATGTAATCGGGCCATTTTGTTGCAAAGGTTTATTGGGCTGAGATGGTAGGTTGGTTGCATGATGAGTGGGAGGTCACGGGTTCGAGGCTAAGTCCCACCGGTTTTTGATTTTAAAACCAATTGTGGTATTTTTGTCATAACTCACTTATTTTAACTCCGATTTGATCCGTTCGACTTGCGTTGGAACCAGAATTCAGTTCCGAACGTATTAGGATAATAAAATAGATATTATGACATGAAACCATAAATCGCGCATAAATACACGTGTTTAACAAAATCGTATATAGTTGAACGATTTAAACATACGAACTTAAAATCGTGCATGTTTTTATGTACGTTTCAAACATTCTGATGTACGTGTGTTGACACGCACGTGACCACAAACACAATTTGACATTACGAATAACACAACGTTATTGTTACAACACAGATTCTTAGTAGAAGTTAATCTACGTGGTTTCGCGAACGTTTGATCATTCTACTCACATTCAAAGGTGCGTACACGGCCCCTTTTCTTATTTTAAATGTTTAGGGGGAGAAAACATGTGCAACAAACATTTTAGATACATATCACTTGCATGAGTTAGCTATTTACGATAAGTACGAACATAGCATTACAAGTCCTTACATATCGAACCGTTTAGTTTGACGTAGTGCAAAGAGTGGTAGTTGAAGATAGATCTATTGGGTTTGACAAACCTCACTTGGTAGATGGGATCTACGCATGTGTTTGACTAGACAAAACACATTACTATTGTTTGTGCTGGACAATAGTGGAAAGGCAGCCAACATTCAAACAGTCAGCTTCGGTGTCGACCGCTTACGTAAATAGTACAATGACTAGCTATCATGACTATGCAATGTGTGATTATGTGATCTGCAAACATTATATACAAACAGCTTGGTCAAACAATTGATTCAAACATTTGTGATTACTCATACAAACCTGTGTTTGCACCAACCATTGTGTTGACTTGATTTACATGTTTTCTCAGGACACTAAAGTACAAGTAAGGACAAGCATGGACTAGGATGTGGGGTCTCATGCATACATTTTAATTCATGTGTTTTGAATTTGATTATTTAAGACTTTGAATTTGTAATTTACATTTCACAAACCGTTACAGTTGTTATTGGTTTTAAAACGCATCCGCAAACGTTGAAACTTTGATATTACAGTTTCAGACCAAAAGTATGTTTGAAAAGCATATAGAGGTCTTTCGCTGTGTCTAATGACTGAGATCCTGGTTTGTCACACCTCAAACGGTATGATTCCGTTAGTGGGAATTTGGGGGTGTTACAAGTGAGGCTCGGAATGCCATTCGAACCTTCCAACAACAATCGGGCGAATTGTTACATGAAGCATTCACTCGGTTCAAAGAGTTGCTAAGATTTTGCCCACATCACCAAATCCCAAAGTGGGAATTGATAAAAGCCTTCTATGATTGCTTAACACCAGAAGATCTGAAGTTTGTCAGCTCTATTAGCAATGGAACCTTCTTGACAAATTCAGAAGAGGATGATTGGGAGTTACTGGAGAGATTAAGTAAGGGATCAAAGACTCAAGCTTCAGCAAGCAGGAAGGCAAAACATGTCATTGGAAAACTGGGAGGGGAATATGTGACAAAGGAGAGATTCGAGGCTTTAGAAAGACAAATAGCAAATTTCAACAGGAGTGCAGGTAAGAATGTATCTAATGTTTTTGATGTTTGCAATTTTTGTGATGATATATGTCATTTGGAGCCAGAGTGCATGATGAACATGTGCAGAAATGAGGAGGTGAATCAAATACAAGGCTTGTTCCAGAATGACAAGAGAAATAATGACATGAACTCCAATACATACCACCCGGGTTTGCGTAATCACCCTAATTTTAGGTATGGTAACTCTTCTAATCAGTTGAATCCAAATTTTCAGGGTAACAATCAACAAGGTGGGAGTCAAGGATCCTCGTACCAGAATCGGCAGCAGAATTCCAATCAAGGTAATTACCAAAGAGGGAACTATAATCAAAGTGGACAAGGAGGTGGGCAAGGTGGATATCAACAAGGGCAATCGAGTAACGTCCAACAAAATCAAGGAATTCAAAATCAATTCTAGGGTAATCAATAGGGGAACAACATCTCAATGGAAGACATTGCTGCTCAAATTAATGAATTAAGATTGATGTTAACTAGAGTGGTGCAGAAACAAGAACTCCAACAGAAGACCAATGAATCACATGCTAAACAATTGGGACAATTGGCAGAGCAACTTGCAACCCGAGATAAAGGTAAACTGCCAAGTGACACAAATATCAACCCACAACATCAAACATCCGGAGCAAAGAATACAAGTAACGTGCACATCAGCGCAGTGAGCACATGTCAAGAAGAAAAGGATAATTAGTTAGAAGAAGAGTGAGATGTAGGAGCACCCCTCATTCCAATCCAAATTGGGGAACTAAAAGTCAGAAAGCATTTCTGGATTATAGAGCTAGTGTCAGTATTCTACCTGGAAGCTTATATGACCAGTATGAATTTGGTCCCTTACAATCGGTTGACACCACTGTGGTGTTAGCAGATATGACACGTAAACAACCTCAGGGTATGTTGATTGGAGTCGCTGTTAAGATTGGGGAATTCTATTACCCTGAGGATTTCCTGGTGCTTGACTATGCACCAGCTGTGAAGAAGGAGCAAGTTACTGTAATACTTGGAAGACCATTCTTGGCAACAGCGAATGCACAAATCAATTGCCGAGACAGTTTGGTCAGCATGACATGTGGTAACCGTAAGTTGAATTTAAATATATTATCAAACTCTTTAACTTATATTATTGAAAATAAATGTTCAATAATAGGTACTACTAACAAGTGTCCCCTTATTTACAATGTGAATGAGGGTGACACCATAGAGAAGGAATTCATGTTTGATAGGTCCCAGGTGAAGAATGACAAGAAGGTGATGAATGAAGAGCACAAAGTTGGGGAATCAACCGTTAAAAAAGAGAAATCACCAGAGAGGCCTCAAGTAGAAAGCTCAAAAGTCCACATCAAGTTAGAGTCAAAGTCATCAAAGGTATCAGTTAGCTTAAAGAAGCCCTCAAAATTTGTTAAGCATTCATATGAAAATGGGGAGTTTGTGAAGAAGAGAGAGGAAGCCAAAGAAGTTAAAATGGAAAACAAAGGAGTTCAAAGTTTGAGTTGGACAGATAACAACCAAATTGGTAATGATACCGTGGGAAACAAATTTAACTTTCGACCACCATAAATACTAAATTTGGTTTGGTCTGGCTGAAGACCTTAAAACTTAGCGCTAACCTGGAGGCAACCCGGTATTTTAATAGTTTTGTTTGTTTTCTTGTTTTAGTTGTTTCAGTCTCTTAGTTACTATAGCAACACCCAAGTGTGGAGAAGATGTCACCTAAGGATGGATGGACACAATGAAGGGATTATTTGGAGATCAACAACCGCCTTATTATTAAACACTCTCTTATCCGTGATCAGGTCCATGTGTTCTTCCTTAAATCTTTTATCATCAAGTGTTATGTGATTAAACAATGGGAGTTCGGGTATTTGGACGGTCATGTGGTTGAACAATCTATGGGTTTGTTTGTGTTATGCTTGGTGGTATCCTTGGTGATGTGTCAAATGTTATGTTCGGGTATGTTATGAGTTTTGTTTTTAGTTTATGTTTATGGCTGGATTGAGGGGGAGAAATTAGTCATGCTAAAAAGGGTATTTTCAAACTAGAAAACTCACACAAGTAACCTAAAGACCCATACATTGGGGACAATGTATCCCAAGTGTGGGGATGAGGGGAAAATTTTGAATTTTTAAAATGCCCATAGCAAATTTAAATGGATTGAGGATCAAAATTGTCATTGTAAATCATCAAATTTTGAACCATTAATACATCGGTGTAGGTCCTTTTTCATGATTAACTCTTTAAGTTGCATGATAGTAGCCTAAACAAGTGTTTTTAGAACATTTTTTAGAATAATGCTTGGTTGGGGACGAGATTCTAAAAGTGAATAGCATGTAAGTTTGCATCGGTAACCTAATATCCCCCATTTCCGTGTGCGTTAAACATTCTTTTGATCATGTTGTTTGAAATTTTAAGAGTGATACCAAAGTGGTTATCTAATTAGAACTTGTGTTGATATACTTTTTAAAAGCGCATGCCATAACTCGCACAAAAAGGATAGAGGCATTTAGGAATACACCTTAGGATTTATTAGCCTTTTTAATTTCTAGATCTTACCTTATTGCTACCATTATACACCAAACTTGAGCCTATCATGTTCTTTGTTCAACCCTGTTATGTTTAACCATTTACCCAATTAGCCTTTTTGATTTTAAACCCTTAATGGTACAATCCAAGTAAAGTGATGAGTTGCGAGTCAGTTTGTAGTTTTATATAAAAAAATGAAAAGAAAAAGAAAAAGAAAAATATCAAGTCAAAATGACCATGATTGAAAGCAAGAAAAAGAGTCAGTGTAATAAAAGGATTATGTTCACCCGTGAGTTCAATAATTTGGATTGTCACTACCACTTTCGTCACTTTCAAAAATCCTTATCCTTACCTTTAACCTTAGCCTAACATCATAACCCGTTCAAGACCTCTTGATTTGTGTGTTGTTATGTGCGAATAGTTGGATATTTGATTGCAATACAAGCTTATGATGATGGTAATTCGCCTTTGGTTGAGTGTTCAGATATATATACTAGTACATTTTACTAGTCCAGAAACAACCGAGAGGAGAGTCATTGTGAGGGGTGTATTACTTACATGTGAAATCTTTGAAAAATCTAAATCCTAATTAAGGGTTATTACATGTTATGGACTTAAATTGCTTGCTTAGGTGTAAAACTATGTAATGTTGTAAGTCTTGGGAATTGATTGTAAAAAAGGACCTTAATTGAGATTGGTGGGTCAAGTATGCGGTGTATTTAATTTTGATGATCCAAAAGTCCAGATGTTTGCTTGAGGACAAGCAAAAGACAAGTGTGAGAATGTGATGTATGGGGTTTGGAATGATGATTATGTGTGTTTAATACTAAAGTTTATACATATTCACGTGCGTAATTGGTTAAAATTAGATAACTATGCGATGAGTTGTTTTGTAGGTTAAACGCACGGATTGGAATTATTTTGGAAAAATAAAAAGTGATTATAAATGAATGTATTTCAAGCTTAAATGAAAGAGGATTGAAAGACGAGAATTTGGGCGTTTACGGTGCGAGAAAGGGACTTGAAACGAGAAAGTTATGAAGAAGACAAGATTTGGAAGATTCTGGCCGGAGTAGGCTACGCCTACGCCTGCTGAGTTACTTTTACGCAGAAATCTGAAACAGTAGGCTACGCCCAGGGAGTAGCCTACGCCCGTCGAAAAGCCTGCACGTATTTAAACATTAAAAATTAGGGTTTTGGGGATCATAACTCCTTCTATTCGACTTGGGACGACTTTGGACGATCTTAGAAGCAAAAATTGAAGTCTTTCCACCATTTTAATCCATCCAATCAATCCATTATCATCCATGATGAAGATCCAATCAAGTTTTGAAGATCGATTTGATGACATGAGAGGCTAATTTCTTTGTGGTTTCCTCCGGGTGGAGGATTCTTGTAGGTAGATGATTTGATTTAATTCTCTTTTGTTTGGGACATACAATCTAAGCATTCGATGCTTTTTGCTAGTTGTTTCGCTATTTGATTGTAAACGATTGGATTTTGTTTAAACCTTAGTCAT
Source organism: Mikania micrantha (assembly GCA_009363875.1). Taxonomy (NCBI): domain Eukaryota; kingdom Viridiplantae; phylum Streptophyta; class Magnoliopsida; order Asterales; family Asteraceae; genus Mikania; species Mikania micrantha. The sequence continues at coordinate 76,051,538 of CM018694.1, read as the reverse complement.
TGTTTTTCAATTCCTGAGAGTTCTAGTAATTAGGATATATTGAGTTATGTTTTGGTTCGATAAACCTCAATTGATGTTCAAGTGATAATCTTCCATTGTTTTACAATCGAAGCAAATGGTCCTTGTGTGTCACAATCAAGTAATTCATATGTTCATCTCTATGTGGAATCCCAATTGAAAACTAAGTTAAGCGTCTATCTTTGAATCCAAATCCCGGGGGAATCACGTTTCTCATTATTTTTTAAAAACCATTTTAATTAATTGCAATTGTCTTTTTAATTTTAACAAACAAACAAACCTTTCAATCGATTTTCCATTTGTTAATTAGTTACTTAGTGATCATTAGAAACACTTTCCACAATACTCCTTGTGGTTCGACACCCGACTTACCCTAACTAATAAGGTAGCTTGGACTTGAGTTTTACTCTTATTTTTGACTGACACTTCGACATCGGTCAATTGGCTAGTCTAGTCCGATCAAATTATGAAAACACTAGTTGCTACCTGACATTTTTGGGATTTAAATTTTTTTTACCGGATACAGATTAGATTGAAAATTTTATAATATTTAATATTGAGGTTTATTTATTATATTTTCATGCTATAGTTATGCTAAATTACACCTCTAAATTAAATCATTACGAAGTTTTGTACGTGAGTAGTGGTGCACAAAAAAACCGGTTAACCTAACCGAACCGGTTTTAGACTGGTAAGGAACCGGTTATTGGACCGTTTTTTCCACCGGTTTGGGCCATTCGAAAAAACTGCCGGTTTCTGACCGGTTAAGTGATTTGGAGACAAAACCGGTTTGTAACCAGTTAAAGAAGAACCGGTTTTTTAGACCGGGTTAAAACCGGTTAACTGGTTTCTAGGTTCAAAAAAGTAGCCGTTGTAGCCTACAGGAAAAAAACTATCCGTTCGGGACCGGTTAACCGGTCGAGTAAAAAAAAAATATAGCCGTTTTTATAGCCGTTTGTGACCGTTTGAGACAATTTTTTGGACCGTTTTGCCCCTAAACGTTAGTATAAATAGATGTGGATTGTTTTGGTTTGATCACACAACATCTTACAACATCTTTTGTTCTTAAATGCTCGAAAACGATCAAAAACGCTCAAAAAACGATCCCCCAATTCTTCTCGATTCAATATCTTCTTCTATTACGTTCGATTCAATCTTTATTTCATCCATGGCAAGCTCACGAAGTGCTCATAGTTCCGTTGGTGTTGGTGCATCCACTTCAAACGAACCAACCGTTGTTAGAATAAAAACTACAACGAGGAACAAAGAGCTATTTCAACATTTCGACTTATGCGAAATGTCGAACGGTGTCGATAAGGCACGGTGCAAAGGTTGCGGTACTTTTCTTAAACCGGAATCTAATTCTACTTTAAGAAGCCATTTGACGAAGCATTGTGTTGTTGTCAAAAATAATCCCGCAAACGATCAAGCACAAATGTCTAACGGATAATACAAAAAAAAACGGTTCAAGGTTACGGTTCAACACTCTAAGTCTAACGGATGGATCAAACGGATTAACGGATAAAAAATAAAAAAAAAATAGGTCTAAAACCGGTTTTTGAACCGGTTTGGGCGGTTAACCGGTCCGGTTAATAACCGGTTCGGTTCCATCGGTTAGCATATGTGTGTTAAAAAAACCGGTTGATAACCGAACCGGTTTTTAGGAAAAACCGGTAAACCCTACACACCGGTTAACCGGTTCGGGTAATATAGAAACTGGTTTGGACCGGTTAACCGATTTGTGCATCTCTATACGTGAGTATCTTTTAAAGAAGTCTTGGCTCTAAATCTCTAATTTAACGATATAGACGGATTGGGTTGGATCAGCTCCACGCAAATTAGTGGAGTTTGGAAAACGTGCGAGAAGGAATGACATTAAATCTTAACTTGACTTTGAAGGTTTTCTTATTTTTATTTAGCGGGAAAATTTCCACATGTCAACTATTATTAGTTGTCACGTTTGATTTTTTAGTTGTCAAGCTCAATTTTATAGTTGTATTATTAGAACCTCCACTAAAAGCAACATACTATTATCTTTAAATTTTTTTTAATAATATCTAATTTTCTTAAAAGCATACGTGTGTTCTATATATCCAAACCAGGTATTTAACACAGGTTTACGTTTCCATTTTGAATGTGCTAAGAAGCTATTGCAAGTCGTCAACCATAGAATCAACCAAATGTTCACAAACCCAATTTCGAATCCATCATGGGCGGATCTAGGCTTTGGGTGCGGGTGTACGGGAACCCACTTTAGTGGGAATTTTTTGTTTTAGAAAAGGTGAACCACTAATATTTTTAAGGGTGAATCCTTAATGTAATTTTTCTAATAGTTTGACAACTTGAATGGGATAAGTGATATTTGTTAGAGAATTATCGATAATCAAGTCTTGGATTTCTGTAAGGTTGTGCTAAAATCACTTTCCGGTCATATAAACTTAGCAAGCGAAATGGTAGTTATTGGCAGTTAAACCCTCGGATCAAGTTAATTTTAGTCAAATAAATTTAGCAAATTTTGTTTAGATTTTGGGGCATTGCCCCATGGACCCCGTCACCCCGCTAGGTGGCGCGGCCAAGTGACTCCTGCTTGGTCTGGAGCTCAGAATTCTTAAACAAGTGTGCACCCTCCACCTCCGAACTCTTTATTGGCGTTGTTTTTTTTATTATTGGCTTAATATATTGCACAGTTATTACGTGATGAACATTATAAAATCCGAACCGTCAACCTGGCCTGGAAATAGTGACGGAGGTTTAAGGGGCACGGGGTTGCCCCGGCCCCTGCCGTTTTTCCGTTCAGAAGCCTTGATATAGTAGTTTTCGGTCGGAAAATTTTATAGGTATTGAGCCTGGCCCTTTGGTTTTTCTCCCTAAAATTTCTTGGGCCTCTTGGACTTTAAAAAATAATAAAATTAGACTAATATTGTAAGTTTAACATTACCTTTAAGGGTTTACAGAGTCGGTTGTTATCTCATTCTTTAGCCGATCTTGAGTTTAAATATTGTTTTGAGCCTTAAAAATTAAAATGAACCTTAACTATTGAACATTACTCATTTACCTTGTGTTAAAAAAAGGAAATCCACCAACTCATCCGGCCCAAACATTTTCGTCGCGCCAATTTGTAATTCTTCTTCTGGGTACACACATTTTCGTCTTAAACATTTTATGTCTTGTTTGATACATACATATTAATTTTTTGAGTGCAGCTAATATTTGATATTTTAAATTTAAAATTGTTTGACCCGACCCAAATTACCATTAGCCGACTTGAATTTTTAGCTCAAAGCATAGCAATAAGAAAAACAATTTTGGCTTATAACTTTCGGCTCCTTTGGACATATTTTTGAAGCCCCGTCACTACTTGAAATTGACATGCCGGGTTCTATCTAATTGAAAAATCTGAATATAGTGAACCCACATAAAAAATTTCATTGAATTTGCCACCGGAATCCATCACGTGAAACCAGAGAGGTTGTGACGATGCTTCTGCCGAAAGTCCGAAACCTGTAATGCCGATTCTCTGATGTTGCTGGTGCACTGTCCGCCCTTAGATTGAAAAAGGGTTGTGTCTCATGGAGGGCTTGATCAGATGGTCCTACAAGTCACTCAGAAAGGTCCTAAAAGAGTATAATTAATGTTATGGTTAAATGAGGTGGAAAAACAATGTTAAGTTAGTGGTTTACTTTGCCTATTATGGAAACATACCTAAAATAGGGGTATTGATGTTGGTGCATTGACCAAAGTTTTGGGCATGACTCATGTTTTTATGTGTCTGATCGCACTATAAAATTCATGCTTTCAAATGTTTTTTTTGAACGGCTAACTAATCAACTGCCGGGTACTCCGTACGCGGCCCCCAATGGCTAAAGGATGCCCAAGCTGGCCACAAGTCCAGACGGACGGAGTCCCTAGCCCATCAGTCACCAATTCCCGGGAAAACCCGACCCAAGCACCCGCCCAAAGGCACGACGGTGAAAGGCCGGTAAAACCGGGTGGGATCAAGAATCGAACCCATAACCTGGGTCTTCTATCACTTACCACATACCTCCATCTTACCACTAAGACAAGACATAATTAGTTTTCAAATGTATTTTAAATTAAGTATTTGGTTGTTAGTTAAACGAATTCTGTTGTCCTATACGCTACACTTTGGTCAGACACTAATTTTCTAAGCAAACCTTAAAATATTGCCGCAAGACCGGCTATACGGTGAAATTTACATAGTTAGGTGCACAAAGAACAACGTAAGCTTCATGGTTACAAAGCAATTGTTACGAAATGCATGCAATGTGTTTAAGTACAGGTTGTTATCGACCGAACTTGTTTCCGATCAAACTCAAATTTATACAGTCCAACCAAAAATGCACTATGTTTGATATAAGTTGTTCACGAACAAAATTTACGTCATTACATGAAGCAACTTGAAATATACATAAAAATAAGCCCAAAAAATATTATATTTGACCCGTTTGAATAAATTTATATCACAAGGTAGACTAACTCGAATTTATGTTGACATGTCCATAAAAATAAATACACAACAATTTTTTTTAAAAGAGGTTAATGGAATGAAAATTATTCAGAATATATCAGAATATAAGTTGGAGGAAGTTAACTTGAAGCAATAATATTAAGATGACAAAAGAAATAATTTATGAAACTTGATGGATTTATTTTGTTGATGGCTACCTATATTTTCAGTCGGTGTTGGTCTTATCTTTCATAGTATCAACATGTTACCATTAGTTGATATAACCTTTGATTATTATTTATTTTAAGTTAACAAATGAAAGTTATTGAGTAAAAACCAAGTTATATATACTAAAGAGGATAAACTCTAAAATTTAAACTTAAGAAGATAAAAGTGATATTTTATAGAATTAAGAAGTAAATTTAAAAAAAAAAGAAAAGAAAAGAAAAACCTTTTAGAGTTGAGGAGGTAAATTTGAAGTGTTCACAAGCATTTCAAAATAATGAGTTATATACAATATATATACATACTGACATACATACATATTCTTACAAAAATAACATCTAAAATTGTAACCCCTTTGTGAGTCGTAAACTAGGCTTAGGGGCCGTTTGGTTGGTTTTGAACTCTGAACCATTAAGTTCTGAATGGTTAAGATGTCTGAATGGTTAAGAGGGTCTGAATGTTTAAGATAATCTGAACCATTAGTGTTTGGTTGCACATCTGAATCTGAATGAAAATTAAAAAAAATATTTAAAACCCTAAAATACCCAGCCCCCACTAGTCACCCCACTGTAGAAGCCATCTTCGGCTTGATTCAGCCTCCATCTTCATCCACTGTCGCAGCCCCAAGCCGGAGCTCCCGTCGCCACACCAGCCTTCAGTCGAAGTCTCCCATCGTCGCCACACCAGCCGTGGTTGTCGAGACCCATCGGCCGCCTTTGTCAGCCCTCAAACGCCTTCATCGGCCTTCTGCTGTGGAGCGGAGATGGTGGAGCTTGAGCAATGGAGTGGAGGCTGTGGAGCTTTGGTTGTGGTTCGAACCCTAAAACCACAACCGATCGTCTGCTTTCGGTCGTGTAGCGGTGGTGGTAGTCGGTGGGTGGTGGTGGTCGACTGGTTGTGGGTGCTGGTCGACTGGTCGTGGAGTGGTGGAACCCCATTCAGATGTTGCTCCCCTTATTCAAACTCCATCCCAAGTCTGAACCATTCAGACCTTGGTTCAGACATTGGACCCCATTCAGATACGTTTTTTTCCGCAAACAAATGGTCTGAATTTGAACCATTCAGATTCAGATCCATTTAGATTCAAACAAACAACCCCTTAGGTTGTCCACAACGCCTTCCCCGCCGTGCCAGCGGCCTCGCACCCTTTGGCGGGGTGTAGCGGGAACACCGCCAACCAGCTTCACGGGTTCCGCCCGGATGGGTTCCACGGCCCCTGCTCCCCGTGATATCCCCTTCAACCTTATTGGCCATTTCAAAATTTCAAGTGGGCCCCTCCCCCACTTTGAACGACTATATTTTAAAAATAAAAAAAAATCAAACTTTATATAAACCTCTCATTCCAACCATTTTACACACTCATTTTCATTCAAACTATCTCTATTTTTATATGTGACAATCCGACTTTTCGGATTAACCTTGTTAACTGAAGAGAGCGAGATCACAGGCCCAACAGGACAAATTAGGCCCAATGAAGTCTATGAAGGCCCAACAAAGTCTAGTAGGCCCAATAAGGTAAATTTAGGCTCAAGGAAAACAAGGGAGGCCCAGTAAGGCCCAATAGGGTCAAGTGAGGTCCAATGAAAACAAAGTAGGCCTAGGGAAGGCCCAATAAAGCCAAGGAAGGTCCAAAGAGGCCCAATTGTATTTGAGAAGCCCAATTGGGTTAATTTAGCCCAACAATGAGTTAAATGACCCAATTAGTGATAATTTGGGGATTTTTAATGTAACGTTGTTAATCGAAATGATATGTTGTCGATCCAGAATAACCTATAGGAGTTAAGAATTGAGAAAAATTAATTCCTAAGTGTTAAATTTTGAAGATTAAACTTGTAATTGATTTTTAGTGTCAATTTTGACTTCTACAAGTCAAAAATTCGGCCAATTTGTTAAGGAAATTCGAAATTCATCTCAATCCGTTACAATTAACCGAATTAATCATGCAATCAACACACATTGATGATGAATAACAGTTACCAACCGTTGATGATCTCATAATGATCGAAATTAAGTGAAATAATGACTTGGGTTTAGTAACCGAAATCGGTTGGAATCAAATGGGTATAATACGATGTCAATCAGTCGAATTGAGGATTCCTAAATATCATTCGGCATTGTTAGAACATCCTTCAAACCACAATTCGATCTCAACAACTCAGGACAGAGGATTTTGATTTGGGGGCGGCCGAGACTCAAGGGTATAATCGAACTACATCGATTCGGCATCAAAGCAAGTAAGTTTTCGATTCTATAACACCTAAAAGTGCCGAATAAGGTTTATCCTAAATCAATTTCAACTGATAACATCGATTTGTTAGAGTTCAAGTAATTAGGGTTCATCGTTGAAACGGTTTTGGGGGATTCGATCGTGATGGGTTTAAAAATTAAATCAAATGGTGCTATCAGACTCAGAACCCACCGATTAACAATAAGCACATCTCAATTTCATAATATCATAACGAATCGTATAAGATCAAGTTTTAGGGTTCTTAAGTGAAACGGTTTTAGGTATTTTGATCTAAATAAGTTTAAAAACGAAATTAAATAGCATGGGTAGATTCAGAGGATATCGATTAAGTCTAATACTATGTCAATTTCATTATGGAATTACGAATTATAAGATTTTGATTCTAGGGTTCTTATTGTGAAGACGATTTGGGGAATTCGAATGAAATGGGCTTGATATTCAAATTAATTGGATTAGACATGTTCGAGATTATATTGTGAATGATAACCATATGATTGTTTAGATCAATTTGAGTGAAATCGATCAAAACAAGTTGTAAATGTTGTGCACGAGTTCGAAACTGTTTAAGAGGTAAAAATCATATGTTTTTGATTGAACAAGATCAATTAAAGGTATCTATGAACTCGTTTTAACATGTGGGAACAAAGCCCTAAAGATTCATGTTAGAATGTGGTCGAATTGGGGCCGAATTGGTGTGCATGCTTCGGCTATAGAATAACAAAGGGAAACCGATCCATGTAAGCTTAAAACAATTAATTCTGGGTGTTTGTTGTGATACCCTAGCGGGCTGAGTTGGTAGATGCGTGTGTGTTGATGTGGGGGTCGCGGGTTCGATTCCGGGTTCCACCAATTTTTGAGTTTTTGAATCATTTTTGTATTTTGGTCATAACTTTCGCATACGAAATCCGATTCGATCCGTTCAAGTTGCGTTGGAACCGTAACGAGAATACGAACGTATTAGAATAATAAAATTTATATTTTAACCCGAAAACGAAATCGCGTATAATTACGATTATTTAAATAAAATCAAATATGATTTTATTTAAACGATTTCAAAGTCACGCGTATTTACGTATGCACATTTCTGACACTTTAACATAAGTGTGTTGACACGTATGTGATTTCAAGCACAAAAACGACATCTCGAATAACACTAGGTTATTGTTTAAACACAGATTCTTCGTAGGAGGATTTCTTACACGAGCTTTTAGTGTGTGATCATTCTGCTAAAACCAAAGGTGCGTACACGGCCCCTTTCTTATTTTAAACTGTTTTGGGGGAGAAAACATGTGCAAAAAACTCTTTTTAGATACATATCACTTGCATGAGTTAGCTGTTTACATTATGTGACAACATAGCAACTTGAAAGTCCTTACACACCTCGAACCGGTTAGTTTGCTGTAACGCAAAGCGTGGTAGTTGGAAATAGATCTATTAGGTTTGATAAACCTCATCTGGTAGATAGGATCTACGCAGGTGTTTGACTGACCAAACACATTTTACTATTGTTGTGCTAGACAATAGTGGCAAGGCAAAAACATGCTATAGCATGGCAATTCGTCAGCTTCGGTGTCGAACACTTATGTAAATAGTTTATATGACTAGCTATCATGACTGTGCATGTGTGATTATGTTATCTACAATCCTGTTATTCAAACTGTTGTTTTGAACATTGTGAATGCTTAAAACCTGTGTTATGCACCAACCTTTGTGTTGACTTGATTTACATGTTTTCTCAGGACGCTAAGGCGCGCGTTAAAGCCGGCATGGACTAGGAGATTGAGTCGCATGCATTTATTACATTTTGGATATTTGGATTTTAAACATTTGAAACTTTGTATTGTATTTTACATATTACAACTGTTATTGGTTTTATAACGCTTCCGCAACTTTTGAAAACTCTGATGTTATGTTTTAAAGACTAAAGTATGATTTGAAATTCATTTAGAGGTCTTCGTTATGTCTAATGATCTGAGATCCTGGTTTGTCACGTTCCCAAACGGTGTGATTCCGTTAGTTGAAAATTGGGGGTGTGACATTATACAATTTATTTTTTTATAAAAATGTCATCATCTTCTCCGGTGTTTTCATCATCCTCTTCATCTTCTGATAGCGAGAGTACGGAGGTTTTAACTCGTTGTTGTCGACAATGGCTCAACAAAACGCGTCTCAGATTCCTCGGCCTATCATTAGAAGACTTCAAATTAATCGAGACAGGGAAGCGGGACATGATCTTTTGATGTGCCATTATTTTGGAAGCGAACCGTTGTATAATGAGACGGCGTTCAAGAGGCGTTTCCGGATGCAACGACCTTTATTTGAACGTATCGTCAACGACCTAGAGGGTGCGGATACTTATTTTCAATAGAGATGCGATGCTCGAGGCAAGAGAGGATTTACACCTTTACAAAAGTGCACGTCGGCTATTCGAAAATTGGCATACGGGAGTACGGCAGACATAATGGATGACTATTTACAGATGTCAGATAGCACTTCCAGAGAATGCCTTTATAATTTCTGTAAGAATATCCGTCGACTCTATGGTCCTAAATATTTGCGCAAACCAAATTATAATGATTTTATGAATTTGTATGAATACCATGAAAAATATCATGAGTTTCCCGATATGCTTGAAAGTATTGATTGTATGCACTGGGATTGGGAAAATTGTCTGGTTGCATGGAGAGGACAATTCATGAGTGGCGATCATGGATACCCCTCGATTATTCTTGAAGCAGTTGCTTCACAGGATTTATGAATTTGGCATGCATATTTTGGCATGCCCGGTGCGAATAACGACCTAAACTTTCTAAACTCGTCACCGTTACTCAATGATATGGAAAACGGTGTGTTTCCACAATCATTGTTTTTTTGTAACGATAACGAGTATGCTCACGGTTACTATCTTGCTGACAGGATTTACCCAGAATGGCCGGTTTTTATGCAAACAATACATGTCCAACAACCTTTAAACGGAAAAGGTTTCAAATAGCTTAAGAGGGTGAAAGGAAGGATGTCGAGCGGGCTTTTAGTGTTCTTAAAAAAAGATTTCAAATTATAAAAAATCCGGCTAGAGCATGGCATCCCAAAAATAGATCAGTTATGTATGTCTGTATCATAATACACAATATGATACTTGAATGTGAGGGCAAGTCGATTAGCCGTTTGTACCGGATGAAAACGAACCGTCATCTCCTTTTGACATTGATGACCCGCACAGAGATAACCAAATTTTGGCGTTTCTAAACAAAAGCATTCACGAGTCGTTAAAAGCCGATTTGGTCGAACATATCGAAAGGGTTTGCACCGATATTGTTGCCCGTAGCATCTAAGGCGATTAGTAGGTTTTTAATATGTTTTTTGCTTTTTTTAATGTAACGTGTGTTTTTTTTTTGTAAAATATTGAATTATTTTAATTTAATGTAATGTTATTTATTTATTTTTAATGTTGATGATGTGGAATAGTGGTGAAGGGTTTTCAGTGGGATGACCACTGTGGGGTTTTGTGGTTTCCAGTGAGTTGATGACGTGGCAGGAAATTTCAGTTGAAAGGGATTTTCAGTGAAGTGACTGCTGTGGATGATCTTATAGTTTATGAAAAGTTTCATCATTTGCAATTAATGTGGGATATATTTATTACGTAATTGCATTTAGTTTTTTTTTTTTGAACGGCAGTTAAACTGTCTCGTCGTGCTACCTTCAGTTATCCTGGCGATTGCATTTAGTTATTACTTAGAATTTAAGCATACTTGTAAAATAGTAACTACAAAGGCGTTAAGCATTTAAGTAATACTACAATATTGTAGGAGAATAACAACGAATTGTGTTTTTTTTTCAAAAGTTTTTCGTAACTTGTCAAAGTCAATCCATGAAGCATCATTTGATGCATAAACAAACAAACTTACTCAATATATACACATTTTTCAGTAAGATTTGGGGAATAATGAAGACAAACTTTAATCTTATCTCATTTATAATGACTATAGCTAATGATCCATTTCATCTCTTTTCTTAAAAATCTTAAATATTGTTTAGTAGTCTTTTAATGGTTAAAAAGTAACTTAAGTGTGAAGAGTTAAGAGGTAATATTCTAATCATTCAGATTAAAGGTTACATATTAACCATTCAAAACAAAAACTACGAATCATTAAAATATAGCATATTAATAACTGTCAAGAGCTTATCAAACAACCTCTTAGCTTTATATATAAAAACGCAACAAGTTCTGGAGACTCAATTCACTTGATTCTATCCGATTTTAGTTAAATTACACCAAGTAGTTCTTTAACAGTATATTATAATTATATATACGTACATGTGTATATATATCTATATATTAAATATAAAATATATTAATTTAGAACACATATGGTAATTACTATATTATCAATTTGTTACCGACATAACGTCTGTATACATCTATCTATATTTAAGATCCAGAGGCATAAGAGGAAAGTTTATTTTATTTAATAAATTTAAGATAGAAATAAAAGATGATAAAAGTTAGTGGATGGTATTTAGACAACGATGAAGCTGTTTATAGATTCATTCCCCCCTTTTCGGTTTTCACCGTACAAAAACACAATGCAAAAGTTCTTAAAACGTGCATTTGTTGCCCGGTCTCACAAATTATTCTTTTGACTTCTTGTCTTCTTTATTCCAAGCGTCACCAACTTTACAAATAAGGCCAGGCATCACGGGCAAAGCTTTGAAAGAAATAGTTACCGTTTTAGTTTTTTACGTTAACAGTGTTAATTTTATTGTCGATAAGTTAAATTACTTTATAAGTACTTATTTCACCATTGAGTTTGTCTTTATTTAGAATTTTCATCCTTCTTTTGAAAAACTATTCAAGCCCTTCATTGCCAAACATCTTAGATGTTAATTCTGTAAAATCAAATCATGTGTATTGTTAGAATGGAGTTGACCTGTTATAAGTTATTCTTTATGTCACTGATGCCATCGTCTTTCTTACAAGGTTTTCATGATCGTTCTCGATTCTATATTATTTAAAAAAAAAACCCAGAGTTTTTGAAGAAAAAAAGAGTGTTCTAAATACGATTGGGAGATTCTAAAACATGAGTAGAAACTACTGTGTTTATATAGAGTAGTGTAGAGTCGTCTCTGTTGTATTTAAAGACACGTGACTCTATTATGAGGTTGAACGACTTTATAATACTAGTTGAGAGGAGTCTATTGTCATCTTCGCTCATATCTTTGAGTTGTTTGACTGTATAATAGAGTTGGACGACTATATAATGGAGTTATCTGACCGTATTTGAAACCATTTTTCAAAAAAACTTTTAATTTTATAAATTAAAAATAGTGGTGAGGCCGGCCATAACAACTTTATCAGAAATACTTCATCGTAACGTACACACCGTCATACATGAGACGGAATGACATACAGTAGCATCACCTCTGCCTCTAGCGGTAACGTGAATTTATTTACTAGCTAACATTAAGGAGGAACAATTTGATAACTATTAAGAGTAACAGTTTTGAAATGTTCAAAGAAAAATTTTATTTAATGGGTGAAAGATGTTCTTGAAATTGTACATATTATAAATTTATACATGTAAATAATCGTATATTCAAGTCATATATCTCAATTTCTCATTTATCTTATTTGACCTCTTTTATATTATATGTTTTTATCATGCAATATTTACTATTTCTTTAATTTATTCAACCTTTATTTCTTATTTTATTCTTTGATATTTAACTAGCATCTTTAATCGTGCTTTGTGATAGGTGTTAAGATTCTGAATAAAATTTACATTAAAACATAAATAAAAAATAAACACGTAAGATGACATATTTTAAAAATGCCTAAATTAAATCAAGATATATATATATATATATATATATATATATATATATATAGGGAAATGAGTGAATGGTAACCCATGGTAATTGAGGTATCTTATAAACCCAATTTGATTGGTTGTCTAATTTAATGAATTTGAAATGTGTGGTCCATATTAAATCTGGGAAAAATGAGTGGTTGAGATTTCTTTAAGGGTATTTTGAAGATTTGTGAGGTGTACTTGATTTGATTTTTAAAATAAAAGTTTACACCCCAATTTTTTAGACCTTCATAACTTTTATATACATTATTATTTTTTTAAAAAAATTACACCATTAAATTTGTCACATTTTTATCTTTAATTCAAGTATAGTTTTGTCAAAAAATTTTAATGTTTTCGAAATTACAATGATGTTTAATCACGTATTTAGTTTAATTGTATTTATTTGTTTAAGCCGTAAAATACATTAGTTTATAATCATATGAATGTATAAATGAAGGAAAATATATAATCAAAATATACTTTATATATACTAGCATTTGATGACTTGATAACTATGTTTTATTATTTTGTTTATTAACAATCTAATGTATAAAAGTATAATGTAAAAAAAAAAAAAAAAAAAAAAAAAAAAAAAAAAAAACCAGAAATCGAGTCATGGCTTTGGTATTATGGTACGAGACTTTCATCGACTCTGATCACACCAATGTTTGAATCTTCTGCTTTTCGTACTTAGTTTTTTATATGTATTGGGTTCCGTCTGGCTATATTACACAATACTCAATAGTATTTATCAGGGGCGGCTTGGAGGGGGTGCAAACCCCCCTCCCGCACAGGACCCATCGTTTTTAGGGGCACAATTTTATAAAAAAAATTTATATATACTATATATTTTTTTATAAAAATTCAGTTGTCCTATTATAACATTCTATAGATTAAACTACAAGGTCCAATAAATGATTAAAAAAAACAATAGGCACGTCCACAAAACTAAGGGGCACTCTAAGGGGCCTTTTTTTTCCCTTTCGCACGGGGCACTCGAATTCTCGGAGATGCCCCTGGTATTTATCATTAGTTTTACACATTTTTGTTTTTCTCTATTCAATTTCAAATGTTGTGTTTTCATACAATCCGAATATACCACTACGATGTGCTCTAATTAAGCCGATCTAAATTTCGATGTAATTTTTATTCATTAACGAATTGAATCAAATATGATATATATTTTATCTTTTTAAATATATTTTCGTGTTTTAGTGCTTTTATTTAGCGACATGTTTTTTTTTTCTTAAATTTTAAATATATTAGTATACGTAAATTTTGTGATTTCAATAACAATTGAGTAGTACTTAGTCTTTAATAACAAACTAGAATTTAAGACTTGCGCGTTACACTAGTTTTGATATACTAAATCGATATACCCAAACTTAACCAATGAGCTCTAAAATTTTTCAACGTAAACCCACATATTAAAGCCAGGGTTGTAAAAATCGGCCTAGGCGACCGCCTAGGCGCTAGGCGCCCGGCTTCCTTGTAATTTTTGCTCTAGGCGGTGCCTAGGCGGCCTATTTTTTATTTTTTTTGGTTTTTTTAGTTTTTTTGGCTTTTTTTGAGTAAAAAGGACCAGATAAATGATTATTCGAGACATTTCTCAACCTCAAATACGTAATATGTCTCTAAAACATCAAATCCAACATCTGAAACGTTGAACCCTGCCACTAAACATCGTAATCCATCCATAAACTCTGAATTTTGTGTTTAAGTTTGTAATTTGAAGTACTTCACTTAGTATGTTTAAGTTTATTTTTTAATATATTTGAAGTATTATATTATATTATTAATATTAATGTGTGTATATATTAAATATTTGTAAAATTACTTATAAAAATTCCAATCCGCCTAGCGCCGATTAATCCCGATTAATCCCTAGGCGGTACCTCGCCGCCCGACTAGCGCCTAGCGACTTCTACAACCATGATTAAAGCAAATATGTTGACAATATTAGAAACTTATATAAAAAGTGAAACGTGTCACTTGTTGCAACGTGTTAAGTCACAACTCAATCATGTTTATTAAAATTAATGGTAAAACATAAGGTTTATTTGGTACATATATTAATATTTTAAGAAAAGATTTTTACTTATAAAAATAGTTTAAGAGAAAATACATAAATATTTATATGAATTAGAAGCTTGTAAATATAGATTCAAGACAACTCAACAACCGGGTTTTAAAATTAAAGGTAAAACATATTTGATACATATACTAGTACTCTAAGTGAAGACATATAGTTTAATAACAGTCAGAGAAAAGAAACATAAATATTTATATGCAATGCTAGCTTGCGCACATAAATTCAAGACAACTCAACTGACTTTATTAAAATTAGAGGTAACATATAAGAATTATTTTGTACATATACTAGTACTTAAATGGAAGATTATTACTTATGATAATAGTTTAAGAAAAATATTAGTATTTTTATGCCAATACCGAACAAGCAAAAAAGAAAGTAGAAAAAAAAAGAAAGAATAAAAGATGCTACATAGCATCAATCTATTAAAATATAATCACTAAATTGAATTGTGATTATGTGAGAAGAATAAAATCAACATAATAATATATACATATATATGTGAGTGAGAAACATAAATTGAAAACTCATTTAAGTTGAGAAAACATGTGAAAACCTAGAGTAGCATTCATCTTTTTTGTTGAGTAGAAAAAAAAAAATAAAGAATAAAAGATGCTACATAGCATCAATCTATTAAACTATAATCACTAAATTGAATTGTGATTATGTGAGAAGAATAAAATCAACTTAATAATATATACATATATGTGTGTGTGAGAAACATAAATTGAAAACTCATTTAAGTTGAGAAAACATGTGAAAACCTAGTGTAACATTCATCTTTTTTGTTTAGTTATGTAATATGTGTTATAAAAAATAAAAAAATAAATAAAAAAGCTATATGCATTTCACATATGTTACATATGTGGTTTTTATGTTAATAATGAACCGTTGTAACGTCTTTTAATGTTTACCGCTCACCAACACTTGAACGTTGGATACCGCGAAGTTGGTAGCAGACTGACAGACTTCGAGTTGTTAGGTCTGAGGTATCTATTTGAGCTATGAAAAGGTACGTCGTTGAACCCTAATTTGCCATTCAAAAGAAAATTCGTTCAAAACCAAGTTATTATGATAATATACAAGTCATTAAAGTATGTACAATTAAAGGAAAATTACCAATTTGATCAAAGTTGACCAAAGAATTACTAAACTAATCAATCAAAAAAGGGCCCCTAAACGTCCATTGAAAGTACTTTAGACGCCCCTTTAAACGTCCTTTTTCGGTACTTTTTGAAAACATGCGGGCCCACATGTCGGCGGCTTTGTCGAGGTCTAAATGGGTGTCTTAAGACCCATTTTCTACCGGCGGCCTTTAGACGCCACTTTAGACGCCCTTTTTCGGTACTTTTTGAAAACATGCGGGCCCACATGTCGGCGGCTTTGTCGGGGTCTAAATGGGTGTCTTAAGACCCATTTTCTACCGGCATCATAAGACGCCCAATTTAGACACCTTTAGACGCCCAATGTGAGATTTAAGCCGGTGTCTAAATTGGGCGTCTAAAGACGTCTTAAGACGCTGGTAGAAAATGGATCTTAAGACACCCATTTAGACCCCGACAAAGCCGCCGACATGTGGGCCCGCATGTTTTCAAAAAGTACCGAAAAAAGGCGTCTAAAATGGCGTCTAAAGTACTTTAAAGAGGCGTCTTAGGGGCCCTTTTTTGATTGATTATTTTAGTAATTCTTTGGTCAACTTTGATTAAATTGGTAATTTTCCCTACAATTAAACCCTCAAACTTGTTGAAACCATGCCTTACAAATTTTAATATCCAAACTGGAGAGCCACTATAAAAGAAGCATTCCCAAAAAAAATAAAAAAATCTAAAAAGGATACATAAGCTAAGTTCGTTAAGAATCTTTTGAAAAAAACAAAAACAAAAATGCATGAGGTTTACAAAATAAACCTATCAAAACAAAACACTTGTCACAATTTGACTAATATTTAACCGACTCATTTCTAAATTCTAACCGGCTGAAACACAACACGCAAGTCCTTAGTCCATTACAAGCAGGGGTGTAAACGAACTAAGGCAGCTCGTGAAATACTCGGGATCGGATCGGTAAAAAGCTCGAACGAGCAGAGCCTTAATGAGCCCGAGCCCGAGCCCGAGCTTTACATATCGAGCTCGAGCCGGCTCGCGAGCCTTAACGAGCTTTCTGAATATATAATTTTTATTAATTATATTAAGTGTTTATTTATAAAATTAATTATTTTTATATATAAAATTATGATAAATATTTTATGTTAAATTTAGAAAATATAATTATAAATATAATTAAATTAGTAATTAAAGTAAATAAATAAAATAAATAAAATCTAAACGAGCCGAGCCGAGCCGAGCCGAGCTCGAGCCTAAAAATTTTCTAATGAGCCGAGCTCGAGCCTAGTAAATAAAGTTCTTAACGAGCCGAGCTCAAGCCTTAACGAGCTCGAGATTGGCTCGGCTCGTTTACACCCCTAATTACAAGTTACAACACAACAGCATGCCCTTTTTTATTTAACAAGTATGAGGGTTTGCCGGCCATGTTTTAGTCGAGCATTTTGGTTGATTTGTTTTGTGAACCCTTCACTTTCAACATTAGTCTTTGGGCATGTTTGGGATTGCTTATTCAAGTTTAAAAAAACTTTTTGTCAAAAGCACTTGTTAACTTATGGGTTTTAAAATTAAGTTTTTAAAAAAGTGTTTGTATTATTGTTTGATATGTGAATAGTCAAAAAGTCAATAAGTTGTTTGGATTATCTTTTAAAAAAAGTGTTGGGATTAGTTTTTAGCTTATTCCATCAAAAAGTTAAAAAGTCATTTTAAAAGCTACAAATTATAACTTTTTAAAAACAACTTTTTAACCTTACTCAAAAAGTTAAAACAAAAAGTCTTTTTGACATTACCAATCATCTTAGAAACTTACTGACTTTTTCATAAAACCAATAAGTTAGTAAGTTATTTTCAAATGAAATCCCAAACATGCACTTAGTTAGGCAGTCAGCTACCCATCTTAGCCTTTTTTTGAACGGTAATTTGGATCACTGACGGGTCATAGATCCACTCGATCATGTCTATATCCAATAGAAGGAAACCCACCATAGGTGAAAGAAAACCCCATAACCCAGCATGAAAACACCTATTTTGTTTATGACAAAACTTGAACTCATAACCTCCATAATATTGAAGCCACGGGGTACCCCTCTTAACCAATTGAGCTAAGAATCGTTGGTTGTCCACTTGTCCATCTTAGCTTGTGTGCGGTTTTATATTTGCTTACTTTTTGGTGATCCCTTTAAATAATATATATATAATATATATATAGGGTAAGGTTCCCCTAAAAAGTCTATTTTGCCTAAGAAGGCTAAGAAGGATTTTAAAAAACTCGAAAACCGACTCAAACAAACCCCGATTGAATTCATTTTTGCATCATTGGAACCGTCTTGTCGAATTCTAAAACCCAAACCTTAAATCATAAACAATAAACCTTAATACTAAAACCAAAACTTAAAAAACAAATCTTTAACATAAAGATAAAACTTTAAAGCTAAAAATCAAGCCCTAAAACCTAAAATCTAAATATAGTTGTTAAAACGAAAACTTAAAAGCTAATATTGTAGGGTTCGATAAAACGGTTCCAATGCCATCGAAATGAGTTCAATCGGAGTTCGTTTGGGTCGGTTTTGGAGATTTTAAAAACCCTTCTTAGCCTTCTTAGGCAAAATAGACTTTTTATTTGATCTTTCCCCTGTATATATATACCATTCGGTTCGGTCGGGCAGGCCAAATCAAGTTTCATTTTATTTAGTTTTCCAAACGTATATATACCATTCAACCGGTTTAACGAGCCATGAGTTTTATCTTGGTTTCGCTAAATGCTTATAGTCTTTTAGATAATAGGAAGCGGCTCCACTTCCACATTCAATTAAGGTTCCAATTATTTCTGGTGGTGTGATGATCTTTAGAACTTTGTAAAACTCATCACGTTTGGATGGTCTACTTTTGCTTGATCCAATACCTGTCAAGGCTGTCAATATCCCTAAATTGAAGCTTCAAGAATGCAAGGACTGGGCCAGTTAACCTACAACGGTGAACCGGCTAAGAGAATTAACCCAAACAAGAGGCCCGGTTGAATCCTCATGTGAGCCCTCACAAAATCTAACTTATAAGAACCCATCCTTGTCCATAGCAAAAAGCTTGAAACTTCAGCCATATTGATCCATTGCAGCTTGAAGGTCCATCATGACAAAGCCCATAAAAAAGAAAATAAACTAAATACAAAAAAAAAAAAGTCATGAGATTAGACAGAGGTGAGCAAACCGTTTTCTTTGAATCGGTCTTAGTTTTGGTCAACAAAGTCAACACTAGTTCCTGTTAGGTTCGGGTTTTTTGACCGATTTTTATGATTTTTGGCCGAGTAAATGTGGAATAGGTTCCGATAATTACGGTTTTGGTTTCCGTTCTGGTTTGATTTTTCTGAGAAACCAAAACTACATGTACCTGTCGGTTCCGGTTACGATCCCAGTTTTTGACCACCTCTAAGATTAGATATTAAATTGAAAAGATATGCATATTTCAACATATATTGACTAATGTTAACATCACAACCGAATCCCTAACTCTTGGATTCGAGAACCTCTCTAGCCTCTCCATCTCATTCCATCCTAATCATACACCCTAAACGGGCACCCGATCGATCCGGTGCTGTCAAGAACGATGTCTGGAATCAACAACGCATTCACTGGATTCACAGGTTTCATCTAATCTCATATTTATTATTATGTTTTCGTATACATGTTTAAATCAAATAGAAGGAATCGATCAACATGTGGTATCAGAGCGATATGTTGATTAATCGATTCCTACATATCACATTTATATGAACATTCAAGAATTTTTTGATGAATGTTCTTCGTGTTCTTCAAAAAAAAATTTCATAAAAATCCCCTTATTTTGGGATGTAATCAAGATTTAATTGTTTCGGGTAAAAATTAACAAGTATAATTTTTAGCAAAACCGAATTAGTTTAGTGGGGTATTGTGTTTTACAATCAAGAAAACAGTTTATAAGCAAAATGCAATAAAAATATCCCTGAGGATCCCTAGGGATATTTCAGAATATAAAATGAAATAAACAGCTTACACACAAGATTTATACGAGGAAAAGCCCTTAATCCCTTAGGATTGCCGGCATAAAAACCTCGGTAGGTGACAATCATCACTCTGCCTAGTTTATATTAAAACAATCAAATAAAATTACAATACAAGAGCACAATCAATCGATCAATAAGTGTTGAGAACTCTGAATCTCGTAAATATGATCAAGAAATAAGCAGTAGTAAGCTAAGTGAGATGTGTGTGTTCCTAGATCGATATTGCCTCAATTTATAATCACGAAAACAATACAACGGTAGTCTAAGTTAGTTCCACAATATCCGGTTCAACTTCAAATCGTGTGCCAACTGAATTCTCGTAGCCGTTACTGACTTCTCCATGTAGTCCACGATTATTCCGAATAAATAGGAACAACTATTGCTTTCAACCTGTTGACTCAATTCAAAAGTTAATAGAACATGTTGAATAATAAAATAACAATAATTAAATAATAAATCATTATTATTTATTATTAAGGTTATCAGATCATAGAAATTCATATACGCAAATATTCCTAATTATCCCGAAATATTCCATATCCCGAATTATTCTGAATTATAAGACTGAATTTTTATAGGTATAACAATTATGTTTGCTAAAATCTTGGAAGAATACGAAATTTGAATAAATTAGATGAATCATATCCAAAATTAAACGTTTTCGGCTAAAAATTAGAGAAAACTGATGATTTTCACCGAGAACTGTTCTCTATCGAGAATTGTTTTCCTTAACCAAGAACAAGTTCCTTACCTGAGAACATTTTCCTTAACCGAAAACAATTCCTTACACGAGAACAAATTTTCTTACCGAAAACCAACCCTTAAAAAAAAATTATTTTTATTTTTTATTTTTCCAGCGAACTCCCGAGCTAATTGTGGGCTAAGCTATAATAAATTGTTTTGTTAAAAACCTTAAACAATTATTTTTTACAAAACCTTACCTTATGTTTTCTTAAAATCACTAAAATTATCATGATTTTACAAAGCCTTAATAAAATACAAAATTTGCTTAAACTCAATAACAAGTATTTCACTTCTGCCCAAAGGTGATGTGTTACTTCTTATTATTTGAGTCTTATTAAGCATTGTCACTTACTTGTATATATCCTTAAAATTAGATATTCACATGACAAAATTTTTTGCCTTAAAGCATGTATGTTTCACTTCTGCCCAAAGGTGATGTGTTACATATATGTTTGCAAACTTAACATGTGCATAATGCTTACAATGTCTCACTTCTGCCCAAAGGTGATGTGTTAAATTCCTAATGCACATTTTATTTTCTAACTAAATTGTTCCTAATACTTAGATGAATGGTTATTAAACAAAGTGAAACCCATTTGTTTAAGTAGAACCTAATTTAGTCTATTAATTTGATGTTATAGTAGACTTTTATCACAGCTTCATTACCATAATGGTCCTTATATCTGCCTGCCTTAGATCTAAGTTACCCCATAGATCACTCTAAGTTCTTCTATAGCCTAACTATATTACTCTTTCTCATCTAATCTAATCCACAGCTCCCAATATGGGAATTGAAACCCTTACTGGTGCGAACTACTTTGCTTGGAAAGATTCACTGATGCTGACTCTTGGGATCACGGAGTTCGACTACGCACTAAGAGAGCCTGCACCTCCTGCCCTCACTGATAAGAGCACTGTTGAAGCTAAGCTGCTGTATGAGAAATGGGAGAAGGCTAATCGGATGGCTCTCATGTTTATCAAGAACTCCATTAGCCCAATCATCAGAGGAGCCATTCCTGACTTGGCTAATGCAAAAGCTTACCTTAACTCTGTGGAGGAGCAATTCAAAGGAACCTCCAAGGCACATGCTAGCACCCTGATCATGAAACTGGTGTCTACAAAGTATGATGGAGTCAGTGGCATTCATGAGCACATCATGATGATGAACGACATGGCCCGTAAACTTAAGGGATTAGACATGGAGATAGTGTCAGAAGCTCGAGAAACCAGATGTTGCTTACCTAATGGCTGCTGGTTCGAAGAAAAGGAAGAACAATACTCATAAGGATGCTTCTAAAGTTCCTAAGTCCAATGTAGGTGCTTCTTCCAGCTGTAACAACTCCAATGGCAAGCCTTACTGCAGCTTCTTCCAGTTCATATACTCAATAGAGTTCCTTCCAAATCTCTCCCTAAAACTCCTTATGAACTTTGGACAGGAAGGAAACCGAGTCTTAGATATATGAAAGTATGGGGTTGTCTTGCCGAAGCTAAACTCTATAATCCCTTCTTAAAGAAGCTTGACATGAAAACTGTTACATGTGACTTCATTGGGTATCCCGATCACTCAAAGGGTTATAGATTCTATTGCCCTACCCATGTCACTCGAATTGTAGAAACAAAGCATGCTCATTTCCTTAAGGATTCAAAGGTCAGTGGGAGCAGCGAAAATCCTGACTCTGATTTGCAAGAAGTACAAGACGCGGGGGGAGACACTCGTCGACTAACTTACCTCCGATCACTCCTCTTGTACACCATGCTACCCCGAACTTCACTGCACCTACTCCGACACAATCAAGACTCACTACTGCTCAAAATGTTACCGAGAATGAAGGCATCTCAACTGATCAACATCAAAGCAATACCAACCATGTTGAACCCGCTAATCAACTCAGGAGGTCGTCTAGGCCTAAAGTGCCTACTAACTTTGATGATTATGTAACCTACCTGACTGAAGCTGAAATGGATGCCGGAAAGTTTACCGATCCTACCTCTTATCATGAAGCCATTACTAGTTATCAGTCTTCTGAATGGAAGATGGCTATGACTGATGAGCTTGATTCCATGAAGAAGAACGATGTTTGGGATTTGGTAGAACTACCCAATGGAGTAAAACCCGTAGGATGTAAATGGGTGTTCAAAACAAAACTGGATCCGAATGGGAACATTAAACGCTTCAAAGCAAGATTGGTTGCGAAAGGTTTTACTCAGAAAGAGGGAATTGACTATCAAGAGACCTTCTCTCCTGTCTCTCGTAAAGATTCCTTAAGGATCGTGATGGCCCTCGTAGCTCATTTTGATTTAGAGCTGCATTAGATGGACGTCAAAACTGTTTTCCTAATCGGCGACTTGTATGAAGACGTGTTCATGAAACAACCTGAGGGCTTCATGCCTGAAGGTCAAGAGCTTTTAGTCTGCAAACTAAAGAAATTCATTTACGGGTTGAAGCAAGCCTCACGACAATGGTATCTTAAGTTTGATGAAGTGATGAAGAAGCACGGTTTCCTGAAGAATCAAGTAAATCAATGCACCTACCTCAAAATGAGTGGGAGCAACATTACTATACTTGTCCTTTATGTCGATGACATTCTTTTGGCAAGTAACAGCTTAAACATGTTGCATGAGTCAAAACGCTTACTTTCGCATAATTTCTACATGAAGGATCTCGGAGAGGCCTCTTACGTTATTGGCATCGAAATACACTGAGATAGAGTCAATGGACTTTTTGTCACACCCCGGGGTCTCGGCGGCCCGGGCGCTGCGACCCGAATTGGTTTCATGAATAATACAGTCTCGGTCAGAGTTAATTAATCTTTTTCATACATTTCAGCGGAAGCGTTGTTTCATGAATTCAAAATTTTACGCAGTGAAAATCGTTATTTTTCAAACTTTATAAATAATTCACATGCATAGATGTGAAAACCATATTTCATCGTTTTCAAATGATTCATACGCATAGGTATAAAAATCACTTTTCGTTATTTGTAATGACTTTTCAGGATTACATAAAATTTCATACGCATAGGTATGAACACCATCATTTCATATTATTGCAAACCAGATTTTCACACACGCATAATTATAATTCGTTTTATAATATCTGGTTTATACATGACTTGGAGGCATAGCTCCAATAGCTCCATGGTCTCACCATAAGATCTTATTCAAGGCATGATAGGCCAAGAATCTCTAATCTTGCTTCTCTTATACATTTCATTATTACCTGAAAAGTTTTTGAAAATAAAACGTCAACATAATGTTGGTGAATACAAATAACAGACTTGATATGTAAGCATAACATGTTCGGTCCTTTAACCATAATTAATAGTGGCAATACTACACATTTAGCAGGTTATTTCACTGATCGATACAACTACTGCATACACTGGTTTATAACTGTCACTGGTTAGGAACTACAGCGCAGTGCGTCTTACATTTTGTTCCCTCCAGCCCACAGCTGGTCACTGGTTAGGTTGCTTGCGGAGTACGTCTTACGTTTAACCTTCCAGCCCACCTGTACCAGCCACATATGGGAATTTCACCCATATGCTGGTCACATAGTATCCATTTATGCGTCAAAGTTTAAACATACAATGCTAAAAAAATGCATTTATATTTAAAAACAAGTTAAATGTATTCACCTGAATTTTGGGTTGGCTGGGTGACAGCTTAAAACTTCTCAATATAAATTTGGGCAGCGTTTCTGCTCAATCTATTCTTATAACTATTTGCAAAGATGATTCCTGATGCGTTTATTTTTAGTTCCTAAAACAGATCATAAGTTTAACATAATATTTATATACATAAGATCGGATCTTAACCCTAACCTTATAAGTTAATAACATCTCAAACTTAAATTTATGAGTTAAACTAAGAGATTGAAATATATACATAAGTGCATACCGATCTTTTAATCTTGAGAGAATTTCACAAAAATGCATGAAGAAAATTGAGTTCGTCGTTTCTTCGACCGACTTATTTTGCTTCTTTTAAATCTTCTTCAAAAATATTATAGATGGAGTATATATGGGTGATGTTAACCGTTTATATTTGCTTCTTTCGAGGATCTTGATAACGAATACGTTTGTATCTTCAATTTGAAGTTAACTTGGCAAGCTCACACGTAGAATCATTCACAGCAAATTTATATTTTTGCATTATTATTATTATTATAATTAATTAAACTCAAATTTTGTTCTTCTTTTATAACTTTTAAAATATCACGTTTTATAAAATTCTGAATATACGGTTAGGATCCGCTCATTTTTCTTTACGTTTCGACCTAAGTTTCGTTAAAAACGGACAAGGATCAAATATAATATATTTTCTTATTATTATTATTATTATTATTATATATATATATTAAAAAAACCACTGGCTAATGAACAGGAGATTGTTTGATTTGTGCCTTTTGACCACCGTATGATTTCTATTTCAATTGATAGCCACCACCACAACTCACCACCGGCTACTACCCAAGATCGTCACTCTCACTTGAAAGCGCCTCCTCCGATTAGGGTTTCTCACCGGTTGCTACCCCTCTTGTACGCACCCCTACGTCTCCTCCGATTAGGGTTTCTGGTGCGCTTAACGGTGCTACCCCTCTTCTACGCACCACTGTGTCTCCTCCGATTAGGGTTTCTGAGCGGTTGATACCCCTCTTGTACGCACCCCTACGTCTCCTCCGATTAGGGTTTCTGAAGCGGTTATAACCTCTCTCAAGCGATATATATTTGGGGCTATGATAATTGAATGTTGTCTGAATCTAAATCGGGAAAAGATCCGAGCCTTGCGTGGCTCAGCTGTTGGATGGCAAGTGCTCACTTGCAACCCAGTTGCCGCCATGGTGCTCTATTCCTTTTGCTGAGTCGATTAGTTGGTTCTGAGCCTCTGTTGGTTTACATTTGCTACCCCTCTTGTACGCACTGCTGCATCTCCTCTGATTACGGTTTCTGGAGCGGTTGCTACCCCTCTTGTACGCACCGATGCGTCTCCTCCGAATAGGCATAAAACTTGGTTTGATTCTCAAACTCCATAGCAGTGTTTCATTTTGATTCTTCATTTTAAGGTAATATAATGTTGTTTAGGGTTTACTTTTTGTTCGATGTTTTATAATTTCAAGAATATTTGTTTTTTTTAATCAGATATTCAGATGTCGTGATAAATTGAAATTTCGGGGATTGTTAAATTTTTTTGTTTCTTCATGAACTGATCTTATTTTGCTGCTAAATTGAGTTTGATTTGATAATATTGTGGATGATAGGTGATGAAGCATATTTGTTTTTAGCATGAGGCATTTGTGTTGTTTAGCTTGAATCATGATTCTAAGTTCATCATCAACTACTTTTGTCAAGATCACCCAAGCTGAGTGTTTGGATTTGTGTTTAGAAACTGGTTATATGTTATTGTATTAAGTATATAGGTGATGAAGCATATTTGTTTTTAGCATGAGGCATTTGTGTTGTTTAGCTTGAATCATGATTCTAAGTTCATCATCAACTACTTTTGTCAAGATCACCCAAGCTGAGTGTTTGGATTTATGTTTAGAAACTGGTTATATGTTATTGTATTAAGTATTATAAATTATGAATTTGAATGATTTCAAACAAATGTGTGATTTCCAAAAACAAAAAATTTTGTCTGATTTTCTGTTTTTCTGAGAAATTCATATGAAGTTCGTGATGGGTGTGATTTGATTGCTTCTGGTGCACCTCCAGTTGCCTATGGAACATCTCATGTGGTTTTGGTTCATGGAGAAACATGTGAAAGCTACTTCAATTTTCATCTATGTTCTTCATATAGGGATAAATATGTATTTTTTTTATTTTTTGTTCAAAGATCGGATTACATTTCTTATGTATTTTGATTATTGTGAGCCTCAAAGAAGATTGTTGCAAGACGAAGAAGTGTAAAAACCATTAAACACACTTTATCCCGTAGTTAATGTTTGTCTTTTTTTTAGTTATGTTTCTAACTTTTGCAAAAGGCGGAGTGAAAAAGACAAAAAGAAGAGATTTGAAAAGAAAAGGAAGCAATAAAAGTCAAAGCTGCCATTGAGAAAGCAGCAGCAAGAAAAATTGCTAAAGAATCTATGAAATTAATTGAGGATGAACGTCTACAGTTACTGGAATTA
The DNA here is from genome assembly GCA_009363875.1 of Mikania micrantha. Classification (NCBI taxonomy): domain Eukaryota; kingdom Viridiplantae; phylum Streptophyta; class Magnoliopsida; order Asterales; family Asteraceae; genus Mikania; species Mikania micrantha. The sequence goes on along the minus strand of CM018694.1, from coordinate 76,024,625 downwards.
GCTGCTTCTTATAAAGGGTTGAGTTCAATAGTTTCACTTGATTATGAAACTTTGCAGAATCTTGATTTGTTTCAAGGTAAATGCCACTTTTTTCTTTATAAATTGTTATAATTTATTGTTAGCATTTATTTTGTAACAAGATTTATGAATTTTGTTTACAAGATTTATCGATTAATTTTGTCATTATTGGCTAATAATGATAATGTTTTGTGTAAACAACTTATATGATTTAACATCATTCCCAGATCTTTTATGTGTGTTCCCACCAAAATCTGTGCAAGTGAGATTAAAATGTCCGTTTTCCGTTCATCCATGGATTTACTCTGTAGAAAATGTTGGAAACCTTCTCATGGTAGGTATTTAAGTATTTTTGCATGTTTCTTTGTTCATTATGATTTTTTTTATTAATTTTAAAGCAAAGTAAAAGACTTATCCAAATAGTCTCTTGATTGATTTTTAAATGACATTAACAGGTTTGGAGTTTGCATGACATTTGCTGATATTCTCGGCCTTTGGCCTTTTTACTCTTGATGACTTTATTCTTGGGAGAGGTTCACATTGCTCTCCTGAAACTGATTGTAAGAGATATTGAAGATGTTGCAAGGACACCCTCTGGTGGGCCCGGGGCTAATCAATACACGGTTGCTAATCCTGAAGGTGGTCATCCTCAGATTGTTGAAAGGGTATCTGTAATTTATATATAAAATCTAGATATATTTTTTTGTAAATGACTTCAATAAGGTTGCAATATATATTGATGAATGTTTTTTTTCTTTTCATTTTAACTAGGCATATATGTGGGGCTTTGACATACGCAACTGGCTTAAACATTTAAATCCATTAACATCTCCTTAAATACTTCGACAATTTGCTATATCTGCTGGTTTTGGACCTCGGTTGAAAAAAGATAAAGCTAAAAACTCGTACTTGCGTGACGATAAGGTGCAAATCATATATATTTTTATATTCATTTGGTGTTTGTTGTCTAATTTTATTGTTGTTTCAACCCATTTACTTAAAAGTGGATGAATCTAATTTTTCATACTAGCTGCAATATTACTATTTACTTAATGGTAAAAAAAATAAAATTACCTATTTACTGATTAGTAATCAAATATGCCCATAGGTGGCCTACATCATTAATGAAAGAGGTCGAATACATGGGTGGATTGAGGTTAGGGGTGTGCATGGGTCGGTTTTTGGCTCAATCCTAACCCAAAACTGAAATTTCATTTTTGTGTTTCTAAAACCCGTTAAGGAGTTGTTTTGGTTTTTTAGGTTTTTTACTTAGGCCTTAAATTTTTGGGCCTACAAATAAATAAACAAAAAAATTGTGTTATGGCAGGTTACTTATTGAATTTTGTTGAATATCTTAAACAGAGCGTGTTGCAGTTCAGGCCTTAATGACTTTCAGGTATCATGTTAGACACTTTCCAGCTTCTGCAAACTAATGTGGTAAGTTTGAAACTGGTGGGCCGAGATTGTTCGCCTCACCAACTCTTTTTATCTCCTCTTTGCAAATAAAAGTGGTGCATAATTGAGTTTTTGGTTCTCAAACCTATTTTGTTTAACTGAAGTGGTATTCTTAAGGTTTGAAGGAAATCTACTGCAGCTTATAATTATACTTTGATTAGCAGATGGTTTTTTAGCTTTGGTTTTGTTGTTAAGAGTTGAGCTAAACATTGTGTGTTGTTTCAATAGTCAGGTATGTGAAATATCTTAATAAAAAATGTCTTTAAGTTTAATCCGTATCACCAAAACCGTTTTATACACAAACATTATGTTTTACAACTTGCAAATTACACGTTCTTTGTTTGCAGAATATCAGGTTGCAAGTTCGATGAAATACTGCATGTTTTTTGTAACCAGGTATCTGAGATCATTTTAACACAAAATATTATTAGGTTTAAACTCTAGCACCTAAAAATGTTCGGTTTTTGTCAGCTTATTTGCCTATGGTTCATCATGACAGCTATGAGAGTAGAGGAATTAACTCAAACTCATGTTCTATCCACCCCTTTGATGCTGCTATGGACATTAACAAGTAAGATAGGTTTTAATTTTGCAACTTTTTTACACATTTACAATGGTCTGCCACCATTTACACATAAAGGTTTCACCCTCTACTCTAGCTAAAGTAGGTTTATCTAATATGTTTGCTTTCATTTTGCAACTTTTTGAAGATTTTAATTTTGTTTTCCGTGGTCTAATGCGCCGCAGCGCGCGCAGAGTTAAACCCTAGTTTTTATTAAAACGACGTTTGACTAAAGACTATTTCAAATAATTATTTCATCCGAGTTATTCGCTTAAACAAACGTATCAAATCTTAAACGGTCATTTCTAATATTAATTTCTCGAATAATCATATATTATAAATTAACTATGACTATTTAAAATTATTAGACGAGACCTTATAATTCAAGTGATCGTTCTATTATTGTATTTTTAAATAATAACATTTTAATTATTAAAGAAAGTATTTAATATATATTCTTAAAATGGGATGTTACATCCTCCCCACCTTTGTTTTAATCTCGTCCTCGAGATTATTGAATTAGGGATTTTTTTTCTGACTCTAATTTTCATGTCCACATTTAGAGTTCAATTTAATCTTAACTTGCACCAACTTTTTACGCTTGAGTTTCTTTTGTCGTTAGTCTTTGATTTCAATCGATTGTTCGATGAATTTTTTATTTTTTGTTTACCTCAATATCTTGAAGGCATTAACAATGGCTCATTTGCCAATTATTTTCGAAGGATAGAAACGTGAAATACATTGTGTGAAGATACAATTTCATTAACGTATACTTGTGCTAATTTATCTATATAATATATTTCTTTAATTTTTAGAAAATAAGCAGACTTGATCAGTCTATCAATGATAACCCTAATGATATCATTCCCCTGACTGGTTCGAGGAAGTTTAGTTATAAAGTCCATGGTTATCATTTCCTATTTCCAGATTGGTATATAAAGTTGTTGCAACATACCAGAAGGTTTATGATGTTCAGATTTTACTTGAGAACAAGTATATTATTTTGTAACTTATGCAGCTATATATTTCTTCATGTTGATCCATCAATAGTTTTCCCTTAAATTCTTGTACATATTATCGGCTCTCGGGTGAACCATATATTTAAATTTATCTAATTCTTCCAATATTCTTTCTTTTAATCCGTCAATGACTGGCACCCATATTCTTGTGTTTTTTCAGAATAATTTCATCGACTCTTTTGACTAGTTGTTAAAGCATGCCCTTCATTCCTTATTTTTCTTTGTTTTCTTCTTCTTAGCTTGCTTTTGTGCTTCTTTAATCTGATTAATCAAATCAAATTGGAAGTTCATGCCTTAAAGCACGTACTCTTTTTGGTTTCTTTGCTTCCTTTCGGCTTAAGACATTTGCTACAATATTCGTTTTTTCTCTCATGATAGAGAATTTACATTCATAGTTATCTAGTGTCTCCATATTCACCTTTGTTGTAGCATGTTTAATTCTTTTAGGATTTATATTCAAAGTTTGTTTCGTTTGTGTCCATTGTCCCGTACAACAGGATTCACATGTACTGCAAATTATCGTTCCGTGTGCACCCGCAACGGTAATTTACCTTACATGATTACCCTACTTCATGAACGTGGCACACAAATGAGTTAATTTAGAACTTCATAGAATGAGAGCTTTGTCTTATCAAAGTTATTGTGGTTTACATGATGTTTGGTTTAATTAACTTCAATCAAGTAGATTCAAGAAGTTCGTTTTAAAAAAAAAAAAAACGTAAACTTTAACTCGTGCATTTGCAAGGAAATTATTTAGTTTTCATATTGATATAACGTTTGAAGTGGCATGCTTTAGCCTACAGGTTTATTACAAGTCAAACACTTTCTCCTGATAAAAGATATACTTTAAGCTCTTATGATCAGTATAAACTAAGAAATGAACTCCGTACAAATAGCGTCTCCATAACTTTAATGCAAAGATTATGGTGCCTAACTACAGATCACGAATCATATAATTCTTTTCGTGAGTCTTTAGTTGACGTGATGCATAGGCAATCACTTTGTTTCGTTGCATCAATACGCATCATAATTATGTATGAGAAGCATCACAATAGACAACAATGTCTTCAACATATTTATGTTTGACTAGGATCGAAACGTGGGTCAACTTATGTTTATGAATTTTGAAAGATTCATATTGCTTAGAAACCCATTCAAATTTTTCTGATTTTCTAGTCAATAAGGTGATATAAAAGACTATTCAGAGGAAATTTTAACTAAATCGATGATAATAACTGACCAAGCCTAAGAAACTTCGTACTTTCATAAATGACTTGGGGTTCTCCCATTTGGGTATAGCCTCTATCTTAGCTGAATCAACTTGAATACCTTGATCATTAATAACATGCCCCAGAAATTGTATCTCTATGAGACAGAAGTCACATTTAGAGATTTTCGCATACAATTTCTTATGTCGTCATAATTCAAGTAGGGTTTTAAGATGTTTAGCATTATCCTCTGGTGTTTTTGAATAAATAAGAATATCATCAATGAATAAAATGATGAATTTATCCAGTTAAGGTTTGCATATCCTGTTCATCATTTCAATACAGGCAACTGGAGCATTAGTAAGTCTAAAAGACATAACATTGAACTCATAATGCCTATACCTTGTACGAAATCAGTTTTAGGAATTTCTTCTTCCTTGACTTTCAGTTGATGATATGTCGATCGAAGATAAATTTTATAAAAATGACAAGCTCCTTGAAGTTGATCGAATAAATCGTCAATTTGTGGAGTGGACGCTTGTTCTTAATAGTCACCTTATTTAGCTCCCTATAGTTAATGTACATCCGCATTGGCCTATTTTTCTCCTTAACGAATAATATTGGAGCTCCTCAAGGTGATGAGCTAGGTCGAATAAAACCTTTAAGCCAATTGCTCGTCTAAATGTTTCTTGAGATCTTTTATCTCAGTCAGTGCCAACCTATGAAAAGATTTAGCAATTGGAGTCGTACTTGGTACCAGATTGATATTAAATTCTACTACTTGTTCTGGTGGTAAACCATGTAAATCATCTAGAAACACATCGGGATAATTAGCCATAGTTGTTACATCTTACAGTTTCTTCTTTTCTTGATCATTAAAGTGACTGAGATTCCAACGTTTGTTTAGGTGATAAGCTAAACAACGTTTGTTCGGAAACTTAGTAGCTTTGATCATAGAAATGATTCCAACGTGATGTGTTGACTTCTCACCCTTAATGATCCATTTTCCTCGCATCGGAACACATATTTCAATGGATTTTGTATCGCATAAGATACATGCCTGGTATGTAGCTAACCAATCCATTCTGATTTCCGTATCGAAACTTGCTAGTACCATAGAAAATAGTTTCACTGGAATATCGTGTTTAAAGAGAATGATCTTCTAGTTTACTTGAACCTCAATTATCTTAACTAGGTCACCATTTGCGGTTTCTACCATATAGGTTTATCTAATTTCACTAGTAGTTCATTTGGAAGCTTACATAATTCATAATCAATAAAGATTTGATTTGCTCCTAAATCAAACAAAACCTTAGCATAAACATTATTGATAAGAAACGTACAAGTAATCACATCTGTCATGTCTGTAGCTTCCTTAGCATTAAGAACCAAACGATCGAGTCGTCTTCTTCTCATTTGAATCCGTTTTTTTCTCCTGAACCACCAATCCCGTTAATTCCACTTGCTTTATTCAATTTAGGATCCTACCAACTCAATGGCTGAGTCAATGGTCCGAGGCATAACAACCTTTACCATGTCACTAGTTTCACATACTAATTCCCAGATATAACGATTGATAAGTTTTGTTTATGGTGTCACAAGATGTGACCTCAATCGACCATATTTAAAATATCTAGAAGTGTATTCTTGATGCCTAGCACCGACCATGCGATGGCTCAGGAATTTCAACTCAATCTCTTGTTTTTCATTTATTAGGCAAAACTTTCGAGTCACCTAGTGTCAAAAACTTTCCCAAGTCATAACATACGCGTTGATTCTTCCTTTGTTTTGAATAATGGAACTTCACCATTCTAAAGATTCGTTTTTAAATTAATTCAAAGCGTACAAAACTACTTTTCGGCACATTTGCTGATAGCAAGTACCGTTTCAACACTTTCGAGTCATCTTAATGCTATAACAGCTTCTTCCGTTCTTGAAAACTCAGGTATTTGCACGATTGGAATGTTTTATATGAACATCCCTCAATTTTGAATCGTTTCGAACTACAAGCTTCTGAATGTTCATTGTTCAATTCAGATGCATCGTTTTATTTTGTTATCATTTTCTTAGAATTCGAAATTTCATTTGTTTTTAACGTTACGATTATCGACGGAAAAATGTCTTTTATTCCTTCTACAATCATTCATTGTGTCTCAGCTTTGTGAGTCATAGTTTCATCAATATACTACATTCTCTTTCGCCCACGTGTATTTGCAAAAGGTTCGCTATTGTTTAAATTCTAGACATTGTCTACGAAATATGATACTTGACAAGGTCTAAAAAATAATTCATCATAATTTGGCTCATAGGTTATCATCAGGATTCAACATGTTGTTTCAGTTATTCTAAGTAACTCAAGAATACTATTCTACCTATTCCTTTGATAGGCACTTATCTCAATTTGGTTAAAGCTTAGATACAATCAATAATACCTATTTCGCTAAAACAGGAGCTCTGATACCAACCTGTCACACCCCGGGCTCTCGACGGCCCGGGCGCTGCGACCCGAATTGGTTTCATGAATAATACAGTCTCGGTCAGAGTTAATTAATCTTTTTCATACATTTCAGCGGAAGCGTTGTTTAATGAATTCAAAATTTTACGCAGTGAAAATCGTTATTTTTCAAACTTTATAAATAATTCACATGCATAGATGTGAAAACCATATTTCATCGTTTTCAAATGATTCATACGCATAGGTATAAAAATCACTTTTCGTTATTTGTAATGACTTTTCAGGATTACATAAAATTTCATACGCATAGGTATGAACACCATCATTTCATATTATTGCAAACCAGATTTTCACACACGCATAATTATAATTCGTTTTATAATATCCGATTTATACATGACTTGGAGGCATAGCTCCAATAGCTCCATGGTCTCACCATAAGATCTTATTCAAGGCATGATAGGCCAAGAATCTCTAATCTTGCTTCTCTTATACATTTCATTATTACCTGAAAAGTTTTTGAAAATAAAACGTCAACATAATGTTGGTGAATACAAATAACAGACTTGATATGTAAGCATAACATGTTCGGTCCTTTAACCATAATTAATAGTGGCAATACTACACATTTAGCAGGTTATTTCACTGATCGATACAACTACTGCATACACTGGTTTATAACTGTCACTGGTTAGGAACTACAGCGCAGTGCGTCTTACATTTTGTTCCCTCCAGCCCACAGCTGGTCACTGGTTAGGTTGCCTGCGGAGTACGTCTTACGTTTAACCTTCCAGCCCACCTGTACCAGCCACATATGGAAATTTCACCCATATGCTGATACGATTTGCAAATCATACGTATACTAATAACCTAAATGCTGGTCACATAGTATCCATTTATGCGTCAAAGTTTAAACATACAATGCTAAAAAAAATTCATTTATATTTAAAAACAAGTTAAATGTATTCACCTTAATTTTGGGTTGGCTGGGTGACAGCTTAAAACTTCTCAATATAAATTTGGGCAACGTTTCTGCTCAATCTATTCTTATAACTATTTGCAAGGATGATTCCTGATGCGTTTATTTTTAGTTCCTAAAACAGATCATAAGTTTAACATAATATTTATATACATAAGATCGGATCTTAACCCTAACCTTATAAGTTAATAACATCTCAAACTTAAATTTATGAGTTAAACTGAGAGATTGAAATATATACATAAGTGCATATCGATCTTTTAATCTTGTGAGAATTTCACAAAAATTCATGAAGAAAATTGAGTTCGTCGTTTCTTCGACCGACTTATTCTGCTTCCTTTAAATCTTCTTCAAAAATATTATAGATGGAGTATATATGCGTGATGTTAACCGTTTATACTTGCTTCTTTCGAGGATCTTGATAACGAATACGTTTGTATCTTCAATTTGAAGTTAACTTGGCAAGCTCACACGTAGAATCATTCACAGCAAATTTATATTTTTGCATTATTATTATTATTATTATTATAATTAATTAAACTCAAATTTTGTTCTTCTTTTATAACTTTTAAAATATCACGTTTTATAAAATTCTGAATATACGGTTAGGATCCGCTCATTTTTGTTTACGTTTCGACCTAAGTTTCGTTAAAAACGTACAAGGATCAAATATAATATATTTTCTTATTATTATTATTATTATTATTATTATTATTATTATTAAAACGACGTTTGACTAAATTTAGCGATCGTTTAAACAGGACTATTTCAAATAATTATTTCATCCGAGTTATTCGCTTAAACAAATGTTTCAAATCTTAAACGGTCATTTCTAATATTAATTTCTCGAATAATCATATAATATAAGTTAACTATAACTATTTAAAATTATTAGACGATACCTTATAATTCAAGTGATCGTTCTATTATTGTATTTTTAAATAATAACATTTTAATTATTAACGAAAGTATTTAATATATATTCTTAAAATGGGATGTTACACTTTTGGGTTTATCTCAGAAGGCTTACATTGAACGGGTCATCACACGCTACAACATGCAACACTGCTCTCCCTCTGTAGCTCCAGTAGTTAAATGAGATGAATTCGGTTCCTTTCTGTGTCCGAAGACTAAGGCTGAAAAGGCGCAAATGAGAATGATACCTTATGCATCAGTAGTCGGGAGCCTTATGTATGCTCAAGTCTGTACTCGTCCTGATATCGCTTACATTGCTGGAATGCTTGGCCGTTATCAAACTAATCCTGGCCTTGATCACTGGAAAGCATCTAATAAAGTGCTTCGATATCTTCAAGGGACAAAAGACTTTAAGCTGACTTATAGAAGAAGTGATAATTTAGAAGTGGTCGGTTACTCAGATTCTGACTTTGCAAAATGCAAAGATGACAAGAAATCCACTTTGAGGTACATCTTTATATTAGCAGGCGGACCGATCTCATGGAAGAGTCATAAGCAGCAGCTGACAACAACCTCAACTATGATGGCTGAATATGTTGCAGTGTACAATGCAACCTGTCATGGAATGTTGTTGAGAAACCTTATCGCTGGACTCAAAGTCGTTAGCTCTATCTCTAGACCATTGAAGCTTTACTGTGATAACTCAGCAGCCGTTAACTTCTTGAACAGTAACAGTTCGACCGGTGCTGATTTATATCTTGATACAAAGTATTTGTTCGTTCGCGAGCGAGTTGAGGAAAATAATCTTTGTATTGAGTATATAAGTACTAAAGTTATGCTTGCGGATCCGATGACTAAAGGTCTCCCTCCTAAGATATTCGAAGAACATGTTTTGAAGATGGGCTTATGTAAAGACCTTATTGCATAATGTACTTGCTTATGATTAATGAAATTTCCTCACTTATTTGATTTGTTTGTCTCTAAATATATGTTTATGCATGCCTAGTGACATAACTAATAACACAAATCATTCGTTAAAGGGCTTACTTGTTAATTTATCCTAACTTAAGTTTTAAATTTGTATTATAGTATGATTAATGGGGGTCTTGAATTGAATAACTGATTCAATGACTGTATTTCTCTGCTATTATTACAATTTAGAACTAAAATGAGTATTATCAATCTGCAGACTTATTTAATGCTTATAATAAATAATCACTTGGCCAAGTAGGAGAATGTTGGAAATAAATAAATAAATAATATATGACCCTCATTATTATTTATCTAATTAATCAATTAATTAAATACCCACCAAGATAGACGTAGTTACCCTTACTATCCTAATTAGGGTTTCCCTTTGGTTGTATATAAGGAGATAAAAGCTCTCATTATTGACTAATGTTAACATCACAACCGAATCCCTAACTCTTGGATTCGAGAACCTCTCTAGCCTCTCCATCTCATTCAATCCTAATCGTACACCTTAAACGGGAACCCGATCGATCCAATGCTGTCAAGAACGATGTCTGGAATCAACAACCCATTCACTGGATTCACAGATTTCATCTAATCTCATATTTATTATTATGTTTTCGTATACATGTTTAAATCAAATAAAAGGAATCGATCAACAACTAAACTATCATAATTTTCAAAGATAAGCAAAATAGGTTTAGGTTTTGGTTGCTATAGTATACGGATTATGTAGGACTTAATAAAGCAGATGCCAAGTCGAAAATCATCACGCTTATCTAGTTGATTTTTGTTTTGTTTTGTTTTGCATTTAACCGATACAGGAATAACCACCCGCTTGAAGCTGTGTTTGGCACTAAAAGAGTTCCTACAGACCCAACTAACTATGTGCACCAACCGACTTCGTACTAGTATAACTCTGACGAGCTTTTCATTGACGGTACATCATCAAAACGTCACATTATACTTATTGAACCTGATCATGGTAATAAATCGTGTGTGAAAGGGTATGTTGCATCGTTTTGTGCCCCCTGCATCTTCCTTATTAGTAATATTCATGAAAAAAATCCTACTTATATACTAATACTAGGTTAGTACCCCGTGTATTACACAGGTTGAGTAAAAAAATATAATAAATAGTCATTACCAAAAATTTACATAATATAAAACGATTTTTTAATATAAAATATGATTAAAAATTGATATAATCTAATAATTTAATTAATAAAATAATAATATTATTTATTTAAATACTAATTTCTTCAAAGTTTTGTTTGTTTAAACATTTTATTTTTAAAAAATTGTTTTATAAATTCTATATTTTATAATAAATTGGTTCTTGTAAAAAGTGTTTTTTAATATTAATATATTTTTAATGTATTAAAATATCTTTTTAATTTAAAAATATATATAAAATATATTTAATAGTTAATATTATTATTTTATATTAGATGCATTTAATATGAGAGAGAAGCGATAAATTAAAGATGAAGTACTCTAGAAACAGAACATGTGTTCCTAGAAACATTTATTTATTAGTATAGGTAGATGAGGTTCTCCATCCAACTGTGTGAAAAAAACTAAACTTTGCCAACTTATTCCTTTTATTTTTCATAATTGAATCAAAAAATTTTAGACTGTTTGATAAAAAAAATTCAATAATCACCCAACTCTTTTAAGATATATTATGATTGTGGCATCAAGGTGGAAACTTGCTACTTACATACATTTAAGTAATCTCTACTAAACATGTTATGATCATTTTAATCTTATTATTATTAATTTATTACTATTACTATTAACATCAATGTTTTTGGTTTTTCAGATTTGAATTGTAACCACATCAAAACATTAAAAGCACTTGCTACATTCCACTAATATTAGAAAATAGTTTCAACAACTATTTTCATAAAAATGCAAATAAATATCATCAAATTAAACACACCTATTTGTTTTTAAACATGCTACAACTTTATCTTGGATATCCAGGAGCATATATAGGCTTTAAATAAAATTTTTATTTTGCAAAGTAAAACATCAAAATAGATGTTCTTAGAATTATTTATTTAATTATATATGAAAAAATATGTATATTCTTGGTTAAATTTTCACGCCACAATATACTTAAACTCCTTCCCCAAGATACCCAAAGTCCAAAAACATGAGAAACCAGAAACTTGCACACATTTGCCTGCTCACATGGAACTTCAATCTCGTACGTTGATCATTTCAAAAAATTGACCTCATATTGTGTTGACAATAATCCAATGGCTAACACCTCGCTTGTTCATCCAATAAAATACGCAATACAACACCAGATTCCAGAACAGATGCGTGTGACATTGGAGAGGCACCAAGCAGCTTCAAATTATATTTACCAAAACAAAATAAAAGTTGTAACATAATAGTCCTTTACTATGCTAATATGACTTATTTGACCTGTATATTTTTATTTAACATCTAAATAAAAATATAATGTACATATGTGTAGGCCCTCAAGGGGCCAAACTAAAATTACATTAATTTTAACGTTATTTTACTTGTTTTGTGAAAATAACGTTTAAAAATGTTGAGATGATCAACTTCAAATGATAACTTTGAGCCGGAGACTCCTTCGGAGCAGCCTCTCTATCCCAACTGGGATAGGGGTAAGATTTGTGTCCATCTTCCCCCAGACCCTGCTGAAAAATGAGAATATAATGTGTATGTTTGTTTGTTATTTTTATTTAACATCTTTTACCCCCCTTTACAAGACTATATATTACAAAATAAAATAACCGTCTTCTTTTGAATTTTAATTATCATTAAAATTTATAGACATGATAACATGAAGCCATTCTTGATCATAGCTGGATGAGGATAACATGAAGTTGACTGTAAGAAGTTAACAATTTCAATGAAGTTTTCTCTTTTTGTTGGTGATCAAATCTTTAAATTGGTAATCTTAAAAGGTAAAAAGAGTAATATCATAGAAGTTGAAGGGCTAAAAATAACAATGTTTACAGACACCAATATATTATATACTGTCCATACTCTTTGTTAATCCATCAATTTCTTAAATTTACTCTGCTGATCCTTTAAATATACATTTAAAGACAGACGAAAAGATAATTTGAATTCTCGTTGGAAGTGATACAGTTTGCATTCAAAATCCCTTCAATGGCTACACCTGATCGAGAATCAATCGATACGTTTATGAGTATCACTGGTTCGTCTGAAATTGTTGCTCTCCGGAAACTCACAGTAATTATGCCAATGTTTTTATCGTAATCAAATCACGAATCATGATTAACACTGTCTTTTGTTGATTGTTAACATGTTATTGTTGATCAATTTTAGTGTTTATGATCGATGATGATTTGTGCTCTTGTTGTCTGCTTTCGGAATCTAATTCGTAATGTGTCGTAGGGTTTTTAAGCTATTTTCTCTGCGTTTTGAATTCTTAGTTTAATGTTTGGATGTAGATGCTGGATTGGTGTAAAATATATGAATCATCAGCATTGGTTCTTCTTCAGGAACCGTCTAATGAAAATGCCAAATAATACTACGATTTTCTGGATGCAGAAATTTTGGATAAATTAAAGACCAATCACCATTGTGTTCGACGCTTTTTGATATGATTGGACAAGTAAAATGCTGAACATTGAATATGGTTTATCAGACAGTTCAATGTCAATGTTCAATGTAGGCAAGTAGCAATGTTTTTCAAAAGTTTGGTTATCCTATTGTTAAAAACTGAAAATAAATTATTTGACATGTGAAGTCGAGGTGCAAATTTTGTCCTAAAATGGAGAGAAAATCTTTAGATGTTTGATTGCACATCGTTGAAGTCCAAAAGATTCTATGTGTGTTTCTCTGATGAATACTTCTCTTGCCATTTGCTAGCTAAAGTTATTGTTAGTGTTATTTCGGATGTTGTTTCGTGTATTTGTCAATTCTTGAATGTTTTAGAATTTAATGCCTTCCTTTTAATGTTTTCATATGTTGGAAATGCCATATTTTATACTTTGGAGACATTAGGATGTTATTCGTCTGTGTGGGCTTATTATCTGAAGGTTGATAATTAAAGAAGGAGATACCCAAGTCTCATAAAGAGAGAGAAAAAAAGAGTCATTTTTTGCTTAAGAGAATATGCTATTTTGTTATTTAGATTAGCATGTTTAATTATTGTTTTAGATAAGCATTAGCATTAGATTAGAGAGTTTTCATTGTAGTTTCGAACAAAAAGTTTTCGTATATCTATTTCTGAAAATATGGCAGTCGTTGGGCATGCCTAGGTTGCTAGCAGTATTCTTCAGTTTCATCAATCAAATGTGGGTCAATCAATTGTTTTGTTGTTGTTTTTTTTAGTTCTTGACAAAAATCATGTTTTTTTAGTTTTGTTTTTTTTTTTTTTAGAAACTAGACTTTGCTCAATATTTCACATCATATAAAAGCTTGATCCCTTGAATTGTCTGTTTTATCTTTGATTTTTTTGCGATTTAAACAGTGTAGTGAGTTGTGTATGATGGTGAAACAAAATTTTCAAATTACTTTTACCATAGCATTCAGTTCTCAAAAATTCAAGATGCAGGGAACTAAAAAAGATGAAAAATGGTTTTATTGGTTGTGAAATCTTGTCTTGTTAAAGTCAAAAGTTCAACATGTTTTTGTCTCTCTATAAATCAGTTTTGTAAAGTGATAACATTCTATTACTAACTATTATATGATACATCAATTAAGCTTTTTTGCATGTTTATTTCTGTTTTCAGTTGATATCCTTTTACTGCTTGTGGCTAACCATATTTTTCTGTATGAATATCAGGAGCATGGTGGTGGTCTCAATGAAGCTGTTAATTCTTATTTTACTGAGGGAGATACAAACATGTTAGTTTTCCTTGATATGCAAATTATGTTAGATTTCAGAAGTGGATAGAATAAGACAAAAAAACCTATTTTTTTATTTATTTTTGACTCATTGATTCCATTTTCTCAGCAGAAATGAAACAAATGTTGCTGCTTCACATGAGGATTTCATGAACATAGATGAGACCCGTAGAGGATTTCATGAATCTGATCACCCTGAAACTGCTTCCAGAATTGATGTGACCCGTGGTACCGATGATCATATGTCGGTTGGTATTTCACATGACACACTTTTGAGTCCTAGTGCTCTTGGAATCAGTACTTTACGTGACTGTGGCACAGAGGAGGAAATGACCCATGCTGCAATTGAGGTTTCCAAACGCAAGGCTGAAACCATTCGACAAGATGATTTGGTAAATTGTGGTTGTCAAAATGGGTTGGGTTGGGTTGCCCTGAAACACTTTTTTGTCTAGAAATTTTAGCTTTTGTAATAAATAATAACTAATGTGTCAAATATGATTCAATGAACTATATTATTTAAATAGTGATTTAATTTTGTGAATAGAATGATTAAGCAGTATGACTTATATTTAAGCTTTGGCTGACTTTCGACCTGTTTGACCAATTTAATCTCCCTTAGTCCCTTTTCTAACCATTGAACTTATTATTGATAACACAAACCAAATTGACTCCTTCACAAGTAATTCAATCCAAATTGCTGCCTCTGGTTAAATCCTAAACCTCATTTTATTTTCTCATTTGTTGATAATTTATCAGTCAGCCGTACAAGAGAACGCCTTTGGTGAAGTAGAATATGAAGCAGGATCATCAGAAACACGAGCTTCTACGTTTGAGGTTGAAGAAGTCGGGACATTGGCATCATCAAATGGAAGGTAAGGAACTATTTGCTCTTTTGTTTTTATTTATAATTTTGTTATTATCATTAAACCATTAACAAATGTGACAACAAACAACAGGTTGGGTGTTGAGAGTTCATCTATCCAGGATGAAACAGAAGATGCATACGAGCAACCTTTAGTTAGGCGTAGGAGTAGACGCGTGAACTTGAGCTCACCATCAGGCCCCACACAACATCAGAATGTGAATAATACTGATGAAGTACTTTTTTTTTTCTTTCTAATTTCTTACTACAAGGTAGTGTTTGGTGTACGAGAATGGAATGGAATAATTTCATAGAATAATAAAAAAAACTTTTTTCTTAACCAGTCCTATTATAAAGATATTCATTACTTGGGTGAAGGAATGGAATTAAAAAAAAAACATTTTTTTATTGTTTTTTTGTCATATATATATATTTTTTATTAATTTTCAAATTATGCACTAGGCAGAAGCAAAATTTATATCTAGATGTACAATTGACAAGAAAAATTGATTTCAAACTTATAGAGAATATGTATAGTTCTTTCTCTAAACATGTCATGTGTAATGATAATTTGGCTTAAAAAGCATCAAACAACATACTTCAATGACCGTTTCCATTTCCCATTCTAACCGAACATGCTGATTCCATTCCATTTCGAATGTCAATTTAATATTTCATCTGTTGATTGTTTATGGGAAGTGGGGAGGCATTTCATCTGAAGAACATGATGAGGCGGTCATGCTTGAGGCTGCAATATTTGGTGGAGTTCCTGAAGGGGCTGGATATCGCGTACCATATCCCCGAAATCGTTATTCACGAAATCGTTCGGGTAGAACTAATAGGCCTTACGCTAGGTCAACCCCTCGTCCTCCATCTCCCACTCTTACGGCCCAAAGATTGATAAGGGAGCAACAGGTAAATCCTAAGGTTACTATTTTCACCACTTTTTTCCAAAACAAAAGCATAAGATTTAACCTTTTTTTTTCTTTTTTCTTTGCAGAATGATGAATATCTTGCATCATTACAAGCTGACAGAGAAAAAGAGTTGCTAGAGCAAGCAGCCAGAGAAGCTGCTATGAAAGAAGAACAGAGAAAGTTGGAACAAGAACAGGTAGTGTTATATATAATTTTATATATTTAACCTGTTAAAACCCTTATATTAACCATGTGTCTTGCCACTATTTTAAAATTTCAATATAATTTTCAAGATTTTTTCGGTTTCTTTTTGTAGGAAATTGAGAGGCAGTTAGCAGCCAAAGAAACTTCACTTCCTCAGGAACCTGCATCTGATGATGCCAATGCAGTCACCCTTCTCGTGCGGATGCCAGATGGAAGTCGTCATGGTCGCAGATTTATGAAAACTGATAAATTACAGGTATGGTTTATGCAGAACTGATGACATGATTATTGTGCTCAAAATTTTATTCATTAAATTAATTGTTTTCTCTTTATTTTGGTAGTATCTGTTTAACTTCATTGATGTTGGTAGAGTGGTCAAACCCAGCACATACAGATTGGTAATCAATCACTCCTTCAAATCTTCATTTATGCAACTTTTAAAAATACTCACCATCTTAAGATAACGGTATTGGAGAAGTGCATGTAAGCACTTATACCATTTGTTTTAATTATGATGCATAAGGCAGTTATGTAATCGTTCTGACACAGGTGAGACCATACCCTCGACGTGCTTTCAGTGATGGCGAAAGTGAGTTGACCTTGAATGAAATCGGTTTGACTAGCAAGCAAGAGGCATTGTTTCTTGAGTTAATTTAAAGCAGCTTCCGTGATTTGTAATTTATGAAATAGTTGGTCTCCATAGGGTCATTGCTTTAAATATATATTTAACCTCAAATTCAATGTTTTTTTTCGGTGTTCTTGTTTAGTTCGGTTCTGGTATACGTGGCACACATCTAGCCAACAAGCTCGAGGCTGACAAATCATCGTTCCATCCATATCTATGAAGTTGATAGCATGTTTATTAGATTTGTATGTTTAAATGCCTTAGTAGATAATTGGCGTTAAGGTTTTTGGTGGTGCGGATCAACAGTTGGATGCAATTCAATTGTTTATCGAATTTGTTGTTTGTGACGTTGATCAGTTGATCAATTTTGTCGGTGATGGAGGGAGAATTTTCACCCGAAGATGTGGAGTCCTTCCGAGGTGGCATGGTGGAAGTGAGATGCAGTCTTTTCTAGTAGGCAAACACTCCAACTAGTAAACAAGAAAGAAGAGAACACTTGGGAACAATTTTCTGATAATTTTGTTAATCCAATCTCAAACTTAAATGTAGATAATAAAACTTAACTTGAAACTCTCATGTAAACATGGAAAGCAAACAAGTAAATAATGGAATTAATCCAAGAACTAGTCCAAGATTTTTTTGGGTTTCATCATTTATCTTTTGGGCTTAAAAGAAACGCTGCATTGGATCGTAATTTATTTGGGCTTCTGTTGAATTAATAAGCCCACCTGCATCAATAATGTTTTAAAACATGCTTTGTCTGTAACTCTGTATTAATATTTAAAGAAGGTACCCGTTTGGAGTTAATGACAAAAATCAGTTTACATGATAAAAAAGTTATTTAACATTTGACACGTGTACAAGTATATTTCTGATTCATGAGCTTATTTACAAGTTTTCTTAGTTTTTCAACTATTTTATTATTAACCATAACCGAATCATAACCGGTGGTTAACAGACCAATTTGTTATGGTTATGGTTATGGTTATGGTAATGATTATGAATTTAGAATTAACTGAAGTTTCGACTTTGTTTAAGAAAATGGTCATAAACGCATTGAACTAAACTATTTTCAACCCTAGCTTATTCTTATTATAAAGCCTTTAATCGACCCTGTTAGTTTCTCTTTCTTTTAAGCATTTTATTATGTTCTTTTAATTTAATATATTATTATGTAAATATATAGTGGTGTTTGAAATTCATATTTTCTGTAACATATAGAGCTTTATTCCATTTTATTACGTTCCCTCCTTTTATAACCAACTACACTTATCATCCAATCAGAAACAACCACGTGTCATCCCTCCCCATGATCCTTAATCATGTCCATTTTTCTTTACAGTTTCTCCACCATTTGCATCGATCCAAAATTCAAATCCCCCAATTCATGATTTGATTCTTTGTTCATAATGTGTCCGTGTTTGATAGATAAGATAAAGGACATGAAAATGGAAGAAATGGCTTCATTGATCGGAGTATCTTATCCGGTCTTTCAATTCCTTGTATGTTATGTCGCCACAATTCCCATCAGCTTCTTCCACCGCTTCGTCCCCGGTGGTTCCACCGGAAAGCACCTCTACGCTGCAACCACAGGCGCGGTGCTGTCCTACCTTGCGTTTGGGCTCTTTTCCAATTTGCATTTCCTCGTGTCTATAAGCATCAGCTACGGGTCCATGGTGATCTGCCGGAAACTATGCGGTTTGATTACCTTCTTCTTAGCAATGGGTTACCTCATCGGATGGTACGCGATTAACATTATGTTTATCAAGGTTGATTGTTTTGATCCGAATGATATTGTAGCTGAAATTGCAATTTTATTTTGTAAGATTTAGGGATTTATATTACACCGTGATTGTAAAGCTTAAATTAAAACCAATTTGGGGGAGAAACAATAACACAATGACTACATATGTTAATTTTTGTTTTCATTAATTATATGTTCAAACCAATCAATCAATTAATCATTACATAAACTTAATTTTTGAAATAGTATAATTACCTTTCTAAACTTGAATAATTACTGATTATTCTCAACTGTTTGTAGCCATGTGTACTACATGAGTGGGGATTCATGGAAGGAAGGAGGTATTGATGCTACCGGTATGCACATATACTAAATCTTTCTGCATTTTTCATACTCTTAATCATTACATGATTTCATGGAAATTGATCAATCTCATGCAGGATCCATGATGGTGATAACACTAAAAGTGATTTCATGTGCTATCAATTATAACGATGGGTTGTTGAAAGAGATACGTCTGCGTGAGTCCCAGAAGAAGAATCGATTAGTTAAGTTGCCCTCTTTCATTGAGTTCCTGGGATATTGTCTCTGTTGTGGAAGCCACTTTGCAGGCCCGGTTTTTGAAATGAAGGATTATTTAGATTGGACTGAAGAAAAGGGGGTAAGTGTTGCAAACAAGTTTGTAATAAAAGACAGTTATTTATCAAAGTTTTTATTTACAAGATTTTCTTTAAGTATATATATATTTGCTAGATTTGGATCAAGACCGAGAAACCTTCACCATCACCTTTTGGGGCAACAATTAAAGCTATTCTCCAAGCTGGTTTGTGTATGGGTGTTTTTTTATACCTTGACCCGCGATATCCAGTATCAAGAATCTATAGCCGGGTTTATAAAAGATGGGGATTTATTGAGAGGTTAAGCTACCAGTTCATGTGTAGCTTTTCGGCCCGTTGGAAATATTATTTCATATGGTCCATCTCAGAAGCTTCCATGATTCTTTCGGGCCTTGGGTTCAGCGGATGGACTAATTCTTTCCCCCTTGAAGCCCAATGGAAACGGGCCAAAAATGTTGATATTTTAGGTGTTGAATTTGCAAAAAGTGCAGTAGAGATACCACTCGTGTGGAATATTCATGTCAGCACATGGCTTAGACATTGTGAGTCTAATTATTATTTTTTTCATTTGCATGCATATATGCACACACTCGCGTGCATATTTGTATGCACGCGTGCATGTGCCTATGTAACTACATATATAGCATGTACATTTTATTTAGATGTTTGGATGTTAATGTACATGTGTGTAGATGTTTATGATAGGCTTGTTCTGAAGAGGAGAAAACCTGGTTTCTTCCAGTTGCTGGCAACACAGACCGTTAGTGCTGTCTGGCATGTAAGACTTTATTTGCAGTTATATAACTAGGGGCTTTTGATTTTATTCTTTTTTAATGATTGATGATTTCAAAATTACAAGTTTAATTGCAGGATTAAATAACTTGTTTTCAAATAATGATTCCCGAACACCCCCTAAATGTGTTCTTACATGTCTAATTAACAGTATAAATAATCTATAAAACAATGCTATAATCATTTGAAATAATTTAAATAATTTAACTAATTCAGGCACTGATGATTAAACATTTGCAACTTTGATAGGGTTTATATCCTGGGTACATCATATTCTTTGTTCAATCGGCTTTGATGATTTCTGGTTCAAAAGGTAATATTTCTTTTTGGGTTATGAATTATTTACATGATGATTAAATTTTGACTTATATTTCTTTTACTGTTTTTCATATTTTTTGTATGATCAGCCATTTACAGGTGTCAACAATCAATTTCCAGTAATAAACGTATGTTAAAAAAGATGATTATGCTCTTAAATTTCTCTTACACGGTTCTTGTTCTAACATACTCTTCAATTGGTTTCATGGTAAGTTGTTGATCATTATTTTATGGTGATACTTCAAACTATTTATGATACATGTATATTTGATGTTTCAGGTCTTGAAACTGGACGAATCCATCTATGCATTCGGGAGCGTATACTATATCGGAACGATCGTTCCTATGGTTTTCATCCTCCTCGGTAACATTTTTAAACCAAAGCCGCGTACATCCAGAGGCCGAAAACAACAGTAATGTCTTCAAACTGCACAAAAACAGATACATTAATGTTATTTTTTTTTAAATTAGTTTTGCTATCTTAATTCTTAGCCTATTCAATTAGCCCTGAACAATAGAAATTCACTGTGAGTGTGTTCTAATGAGCATACTTAAAGAAATAGATTTAATTTAAAATTTAAGGTGTGTACTCACATATTTGAATTTGAATTGTATTTCCATAACAATAAGAAAGGCACCCTAGCTAGCAAGGAGGACTATATACAAGGCATTGGTTCTTGTCGCTATATTATGTTCCACAAATGACATATAGATATTGCTTGGAGAAGGTTTTGTACTTTTATTGATTGTTATAAAGTTATACCATTTTTTTTTGTTTTATTTGGATCATGACATTGAGAATTTGGTTGAATATGTTGGGTAATTTTAGTAAAAAAGATGGTTGACGATTGTTAATAAACTTTTTTATATTATTATTATTATTATTATTATTATAATTAACCGCTACCGCCACGCCACCGCCAAAAATAAAAAGTATATTTTGAGGTTATGAAAAAGTTAAGTCCATTCTTTATTTTTTATTTTGTTTAATTTTTTTAGATAAGAAGAGTCGGAAAATCTTGCTTTTCGAGTGTCTTGTTTTGTTTTACTACTTTTTAGAGGTGGACTAATTTCACCCTCAAAAAAATATTTAATAATTAACTTGTTTGTTAATTAGACATGTTTATAATACATATTGTCTGGTAATACTATTTTGATTATTATTTGTTTCTTTTAGGATGCTTCTATATTCATTTTAAGCATAGTCTATGTAAACATAAAATGTAAAGTATGAATTTAAACTAACTAGAATTTAGGACCCGCGCGTTGTGGCGGGGTCCGATATACTGACGTGAAGCGAAACGGACATTAATCTCAAAACCAAACGTCGTCATAACCTATAAAAAATCATAAAAATACTCTATACGTATTAAATACACAAACCCTAATCTAAAGTTTAAAACCTACATCAGGGTTGATTCAAAAACATTATAAATTAAACAATATAAAAAGTAATAAAAGAGAGATTTACAGACAAAAGGTTTTACCTTTTTCCTCAAGGACCGTGAAGAAGACAACCTATGTCTGCGACATTGGGTTAAGAAAGGTCTGCGAAACAAACATCAATTGCATATTGAGAAAGCCAAACCTGAATTTTACTATATGTGAATTCAGAATCGTTGCACTTCAATGACTAAACCCTAGATATTTATTTAAACGGATAACAGAGCGACCCGCGCGTTGCCGCAGGATTTACTTTTGTTTCAAGTTGATGTATGACTCTTAGATTGCGAATAACCAATGGCATCCCTTATTATAAATTACATCATAGTTTCTTGTTACATATAGTAATGCATGCCGCACCTAGATTAACATTCATATATCTAATGGATAATCAAATGACATGTTTTTTGTGCTCAAACAAAAACAAAAGCCATAGGCCTTCACATATGAATATGGAAGGGTATGCACAAAACATAGTAACTATAGTGAACACAAAGGTAATATATATAAAAGCCACACCTAAACATAAAATAACAGATAAACAAAGCATAATAAAAATTGAATGACCAAAGACATAGGAATAAAAAAGAATCCAATCGAGTAAAGAACCTAAATGATGCAGAGAGTCCTTTGCCTCTGGTTTTACTTTGTCCCTTCTTTCCGAGAGCTGAAATCATATTGATGCTTTTAAGGCTTTTATTACTCAGTGGAATTACTTGAAATCAAAATCTGATATTCAGGTTGAGAATCCTCCATCAGCTTAGCCCAACCCTAGTAGCGCCCAGCAACCAAGATCCCATCAACTGCACCACACAGAGCCTATGAAAAGTCTTTACACTTTAACACATCCAAGGAACTCCTTTGATCAGATTTAAGGCCACCAGATATCAGCATAGCTCCTAGTAACTATGAGCAGCCATGCAGCCACCATCAGTTTGCCAGTTTGCCTACAGTCAGGTGTGATATACTCAGCATTATCACCAGCCCCCTAGTGTGCCATAACACCATTTGAAGGAGATGCACAACATCCAATCCTCTTGACATTCCACCTGTTGGTACCTTGTGTATGCAAATAAATCCAATTCATAGCATAGTTCCAAGAGTTCCAACCAATAACATCCAAGGTAGCCTGATGTTTATACCTGGACCAACTAACATGCAGCTCATCATTATACACATGGCTGCAATACTACCTAATTTGTTATGCCATTGAATTTATGCAATTATAATGTTTGAAACATAA
The DNA here is from genome assembly GCA_009363875.1 of Mikania micrantha. NCBI lineage: Eukaryota > Viridiplantae > Streptophyta > Magnoliopsida > Asterales > Asteraceae > Mikania > Mikania micrantha. The sequence continues at coordinate 76,001,413 of CM018694.1, read as the reverse complement.
TTTTTTTTTTTGTTTTTTTTTACGTTTATCATATTTTTATAATGAACCTCTAAATCATTAAAAGATAATAATCATTTACTATGGTTCATGAAGTTTACATTCAAACTTGTGAACTCTTCATGAATGGCTAAATCCGGTCTACTCTTCTTGCCTGTAAGATCACATTAAATCTCAATCAGTTTTTAACCAAACACTTGAAAACATGAACAAACATAAAACTAAACGATTGAACAACCAAAGTTAGAAACATATACACACTTCATATATATGATAGGTGAACTAACTAAACACCAATTCAACCCTAACCAAATGCCAGAAATTCAAGTCATAAAAAAAAAATTCAAAAAGTCACTAATACAACCAGGTGTATGGAAAAAGAAAAAAAGTAAAAAACTTTCATATTTGTGGTGCACGCGTATAATGTATATATGTGTGAGCTCTTAAGGGGCAAAAGTAAAAGTGCACTATTTTTAACGTTATTTTAATTATTTTGTAAAATAACGTTAAAATCGTTGGGATGATAACTTCAAACGATAACTTTGAGCTGGGGACTCTTTCGGAGCAGCCTCTCTATCCCAATTGGGATAGGGGTAAGCTTTGTATCTATCCTTCCCCCCAGACCCTACTAAAAAGTGGGAATATACTGGGTAAGGTTGTTGTTGTTGTTGTTGTTGATTTTCCTAAGTGAGTATTGTTACATAAAATACATAAAAACGCACATCAACACATAATAAAATAAAATTATTGCAAAACTAAAAGAAGAGTGAATAAGAATTGAGGTATATTTTTTCATTGTTAAATGTGACTAAACATTCAACTACTTAGCAAGACTTATTTTGTGCCAATTTGAACACCTATGTAATAGCATCACAAAAGTTGTCCAAGAGTTTACCTCAAATCTAATCTTCTTCACATCGCTGGCTAAGAAGTACACATGAATTGTGCAAGTCTAATTAAAGGATTAAGATACAACATCGATGTAAATAACAAAGCAAAGTGCTAGAAAGCCAAAATCTTAAGTATGTGAATGTTAAAAAAATATTATATATTGCATATAAAGTTTGAATATACAAATGCATGTGCAATTCATGTGTATGTTGTAATTACATACGCATCATATATACATCACAAATATCACACTAATTAATCAAATATGTTTTTGTTTTATACACTTTACTCATAATAAATATGCTTTATTAGTTAATAAATGTGAATGCCACAAACATTAGACTAAAGGTAGAAACTTAAAAGAGGATCTTACAGCAACTCAAGCGTACATTTGTTGATCTAATTCATCAGATAAACCCATGCTTTCTTTAGTTATCCTACATATGGTTGAGTCGCATGCAATTTGCCTAGCTATACAAAATCGAAGCAGCAAAATAGCTTAGTCTAACATGTTATGAACAAAGAAACCACATGTGAGTAAAAATTAAGAGCATAACAAATGGAAATAAATATGGAGTCACTCTGTCGTAAGCAAAATATAGCTATTGCATTTGTTGTTCCCTTTTATAACTCAATCTAAACCTTATGCAGGCTGTAATTAACCTGTAAAAGATAACTCAAATTCCTTGTTCTTTCTCACGGGTGAGTAAAATCTAAGAGAATAACCAAAGATAACCAAATTAAGCCTTATGCAAGTTGTAATGACCTGTGTAAAAACTCAAATTCGTTGTTTCCTTTTAAAACCCAATTCCACAGCGAAGAATACAATGGGTTAATAGCATTGCTTTTGCCATGATTTAAAACTCTAATCTTTCGTCCTCTTTCTCTTTTTCTTCACTTCACGTAATAGATGATGAAGGACCACTCCTTGTTTCATCACCAAAGGCTCTTAGCATTGCTTTTGCCATAATTTTTAAGGCTACGTCGTCATCGGCCTCATCATCGCTGCTCAGGATGAGTGGAGTAGAATCAAATAGTGAGTCTTGTTCAGATTTAGGGTTTGATTTTAGGAGTGAGGTTATTTTTCTTGTACAGTTGTACTTTACCCATTAACGACGATCAGAAGATGAAAGGGTTGAGAGAAACCTAATCGGCTACATCCACGACGTGTGCGAAGCAAGAGAGACAACAATCGGTCTCCCCCACAACGTTGCAACGGCAGAGACGCATCATCGGATGCTCCGGCGCCGACGGCTAGCCACCGTCGCCATCGTGCGCCACCACCTTCTCCGTCTATCTATTTTTGAAGAACTGAAACCCTAGATCGATGGGAGAGAGGTAGAAGACAGAGATGCGGTTGTCGGAGGACGTCAAGGACAGTGAAGGTTTGGGCGGCTACGTCCACGAAGCGGACCGATGGTGGTGGAGCAGCACGGGTGGTGACCGAAGGTTGCGATTGCTGGTGTGGAGTTTGGGAGAACCTGAAGAGGAGTAGAGGGAGAGTAATACGCGGTGAAAGGTGAAGAGCAGTGTCTGCGTGTGATGTTGTGTGTGTGAAAAGGGAATAGTGTTTAGGTGAGGGAAAGAATATTTGCAAATTAATATATATAATTATAGGAAAGAAAAGCAAGAAAAAATAATTAATTATCTGTCATTTTTTTTTTGGAAGGCAATGTTTTTCACATATGTTGTATTAGCCGGGCCTACCGGAGACACGCCTTCCAGATGCGCGAGAACTTTGTAAAATAGGTAAACCCTCGCCTCCAATCGAGAAACCTGGGATATACCTCAGGATCGTCATGTGAAATAGATGTTTTCCAACTAGAGTAGAACTCTCAACCTCTACAGTAAAAGGTTGGAGCTCTACTATTGGGCTAAACAAGGGTTGACAATTAATTAATTATTTTGGTAAAGTAAAATACAAAGTATTGTATTGTATGTTTCTGTCTCTCTCTTTCCTTACTCAGACGTACACCAAAAAGTGTGCAAGGGTAACATATATGACGATAAACGCAACATACTACACAAAAAAAATGATAAAACGCTTGAATAAATTAATCGGTGAATCATATATATTTGAGCATTTTTAAAATTAATTAAATGCGAAACTAAACAATTAATTTATAATATTTATAATCAATATTATTTAGTATTTTTTTTTATTTAGTGACATGACTTAAATTCATAAAAGACAAATTTTCTTTTAAACATTTAGAAATTATTTAACAAAATAATTTTGACCTCCTCAAGTATATTATAATTAAACAGTATTGCACTCAGGGGCGTATCTAGTATGTAAGTATGGGGTTCGACCGACCCCCATGAACTTTTAATTTTTAATGTTGTATATACGATCCGATCTCGACCGACCCCCAAGAAATTGTGTCCCCGACCCCCATGAAAATTTGACGAACCAAATGAAGACCAATGTAAAATCATTTTAAAGCCAAAAATAATAAAATAATACTCAAATAACGCAATATACACTACTTGTGGTTAAACCCAATTAATATTTCATAATTTAACTCTATACATAATCAGTCATATCCCACTTAAAAAAATAAAATATCGAAATAAAGCAAATTTTATTGTATCATCTTAATTAATGAGTTGATTATTTGACATGGTTTTATTATGCATATGTAATTTAATTTGGTTTTATCATTTTTTGGGTGATCCGACCCGACCCCGTTCGAATTGGTCAAAAAAATAAAATATTTAGTGATAAATGCTTATCCAAAAAAATATTCCGACCCCCATAAAAGAATTTTCTAGGTCCGCCACTGATTGCACTGTGCACATGTATACGTGATCGTCTAACACTAATAGGTGTTGGAGGCAAACCTGAGTTTAAAAAAACTTAAATAATAACACAAATACGAAGAATGTGACAATTAATAAAATTTGCAAAAATAAAAAATAAAACCTAAGAAGTCCGCATCAAATCTACATCAAGCTGGGAGAGAGTCCTTGTTAAAGTTTCTACAACAAAATAAAATATACACACAAAATCGAGCTTTGTAAAACCTTAAAAAATTAAAATGGCTTTGGTTGATTGTACTTAACTCTGTTTGGCTTCATTGTTTAAGTTTCATTTTGATAAGACAATGAAATAACATAGGGTTTGTGAGTATTGTATTTAGATGTGGCAATTTTTACCCATATCAAAGGAAATGGTCTACTTTGGGTAAACAATTGTTGTATAATGGGTTGAAATGGGTAACATCATAATATTGAATGTGTTGAGATATGTAGCACTTAAACACAATGCGGGTCAAGATGGGTAACCAAAAAACTATGTAAATGCAATGGATTCAAACATTTAAGAATGATTAATAACATATTTGATGAGAAAAACACTAAAAATTATCCCAATGGACTATTTGTTTACTTATAACACATCTTAAGTTAAACTAAATTGATATTTTTTAGAACAATTCATTTAGACCCAAACTGATTTTGCTTCTGACCCGTTACCCAACCCGTCTATTTTGCTAGGCATAATTCTATTTGTGGTTTTAACTTTTTTAACATTCTATTTCTGTTTTGTTATTTCATCATATTTTAATTTCTTTTATCATTATTTTTTTAATTTTTTAGATAAACAAATCTACATACTAATTGATCACCTACATTTAGAAAGAATAAAAAAACACATATTCATAATTTTAATTTGCTCCACTTGAGAAGTTGAGTTGACCCAATTAGTATTTGGTGTCCAATGGTAAATGGTTCACATAACAATTCCTTAATTGGAAAGTCGGTCATAAACTTTAAGAAAAGCAAAAGCCCTTTTGGTCCCTTGTATTTGCCAAAAATGAAAAGCTATAATTAACTACGTGTCACCCATAACATCATCAACAAATCAAACACCTCGTTGTTTCACTCTAAGCCATCAACTTATATTATTTTAATTATTTGACTCTTAATTACCAACCAAATGCGAGAAGGAAGTCGAAGGGGGAGGGGGTGTTTGGGGACTTTATTTATTTGAAAATATAGGGCCAAGAGAAAACCATTATTTTATTTTCAATAAGTATTTTTTTAAAAGGTTTATATATAATATTATCCCGTATAGTAATTATTATTAATATAATTTGCGGCGTGTAGGTATGCAGTGTTGGTGTTGTTAGGGTTAAAAAAAAATGAGGTTTTAATATTGACAAATGGGCACATGCAAGGTTCCCAAATTAGGTAAGTTCATGATTAATCAACATAACGGATAACGTGTTAGGCTATCAATTCAAATCTTTGTCTAAAATGTTTTCATCGATCTCTGAAGTCTGAATCCGAATAAAGTAGCGAAATAATGTCGATTTAAATAAATAATCTTATAAAATGTAACGTTGAAATGGGTGATTGAGTAGATTCCAACATAACATAATCTTGTAGTGTATATATAATCTAATTTTTGGTAAATTTTGTTCATTCTTTATTTTTAGTAATAGTTTGTAGCATGATAGCTTGTTTTTATATACATATTGATATAAATTCGAGTTAATATGTTTTTCGACATAAATTTTGTTCGTGGACAAGTCTTGTTAAATATTATAATATGCTTTGGTTTAACAATAGAAATTTGAGTCTTTTTGGAAATAAGTTTGGTTAATATATAATAATATATACTCAGTAATGCTACATACGCGCGAGTAAAAACAATTGAATTTGTGTTTCATAACTATCGTTTTTATAAGGGAAAATGTTATACAAACATAACAACTTTTGATTTTGTTCCAATTAAATTACTAGGATTTTGTTTTGTTTCAATTAAGTAACTTAAGTTTGATTTATGTTCTAATAGTAGATAAAAAACCTTGATAACAGGTAATCTTGATTCGTTTAGGCTTTATAAGTGAATTTTTAAATGATTTTAGGATATGTTTGAAGGTTTTAGACGTATTTTAAACTCATTTGGGCATTTTGTTTTTTTTCTACTCAACTAAATACTTTTACATTTTTTAAAAAAATTCACAAATTTTTTATTTTTTTAAAAATTTTTGCAATTTTAAAAATATTTTGAGATTTTTTTTTTCAAAATCCATGTTATTTTCATGTTATCACTTATCATACAATAAAAATAAATAATGAAAATAAAAAAATTATGGTTACAAGTTATATACGTCACATATTAAAGATTGAAACATAAAAATAAACTTAGTTATCAAATTGGAACAAAACAAAGTTTGAGTGACTTGATTAGAACAAAATTAAAACTTGGTTATGTTTATATAAAATTACCCCTTTTTATAACCACGAAGATTACGCCTTTTTTTTTTTTAGTATTTACTCACATTAATTTCACCGTCGTAGTTAGGTTCGCAACAACATTGTGAAGTTGGTTTTGAAGTTACAAAACTTATGATTTACCATGTTAGTATCAATGTATGGTACTATCAAACAAAAAAAAAAAGTTATAAATTAATCATTAAAGTTATTACTTTCCTGTCTAAAGAAAAAGGAGAGAAACCAAGAGTACTCTATATTACAATTGACAAGGAGATAAATTGTGTGGTACGTCTGCCGGTACTCTTGAAACATATATGGAATTTGTAAAGTAGGATTTTTACACGTGTTTAAGCTTCCATCAGTTTCCTTCGTCCCTGAGGATTGGATTCATGTTGCACTGCCTAAAACGCTGCGAAATTCCGCTTTATCTTTTTTACGATAGCAGTCGATTAGCTGACAAGTTGTTAAATAGAAACTCGTACATCTATCGCACCACCTACATCTCACAAATTAAGGAGGGAAGTCACTGCTGGAAAACTATCTACTTATTTAGGAGCAATTACTCCTAAAAAACTCAAACCCAAAATCTCACATAAAAGAAGTCAAGTGTTAATCAGAGGATGGATATGAGATAGGAGATGCGAGAATTTTTATGTGAAGAATATTCAAAGCAAATTACAATTTTTTAAAAGAATTTCAATAGAGGAAACTTAAAACGACATGAGATACGAGAATTCAACAACACACGCACAGGAAAACAATCCTTGTGACACTCATCTCTCGAGACATTTAGTTGCATTTTTTGGTCTTGTTTTATATGGTAAAAACTCATGTTTCAAATTCTCATATGAGGTAATATGAATAATATTATAATAACTTGTGTATTTAGAAGTTGACCATTCAAAAAATATATATGTACATATGTGAAGAATTACATATTTTCTCTTTTTAACTTACAAAATTACATATTTTTTCAAGATATAAAATTTCAATATATAATATACAATGGTTTTTAAACATGATTTGAAAAATATGTAAATGTCCAATAATACTAATCCAATAATACTAATTTATAGATGCCACCAGAATTAAACTTATTACTTTAAAATTACTAGTACATCTCGATTACCATTAAAGGCTTAGTAGCCCGAAAAACTACTAATTAAGTTTAAGTACTTAGAATTATATTTTGTATAGAGTACGGACATAGATTGTCAAATTGCAGATCGATAGCAGGCAAACTGGTGTGTAGGTGGTGTGCGGCTTTATGAGTGATAAAGAGGGGCGAGCAGAAAACCGAATTAATCAAGTAAAACCATAGTAATTGACAATATCGAATTGAAACCAAATTAATCAACAAAACTGAACCAAAATAATTGAACTAAACATAAAGCTGAAAATAATCAAACAAAAAAAATAACAGAAACCAACATTTTTGGTTTGGTTTCGATTACTAGTATACCATCAACAAAACATATAATTTTGCTCTCTAGAAATACAAATATAGATTTACCATCATACATATGTGCAAGGGCTTGGTCACGAGCCCAAACACTCATGGTGGCACAATGATGAAATTTTTTAGGCTGCCTTCAAACAAATGCGAGTCTTTAGATATGATTGCAATATATACCATTTTATTTATTTATTTGTTTTTTTTTGTTTTGTTTTTGAAGTGATCACATATTCACATGTGACTTGGTAATTGTTTGGTAGTGTTTTTAATAATTATTAAGATGTTATCTTTAATGGTTTATAGGCTCTGAGCCTCTGAGTGATTAAGATAACCTTAATTCTCAATAGTTAAGATACTACCTCTTAATGTTACTTTTGTACTATTCAGGCTTAAGATTATATCTTAATCGTTAAAAGGCTAGCCTTTAGCCTTAAACAAAAGGCTAGCTAGCATACCATTTGCATCAACATGAAGGTTAAGCCTCGATCGTGACCGGCCAGAATCTTGCGTGATAGTACGTAATAGGGTGAATGAATATATATAGTCTGGTCACATGCCCTACGTTCGTGCTTTCTCATATCAGTTCAGCTAGCTCATGGCCGGTATGATCCACCACATAATTATCAGTCGCGGCGAATACATTTGTCATATGAAACAACATCGATTTTAAAGAACATTTGGTGAACAATATATATTGAGACTGTTTATTCACACACCCCACTTTTTTAATTCAGCACCATCGTATATGTTTATACGTGGCGTATAGCCCGCGTATAGCTCTATACTTCTCGTTAGGAATCCAATCATTGGTACTGACACCGAATGATTGGTCACATATAGAGCTGCGTATAGGTCTATACGACACGTATAGGAGTCCAATCATTGGCACTGACAAATTCTGACACTCAATGATTGACCCATTATACGTCTTGTATAGAGCTATACTAGGCGTATAAGGGTGTGAGATTGGTGTGTGAATAACACAACCCTATATATATTTAGTCCGGATAAGCATTGGTGTAGGATCGGGTTGCTTAATCTTAACAACACTTCACAAGTATTTCTTTCTATTCTCTAACAGATGCGGAATGTTCTGTTAGATTAATCTCTCAAACACTCAAATGACAAAGTAATAATCTTTGAACGAAAATAAGAACACAAGAATAATTTCAAGCTCAAGGATATATTTCTCTCAAAGTAATAAGCGTACAGGTACAAGCACACTTAAAACAACATACAATGGGAGGTTATATAGCCAAGGCTACAACCGTATACACTTAGGAATACAAGTTGGGTATACTAGACAATACATAAAGTAAAGCTTATTCTAGTATGTTGAGTGTCTTAACAGGCTAAGACACTCAGTCATCATCATTACATTAATAGACATTGACTTTACAAAGTACTAATAAAATACAAAAGACATTTAATGTTGTTGATCTTAAAGGCTTCAGATGATCTTTTGCATTTAATGCAGCATGGGAGAAGTAAGGTGTTTGTCTGACTAATTACATGTTGTCTTTGTCTTTACTCAGACCAGCATGTCTTGTGTCAGTCCCTTTTGTACTTTAAAAGCGCTCCGCTACAGTCTTTGATTTAGGAATCTTTTCGGAAGTCTTTGTCAGCAGAGGAATGTCTTCGGAAGCTTTTGTTCTTCAGAAGCAACTTCTGAAGCTTTGAATCTACTAGATGTTGATTCTTCCGAAGCAGTTGTCTTGTACACCTTTCGGTAGGAGTGAGTTATCCTTCGGAAGTAATGTTGCTTCCGAAGAGTAACTTCTTCCTTGTATTAGTCTTTGTAGCACTTATACTTAGACAAAATAGAAAGTTTGGTGAGCATCAGCCTTTATTAGTCTTTACAGTCTCCCCCTAGGCTGATGCTACCAAAACTTCCTATGGAATCCTTCTTACTTTCTTTTCTCCCCTCAGGACCTGAGCCCTTGCCTTTGCCCATCTGACTGCTTGCCTCCCTTCTTGTCCTTCATCTGGATTTTCAAGAGGAAGCTTCTCCAGATCAAAGACAAAGGGTGCAGCCAACGCAAACAATTGCACCAAAGTCACAACCTTTATTCCTCCATTGCTCAGAGTGAGAGTAAACTTTTTGTGAAGTCTACTGTAGCTCCAATTTACAACAGGGACATAGGTATGATGGTGTTGTGAATCATATAGATCCTTTGGATGATCTTTGGGCATTGAAGCTTCTGGTTTGGCCTTAGATCCTGGGGGAGGTGATTCTGGCTCAGAGTCAGAGGAGATAGCAGATGTTCTCTTTTTCCTTCTGGCTATGCTCTTTTTTCTTGTAAATCTTGGTCTGCCTTGAGCAGTAGCTTGACTCCTCTGATCTCTGGCTTGTTGGTCTTCCACACTAGACCCTACTGCTGCACTTGTTTTTGCAGTAGGCTGTGAACCAACATCCTCAGTCACTGAGGGTTCAGTTCTCCTCTCATCAGCCTGTGTCTGTCTCTGAGGTTCAGGGATTTGAGATGGTAGTTTTCCTGCAGTCTTGGTACCCTTGAACACTGAAGAGATTGGCATGTTGTCCATAGACGGACTTGATGGAGGAGATGGTTGTTCTTCCTTAGGGTTGATAGGAAACATGTTGGGGAACATGGCTTTTGTTACTTCCCCACACATGACTTCCTCACCCTGTCTTATTCCTGCGCCAGAGAGGGGGAATTCTATTCTTACCCCTTCCCCTAAGCCTAAGCCTCTTATTAGGCTTGCCTTTTGAGCCCTTATTTGCCCTATTGGAAGTAACTCACCTCTGGAAATTTTAGCCTTGATATCTCTGATATGCATATCCATGGTTGAGTTCTTCATAGGGCCTAGCTGCCGAGCATGGAAGCCATATTCCAGGAGAAAGGCTTTGTTCTTGTCTCTGTAGGCCTTCTCCTTTTGCTTCTTTGTAAGGACAATTTGAGCCTTGGATGCAGCAGCAGCCTGTTCTTGCTGCTGCACCTTGTCCAGCTCGACAGCCAATCTAGGCACCGACCAGAGAAATACCTCATCAAAATTATATCATTTTTCTTCAAGAAGAGCACAGAGTCTGATGTGCTCTTCATTCACAGAAGTGTCTGATCGGCCCTTCATCTTTTTGGGAATCCTCTCCTCTTGTTTTGCTTCCTTCTCTGCGGTTAGCTTCCTTTTTCCTTTGTCATCAGCAGTTAATTTTACCCCAGAGGCAGTGTCTCTTGTTGCCTCACCAGTTGGTTCATTGGCACTTAGCTCCTCTGTGGAGGAATCATCAATAATGACTGGGCCTTCGGAAGCAGCTGCAGCTTTGGAGTTAACCTCAGTATTCACTGTCTCTTCCAGTTGACCAATCACCTTAGATGATTCCTTATTAGTTTCCACAATGGGCTCAGGAGAGGAGGAGAGGTCTTCGGCAGCCTTGGTCCCAGAAGGGGACACAGGTTCCATGAATATTGGTTCTTCTTGAGTAGCTTCTTCAATGGCAACCTGGGCTGCAGTCTCAGAAGGAGACAAGTGAGTCTCAGCTTGAGACTTAGTCCCAGAAGGGGACTGAGGTTCCAAAGAGACATTTGTTGTTTGCTTTTCAGTCTCTTTGGCAACCTCCCTAGTATCCTCAGAAGAAGAAGAAGAGTAAGTAGAAGAAACTTGAAAGTAAGTGCTCAAGAAGTCATCCCATTCAGCAGTCAAAGTGACTATGGACGGGTTAACTTTCTGTGCACCTTTCTCTTCTCTTGCTTCTGGTCCTGACCCTGCAGAGGGTGCATTTTCCCCCTTTTTGGTAGCATCAGGGGAGATGAATGTGGTTGTATCATGATCAGGATGAAATTGATGTAAAGTAACCGGGGGACGCCTTTTGAGATCCAGAATAGCAGCATCTTTGTTCTGGATCTCAAGTTGCAGGGCAGCAACCTCAGCTTCTAAGGAGGCCACCCTGGCTTGGAATGTTACAACTTTAGCCGTCAATTCCTGTTCTCTGGTGCCCTCATCCACATGAGTGGAATCCTTAACATAAAGAACAAAGTGAAAGACTTGAAGATCTATGAAGTGGTGAAGAGCAGAAAGATAGATCTGAGATTGTAATGTAAAAGACTAACAATAAAATAATATACATGAACAAAATTAATTAGTCAACAAGATTACATTACCTACCCCTCACATGCTCATAAACTCCATGGATTAAAGAACAAGAATCCATGGAGTTCTTGAGGAAAGCTCTCAAGATCACTTTGAAGTACACTCCCTTTCACACACTTAGCCTCCAAGATGGAGGCTACTATTCTATTTATATGTCAAATGACCCAAACCCTAAAAAATAAATAAAGTGCAACAAATGATAATAAATAATAAACAAATAAATCGTATTATCATTTGCTAACGTCTTCGGGTCTTCGGATCATCTCAAGTGTCTTCATAATCTTGAGCTTTTCAGTGGGTTTCGCGGTGATTCCTTGCTCCCTAACCAAGGGATACACAATACTTCTTGTTTACGTTCCTTCTATCCAAATTAACCGTTCGGTCTTGATTTCTCTAGACCCAACAATTGGTTTGACTGGTTCATTTCAAAATTCAAATAAATTAAATGTCTTGGGGTTCATTTGGATCTACAGTAATCCCTACAAACTAACATGTAACCCCAACAGGCCAGCAAAAGACTATCACAGCAACTGGCCGGCTTAGTCTTGTAATAAATTAACATGTATATATACCCCTCATTAATAATAAACAAAGACTATTAAAGTGCTTAAATAAATTACATCACAACAAATTTGTTAATATTATGTTCATTTACCCAACAAAATTTTGGTAATATTTAGTTTTGTACTTGTATAAGTAAGAGGCTTCTAGCCTTCTTACATTTTGATTTCTCTTATAAAAGGTTTGAATAAAGAATAAGTTTTTTTTTGTAAGTAATTCTTCTAGATGAGTAGAAGTTTTTCTAGTGTGGTTGGATGCAATAGGGGTTAAGTTGTTCGTATGCTAGATTTAGAAGTTTAAGAAAACCAATGATAATGAGGCATTGCTTCAACGGTATCCCAAGATTCTTCCAAAATAGGAGGTCTTGTGTTCAAATCTCTCCCTTAGCAAAAAAGGGGTCAGGGGTTTTCCAGTGAGGTTTCCTTCTAGGGTGGTTATAGTGGCTCATTGGAAGTCCAGGTAACTAGACTTTGGTGACACGGCCTACAGTGGATTCACACGATTGAGACCTTCGCCGTTCAAAAAAAAAAAGAAGTTTAAAAAAATGCATAAATGACGAAAATAATTAAAGCTTGATCGTTAAGCATAGCCCTAATATATTTCGAGCTATATATAATTGATGCTGTATTATTTATATATATATCTTAAAACATTATTCGATCAACGACCAATCTCAAATTTATATGGAAAAGGTTGATACCATTCGTTATCTTTAACTATTAAAATATTCAGGCATCATTTTATCACAAATTAAAAACTGTCTGTTATATTTTATCAATAAATGTTGATGCTTATTATTCTCTTTTAATTTTTTTATCATTAAAATATACAAAAATAAAAAAAATGGAATGGTACTGTTTAGGGTTGGATTTGAAACGTTCACTCGCCTTTTAGTTTTAGAGCATCTACATCTCCGGCCACCGCCAGCTCCCCACCGACCGCCGTTAGAGCCTAAACCCTAAATAACATTGCTTCAAATTAACTTCATATAATCGATACGGCTTGTTCCATTGGCGATCTTGTTGGTGATCCAGTGATTTACATGTTAGATCTGCAAAAATGGGCGTTTCTGTAAGGAAAAAAAGGGACGAATATGTATAAACAGTAAACTTACGCAGGCGTCAATAACACGTTGGCGGTGATGGTGAAGATGGGTACAGCCGGTGAAGGTGCTGCTGGCTTCGAGTGGAGATCCGAAACTGGCTCGGTTCAGGTCTCAAGTCGGTCAAGAGGTTATAGACGACCTAGCTACCTTAGGGTTTCCATAGACACGAGCCCCCAAAAAGGTCAACATTTATAGATTTTTGTTTTGTTTGTTGATTGTTCCTCTCTGCAAGGTTTTATGCATGCATTTATTCTTTTAAAGATCATGTGTTCACATTTATTTGTGGTAAATGATGTTCCACCGAGGTCAATACTGTTGAAAGTTTGAAATGTGACCAGATCGACCCAATCGGACTGGATCCGGCTTTGTTCGTTCAACTGGACTGGGACTAGCTTCTTGTCATAACATATATTCAGGTTTCGACCGTTTTTTTTTTATTTTTTTTTATTTATTTTTTTTAATGACGTTAGGAGTCTTTTTATCGCTTGCAATATTAAAGGTAACGTTTAATTAGATCTTGTTATTTTCATGCTCCACTTTATAAGCAAGATGTTATTCGTATGTTTGCTTGATAATTAAAAGTATATGAAAATTGAAAACAGAAACTCTAATTCTCTAAAAAAATTGTCTTATAATTTTAGTAGATTTTGTTTTTCTGGGTTGGTATTTTCGGTTCATTCTTGATGTTGGGTGACTATTTGCTTCTCATATGAATACCAACTAAATACTTCATTATTTGCATAAAAAAATGAGTTAGAGTCACTGCCACCGATTAAGGTCGTTTATATATGTTTGATACAAATTTATAATAATTTGCAATCAAATTTTATCATATGTTAACCCAAATACAAATTAAATAAATATCTATTATCTCAATTATGTCAATTTTTTATGTCCATAATTAAGTTTTTTATTTCAAATATATATGCGCACACACACAAGTATGTGCATATATATAAATTTTTTATCCCGTTAAATAAGTTTAAAAATATATAAATTTATATATAAATTTTTTCTTAGCAACATATATATATATTTAAATAAGTTTAAAAACGGTATACTTTTTATGTATTTTTAATTTTTTATCCCGTTAAATAAGTTTAAAAATAGCAACATATATATATTTAAATAAGATTACAAATCAGTTCAGTTCGGTTTTTTTCAGTTATTCGTTCGATTCGGTTTTTTCGGTTTGATGTTTTCAGTTAATTTAGTTCCGGATCGGTTTTTTTGGTTTTTTGCTCACCCCTAAATACATACATATATATATTAATTAATATTAATAAATAAAAATGATCGAGCGTATACACATGGTTTAAAAAAATTTTAAAAATTAAAACATAATTTAAATATATTACATTAAAGTTTTATTAAACATATTTTGATGGTTTTATTTATTAACAAATTATATTATATTTTACTCTTTGTAAAACACGGATTTGATTAAACTATGCAATACATATGTTATTAAGTTACATAACTTTTTGTTAATATACATGAATATATAATGTATTATTTTTTAAACAGGTGAAATACAACTGATTTCAACCTACTATGTATGTATGTATGTATATGCTATTTTAAAACAATGTGTATTACATGAGTTTAATTAAAAGTAATAAGTAGTTAATAATAAAAATTTAAAAATTACAAAATGATTTTTTAATATAAAATATGATTAAAATTGCGTATAAATTAATATATTAATAATTATTAAAATAATATTATTTATAAACATTCTTTTGTTTTTTTAAAGTTTGTTTCTTCAAACAGTCAAACTTTTGTCAATTTGTTTTAAATACCTCTTATATTACACTAACTTAGTAAAGAAAACATTTTTTTGACCTAAAATTTGAATTTTAAATTATTTTTAATTTTTTAAAAAATTATTTTTCCAATTAAATTATTTTTTATAAAATTTTTAATTTTTAAAAAATTCGTTTCTAAAAAAATCATATTATTAAAAAATTTCATACTTAGTAAAAAATTTTCTTAATTTATAATAATCCGATTTGTAAAAAGTGTATTTTTAAATATTAAGTTTTTTTAAATATTTTGAAACCTTCTTTAGTTAAAGATATATAAATGTTTGTTGGATCGGGTTGTTAACTTCAAACAACACTTCACAAGTATTTCTTTCTATCAATCTAACAAATGCGGAATTTCTATTAAAATGATCTCTCAAACACTCAAAGGTAAACCAACAGTCTTTGAATAAAAGTATGAACACAAGAACAAATTTCAAGCTCAAAGATATATTTCTCTCAAACGTATTACAAGTGTTACAACCAGTAAGCACAAGCGCACACTTATACAAGTTACAATTGAGAGGTTATATAGCCAAGGCTACAACCGTATACTCGTAGGAATACTAGTTGGGTATACTAGACAATACATAAAGTAAAGCTTATTCTAGTATCTAAAGTGTCTTAACAGGCTAAGACACTTGATTACAATCATTACAAATATAGACATTGACTATTACAAAAGACTAGTTAAATACAAAAGACATTTAATGTTCTTGATCTTCAAGGCTTCAGGCAATCTTTTGTATTTAATGCAACATAGGGGAAGTAAGGTGTTGTGCCTGACTTTAGGGATGTTATCTTTGTTTTACTCAGACCAGCATGTCTGTTGTCAGCACCTTTTGTACCTTAAAAGGTAATCAGCTACAGTCTTTGTCAGAGAGGATTATCCTCGGAAGTCTTTGTCTTTGGAAGATGCTGAGGAGATTCTTCGGAAGCCTTTGATCTTCAGAAGCTTCAAGTCTTCGGAAGCTCTGAAGCTTTAAATCTGCTAAGTGTTGTTCTTCCGAAACAGTTTGTCTTGTACAGCCTTCATCAGGAGTGAGTTATCCTTCGGAAGCAATGTTGCTTCCGAAGAGTAACTCCTTTCTTCCGAAGGTTGTTAGTCTTTGTAGATTCAGTACTTAGACAAATAAGAAGTTTGGTGAGTATCAGCCTTTATTAGTCTTTACAATGTTATAATTGTATTTAATATTATTTTTATTTAATACGAGGAAGATACTTAATATGAGTTTGAAAAAGACATCAAAATTATTATGATCATGTTCTTGGTATTTGATATAAACTCATTTTAATTTTACTTTATTTATGTTTAATATGATTTTTTTAACAAAAATTTCAATTTTTGTTAAGATAAAAACATCATAATTTGTCTTGTCTAAGACTTGAACTTATGCATTTCCTCTAAGGAGAAAACCTTTATCAAATAAGATAGTCTGACATTTATCATGTTTAATTATTAGCATAAATATATAAATATCCAATTGATAATCAATATTTTGTAAAGAATTAAAGAAAATCATTTTAAACCTCTTGGCTTTTGATTTTCAAATTAAAACGTAAGGAAGTTATATATATACCATTTTGAGTATGACGTATAAGGGTTATTGTAATTTCATTTTAATATTAGTTTTCTTTTAAATGTGTCTATACTGGCCCATTTTTATTACTTGCACATAACATCTGAAATCTCGAAGATAGCCCAGATAATACTCAAGATGTAGAAGGAGACATGCAGGAAAGGCCTTGTTACCAAAGTAAAGAGCGTAGTTTTGTAGTAACCATTAATAGTATAAGAAGTAGTTTAGATTGTGTTTAAGAAATAAAAAGTATCCATACTAGTCAAGATGGCGTAAAAAGGAAGTGATATGATGGATAATAATATAAATTTAATAGTGATCATGGAAAGAAAGTTTGTGTAAAATCATAAAAGCTGGTGCTCTTCAAAACTTTCTAAGTCTTTGTGTAAATTCCCATAAGTCCTGAACACTGTACAGACAAACAGCCTTTGAAAGGAGGAGTTACTCCTCGAAAGAAACATTACTTCCGAAGGATAACTCACTCCTGCTGAAGGCTATACAAGAGAAAAGCTTCTGAATATCTCCTCAGTTATCAGAAGCTCAACACTTGGAAGTTTTACAATATTAAAGCTTCTGAATACAAGAGCTTCCGAAGAATTACTTCTGACAGATTCCATACACTTGTAGATATATTCAGATCTGTTTTCTCTTCCGAAGACTAATAAAGAAGACATTCTTGTGAAAGTCAGTAGCAAAGAAGATTTGTCAGAAGCACAGAAGATAACAAGAATGAAAAAGCCTTTTGTAATGTAGGCATTAATTGCAAAAGTCAATGTAGTCTTTTGTATTAAGTGTAATTAATATGGTGTGGCCTGTCAAGTCCTAACAGTTGAATGCAATATACTTTGACCTTGAATTTACTATTTCCTTCAGTATTTTGTTCTTTCAAACTGTTTTTACAAAACTAAGTTGATATAATTTCCGCAACTATAAAATTTGTAGAAGATAACTTGTGATAAGTGTTGTGTTTAGTACATTACCCGATCCTACAAGTGGTATCAGAGCTCTTTGATCAGAATCCCAGTTCCTCAACATGTTCATTTGAGGATGATACTTCTATTAATTTGAAAAAGAAAAAACCGGCTTTGAAAAACAAGAAAATAAATAAGAAAATTAAGAAACATACATCAATCTTTGTCAAAGCTAAATACACACAAATAGGGAGTAATTCTTCAGATGATTATGTTACTTGCCCCACTGACAAGTCCCATCGAGCCAGATCAAAAAACAGAAGTACAAGTAACTCAAAAGCTCAAAAGAAGCATCAAAACAAAAATTCTTCTGGTACCCCCAAGTCAGAAAAATCTGGTTCTGTGAAAATTAGTTCAGCTTCTCTCAAGGGAGAAAAGCTTCAAAGATCAACAAATGTTCAATCTATGTGTCTGATGTGTGGAGGCACAAACCATTTTACTGCTGAACGCTACTACAATCCAAGAAGAAGAATGCATTCAAGACCACAGGGTAGAGGAAGTAGAAAGGGATGGTGGAACAAATCATCTGTCTTATTGGAAGAACAATCTGCTTTCGGAAGAAACATGTCAGTCAAGCCACAAAAGAAGCCATCGGAAGCAAGTCCTTCTGACATGAAAAGAAAAGGAAAGCAGTCTTCCGAAGCAAAGAAAACATCAGAAGCATATGCAAAGGGTGCTCCCGACAAACCCAATAAGCCTTATCCCTTCGGAAGAAGAAAAATAACATCAGAAGAAAAGCCTCACATGCCAGCAAAAACCCATTCATCGGGAGGAAAGGCAAAAGGTGCTTCCGGTGGATGTCAGAAGAAGCAAGCTCATCATCTATCCCACCTAGGATGATGTCAAAGAAATTGTTTATAATGATGCTAATGGAAAACCCAAGACCACATGGGCTTGGGTTCCCATCTGGAACTAATTTACTTCTGGTCATATGCAGGGACAACATGAATCAAAGAGCAACTTGTGGATTGTTGACAGCAGCTGTTCCAGGCACGTGATAGGAAACAAGACTCATCTGCACAAATATGAACCATTCTTTGGAGGGTGTAGGAGGTTACATCACAGGTAGGGGCACAATCAATAATGGCAAGGTAAGCTTTGATAATGTGCATTTTGTAAAGGAATTAAACTATAAGTTACTGAGTGTATCACAGGTGTGTGACCAAAAGCACAATATGTTGTTTACCGAGAATGAATGCATAGTCCTGAAACCAGGATTTGTTGTTCCAAATGATCAAATTCTGCTCAGGGCTCCAAGAAGAAACAACATGTACATGCTGGATATGAGCACAACTACACCACTCAGTAATATAAGTTGCTTTGTCTCAAAAGCTTCACTTGATGAGTCATCTCTTTGGCATAGGAGACTTTGTCATGTAAACTTTAAAAACATGAATAAACTTGTAAAAAATAATTTAGTAACTGGTTTACCAACAAAAGAGTTCAAATGTGTTGAAAAATGTGTTGCTTGCTTGAAAAGGAAGCAACACAAATCATCTCATCATGCCAAAGAAATAAACTCTATCACAACAGTCCTGTATTTGCTCCGTATGGACTTGTCTGGCCCCACAAGTGTTAAAAGTCTAGGTAGAAAGTCATATTGTTTGGTGGTCACTGATGATTTCTCTCGGTATACCTGGGTGTTCTTCTTGAACACCAAGGATGAAACAGCTGAAATCCTAAAATCATTCATTCTCAGAGTTGAGAATGAGAGTGACCATCATGTCAAAATCATCAGATCAGATCAAGGAGCAGAATTCAAAAACCATATTTTAAATTCTTTTTGTGAATCTAAAAGTATAACAAGGCAATTTAGTGCTCCTAGGACTCCACAACAAAATAGTGTTGCTGAGAGAAGGAATAAGATACTAATTGAAGCTGCAAGGACCATGTTGTCTGATTCCAAACTTCTAATAACTTTTTGGGCAGAAGTGGTCAACACTGCATGTTATGTCCAAAATAGAGTATTGGTGGTTAAGTCACATGGTATGACTTCATATGAAATTTGGCATAAGAGAAAACCATTTATTGAATACTAAAGATCCTTTAGCCAACTTTGCTGAGAAATCATCAGAGGGCTATTTTGTTAGGTATTCTTCACATGCAAAAGCATATAGAGTATATATCAAAGCTTCCAGAATTATTGAAGAGTCTGCAAATGTTCAATTCAATGAACATACTATCAATAAATTAGAAAAATATATTTTGAAATAAAATGATTAAATTACACATTAACAGGTAACTTAAGATATATAACAATAATAAAAGATTATGTTTTTAAATAAATTATTTATTAAAAATTTAATACTAAAAAAAATTGTTTCAAATATATGTTCTATAGTCTATTTTATTTGTTAATTTTTTTTTGACAAAACATAACTTTTTAAAAATAAAAATTTCTAAATTACCGATTGAAATTATGTTTTATTACTAAAGATACTGATTTTTAGAAGAAAAAATGCATATCTTAAAACTTTTTTAAAGTGTTTTTCAATAAATAAAATTATTTTTAATTTATTATAAAACCTTTTGGTATTAAAAAGTTAAATAATATCATTGTTGTTACAATTATTGAATATGAGAGATAATATAATTATTTAATATGAGAGAATTAAATAGGATGATGAGAAGATGCCAAGTGACAATATTGTCTTAAAATTTTGATAATGTTAAAACATATTTTTGTTTATTATAGTAGTAAGAACTAAGAAGTGTAAGAATAATTTCGCATTGCGAAACGTTTCTGTGTCAAAATCATAGAATTAATGAATTTGAAAATCTTATAAACTTAGTTTAAAGTTTTTAATGGTCTACAAAGGTTTGTAAAGAAATTTAGAGGAAAAAAAATGATAAATTACAAGCTTTATAAAAATATGATTATTTACACATAAGATGGGTTATTATTATTTTTATTTCATATTGCACAATTACTTTATAGAAGTAATTGTTGTATATGTTTTATACAAGTTGAAAATATATTTTCATAAGTTGTTGGATGTGAGGGAAATTGGTACAGTATCCTCATGTGAGACCTTGTCCACAAGCCCACTCCCTTTGCACTAATGAGTTGAATATCAACTTACTTAATTTGGAATTTCTAGAAAGTCACGAACATAATGTTTAAAAAATCACGTTTGTTTATTTTTCATTATTTTAATTTTCTTAGAATAACATTTGTTTGCCAAATATGTTGATCCACATACTATCCCTTTCATATATATAAAAGTAAAATATCATAAACTTTATGTAAGATATGTTCGAAGAAATATAATTGTAGCTATAGGTTGTGATAATTAGTTTTTGTGGGATTAGTAGCCAATGAACAAAGGGTATTTGTCTCCAATAGGACAAAGATATAACCTAATGATATCACTGATAAAAGAATTAAGAGTTTACGTTTTATGATAAATAAATGATATAAAATTTATAACTAGTTTAGAGAGTGTAAGTTCTAAAGAAAATGATCACATTTAATTGGTATCTAATATGAGAAGTGGTTCACTAAAAAATATCCATGAACTATAATCGATAGATGTAGTTGTGAAATGGAGGTCATTTGTTGAAAAGCAAAAGTACAATGCTAATAAGTATAAAGATGCACTCATAAAAATATATATATATATATATAACACAATTGGTAAACGATAGAGATCGAGGTAATTGTACTTGGTTAATTATAAGTTTCAAGTGTTACATATACCAAAGATTACTTTCGTACTTTAACATAAATATTGTTCTAATAAAATTTAATTATAATAAGTTTCAAGTTTATATATACTATAAAGCTACTCGGCACTTGGAATCTTACTTTTTAAACAACATTTACTTATAAGACTAAAACCTTAAATACCATCCAAATGGAATTCCAATTAATCTTATTTAATTAGTTTTTTTTTTTAAATTTTTATTCTTAAATACTCTCTAATTAATCCTATACTTTTTTTGAACGGCATTTAAACTGTCACGTCGTGCTACCTTCAGTTATCTTGGAGATTAATAGTTAAGATCAATTCCTTGATCCCCGACCTTGAGACACGTGTACCCCAAGATGTGCGGGAACTGGATAGAATCCGTAAACCCTCACCCCCAATGATCCAAAACCTAAGATTAAGCTTAAAATTCATTTCCCTCACCTGGATGTTCAATTAAATATTTGCTCTAGTGAGACCTTTCGGTCGCCAGAAGATACCCCAACCAGTGAGCTATATTTGCAGGACAATTAATCTTATACTTGTAGTTAAAAATTTAAATTTACCTCACTAATTTAAAATAATCAGTAATCTTACTAGCTAGGTTATAAGCAAGGGCGAAGCTTTTTAGGGGCAGGGGCGACCGCCCCTCTTTTTCGTCCGCAGTGTTAATTTTTTGGTCGAAATGTTATTTTTTGTTAAAAATAGTGGTTTCGTCCCATCACTTCAAAAAATTAACATATATACTGGGTTTCATAATTTTTTTTCTCCCTTACATTTCGCTCAAGCTTCACCACTGGTTATAAGGGGTATTTAGTTAGTTTAGAATGTTAGTTATTAACATCATGAATTTTTCTTATAAAATTAATGCATTTATATAGTGAACTAAGATTTTTCTCATATAACTCTTCTGAGGATTTTCCTACATTATATTAAATTTACAGTTTCATTAAAACATGTTTATATCTTCGAACACATGTTGGATAATGTTTAAAATTGAGTATAAAAGACAAACATTGCAATTGATGATAAGATAAACACTTAAATAATGTATTTTTTGCATTAAAATAAATCAGTAAATAAATTACATTAGCGTAGTTTTCATATACCTTCATGACCACTCAATTATATTGAATCATTTAATATTAACTGACAAAGCAAGTGTGTAACTGCTCAATGCTGGATATTCAATCATTAATAAAAATTAATTTAGGACTAGCTAGCTTACAAATATGTTTTAGAATATTTGGTAAGAAAAAAATAAAACATGATTTAACATAAATACAAAATTTTCCAATAATCAAATAAACATAAAACTAACAAAAGAATCAACATTAAGTTCTAACGAAAAAAACCCTACACTAAAAAAAAAGGGTTCTTGAAAGGAACATCGATCTAGGGAAATTTGTTTAATATAATATATAACATATATAATTAAAGTAAAGGTATCATTATATTATTTTATTATATTGTTGGTTATTATTTAAAAATGAAAAAAAAAATATACAAATGTTCCAGCTAATTAATACCCTGTTAAACTATAATACATCACAATCAAACACAAAAAACCTAGACATGTCGCTAAAACAACACTCGGTACCCACGAATCCCCCACGGTTTTTATTACACCAATTCACACATACATCAAACATATAAATTACACAAAACTTCCCTATTATGCGACACCTTTTTTCTACAGTGACGACTTTTGTAATCATATATATACATATAGTGACTAAATACAGATGGCTGACCCTCCCCCACCCCCACCCCCACCCCCAATTCAACCACAAGATCCTACTTTCAAAATCCAGTTACCATCCAAATCCAATGTCATGAGCACATCTTCATCATCGTCCGGCTTAGTTTCCAACCGCCGGAGCCCAGGTGCCACCGGAAAACACCCTACTTATCGCGGGATCCGGAGTCGTTCTGGAAAATGGGTTTCTGAGATACGGGAGCCGCGTAAAAGCAAGCGTATTTGGCTCGGGACATACCCGAGGCCGGAGATGGCTGCAGCAGCATACGACGTGGCGGCTTTGTCGCTAAAAGGGGGTGATGCGGTGTTGAACTTCCCGGATTTTGCTAGGCTGTACACGGTTCCAGCTGTGCCTGAGCCTGCTTTGATCAGAAGCGCCGCTGGAGCGGCAGCCGCGCTCATGAAGAAGTCTTCGACATCTGATCTGGTTTTGTCAACTGATCAGATGCCGACGGCGGCCGGGAATGATGAATTTATGGATGTAGAAGCAATTTTTGACATGCCGAATTTGCTGGTGGATATGGCGGAAGGAATGCTGATGAGTCCGCCACCGCAGCCGGTTACCGATCATTTTTCTCCGGGGGATTCTTCGGATTGTGACAATTTGTGGAGCTACTAGCTAGGTTTCTTTCGGTTTCTTTACAAATATTTTGAAAATAAACATTGATTATAAGCTTTGAAAATTTGTGATTTAAAAAAAAATGAAATGAAAAGGGGGAAATTTCAAGAATCAGACGTGCCAACGAGTAGTATGCATGCATGATCATATATCATATCAAACATGAGATTTGTCATAAAGATGATTTTGTTGAAACAAAAGATCATGTAGTGTTTATGAAAGTTGTTATTTTCTGCATATATATATTTAGATAATATATATATATATATAGGTGGATATATAAGATTTAAGATTTGATACTAATTAAAGGTCATATATAAGGAGTTTTTACAGAAAATGTTCTAAAATTAATTAACTCTTGAATCTATCCTCAAATCTACAAAACAAGTTTTTACAAAAAAAATGTGAGTTAGTTAATGCACATTGTTCTTCATCTTGATTAATAAACTTAATTAGACCAGCTTTCAAAATGGTTTTTTTTTCAAGATTTGATGCTACATAAACTGTGTTCAGAGGGTGTTTTTTCATGTTAATTGTCTGTATATTTGTATGTTTCTAATGTCTGATGTTGATACTTACAAGGAAAATGTTACCACCATGATCATGTAGCTGTTAGAACATACAACATATTGTACCAGATAACTAAAAAGTTTTAAATGTTATTACACTTTTTTTTTTTCTTTTTATGATGACACTTGGGTTTTCTAGGATAATATCAACAGTACGTCTGCACCCTACAGAATTCGAATACATAATCATTTGGTTGTGAACCCAGATTCTACAAAGTAGGAATACACTGGGTATGTTTGTTTGTAATCATTTGGTTGTGAAGTATACCACTTACCATCAGACGGTATATGTCTCTGGGGAGTTTTAATTAAGTTGCGCTTAATTTGTTGATGTCGCAAATCGCAATTGTTGTTTGATACAACTTCAATTGTCTCAATCGATGCCGCGATTGCTTCCAAATGCCACAAATGATGGAATAAATACGAAATAAAAGAGTGTTAATTGGTCATATATATACACGAAAAGGGTTTAAATGTTCTCTTCCGGAGCCTGTTAGTTTCTTGTTCATATGAACATCAAATCCAAAACCCGGCCCCTTTCTGATATGATCAAGTCAACAAAATCGACTCAAGTTCATGGATCATGACACCTGATCAGGTGTACAACAAGCTAGTCAACTTGGTGTTATTGATGTAGTTAATTTATAAATTAAACCAAGCATATATTCAAATTTATGTATGGGCCTCAAGAGACAAAAGTAAAATTACACTAATTTTAAGGTTATTTTACTTATTTTGTGAAAATAACGTTAAAAAGTTGGGATGATCAACTTCAAACAATAACTTTGAGCCGGGGACTCTATCGGAGCAGCCCCTCTATCCCAATTGGGATGAGGTAAGGTTTGGGTCCATCCCTTCCCTCAGACCCTACTGAAAAGTGAGAATATACT
Source organism: Mikania micrantha (assembly GCA_009363875.1). Taxonomy (NCBI): domain Eukaryota; kingdom Viridiplantae; phylum Streptophyta; class Magnoliopsida; order Asterales; family Asteraceae; genus Mikania; species Mikania micrantha. Next base: position 75,976,188 of record CM018694.1, on the reverse strand, counting down.
GGGTAAGTTTATTTGTTTGTTTGTTTATATATTCAAATTTAATTGGAAAGCTTAAACGATTTTAACACATTTTCTAAGGTTTCATTACTATTCTACAAATGGGAATTTATACTTGAAACACAAAGTTTTTTCTTCATTTCTAAACTACCCTAAACATCCCCCTCCTATTCACACCATTTTGACAACTAATTTCTCCCCTTCATCGGCTAGATCTACCCGCAAAACCTACCCACCATGTCAACCCGCTCAGGTTCGACGGTGTTGTCATGAATCGATCTGTTCTTAACCGCACCCAAACCCCATCCACCCCCTCACCATAACTATTTTTCTGCAATACGTACGTAGAATTTATAAATTAGTCGTAAAAACTTATTTCTTATCAATTACATGACTCTAGCTTGTGTGGTAACTATTAGGTTTTATAGTCTAGGATTCGTTTTGTATTCGTTATTACTAAACCTTTGAACTAGATAATTAAGTCCTAATCGATCTACCAAAGGGCTGTTAGCCTTGTGACCCACTTGACTTCTCTTGTGAAAGATCTTCGGTTTGAGTCTCTTTGAATACAATTGCTACTAGATGAATAAGGGGCTTTCTTAGTGGCCGGTAGGTTTTTTGTTGATTGGTCAAATATAGGAGGTTTGACTGATATACCAACTTTTCTTTAAAAACATATCAGTTAATCGACTGTTGCCGTTCAAAAACAAAAATATGTCTAATGTAAAAAAGTTGAAAAACTGAAAACGAATGACAATTTTTTTTTCTAAAATTATTTCATCATTTAATCATATGTTTACCCAAATTAACTTTTCCATGGTCAATGATGAAGAGGAATATATATATTACTCCACTAAGTTCTATAGTATATATGCGCATAAAAGTCAAAGTAAAATCAAGGGAATGATATATTGGAATTTTTTTTTTAAAAAAAAAAAACACTAATGAATGATGTGCTATATATGCTGGTCACCAAAAATATATGGTTCTTATTATTATTATTTTTATTTAAATTAAGTGCCAAACTTTGTTTCCATGAAGTATATTATGGGATATATGAAGTACCACAAGCTTGGATGTCTTATGTTATTCCTCTTAGTCACTCATCACCAAGGACCACCAAAATTAAAAGAGTTGCCAAAATAGTGAAATGTCTACCCATCTTTTACCTTCCCTCCAATAGATCCTTTAATATATATTATATATCATGAAATAATGTTGTAATCATGGGAGGTCCTAGGAAGGGGCAAACCCGACCTCCGTGCAGGGCCCATATATCGCAAGGGTACAAAAATTTTAAAAATTGTTTTTAAATTATATATATTTACTTATATCTCCAAATACAAAACCGAAAAAACACAAGTTTATAATTCACTAGGAGTTTTTTTTCTCAGTACGTCCGAGACACTTGAATTCTCAATGCCGCCCCAGGTTGTAATTTTAACCATACTTCTTTTAGTGACTGTAAATTGTATAAAACTTGTTAATATAAAATCAAATGAATTGAATAACAGAAGTCGTAATTTTGTTAACAGAAATTAATAGAAATTTATTATAGTTTTACTTATAATATTCAATTTTAAAGATATTATTATTATATAACTGTTAATGAAAAATAATAAAGTGAACTAAAATAACATGAAAGTTTCAAAATAAGCAACTTTAATTCATTCAACGTACTTTAACCAAAAAATGAGTACGCTTTTGTTGGTCAGTTAAGGTGTCACGTCTCCTTAACCAATCAAGTATTTTATAAATTACATATTGATTTAATTATTCAGATGTATGTATAATTTTATAAAAAAAACATATAAATTAGTTAGAATTCCACCTTCCCGTTGGATTGATTATCTTTAGCAGTTGTAGTAAAATTATAGGTGTAAACAAAGAAAACATGCTCATTAGTTACTTGAGATTAAATTGGTATAAATTCGAACGAGTTAAGCCTTGAAATATAACTTGTTTAGGCATTGAGTTTAAGCTTCACATATCGAGTACGAGATGGCTCATGAGCTTAAACTAATTTTTAAAATTCATATAATTTTTATTTAGTTAAGTGTATATTTATTTAAATATTGCTCATTGACCGATGTCGAAGTGTCGGTCAAAAATAAGAGTAAAACTCTGTCCTAGTTACCTTATTAGATAGGGTAAGTCGGGGGTTAAACCATGAGGAGTATTGTGGAAAGTGTTTGTGATTATCACTAATGACTAATTAACGAATGGAAAATCAATTGGACGTTGTTTGATTGTTGAAATAAAAAAAAACAATTACAATTAACTAAAATGGTTTTAAACAATAATGAAGAAGGTGATTCCCCCGGGACTTGGATTCAAAGTGAGTTTCATATATTAGTTACTAAGTTGGAACAACCACATAGACATGATTAGAAAATTCAAATGGTTGTGATGAACAAGGACTAGTTGCTTCGATTGCAAAACAATAGAAGATTATCACATGAACATCAATTGCATATTATAAAACCCAATAATAATCTATATATCCTAATTGCTAGAAATCTCAGGAATTGAAAGACAATGACTTAGGTTTTGAATAAAAATCCAATCTTTACAATCACTTGAATAAACAATAAGCAAAAAGCATCAAATGCTTAGATTGCTAGTTCCAAACACAGTAGTAAACTAATCTAAATCACCCGCTTACAAGAATCCTTCGCCCGGAGGAACAAACACAGAAATTAGCCGCTCATCTCTTTGAATTGATCTTCAAATCTGGATTGGATCATAAATTGGGATGATTTGGCAATGTTTGGATGGAAGAGAATGGCTAAAAAGCTTCGATTTTGGCTTCCTTGGTCGTCCAAAATCGCCTAGAACTGACTGGGAGAAGAAAAGATCCTCAAAAACCCTAAAAATCATTTTTTTATAGGTGTAGACTTCATCAGGAACGTAAGCTATGGTCTGGTTGTAAGCTATGGTTGAGACTTTCTGTTAAGGTTGACTGTAAGCTATGGCCAGCCGTAAACTATGGTCTGCAGGTTCTGTTAGAAAGTGCAGTAAGCTATGGTCAGCCCGTAGACTATGGTCTAGCCAGATTCCTTCCTAACTTGTTTTCTTCATATCTTTCTCATTTTAAGTCCGTTTTTCGCACCGTAAATACCCAAATCTTCGTCTCGAGATCCTCTAGCATATTAACTCATGATCCTTTCACTTTGAAATGGTTAAGTGCTTCCAAAATTGCTCCCAATCTTCGCATTTAACCTACAACACACAAGTTTGCATAGTTATCTAATTCTAACCAATCCAACACATGAATATGCATAAAATTTGACATTAAACACACATATTACTCATTCCAAACCCCATACATCACTCATATATATAAAGTTATGATAAAGTATAATGCTAAAGCATAGTTATAAATATATATATTAATTTAATATATAATGAAGCTAAATATATAAAAATAATTAAAAAAACTTCACCTAATATTAATCAAGTTTTCCTAATATTTTATGTGTTTCTATCATGTGTAATATTTTAAAATTGTTTAAATTTTTAAAATTATTTGAGACTTAAATTAAACATTTAATATATGATTCTTTATTAATAATAAGGAAAACTTTTTTTCTAATAAACTAGAAAAACATCATGAAGAAAACAATTCATTAATTAATTACAGACCTTCATAATTGTTAAATTAATATTCATAAAAAATTCATTTGTTTTGATTAATTTTCTAAAATTTAAATATTTATAAAAAAAATTGCATGACTATAACACATATTGAAAATTGAATGACTTTAAAAATACAAATAAAAAAAATATGGATAACTTTATTCGAACACTTAATAAACTAAGTTACTATTGTACAAAGTTACCACTTAAATAAACGAGCTGAACCAAGTTCGAACTTGAAATTTTTCTAAGCCAAGCTCATTAAAAGGCTTAATGAGCTCGAGCCCACACTTAAGAAAAAAATACCAATAGCGGAGACCAGGGGCGAAGGATAACTAGGGCCAGGAGTAGCCCCGGCCCATGCTGTTTTTCGGCTCAGAAGCAGGTATGTAGTAGGATTTGGTCGGAAAATTTTATATTAATAAAGTTCTGCCCCCCTATAGAAAAATTCCATATACTAGGGCCAGGGGTGGCCGTGACTTTCGGCCCTCCTACAGAAAAATTTCAAGCTTTGTCCTTGGCGAAGACGACATTAGCTGCGACAAACACACGGAGCTATCCAGTTGCCAATCCAACCGTTGAAAATAATGGAAATTCAATGACTAAGATTATTTCGTACTAATACCATTAGCAGCGACTCGTTATCGCTAAGGGTGAAATATATGGCTCCCTTTTTCCCATATTATGAGACGCACCTCATCTCTTCCTCCCTCCCGATCGACCTTGATCCTCTCTCTCTCTATCGCTGCCGACCAAGACCATCACTCCTGCTCATTGTTGCTGCTAATAATCTCATAATGACTCCCTATCAATAGTTGTGACATTTTAGGGACGACATGTGAGCACTAGCAGTGACACCTTTAGCGACATTTTTTATATCTTTAGCAGCAACGCTTTAGTAGCGATCTTTTAGCGGTTATTTTCATGCTCAATATAGTTGTGATATATGTCGCCGCTAAAGTTCTCGTTTCATGTAGTGTCAACTCTACTTGTATGCATTCTTAATTGAAATTATTCAATATCAATTTAATCTCTAATTAACGTTACATATACCATTTTTTTAGTTAGAAACTAGTATATTAGGGGCATGTTGGTTGTTTTAATATCATCAAATTCATTTAATTTAGTTGGATTTATTTAAAGATACAATGTTCAAATAAGAAGAGGGGTTTAAGAAGGCACCACCGTCCACCCTTGATTGAGTTTAGAGCAGCACCCTAGCAAGTGATCAGAAGGTGATCCCTAATGCAAATCAATTAAGGGGCAATACATGCCCGTTACCATAGAAAAATAAAAAAAAAAGTTATTTTCAATAAAAGTTATCTGATTAAAAATACATCAGGGATGATAAATGATAGGAAAGTTGCATAAAACCATAGGTCTAAACGAACCAATATAATTACAAGGGAACTAATAAAATTTGAAGGGTGATAGGTGATGGAGAGTGATACGATGATGCTAGGATATAGGCCGGGTTTATGATCTTAACACTACCCATAGCTTTAACAACCCTTGGCTAATCTTGTAAAAGTGACATGTTTTTGGACAAATTAGAGGAGACTGAATTCAAAGTGCCAATACATGAGCTCTTGACTTCAAATTCAGATTTGAAGCAGTATATATAATGTGAAAGGAAGACAATGAAGCACATACTATTACTATATTATTCTGATATAAAATTAAGTTAACATCATATATACTTTAATTAGGTAAAAATTGTCATCATAAAATTCAATAAATCCTAGAAAACGGAGAGACCATTTCTTTCAAAATGCTATTGGAATAATAAAATGATTTTTGTAACGAGGAAAATAGTTCTTTAATAGTATATCGACTTTGAAAGTCAATATTAAGACGTTGAATAAACAAAATATGTGATATATATATATTATTTTGAACCCTTGTTAAATACGTTTGAATACACATATACTGACGTAATCATTTGAGATCGTCAAATGGTTCAATCCACGATTTATATTAACTTCTTAAGTTTAGGGTTTCGGTTTGGCGATCTACATCCGGCCAGTCGTCATTGCTATCAATAGCTATTTATGGTTCTTGATCTTATCTTGTGAATTCAGTCTTAATCATAGTTGTCTTCGAGATTTTGAGTATCATGTGTGAAACTAAAATGATTCCCTATAAATATTAAAAAAAAATAACAAATTGATGCTAGTTGGTATAAAAGTTAAGCTAATAAATATAATAAAATAAAGTTATTGTAGCAAAATCATGTTTTTTTCATATCAAAACTATATTTTGTTTAAAAAAAATTTATATATAAAATATATGTAAAAAAATTAAAATTTTGAGTCATTCAAAAATCGAGTCTGATGCCATAGCATCTTCAGCACACTCTAAAGCCGTCACGTACTGGCCTATATTGGTGGCACTTTCTTTTGGTCTTTTTCCTCATGTTGGCCGTAAAACCGGTCGGTGAGGGGCGTCTAATGTTAGCGTTCACAATTTTTTTTCTTTTGGTTTTAAGACATCTAACTCCGAGATGTATAACTGACTGTCACTACCCTAAGTCCGTCCATAATTTCTAAATCCATAAGTATTAATGATAGGTGATTACTAATGGAGTACTTCATGAACTACAAAAAAGGAATTTTAGTTAGGGCTAACATAACATGTCATATACGACACTTAAAGACAAATATGATAAGTGTTAGACACGACATGATAAGACATGCTTAGAGACATGATAAAAATCATAATTTAAGTTTTATAAAATTTTAAAAAATAAAAACGGGTTAACAATTATTTAGCAATTTGTTAACAAGTTAATATTTGTTTAAATAGATTTAAAAATGTCTTTAATATGTTTAAAACTTTAAATAAGTTATTTACAGGTTTAAACAAGTGTTTAACCAAGTTTAAACAGATTGTTAAAGGTCATTAACATATTAACAGGTTGTTAACAGGTTAACAAATGTTTGGCATGTTTAGACACGTTTGTGATCATGTCTTATGATGTCGACCTGTTTATAACTTCGTGTAGTGATAATAAGTTCGTGTCAAAAATTGTCAGCTATATATATTTATAGTTATAAATAACATTTAACCGGCATATGAACATTTCGATCAGTTAATAATCTGCGAATGATTCTTTCTATCTATGACCTCCCAGTAAATTTCATAAGAAATAATTCACACTATACGTTATGTTTTTAGACACAGTTTCACTGACAAATTACTAACGCTTTTGACTTTCACGGAGGGACTTCTAAGGAGCTTTAGTGGTAAGAGTCCTACAAATGCACACAGTCATTTAGGTCGTAAAGGCCTAAAGGGGACATGACATGATTTATATCAATTTTTTTAAAATTTTGTTTGTTTATTTATTTATTTATTTATTTTTGATTTTGATTTGTTAGTCTAGGTCGACTCTTGCAATCACTATGGTTTTTAATCTTATCTTGTGAATTATTGGTAATGATTTCACATAAGTAAGACGGTCCCTATATTAGAAAAAATAAAAAAAGTGAGAGAAAAAAAACACGTATATATAACAATAAAAATAACATCTTAATTTTTTTTTAACAATTAGTTTCACATGTGATTAACCGATTTATATTCTGAGGCATATACTCTTATAACCGATATTTTGTTTGTATATAGTGTTTGATGAAAACTCGGCCTGGCCTATTTACCAAATTAAATTTAAATTAAAAGATTATATATATATATATATATAGGGAGGTTCATAGAAAATCTTCATATTTGAAAAAACTTAGAAAACTAATCACAATTGTTATTAATCAATTTCGTTTTTCGTTTTTTATTTTACATTTTGTTTTACTATAAGGTTGGAATTGTTAACAAAAAAAAATATATGTAATTCATGTTTTTACGTATATATAACTCATTGATTACATATACGTAATTTCGTGATTTACATATTTTTATTAAAAAAAATCTCTTGTTTATAACATTTCTAAGCTAATAATAAAAAATAATGATTTTTTTTTAAAAAAAATTGATTGGTTAGTAGGAGTTTTCTTAGTTTCTCCAAAGTGATGAGTTTTCTTTTGAACACTTTCCTATATATATATATATATATATATATATAAATAGGGGAATGTTAAAAATATAACCCACTAAATGCGTGCTAACCCAAATAACTTTGGCAAGATGAAGCCGAATCTTGGATTTTTTTTTGAACATCATTGTACGTAACACATTTTGAACACCATGTTCTTTTATGAGTTTGGCTAATTCATCACCGTTCAAAAACTTACAGTACTGTAAGTTTGTAAATATTTAAAACTTACAGTACTGTAGCACAAAACTTACATCGATGATATTTTTTAAACGGTGATGAATTTCCACAAACACATAAAAGAACATGGTGTTCAAAATGTGTTACAATGATGTTCAAAAAAAAATCCAAGATTCAGCTTCATCTTGCCAAAGTTATTTATGTTAGCGCGCATTTAGTGGGTTATGAAAAATTTCATGCCCTATATATATATATATAGGAGATGGTTCGAATGTTAACCCTTCGTTATTACGATAACCGAATAACTACATCTTATTACTTTGTGTCCCACATTAAAGTAAATCTAAAGGTGTGGGGTTTTTCTTATATTTTTAATAATGTAAGTGGGTCCAACATTAATTAAAAAAAGAAAAAACCTACATGTTTAGATTTACTTTAGTGTGGGCTTCAAAGTAATAAGATTTAGTTATTCGATTAACGCAATAAGAGAGGGTTAACATTTGATTCTCTTCCTATATATATATATACTATGTTAGTATCCCGTGTATTACACGGTTTAAATACAAAAATAATATATAATCATTAATGAAAAATCTTTATAATATAAGTCGAGTTTTAAAATAAAATATGATTAAAAATTTTGAAAAACTAAGATACCTTAAGTAATAAAATAATAATAATATTTTTTTCATTATTACTTTTTCAAAGTTTGTTTTCCAAAAAAATTATCTTAGAAAACAATTTTCAATATTTCTTATTTTATAATAATTTTGCTTTTGAAAAAAAAGTATTTTTTATATTAATATATTTTTAATGTCTTAAAAAATATTTTCAATTTAAAAATGTATAAATGTGTATTTAATATTGAATAATATTATTTAATGTATGATGCATTAAATAAGAGAGAGAAGAGGAAAAATTTATTGTGAGTATAATTTAGATTAATGACATGTGTCATCTTTTATTTTGATTTATTATATTTAATAGATTATATATATATATATATATATATATATACATACATACACTAGTAAGATGCCCACGCGATGCAGCGTATACAAAACAATTAGGTTAATGATTTTGGCTCGTAAAAAGCCTAAACCACCTAATTTTTTTCAAATCAACTCTTTTAACTAAAAAAATTATTATGATAAAATTCATAATTTAAAATGTCAAATATGATATGACAAAAGTGTGAAAAATAATTTATTTGATTTAAGAGTGTTTTTTTTATATGTATTATTATATAATACTTTATTTTTTAAATGTATCAATATGTGACAAATTAAAACGTAAAAGAAAAATCATTTAGTTTATGGCTCTTAAAGCTTTATTTGTTATACTTTATGTTTAAAGAGTTGTAAAACTCCTAATTTTAAGAGTTTTTGGTAAAAAACAATTGTGTCATTTCTATATGTTTTATATATAATATATATATATATATGGGATGGTTCAAATATTAACTCTTCCTTATTACGATAACCGAATAACTACATCTTATTACTTTGGGACCCACGTTAAAGTAAATCTAAATGTGTAGGTTTTTTCTTTTTTTTATTAATATAAGTGGGTCCTACATTAATTAAAAAAAAAAAAAAAACTTACACCTTTATATTACTTTAATGTGGGCCCCAAAAGTAATAAAATATAGTTATTCGGTTAACGCAATAAACAACGGTTAACATTTGATCATCTCCCTGTATATATATATATATGTTGGATCGGGTTGCTTAATCTAAACAACACTTCACAAGTATTTCTTAAGCAATCTAACAGATGCGGAATGTTCTGTTAGAATAATCTCACAAGCACTCAAAATGACAAAGTAATAATCCTTGAATACTAATAGGAACACACGAATAATTTCAAGCTCAAGGATATATTTCTCTCAAAGTCAGAAGTGTGCAAGCACATATACAATGGGAGGTTATATAGCCGAGGCTACAACCGTATACACTTAGGAATACAAGTTGGGTATACTAGACAAGTACATAAAGTAAAGCTTATTCTAGTATGTTGAGTGTCTTAACAGGCTAAGACACTTAGTCATGATCATTACATTAATAGACATTGACTTTACAAAGGACTATTAAATACAAAAGACATTTAATGTTGTTGATCTTCAAGGCTTCAGATGATCTTTTGCATTTAATGCAGCATGGGAGAGGTAAGGCGCTTTATCTGACTCATTACATGTTGTCTTTGTTTTTACTCAGACCAGCATGTCTTGTGTCAGTACCTTTTGTACTATGAGAGTAAGCTGCTACAGTCTTTGTCAGAGGATAAACCTCGGAAGTCTTTTTCTTCAATGCATGTGAGGATTCCTCGGAAGCAGATGTCTTGTATAACCTTCGGCAGGAACCAGTTATCCTTCGGAAGCAATGCTGCTTCCGAAGAATCACTTCTTCCTTCCGAAGGTTTTATTCAAAGAGGTTCCTATACTTAGACAAAATAAGAAGTTTGGTGAGCATTAGCCTTTATTAGTCTTTACAATATATATATATAGGGGGAGGTTCCTCAAAAAACTCCAATTTTTAAGAAAACTAAAAAAACCTTAATCTAACCATTCATCAAAACAATCAATGGTTGTAATTTGATAGTGGCAGTCTTGTAATTATTATTATTCAAGAATACAATAAATATAAATCTAAAGGGTATTTTTGGTAAAAAAAATTAATTACGTTATAGAAAGTAATAAATGTAAATAAATTATTGCCTAATTAATTACCTTCTTTCCACCAAGTCATGAGCATGATTCCAGGAGTTGTCAAAAATACTACGGATAAATAACAATAATTATATTATTCTAAGTTTGTTAATATAAGTCATAAAAGAATAAATTTTTCAAAATTCCTTAGTATTATTCAATGAAGACGATAACACTAATTCGTAGTATGATGCATTTATATAAAAAGAGAATCACTTAAAAATTTGAAATCAAACAATTTGAATTTTTTGATTAAAAGATCGGAATTTTTCAGCAAAACAATCTAATTACATATATGTAATTATACAAGTAGAATTGAATACATATATGTAAGCATTCAAGCGAAAATATATGTTTTAACAATTAAGAAGAAAACATATGATTACATATATATAAAGAATCCAGCTATTTATATATGTATATATGTAATCATGTAAATTGATTAGTTCGATCAATTTTTTCACTCATAAATTTGAATTCAAACAATCTGAATTTTTTAATACAAAAAATCTGCAATTTTTCAACAATACTAAAGGATTACATATACGTAATTGACTTAACTATTTAAATATGTAAACATGATTAATGATTAAATATATGTAAGCATACAAATAGATTAATTTGATCTAGTTACATACATGTGAACATGCTTACATATAAGTATTCAAGAAAAAAAGATACATGTAAGCATTCTTTTTTTTTACAAAAAAAAAAAGAAAAATAATGAACAAGATTGTGATAATGTAAACATGATTACACATTTGTAATCAAACAAATAAACTTGAAAGTTTACTTGAAACATACATACATTTAAACATGCTTACATATATGTAATCATATTCGTGATTACATATATGTAACTAATATCATTTAATTACATATATGTAATACTTAAAACTAATAAGCATCAACACATTCAATATAACCCTAAAAATTCAAACAAACAAATATTTGATTACATATATGTAACAACAAAACATACATATTTAAATTAAACAATGAGACATGTTTATCACCTGTTTGATTTAAATTAAAAAAGAGACATGTTTATCACCTATACATTATCACAAAATCTTGGAGTTTGTATTAACCTTCTAACCAGGACCAATTAAACATTTGTTAACATCACATCCTTTGTTCCTTATCCCATGTGGTATTATAACGCCCTTGTTCCCATGTGATGGCTCATTGGGCAATTAATTAAATATCAGGTCCTTAAATGTAATCAGAAATATCAATCACGTTTATAAGCATACATGAACCCAAGTTACATATAGGAAACCACATTACATATATTTGATTTTATATATACACATGCAAATTCAGTTACATTGTTTGAGTACGTAATTTTGGTGTGTATAATCACATGTAATCATACATGTATATCATCTAATAAGAAAATAAAAAATCATATTATATATATTTTTCTTACAAATAAACTTGCTTGCATGTAAAAGTGTGCAAAACACACTTTGTATCAAGACATACATATATTTAATCATATCGGTTTACATATATGTAGCTCTATAGTCTGGCGTCAACTTGTGTTTCGTCAATACACTTGATTTACACACATGATTCGTAAAGAACTTAGTTTTTCATGTTTTTCGTGGCCAAAATTTGGAATCCACCTCGAATTACTACACAGCAAGCATAATAGCGTTTAACATTAATGTGGCAAATTATTAATAAATAATTAAAATATTATTGAAAGTGATATTTCAAAATATTAAAAAATTACGGTGGGGTTAAAATAACAAATATCCTTAGTAAAACTTAACAACTTGGGAATGGTTTTCTTGAAATCAGTTAAACCAAATGAAAACCATAATAAAATAAAACTAATGAAACAATATCTGAAGCTAGAGTTACAACAAAGAAATCGAAATTATAAAATTTTAAATTAATGAAAAAACTTATTTATAATACAGTAAATCAAAAGATTTATTACAAAAATAGATTCCTAAAATAATGAGTAGACATTTACTAAAATATCCTTTAAATAAAATAAATAGAAAATCTTCTAAAATTATATGATTGGTTGAATTAAGTTTTCTTAGTTTTCTTAGAAAATATGGGTTTTCTCATGAACCTTCCTCTATATATATATATATATATATATATATATATATATATATAGGGAATGTATATTTTGGAAACCCCCATGAGATGAGGAAACTATGGAAACCCAATACTTGGTCAACAATTTGCCAAATCATTCTTTCTTTTTAATAACCTAATATAATAGAAGGGCAATTAGGTCAATTTTCTTCATATGTACCACTACCCACTATTTTATTAATTAACCACATTCTCCCTCTTCAAATTTAAATCAAAAACAAAAAAAATTAAATATTCCCCTCTTTTATTTTCACACCAGAATTTTTTAATTGAAAAAAATTTGATAGTATGCTGGTTGTATCTAAGTGTTGTCGTTGTTACATCTATGATACGTTGGTCGGGGGTATTGTGTGTATTTATTGTTATACCTAAAATTTTTGAATTTTTTTATATTCCTTTTTTTTTGAAGTAATATTCTTTTTTTCTAACGCATAATTTCATAATAAATTCCTGAATTTTGCATTCTCGTTATATTTAAATAAAAAAATTATATATTATTTCATAACAATATTACGTATAATCTATATTTTTTATGGTTTGTAATATTTTATACAATCTGATACTTATAATCCAATATTATAGAAATTAACACTCAAGTTACGTTTATGTTACATCTCAACAGACTAATTGAACATGTCTTTTATATACACTTTTATATTTTATTGTTTGTCCTTTTTATAGAATATCATAATTTATCATTTTTTTATACTACGTAAGTATTTAATTATTGCTTGTTTCCTATTTGTACCTTTTACTATAAAATATGTCTTCTATATCAAATCAAAAAGTGTACTATTGTACCTTTTATAATTAAGTATTTATGACTTGATTTCTTAAAAAACATAAAAATAAATTCATTTTATTTTGTATGTACACAATTTTAAAGATACAAGAATTATTTTTCTATATATAATATCAGTTTTTCTAAGTTATTCTTTTTGAGATTTAACGTTTAAAATATAATTAAGTTGTTACACTAATGTTACACATAACACTGTAGGTTATATGTATTTTTCATTAAGTTAATGTTATCAAATGTATTTTCCATCTAGTGTATTAATTATTAATTATTTTATAATTTTCATGCAAAACTATTTATTAATTGTATTATTATACTGTTTTAATTTTTTTAATGTTACATTATATAACATTTCATTATGTTACGTTATTGTTACATATTTAAAGTTAGTGTAACTAGAATATGATGTTACAAATTTTATATTTTGCTCAATATTTCATAATTTGTATTTTTTTCTGTTTTCTTTTTTTTTTTTGCACAAATATTTTTAAACTTATGTTTACATGCAAATTGCATATGTAAAGTTAGTATAACCAGAATATGATGTTACAAATTTTATATTTTGCTCAATATTTCATAATTTGTATTTTGTTCTGTTTTCTTTTTTTTTTTTGCACAAATATTTTTAAACTTATGTTTACATGCAAATTACGTATGTAAAGTTAGTATAACCAGATTATTATTTTTCTGTTGGAAGATATATGTGTTACATAGATGTTAAAATTTTTATGTAATGTCAATGTAACATACATGTAACAATTGGTTACGTATATAAAATTAATAATATTGAACCACGTTACATAATTAGTCGGAATCCCCCTCTCCATACAACCACCGGTCTCGATTCATCCTCGTCACGACACCTCCCACCGAAGTTCCCACTTTATCATGTAATTTTGATGTAACATAATACAAAATAAAAGTACGTAGCTGAAATAGTTTTAAATTATGTAACTTTGATGTAACATAATATAAAATATATTAAAAGATCAAACGACATTACATAAATGTGTTTTAATTTAATATTACAAATAGTACATATGTAGAATTTTTCAAAAAGATGTACTTTTAATTTAATATACAAATAGTTCAAATGAGTATTTTACCAATTTAACCTTATTGTACCTTTTGTCCTTTATCCCATTTTTTTAATATTTAACCATCCCATCTTCTTTTCAACATTAATCTCATCCACTCAATTTTTGAATTAATGGCTACTAATAAGTTTCTAAAGTTTCTTCATCTCAACCAAATTTTCAAAATAACCATTCTCTATATATATATATATATATATCAATTCAAATGGAACATGCCTTTTTGTCTGATAAAACAAACCAAGTGGGGCTTTTCAGAATATCTCAAAATAAGTCCACAAGATTTCATTTTCACTTTACTCCATAATCTTTGAACAAATATTTCATCCTTTGACTTGCCAAAATACGGCCGACATCAAATACACATGCGAATACTTGGGGATGGAATTGATTATTATGACCATCAAATCATGTCCATTAATGCTTCAGAGTTTATCAAAACCTAAACGTCTACGATATTCTCACATCCAACTTTTTATAATTTAACACCTATCGATATTATACGACTCGTATACGCTTAAACGAGACGTATAACATCCAAAACTTGCATTATATTACCCTGACTAAACGTATCATACATACATGTATATGGAGTATAGTGTGCGACACCAGACTAACCTTAAATTTTGACATATTGTCTGATCCCTACGCTATACGTAGTATAGGTCCTACACAACGTATATGTTTTTTTCTTCTTTTATACTTTGCTGAATACAAGAGATTCTAAGAAACAATGTAAGTTTTTGATAGACAAACTACACCTACCAATATTATGTCTACCTTTAGATACATGATCAAGTTCTCAAGAAATCATGCCTTCAATAAGTTACAAAACTTTTGAGAACCTTGGATCTTCTAATATATTGTGAGGGCTATAACTGATCAATTTTTGCTTAGACAAGAAGCTTACAAATGTTAGATAAAGGATATTGGTTTACCAAACTACCAACTTGTCAAAGATTTTCAAAATGGTCGATTCACTCAAGTTCAGTGTGTCTATGATATAGAATATCATCTAATATATTCACTAAATTAATATGTCATGTTGTAGTTTTTTAACTTTTGGTTAATATTTATATCCTTCAAAAAATTTAATAGATTATGTCAATGGTAGTTCAGACCGGTCATGCCTACCTGCATTTGAATGTAGCTCTTAACATAGACTCCCTTAATATAATTGTTTTGCAACCTTGTTAATTCGCTTGAACATATGCTTTTAACAATTGACTGAAATATACAAAAAGCTTGAAGAAATCTTTGCTTATAGTTATTTCTATTCTTAATTTGTATTCACAGAGAAATTGTTTATCTTCGTCTTCAAAGCCGGCTCCCTTTGCTAAAAAATGAGGCAATAGCCTAGGGCCCCATATTTTTTGGGGCCCCATATGGTCTGGTTTTGCGGTCGGTTTTTTCTCAAACATTTGGGCAATCTGTTTCACTAAAAACCGGACTGGACCGTGTGTGTTTATGCATGCATACATACATATATATGTGTATCTATGTATGTATTATGTATATATGTATGTATAGGGTTGATGATTTATGTGTTATTCAATTAAAAAATTGTATTTGGATTGCAATGTGATTAGCCCGTATCAAACCGTAAAATGGTTAAGTTTGATTTGGTTTTAATTTTTAATGGGCTCAGAAAGTTGAAACTCACAAAGCTCAAACCGTAAAACCTAATCGAAACCAAACCGTTAATAACGCTTTGGTTTGGTTTTATTTTTAAATGTTCAGTTTTGGTTTTAGTTACTCATAAACCGTTATTTACGGTTTCACCTTAAAATCAGACCACAAACACCCCTAATAAAGGGTCGCATAAGCTTGTATGGGAACGAATGAATCAAAGAGACATATCAAAGGGATTAAGGGCCACATATTTGAATGTCGCCTAGGGCCCTCAAATTAGTTGAGCCGGCCCTGTTCGTCTTACAGTACTAATAGAAGCTTTTGCCCCTGTTAGCGGCTAACATGTGTCCTTGGTTATGTTAGCATGAACCAAACAATTCTGAAAGATAAACATCACATTGAAATCTTAGACCAGTATGAGTAAGATTTTGCTCTATGTCGTAACATTTTTAACCTTTTTACTGGGATCCTTTTGTATGTTTGATTTTATTCTAAACTCTTTTTATTTAGCCAAATTATAACACTAACTCCTTAGTTGGGAGTTAATGGTCGAGCAAACTTTTTAATGAAAAGTAGATGAAGATAATTTGAAGTATACCTTGCTATATAAATAGATGTATTTGCTCTATTCTTAGCAATGACAAAAAGAATATATGATGGAATCACATTTGAGAGAATAACATGATCAATCACTTCTTTTATGGGAGTGTTATACAAAGACTACCATTTGGAACAAATAGTAAATATGTCTTAGAAGAGTCATGTTAAAAGGCAAACAATGTTTCTTCTATCCTTTATTATATAAGTTTCTCGTTGTCTTCCTCTATTCATGTTTTTATAAATTTAATTTACTGATTAGTAGTCGACTTAAACATGGATATTGTGACGGTTGTTGTGGGCTTACGAGGGTGAGATCGAAAAAAAGTACTACAAGTCATATGTTTTATAATTTTTGTTATATACGCGTAACTTGGTGCCCTAAAAAACAAGCAACCATAACCCTATCATCATGTGAGGCCAAGTACACCACCACCACTTTCATCGCTTGCCAAGCTTTATGGGTTCAAAGGTTATTAAATGAAGTTACATGGGGCTGATACGAAAGGTGGTGTAAACATATTGATATGTGCCTATGTGGTGCCATTTTATCCAATAAGTATAAAAAACAATGAGATCAAGGTAGAACACATAGCCGACACCAACCAACGTGCCGGCATATGTTAACTAAGGCTTTACCATGAGTAAAATTTTGCAAATTGAAAGATTTACTCGGGGCTAAAAATTTGAAGCCCAAACCAGATTAAGAGGGAGATGATTTGGTCGTACTCCCTACTAGGGACATCAACTCGAGCATAGGAACCAAAGGGCTTATGGCCTAATGGTAATCATTGACTTCTCTTATGAAAGTTTTTGGGTTGGAGTCTCACCTATAACCAATATTGCACTGGGTTGAATCAGGGGGTTTTTCTAATTATAGTTTTCCATCTGAACGGGTGAGTCAGGTCATGACACTCTGTTATTCGGATGAAAGAGTGGCCTATTTGTCAGGATAAACTCTGTCTAATTGTCAGGATGAACTCGGGTAACCGGACGTTTGCTGTTAAAAAAACTCGATCATAGGAGTGGGGCAAGTGGGCAACTATTCGGCCTTAATTCTGCACATGATTGGACGGGCTTTATAACTTGGTTTTTCTTATCACATAATTAGTAAAATTAGAAACTTATTTTTTGGGAATTATAATTGTGATTTGATTGTTTTCTTTCTCTTTAAGTTTTGTAATTCTATATAAACCTGAGATTGTTGGTTGTATCTAGTTTTCGAGTTAATGAAATTCTAATGATCAAGCTTTTGATCATTTCATTGTTTCATGTTTGCTTACTGCTTGCCAATTTTCGTTAAATACTTGTCTTAATTGCATAATTAACTTTATTTAAACCCTAATTAATCAAAATATTTTTTTTTACCAGGAATGGCCGACATACCCCCACCTCCAAATTCCTATTTATATAGCTTTATGTTCATTAGTTGGTGGCATGTCAATACCCTAATTGCTTGGCTTTTAGAACCAATTTATGCTTCCCAATAATTATATATATATATATATATATATATATATATATATATATATAGGGAGAGGTTCAAATGTTAACCCTCCCTTATAGCGTTAACCGCTTAACCCTAGCGTTTTTTGCCCGAATCTTAGTTTTTTTTCATGGTTTTTATTATACATAAATAGGGGGGGTTTCTTTTTTGTGTTTTTGCTAATTCATCACCGTTTGTATGTTATAGTAAGTAAGTGTAAGTAACTTACACTTACTATAACTTACAAACGGTGATGAATTAGCAAAAACACAAAAAAGAAACCCCCCTATTTATGTATAATAAAAACCATGAAAAAAAACTAAGATTCGGCCAAAAAACGCTAGGGTTAAGCGGTTAACGCTATAAGGGAGGGTTAACAATGGAACCTTCCCCTATATATATATATATATATATATATATATTATAGAGGATGATTCTTTAAAAAACTCCATATTTTGAAGAAAAATAAGAAGACTCATATTAAACAATAAATTTTATAAAAAAAAAGTTTTCATTATTTTTTATTATAAGATTAGAATGTTATAACATAATTTTTTAAATAAAAATATATAGATCACGAAGTTACGTATAAGCTTAAAACCTCTTACAAGTTAGACTTTATCATCAGTACACGGATGTGGATTTACATGTCGCTTTAAACACAAATCCAGAATACTCAAAACCCATCCGTAATCTTACAAGAATATAAATTATCTGAGATTTCATGATCAAATGAAAATGCATATTAAGCTTTAACTGTGAAACAAAATCTATTTAAACCGAAATCCAGATAAAAGAGAGGACATGTACAATGATTCTAATAAAAAAATAGGATGAAAAAGATAAGTTCCAATGAGATATTATTTCTTTATTGTTTCAAAGTCGAAGAATCTCTTTTTTTATATTTAACTTTCCCTAAAGGGTCATGTTTAGTACTATATCAAATTAAATAGACAAAATATAATTACAAATAAAGGGCCATTCCATTTTGGGTAGCACACAAACTTTAGCCAACATATTATATTTTGTTATTTATTATTAATTGCTTAAATTATAATTAAGGGTACAACAATTGAATGATTATGCCCACATTTTTGTCCATATATGAATTATTTATTCTTTCTTTTTTTTTTCTTTTACTTATTATTCCAATAGGAAGTGTTAATGATTGTAAGAATTCCAACATCATGTTACTAGTGTTACTCCAACCATAATTAAATAAAACATTGTTAATCTTTTTTATTTATTACTCTAATAATTAGTAGTAGGGTAAGTACATATGATTAGCGCTAACTTATTATAACTTATAAAAGACTTTAATTATAAAGATAAATTATTCTTAGTGCGGTAAACGAACAAATATTGTTGAACAACACGGTGAAACAACTCCATGTCATAATTATTTTTTTTTAGTTTTGATCATATAGAGTTCAAAAGCAAGCATTTAACAATAGCAAGTTTTTTTATGCTTAAATAAAATTTTGTAGCAACAGACATTAATAGTAAGCTAGTAATTGAAAATTGTGGAAGCTATGTGTTACCATAAATTTGTTCATGAGTAACAGGTATTTAACAATAACAACTTTTCTATACTCGATTGTGAAAAAATATATATAACAAGAGAAACCGGGTGGGGGGGGGGGGGGGGGGGGTGTTGATTGTCTTAGACTCTCGGAGAATATAATGCATACTTTCTCTTGATAGTCGTAGTTAGAGAATTAACCATCAAACTTATTTTAGAACACATATTAAAATACTTAAAAAACAATATGTATATTCATGGTTCGAAAAGTCATCAGCGTTATCAAGTCGGTCGACTGGAAAGTTACGAGTAATCAGCATAGGCGGGGAGCTAGGGGCGTGCATTTTCGACACGACCCGAGAACACGACACGAACCTAACACGAATTTTTCTGGGTTAGGGTTATGGCTAAACAGGTTCGGGTTCATTTCAGGTCGAACCCGCCAACCCGAAAATATAAATGGGTCAGGTTCGGGTCAACCTATCAGGTTGGCGGGTCGACCCGTTTATTTTGAAAAAAAACATATTTTATATTATTATAGTATTCAATGTTGAATTTTAATATATTTATATTATAATTATGGTATTACCAAAAAAAATAACTGATATCATTGAAGACATTAATTTTTAATATGATAAAAATGTTGTATATGAAATAAATTATGAACAAGATTGAAAAACAACATATTTTGATTGAAAAATGTTTTTATTTTATTTTGAAAACCAATGTATTTTACAATCTGATGTATTTTGGATACTGTTTTTTAATTATATAATATATTTTGATTATGATTTATGATTTTAGAGTAAAATATGAAAAATAACTATATATTTCAGGTCAAACGGGTCAGGTTCGGGTCAACCCATAAAAATTCGGGTCAGGTTCGGGTTGGTTGGTCTGACCTGATTGTCGGGTCGGGTCGGGTTCGGGTTCGGGGGGGTGTTGATTGTCTTAGACTCTCGGAGAATATAATGCATACTTTCTCTTGATAGTCGTAGTTAGAGAATTAACCATCAAACTTATTTTAGAACACATATTAAAATACTTAAAAAACAATATGTATGTATATTCATGGTTCGAAAAGTCGTCAGCGTTATCAAGTCGGTCGACTGGAAAGTTACGAGTAATCAGCATAGGCGGGGAGCTAGGGGCGTGCATTTTCGACACGACCCGAGAACACGACACGAACCTAACACGAATTTTTCTGGGTTAGGGTTATGGCTAAACAGGTTCGGGTTCATTTCAGGTCGAACCCGCCAACCCGAAAATATAAATGGGTCAGGTTCGGGTCAACCTCTCAGGTTGGCGGGTCGACCCGTTTATTTAGAAAAAAAACATATTTTATATTATTATAGTATTCAATGTTGAATTTTAATATATTTATATTATAATTATGGTATTACCAAAAAAAAATAACTGATATCATTGAAGACATTAATTTTTAATATGATAAAAATGTTGTATATGAAATAAATTATGAACAAGATTGAAAAACAACATATTTTGATTGAAAAATGTTTTTATTTTATTTTGAAAACCAATGTATTTTACAATCTGATGTATTTTGGATACTGTTTTTTAATTATATAATATATTTTGATTATGATTTATGATTTTAGAGTAAAATATGAAAAATAACTATATATTTCAGGTCAAACGGGTCAGGTTCGGGTTGGTTGGTCTGACCTGATTGTCGGGTCGGGTCGGGTTCGGGTTGGTGTCAAATTTTTCGGGTTCGGGTGGGGTTGAACCCACAACCTGACAACCCGACCCATTCAGCACCCCTACGGGGAGCGCATATGGTAATTATAAGAAAACTAATTTTTAATATATATATATATATATATATCAAATATCATAAATTTACTAGTATTTGTAACATATAAAGTGAATTGAATACCAATACAGATAATATATATATATATAGGGAACATCAAACAATAATAAGTGAAAAACAATGAAAACAAGTGAAAAATAGCAAAAATCGGCCAAAAATAGCGAAAATCTGACTTGGTCGAGTTGACCCGACTAAGTTGATGCTAGTTGGACAGATTAAAAGTTGGTCCGACAGAGTTGAAGAAAATCGACTCAACCGATCAACGAGTACGTACTCGGCTATTTAGGCTGTGATTTACAACACTATATATATTAAATTTGAATTTTTAATTCATAGTAAGAAAAAAATGTGACCTAGAATAATTAAAGAGGTATAAGGGTAATTTATTTTTAATTTTATTTTTGAAATTAAAGCTTGTTGAAATATTTTAATTCTTTTTATTAAATACAGATTAATTAGTTTTTAATTTCAAATTTAATTTGACTTTTTTTTCAAGGTGCTGAAGAAACAAAATATTTACACATATGTATGTTATATAGTTTTACACAAGGTTGTAGAAGTCGCTAGTCGGGCGGTGAGGTACCGCCTAGGGATTTATCGGGATTAATCGGTGCTAGGCAGATTGGAATTTTTATATGTAATTTTACAAATATATATTATATACACACATCAATATCAATAATTTAATATAATATTTCAAATAATTTAAAAAATAAACTTAAACATACTAAGTCAAGTATTTCAAAGTTCAAACTTAAACACCAAGTTCAAAATTTGGATATAAATTTCAATGTTAAGTGGCTGGATTCGATGTTTCAGAGACATATTAAGGATTTTTGGTTAAGAAATGTCTAAATAATCATGAAGTTTGTCCATTTTTACCATAAAAAAGTCGAAAAAATCGAAAAAAAAATAAAAAATCTAACTAGGCCGCCTAGACCCCGCCTAGGTTGCCTAGCACCACCTAGCGCCTAGGCACCGCCTAGGCCCAAATCGAGACAGTTTATGGCCGCCTAGTGTTGGATCGATTCCTTTGGTTTAGATGTAAACATGAATACAGAAACAGTAATGAAATAGAGATTAGATGAAACCTGTGAATCCAGTGAATGTGTTGTTGATTCCAGACATGATTCCTGAGAGATTCCTGAGATGATGATCTTGACCGGGTTCCCGTTTAGGATGTATGGTGAGGATGGAGATGAGAAGAGAGGCTCGGTTATGGGGTCACGATTTCTCTTAGAGAATGAGGAGAATCGTGTGTTATGATGTTAATGGTGAGTAACCAAGATTAGGAGCCATTTAGTCTCTATTTATATACACCCAAGAGGAAACCCTAATTATGATAAATAAGGATAATTACGTCCATCAAATAATTATCTATCTGTTATGGGTAATTTAGTAATTGATCTATTTAGTTAAATAATCATGAGGGTCATATTGTAATATTTAGTCTTACACCTAGTGCCTAGATATCGCCTAGACGCCGTCTAGGCCGATTTTTGCAACAGTGGTTTTACATATTGGAATATATTCTTACATGTGTAAACTTAAAATCATATTTTGAACACAAAAAGATCAAACAAATAATTAATAGTCTTATACATGTGCACCAAAACCAGATTTTGAAAAGTAAATCTTACATATATGTACGTGTATCTTTTCGTGTGTCACGTTAAAAAAAAATCAATTAGTTAAAGATGATAAAAATTATATTTTATATATTGTGTAATTTTCTTTTAAATGAAAAAGGATGTAAAAATTATTTGATTTATAAAAGGTAGGAGATATATGAAGAAAATTAATAGAACGTAAAATTACTAATGTGTCACAACAAAATTTAAACAAACACAAAACAATACATGTATACACACATACATACTAACTATGTGATTTCCTACTGCATGATGTGACAAAAAACTCGTGTGAGTGTATTGCTATACGGTTTACGAGTTGCGTGTTACCACTGTAAATCAACACAATTTTGAATACCTAAAGGTGCACACACAAACGCACAGAGATATAAACATATATAAAACTACATCACAAAACTTTAAATTGTCATAAAAGTGAGCAACACCCTGCTATATATATAAAAGTTTACTTAGACGTAAAATTAAGTGTCAAGAAACACAAAAAAAAATAAAGAAATGAAAAACAAACAAAATGAAAAAAATCATTATTTCTCTTGCTTAACATCTGAAATAGTAATATGTTTTTTCTTTCATTCTTTTTATTCTCTTACTTTCATTCATTCGTGGTTGTTATTCGTTTTAAATACATCTCACATGTGGTTTTATCAACTTAGTGTTAAAATTTTTTGATATGTTTATGATATGAGTAAATTAACATGTTTAATACCAAATTAAATTACGTAATTTTATATTTTTTTTGGAAATAAGTAAAACTAAAAGGTTGAACTCAATCATTTCTTTGTAGATAAAACATATAAAGAAATTATAAATATGAGATGTAAAGTAGTTAAACGAGTTATTTTTATTTCTAATAGTTGTGTTAAGCGTGTAATTTCTAACATATTAAACATGATTAAACGTGTTTAGTCAGTCCTAATCAAAACTAGATACGATGTTATTACCTTACACGGTGTTTTCAAAAACTAAAGAGTGAGAATGGTGAGGGAAATTCTAATACCATGTTCAAATAGTTGACACCCTGGATTACAGTAGGGTTAGGCTTTGCTTGTTTGTGTTTTTTTTTTTTTTAATTATTTGTTAAGTTATTTTAAGATTTGTAAATTGGTATTGAATTTATATTGAAGCATATTTAATGTTTTCTACTTTTGGGTTATTATTTTGGCTTTAAAGTGAACAAGGCATCTTTATGACCATGGACTGACATACTTGCATACTAAAAGCATTGGTGCAAAAATTAATTGAAAAAAATATTTTAGTTTAGTACTATTATGATTTAGAGGTGTACAATTTTTTTCTAGTTCCGGTCAATAAAAGCCAAATTGGTTATGATTCCAAACCGGTTCCGGTTTCATGTTGGTTTCCAAGTATAAAAACATCAGTTAGATTCCAAATCGGTTTTTATCGATTCAATTCCAAACTGGTTCAATCCCTTATACCATATTTTTTCGGTTTGGTTTAGGTTTCAACATGTTTCAACATGGGGTTCTCAAAACTAGTCATGGTACCTACCCACTAATTTTTATTGGTTCTAACCCGGTTGCAATCAGTTTTGGTTTCTGTATCGGTTTGATTCTTCTGCTAGTTTCGGTTTCTGTATCGGTTTGGTTTTTCTACCGGTTATGGTTCTAGTGTAGTTTCGCTCCCTTTTAAAATTGACGCATACTTTCCTAGTTTCCTGGGCTGTGGGCTTGCTCTAAAAAGTGAATACCACGTAAAATATTAAAATCTAACTCAGTAGCCCAATATCTAAACTAGTATTCAACATAAGGCCCCAAGGCCCAAACTCAGTATGAATCCTGAAGCCCTGAATGGCGAAGGCCCTGAAATATGTGATATTTACAAAAACATATAAGGGTCCATAACTCTATTGTGGCCAAAGTGCCAAACTTGCATCTGACCCAAGAAAGAGGCCCATTTTTCTACTGTTGTGATAATGTGATGGAACACTTTATAAGTTTATGTCTGCTAGAAAATAAACATAACATTTTTAAGAGCACAGCTTTTTTAAAAATTGTATAATATAATGCTAAAAAGCAACTAAAATGAATACTTGCTTCTCTTTGCTAAAGTGTCTACCCATGACTTTTTTTGTTCGTCGCAGATGGTTTGCCGGAGGGTGTGCGTTGATTTGCAGCATAGGGTTCGCCGGAGGGGTGGATGATTTGTCGCAGATAGCTTACAAAAGGGGGTGGATGGTTCGTCACAAATAGTACGCCGGAGGGGGTGGGTTGATTGGCCGTGAACTAGGTTTTTCAGGTGTGTGTCGCAGATAGGTTTTTCAGACTTGATTTCTAGCTTAATAATTCAGAGACATCCTAAATCATTAAGAGTATTATTTTTTTTCCCCAACCATACACCTAAGCGTCTTATCGGTTCAGATGTAGCTTTATAATAAATTCATTCAAATACTACAAAACAACTACCTAGATTTGTATTTCACTGAATTTTGAATTTTGCGTTTTTATCATGTCATATGTAAAATTTTGTTCACGATACAAATATTTTTTTCTAAATAGACTCCCTTGATCTGAAAATAAGTAACACTCCCTTAATCTTGATCTTAAAATAATAAATAAACTTAAAGAAGAAGGCATCGCGTATTTGAAGAATCAACCTCTCTTACTTGCATCCCTATCGATCCCTCACCTAAAAATCTCTTTCATAATCTTACTCAATCTCTTCAATTCTTCGTTAATCTCAACGTACTCCATACATCAATGGCTTCGTTTTCACCCGATTCTCGATCTATAACGCTCAAGGATCACCTACTTGATGATCTGAGTTCATGTTCTTCCAATGGCTTCCGGTCATATCCTCGTCGCCAATGTTGCACCAAGGTTCGATACCTTATCGAAATCGATCTCCTTCCGCCAATGCAGAACCACTTTCTCAATACCAGATCCAAATCGAATTCCGTCTTTTACAAAGCTTCTGCTGCTCTCGTTAATGTTTTTAAGCACTTTCACTTTTCCTCCGGTAAGACGAGGAAAGCGAATTTACTACCGCGGAAGCAATCGAAGCATGGATTCTGGAAGAGAACAATCGATCAGAACTCGATTGATGAACGGATCAAACAGAAGGAGAACATCAAACTTTCAGCGGCGACGGTGGATGTCAAAGCGTCTACAAGTAATAGCAATAGTTCGGCGTCGGCAGATAGCTATTTTACCATCACCTCCGATTGTTTGACTACTGACGCTTCTTCGAAGATCAATGTAGGCCAAACTGTTGTTAAAGAAATTGATATGTTGGCAATCGACAAGATGAATCCGGTGAACGGTGAAAATGCCTCCGGACTCAACTCAACCCCCGGCAATGCTGACGGAAATGCAAAGGTTCGTTTCAATTTCAGTTTCGCAACTCGAACACGACTCGAACCTCCGTTTCGTTATTTTTCTAATAATTTAAATAATAATGAAATTGACCACTATCAAACTAATAAACCGATATGATAATCGGTTTATACTTTCATTTAGTTTTAGTACGTTTTTTCATGAATGTCAATTTTTTGTCGTCTGTTCTCTACTTTCGTGTTCTGTACATAAGGTTGACTACTTGACCTTCATGAAATTTCACGACGACACTCGATACGCAAGATTCCCGTGAAATGCGTATTGAATATGTGACAAAGTCGATAACTAAACAAATTTATGCAAAATCATTTTGATTACGAAATTTTAACTCTCATTAAGATTTGATAGTAATAACCTTAATTTGAAATGTAAATATATTTGAAATTTAAACGGATGATTTGTATGATTTAAATTTGAACTGTTATAATTTAATATTTGTGCATTAAACATTCACGGCGACTAAAGAGGAGGAGAAATAGCTGCTATGTTTTTTTTTGTAGTTTTTTAAATTTGAATTATTATTTATTATTCGCACGTGAGCTGCGAACTAGTGATTTCCGTGCCGTAGATCCTGCATACGTGCTGTTCCTTAGCTTAATCTATGCCGTTCAAAGCTGAAAGAGCACCTTGATCTTGTGTTCCACGAAGTAGAGTATTCCTGAATAAATTGCATATAAAAAAGAGGCTTCTAGTTTTGCAGGAATTGCACAAAGTTTTTAATTTTTGTGTTCATCAATCTTAACAAGATAACCTGTGTCTAAAATCTTTTGTTAAAATGAACTAGATTTGAAAAATTTTAAGAGAAACAACACTTCTGAAGTTCTGATTTTATATATTATGTTATTTTTTCTTATATTTTATAAGAATAATAATTTATTTATAAATATTATACGTATGAATACTTCAATTCATGCGAAAGATTCACCTCTATTTAAGCTAAGTGCCAATTAGGGATGAGATTTTAATACCGAGTACCGGTACCGTATCGGTTTCGTACCGGTACCGTACCGAAACGATACCGTACCGGTAGATTCGGTACTGGTAACGGTACTTGATTTTCTCATATTTCGGTATTGGTACTAACCGGTACCGGTACCGGTAAAATACCAAAAATTCCCGAATTGGTACCGGTACCGAAATATGCATACCTTTGTTTTGAATGTGATTATTTATCAATCTAATGTATTTAAAAAAAATATTTAACGTAATACTTTAAACCTAATTATTGTTTTAGATATTAAATATAAAAAAATACCATAGAAATCCAAAAGAAGATACATTCGTATTCTTCTGTTTACAATTTATAGTTTTGTAAATTTAATTTTTCTTATGATGTGTTCATATAATGCATTTATATTTCTAGATTTATTGGATTTTTATTATAATTATCGTATAATATCATCAATACTTTGAAAGCTAATATTCTTTATCTTTATCCCAACAAAAATGCTTAAAAACGATACAAAACCGGTAAAATACCGAAAATACCGATACCGAACCGGTACTGTACCTATGATTTCGGTACCGGTATCGGTACTCACTTTTCTGAAATTTCGATACCGGTATTTTCGGTATCGGTACCGGTAATGTACCGATCTCATCCCTAGTGCCAATGTGGGACCTGCGCACTTGATAAAGACATTGTCTCTTAAAAAGAAGGTTTTTTGTTCAAATCCAAGTAAGGGTTGAATATTGGGTGTAGTATGACTGATGAAGGAAAAAAAAAACTTAAGTTAAGTGTGGTGTTATTGTTAAGAGGTGTGTTGACCTCGATAAGTCAAAATTCTAATCTTGGGATTTACTACCTAGGTAATGATCATTATTTGTCTTTTCCTTAAGATTCAAACTTTCTTTTCCATTGTTTTGACCTCCTTTGACCATGCATGATGCTTATTATCAAGGTGAAAACTAACTTGTATTTTGTCTTGAACTTAAAAAAATAATAATAATAAAATTAAAAAAAAAAACTTATGATCTTTTGTTTGTGATGTAACAAGATATGTTATATGGTTAAGTAACCATGACCCTTTAGTATATAGTTTGGTGGAAAAACATGTACTTTGTGATGACACATTTTACATGAAATTGAGTGACTAATGAAATTTAATCTTATATTGCAATATTAAATTATAGGAAAAATTGCTAAGCAAAGAGAAAGATAATTTTAGCCCGATCTCAGTGATGAATTTTCCTTGCGAGACTGATGATTATGAGGAATATTATGAGGTCACTTCACCATTCCACAATGGTTAGACTTTCACATTTCATTCTTCTTGATAAAGAAAATATTAATTTATGTTGATTTCTAATAAATTTATGTTTTAGGGTCCAAACGAAAAGCCATGCTCAAAGACCATAGAACTAACACTCTAAAGCCCGTACGATTAGAAGACAGGATCGCATTATCAGAATCTCGAACACATGATTTGTTGCCAGAAAGTACATCGTTACGAAGTCAATGGGAGTTGGAAGAAAATCAGACGAAAAAGGAAGCAATCGCATTGCTTAACATGTTTAAAGCAACAATGCCTTCTCATGATTTAACTAAATTGGCAATGGCTGAAAGTGTCTTGTTAGAATTCTTTAAAGAGCGACTTATTGAAGAAGATGCATCTAACTACACAATCTTGCAAGATGCAAAAGATTGGATAAATGGGGTGACAAGAGATGAGATGTTTGATTCTGATGATTACAAGATTGCATATGTAAGAGATATGGAGAAGAAAGCAAAGTGGTTGACATATGGTGAGAAAGTAGAAAACGGGCAGATTATTTTGTTACTAGAATATGAAGTTTTTACTTCTTTAATCAAAGAGATGTTACTAGATTTGTAAGTATAGTTTTTAATTAATTCATATGAGAACGGAAATATTCATATAAGAATATTACTGTCCTCATGTGCCCAAAGATCATTAGAGACATCATGAGATTGTTAGTTTTATGTTTCTTCTCATGTCGAGCTGCGTTTAAACTAAGTTGGAACTAGATTTATGTTGAGGCAATATTAGGTATATAAAGTTTGATGTTCCCTCTTTTAGAGATAATGATCACCAGGTTTTTCATTTTTTTTTTCCCTTTGGAACTTGATAAAAGACAATAGTACTACGAAGAACATAACAAACAAACAAACTTACCCAGTATATTCCCAATTTTCAGTAGGGTCTAGGGGGGAAGGATAGGCACAAACCTTACCCATATCCCAGTTGGGATAGAGAGGCTGCTCCGAAGGAGTCCCCGGCTCAAAGTTATCGTTTAAAGTTGATCATTCCAACATTTTTAACGTTATTTTCACAAAATAAGTAAAATAACGTTAAAATCAGTGCAATTTTACTTTAGCCCCTTGAGGGCCTACACATATATACATTATATGTGTGCACCCTAAATGGGGCGTGTTACGGAGAACATAAAAGATATATAAAGAAATTTTAGGTGCTTTTATATGTTTTTTGGTTTTAGGGGATATATGGAGGTTGACTTTAGACCAGTCAAAAATTAAGTCACAATGAAGCTCTGTGGGTTAACCAAATGTCTAATAATATCAGAGTCACAGTTTCGTGTGTGTGGAGGGGGTTGCAACTTTAGTGAAGGTTAGTTATCATAGACACAAAAACATATATTTATGTTTTTATTTATTGAAAAAACAAAGCAAAGTTTAGGAAGTTAATTAAGTTTGAAGGGTACAAATTTAAACAATGTAAAGAAGATTGCATATTTTTACTACGTTGAAAGTGGCATGTGTTTGAGGATTCTATGTTAGAAATTATCGAAGATGAAACTTTTCAAAAAATAGAAAGCAAATGAGAGATTAATTACATTCTTTGTAGTCATATGTGACAGTTACTAGTAATATTAACAGATTCGTAAATTTTAGATTCATTGGATAAATTATTCAAACCAAACATGTAACCAACTTGAAACAATTAAATTCATGTTACCAAATACAACCTATTTTATTATATATTTTTTATATAACAACTTACTATCTTGTATTTTCATGTTGTGTTTGTCTTATGTTTCTAGTAATAGCCATCTCTTAATGTCTAATTCTCTATTTTATGTTCATAAAATTTCTTGAATTTTTAAAAGTTACGGGTATTCCATGGAATCCAAAATTATGACGAAAGACTTTTCAAGCAATACGTTTCTCTTATTAATTATGTAACTATAATTAAAAAAAACACTTATTAATAGTGAATTTTGTTATTTTTTATGATAAAAAAGTACACGATAGGTTGGAATTAAGAGAAAGATTAAAGTTAGTGAAGTGAAGTTGGTAAACTAACACACCTAAAATCTCCTTAAAATCCTATGTTCAAGGCTTTCTTACAACACATTTTTTTAAATCATTTCATTTTTATTATTAAAATAAAAGTTAAGTTACTGAAAGATTTACTTTTTTACTACCCTTAAACTAATATACAGTTGCATTGGTTTAAACCCAAAACCTTTTAACTGGATACGAATAGTAAGGATTTTGATATGTATATACAAGTTTCAAATACATTTTTAAACAAATTTGTAGGTTTGTTATGGTGGTGAAGTGTGTTCTCGGTTTTCCCATCTCATTCACCCGTGTTCAGCCCTAACAACACCTTTTGTCTGTGTGTTCTTTTTTCTTTCTACTGTTGGTTTTCTTTCTTGACCCGTAAAACATGTTTGTGTTTATGTTTAAGTTTTTTTTTTTTTTTTTTTTAATAAATTTCACTACAACTCTAACAAAGGTAGTTTAGATGGCTGCACGTCTGTAGCAGCGCTAGTTTTATTAGTTACAAGAAACTTGATTCTCAAGACTCCTTTACCTAGAAAATATACACGGCACATCTTGAGAATGAATGAATAAGTATCGATTTCAAGTGTGATTGACAATTTACCACCCTTATGAAAAGATTTCAAAATCATAATTAAACACACAAAAAAAAAAAAAAAAATCTTGGGTGTGTATGAACTTCTAGCCTAATATTTACCCTAAGAGCATCAAATCTAAAGGAACGGTTGAAATCCCGTCTTGGATGTTTGTGTTTCAAGTTGTTCAAAATGATCGATCTGAGGTATAGCTTAGGAGGCATTTGCATGTAAAGGAATCTCTCATAAACACATATTGGACGGGTTGACAATTCCTGACTTGTTTATAACATGATTTAACATTTTAATTTTTAATAAAAAGTACACCATGTCATTTTATGTTTTTTAGAGTGTGCCTGATATGGAGATGAAAAAACAGAAACCAATGCTATTCAAAAGATTCCCAGCTCGCTTAAAGCTAGTTTGAAAAAATCTCAACTTGAAAATTGTTAATTGTAAACAAGTCGAACCAAGCTAGGTTGGTTTGAAATCAAGTCAAGCTCAATCTCAACTCAAAAATTGTTAAACAAGTCGATCTTGCAAAGGAATCTACGTTTTTTTAGGAATACGACTCCTTTGGAGTTGGATAGAACTCCACGTACTGATACGTTTGTGAAAGATAAGGTGTGGGATGCAAAGGCGTCGGTTAAGGATGACAATTTGGTTAATACAAATATATGTTTTTTGATTAAAAAAAATGAAATGCCATATTAGCTCTAAAAAAAATGAAAACAAAAAACGAAATGTCATGTGAGTATGCCAACCTACTAAAGATGTAACCTACGTAAAATCACAACACTTTATCTGATATGAGTTGTCTAATTAAAACAAAAAAAAAAGTTTAAGTGACTTTATTAGAACACTTTCCCCAAACCACAAAACCCTAATCATTTTTCCCCAAACTTCGTTCATCCGAGAGATCGAGTCTATTATCAATTAATATTATCATCAATCTGTTTCAATAGGACCAATTCCGATTTCAATACGAGAAGAACAACAACTGTTTTTTTGGCTCTATGAGGCTATGACGGTATGACCAAGTTTTAAAAACCGGTATTTTAGGTGCACCGGATTTTGCTAAAAAATGGTTTAACCGGGTTGTACCGGACGGTTCAACCGGACACACTAATTAAACATAGAATTCTATAAAAATACAACTTATACTCAAATAAATTTCCAAAAAGTATACAAATTCATTCAAAAACAATTCAAAACGTACTCAAATTCATCCAAAACAATCTAAAAGTACTCAAATTCTAATAATTTTTTTTAAATAAAAGCACATAATAAAATTATGACATTGGCGTGTTAAACGCATCAAGTTCACGATCACTTAAAAGCCTAAATTTTGTGTTTTTTTAAACCGGAAATACCGGTTTTACCGGTAAAACCGAATTAAACCGCCGACACAATCGATCGAAGAAACCTGCATAATACCGGGGTGTTTCGTACCGGATTAGTTGACGGCATCCGGTTGAACCGGCCGGTTCGAACCGGTTTCTAAAACATTGGGTATGACACGATGACCTATGCATAACGATAATAAAAGAATCAAGGGGCCGGGGGCATGTCCCTCAAAGCCCAAATTGTAGGCCCATTTAAGCATTAGAACGGATAGACTAGTTGGTATTGCCAAATTATTACTGTATCCGTATGGGCTGGTTCAAGACCCATATCTAAATTAGGCCGTCAAAAATTTAAAATAGCCTTGTCCAGTTGTCGGCTTGACACACAAAAATGTATTTTTCTTATACATACATACATACATACATACATACATACATACATACATACATACATACATACATATATATATAGGGCATGAAAGTAATAATAACCTACTGTTATTACATTAACCCAAATAACTCAGCCAAAATCAAGTCAATTTTTGAATTTTTTTTAACATCATTGTAATATATTTATAACATTTTTTTAAAAGTTTGTGTAAATTAATTAGCCTCTAAAAGTCAAACATTGTTGTAACTTTTAAGTCAAACAGTTATAGTGATATAAGTCAACTTTAAATCAAATTCATACAAAAATTAAATCAAATTAGGATATATTCATACAAAAATTAAAGCAAATTTTAAATAAATAATTAATAAGGATTCGCCCACAAGAAAATAAATTTTAAAAATTAAATGACATGTTCAGTTTTAATTGTAGCAAAAGCTTTTATTCTTTTTTTTTAGTATAGCCCCATTACATATCAATATTTAGACACGTGCTTATCACTCAAAAGGCATTATACTAGCTATAACCTATAGGTGCCCTATATAAGCAATTGACAACCTAATCCAATGTACATCATTTTAGATATTTTTAGTCTAATTAGATTAATTTTGTTAATTGATGTGAATTATGAAATTTATTAAACAAGTTGGGCATGCGATGCACACTTATTTAAGGTTTTATGATTCAATGAAGGTTGAAGAGGGTAACCCCCCTTGGCGGGGGTCCGGGGGCAACCTCTCTGGATAGCGGAATCCAAGAGACAGAGCCTCTGGCTGGGGTCGAGCTGTCAGGTCAGCTTGAAAACAATTTTTTAACCTTAGTTACTATATTGAAAAACTAATTTTACGAATTTTGACATAAAATTCATAATATTAGTTTAGTGGCAAATTTAGAGGTAATAAAACTTAAAACTGCCTGAAGGCAGTTTCCAAAGCTTACATTTATCTAAGAAATCAATGATCGATCATTCTCTCTGGTTCATTCAAAAATATTACGGTTTCATACTACTTCAATTTGTGAACTGAATTTAATCCGATCAAACATTTGGGTGAACCACAAATAGTTTAATCTGAAAGTGTGATCCACGACTTTTAATTCACCCGGTGATAAAATCGTGTTCGTTTTTCTACTATATACTTTACACATTACTCTAGTTTTTATAAAGGGATAATCATATTAACTTTTTAGCTAGCAGAAATAAAAACGTTGATCGGTTTAAGTTAGGATTTTGTGGTTTTGTTATTATCGTTCATTGGTTGATTGATGATTAGCTAACCAATGTTGTTCTCGTTCATTAGCGACATTTCATAACCAAAAGCACAAATTTGTTAGACTAAATAATTAAATAAATAAATAATATATGACCCTCATGATTATTTAATTAATAGATCAATTACGTAAATACCCCTAGCAGATAGATAATTATTTGATGGACATAATTATTCTTATTTATCCTAATTAAGGTTTTTCCCTTAAGTGTGTATAAATAAGAGATTAAGGTTCATAATTACTTTACACTCTCAACATCATCATTCACGAAATCCTAACCTCTATATTTTGCGAACTCACCAAGCCTCTCCTAATCCATCATAATCATACACCCTAAACGGGAACCCGGTCATATCTACTCATGAACGATGTCAGGAATCAACAACGCATTCACTGGATTCACAGGTTTCATCTAATCTCATATCATTATTTACGGATTTCGTATCTATGCATGTTCATAATCAAAGGAATCGAATCAACAAAATTGACATAACTTCGATGGTATTCACAAAACGTTGAAAAATTTATAGCCAGCTAATGATCGTCAACTTATATGGCGAGTCTAACATATCATGTTCTCATTAATTGGTTTGTTCTGGTTGATGTTTATACATAGTTCCTTTAGCTAAAAGCAGGTGGGGCAAGGGGGGGCGACCGCCTCCCCTGTTTTTTCGGTTAGTAGTGTACATATCCCGATTCGTAGTGCAAAATTTTTAAAAAAAAATTATTTCGCCCCCCCGAAAAAAAATATACACCTTATGTTCGCCCCTCCTAAAAAGTATTAAATTTTTTTTAAATAATTTATAAACGTATAAAACCGATTCGATTAAACCTATAAACAAACAAATTTATGGGTATATATTAAGCCCAAAAATCTGTTTAGTGTTTACCCAATTTCCAAAACTCAATCTCTAAAGTCCAAAAACTTAAAATCTAAAGCCTAATCTCCAAAAATCTTTTTTGTTTTATTTGTTTACCCAATTACCGTTTAGGAAGAAAAGGGGAAAAAACTCATTGTTCTCATCCTTGCGTCGCCCCCAGCCTCCACTCGCCCGATTCTCGACCAGCCACCAGCAGCACCGGCCCCGCCGCACGCCGCCACACGCCCGGCCTTCGCCTGCCACCTGCGGCCCTGCGCCGCCCGTTTCCCGGCCTGCCGCTGCAGTGGCCTTGCTTCTAGCCTTCTTCTTCCTTCTTGCGTGATTGTTAGTGAATCTAAACATTTAGGGTTTTGATTTTTTTTCAAATTTTTTACATAATTATTGGTATAAATTTAGTGTCTGAGATGAGACCTGAATCGCCAACCCGATTTTTTTTCAAATTTTTTACAGAATTATTGGTATAGTTTAATTGTTGTTTATTGTTACTTTTTTTGACCCGATCCGGACCCGAATTGCCAACCCGAACATTTAACTGTTAGCGCTAGGCTGTTAGGGAAAAAAAAATTAAATGCTGCAAAGTTTCTCCCCCTTCCATTTTTGTCAAGCTCCGCCACTGGCTAAAAGTCAATGTCTATTTTAATGAATCTTTTTGTCAAAACGTAAATTTTGACAATTTTTCAAGATTATAAACTAATTTTTATGATAACATATACATAGACGTATTGAGTGGATCACAATTCACAAAATCAATATATTGCGCACCTACCATGCACATATGGAGGCATTTATAAATTTTATTAAATGCACGCACCATCATATCATATATGCCCACATATAACCACATTGATCGAAGGAAAGAGCCTAATTAGCTAAAGTGATCACATTTCTTGAATTTTGTTTAAAACTCTCGGAGCTAACCCTCAAAGTTATTGGAGAGTTTAAGATTGCAAGTTTGATAGATTCAGACATTAAATTACAAAAATATATTTTTTATATTTTATTTTTGAATCTTTAAGATTGTTGGTCTTCTTCTCCATAAAAACCCTACTCCACCATTGATCATCCTTCACGCCCTCGGTCGATACACATATAAAACACTTACATCGCAGTTTAACATGATGTTTCCAGGGTGGTGGAGATTAGTGGTATCTGTTCATGTCCTCATGACTACACTTTTGCTCTTTCATGGATTTTCTTTAGCTCAAAGAGGTATAATTTTTCTTCATCATTTTTAATGTATTTTAATTTGATATCTTTGTAGTGCAGTCATAATGACTTCTTGTTGGTACTTTCACTGAAAAGAAAAGATCTATCTTTTTTACTGGCTAACAACTCTACTTACAAAATAACCTTAATTATCTGAATGTTCCAAATGTTTTTATTTCTGACTCAACTTTATTACTTGATCGATGTTTATGATGAAATTAATTCTCTAGCTAGATGTTATAAACATGGTTATCATGGAAAATGCTCATATCTTAGATTAGCAATATATAAACAAACACGTTAAAATTATCAATTTAATTTCTAACATTCCAAAATTTTTTTTTATTTTTATTTTTTCTGAGTTAAAAACTTTCTTTTGGCAACTTAATTATTAAAACAGAACAAGAAGGGATTCGATTATCACTATAAATTTTACCATTTTCATCCGGTAAATTATATTTAAGTATTTGAAAATCTCCAATTGTTCCTTTTTTTTCATGAACTAAAATAGCTCGTTTTAATAGCTCATCGGACCTGCTCAACTTTGCCAAAATATACATATTTATATGTAAAAGTAGTACTTAACTAATTGGCGGTTTAAAACCATAAAAAAACAATAAATAATTTCTTATTTATCACAAAACTTTACTCGATCTAATTTTGATATATTAAAATCTTTCACATTGTAAAAAATACACAAAATTATATTGGTTTTTGTGGTAATAAAAATAGGGAAAATGACAAAAATGGTCACTTTGACCAAGTTTTTTAACAATCTGTCCATTTGACTTTTCCATCACCAAAATGTCCATCTCTTTACGGGCGTCGGCGCCCGTATACGTACGGGCGGCCGCCTATATGAGAACCAATGAGATTTCGCCATTTGTCCTTAACGGGCGCCCACGCCCGTAAAATCTGACGATCGCCCGTTAAAAAATCAAGTTGTCACGGGCATCGGGCCCACCCTGACACCCTTGTCACGGGCGTCCGCCCGTAAAAAAAAATAAAAAAAATAATAATCGGTCATCTCACAGGCGCCCGAACCTACTTACGGGCGTCTAAGCTTTTTCTCTCGAAAAACGTGTTACAGGCGCCCGCCTGTATCAAACAGGCGTCCGCCTGTAAGGTTTTTTTTTAAACGACTTTTAAAAACACTAATTATGTTAAGTAACTTAATTACATCGTTATTTATGTTAAGTTATAGTAATTATTGATTTTTATATTAATTATGGTGTCGTATTTTATTGATTCATTATATCTCTAAGATAAGAATGTTACGTCTTTTATGATGCATTTTAGTGATAATACACTAATTATGGTTTAAACTTTTTTTTTCCTTGTTAAATAATACGACATCATGTCTTTCTCCCATCATACATGTATATGAAATTACACCATTATTTCAGGATTATTGTTTGCCGTTATATTTGATAAATTTGTAGTTCTTATTGACATTCATACGTTATAGATATAAACTTGTGAGACATACAATTAATTTATACAAACCTCTATTAAAGTATTTTTGTTTGTCTATCTCTACATCACATTTTGTATTTTAGCATATTAGAGATTTAAAAAAAAAAAAAAAAAAACCTTACAGGCGGATGCCTGTTTGATACAGGCGGGCGCCTGTAACACGTTTTCCTAGAAAAAAAGCTTGGACGCCCGTAAGTAGGTTCGGACGCCTGTGTGGTAGGTTCGGGCGCCTGTGTAGGTGGTCCAGGCGCCTGTGAGATGACCGATTATTATTTTTTTTATTTTTTTTTACGGGCGGACGCCCGTGACAACTTGATTTTTTAACGGGCGATCGTCAGATTTTACGGGCGTGGGCGCCCGTTAAGGACAAATGGCGAAATCCCATTGGATCCAATATAGGCGGCCGCCCGTAAGTATACGGGCGCCGGCGCCTGTAAAGGAATGGACATTTTGGTGATGAAAAAGTCAAATGACCATTTTGTTTAAAATTTTGGTCAAAGTGGCTATTTTTGTAATTTTCCCATAAAAATAACAAGTAGTTTTGACTGACTGAGGTTTCTTTTAACATACAGGCTCAACTATTTTTAGATAGATTATTATTTACCGTGACCAAAATGTACCTCCAAACTTTTAATGATCAACTGTAATTAAATTTGTTTCTATAGTAGCTTCTGTAGCAACATAGTTGAACTTGAATATTTGTCACATGAACTAAATTAATATACTACTTTATCGTTGTACTGATCGAGCATATGATAGTTTAGGCAATTATATTGCTAGAATAAAGAAATGGGTCCGTTATTTATTTATTTCCAACTGCCTTCCATTTTAAAGTTAATGAAAACCAACTAACCACTTTAGTAGATGAGTTTCGATCTCTATTAATTGTCTTTCATTTTTCTTTTTTCTTGAACAGCTCATATTTTCATCCATACAACTATATTATAAATGAATCTAATAGATTTATGTAACATAAGTCAATTTTTTTTATAAACAACAAACTTTTAGAACCTTAATTGTCTGAAATAAGGCTTGAACCCCTGTTATTTCACGGGAGTTTTATACTTTATTTTTTAAAATGTTGTCGAGAAAACTAGAAAACTCCCTTTTGGTATTACATACACATAACTCAAATGGGTCACAAACTTGACACACTTTGTTAAAAGGTTTTTCACTTCAAATTTAGTGGTGAGAAACATATTGTAAAAAGCTAGTTTGTGTCCATTTGCCACTACAATTTGAGTAGCAAATCATTTTCTTTCTAGGAATCTTTCTAGGAATGATACCGTATATATATACTTGAAAATATTTGTTGTGTGTTTTACATAGAATGAACTCTTTTAATGTGGGAACCTAGCATACTCATAAGTTATAGCAATTTTATTGGTTGTTAATCAAAACTAATTTTTATTTAAAATTAATAATAACTAGTATATAGGACCCGCGCGTTGCGGCGGGGTCTGATATACTGATGTAAAAACAACCAACAGAACATGAGGCTAAAAACCCCGCATAAATGTAGAATTTATAAACGATACAAATATTATTAAATTATTAAATCTAAATCGTATATATGTAGTATATATAATACCCATGGTTTAAAAAATTATTAAATATAAATCGTTTGTGAACTAATTACGATCAAAATGATATAAACGATACAAATATTCGATAATGTACGGACACGTTATAGGCATGTGAACAACCCGCAAAATTTCTGTGTAAACTGAAAGTTATATTCCCATTACAGATTAAAATCACTAAAAACACAAAACCCTATACATTTATAACGTAAGCTTTGAAACTAAGGGTTGAAGATTATGAACTCATTTAATAGTAAAGAATGTGATTATAGAAGACATAAAAAAAGCCCCTGTATAAATGTATAATTTATAAATGATACAATATTATAAAATTATTAAATCTAAATCGTATATATATATGTAGTATATATAATACTCATGGTTTATAAAATTATTAAATCTAAATCATTTGTGAACTAATTACGATCAAAATGATATAAACGATACAAATATTCGATAATGTACGGACGCGTTATAGGCATGTGAACAACGCGCAAAATTTCTGTGACTATTTGGGTTCCAAATTTATATAAACGTTCATGAGGCCATTGCGATCAAATTAATATAATAATGACTTTTATCCAATAACTTAATGACGGGTTAAAATCATGTAAACATTAAAAATATGTTAGTAAAGTGAGATAAGGCTTTAAAGGTAAGAGTTTAAAGTTCAGGGTTATAAATAAAATTTTCAAATTAATTCAAAAGCAGTGTAATTTGATCTTTTGACGCGGTTCCTTTATTTTTTGTCGGGTTTGTATCTTTTGTCGCGGTCAGTTTTTTGTGTGAGCAGTTTGGTGTGAGTGAGTGTGGGAGAAGCTTTAGAAGCTTGTAAACTGTGTAGTAAAACATGGACAAAAATGAATAGTAACATCATCACACAACCCAAACTTTCATTTTTAATATATATATTAATATTAATGACACAATGACGCTTAATTCGATCCCATTTAAAATAAAACCATTTTGTTGCTTGAGCTATTTGAAAACGAGTACATAAATTAAAAGGCCTAAAAAATAATATTAACTATCAAATTTTATATAAGAATTTTTTTATAAAAAAATTGCACCCTAGAAATAGTGACAAACCCAGAAAATTTTTTTCATAAGGGCGAAAAATTTTTAAAGTTGTTTAAGGATCGACATATAATATTTTTTTCTATTCTGTTTATGTCGGGTTAAGTCGAATCGGGTCGGATCATGATAAAAAAAAAGTAATCAAACTAAATTTCATATATAATATTATTATAAAAAACACAATACATCTAAAGTTGTTCTTATGTCTGACAAAATGGATGGGTTACTGGGTTGGGTTGAGTAACATGTTAGAATGTGTGTGGTTTATGATGAGTGTAGATTATGATGAGTGCAGGACAGGATGAGGTTTAAGTAAAATTAGTTTGAGTTTAAATGAGTCATTTTTTTAAAACATCAATTTCGTTCAAGTTAAAATGTATTGTAATTAAACAAATAGTTTAATTGAATAATTTTTAGTAATTTTCTCATCAAATATATTATTTATTATTGTTACATGTTTAAATCTATTATATTCATATAATTTTTAAGTTACCTATCTTGTTATAGGTCAGGATTGTCAGCCTACTTGTTTTCTTGGGGGTTTTATTTTTTAAAATCTATCAAAAACATCTAAAGAATTTTTTAACTAACTCTTTTTTCAGAAAACATGTATAAGTGTCACTTAAATTTTTAACACAAGTCTAATTTTACAAATTTAAGGAAAGCGATTGTAAAATATTAAGGGGTTCGATCAGGAATTTAATATATATATACTAGAGAACAAAAAAAATTAAAGGGGCGGCTCCTCCACTCCAACACATGGGTACACCACTGTCTAGAAAACATTATTTATTTATTTATTTCCAAGTGCCTTCCGTTTTGAAATAAATGAAAATTTAACAACCGCTTTATTATATGAGTTTCGACATTTATTAATTGTATTTCATATTTTCCATTTTTTTTTCTGTATGAACAGCTCATTTTTTCATCTCTGTAACCATTCATAGGCTCTAGATTTTCTTGATAGAAATTTATGAAACTAATAGATTTTTATTACACATGTCAAAAAAAATTGAATAACAAATTTTTAGCATATTATATTATTATATATCTCAAGTAATTAAGCCTTAAACCCTCATTATTTGTGCTAAAGGGTTATACTTCATTTTCTAAATATCGTTGAGACTACTCTTATTTGGTAATATACGTACGTATATACAAGTCAAATGGGTGTCACACTTCGCTAAAAAAAATTTCACTTCAAAATTTATTGATGATAAATATGTTGCAAAAACCCATTTTGTGGCCATTTTCAACTACAATTTGCGTAGCAAGTTATTTTAGCCTCGTAATGTACATACGACTCCAAATACCTAAAAAAGTATGTGGTGTGTTTTTTTAGAATAAACTCTTTTAATGTGGAAACGATCTAATTTACTACTCAGATGCCGGTTCTAGTAATTCTATTGATTGTTAATAGAAATTGTAATGTTTATTTAGAATTAGTAATAGCACAATTAATGACATTTTATTCGTTGTTTTCATCAAAAATTTAACCATTTTGCCGGATCATGGCTGGCTTAAACATTATTGAGGCCCTTAACGAATATAAAATTCGGGGTCTATTTTCAAACTTAAGGTCAACCATCAATTACTGGTATCGAATGATTAGGTTTTGTTTAGTTCGTTTTTGAATAATTTTAAGCCTATCCGTTAACTAAATTGATTAATAATAAGATTTTATCTAAACCAATTGTTCTATGGTATCACGTTGGATATATTATTAAACAAGTATATACAAATGCTTTTGTGTTTTTTTAGTTGGGGCCTAAAATTTTAGAGGCCTAGTCACCCGCCTAAAATGTTTTTATAAAAAGCTGGCCTTGTGTCTAAGATTGTTCCCATTCATGACTAAAATTTTGGTTGGTCGCCACATGTATTTAAATAAAAAGATAATGTAATTTGTTTGCAATCTCAACTCACGATTTCTTCTCAGGAACGACCAAAACTAACAAACAATTTGACATTTTTTAATTATTTTTTTGGATAAAGCTTGTTAAATTTGGATTTTTTGGACACTTGTCAAATTATAATTGGATCATTTAATTGAGTTAAGTTGGTTGTGATTGAGAGTGAAAACTTTTAGTTTGGTTGGTTATACAGGTGAAAAAGAGAGAAATTAATTTTTTAAAGAATAGTTTTGGTTGGTTGGTTGGTTGTGAACAAGAGTAGTATATGCATCTAGTTATTTTAAAAGCTTGCTTAAATTAAAAAACCTAAGAAATAATGTTAACTATCAAATTTTCAAATGAGATCAAATAATAAAAAAAAATTTTTTGATAAAAAGATATTTGAGTCGTGAGCAATTTTGTTTGATATTTATTAACTTCTCTCACGATAACATTTATGCATGAAATTATTTAAAAAAACTCAGGACATTATTTAAAAAAAAAAAAACAAATACACCATATAAAAGATCAAATTTATCTTAATGTGCTATTAGTACAATATCGTTATATAAAAATTATAAAAACTATTTTTTAAGATCTTATGTTAATTTAACTTTTATATCATTATATTTTTCAGTTTATTAATAAATTTTGTTATTTTCTAAAAGGGTAAGCTCGAAATAGTACTGATGTTATAAAATAACATTATTATATACTTGTAGTTTATATAAAGCATAATTATAAAAATAATAATAAATTTATTTAATACGTATAATAAAAAACATAATATGAGTTAAAAAAATACATGAACCATATAAATAATATTAACCAAAGTACTCTTTCTAAGCTTTTTAATGCTGTTTTTTTATTTTTAGTCAATAAAAACAAATAAAACATTTTTAGTCATAATCTAATTTTAAACTATGCTTTAAATTTACACTCCACTGAAACGAGGTTAGACCTAAAAGCTATTGAATGAAAGGCATATCATCAACAAAGTTAGCATCATTGTTATGATTTGACTCTTTCTTCTTGGAAACTAGGGTTCAAGTTTTACTAGTGACACTTTAATGGATATCAGGTGAGGGAAGAAATCTTGAGCTTAATCTCGGGTTCTGGATCAATGGGGGCGAGGGTTTACCTATTTCACGGGGTTCCCGCGCATTAGGGGGTACGGTCGACGATCGAGGAATCGATCTTAGTTACCAACCGTCAGGATAACTGAAAGTAGCACGACGGGACCCTCTGTCGTAAAAAAAAAATGAAAGGCGTATCATTACTCTAAGCACGTGGTTGTAATAGAAAATATAAATACCATATTAGTTCTTTTAGCTAATTACGACGATTAAGTTTACCCATACTTAAAAAATATATATATATGTTTCTTAAACAACTCAATTTTTCTAAACAACATTTCTTTCAATATACACACATGTATTAGGAAATTTTAAAATATAGTGGTTGATTAGTTTACGAAGGATTTAAAAGATTGCTAATGATTATCACGTAATACTATTTTGTTCTTGTGTGATAACAGTTGCTCTTGTATGGTAATTATTACTCATGATAAAACTACTTTGTATAAAAATTTATAAATTACACGGGTTGAATAAAATAAAACTAGTTAATTATATAATAATTATCTACCTTAAATTCAATTGAGGAATCTATAAAATCCTTTTCAATTAATTATATATTTGGATGAAAAATTGAAAAATAAGGGTGATAATACACACGAAAGTGATGCATGCCCTCTTATTTAATATGAGAGAAAAGTAGGAAAACAAGGTTAAAGAAACGTTATAATGTGTTTTCTATCTTAGTTATTTACATGTATAGATGAAGTATTTGATCATAAAACAAATTTTTTACATGTATATTCAATCTCCATAACAGATCCAGGATACACATTCATGCACCAAGCAACAACAGCTCCAATAGTCTCATACTATGACTACATAATAGTCGGTGGCGGCACCGCCGGTTGTCCCTTAGCTGCAACCCTCTCTCAGAACTCCTCTGTGCTCCTTCTTGAGCGTGGCGGCTCCCCTTACGGAAACACCAATATCT
The DNA here is from genome assembly GCA_009363875.1 of Mikania micrantha. NCBI lineage: Eukaryota > Viridiplantae > Streptophyta > Magnoliopsida > Asterales > Asteraceae > Mikania > Mikania micrantha. Next base: position 75,931,500 of record CM018694.1, on the reverse strand, counting down.
CCGACCTAGCTGCCTTTGGAGCCGCCCTCTCCGACCTATCTCCAACCTCCCCTTCTCAACGTTTTATCTCAAAGGATGGAGTTGTCAGTGCCAGGGCCCGTGTTCTTGGTGGCGGAAGCTGCTTGAACGCTGGATTTTATTCTCGTGCAGGGCCCGAATATGTTCGGCTTGCGGGTTGGGATGCACGGTTGGTTAACGAGTCATATGAGTGGGTTGAGAAGGTGGTGGCATTTCAGCCACAAGTGAAGCAATGGCAGAATGCGGTTAAGGAGGGGCTAGTTGAGGTTGGTATACGTCCCTATAATGGGTTTACTTATGATCATGCATATGGTACAAAAATTGGTGGGACAATTTTTGATGCAGACGGTCATAGGCATACTGCTGCTGATTTGCTTAGGTATGCTAGGCCGAGTCGACTCACCGTTTTACTCCATGCACCCGTTTACCGAATATTGTTCACGAGACGAGGTGCGTGTAACATGTCATTTTCACTCACTGTTTCTTTTGAATCACAAGCATTTTCACCATTCAGATTTGATAACATGACCGCAAAGGCGCAAGCTCACCCATAAACTTATTCTCTAAACATAACAATTTATTGTAATCTTTCACTTTTATTAATGAAAAGAATCATAGCATTTGATTTCTAACATGCAGGAAGAACAAAGCCTAAGGCCCATGGTGTGATCTTCACTGACGCAAATGGGATGCTCCATCGGGCTTATTTAAATAAAGGGTCTAATAACGAAATCATAGTGTCGTCTGGGGCACTAGGAAGCCCACAATTGTTAATGTTAAGTGGAATAGGCCCAAAAAGACAACTTGATGCCCATAACATAACAGTAATATTGGACCAGCCTATGGTGGGCCTTGGAATGTCTGATAACCCAATGAACGCAGTTTTCATCCCCTCTCCTCAACCCGTTGAGGTTTCTCTCATCCAAATTGTTGGTATTACTCATAACGGAACCTATATTGAGGCGGCTTCTGGTGAAAATTTTGCTGGTGGGGCTCAAACTCAAAATTATGGAATGTTTTCTCCACAGGTAAATGGGCCTCAATCAAGCCCATATGCATGTTATACTTCCTAGCCCATAACAAGACTTAATGAATTTAGGATATGAATTTTCTAATTGCATTTTTTTTAATAATTTCTAGATCGGACAACTTTCGACAGTACCGCCAAAACAAAGAACACAAGAAGCTATAGACAAGGCAGTAGAGGCCATGAAAGCACTCCCACCGAGTGCTTTCGTGGGCGGTTTTATCCTAGAGAAGATTATGGGCCCGATCTCCACGGGCCATCTTGAGCTTACCTCACGTAACCCGAATGACAACCCATCTGTTACATTCAACTACTTTAAAGACCCTCGGGACCTACAAAGATGTGTTGATGGGATGAAAATCATTGAGAAAGTGATTGAATCACAAGCATTTTCACCATTCAGATTTGATTTTTTATCAGTAACAACTCTTCTCAACATGACCGCAAGTTCACCCATAAACTTATTGCCTAAACATGCCAATGTGTCAAGATCTTTAGAACAGTTCTGTAAGGACACGGTGATGACCATATGGCATTACCATGGAGGTTGCCAAGTTGCTAGAGTTGTGGATCATGATTATAAGGTTATCGGTATAGACTCTCTTCGAGTCATTGATGGGTCAACATTTCGTAATTCTCCTGGAACCAATCCTCAAGCGACCGTTATGATGTTAGGAAGGTAACAAACAATCAATAAACTCAAATACACATTATAAAACATTTATTAGGTTAACTTATGTAACTATTGATAAAACTAATTGCAGGTACATGGGGGTTAAATTGATGCGTGAGAGATATGCTACCAATGGGCCTGATGAGTGAGATAATTTTTTTAAAGTTTGGATTGCGTGATTAGTTGTTGGTTTGAGAAAACCACACTTGTTAATTTTTTCCTTTCAGAAGTGATTATATCACTATCAGACACTATGTGTCATGTCAATAATTGATTTGTTTCAAATAAATGCTTTTCATTTAAGTTTTGTTAGTGTAATATAATAAGATCGTTAACTTGTGTTTTAATTAAGTCTCTAAAAATCTAAAATATACTATTATGGTTATTGTTGTTATCTTATAGTTGTTAAAATAATTATAATAAATATCCATGCGTATACATTCTAGGTTTCTGTTCAATAATTGATATTAACGAATAATAAATTAAACACCCAAATCAGGAAATGGATATAACGTTTTTCATGGATGTATGTATGTATCTATATAAGTATGTTTGTATATGTTGGTTATTGTACAAAAGTTTATTTGTAGCTAAGTATACGAACACTATGTGAAATTATTATGCAAAAAGGTTTAACCCTTATTCGATAATTATCATGCATAATTTATTTGCATTATAATTCCACTCATTCGTGATAATTATACCTATGGGTTTTATTTCGTTTCTCATAAATAGATTATAACCCAACCAGAAACCCTATTTTCATTTTTTCAGATGTTCCTCCTTTAACATAAATGGCATTTGTCCCTAGCTACATAAGATTGCTTCACATCCAAATCAATCGCTTTGTAAGATTATACTTTTCGCTTAATTTTGTTTTGATCTTAAATCTTTTGGGTTTTGATGTCGATTCTGATCACTCTGTTGAATCCCATAATCTCGATTTTGCTTTCTACAATGTGAACCTTACTTTTCTAAGTCTCGGGTAAGTAACATCTACAATTATTCTATATATTAAAAAGCAAATGAAAAGAAATAGTAGAGTTTTGTTCTTTTGAACTTTAACCACAGTCAATTTTTGTATATGAATATCGATTGTATGAATCTTTTAATCATATTTAATTGGTTTAGATCTTGATTATACATCAAGAAACAGTAAATTTGACTATATATATATATATACATTGTTGTCGTCTTTTTGGTTCCTCTACGAATTAGAAACCAGGTTTAGTGCAACCGTCTTTTTGGTTTACCTACAAATTACAAAAAATAGAGAAATTGAATAGTGGTTTTAGTTTAGTATAGGTAAGGAAAGAAATATAGACGTTTTGATCATTTAGACTGTCTATCAGAAGTATTTTTAACTTTGAAAAGTAGTAAACAGAGTGAGGGCATTAAATTTGTGGGACTTGATTACAGGTTTGAGTTTTTATTAAATTTGAGAGATTTGATTGCCGGTAAAAACGATTTTGAGTAATTTTTTCTATTATTTTTTTAACATATTTGAGTTGATTTTGTATGATTTTATGTTTTTATGAAAAAATTGTATAGAATTTGTGACGAGAAATTTGATTTTACTATGTAATTATGCTTCTGCAAATAATATATAATACTCATTCTCAGGAGTGTAATGTGATAACCCGCTGCAACACACGAAAGAGACCTAGTTGATATAATTTTGATATCATTTGATAATTAATGTCCTATTTTTGTTCTTATTTTGCATTGCCAACTCATTTTTCTAACAATAAAGTTTTTTTTCATACGTTTTTTTTATTAGATCAGATAATTTTGACTTTATTGGTCTGTGAATTTGTTCTGATACGACGATATTTTAATAAAATTTGTTAAGTTTACTTTGTTTGTTTTTGTCTACGTGAATATACTAGTGTTGGGGGTTTGTACACGGTTTGTATCTTTCTGTATGATATGCAAGTAAATAAAAAATTTACTTTGAATACTATTTTTTTATTTGTTTTATTTTATGTTTCTATTTCTTAGTTATTCAGCCTCACAAAAGGTTCTTCAATTTAGTGTTTCAATGGTACGTTATTTCCATTAAATTAACGTTGTATCGTATGATTATATGTGTTTGGGTGTGTTGATCATATCTTACAATGTTGCCTCTAGTCTTGGATATTGCTTAGAACATTATTTACTATTCATTGATGTTTACGAGGTTCATAGTAACAACTCAGTTTCTTTAATAATTATTTGTTACTATATAAATGTTTTGATGCTAATAGTGAATTTGCTTACATAATTTTTAGAATTATAGGCTTATATTCGTCTAGCTATGGGGGTTTATGGTACTAAAGTCAAAGAAAAAAAAAACAGAGAGAGTAGGAGAGAGAGTATTTATAATTTCATTTTGGAACACAATTTTTCTTTAATTTTATATCAAAGATCAACATGTTTAAGTCCATCACATAATGGGTTATAAGGTGGGAATTATTTGTATATGTTATGTATAGAAATTTATCAAGCTAAGTTCGATTTTAGTGGGAGTGTAACTGAGTAGAAACTAGATAACACTTCAAACGCAGAGTTTGATCCTCAATTTTGCATTAGAAATTTAGTTTTTTAAGTTAATGGGTACATATATAGCCAACTCAAATTTGTTTTTGGTTTATTGCAAAATTGATAAATGTCGGTAGGAAACAAGATGCACTTCAAGCCATCCCTAATCTTATTACATCAAAGAGGTAAAGGTGGAAAACCCATGAAGATATAAGCCTTCTTTGTTTTTTTATAAAAGGTATGTGCAGGCTCTTTTGTCTACGTCACACAGACCATGCACAGACGTTGACATCTGCAGACTAGATGTTTTTTCGAAGACGTTTCATTAAAAAACGTCTGCGCGAGGTCTTCATGGTGCAGATGTGGATTGTGGACCAACCACTTCTACGGTCTTCTAAGGTCTGCAAAGACTACTCACCACCGCCACCGGTCACCCTACCACCGTCGGCCACCCCCATCACCCCCCACCGTACACCACCTCCAATTTATTTTAAGAGTCAACAGACGTTAAAAAACAAACACTCTTCTTCTTGTAGACTCCAGACATTTGGTCCATCTCTTCTCTTAGAGATGTCTGCAGATGTGGTTCGTAGAATACAGACATTTTACCTCTTAAAAATTAAACACCACCATAAGACCGACCACAATGGTCGTCCCGCCCCGCCAGCGGGCCTCATCCCCACGGCGGCGGCGGCGCACGGGAACACCGCCCCCCTTGTTCGCGGCCCCCGCTGAAAAGCCTCCCACGGCTCCCGTTCCCCGTCGTGAATGATGCAATGTGATTGGCCCAAAATTCTAGCCGTTGGTTAACGGCAATTTTGTAAAAAAAAAAAAACCAAATTTTTAAAATTAAATAAATACTCTACCTTTTTACCCAAAAAACCACCCAAATCTCTTCATATTTCATCTTTCTCTATATATTTTTTTTTTTAAAAATTACAAACATGAATCCAAGGCCTAACAATCTCAATCATGAATTCAACCCGTTCTCATACGATCCTGAATCGCTTAAAAATTTATTGGTTCAACTACAACAAAACCCGAACATCCACCAAACTTCCAACCACCTTCAAACTTTCAACCCGGTTTTGGTCCCTACTCCCAACCTCGGTTCGAATCTGATTTTGTGTCACCGAGTCAACCTGATAACGAGGTCGTGCCGGAGACACAAGACACTCAAAAACGCAAAAAGGGTAAGAAAAACAAACAGCCAGCCGGAACAGGGCCGAGTAGTGGTCCAATGACACCGAAACAATGGACTCACGATGAATAAAATCGCTCTCGGAAGATGCTACATGGACGAATCCGAGAACAAAACCAAAGGTAAAAAGTTTTTTACTTAGTTTTGTTATATATTATTTTAAAGGGTATAAATTTTTTTACTTACTTTTGGTTAATTTTTTTTTTGTAGGTAATTCGCAAAAACGTGAAAATTTTTGGAAAAAAGTAACCGTTACTTGGCACAATGTGATGGGCTTCGATGCCGAATACCACACATATCATCAATTAAATTCAAAGTGGAAGGATATGTGCACCAAGTTAACAAAGTTTAGTGGGATCTATAGCAGCTGCGCCAACAACCGAAAAAGCGGGATGAGCGACGAGAACGTGTTGAAATGGGCCGAAAAGGAATACCAACTAAAGACTAACGGCCAAACGTTTAACCACTACCACGTTTGGGTGGCGATAAAAGACTCGCCAAAATTCTGTGTTCTTTGCCAAGAAGGTAACGAGGTCCAATGTTCTTCAAAAAGAACCAAAAACTCCGAATCGAACGAGTATTCGCCGGGGGGTTCGACCGCACATACAAATTACGCGGTTAACCTCGAGGATGACGAAGAAGAAGCCGAGTACGACACCCCACCGGAACCGGTTAGACCGACGGGTCGAGATACAACAAAACGGGCTTCCTCTTAGAGTCGTCAAAGCGTCTCCTCTAACCCGACAACAACCGATCTCGCTGATCAACTCCAAGCTTTCACAACTTTTCAAAAACAAAAACACGAAGATAGGAAAAAATGCATGAACGAAGATAGGAAAAAAATGCACGAAGAGAAAACTCTCCGAGCCGACCTCAGAGCAATGGAGTCTTTGCCTCCCGAAATGCTCGACGACGAAGATCGTGAAATAATGAAAAAATTGAAAAAGAAGCTCTTTGATAAATATCGTTATTTTTTTTTATTTGAATTGTTAGTTTTTTTCTATGGTTTTTTTTATTTAACTTTGCAATGTAACTTTTATTTTATTTGTATTTTTATTTGAATGATTTAATTAAATCCTAAGGTTTTTATTTTTAGTTTGCAACAAAAAAATCAAATAAATCAACTAAATTTAAATAATGTTGATTATGTGGAATAGTGGGGAAGGGTTTTCAGTGGGGTGACCATTGTGGGTTTTCAGTGGGGTGACCATTGTGGGTGTTAAAGGTTTTCAGTGTGGTGATGACGTGGCAGGAAATCTCAGTGGGGAAGGGTTTTCGGTGGGGTGACCGCTGTGGATAGTCTAATGTTGAAGTACATTGTGCTTTGTTTTGACACGAGGGGTAGATTTGCCAAAGATGGTTTGATCTAGTACTAAATAACATGTAGTTGTAGGCAGTGGCGGAGCTTGGGCAAAGTGAGAGGGGGGCGGAAATTTTCGAAACCCAGAATACATGTTAGTTTTTTGAAGCCAGGGGCGAAACCGCAATTTTTAACTAAAAATAACATTTCGGCCGAAAAATGTACTCTACGGACGAAAAAATGGGGGGGCGACACCCCCCGCCCCGGCCCCTATTAACCTACGCCCATAGTTGTAGGTTATAAAATTTCGTTTTAATATTTATCATAATATCTTAGTAAATCAAAGAAATTTAAAAAAAAAATAAAAATACTTTATAAGGTTATAAATAGAACAACAATTGTTGTATACGAAAAACGTATTTAACGATTTATGACCTTTAGTTGCAAAAGAAAAAGATAGAAACCTCTTAACAGAGAAGGAAAAATGATAAGTCGTTGATCCTTGTAAGGCCGGACGGAGTGGGACACGGGATTCAATCGGGGAGGAACCTACCGATCCGGGGCCGGCCGGGAATACCGGTCCCCCGGAAATGGGGTGGGGAAAAATGGGGTGTGCTCACCGAATGACACCGAGCGTGGGGAGGAAAAAACGACCGTTGGAGGGGAAAAACTGATGAGGGGAAAGGGGAAAAAGTGGGGAAAAGTGATGTGGAGAAAAATGGGAAAAAGTGGGACGACACCGTGCAAAATGGGGAAAAGTGGGGAAAAGTGGGGAAAGCTGATGTGTCGCTGACGTGGCAACGGGGAAAAGTGGGGAAATGTGGTACCACTCCTTGTGGCCTAAAGAACATTAGCAGGTGGCACCAAAACGTGTTTTGAAGTTCAACCATCTTTCTCTCTCACACACACACTCAATTAAGACATGCTTGTTTATTTCAAATGAAAATAAAGAGGGAGATTAATATATTATAAATGAAGAGTGAGAATGAGGTTTAACAGTTACTTATTAAGACTAAATTAACAAAACATAAGAAGACAAATATATCACACACACATATCGTAAAATAAAAAGGGTTTTTTGTCTAGAAAAAAGATTTCTAAAAACTTCGAAACCGAGTAAAACCAACTCCAATTGAACATATTTCGATATTGTTGGAACCATCTGTTCTAACTGTACAATATTAACTTTAAAACTTTCATTTTAACATTTACCTTTAGAGTTTTAGTATTTAAGGTTTAGTTTTTGACTTTTAGGTTTTCTCTGGATTTAAAAGTTTGTTCCAATGATGTAGAAAATCCTTATATTAGTTTTACTATTTTTTTTTACTTTTGTTATACGAATCTCTTATATTAATTATTAATATTAAATTTAATTATATTATTTAAGTTTTAGCAAATTCAAAACGATTTCTTTACAGATTAATAATGATCTTTTAAAAAAAATAGATTATTATGAAATATAAATTTTTATTTATATGATTTTTTTTAAAAAAATAATTTTGTTTATAATATGAAAATTTTTGATCATGTTTTTTAATATATTTTTTTAGAAAACATTTTTTTATAGAAAGAATCTTTCAAAAAATAAAAATAATCTATGAAATGTTTAAAAATAGTTAAAAATGCTGTTACTAATTTATTACTTAAATTATTTAATTATATTTTATCTTAAGTTATCGTTATATGCTTTGCGAATTTTAATTATTAAATATTTATTAGTTTTTTTTCCAACTCATGTAGTATTATATATTTTTATAAAAACTAAAACTTTTTTTTTTCAAAAGCTATTTTTTAAAACAACATGTTTAACAAACCAAACTTTTAAAAACAAATGTTTAAAAAAACTATATTATCATTTTCTTAATTAGTATTAATTTAAACTCAATTTTAATAATATTTTATATAAAAAATGGTTTTATAATTTTTCAATTTTTATCAATGATAATATAATATATTTTTATTTAATTACACACAGGGACGAAGCTTATAAGAGGCCCGGGGATGCCCCGGCCCCCCTGTTTTTTCGCTCAGAAGGGTCGATATAATAGTATTTCGTCGGAAAATCATTCGGTTCTCTTCATTTTCTTCTTAAAAATCTTTCAGCCCATTCCATTTTCATCCTAAAAATCCTTCGACCCCCTCCGTTTTCTTCTTAAAAATCCTTCGACCCCCTCCGACATTTTTTTCAAACTCCGTCACTTATTACACATAGATAAAAACTTGATGTGCATTATTTTCTATTGACCAGGTAAACCATAATAAACGACAAAAATACAAATAGTAGTTTGCAAGTAAACGTTCACATGGTATGGTGTCATTAATTTCTAGGGGTGTGCATTGGTCGGTTCGGTTCGGTTTTCAGCTAAAACCGAAACCATAACCGACACTTTCGGTTAAGGTAATTTAAAAACCGATTACTTTCGGTTAATTCGGTTTCGGTTAATCGGTTATAAACTTCGGTCTGATTCGGTTAACGGTTAATTAACCGTAATTTGACAGACAACCATATTTTGACTTTGGCTTGAAATTTAACTTGATCTGAAAATTTTGACTTCGATTTAAATTCACATAAGATTGTGATAAAACACCAAGCATATTAAAACTCAGTTAAGTTCTTATAATAAAAGAATAAATAATAAAAAATTATGATCTACTTGTATTGAAATGAGTTACTAAGATCTCTTTTTATAATGATAGGTTCCTAGAAATTTTCATCAAAGTAACGATGTGGGATGCTTATTATCAATGCTCAGATACCACAACTAACCCATTTTATGCTTCTTCTTAACTAGTCTTCATGTCATTTATGTTTATTATTCTTAAAAACTAAAAACTTAGATTTAAGTTTCTAAGATTTCCAGTTTCTTATCCTACGATCTCTATTTTCTTAAATCAAAAACATGGTAGAGAACACAGATATATCCAGCTCACTGCAACATGTTTTTTATCGTTTTAAGCTTCCGGTTCATGACCTCATTTCTTGGCATGCAGTTAGGTGATCTTCAAATCCAATCCTAAATTATTTTAAAGCATAATATAAAAAAAAATAGATTTAGGTTTGTATCGGTTCGGTTCGGTTAATGTTCGGTTATGAAACACCCTTAACCATAACCATAACCGATTTGTCGGTTAATTAAAAAACCTTAACCATAACCGTCGGTTAATATCGGTTATCGGTTAATTCGGTTCGGTGACGGTTTGGTTATCGGTTAATTTCGGTTAACGGTTAAGGTTTGCTCACCCCTATTAATTTCTGTTGTGGGCCATTAAAAAATCACGGAAGACAATTAATAACGGGAGTCTTTGCTAAAGACATTATTATTATGGAAAAGGTGTTGCAAAATAAAACTTTTCTGAGAGGGCAAGGCAAATTGAAAATGATTGATTCGGGACTACAAAAACTGAAATTACCAAATCACCCCCAAGAATGATCGTTGCTAAGGGAAGGTTGACCGGATTTACTGGTCGACGACCGTCACATATTATATAGTCACCCTACATATCATTGAGCTTATAGCCTAGTGATACTCTTTGATCACCAGCAATGGGAGGTCTAGGGTTCGAGTCTCGCCTAGAGAAAAAAATGTTCTGGGTGAGCTAGGGGTTTTCTCAGTGTGAGTTTCCTCCTAAATGGTGTGGTGGTTCCTCGATTCGGCACTTGCCAACGCCCGGCTTTAAATGTTTCCGGGGGTTGGTAGCGGTCTGTGGTCGCAGCGCGTAGGTTGTTGGGTCCGAGAATTCGTTTAGCTGTTCAAAAAAAATATATAGTCAACCTACATGCAGATAAAGTTGCTTACCCTACAATCTTACGTGTAATGGAAGTTAACATTAGAGTATGTCTGGCAAAATGGGCGGGTTATATTGGATTAGGTAAGGGGTCAGAACGGTTACGGGTCAAGAAGAGTGCTGCTCAGGATGAGTTTTAAGAAAAATCAAGTTGTGTCTAAATGTGTCGCTTATAAAAAACATCAATTTAGCTGAAGTTAAACGAGTTTATTTAATAAAATATTATTTTTTAATTTAAAAAATATAAAAAAGTATATTTAATATTATTATATAATATAATATGTATTTAATAAAAAAGAGTGATATTAAAGTTAAGATTTTGTTCTTTTGAACGGCTTCAGGCTGAACGACTGATTTAAGCCTAAACGGGCACGCATCCAAGGGCATGCCCAGTCGTCACCTCTTCACCTACCAGATAAGCGGGAACCGGATAAATCCGTAAACCCTCACCCCTGCTCAGGTTTGAACCTCTAACCTTAATGAGGTGCAGCTTCTTCTCTTCATTGCAATACCACTAGGCTAGAAGCCCCTTTGTCAAAGTTTAGATATTACGTGTTCAATAAATCTTGATACATTAGAAGGCTGACAAAAAAAGAATTCCACAACCATTTATATAACCCAACACCCTCTTTATCAACAAGAAGGCTGACAAAAAAAGAATAATAAAAAAACAATAAATGAGTTCACCTTGCATCAAGGAAGTCTCGAGAGCATGTTTACCGCGTTGCTGTCCGAATCAATTGCTCGGGCAGCCCGAATACCAGGGTTCTGAACAATCCACAACGCCTTCCAGGTATGATTTCATTGCTGCAACAGCTATATCACTTCATCCAAATACTCAATTCACCAACCATGAATGTCTACCAACCCTTGCCCAAGCATTTTCAAGCATGAAAAACGCTTACCCGAACTACCCAGAAACTGACCAGGCTGACCGGATCAGGGATCAAGAATACCATCAGCTCACTCAATCGAACCATGTATGTCTTGATTACATTGGTCACGGGCTGTTTTCTTATTCACAACAGTTGCATTCTAATGCACCCTTTTTCAGTATCATATACAAATCAGTGAATTTGTATGTGCAGATTACACGCGGTGGTCAAGAATCAGAATTTGAAACTAAGATCAAGACAAGACTTTTTAGATTCATGAATATTTCATCAGATGATTATTCTTTGGTTTTCACAGCTAACCAATCATCTGCATTCAAAGTGTTGGCAGAATCTTACCCATTTCATTCAAATCGACATCTTTTGACTGTGTATGATCACGAGAACGAAGCAGTGGAAACTATGATTGAAAGCTGCAGAAAAAGATCTGGGTGTGTAGATTCAGCTGTGTTTTCATGGCCCAACATGAGAATTCAGTCAAAAAGACTAAGAAAATTATTGGTAAACAAGAACAAAAACAAGAAAAAAAGAGGACTTTTTGTTTTCCCGCTTCAATCTAAGGTCACGGGATCAAGATACTCGTATCTTTGGATGGGTTTGGCCCAGGAAAACGGGTGGCATGTTTGTCTTGATGCAAATGCATTAGGAGCCAAAGATATGGAGACCTTGGGTCTCTCTCTTTTCCAGCCCGATTTCCTGATATGTTCATTTTACAAGGTTTTCGGGGAAAACCCATCTGGATTCGGGTGTCTTTTTATCAAAAAATCGAGATCAATGATGCTTAAAAACTCTAATACCAACGTGGGTTTGGTTAATATCGTTCAAGCTTCTAGCAAGCCGTTATTCCTCCAAGAATCAACGAGTACAGACAGGGGGAAAACAGTTTTATCATCATCGTCGTCATCATCATTGATAGATACTCTTGAAATACAAGAAACTAGTGACCAAAAAGAGGAACGATCATTTTATCAAGTCTGGAAACAGGACAAGTCACTTGACATTGAAGAAAAATCAAGAAAAAATGAGTCGAGAAGTAGCGTGGTTAGCTCAGATATAGAGTTTAGAGGATTAGATAATGCAGATTCCTTAGGTTTGGTACTCATTAGCAGTAGAGTAAGGTACTTAGTAAACTGGTTAGTGAACGCATTTTGTAGTCTTAAACATCCACATACGGAAAACGGGGTTCCTTTGGTTAGGATTTATGGGCCAAAAGTGAGGGTGGACCGGGGGCCCGTAGTTGCGTTCAATGTGTTTGATTGGAAAGGTGAGAAAATCGAGCCAACACTTGTACAAAAGCTGGCTGATAGACATAATATTTCTCTAAGTAATGCAATTTTAAAGCATGTTAGTTTCATGGACAAGAGTAGTGAAGAATGGGAGAGACAGGTAGAAGTAAAAAACAAGGAGAATGAAGGTCAAAATAGCATGTTGACCAAGAAAAAGAACAAGGTTTACCCAGGGATACCAGTGATCATGGCTACAATTGGATTTTTGACAAATTTTGAAGATGTTTACAGGGTCTGGGCATTTGTTTCACGATTCTTGGATGCAGATTTTGTGGAGAAAGAAAGATGGAGATATATGGCTCTTAATCAAACAACCGTCGAGGTGTAGGTTTAAGGTAATATATTTCTTTCATTTTTGTTGTGTCCGAATTTACCCTGAATAATGGCCAATAAAATGTGCAAATTTTGTGAGGGTAACAAGTTGATACAATCAGAGATATTTTGTCTAGGAGTCAAATCTCATCAAAATCATAAAAAGAATAAAAGCCTTGTGTTTTAGATGAGCAAAATTAGTAAATTTGTAGCCCAATGACCCACATATTTCTGTTTGTTGTGTGTGTTGTAAAATTCAAGCAATAACAATAACAAACCAAATCAAATGATAAAGATAGAAACCTTAATGGCAGGATTTAACAGAGAAGGAAGAATGATAAGTCGTTCTTCGTAAGAACATTAGGAGGTGCCTCAATGGTAACTCAGGATTCTTCCAAATTGGAGGTCTTGGGTTCAAATTCCTCCCGCAGCAAAAAAGAGGTCTAAGGGGGGTGAGGAGGTTTTCCCAATAGGGTTTCCTCGTGGGGTGGTTGTGGTGGCTCATGAGAGCTTCAGGTAACTAGACCTTGGTGACATGGCCTGGAAACAGTAAGTTCACACGATTGAGACATTCGCCGTTAAAAAAAAAAGGTTGCACCACAACGTGTTTTGAAGTTCAACAATCTCTCTCACACACACACACTCAATTAAGCCATGCTTGTATATTTCAATGAAAATAAAGAGGGAGATTAATATATTATAAATGAAGAGCGAGAATGAGGTTTAATGGTTACTTATTAAGATTAAGTTAACAAAACATAAGAACTCAAATATCGCACACACATATAGTAAAATAAGAAGTTATTTTTTTTCTAAAAAAAATTAAAAAAAAAAAGATTTTTAAAAGCTTCGAAACCGAGTAAGACAAACTCTGATTGAACATATTTCGATAATATTGGAACCATCTCCTCTAATTATACAATATTAGCTTTTAAAATTTTGTTTTAACATTTACCTTCAGAGTTTACTATTTAAGGTTTAGTTTAGCTTTTAGGTTTGATCTTAAGGGTTTAAAAAGTTTGTTCTAATGATGCAGAAATGAGTTCAATTCGAGCTTGTGTAAGTTGATTATAGCTTTTTTTTAAAAATCTTTTTAGTGATAACCTTAAAAAAGCATCCACACACGCATTTATGTGTGTTGCGAAAGTTTAAAATTCATTTTTTTTGTATGCAAAGTGTATGTGATAGATTATATGTGATAATTTCATTTATGTGAGATAAATTATCATGCACGTGTTAATCATTCTTGTTTAATAATTTAGCGTATACTTTGTACACATCATACACACAAAATAATAAAAGATTATACTGGAACTGACACACACACATACATAATACATAAGTACTAATAAATAAAAATAAAGTTAGACACATGTCAATTTGTAGAACATTCTTATATTAATTTACTATTTTATTTTTACTTTTGTTATAAGAATCTCTTATGTTCAATGTTGTCAGAATCGGACCGGTCGGACTGGGACTGACCCAAAAAACACTTGTGAACCGCCCTCAAGGGAACCGGCCGGTTGAGCCTGTTCATTGATCGTACCAGATTTCAAGTTTTTTTTAACTAAAATCCAAAGAATTAAACATTAAAATCAAACCTTATATTTTTTAACATGATTATGTTTGTTTGAACATTAATTATATATGTTTAAATGCGTTTATAATTCTATAATTTTTTTTGGAATTTTCTATATATTTATTATGTCATCCGATTCTTAAATCCTATCCGACCGGTTCGACCAGTAAACAGTAAGACGTCTGGTCCGACGTCCGGTCCGGTTCTGAAAACATTGCTTATATTAATTAATAATATTATTTAAATTTTAACAAATTCAAAACGATTTCTTTACATGTTAAAAATGATCTTTTTAAAAAAAACCCAGATTATTATGAAATATAAATTTTTATTTATATGATATTTTTAGAAAAATGAATTTTTTTATGATATGAAAATTTTTAATCATGTTTTTTTTAAATAATTTTTTTAGAAAACATTTTTTTATAAAAAGAATCCTTAAAAAATAAAAATACTTTATGAATTTTTTAAACATCAAACTTTTAAAAAATAATTAATTTTAATTATATTTTATCTTAAGTTATCGTAATATGCTTTGCAAATTTTAATTATTAAATATTTATTAGTTTTTTTTTTCAAGTCATGTAGTATTATATATTTTTTATAAAATTAATACTGTTCTTTCAAAAGCTATTTTTTTAAAACAACATGTTTAACAAACCAATCTTTTAAAAACAAATGTTTAAAAAACTATATTATCATTTTATTAATTATAGTATTAATTTAAACTCAATTTTAATAATATTTTATATAAAAAAATGGGTTTGTAATTTTTCAATTTTTATCAATGATAATATAATTTTTTTTGATTTAATTACACATGATAAAAACTTGATGTGTATTATTTTCTATTGACCAGGTAAACCATAATAAACGACAAAAATACAAATAATAGTTTACAAGTAAACGTTCACATGGTATGGCGTCATTAATTTCTGTTGTGGGCCATTAAAAAATCACGGAAGACAATTAATAATATTATTTAAATTTTAACAAATTCAAAAAGATTTCTTTACATATTAAAAATGATCTTTTTAAAAAAACCCATATTATTATGAAATATAAATTTTTATTTATATGATCTTTTCAGAAAAATGAATTTTTTTTATGATATGAAAATTTTTAATCATGTTTTTTTTTAATAATTTTTTTAGAAAATATTTTTTTATAAAAAGAATCTTTAAAAAATAAAAATAATTTATGAATTGTATAAACATCAAACTTTTAAAAAGATAATTAATTTTAATTATATTTTATCTTAAGTTATCGTAATATGCTTTGCAAATTTTAATTATTAAATATTTATTAGTTTTTTTTTCAAGTCATGTAGTATTATATATTTTTTATAACAGTAATACTGTTCTTTCAAAAGCTATTTTTTTTAAAACAACATGTTTAACAAACCAATCTTTTAAAAACAAATGTTTAAAAAACTATATTATCATTTTATTAATTATAGTATTAATTTAAACTCAATTTTAATAATATTTTATATAAAAAAATGGGTTTGTAATTTTTCAATTTTTATCAATGATAATATAATTTTTTTGATTTAATTACACATGATAAAAACTTGATGTGTATTATTTTCTATTGACCAGGTAAACCATAATAAACAACAAAAATACAAATAATAGTTTACAAGTAAACGTTCACATGGTATGGCGTCATTAGTTTCTGTTGTGGGCCATTAAAAAATCACGGTAGACAATTAATAACGGGAGTCTTTGCTAAAGACATTATTATTATGGAAAAGGTGTTGCAAAATATAACTTTTCTGAGAGGGCAAGGCAAGTTGAAAATGATTGATTCGAGACTAAAAAACACTGAAATTACCAATTCACCCCCAAGAATGATCGTTGCTAAGGGCACGTTGACCGGATTTACTGGTCGACGACCATCACATATTATATAGTCAACCTACATGCTTATAAGTTGCTTACCCTACAATCTTACGTGTAATGGAAGTTAACATGAGAGTATGCCTGACAAAATTGACGGGTTATGTTGGATTGGGTAATGGGTCAAAACGATTACGGGTCAAGATAAGTGCTGCTCAAGATGAGTTTCAAGGAAAATTAAGTTGTGTCTAAATGTGCAAATTTTGTGAGTATAACAAGTTGATACGATACAATCAGAGATCACAGTTTTGTCTAGGAGTCAAATCACACCATCAAAATCAGAAAAAGAATAAAAGCCTTGTGTTTTAGATGGGCAAGAATAGTAAATTTGTAACCCAATGACCCACATATTTCTGTTTGTTGTGTTTGTTATAAAATTCAAGCAATAACAATAACAAACCAAATCAAATGATAAAGAGAGTATTCTGAAATGTGATGTAAAAAAGAAAACATACTACTCTTTATTTGCAGTGCTAAAGAGGAGTATCTAAAAAGACCTCAAAAAGCTTTAGGTAAGTATATTTTTTAAGGGAAAAACAAAAAAAGCAGTCATTTACTCATTTTACTGCATGGTTTATGCATATATGACCATGTCAGAAGTATTTCAAACCTATACCCAACACATACAGGACAACACATTCATCTTTTACTTGCATATATATTTTACGTCCGATAATTAGGGCTGTAAACGAACCGAACGTTTAGCGAACAGTTCGTGAACCGTTCAGCGAGAAGTTCGTTTATGTTCGTTCGTTTAATAAACGAACGAACACGAACAAGAAATTCCGTTCGTTTAGTTAAATGAACGAACATGAACAGAGGTCGTGTTCGTTCATTTGTGTTCGTGAACGTTCGGTAACATGTTCGTTTACGTTCGTTTATGTTCGGTTAAGTTCATTTATTATATTTTTTCATTAAATGTGTTGTTTATTTTTAATTTTTCGTTTAATACCATAATACTTAAAGTTATTTTTAGTTTAATACTATGATATCTTAATTTATATATTTATAAATGATTATCTCCATTGCTTGAAATTAAAAATGTTGATTTTTATTGTTTAAATAATGTGTTCGTTAGCGTTCGTGAGCAAGCTAAATCCTTAATGAACGAACACGAACAAGAATTTTCGTTCGGTAAGCGTTCGTGAACCGTTCGTGAACAAGTTAAAAGTTAAACGAACAAACACGAACAATGGCTCGTTCGGTTCGTTTACAGCCCTACCGATAATAGTAAAGAAGAACATACCTGAAGAAAATGTTGCCCAAATACTATTCAGGTGTCTACTTTATAGAGCTCATCTGTTACCAAGAAGCGTGTACTATACCCCATTGATCATCATGTGTGATTCATAGGCACGTATACGTCTATACCATCTGTGTAACATCTGCAAAATGTATAATCTACGCTAGTATGATCGAATCACATAGAATTTAATAGTTTGTGTATCTTAATTTTTACCTCTGTAAAGCCACTTGTTTTGAAAAGTTACATATACCACCACATAAGAAACCTTCATGGTTATTTAGACACATGTATTTAACATAAAAATTGGAGTATTTAGGTACTTCTCAGAGTGTTCAATACTACTAAAAGCAATACAATGACATGCAGCAAGAATCATGTTAGTATTTCTATGTATGTTCACAATTATCACATTTGGTTACCCAGACACTAAAAACAACTATGCTACACATGTGATTTTCTAAGTATGATTGATTGAATGATTTTTTATTATACATGATACATCCATTATAGTATATATCAGTGTTGGTTATGAACGTTAGATTTTGATTTTGTGATTTCTAATGGCCGGTTTGAGCATTTTTGTCATCTTTTAAGGGTTCTCGTGATTTGCTTATATGTTTGCATGTTTGATCCTCTTGGATGTTGGTTTAGAAGTTGTATATATGTTGATTATTTATAAACTCAACATTTGTGATTACCTCAGGCTTTGTGTTGGCATTATTCAACTGCAAATAATTAACATTATTTTACTCAACAATTCAACAAAATACGAAGTGATGAACACACATTGATCAAACACTAAATATGTAAGCTGTCAATAGTATAGCAACATAGCCAATGGTAAATAGATGATTTTGATCCATAAAGAGGCAAACCCCACTTGTATCATATCAGTTCACTGCATAAACAAAATCTAACTCAGACAAATGAAAATCGAAGGATACCAAGGTCAAATTATAGCGCTTTTTGGCGGTGCGATCTACAAATCCAGCATTAATCTACAGAAAGTTGTCACATTTCGGTTGACCTAAAATTCCCCAAAGAAGAATGCAAAATCTGCAGCAGATGAAGCAAGTTATATAGATATGCATTCATAGATCAAAATAAAAAACGTGTACCAGCGAAGTAGCGATGACCGGGAACAAATTCCATGGAGAACAATCAGAGATGCTTTTTGGTAATTCAGGTTAGGATGGCAAAAAAAACTCGCGTCCGACGGTTTACCGAAACCCGCCACCCGATTATATATACCTGTTTTTACCTAATTATAAATACCCATTTATATACATTTGAAGTAAATAAAATTTGTTTTTTTACACCTTTTGAACTTTATAAATTGTTCATAGATTTTTATTTCTTTTTTATCTTTGTTTTTTTTGTGGTAACAATATTTTTTTTAACCATTTTGTTAATAATTGTTATTTCTTGGTTTATCTTAAACGATGATAATCAACTTATAACATTTTGAAATTTCATTTTATTTGATATATTAATAGTTATTATCGTCATATTAAAATATAGTTTTTGGTTATAAAAAAATAAATGTATTATTAGTTACCTGATACCCGACGTGTTTTAAGCCAGTTATTCTCAACGAGTATATTTAGCTAACTAACGGGTATACCCAAAACCCGCTGAGATAGCCGATAGCTGATGGGTAAATACCCGACAGATTTTGGAACGGGTATGTGATGGATGGGGTTTGGAATGGTGTTTATATGGTTTTAATGTTTAATTTTAATGATATTTGAGTATGTAATTGCTTCGAATTAGATTACTACGTGTTAATTGTGTTTTTCAGGTTAAATACAAAGAATCGAAGCAATTATACAAGTTTGAGGTGAATGGAAAGTGAAGAGAAAGGTTTTGAGAAGATAGAGGATGGAAGTATGAGATCGTGAAACTTTACGGCGCGTAAAACGGAGTCCGAATGAAGAAGATATCTTAAAAATAAGAAGTGAAGTAAAGTTACTGCAGCAGCCTACAGTGCTGATGGAGGCTACAACAAATCTGATTAGAAAACAGTTGCAGTAAGCTACAGTGTTGGTGAAGGCTCCAGCAGTTACAAAAATCAGGTTTTAAAATACGAAATTTTTAGGGTTTTTGGCATTCCATCTTCACTTTAAACGCAATAGGCGACTTGGGACAACTTTTGGGAAGCAAAATCAAAGCCAATTCATCATTCTAATCCATTTCATCATCAATCCATCATCCAATATGAAGATCCAAACCATGATTGAAGATCAATTCTTGAAGATGAGTGGCTAAATCTTTCATGGTTTCCTCCGGGTGGAGGATTCTTGTAAGTGGTTGGCATAGATACTCTTGATTATTGTTTTTGGAACGTGCAAAGTAAGCATTCGATGCTTTTTGCCTATTGATTTAATTATTCTTGTAAAGATTGGATTTTTATTGATTAACCTTACTCGTTTTCATTTAGTTTCTGAGAATTCATGAAATTAGGATTTATTTAATTGTGATTAGGTTTGATAGAAATATAATTGATGTTCAGTTGATAATCTTTCATTGGTGACAATTGAAGCAACTGGTCTTTGTTCATCACAAGTGGTTAAAACTAATTAATCATGTCTATATGATTGTTCCAAATCAGTAATTAGTGTATGAAATCCACTTTGAATCCAAATCCTGGAGGAACCATCTTTCTCCATTATTGTTTTTAATCAAGTTTTCTGATTTAAGTTGTTCTTACAATTTCTTTTTCAATTAAAATCAACATTCAATCCAACCGTTTTTTCCTTTCTGATTTTACTTTCAACTGTAACTGTGACTAAAACAATCTTTCCACCAGACTCCTCGTGGATACGATACCCGACTTACCCTATCTAATAAGGTAGTTGGAGACCGAGTTTTAATTCTATTTTTGACCGATCCTTCGACATCGGTCAGTATGGGACATACTTTTATAAGCAGGTATGTCCCAAACCCAACCCATTGTTATCCCTAATTCAGGTTGATTAATTTTACTTATAGAACCCCTTAATTTTACTTGCCTACAAACCCCATGTTGTATGAATAAGCCAATAAATGAATCTATAACATTCACTAAACATTTAATGAATTATTTAGTAAAATGTTTATTACAGTACTCCTTTGTTTAATAAATAAAGAATATGAAGAAAAAGTCATTAGTCAAAAAAAGAATATGTTCGTTTACATTCGGCTGTCATCACATACATTTTTAGTTGTTTTAGACAATATTTTGTGTCATTTATATTTTATAATAACTGATACAAAATTTAATTGTTTGAGATACTATTTTGTGTTAGTTATGTTTTATAATAATTATGTCAAGTGTTTTGCCTTTAGTTTGATGGATTATGTGTAATTTTTGTGGTTAAAAATGCTAATTTTATTTTTTAAATGATATGTGTTAGTTTTTGTTCGTTAATGATCATGAAGTTCGTGGTCATTTATGTTTATTTATATTTTTTTTATATAGAATAACTAAAGAACACGAATAAATTCTTTCGTTACAAACAAGAACTCAAAATCTGGTTTGGTTATATGTTGATTCAGTTGTTCGAAATAAATTTTAACGAACAAACATGAATAATAGTTCGCTTATGCACTTTTAATTATGTTTATAGCCTAAGCACGATGATACCATAGTGTTGTTGGGATGTACATTTTACATGGCCATGCCTAATTTTAAATTTAAAAGGTAATAAATCTTGTTTAAATTTGTAAAAGTTTATATTTTCAACACAATTTATAAAGTTTTTAGAGTATGATTTGAGAAAATCTAACATTTTTACATGTTTAATATGCAACTACCTCTAAATAAAAGACTTGGATTTAACAAAAAGTTCAACAGTTGTGTGAGTTATATTAATTATATATATATATATATATATATATATATATATATATATATATATATATATATATATAAAAGAAAGAAAGAAAAAGGAGTAGATTTATTTGGGCTTTAATTTGCTTGATCTTGGCTCATAAACCTTCTACAGTTTAGCCCATAAGCGTCCGGCCCCAAAGGCTCCTTTTGAAAATTTCAAATTGTATATTATTCCAATTTTAATTATACATGTAATAAAAAAATTGTTTTCATGTATATTCTTAAATGAGTTTAAATCTTATGAAGTGAAAGTGTGATAATTTTAGGAGTAGGATAAGGGTAAGGGGGAAAGTGTTTGTTTGATGGTAAAAAAATATAATAAAATAATATATATATATATATATATGTATGTATGTATGTATATATTTTGTGTCGGTCTTCATAATTGACGTTAGGATCGATCTCTGGTGTCAGGCCATATTCAAACAATATTTGTACCATTTAATAGGTGATTGAGATGATTACATGATGATTTTGGATAGTTAAATGATTGTTTTTGACGGCTTTTGCGGTTTCTGACGCTTATGGCGGTTATGAGGGGATTTCAAATGGTTATGTGGCAGTTTCCAATAGTTATTGTGGTTTTAAATGGTTAATACGATTAACACACATATATACAAATAGACGAAATTATGAAACCAACTATTCAATAAACATCTTACTATATTAATAAACAAAAATATAATTTGCCACTTGTCACATTGGTACACTATTTTTGCCACTTGTCAATTTAATATCAATCCATTTAATTCTATCACCTATTAAATACTTATATTCTTTCTCATACTAATAATTAGTAATATTATTTATCTTATTATTAAAAACACATTTAAAAAATTTTATAAAATATGAAAATTTTTTAATATTAATTTTTTTAAAATAAGAAATATTTTATTTTCAGAAAATCAAAGTTACAAAATTTATTAAAAATTAGAAATATTTCAATTTTTAGAAATATAAGTTTTATATTAAAAATTATTTTTTTATTAACAAAATGTATATAAACCAAAAGTAAAGATGATAATAAAAGTTATATTTTTGGTCTTCTATGCTTAAAAATATTTTCAAATTAGGTTATTAAATTTTAATAGTTACAAAAATATTACGCTATCTTCTTAGCTTGAAATAATTAGTTTTTGATAGAAACTAGCTTAAGTTTTAACATCGGTTCTTAATTATTACAAATCAAGAAGGTTAAATTTTATTTCTATTGTTATTAAAAACTTTAAATATTGTTTCATTACTTAAATTAACTATTAATACATAATTTAATCATTTGTATCAAAAAATCGTTTAATAATTATTATATTTTCATTATTAATTATATAATATTTAATTTGAATCCGTGTAACACATGGGGTAATAATCTAGTTTATATATAAAACTCCATCATGTTTATATTAATGTTTGTTATAATGCAACATTAACTACATATTACGGAATGACATATAATGAGTATGTGGAGTTAATATTCTATTATAGAGATGATCATCAAGTCCTTCACTTTGTTCGAAGTTGCATGCTTTATGTATATGTTGGATCATTGATCTTAACATCTTGCATTCTCAACTTGTATTATATATTGACATAAGTTTTCTATGATTTGATAGTATTGTCATCATGGTCTATTTTGTTGACGATGAAAAAACATCATGTTATAATTACATGTGAATACGTAACATGACTTATGTCATACCTTTTTCTAGAGGAAAATTGTCAAAATAATCATTGTTGACCACATGTTTACCAAAATAATCACACAGATTCCGGCGTCTAAGACGCCCATTTAGACGTCCCTTTAGACGCCCATTTTGTGTACTTTTTTACAACATACGGGCCCACATGTCGGCGGCTTTGTCGGGGTGTCTAAGACTCCTTTTCTACCGGCGTCTTAGACGCCGACTTAGACGCCCCTTTAGACGCCCTTTTTCTGTTTAAGACTCCTTTTCTACCGGCGTCTAAAGGTGTCTAAAGGCGTCTAAGTCGGCGTCTAAGACGCCGGTTGAAAAGGAGTCTTAGACACCCCGACAAAGCCGCCGACATGTGGGCCCGTATGTTCAAAAAAGTACACAAAATGGGCGTCTAAATCGGCGTCTAAATGGGCGTCTTAGATTCCCGTAGAAAAGTAGTCTTAGACACCCCGACAAAGCCGCCGACATGTGGGCCCGTATGTTGTAAAAAAGTACACAAAATGGACGTCTAAAGGAGCGTCTAAATGGGAGTCTTAGACGCCGGAATCTGTGTGATCATTTTGGTAATTTTTTTGTCAACATTGATCAAATTGGTAATTTTCCCTTTTTCTAGACTTGATGTGTATTCATTCTAAACATACACAGTTAAACGAGACTAATCAGTTTCCCATCAAATTCCAAGTCTCATGTATCGCAAATATATTGAAATATATGTTTGTTCTGTTTCATTTTCTACATGTTGGGTTCAAGGATTACTTTGATAGCATACGAATTAAGGATACATCATATTTCAAGATATTAAAAGGTACATATGTACAATACTCATGCTTTAGTATTGTACTTCTAAACTTAGGGGCAGTTTGGTAGCATGTTAATAGTCGTTAAAAGGCTACATCTTAATGGTTTATAACCTCTTGGGTGACATCAATCCAAGATTCGTGTCCTTATGTGAAGTTTTCACTCGGGCAACCAAAAGCAAATTCGTGAGGTTCAAGTAGGCAAAGCGGACAATATTAGTGGTAAACGAGTCGGGATGTTAAAAATGGTATCAGAGTCACTCTTGTGTTGTTCGGGATGATGAGACAAACCTCATTAAAAGTGATGAATCCTCGAGGGTGTTCAAAGGGACAACTTAGGCAAATCACGCATATGATGAAGGGGTGATGAGGCAAACCTCATCAAGGAAGATGAGGCCAAAGGGGGAGTGATTGTAATACCTTAGTTAAATCATACATTGGTCATGGACATGAGGCTCTTGTTTCATAAGGAATGTCTATCCTCTAATGTCACCAACGTATTTTGGGTGCATTGGCTGTGAATGAGAGAGAACTCCATATTTAAGCGTGCTTGGGTTACAACAATCCAGGATGGGTGACATCTCTGAAAAGTTCACCCGAGCAACCAAAATAAAATCCGTGAGTTTCAAGTGAGCAAAGCAGACAATATTAGTGATAAACAAGGCCCCGTGTTATCACCAACATTGTGTTATACCAATACCCTTTTTCGAGCTTCTTAATTTAATTTAAAAAAACGATGTTTAATTTAAGAATTGAAATCTTATAGGTATATTAAAAATAAGGCAAACTGGATTTAAATAATCCAAAGTTTGACCCATTGGCCGCTGCCGGTCCCAACTATGAAAATCCCCAATAACGGTCCGAACTTTCGACATATTTTCCCGTGGTGGACCGCCGTCAAATAAACCCTAACGGCGTTAACTTTTTTTTCGAATTTCGAACGGATTTTTGAGGGCTTTTGTTCAGATGGATAATACGAGTCGAATGACGTATAACTTACCTCGAAACGTTGCTTCAAATTTCCCAATTTTGGTGTTTAAACTTTCAATTCGTCAAAGAAATCATCAAATTGAGAAATTTGGAGCAACGTTTCGATGTAAGTTATACGCCATTCGACTCGTATTCTCCATCTGAACAAAAGCCCTCAAAAATCCGTTCGAAATTCGAAAAAAAGTTAACGCTGATAGGGTTTATTTGACGGCGGTCCACCACGGGAAAATATGTCGAAAGTTCGGACCGTTATTGGAGATTTTCATAGTTGGGACCGGCAGCGGCCAATAGGTCAAACTTTGGATTATTAAAAGCCAATTTGCCTAAAAATAAAAAAATACTTGACATTATGCTATAACTTAATAAATGATATATATATATATATGTATGTATGTATGTATGTATGTATGTATGTATGTATGTATGTATGTATGTATGTATGTATGTATGTATGTATGTATGTATGTATGTATGTATGTATGTATGTATGTATGTATGTATGTATGTATGTATGTATGTATGTATGTATGTATGTATGTATGTATGTATGTATGTATGTATGTAAGATCTAAAAGAAATGATGAGAGTAAATTTTAGTGACAAAAGTTAACAATTCCTTATAAACAGAATTAGCTTTTAACTAATTAAAAAATTGTCATTTATCAATTTCAATCATTAAATTAGTTTGATCAAAGATTGAAATTGTTTTCCATACGACTACACCTTTTACAAAATTCTTATTTTGTATGTGATACCTCTCTCCACAAACACATATACATACAATGTTTGCATCTAAAAGATCTTCATATAACACCCCTCAATAATCTGATTATAGTTAAATGGCTAACATAACACATACATACATACATACATACATACATACATACATACATACATACATACATACATACATACATACATTATATATTGAAAACCAAATAAATGCATACATATATAACTAGGAAATACAATTAATCCTTTGCTACATAATGTAATCCCAGGTAATTATAATTAACCTAATAATCTCGATTAGTATTAAGAGTATTCTTGTTTGGTAATATGTATCGGTTGTGTGCTTGGACGAAGTTTAATAGGGGTCGTGGCCCAACCATCCTCATTTTTTTTTCCGTCAGTAGTGTTAATTTGTTGACTGAAAGGTTATTTTTTGCTTTAAGCATTGGTTTTGTCCCCTCTCGTTTCAAAAAATTAACATGTATTGTGCTTCATGTAAATTCCCGCCTCCTTTTAAAACGTTTAAGTTTCGTCAATGGATGTGTGTACTGTTTTTTTTAAATATGCTTTATATTTTTCAATACCATAATATTTATTCAAAATTTCAAATAGTATACGCAATACACATAACATAGGAAGTATATATTAAACATCAAACATGTGTTTTGGATGGATATGCTGTGATAAGCATGCAACATGTGCACCATGCGTTTGTTTTCAAAATTAAATTACACTTGATTGATTGCCAAAATTTAAGTACCTAATTGATTAAAATTCATTTATAAATTAAAAAAATCCATAAAATATTTACAATTTTTTTTATTTATTGATATAGTAATTTTATTTGAGGGAGAAACGAGCTAAACTTTAATTAAAAGCCACCTACAATTGAGAAGATCATAAAAGGGTAAAAGACAAAAGTTATTAGATTTTATTGAGCTAAAAACCGCTCAAAAGACATCTAAGCTGATGTAGGATATCTAGTGTAATTTTAACGTGTTTTGTATGGGTGTGTAGTAGGCTATCAAAATGTTCGTCGCTCACTCGATACTCGCTTGATAAAAGCTTGGAAAAAACATAATAGAAGGACATGCAATGACATGACTATAAATTTTGAGTGTTAGACTTACATACAAATTTCACATAATCCATTGTATATTAGGTAAATGTTTCAAGCATTCTGATAAGCTAGTAATCGTGAAAAAGAACCAATTTATCAACCCAAAATTTTGATTATTTTTTGGATCATGCAGTTTAATTAAATGGATTATGCAAAATTACAAGGGGGAGAGAGATTTTACTAGTTTAACCATGTCATTAGACGTGCACATAATAACCGGTTATTGGATCGGTGGAAGACTGGTTTCCGAATCGGTTATTGTCTTATTGATATCAGGTCTCGGGTTCCCGATCAACCGGCAGTTACAAACCAGTTTGTAGTTTAATGGGCAAAACCAGTTAAATAAAAACTGGTTTTTGGGACCGAGTATAAACCGGTTAACCAAACTAATACCAATTAGAAACCCGTTTTTTGAATTGGGTTTAGGTTTCTGGAAAAACCGACGGTTTAGGACCGGTTTGAGGGTTTGAAAAGACCAAACCGGTTAACCGGTCCACCTGTTATATAGCGGTTAACCGGTTTTGGTTTTAGAGCCTGAAAAACTGGTTATTAACTGGACCGACTATTGGTAAAAACTGGTTACCAAACTTTGACTAGTTAACCGTTTGGTTATTCAAAAATTGTTTTTTGACCGGTTAACCGGTTTGCACCTCTATACACACATGGTTTATATATAACTCATCCAACTAACAATGATTAATTAGAAGGATGAAATTATTACAGGTTATTAAACTAAATGATGTTCTTTGCATCATAATCAATAATTGCTTATATACATAAAGGATGAAACCTTGTCATTTACTTTATAGATTATTGAGGTTGGATACAATAGGAATCTATTTTTTGCCTTAAAAAAGTATTAATCAATATGAATTTGACATGTAACATGCAAAAAAAACTTAAAAACAAAAAATTCCGTATAAAAACTAAAACCAATACAAAAAAACAATACAAAAAAAAATCCAATAAAAAATAAAAATCATGTACAAAAAATAATAATTCAGTACAAATAAATAAAAAATCTAATACAAAAAACAAAAATAAAATTCAAAAAAAAAAGTACAAGTAAATCTTGTACAAAAAAAAAAAAACAAAAAAAACCTAATACAAAAAAATTAAAAATACAGCACAAAAATTAAAATATTATACCTAAATTATCTTTTATTTCTTTTTTTAACTTAACATATGTCAAACTTTCCTATATATTATTATCAATGAATATGTTATATTTTGGATTATTAAATCAAATTGATCACATCATTGTCATGATTATTAGATATTCTGACTTTTGTCTATGTTTTTTCTATCGTATGCTAATTTATTATTTAAGCAGTGGGCATCGTGAAGGAGCCGGGGAGGCTTTTGCCGGATTGGGGAAAAGTGGGAACACCACCCCCTGGAAGTGGGGTGGGGTGAATCGGGAACCCCTCACCGATTGAAGCCGAGCTGGGAAGAAGGGGTAACCGTTTGGGGGGGGGGGGGGGGGGGCTCGACCGTTGGAGGTTTTTAAAAAAAATCCAATTTTTTTCCTATTTAAACAATTCTAAACACCCACAAATCTCACACTTTTCTCTCATTTTCTACGATCTATACACTAAATTTATAAAATTTTCAAGTAAAATGGAAGGAGGTTCATCCCGTGGTGGGTCGTCAAGCAAAAAATTTAGAAAACTACGACCAAAAAATGTTCAAACGGCTCAAATGAACCCGTTCAACACACCCAAGTATCGTCCACAAATGTCATCTCCGAATCAACAAAACTTCTGCTACGGGTATCGTCCACAAATGCCTTTCTAGGTTTTTTAATTTAATTTTTTAGGTTGTATTCTCTCTTTTTTTGGTTGTATTTTTTTTTATTTTAAATTTAATGAATCTTTTATTTTATTTTATTTTTTTATTATTATTATTATTTATTGTTAAAATAATTAATTAAAAAAAAGATTTGAAAATGGGGAAAAGTGGGACGACACCGTGCAAAATAGGGAAAACTGGGGAAAAGTGGGGAAAAGTGAGGAAAGCTGATGTGGCGCTGATGTGGCAACGGGGAAAAGTGGGGAAGCACGGGACGACTCCTAGTGCCCTTAAGAGGCTATTTGGTAGCATTTTAATAGTTCTGAATCTGAATGGTTTTGAATATGAATCGTTCAAATTCAGACCGTTTGTTTCACTTAAAAAAAATCATGTCTGAATGGGAGTCCACAACTGAATGGATGTCTGAATTATTCAGATTGCATAACAAGTCTGAATGAAAAAGTTAAACTAAGGGGTCATCTTTACCCTTTCATTTTTAACCCAAACCTCCTTTCCCTCATCTGTCTCTCGACCATACAGCCCTCCCGCAACTTCTTCCGGTCGCCACCCACTTCCCGTCGTCGCCACGATACCGGTGGTCGCCGCAGCCCTCCAATTGACCATCGCCACCATACCGGTATTGTTAATCTCTATGGGTGGAGCTGCAAGACAAGCGCATATGCCGAAAAGGAGCCAAGCCGATAATTCAATCCCCACTGTTTCCGGCCGAAAGGATAGCATATAGGGGTGTAAACGAGCCGAGCCGAGCCGATCGCAAGCTCGTTAAGGCTCGAGCTCGGCTCGTTTAGATAAATTAGGGCTCGAGCTCGAGCTCGGCTCGTTAAGATAAAATAGGGCTCGAGCTCGGCTCGTTTAGCTTTTATTTATTTAATTTATTTACTTTAATTACTAATTATTAACATAAAATATTTGATTTAAATATATCTATCATAATTTTCATATATAAAAATAATTAATTTTATAAATAAACACTTAATATGATAAATAAAAATTATATAAACAAAAAGTTCGTTAAGGCTCGCGAGCCGGCTCGAGCTCGGGCTCGATAACTGAACGAGCCACACTTTTGGGCTCGAGCTCGGGCTCGGGCTCGGGCTCGGGCTCGTTAAGGTTCTGCTCGTTCGAGCTTTTTACCGATCCGATCTCGAGCATTCCACGAGTTGCCTTGGTTCGTTTACACCCCTAATAGCATACCATACGTCATCAGAGGTCGATAGATTCAATCCTGTAGTTGTCTTCTTGATCAAGGTCAAATGTTCGAATGAAGCTCGAAAGTCTTCCTTCATTTGGATCCCCTGTGCCCCTTCAATTTGATTTTTTAATTCGTTACATCATCTATCTTATATAACAAATGAATGTTTTTTTTGCCACATGTCATTCAATGATGCATGTTATGATTATTTTCCCGCCTTAAATTTAGAGCATTAATCATTTGTCAACATTCCTTTATTAATAGTAATAATTGACAAATTTGAACATTTATTATAATAATTTATTTTCTTAATATAAAAAAAATCCAAGTATTCATTCTTAGTTTTTTATATGTATTAACTTTAATTGTAATTCAAGTTCATTTAGCTATGATAACAAAATAATTTGTATGATAATTTATATTTTAATAAAGTTAATATTTATCAATAATATAAAAACGTCAATACATAGTTAAATACAATATATTTATGAGTTAACTTAACAAAATTTATTATCATCACTTTAAAGTTTATTTCTTTAATTGATTTATTTTAACGATTCTAAGTATTAACAATTTAAATTGTATTTTTATTTAACTTATGCAATACACACGTTATTTAACTATTGTGATGCATACGTTTTTTAAAGAAATAATTTTTTTATTGTAAATTATATAACATTTTATTTATTAAGCCCGTGTAATACACATGATCTAACCTAGTTATGTATATAAACAAACTTCTGTTTTGTATATATAGATAATAAATAAATTATTACTAATTTTTAAAATATATTATACAATCTTTTAAAATTAAATGAATATTACTAAATAGGTTTTTGTTTTTATGGATTTTGAAAAGGGAAAGTTACCAATTTGATCAAAGTTGACCAAAGAATTACCAAACTAATCAATCAAAAAAGGGCCCCTAAGACGCCCATTTAAAGTACTTTATACGATCATTTAGACGTCCTTTTTCGGTACTTTTTGAAAACATGCGGGCCCACATGTCTGCGGCTTTGTCGTGGTCTAAATGGGTATCTTAAGACCCCTTTTCTACCGGCGTCTTAAGACGCCTTTAGACGCCACTTTAGACGCCATTTTCGGTACTTTTTGAAAACATGCGGGCCCACATGTCGGCAGCTTTGTCGGGGTCTAAATGGGTGTCTTAAGACCCCTTTTCTACCTGCGTCTTAAGACGCCTTTAGACGCCCAATTTAGACACCTTTAGACGCCAATGTGAGATTTAAGCCGCTGTCTAAATTGGGCGTCTAAAGGCGTCTTAAAACGCCGGTAGAAAGGGGTCTTAAGACACCCATTTAGACCCCGCCAAAGCCGTCCACATGTGTGCTCGCATGTTTTCAAAAGGTACCGAAAAAGGACGCCTAAAGGGGCGTCTAAAGTACTTTAAAGGGGCGTCTTAGGGGCCCTTTTTTGATTGATTATTTTGGTAATTCTTTGGTCAACTTTGATTAAATTGGTAATTTTCCCTTTTGAAAAGGTTATTTTGTAGTTTGGATGTTTGGATATTAGAATGTTTGGATTTTACCTTGTTTTTATTATTTATATTATTACTGAAAGAAAAATTTTAGAAGGGTAAAATAGTCATTATGCATATTCATTCAGATGTTCAACCAAACAGTCTTATCTGGTTCAACACTTAATTGTTTAGACACTCTTAACTATTCAGACATCTTAATCATTCAGCACTTAATATACTAATTAGTTTAACAGAAAAACAATCTTACGTCTTCGGTCAAATCAATCATCCATGGATGCCAGTCTCGGAGATTAAACTTCACCGGTGTGTAACGTTCTTGGTTTGACCGCCATGTTGTTGAATTAATGTGATAGAGAGATGTATTTAGCTGTCACGGCCCAAGTTTTTTGAAAGTGTCATTTTATTTAAACTTAATTTATGTATTTTATTAATTTTTAACGATATGCATATATTTCCGTTAAATTTTGAACGATATACGTCTATTATGTTAATTAAACGTCATAAGTTTGTTACGTTATCATTTTTTGAAATTAATTATTTAGAAAATTGTTTTAACTAAATATTTTATTTTATAATTAGTTTGTTTGCGTTAATTTAATTTAAACGTTATAAGTTTGTCGCGTAATTATTAAATAAAACAAGACAACCAGAAACAATAAAAATAAAGAACGAAACATATATATATATATATATATATATATATCCTCCACTCGATCGATTCGTCTCTCAATGCGTGTCTCTCATGCGGCCTGATGACGAGTGTCCTATAAAATCTCGTCAGACTGGGCCGCAATACGGTGCAACAACGCCTCAAGTGGCTCGGTCAGGCGCACTGCACGGTAGACATGTGGTGGATGCTGCGGTAGTTCTTGCGGAGGCTGCTCCTCCTGTACAGATGACTGGACTGGCTCCTCCCAAATCGACTCGGGATCTCGAAGCTGCCCCTCAGCCTGCTGATGCTGCTGCACGACGGCCATCTGGGCTGGCTGCCAAATACGACCGTCTAAACCAATGAAGTGCAAGCTGACATCCTGGATGTCCATGGCTATACACATGTTCAGGATCGTTCGACGATCCAGCCTACGAGGCTCGATCGCCGTCAGATCCTGGAGATGATGGATGAAGCCTCTCGTATGTGCAAATGTGCAATGTGTGTCACATACGCTCCACCCCATAAGGTACCTCGCTCCTGGCAGTGATAAAAGAAGGCGAAGTACAAAGCAAAGCAACGTGCAAGGTTGCACGGCCTGCCGGTCATCAACGAGTGAAGATAAAATAAATCAGACGTCGTCACCCACTCCTGCGACTGTCCCCATGCTGATATAGACGTAACGATGCACCGATGAATGTAGCGGATAAGCGGGTCCCGAATCGTCGGAGCTCGGACTCAGCGGCTCCGAAATGGGCGGTGGAGATCTGAGGCCACCACACCCTCATAACACCATCCTCACCCTAGGTCAGACCCTGAACGAAGGCGTCGGTAACCGTCTCCGGCTCGTAGTAGATGTCGATCGTCACGGTACATCTCTCGATCGCCATCTCGAAATGCTGATCGCAGAGCTGGAACTCGATGTCGGGGAGCGGCTCCTTGTCACACCTCGACTAACAGCGGAATGCGTCGGGGCGCGATTATGACTGTTCATTAGCTCATGGTGCTATTATAATGTTTCACTATTTAATGCATCATGATTACTAAACAACACAACATTCATTGAATATCAAACAAACAATCATTACATGAATCGAATAATCAACAGTTACATTTGCAATGCTAAAACATTGATTACAATTTAACTAGGTCACTAATTCTTATCCTATGTCTTCATCATGCTTCCTTATCCTGTTACACATGTAAAATAGACTTTGTCAACTATTTGCATAGGTGGTGAGATCACACACTAAGTTTAAATAATAAGTATAAAAATGATGCAAACTATAGCCTAACTAGAATACGTATCATAAGCATATCATGAATACAAGTTTGAATAAATAAAATAAAGGAATGAATGAATAACAATAGCTTGTGTCCAAACAAGTATCCTTACAACATGTTAATTCAAGTATGGCCATAGTATAAATAAACAGTTATAATTCAACAAGTTTGCTAGGTGTACTTTTCCTCTTTTTCACACAATGACAAAAGCCAATACGAAGATGGTATCTAACACATCTTAGGCTACTAAGTACTAGCTTGCTTGACTGGCAACACACATAGAATCACACATATAATCAACACATTGTATAAGCTTAGCATTTAAAACATAAAGCTAACTAGGTCTAAGTCTTGCATCTTAGATTGAATGAATAATAGAATGAATAAAGTTTTAAATAAGACATGTGTAACATCCCAAAACAAAAATGTAAAAACGAGTGTGAAGAAACTCACTTGTTTGAATGCTAGCTAGTTCCAAGCCCTTGATTAAAGAATAAGGAAGCAAAACTATCTACTCACATATAGTTTGAGTAATCAAGTCTTAACAATCGTATAATTCAAGTTCAAGGATCTTACAACTATGGCATCCTAATGAAAGTTCTAATTTGAATGAATCTATGTTTGAATGGATATTTAAATGACTATTCTTATAATATTGATTTAATAAAATAGAGTATCAAATATATTCTTTTTATTTATCAATATTATTGTATGAATAACTAGACTAATGTTTAAGATTATTTAATAATATTCTTATCATAAATAAAATAAAATATTGAATATTCTTTTTATTTATTGTTTTGTATTTGAATTTCTAAGAATGTTACTTGAATAACTTTCCATCCATTGTAAACAAATGTTTATTTAAAATCATGAGTGTTTGATTAATAACTTAGAATAATTATTAATTTTATTTAAAGAAAACTTTATTAATAAATCATGATTTATTTGAATAGCTATTTGTTTTTTAAATAACATTTTGTTTTTGTGAATTTCATTTGGAATTTTGAAAGAATTATTAGTTTCAAAATAACCCCTTTATTTTAATTTACAAAAAAAATTATTTTAGACTATCTTTTAGCAAAATAAATAAAACTTTCTTTAAAAGTTTCAAAGATAACATTCTTAAGATTTGAATTTTAATACCTACATAAAAGAATGAATTTTATTGAGCTGATTATTTTTAAAATAATTTCTATGTTTTAAAGAATTAGTAAAAAGATATTATTTTATTAAACTTGGGTTTTTAAATAACTAATTATGTATTCATGTTATAAATATGTTTTATATGCTTTAAAGAATACATTTTAAATATGTAATAGGATTTTTTTTAAATCATTTGTTATACTTATTAAATTAGTTTTTATAAGAAAACTAATTAAAATCTGGTTAATAATTAACGTGAACTTTATCAGAATATTTTAAAATAAATTTCTGGATTTTAATGAAATTTTTGTAAAAAAAATATGGATGAAATGCCCAAAAAGGGCACAAAACCGGTTTGGCATGTAGTGACCGGGTTTCGAGCTCGGGTCACCTCCTTAGCCCGGACACGTCTTACCAGTAGGCTAGGCGCGATTCGCTGATTGCTTTTGATTTTAATTTTGCGCTGAGTAGAATTTGACAGTGGGTTTATCTAAGGGATTCCTTGGTTCGGGTCGAAGAAGATTTATTTCGTACCCCTCGCTCAATGAGAAAATGTTGCTACTGCTGTTTTACCGGTCTGTCTGTCCCCCAAAACCAAAAATAGTGGTATTTATACGTATACATGTTCTTAAATCGAGCCCCATTGCATATGAACCCTAGAATCATTTCCCTTCCCATTCGAATAACCTGTTATTTGTGAGAGTTCCGAACCATGGGGCTTTCGTTCCCCTCTTAAAATCGATCAAAAATACGTAATAATTACCTTGGATTCGACAAGTATTGAAAAGATTTGAAAGAGGCTCAGTTCGGTTGAAGTCGCAACCTTAATCCAGAGAAGAAGAGCTTCACAGAAAGGGTTTTTATGCAAAGAGATTCAGAAAGGGGTCGTTCTTTTGTGTGTGTTTTCAGTTTGATCAATTGTTATCAGTTTTACTCGTTTATGATTCGATATGGTTGAGTTGTTTTACAGCTGTAGTTCCCGTGTGATAAATAACCTATTTTTGGAATTTAGATCATGGAATGATTCGGTAATGAATGACCAACGCGTAGTAATTCAATTTTTGAATTCAGAATATCGCGTTAATCGAGCTTGGATTCGAATCGAAGTGGGTATGGTTCGAACGGGGATGCTGTGGATGGAGAATGAGGTTTCGAAACTTGGCAAGAATAGTCCTTGGACTTTCCAGAACCTTACCTTGCTAATCTCTTCTTTATTTTTAACTGAAAACACTCTCTGAAATTTATACTCTAGTGCCTCTAAGTTTCTTTTATGTCTTAAAGGTTTACTAATGATTTGTAATGCTTACGGTTATGAGTTTATAATTAACTGTTTTCATAAACCTTATGGTTAAAACCATTTCCACTCAAATAATATTTTTATGAAATAATTTCTTAATTATTTGTAACCTTAAATTGTTTAACATGTTATTATATATATATAGGGGAAGGATTAAATGTTAACACTTCCTTATAGCGTTAACCGCTTAACCCTAGCGTTTTTTGCCCGAATATTTGTTTTTTTTTCATGGTTTTTATTATACATAAATAGGGGGTTTCTTTTTTGTGTTTTTACTAATTTATCACCGTTTAGAAGTTATAGTAAGTGTAAGTTACTTACACTTACTTACAATCCCTATCTGATGTAAGTAAGTGTAAGTAACTTACACTTACTATAACTTCTAAACGGTGATGAATTAGCAAAAACACAAAAAAGAAACCCCCCTATTTATGTATAATAAAAACCATGAAAAAAAACAAAGATTCGGGCAAAAAACGTCAGGGTTAAGCGGTTAACGCTATAAGGAAGGGTTAACAATGGAACCATCCCCTATATATATATATATATATATATATATATATATATATATATATATAGGATTGGGATCAAATAATAACTCACTCTTAAAGCAATAACCCAGAAAACTTTGCCAAGATGAAGCCGGATCTTGAATGTTTTTTTGAACATTATTGTAACACAATTAGAACACGATGTTCTTTTATGAGTTTGCGAAAATACATCACCGTTTGAGAGTTTACATCGTTGTAAGTTTTGGGCCTAAAACAGTTACAATGATGTAAATCAAAAACTTACAACGATGATATATCTCTTAAACGGTGATGAATTTTCACAAACTCATAAAAGAACATAGTGTTCTAATTGTGTTACAATGATGTTCAAAAAAAAATTCAAGATTCGGCTTCATCTTGGCAAAGTTATCTGGGTTATTGCTTTAAGAGTGGGTTATTATTTGAACACTTCCCTCTCTATATATATATATAGGGGAAAGATCAAATAAAAAGTATATTTTGACTAAGAAGGCTAAGAAAGATTTTTAAAATCTCCAAAACCGACCTAAACGAACTCCGATTGAACTCATTTCGATGACATTGAAACCGTCTTATCGAACCATACAATATTAGATTTTAAGTTTTCTTTTTAACAACTACATTTAGATTTTAGGCTTTAGGGCTTGATTTTTAACTTTTAAGTTTTATCTTTATGTTAAAGATTTGTTTTTAAAGTTTTGGTTTTAGTATTAAGGTTTATTGTTTATGATTTAAGGTTTGAGTTTTAGGGTTCGACAAGCCGGTTCCAATGACGCAAAAATGAATTCAATCGGAGTTTGTTTGAGTCGGTTTTTGAGTTTTTGTAAATCATTCTTAGCCTTCTTAGGCAAAATAGACTTTTTAGGGGAACCTTACCTTATATATATATATATATATATTTAATTTATTGTTACATAAATCTTTAAATTATATTCTGTTATTTTTATGCATACACACACACACAATAATTCTTTTAAAATCTAATTATAAGTAATTTAGTTAAATAGTGAGCTTGATTAATGTACCTTTATGTTTATCTAAATAAAACTATTATGGCATATGATGTACATAAGGATATTTATATTTCTATATTTTATGAATTAAAATTTCGTTCAAGAATTTTCATAACTTTCATTTATTAGAAATATGGCACTATTACAAGTTTTTAATTTGCACAAAAACCCGAGGGGTTACACTTCTCCTCCTGATTCGCAACGACCGCCTAATGAGCACGGTAGCGGAATGTCGATAAAAACTCGACTGTAATAAGCCAGTATGTGGGAAGATCCGATGTATCAAACAGACAGGTCCAGGGTATGTCCTCGCCAAGTATGGCCCTGGCCCGCTCTACCTGACCAGCATTAGCATGTACACCCCAATCGATGTTGCGCACCGCCCCGACGGACATACGCAGCAAACGACGACATCGAACTGCGGCAGCGGTCCCTGGCTCGAACTGCTGCCATTGGTGATGCACGAGCTCTGCAGCCATGTCTTCAAGAATCAGGTCATCATCATTGTACATGATATAAAATGAGAAAACACTTAATGTAATATAATTACAAGGTTAAATTACATCAGTATCGTTCATAATTTAACAATGTAAATCTACTATCAACATCATAAATTTTCTATATTGTATCTGCACAAGATATACAAAATAATGCGTATAATGATGTCCAAAATATGCACGTAGAAAAATACTAGGTCCTCTATCTGGGAATTTGTAACGACCCGTTCTGATAAATTATTATAATATAATTTAACTAGTGAAATTGTAAGTTAAATATTTATTTAACTAGTATTTGAATTATGTTAGTAAGTTAGATTAAATAACTAAGTTAGTTCACTTAGTTATATAGTTTGTTAAGTTGAGGGATATAAATTGCCAAACTCTCAAACTTGGAAATTGGTGATAAAACTTTGACTAGAGTCAAAGTTACTAGATATTTTATCTAGTGTGTGTGTGTGTGTTCATACGTTGGAGAGCACAAGAAGAGAAGAGAAGAAAGGGTTTCAAGCCCTAGCTTCCAAAATCGTTGGTTTGGGTGGTCAAAACTCGAGATTGAAGGCTTAAATCACTATCCTTTGTGATTACTAACATCTTGTAAGTGACTTGTGATTCCTAATTTGATGTTAGTCATGATTTCTTAAGATGAACAAGATATGGGTTTTGCTCAAATCTTAAAATTTGTTGTTTAAATAAGTTAGAAATCATGAATAGATGTTTGTTATGAGTTTAAAACAATCAAACTACTAGTTGATATGATATTTGGTTGAATTTGATTTGGGTAACTTGATAAGTTAAGAGAAAATTCATATGATAGTGTTTATCAACTAGTAGGAAGGTTGAAGGCATGGTTTTGATTGTGTGATGCATCAATTTTGACTAATCTTATATAAAAATGATGAATTGATGATTTTGAGTAGGATTGGTTAATGTTTAAACATTATAGAGATTAGTGTAATAGATTGATGCACACAAAGTGTTTGTAGAAATGCCAATAGTTTGATTTTTAGTCAAAGTTGGTGAAGTGAATCATGAAACTTGTTTGAAGTAATTATCATTGTAAAATAAAGAATTTGATAGTCAATGAATTGACTTAGATAAGTCACTGTAAATCTTAACTAGAATGATAGTTAAGAGAATTGAAATTTGATGTGAAATAGGTGGTGGTATTGGAAGTGCAAAGGAAAGTCAAAGAGAAGACAAATCACCATTTGTTAATCTCTAATCCTAGTGCTAAGGTAAGCTATCTAACTTACTAAACACCATATATATACGTAGTAGTGTTAGTCTACTACTTGAATTGGGTTAACTCATAGATGGAGTTGTTTGATTGAAATGGATTGAATATGATTTGGTTGAGTTATAGAAGATGTTAGTTGATTGTGTAGTTTGACTAATTTAGTCAAACTGCGCATATCTAAATTAATGTTTGAATTGTGATTAATTTCAATGACATCGAGTGTTAATCGATGTGTTAGTTTCACAACTGAATTAAATTGGTTATGAATTGTTAAATTCATAAAGGAATTGAGTGATTGTGTGGTTTGGCTTATTTGGTCAAACTATGTATATATATCAAAATATGGGATTGTGATTATGTGTAGTCCACCAATTGAGTTGAATGGACTATAAATTGTTGAATTCATATAGAGATTTAAGGCAAAACTTCTGGTGGAGCGGTATGAAAGAAGATGTAGCAAAGTATGTGGCCCATTGTTTAACTTGTCAACAAGTAAAGATCGAGCACCAAAGAGCCAGTGGAATGTTACAACCGTTAGATATTCCCGTTTGGAAATGGGATGATATCTCTATGGACTTTGTTACAGGCCTTCCTAAAACGTTTAAGAAGAATGATGCTATATGGGTTGTTGTTGATAGACTAACAAAGTCAGCTCATTTCTTGGCAATTCAACAAGGGTTTTCAGTTAGCCGATTGGCAGATATATTTACTCAGAATATTATTCGTTTACATGGCACTCCTTCTTCTATAGTATCTGATAGAGATCCGCGTTTCACGTCACATTTTTGGAAGGGTTTGCAAAAGGCTTACGGTACAAAGTTGAGATTTAGCACTGCTTTTCATCCACAGACAGATGGACAGTCTGAACGCACAATTCAGACATTAGAGGATATGCTTAGAGCGTGTGCACTTGAATGGTCGGGCAATTGGGATGAGTACTTGTGTTTAGTTGAGTTTGCCTATAATAACAGTTGGCAAGCTAGCATCGTGTCACACCCCCAAATTCCCACTCGTGGTGTCAGTCCACGTGGGTGTGACGTGGCAAGGATCACAGCTCATGGTCATATAGAACGACTCTATATGAGTTTCACATTCACACAGATTTGCAAAATAACATAGTTTCATTTAATATGCAGCGGAAAATGTTTCAACATCATAAGTAAATAAGTTTGCAGCGGAAAGTAAATTGTTTAACAGACACCACATTGTTCAAATTGGTTAAAAAAACCAACAAATGCACACACAAGCCTAGGATATGAGTCTATATGCCATTCAGACTCCTTAATGCTTCCTTGAGTGCGTCCTAACGTGTGCTCCATTAATTACCTGAGAATACATGCGAAAAGTGTCAACTAAAAAGTTGGTGAGTTCACAGGTTTAGACAGACTGAAAAGTAAACAGACATATACTGGGTATGTTAAGTTTTGTTGTTGGATACTACGATCCGTGGAGTGTGTCAGTTCATCTTACCGAAACTAGACTGTTTCCGTTTGCCTCCGCGAGTCACCGCTGAACTCGCAATTCACATCGAAATTACACTCGTTATGACCTCCAGTCAACATTGGTGCCGAGTGGGGCTAGTCAAACCCAGTAGTACTACGTAATTACGACTCGTTTGTTACACAACTAACGGTAAGGATAAGTGAGGACTTTATGCGATAATAGTTACACTCGAAAATGGTTTTCACAACATACCAGTCATATATCTAAAACAGTTGCATTGTATTCTCACCCCAATAGTTTAGCAAAAGCAGTTAAAGAGTAAAAATGGGGCCGTAAACTCACCTGAGTTAAGTAGTGCGTGTTCTTCACGAGAACAGTGTAGCTCGCCGGCTAGTGGTTACCTATATCACATAGGTACCATAAGTTTGTGTTTGCATACATGTGGGTCTCACGGGACCGTGTTTGAGTTCAACAACTCCAAGTTGTTTTGTGGGTCGCGTTGACCGTGTTTGACCGTGTTGACCGTGTTTGACCTAGCGACCCGTTGGTGACGGTTTTTGGATCAAGTGTGTGTGTAATGTGCGGCTTAGTGTCGTGTGATGTGTACGGATACCAAAATCACTTTCGTGAGGAAACTTACTATTTATAGTAAGTTCCTACTTTAGGAAAGTTTCTACATTTGGCAAA
Organism: Mikania micrantha; assembly: GCA_009363875.1. Classification (NCBI taxonomy): domain Eukaryota; kingdom Viridiplantae; phylum Streptophyta; class Magnoliopsida; order Asterales; family Asteraceae; genus Mikania; species Mikania micrantha. Next base: position 75,890,263 of record CM018694.1, on the reverse strand, counting down.
TCAAGCAATAAATCATAATCTGATTATTCTATTATACATATTTATCCTAAGTGAGCATGTTATCACATAGCACATAGTTACATATAGCCGGTTTAGCATGGTTTGCGCATAAAAGTTTCTATAAATAGAAGGTTACAAAAAAAAACATGTGTCGCTAAGTCTAGCTAACAATCTCAATAATCATCCTTTTAGTTTCTAAACATCATTTTGAACATAACCTATAGATATAACCACATGCATTAAGCCATTTCATCATAAATCAACATTTAAAGTTACCACAATTTGTAAAAATCACATTTTGACATATCTTGCTATTCATAACACTTCTAGATCTCATAAATCATATCCAATAATATTTCAATATCAAACTTCATGTAACTCCATCTAGATTATTCATACATGTTGCTAGAACCATCATTTTGATTAATATGACCATTTTATCATAACAACATTATCATGGAATATAAAATACATCATATTATCATCATAGATCATCAATATTCATACTCAAATCAACAAATCCAGATTCAAAGTGATAGAAATTCGTTCATGTGGTGTGTGAGTGATTTCATGTGAATGATTTACAATGTGTGTGTGTTTAGAAGTGTTTTTAAGCCAAAATGAACATGGATCTACCTTCTTAGAGCTTTAGATTACCCAAATGAAGCTTGAGCAGATCTGGAATAGCTCCAGATGTGGCTAAGATTGCTTCGATCAAGAGAAAGAATGGAGTGTGTGGTGTTCTTGGAGCTCCTTTGTGCTTCAAACCTTCAAGATCTTCAAGAACAAGCTTCCCAAGCTCCAACCATGGCTTCCAAGGTTTCAAATGAGTGTGATATGGTGTTGTAGTAGTGAAATCAACTGAATTTAGGGGTTTAAATGGAAGAATTTACGTGTAGTATTGGGTAAAAGAAGTATGGTGTGATAATCATGAGATTTACAAGATTTTTAGGTGTCAGACACCCCAGGCGTATCGCCTGACGTTGACCACCAAAGCCAGGCGTTACGCGCGAGGCAGCCAGATGTGAGGCGTCCCTCCTCATCCGCGCGTATCGCCTGGGTAGGAGTCCTCGGGTCAGGCGTACCGCCTGGACCCTAGATCCGGCCCAATTTGGCCCATTTTCATGTTTTGATCCATTCTTCGCGTATTTTTCGATTACGAGCATCGTTTCTCGTCATATGAACATCGTTCTACTAACTTAGGTTCCCCGGAACTTAATGTGCAGGTGAAAGTGTTCTGTGGTTTGATCCGTTCACCAACGTTCGTTATTCAAGACACGTGTTAGAGTTGTGCGATAGTTCCTTGAACCATCGGTGTGTTTGGTCTGTTCTGCCACGTGTCACACTAAATACAATTATTCTAGTGCCACGTATGAAATAATAATAAACATTATTATTAAAATAATATAAGTGCTGACCTGGAATTTGCGAGGTGTCACACATCGATATGGCTCCTTTTGAACTTCTTTACGGTCGGAAATGTAGAGCGCCAATATGTTGGAATGAAGTCGGTGAAAAAGTAATCGAGGGTCCAGAGTTAGTAAGAATCACTAATGAAAAAGTAGCCATTGCACGAGAAAAATTGAAGGAGGCTCAAACTAGACAGAAGAGTTATGCCGATCAGCATCGACGGGTTTTAGAATTCAAAGTTGGCGAACATGTATTCCTTAAAGTATCACCGTGTCGGGGAGTACGTCGATTTGGAATTAAAGGGAAGCTAAGTCCACGTTTTATCGGTCCGTTTGAAATTCTTGAAAGAGTGGGAGAAGTTTCTTATCGTTTGGCATTACCGCCTCAGCTTTCTCACGTTCATAGTGTTTTTCACGTGTCTCTATTGAGGGGGTACAATTATCATCCGTTGCACGTAGTTAGCTACCCATTACACACGATTCAGGAAGATCTTTCTTATGAAGAAGAACCTGAAGCAATCATTGATCGTCAAGAACGAGTCATGAGACGAAAGTCGATTCCGTTTGTTAAAGTTCTATGGAAGAATCACACTGAGCGAGAAGCGACATGGGAAACGGAAGAGATGATTCGTTCTCAATACCCAACTCTATTCGAAAATTGAAAAGTACGTTCTCTAATCTCTATTAAAAGGTTATATTCGGTTGAAAATGTTACATGTTTATGCAAGTTATTCGGTCAACTTAACGTGCTATTAGAATTCTAAGTAACTTGATTTAAAAATTTCGAGGACGAAATTAAATTAAGAGGGGTAGAGTTGAAATAACCGAATTTTATAATAATAATAATAATAATAATAATAATAATAATAATAATAATAATAATAATAATAATAATAATAATAATAATAATAATAAAATAATAACACTTGGAATAATGAATCATTATATTTAATAAAAGTCATTACAAAAGTAATGAAAACTTACATATGCAGGTTCGTAGGTTAAAATATATATATATATATATATATAGGGGCCGGTTAATGTACAAAGGGGATAAACGGTACTAAGCGTAGGAAGGAACCAGAACGTGCCATGTGTCATCTAGGAAAAGGGTATAATTGTCACCAAAATTACAGACCGTGATACTGGATAATTACGGACCAAGTGTAAAATCCTGCTATATGAAATCACAGACCGTCATTTGACACCAGTAATCAAGGAATTACCTAGATAAATCACGGACCAATAATCACGGACCGTGATTTTACACTCAAAATCAAAGACAAACTGTATAGATCACGTACCAAATAATCACAGACCGTGTTATATAAAAATCACGGACCGTCATTTTAAATGCATAATCAATAACGAAATGCGTAATTACGGATCAATAATCACGGACCAAACTAAAAAATCACGGACCACATAAAAAAAATCGAAAAAAACTATAGCAATATCATATTCAAATTAAAGACAATAAAATTCTTAATTTTATGGTGTATTTTTTTTAAAAAAATAATTAAGTATTTAAAAGTTATTTGATTTTAAAAAAACGGGTGGAACTTGATTTACCCACACAAAAGTCAACTAGAGTTGGTTATTCCTTTTTTGCCCTTTCAGCTTTAATTCACGCAACTTTTTAGGGAAAAGTGGGGACCACAAGATCTTAGCCATTGATTAATTTCATCAAAGGCTCAGAATCCTTCCTATCCTTCTCACCGAAAACCTCTTTTGTATTGGAACCGTCTCCTATATATATATATATATATATATATAGAGTGAGGTTATTGTACAAAACACTAGTTTTGTAAAAAGTGTGAGAAACAATCTGGACCATTGATGTGCTATAATCAAGGGTTAAAAATTAAAAATGGTAAAAGTCTTTATTTAATAGGTTTTGACAGTTAATATAAGGGTAAATTAGGGATTTAGGTTTTTTTAACTTGCTATTAATACGGCTAATTCGAAATAAATGGGATTCAGTTACTCAAATTAATTTTCAATCCCAAGTCAACCTTATTCAACAGATGCGATTACTACAAAATCATGTGTTACAATGTGTTGTTACCGAATTATACAATGTGTTGTTAGCTAAATGTAGCCGTTATGGAAATATCATGTGCTGTTATGTATTGTTATGTTAACATTAGGCTTTGTGTAAATCATTGTGCTACATCGTGTTGTTAGTAGGTTATACGTACATTGGCTATGATTTTGTTATTAGGGATGTGCTATCTTGTGCTATTATGTGTTTTTATGTAGTGTGTTAACAAACACAACTGTGATGTTAGTTATGCTATTTTTGTGTGTTGTTAATCATACTGTGTTGATATGTGCTATTATGTTATCACTAAAATTGTTATAGTGTTGTGTGTGCTGATATGTGCTATTATGTTAGCACTAATGTTTATATGTGACAGTGTGCTGGTGTACCACTGATATATTGTGCTGGTATATTTACTGACATTGAGTGCTCGTATGTTCAATCAGGAAACTAATGAACCACCTCCTTATTTTAATGCACCTTTAAAATACAATTGCCTATATTACCCTTTTCTATTAATTAATAAAAATGTCATATGTCAACACATTATTGGTTCCTACCATTTTTACAAAAAATTGTATTTGTATGTGAACCTACCCCTATATATATATATATATATATCAAACGAGCTCTTTGACGTCTTCACGATTCCCTTTTTGATCGGCAATTAATCGGCCATTTACAACAAAATGGCCAAGGAATAGGATGTATATGTTTTCACGATGCAATCCACTAAATTATACCTACCCATCTCAATTTCATATCACAAAGAGATCTCCACCACACAAGCTTGAATCGAGCGACTTTGCTGCGTTAACCACCACGTTTCTACGGGTTATTGTTCACATCCGACGACCCTGCTCAAGTCATAACGACCCTCCGACGAGCTGCTCTGAAGCAATTTCGGTAACATTAGCGATCTACTGTTACGACTCGAGCTTGTAAGTTTTGTTGATCGAATACGTTGAATGCCACTGTTGTTTATTTGAACTCAAGAACAAAGCCCACTGTTGAAAACCATTGGTAATCAAGAGTTGGTAAACTCTCAATCCGGTTTCTAAGATCAAACATATATATATATATATATATATATATATATAGGGATTCATTCTACTAAGAACCAACAAATTGTAAAGAACTAAAAGAACTACATTTATAACCAATAGTTTTCAAGGGTATAAAAGTAATTTACCTTGAAAATAGGGGAAGTTACCTTTATACCCTTCAAATTTGTGGGTAGAAAATGGTTATTTTAGTTCTTAACTTAAATTAGTTCTCATTTGAACATCTCCCTATATATATATATATATAAAACCTTAGGGATGACGCACTGATAACGAAGAAGAAGAAAAAAAAAAAAAAAAACTTTAAAAGTGGTATTAGCTGTCAATTGAGTTCAAGAATATTAACCTTTGACCATCAAATTTAAGTGTATATCTTGAATTAATAGTTTAATACCAATTGTAATTGAAGCCACGATTTTATTATTTAGTTGTAAGGGTTAGAAATGTTAACTTTGTTAATAAATTTTGTGGGTTAACTTCAGTAAAAGATTTTTTTTTATTTTTATTTCTCAAATTAATATAAACTATTTTAATATAAAAATAAATAAATTTAAAAAGTTAGTTTATTATTTCAAATAACGTTTATTTACAAATAATGTTGAACTAAAATTGTTAATACTTCAAAAGAGTTAACTTGAACTCTAATTATGGAAACGAAAAAGACCCAACAAATCCACAATTTATTTCAAAATCGTTCACAACATTAATCTTTAATAAATTGTGTTTAATTAGGTGGTCATAAATTCTGAGAATTGACGTGAGAGATTTTGCAAAAGTTGGAACTTTATATTTAAGGTACGGATTTCTGGTCCTTCGATCTTAGCTTTAATTTTTCATATTATTCGTTTAGAGTACGTGTTCCGACCCTTCTCATATTGTAGCATTTTATCTCGTGTCTCAATCGATTTGCCATTGCTACTTGAACCGCTCTTGTTATTGTTATGTGACTTGAATTAGATTATCATTGACATTGTTATACATGCGATAGATTTAGATACTTGAACTCATTATCGCATGTTCCCGATCATTGATTAGTTGCTTAACGAGATATAGCATACTATATTGAAATATTGTTGACTTGGCTTTATCTTTCGTTTGACCTCAATACCCGAGCACATCCACCTATGGGTTCATAGGGCGTCAACTGTAGCACCCTTGACGTGCTCTATCTGTGGCGGAGCGATTAGTCCACGGCGTCTCTCACTGTTTATTGATGTGCTAAGTTGTTGCACTTATTGTTTATTTAGAGGCGTATGGATCGATCCTATGATAATTATTGTTACTGTTATTGGTGAATGGTTAAGTATGTGTGCCCATGCTTCCATTGCACATTACTGGTACATTAGGGCTGCAGCCAATGTACATACTGATCATTGAGTTACCGAGACTGGCTCATATGGGTATTTCTATTGTTATGACTTGTTTATTTTTCTGAAGTCATATTCTCATTGTATTGTTTCGATAACGTATTGTTGCTATTGTTCTATCCGTTACTGAGCAATTTTGGCTCAGCCGTATTTCTTTTCTGTGGTTTTCTTTGTATATACGGCAGGTACTCAAGGGGCTACTGGGAATGTGTGAAGAGAGTAAAATCAATGGAGTTAGTCTAATGAAGTGAAGAATTATTAGTATTTGATTTAAGACATTTGTTTATTTTCTAGTTTGAATTGCTTTAAGGATTTTGTTTATTTAAGGATTTCAATTTGAATTAGTACTTAATTATTATGGTTTATTGTTTCTGATTACTGTATCGAGTGACGCGTCAGCTCTAAACAGAGTTGGGGTGTTACAGTATTAATTATGAATTGTTTAGTTCATAATTGAAATTGGCTTGATTGTTAGGTTTTGACTTTGTTTAGCCAAACTGCATATAGATCATAATGTTTGAATTATGACTTGTGTAATTGAATTGAATGTCAATTGGTTGGGTAAATCTATGATAGAAGTATCGGAGGATGAATATCATAGAATCATGGTTTATAAATGTTTATAAACCTATGAATAGTTGGTTGATATAAAATCTATGATGGAAGGACTAGAGTGTGAACATCATAGTATGAGTGGAAATTGTTGATTACTTCACCACTTGAATGTGGAAGTAAATTTGGTAAGTTATGATGGAAGTACTTGGGTGAGAACATCATAACTATGTTGAATATCAATTTGTCACTTGAGTGTGGTTTAATTGATTTGAATTGGTTGAAATTTGATTAATTGATAGAATTGATTTGTAATCTATAATGGAAGTACCTTAGGGGTGAACATTATAGTAATTATTGATGAAATATGTTTGGTTATCGATTGAATAACCAAACGAGTTGATATGAAAGGAAAATTTAGGAGTTAAATCACTTTTGGTGATTTTGACCCGTTTGGGGAAAATAATGCATAAACTATGTTTGGTGTGCATTTGTATGTTTGAATTCATTATAATATGATTTGAACATGATAATAATACATATAATATGTATGTGGATGATTTAATGGAGTTTTGGAAGGGTCATAGCGTTAATTGCTTGATTTCGGAAATTTTGACCCGTTTTGAGAATTTGATTCACAAATGAATTGAATTGGTATCCAATTATGTTTGGATATGTTGTGATTTGAATTTGAGGAGTTCTTACTTCATGTAATGTGTATTGGAAACTTGTGATTTAGTTTCGGGTGGTTTGGAACGATCGAAAGTGGTTGAAAAGGTCCGAAACGCTAAAAAAATGGGATTCTGCACCTACAGCTGGGTGTAGGCTACGGCCTAGGCTATCCGGAAAATTTTTGTTTTGATGCCGAAATCGCGTTTTAAGGCCTAGAACCTTTCCGATTCGAACCATAACTTATATTTGGATAATCTTACTTAGTTCTTATGAACTAATGGTGAAATTATATGTGGTGTTTGTAGGTCGGAAGTAGATGATGTGTTAAAGCTCATGATCGGGGCACGTAAGTTGAAAGTTCAAACGTTTTGAAAGTTTTTGATGGTGGGGTTTTCATACAACCTATTGTATGATGATTTTTAAATGTAATTAGTCATTTAACAAGTATATATTACTTGTGTAAATGTTTTTGACGCTTCCGCATAAATCTTTGATAATGTTTTGATTTAAAACTTAACTGGGACCTAATTTAGACACGTGTAAGCGTGTGTTGAGTTTGGGTGTTACAGAATCCTAGTCCAAAAGCACGAACTTCTTAATTTACATGTTCGTCACCTGAGAAGTCATGTAAGAAACAAAAGTCAACACATGGTTAGTGAGTTCATATTGTTTTGTTTGAAAATCAATTTGTACAAACCTGATCGAATGACAACCTTAACCTCACCAACAACCACCTATGCTATCCAATCAAGTATGCTTATATATAGGGCATACGTAGGGTTTAGCAAGCCGCCAGCCCACCACATACCAAACTGTATAACATATTGTTTTCAATGATAATTAAGCGTTTCATTCCTCATCATCGACACACCAGTTCTTAGTTTCAACAAAATGTTGAAATCCTCTTGATTCCTAAAGCTCATCACACACACATGATCAACCATAGCATTTGTAGAAACATTAAATTAAATGCTTAAGTAAATGAATAAATAAACATTTAATAAAAATATAAGACCTAATGATTGGGCCTTGGTCAAACTCGAGTAGACTAGTCTAGCAATCAAGGTTCTTAGTAGTTTAGGAAATCTGTAACTATTATCAAACATGCGACCTATAATCAATCAGTCTAGTTAGGACATCTTTTGATGCATAGGATTTTATAGTTTGTTCTAGATCGTCCATGTACGTTCTTGTTCGTATAGATCTTTAGTTCTTTGGCACGTGTTATCTTTGAATATTTCCCAGGCATTCCTCTAAAATAGATCGTCAAAAACAGTTCTCCATACTAGTTCTTTAGTTCTTTGAAAATAGATCGTTGCATATAGTTCTTTGAAATAGATCTTTAATTCTTTGAAAACAGACCTCTGAAAATAGTTCTTTGATTTAGATCGTTAGTTCTTTGAAAACAGACCTCCGTAAATAGTTCTTTGATTTAGATCGTTAGTTCTTTACTCATAATGAATAAATAACCCCGCGTTTATAAAACAAACTGTTTAGAAAAGGGGCAATGAACTCACATGTTTTGCTATGCAATGAATCTCAAAAGATATGCGCGTTCGTTATCTTCAGTACATGTGTTGATTTATTATGATTCAAATACGAGAAGTTTCGGAAGATCACGTATATAGGATTTTGGTCTCGGTGTGCGACTATGTGTCCTACATACTTGATAATGTGTTTCTAAGCTTCTCTAAATATTCTATGTTATATACCCTTTATGAACATTTATCCTTTAGTAAAACATCACAACTGAACCTTATTTATATAAGGTTTATATTATATTATTTGTAATTTATCCTTATGTTGCAAAATATTAAGTTAAGAAATCATTTAAGTTATTTTAAAACATTTTAATAAAGAAATTTATAAATCATTTCACTTTAAATTAAACATCAGTTATTTTTAAGAAAAATATAAGTTAACATGTTAGAACTTAGGCTAATCTTACTTTATTAACTCCAAGTCCTTCACTGAATCTTTGTTACACGTAGTTCTTTGATCGTCCTTGTGTATAACCTACCTCAGTATTGTTCACCCTTGAGTTGGTTATCAACTAGAATTGTTCAACTCAAATATATTTAGTTCGTTAACTATGTAGTGAGTTCACTAAGTGTGGAGTGTTGACACATATGACCATTATGTTTAGTTGGTTCGTTAAACCCCTTTGATCGCACTTAGTTCTTTAGTTCGTTTGCACTCCAAAATTTCTAACAAGCCTCTCATTTGTTTGTTAACACATGTGATTTATTGTTTTGAAATGGTTGAGAAAGCTTGGGTGTCGAAATCTACCATGTTTGATGATCACAAAATCGATTAACATACCCCCTTTTTCTTATTGTGAATTCTGTATATCACCTAGCTTATTATCGTATGCATGGCTCCATGGTTCGGATGAAGTAGGATGATCCCACGAATGAAAGGCCCATGAAGGGTGGCTCACGGATGGTTCCATTCTCCTGGTATTTTACTTCGGTCATCATGTTCTTGCGAATGTGGATGTCGTGTGAATAGATCTTATTCGTTTGATAATAGACAGGCGAATGAACATGGAATCCAAATGAAAAGGCATGCAAAGGTAGTTTCATTCGTGCAGCAGGTTACTTCGTCCCTCTTTTCATTCGTGTGAAGTCCCAGTCGAATGAGTGGTTCGTTCGGCTCATGGCCATTCGTCCGAGCTAAAACAGCTCGTGCTCATTCGTCTGTACAGTATCCGAGCACCTTCATGTCTCCATATTCAAGATTGTGGCCAAATCAAGGTGTCCCCCAAGTTCCTACCCTTTCCAGACCAGTGTCGTGCGGTTCCTATAGGTTTTGAAGGTCGGGAATCGGTTGCAAATGTGGGTATTCGAAAAAGGAAGAAAACCCTAAAAGAAACGATTGTTCTTGCTCGTTTTTACCTCAAATTTGATGATCTTGAGCTCAATCTCTTCGTCTCTTAGTGATTTACTCGTTTGCCCTGTCGTTTTGACACCAAAAACACCCGATTTGGTGAAGGATTGAGTGAGATATTCTAGGGTTTTTAGAAAGAGATAATTCTAGAAAGAGAGGGTGACATGTTAGAGAGAGAGAGTGGTTGGTGGGGACGAGTAAATGACATTTAATGTCATTTTTTACCATTTTAACGTTCGGGTGTGTCTGGGTTCGTTCGGTTCTGCTCGGTTTCGCGTCAACGCGTCGGTTTTCGGTTTCCTCGTCACGATACGTTACAATTTTAAAAGTATAATTTATTAACTTAAATTAGGTGGTAATTCCTAACAAAATAACTAGTTATCTTCGGTTTATTTCTAAAAATTCTAAAAACTTTTAATTTATCTATTTAATCGAATCGTGCGGTTTTCGCGCGTATTCGTTCGGATCGTCACCCGTACGAACACGACGACAACTATACTTTTCGATTTGATTTTCTAATTATTGGACATCGTTCAGAACGTTAAACTCACAGATATATTCGTGCGAATCGTCACTCACACAGATACTCCGTTAGTTTAATATTCACTTTACGACGTCCGTTATTGTTTTGTTCTGTACAATCTCACATACGTTTATACTTAATAAAATCCTAGCTAACATTCACATAACAGTTCTGTGTTGTCAGATATGATTTTGACTGTAAAACCATGGATTTGAAATATGTTTATGAAATAGTTGTGTAATGGTTTCGTATTAAACATCAAATGATAAATAATACACATGTAATTTACATAGTTCGTACCTGATACTATATTTGTCACTGTTCTGGCCACGGTTCCGACACTGATGTTACAGTCTCCCCTTGTTAGAGAAATTTCGACCCGAAATTTAAGAATCGTTAGCGGTTGCGTCTTTCTCTACAAATAGATGGGGATACCTGGGCTTCATGTGATCCTCATGTTCCCAAGTAAACTAAGGTCCACACTTTGAATTCCATTGAACCTTGACGATCGGAATACGTCTTCGCTTTAGTTGTTTAACCTCACGATCCATAATCTCTAAAGGTTCCTCGATAAAATGTAGTTGTTCGTCCACTTGAATCTCCTCAACCGGTATGACAAGTGATTCGTCCGCAAGGCATTTCTTTAGGTTTGAGACGTGAAACACGTCATGCACACCGCTGAGTTCATTTGGTAATATCAGCTTATACGCAACAGGACCGATTCGTTGAATGATCTCGAACGGTCCGGCGTATTGTGGTGCTAATTTGCCTTTCTTTCCAAAGCGGACTAAGCCTTTCCATGGGGATACTTTCAACATGACACGGTGTAACACCCCGACCGACGGCGGAATCATCGGGATGCCACGAGGGATGTGTAGATTGTTCAAAAGCTCGTGGGCATCTAAATCAAATCATCATATATCATTTAAGCAACCACAATAATTACACAAAAATCATGTTCATCATGAATCAAGTAAGTCAAATACACAAAAGATTTAGTTAAACTAACTAAACTCTAATCGCCAGAAATTTAGTTAATTAACTAAGTCCAAGAATCCTATATGATGATGATGTCCAAAATAGAAGAGATCATCCTCTTCATCCTACTTGTCTCCATCACCTGAAACATGTAAGAAAATCAAGTGTCAACTACAAAAGTAGTTGGTGAGTAATCATAAGTTTTTATATTTAAAAATGTTTTAGTAAAAATGAGTTTGAAAGTTTATACTTAAAAGGGTTTTATAAAATGCTTTGTTTAAAACGATTATAAAACTTATGATTTTCATGAGAAATTCCATATGAATACCTGTATGAGATAATCCAACACACATCCAACCATTCAACAACCAAACACATACACAATCACATAATCACATAATCAATCAGTTAATATCGATCTCAAATAATCATAATCATACATAGATAATCAATCCACAACAAATCAACCAAACTCAATCAATCATATTCTCAATCAATGTTCGTGACTATACATGATTCCTTATATATTTAACGTAAGTTAGATACATGAATCATGGAGTGGTCGCTAACCACGTGACAATACATGAAGTCAAAGCAATTAACCGAAGTTAAGAGCAATACTTCACGGATGTGGAAACCCTCCACGTGACAATACATGAAGTCAAAACAAATAACCGAAGTTAAAAGTAGTGATTTCACGGAGTATGAGACAATACATGTAATCTTTGTTATTAACCGAAGTCAATAACAATGTTTACACGGATTTATAATAATCAGTAATAATCCATAATAATGATAATTCATAATAGTGAATATCATAATGATAAACAGGTATTATCCTTGTGTTATCAAAATAATATTTAAACCGGTATACATGTTTCACCTCCGAGTTTTAAAACCAAAAACAGTTTAAAGAAAGGGAGGTTATGAGAACTCACCTGAAGTCCTTAGATTATATGTTCTCGTTTTATGCGCGCTCGCGTATGCAACTCAAGACCAACTCAACAATCTGAAAGTATTATACGTTTGTGTTCAAGTACTTATGTTAAATCATGGTTAAGTGATCCATGGTGTTGTGACATTAAGTAATTAGGGTTACTACAACTTATTTTATCTTTTAAGTTGCAGAATTTCAAACTATTGCAAATCTTAGTTTCATTTTTACAGTAAACTTAAAATTAGTTAACATCATTTGTAAATGATAATATATATTGTGAACACTTATATGTACACCTCTCTTAGTCATGTATCTTTAAGGATATTAACAATTATTATATCCATATCTATTCTCATTAATACATGCATGTTTGATTAATTTAAGTGCCAAACGATGATTCAATGGATCAAGACCTATCTTGAATTTAAATATAAGATGGTTAAGTTATTTACTTAAAACGTTTAAATTATGTAGCCATCTCATAATTCCATATTTTTAGTTATTATGAAAAAGGTGGTAACTCAATAATCTCATGCATGCATGTATAGATATTCAAGTGTGTGTATAAGTATGCTCTTGCTTCCCATTAACCCCAACCTAATCAAATTGATGAAGTTTAGTTCAATCATCATCGAGAGCAGCGAACCCTCTAGCCCATCCATGTTAGGTTCGGCCCTACAAGGTTAGGGTTCGGCTCCAATGAAGAAGGGGAGGGTTCGGCCAGGTCTACAAGAGGGTTCGGCTGGAATAACCTGCAGAGGGACAGGGTTCGTGGCCCATGGTTCGCCGGTTCCTCAAAGGTTCGTTGCATGTAACAGTCAAGGTTCGTTCCTAGCTTAACCCTATAGGGTTCGGGGTAGAGGTTCGTGAGCCAAGGGAGGAGGGTTCGTGCCTTCCCAGCTTCGGCTAATAAGGTTCGACAGCTAGGCAGAAGGTTCGTTGACCTGTATAGGGTTCGGCTAGCTGCGAACCTGTGCTTCCATGGCTGCTCACCATCACCTTCTTCGTCCCAATTGATGTCAAGCTCGTTCATGGGTTCCAGAGGTCGATAATGGTTCGATTAACATATGTAAAATCCATAATTCTTATACAAAATGCTAGCTAGGTCCGAATAGGGTTTTCTACCAAAAACCGAAAAGTATAAGCTCAGATTTACCTCGAGTTAGCTGTAAATCTTGGGATTTCTTTGTAGATTCTTGTTCCTCTCGATCTTGTGGTCGTTTTGGCGCCGAGATCTCACGATTTCGTCAAGAAACGAGCTCAAAAAGCTAGAGAGAAGTTAGAGAGAGAGAGGGTGTGCGTTTTTGGTGATCTAGAGAGAGAGAGAAGAAGTGAAAAATGAGGAAGAAGAAGGAAGTCTCTTCCTTATAGCGCGTGTCGTCTACGCGTGCTCGAACCCGTTTTTTATCGCGATTCATTTTATAAAATGCTCGGTTTTTAATCGTAAAATATATTTAAATCTTAAAACATTAAGATAAATAAATTTTCATCTTTATTAAAAAGATTTTATTTAAATACTATTGTTTCTTAACACGGTTTTCGTTTAATCATCGTTAAATAACTTATTTAATATTTTCAATTATTCCAATTTAATTTAAGTTGTGATTCCTAATAAACGTTTTAAGTTTCCATTTAAAATTAATATCGTTTAATATTATTTAGTTATCTCGTCGAAACGCGTTACTCGCGTACGTATTCGTAAAGATCGTCACCTTTGCGAATCCAACGCTCGTATCGTATTTCGATTTGATTTACAGTTTGTGGAATATCGTTTCAGAATATTATTCTTAATAATTATATTCGTGTGAATCGTCACTCACGCGAATACATTATTAAGTTAATATTTCTGAATCAATACTCGCGTTTAACTAATGACCGTAACCTCACATCGCGTATTTATTATTCTCATTATTTATTAACTTAAATATTATATTCCCAAACCAAAACCCACTAAACCAAGTCACTGACACATCCATGATAGACCGAAATATGCATATGTATAGGGCATATGCAGAGGTAGATCGCAACCTCCCCTACACCGTCCCACCGCTATTTCGATAAACCATGACCATGTGTCCTTAACTACGTTTAGCAACCCGACTATAACAAACTCCCAGTTCCATCCCAAATCCATTCTTAACCAATAACCATCATCGTCAGTGATAAGTAACTGCGATAAACACTACAGGCCTGTTTAGTTGAATTCAACTAAACTTCCTGTGGTTTACGCGTATAATAAATCGTAGTCATGCATACCAGTACAGTGATAATATCAGTAGTGAAAATCAGTAATTCATAATCATCAATAATTAATAAATCTCCGGTCGTAACAGTACATTCGTACGGATGTACGGACGTACGGACAACCGAAAGTACAGTGATGTTACAGTCTCCCCTAGTTAAGGGAATTTCGTCCCGAAATTCAACTTGGAGTGACCGTAGTAAATAAATGTGGGTACTTAAGCTTCATCTGATCTTCTCGCTCCCATGTGAATTCTGGACCCCGCTTCGATTCCCAACGTACTTTGACAATTGGAATTCTACTGCGTTTGAGCTGTTTAATCTCCCGATCCATTATCTCCACTGGTTTTTCAACAAAATGCATGGTATCATCGATGCGGATGTCATCGAGTGGTACCTGAAGATCCTGATCAGCTAAGCACTTTCTTAGATTGGACACGTGAAACGTTGGGTGTACGTTACTAAGTTCTGGAGGAAGTTCCAATTTGTAGGCAACCTTCCCGATCCGTTCAAGGATCTTAAAAGGGCCAACATAACGTGGAGCAAGCTTCCCCTTCTTGCCGAATCGAACAACGCCCTTCCAAGGCGACACTTTAAGTAATACCATATCCCCCACTTCAAATTCCAAAGGTTTTCTTCGTTTATCCGCATAGCTCTTCTGTCGACTGCGAGCAGCTAACAGATTGTCGCGAATCTGGCGGATCTTGTCAGTCGTTTCCTGAATAATCTCGGGACCGGTGATCTGCGAATCGCCGACCTCGGTCCAACAAATAGGTGACCGACATTTCCTGCCATAGAGAGCTTCAAACGGCGCCATACCAATGCTCGCGTGATAACTGTTGTTATACGAGAACTCAACCAATGGTAGATGGCTATCCCAATTTCCACCGAAATCGATGACACAAGCTCTCAACATGTCTTCCAATGTCTGAATCGTTCGCTCCGTCTGACCATCCGTTTGAGGATGATAGGCAGTGCTAAGATCCAGTCTTGTTCCAAAGGCTTCGTGTAGTGACTCCCAAAATCGTGCCGTGAAACGAGCATCACGGTCCGATATTATGCTTAAGGGAATACCATGTCGGCTAATGATCTCATCAATGTAGATACGAGCTAACTTCCGCACAGGGTAAGTTTCGCGTATCGGTAAGAAATGAGCCGACTTGGTCAATCTGTCAACAATTACCCAGATACTATCCTTACCGTTTGCGGTTCGTGGGAGTTTAGTAATGAAATCCATGGAAATATTCTCCCACTTCCACACCGGTATCTCTGGTTGTAATAACAATCCAGAAGGTCGTTGGTGTTCTGCCTTGACTTTGGCACAGTTAAGGCACTTAGATACATACTCAGCAATATCCTTCTTCATTCCAGGCCACCAGTACAAGCCCCTAAGGTCTTGGTACATCTTATCAGAGCCCGGATGGATTGAGTAACGAGATTTGTGAGCTTCATTCATAATAACCATCCTGAGATCACCCCTGTTCGGTATCCACAACCGATTCAAATAATACATCAAACCATCATCCTTAGTTTCCAACAAAATTTCAGCCCCGCAAGACATCTCATTCTTCAAATCATCTTGAGCTAATGAGTGTTGTTGGGCTGTGAGAACATCATTTCGGAGATTAGTGTGCACTCGGACACTATGAATCTGAACTTGACTTTTGCGACTAAGCGCATCTGCTACTACATTCGCTTTACCAGGATGGTAGCGAATTTCACAGTCATAATCATTCAACAGTTCAACCCATCTCCGTTGTCTCATGTTGAGCTCTTTCTGATTCAAAATATGTTGCAAACTTTTGTGATCAGTAAAGACTACACACTTCGTGCCATAAAGATAATGTCTCCATATCTTCAAAGCAAACACGACTGCACCGAGTTCCAAGTCGTGTGTAGTGTAGTTCTTCTCGTGAATCTTCAACTGTCTTGATGCATAAGCCACAACCTTTCCTCGTTGCATGAGAACACAACCGAGACCTAGGTTGGATGCATCACAATAGACTACAAAATCATCATTTCCATCAGGCAATGTCAGGACAGGAGCATCACAAAGTTTCTGCTTCAAAGTCTGGAATGCCTCTTCTTGCTTTGGTCCCCACTCGTATGGCCTATTTTTCTGAGTCAAAACAGTGAGAGGGACAGCAATTCTGGAGAAGTTCGATATGAACCGCCGATAGTAACCGGCAAGTCCAAGGAACGATCGAATCTCCGTCGGTGTCTTCGGTGTACTCCAATTCTTCACAGCATCAATCTTTGCAGGATCCACGTGAACACCGTATTCGTTGACTATGTGTCCCAAGAATTGAACTTCTTTAAGCCAAAATTCACATTTAGAGAATTTGGCATACAGCCGCTCCTCTCTTAGGATCTCCAAAACCAACTTAAGGTGTTTCTCGTGTTCTTCCTTAGTCTTTGAGTATATCAGAATATCATCAATGAATACAATCACAAATTTATCCAAGTATGGCCTGCAAACTCGGTTCATGAGGTCCATGAAAACCGCAGGTGCATTGGTAAGGCCGAAAGGCATTACCAAAAATTCATAACGGCCATATCTGGTTCTAAAAGCTGTCTTGGGAATATCATCATCATGTACGCGAAGCTGATGATACCCAGACCTAAGATCGATCTTTGAAAACCATGCCGAGCCTTGAAGCTGATCGAAGAGATCGTCGATGCGCGGCAGTGGATATCGATTCTTAATTGTGAGTTTGTTTAATTCGCGATAATCGATGCACATTCGGAATGACCCGTCCTTTTTCTTGACAAACAAGACCGGTGCACCCCATGGTGAATGGCTCGGGCGAATGAATCCTTTGTCAGTCAGCTCTTGTAGCTGGCTCGCTAATTCTTGCAACTCCGAAGGCGCAAGTCTGTAGGGAGCTTTGGCGACTGGGTTCGCACCAGGTACTAAGTCGATTCGGAACTCAACTTGACGTTCTGGTGGAAGACCCGGCAAATCATCTGGAAATACTTCTGGGAAATCTCGTATCACTGGAACATCTTCAATCTTCTTTCCTTTCTCTTTCTTCTCCACAATATGAGCTAAAAATGCTATACATTTCTTCCTAAGGTACTTATGTGCTTTAGTGCAAGACATCAGCTTAAGACCTTTACTAGCAGTTTCTCCAAATATTCTCAAAGTTTCACCCGAAGGTAAAGGAATACGAATATATTTCTCATGACAAACAATCTCCGCTCTGTGGGTGGCTAACCAATCCATGCCTATGATAACATCAAAGCTACCAAGATGCATAGGTATGAGATCAATTGGGAAAACGTGATCATTTAAGTTCACCGTACATCCAACGATAATAGTGTCAATATCAATAGTGTTTCCGTCAGCCACTTCCACGTTAAACGGTTTATCTAAGTATGTACGTGTTCTACCAAGCAAGCATTCAAAATCATATGAAACAAAACTCCTATCGGCACCAGAATCAAATAAGACAGATGCATAAGAGTTGTTGATCAGAAATGTACCGTTGACCACATCCTGGTTGGCTTGAGCAGCTGGAGCATTCAGTTGAAAAGCCCGGCCTCTTGCCACCCTTTGATTATTCCCGGTCAACCTTGGGCATTGATTCCTGAAGTGACCCACTTCACCACACTCATAACAGGCTCTTGCCTGTGCCTGAGGTACCTGGCGAACGGGTACAGCTGGTATAGGTTGTGCATGAGGAGCTGGCAGTGCAAGCGGTGCATGTTGCAACCTTTGTGCTTGCGGTGCACTCCGACAAACATTAGCAAAGTGACCAAATTTGCCACAGTTGTTGCAGACGCAACAAGGCAAATTTGGTGCGTGATGATAACGGCAGGTGTTACACTGAGGAGTGTTCCCAGTGAAATTCCTGGCAGTTGAATTGTTTGATGATTGCTGCGCAGACTTCGCAGCAGGTACAGTTACCATGAAATTCCTATTCTTTCTCTTCTTGTTGCTACTTTTAGACGAGCTAGCAGCTTCAGACTTGACTTCAGCTTTGACTTCCTTTGCAGTAGTCTTGGTGTCAGTCTTCTTGTATCCTTTTCGAGTAAGAGTTCCATTCTTCACGTGATTATCAGTAAGAGTTGCAGATAACCGGATTGCAGCCTCAAGTGTTTTGGGATTGCTCCCATAGACTGTATCCTGAATCTGCACCGGCAGCCCGCCGATATACTTCTCAATCGCCCTCTCCAAGGGTGTCACCAAGTGAGGTACCAGCAAGCTATACTCATGAAACTGAGTATTGTAGATGACATTCTCTCCGCTATCCTGCTTGAGTTCCCAGAACTCAGCCTCCAGTTTCCTCATCTCGCTTCTAGGACAGAATTCAGTGGTCATCAAAGTCTTGACCTCTGTCCATGTCAGTGCTAAGGCAGCATCCACTCCCCTAGTTCGTTTTTCCCCATTCCACCAAGTCAGTGCTCTCTTTTGGAAAACACTGGTGGCATAGCGAACTTTCAGATTCTCGGGACATTCGCTGTTGATGAAGGTGTTCTCCATACTCTCGAACCACTGCAGCAGACCAGTAGCCGATTCAGCACCCGTGAATTTCAGGGGATTACAGGAATTGAAGTGTTTGAATGTGCAAGTTGTCTGGTTTGCACCACCTCGGTTCTGATTGATATTCTGGTTAGCCTGAGTCAGTTGGCTCACCAATCCAGAAATAAGTGTGGCTAACTCTTGTATGCCGGAGTTGGCATTACTGTTGTTAGCATCCCCACTGTTTGAGTCATCTTCGTTGTGACGGCGAGGCGGCATGTTTCTGAGAAATTAGAAACATGTTACTACCGTTTACAACGTAAATCATACAAACAATGGTCAATTGAGTTTATTTTAAACAGTTAGGATTACATATAGGAACTATATTTATTTCCTATCTGTTAATTAAACTCATAATGTCTATAAATTTGCCTAGTGTTATTCTAAGTGTCCTAGTTGGTCATAACTAGTGTTAGCTAACTATTCCTAGGTCCTATACATTCCTCACTCTATACTAACACCGACAACCTCCCAATGCAATGCAACAAGCTTATATATAGGGCATATGCAGAGGTAGATCGCAATCTCCCCTACACCGTCCCACCACCGTTCCATTGCACCACGATTATGCCCTTGTTAGTGTGTAGAGTGTGTCATGCAGTTCACCATAAGTCTCACTTCACAAACCTTATCCTTGGTAGGATAATTTTGAGTGAAGTGATCTCTAGTTCCCTTGGACAATTAGGTTTGCCTAATGTCTAAGTTCACCTGACATGTAGGCTTGCCTATTTCTAAGTTCACCTAATGTCTAAGTTCACCTGACATTAAATTTCCCCCAATTGTCTAAGTTCACTAAAATCCATATCAATCCCAATGTCAATAATCATCATTAAGGGCTCATATCATCACGAAGTGCTCTTATTGTCACTAAGTGTTCATATCTTCCCTATAGCTTATTTTCATCAAGTGTCCATACCACCACTAAGTGTTAGTATCATCACTATGCGTTTATATTATCATCAAGTGTCTATATCATCACCCAAGTCCATATTCCATCACTAATCGCTTATATCGTTTATTAATCCTATGCACCCTACGTGTCCAATCAGTGTGTTTCATAAGTGAGTTTATAAATATTTATCAAGTATTATCATCCATGAACCAATCCCAGTCAATCCATCAAACATATTATCAACAGTCCACAATCATATCTTTTCAACCACTCCTAGTAAAGTCCTAATAATATCCTAAGTTCCTGACACTGACAGACCCCCGATATACTTCAAATGGTATATGTATAGGGCATATGCAAGAGTAGGTCGCAACCTCCCTTACACCGTCCCACCACCTTTGTAGTATACCACGAGTGTGTCCTTGTCTGGTGATCACAAGATCTAACAGGTAATTCCTAAAGCAAATAAATTTCCAAGCAGTTAAGTTCCTAGACAGATAAGTGTCCCAAACGGGTAGTTCCCTTATTCCTCAATACTGACATCCACCCGATGTACTGTAAATGGTATATGTATAGGGCATATGATAAGGGTAGGTCGCAACCGCCCAAACCACCGTCCCACCACCTTTACAATACACCACGAGTATGTCCTTACCGAGTCATTAGGGCACAAGTAAGCAATTAATTAGTAGCAGCATATATAATCAAATGTATAACAGGAGTTCAGTTAACATGTAATAAACACATAAGCATGAAATCCTGAATATATTAACTAGTGTATGAAATTAATTCATACTAGGGTATCCTATGGTTATAGACTAGGTCAACCATTTCTAGTAACCTAATTCCCTATAACCCAGGCTCTGATACCAATCTGTAACACCCCGACCGACGGCGGAATCATCGGGATGCCACGAGGGATGTGTAGATTGTTCAAAAGCTCGTGGGCATCTAAATCAAATCATCATATATCATTTAAGCAACCACAATAATTACACAAAAATCATGTTCATCATGAATCAAGTAAGTCAAATACACAAAAGATTTAGTTAAACTAACTAAACTCTAATCGCCAGAAATTTAGTTAATTAACTAAGTCCAAGAATCCTATATGATGATGATGTCCAAAATAGAAGAGATCATCCTCTTCATCCTACTTGTCTCCATCACCTGAAACATGTAAGAAAATCAAGTGTCAACTACAAAAGTAGTTGGTGAGTAATCATAAGTTTTTATATTTAAAAATGTTTTAGTAAAAATGAGTTTGAAAGTTTATACTTAAAAGGGTTTTATAAAATGCTTTGTTTAAAACGATTATAAAACTTATGATTTTCATGAGAAATTCCATATGAATACCTGTATGAGATAATCCAACACACATCCAACCATTCAACAACCAAACACATACACAATCACATAATCACATAATCAATCAGTTAATATCGATCTCAAATAATCATAATCATACATAGATAATCAATCCACAACAAATCAACCAAACTCAATCAATCATATTCTCAATCAATGTTCGTGACTATACATGATTCCTTATATATTTAACGTAAGTTAGATACATGAATCATGGAGTGGTCGCTAACCACGTGACAATACATGAAGTCAAAGCAATTAACCGAAGTTAAGAGCAATACTTCACGGATGTGGAAACCCTCCACGTGACAATACATGAAGTCAAAACAAATAACCGAAGTTAAAAGTAGTGATTTCACGGAGTATGAGACAATACATGTAATCTTTGTTATTAACCGAAGTCAATAACAATGTTTACACGGATTTATAATAATCAGTAATAATCCATAATAATGATAATTCATAATAGTGAATATCATAATGATAAACAGGTATTATCCTTGTGTTATCAAAATAATATTTAAACCGGTATACATGTTTCACCTCCGAGTTTTAAAACCAAAAACAGTTTAAAGAAAGGGAGGTTATGAGAACTCACCTGAAGTCCTTAGATTATATGTTCTCGTTTTATGCGCGCTCGCGTATGTGTCACACCCCCAAATTCCCACTCGTGGTGTCAGTCCACGTGGGTGTGACGTGGCCAGGATCACAGCTCATGGTCATATAGAACGACTCTATATGAGTTGTACAATCACACAGTTTCAAGACAAACAAGTTTTTAATCAAGCAGCGGAATAATCATTACATAAACAGCGGAAATAGTTTGATAAAATAAGTAAGTTGCAGCGGAAAGTAAACTGTTTAACAGACACTACAATGTTCAGATTGTTTTAAAACATTTCCAATTCACACAATGCCTAGGACACGAGTCTATATGCAAGCCAGACTCCTTAAGGCTTCCTTGTGCGCATCCTAGCGTGTGCTCCATTAGTTACCTGAGAATACATGCTAAAGAGTGTCAACATAAAGTTGGTGAGTTCACAGGTTTAAGTATTGGAAAACAGTAAATCAGTTATATATACTGGGTATGTAAGTAGTTTTGTTGGATCTACGATCCGTAGAGTGTGTCATGTCATCTTACCGAAACTCGACTGTTTCCATTTGCCTCTGCGGGTCATCGCGGAACCCGACATCAACATCGATATTACACTCGTTATGACCGCAGTCAACGTTGTTGCCGAGTGGGGTTGGTCAAACCCAGTAGTACTACGTAATAACGACTCGTTTGTACACAACTAACGGTAAGGGTAGAGAGGTCTTGATGCGATAATAGTACACTCAAAATAATTTTGTGACATACCAGTCATATATCTAAAGCATTTGCATAGCATTCTCACCCCAAAAGATTTGTAAAACATTTAATGAGTAAAAGTGGGGCTGTAAACTCACCTGAGTCTGCTTGAGTGCGTTCTTACGAGAACGGAGTAGCTCGCTGGCTAGTAGTTACCTATATCACATAGGTGTTATAAGTTTGCGATCATATTTGTGTTGGTCTCACAGGACCGTATTCGTGTCTAAACAACTCCTGGTTGTTATGCGGGTCGCGTTGACCGTGGTTGACCGTGTTGGTCGTGTTGACCGTGTTTGACCTAACGACCCGTTGGTGAACCATGTGACGGTTGTGAATCGTGTAGCAAATGTGTAAGTACTCGTCGTGTGCAAAACGCGCAAGTCGCGTTTATGGACAACTTACTATTTATAGTAAGTTTCCAGTTTTGGAAAGTTCACAAAGCATAACAGTTTTAAAGTTCTAGCATGCTTGTTAGTCCTACGTGATCATGTTAACACATAGCACGTCATCATACGGTTTCACATAAGTCGTTTATAACATGCTAGCACATAAGAGTTTCCTAAAATGGAAAGTTTCCATTTATAGCATACGTGACATCGGAAACCATCTAACTTAGCATCTAATCAACATATTATAACGTAACAAGTCATCTAGCATGTTCAAATCACACAACATGTTTACTAATCGGTTTTGGTAAAAATAAAGTTACTAAAAATAGTAGCTTTGTAGTTTTGCATAGAAATGATCAATCTAACACTCCTGAACCCATTTTCATGTCACCAATCATCACAATAAACCATTTACTATCATTTAAACGTGTCAAAACGATCCAAATCATCATTTATCAAGACTTTGACCCGAAAAGTTACTAAATATAGTAACTTTGTTGAAAATGACCATGAACATCATCATAAGCACATTCTAAGTATTCAAATCATCTTTCTAACATCCTAATATCATATTCACATACATGCATGTTTACCATTTTAACCATAGCATTAACTTGTAACTAAAAAGTTCCTATATTTAGCAAGTTTTATCAAAAATAGCTTTTTCAACCATTTCAACATCATCTAATCATGTAGATCATCACTACTAACATCTATAATCATATGGCATCATTCAAGATCATCTAAAATACCTTAGATCATACATGCATGTCAAGGATTTATCGTTTCATGACCAAAACACATATTTCATACAAACACATCATCATGTATCATCATAAATCCTTATCTAATCATCATAGATCATCAATATAAGTTGATTTATCATCAAACCCAGATTAATATCACAAGAAATTCATGCATGTGTGACGATAGTGCTTGCATGTGGGTTTTACCCATTGCATGTGTGTGTAGATGAGAGAAGAGTGTGTGTAAGCTTGTAGTGACTACCTCACAAGCTCTAGATCGTCAAGAAGATGTTGGAGCATTTCTGGAAGTTCCTGAACAACAGATCCTTCGGTTAACAAGAGGGTGGGGAGGATTCTTTGAGTTCCTTAGCGAGTGACAAGCTTCAATCTTCCAACCTTGAGCTTGAAATTGGTCTTCAATGGTGGAAAGTGGTTGTTTCAGGGTGTAGAAGACGAGTAAAGTCGGGACAAGGCGTGCAAAACCGATTAAAATGATGTGAGATAGTAGCATAGGTATGATTGTCTTGGTTAAATAAAGATTTTGTCGACTGGAGTTGTCGCGTACCGCGGAGAGAGCTCCAGATGCTCTCCGCGTATCGCGGAGAAATTCGGGATTCAAGTCCCCCGATCGCATGTCGCGTACCGCTGTGGGACTCCTGTTGGGCCATCGCGTACCGCGATGGGACCCTGAGAAGCCCAGTAAGCTTAGTTGTGTTGTTTCGAACCGATTTTCGCGTATTTCTCGAATACGATCATCGTTTCTCGACACTTAAGCTTTGTTCTACTAAATTAGGTCCTCCGGAACCTAATTGTGCAGTGTATGTGTACTGTGGTTCGATCCGTTCACCAACGTTCGTCATTCAAGACACGTGCAAGTTCTGTGCGATAATTTCTCGAATTATCGGTGTGTTTGGTCCGTGGTGCCACGTGTCACACTAAATACAATTATTCTAGTGTCACGTATGAAATAATAATACACATTATTACTAAAATTAAATAAATGCTGACATGGAAATTGCGAGGTGTCACATCATCCCCCAGTTAATAGGAATTTCGTCCCGAAATTCAATTCGTGTTGCCGGTGTTTGGCTAGTTTGTGAACAAGTGAAGATATTTCCCATCATTTGGTCCTATCGTTTCTATGTGTATTCAGGCCCTCGCCGTGAGTTCCATTGGACTTTCACAATGGGTATCTTAATAAGTTTCAACTTCTTGATTTCCCGGTCCATGATTTCCCCCGGTTCCTCAACGTAGTGCAGTTGTTCGTCAATCTGGATTTCCTCTAAAGGAATTGCGAGCGTTTCGTTTGATAAACATTTCTTGAGATGTGAAACGTGAAACACGTTGTGTACACTATTCAATTCTTGCGGTAGCTGTAGTTCGTAGGTCACGGGGCCTATTCGTTTTGTGATCTCGAATGGACAAATATAACGAGGGTTTAGCTTTCCCAGTTTCCCGAATCAAATCACCCCCTTCCAAAGCGAGACTTTAAGAAGTACTCGGTCTCCCATTTGGAATTCCAAAGGTTTGCGTCTCTTGTCGGCATAGCTCTTTTGTCGGTCTCGAGCTGCTGCCATTTTGTTACGTAATTGCGCGATTTTCTTGGTCGTTTTGTACACAAGTTCGAGGCTTGTCAGTTGGCTTTCACAACTTCAGCCCAACAAACGAATGATCGAAACTTACGTCTCTAGAGTGTTTTGAACGTTGCAGCTTGCATACTCGTGTGATAAGTATTGTTGTACGAGGACTTAACTAACGGTAAGCGAGTCTTCCAGCTATTGTCATAGTCATTGACACATGCTCGAAGTGCGTTTTCCAATCTCTGTAAAGTTCGTTCGCTCTGCCCATCAGTTTGCGGATGTTAACGGTTCTCATACCCAAATCTTGTGCCCAATGTCTGATGATAGGATTTCCAGAAATGTGACGTAAATCCGTTGTCGCGGTTAGAGATGATCAAGATTGGCACTTCACGTCGAGTGGCCACTTCCTTCAGGTAAATTCGATCCTGTTCTTCTAGTTAGTCGGTCTCCTTGATGGGTAGTGAGTGTGCAGGCTTCGTTAGTCGTTCAACGATTATTCAAATAGTATCGCAACCACTTGTCGTCCTTGGCAGTTTAGTTATTAAGTCCATAGGACTCTTCCTCCATTTCCACATTGGTATTTTGGGTTGCTGAAACAGCCTTGATGGCTTTTGGTACTCCATCTGGACCTTTGAGCACGTTAACCACTTACCCACGTAAGTTGTTAATTCTGCCTTCACGCTCGGCCGCCGATGGGTCATCTTTAGGTCACGGTATATTGTGTCAGGGACCGGATGTAAAGAATGTTGGCTCCTTTGAGCTTCATCCATCACTACGCCTCTCAGTCCTCCGTAGTGTGGAATCCAGTTCCGATCCATAAGATAGTAGGTTACGTCGGCCTTCACCTTCATCTGTTTATCCGTGTCACGCAGGGGTAAATGAGTGAGGTCCTCGACCTTCAGAGCTTCCTGTCGTGCGGTTCGGATTCTGATTGGGTAGCTTTGAGTGAATCGTAGGTTGTAGTGCACGTACGTTTCTGGGTTGTTTCCTTCCGGCTCATCGCGTCGGCTACTACGTTAGTTTTTCCAGTGTGGTATTTGATAGCACAATCACAATTGCCTATCAACTAGTCCCATCTGAGTTGTCTCATGTTCAGTCCCTTCTGGTCGAAGGTGTGTTGCAGTCTCTTATGATTGATGAATATCGAGCATTTCGTGTCGGTTAGGTAGTGTCACTAGATCTTCCGTGCGAACACTACGGCTCCCAATTCCAAGTTATGAGACGTGTAGTTCTTTTCGTGCACTTTCAATTGTCGTGACGCATAAGCTATCACCTTCTCGCGTTGCTTCAATACACAACCGA
This sequence comes from Mikania micrantha, assembly GCA_009363875.1. Classification (NCBI taxonomy): domain Eukaryota; kingdom Viridiplantae; phylum Streptophyta; class Magnoliopsida; order Asterales; family Asteraceae; genus Mikania; species Mikania micrantha. Next base: position 75,863,434 of record CM018694.1, on the reverse strand, counting down.
GTCCTTGTTTTGACGCGTCGCAATAAACTACAAAGTCTTCGCACCCGTTCGGTAGTGATAGAATAGGTGCATTGCACAGTTTCTGCTTCAACAAGTCGAAAGCAGCTTCTTGTTTCTCTCCCCATTCGGATTTCTTGTCTTTGTGCGTAAGGGAAGTCAATGATTGTGCGATCTTCGAGGATTCCTCAATAGATCGCCTGCAGTACCCGGCCAATCCCAGAAACTGTCGCACCTCAGTCGAAGTCTTTGGTGCTGTCCAGTTCTTAATGGCCTCGACCTTGGCTGGATCTACGTGTATTCCTTCTGCGTTTACTACGTGTCCAAGAAACATGGACTTCGCGAATCCAAATATCGCATTTGGAAACTTTGCGTATTGTTGCTCCCTCTTCAGTAGTTCCAAGACACGCTTTTAAGTGGTCGGCATGTTTCTTCTTGGGTCTTGGAGTACATCAGGGTATCATCTAGGAATATGATTACGAATTTGTCCAGGTACGGCTTACACACCCGATTCATGAGATCCATGAATACTGCCGGTGCGTTGGTCAGTCCGAAGGGCATGACCAAACATTCGTAATGTCAATCTTGCGTCCTAAGGATCGTCTTAGGAATGTCCTTTTTCTTGTATCCTCGTTTGATGGTAATCGGAACTCAAAACGATCTTCGGGTAATAGCTTGACCCTTACAACTAGTCTAACAAATCGTCCATTCGTGGTAATAGTATCAATTCCTGTTTGTCACCTTGCTTGACTCTCGGTAGTCGATACACATTTGGGAAGACCTGTCTTTCTTTCTCACAAGCAGGACTGGTGCTCCTCGTGTTGATAATCTTGGTCTGGTTAATTCTTCGTCTAACAACTCTTGCAATTGATTAGTCAGTTTCTTGCATCTTAGTTGGACCAATTGGTATGGCGCTTTGACGGTTAGTGCGGCTCACGGTGTGAGTTCTATCCGAAACTCCACTTGTCTCTTTGGGGTAGTCCAGGTAGATCTTCTAGTAAATTACAAACAACTTCAATATCTACCATTTTTCTTTTCTTCTATGTTTGTCTCGTGATGCGAACTAATATCGTTGAGTATCCTTTCTGTAGGTACTTGCTAGCCTATGACGTGGTGTTTCGCGTTATTCTCCGTCGTTCTCTCTGAATAGGGATCTGATTACCCTTTGACAACGTAACATTGATCTATCTTCTTATTGCACACACTCTCTGCTTGGTCTGTAGTTACCAGTCTGTCCCCACCACTGCATCAAAGTTTTCGGGACTTACTGAAATTTGGTCGACCTCAAATTCGTGACCCGTCAACACCAAGGCGTATCCTTTGAAAATGGGTTGTGTCTCAATCAGCTTACAGTCGGCTAACTCTTACAGTCTAAGGATGTTGGGGTAGTGTTAAGCATTGTACTAAATTCGCTAAGCATCAGGCTACTCTTAGCACCAATATCACATTACATACTAGCATAGGCATTATGTAAAAAGGAACGTACCAGTCACAATGATAGGATCATCTTTTGCTTCTTTGGAGTCATTTACAATTGCAGGAGTCATTGTCACGCTTTCTTTTTCCTTCAGCTGTGGGCAATCCCTGCGCCAATGCCCAGGCTTGCCACACTTATAACATCCTTTAACGATTTTCTGGTTGTCTTTGCTACCAACTGGATTGCTTCTACACTCCTTGGCCATGTGACCGTTTCTTCCGCATTTCCGACATCGATAGCGTTCACACTGGCCGTTGTGATGATATGGGCATCTTTTGCACTTAGGGTATTTCCCTTGGTAGGCATTCTTGCCCTTGGTACTGGATGGCGTAGCAGTACAGTCGCTAGTTGTCGCTGACCGGTTATGGAGTTGCATTTGTTGGGAAGAGGGAGTTTGGTTGTGACTAGGCTCCCACTTGCGCTTGCGATCCTGAGGCTTCAGGTGTTCACCCTTCTTGGGTAGCTTACCCTCTGCTACCGCTTGGTTAGTCAGATGATAAGCCAAACAAATAGTGGGTTGAATGAGTGTGGGGTCTGTTGCGGTAATCAGGCTTCGGATTTGTTTAGGTAATCCACTAACGTATGGATCGATCTTTCTGTAGTCCGGAGTCACCATTTCTGGGTATTGTTTACACCATTCGTGAAATCGAGTGGTGTATTGTTCGATTTCAGATCCTTCCATTTTGTGATTCCAAAACCGCTCCAGTTCCTTGGTTTCGTTCCGTGGATGGTATTCTTCCTTCAACATTTTGACGAAGTTTTCCCAGGGAATTGAGTTAGCAGTCCCCAGACTCAGTGTCTGGACATGCGAATTCCACCAAGTGAGGGCTTGTCCTTCTAGAGTCCCGGTAGCAAATTTCACTTTGTCTTCTTCAGAACACTGGCACATGTGGAAGATTGATTCGACCCTCTTAACCCATTGGAGCAGTCCTACCGCTCCTTCTGATCCCGTGTATGGTTGAGGATGGTAGCTGAGGAAAGTTTTGAAGGTGCATCCTCTTGAGCTGTTGTTGTGAGTCTCACTTCCTGTCTCACTGTTTAAGCATGCAGCTTCGTAATCCGTAATGGCCTTGTTAACCAGTTGTTCTACCATGGCCTCGACAGTTGCAGAATCGATTGACGGGTTGTTGGTGCGCACATACGTTCCTTGACCATCCATTTGTTGGTATCTATATACAACAGATATTGTATTACTCACTGTTAGAGTTATTGCGTGTAAGCATGTGTAGGGAGCAAATATATCATAAGTTTAAGGTACCCTTTCAAAAGTAGGATCATAGGTTTGACGAGATTACTACTACCAAAGTGATTTGTATGAGCACAACTCGCTCATCTCGGTTCTAACAATAGTACAATACTTCATATAGTAAAGAAATAAACTACTCGGTGGAAACAGCGGAGCTCGAATCTCCACTTCCAGAGGTGTACTATACAGTTTCCCAGCTGGTTGTAGCTTATCAATTGAACTTGCCAGAATTCGTATGTACCTATAAATTCACGATTACGTTGGCCACCATAATCGTCAATTTATCTTACACAGTCATTCTAGTTCATTCAATCTCGAGCTACTTAACAATCTCGGGTTCGAAGTTTTGCTTCCTGAGTGTCGATACCAAGGCTACAATCCATAAACATGCGTCTTTTGACTGGGTTTACACTCAAGAAAGAGGTTGGAAAAGGCGTTCGATTTGAGTTGGATTGTGCCATAGGGGTCTTCTTCATAGCATAGAAGAGTTTCCCTTCGGTCTTGAGTTCGCCTTTTCTCTAATCCCCTTGCACAGGTCGCATGTGTAGTTGAGTGTTAACGCCCACTAAGGGTGCCCGAGGCATGATCGTAAGAGTCAGATCAAATCACAAAGCATGTTGTTAAGTTAAGCACATAATGTGTTGTGTGAAACTAGTGTAGTGTCTAATGTAGAGCAGTGGCTATAGTCTAAGTTCACTACATGCAAACCTAGTTCTCTATAACCAAGGCTCTGATACCAGTCTGTCACACCCCCAAATTCCCACTCGTGGTGTCAGTCCACGTGGGTGTGACGTGGCCAGGATCACAGCTCATGGTCATATAGAACGACTCTATATGAGTTGTACAATCACACAGTTTCAAGACAAACAAGTTTTTAATCAAGCAGCGGAATAATCATTACATAAACAGCGGAAATAGTTTGATAAAATAAGTAAGTTGCAGCGGAAAGTAAACTGTTTAACAGACACTACAATGTTCAGATTGTTTTAAAACATTTCCAATTCACACAATGCCTAGGACACGAGTCTATATGCAAGCCAGACTCCTTAAGGCTTCCTTGTGCGCATCCTAGCGTGTGCTCCATTAGTTACCTGAGAATACATGCTAAAGAGTGTCAACATAAAGTTGGTGAGTTCACAGGTTTAAGTATTGGAAAACAGTAAATCAGTTATATATACTGGGTATGTAAGTAGTTTTGTTGGATCTACGATCCGTAGAGTGTGTCATGTCATCTTACCGAAACTCGACTGTTTCCATTTGCCTCTGCGGGTCATCGCGGAACCCGACATCAACATCGATATTACACTCGTTATGACCGCAGTCAACGTTGTTGCCGAGTGGGGTTGGTCAAACCCAGTAGTACTACGTAATAACGACTCGTTTGTACACAACTAACGGTAAGGGTAGAGAGGTCTTGATGCGATAATAGTACACTCAAAATAATTTTGTGACATACCAGTCATATATCTAAAGCATTTGCATAGCATTCTCACCCCAAAAGATTTGTAAAACATTTAATGAGTAAAAGTGGGGCTGTAAACTCACCTGAGTCTGCTTGAGTGCGTTCTTACGAGAACGGAGTAGCTCGCTGGCTAGTAGTTACCTATATCACATAGGTGTTATAAGTTTGCGATCATATTTGTGTTGGTCTCACAGGACCGTATTCGTGTCTAAACAACTCCTGGTTGTTATGCGGGTCGCGTTGACCGTGGTTGACCGTGTTGGTCGTGTTGACCGTGTTTGACCTAACGACCCGTTGGTGAACCATGTGACGGTTGTGAATCGTGTAGCAAATGTGTAAGTACTCGTCGTGTGCAAAACGCGCAAGTCGCGTTTATGGACAACTTACTGTTTATAGTAAGTTTCCAGTTTTGGAAAGTTCACAAAGCATAACAGTTTTAAAGTTCTAGCATGCTTGTTAGTCCTACGTGATCATGTTAACACATAGCACGTCATCATACGGTTTCACATAAGTCGTTTATAACATGCTAGCACATAAGAGTTTCCTAAAATGGAAAGTTTCCATTTATAGCATACGTGACATCGGAAACCATCTAACTTAGCATCTAATCAACATATTATAACGTAACAAGTCATCTAGCATGTTCAAATCACACAACATGTTTACTAATCGGTTTTGGTAAAAATAAAGTTACTAAAAATAGTAGCTTTGTAGTTTTGCATAGAAATGATCAATCTAACACTCCTGAACCCATTTTCATGTCACCAATCATCACAATAAACCATTTACTATCATTTAAACGTGTCAAAACGATCCAAATCATCATTTATCAAGACTTTGACCCGAAAAGTTACTAAATATAGTAACTTTGTTGAAAATGACCATGAACATCATCATAAGCACATTCTAAGTATTCAAATCATCTTTCTAACATCCTAATATCATATTCACATACATGCATGTTTACCATTTTAACCATAGCATTAACTTGTAACTAAAAAGTTCCTATATTTAGCAAGTTTTATCAAAAATAGCTTTTTCAACCATTTCAACATCATCTAATCATGTAGATCATCACTACTAACATCTATAATCATATGGCATCATTCAAGATCATCTAAAATACCTTAGATCATACATGCATGTCAAGGATTTATCGTTTCATGACCAAAACACATATTTCATACAAACACATCATCATGTATCATCATAAATCCTTATCTAATCATCATAGATCATCAATATAAGTTGATTTATCATCAAACCCAGATTAATATCACAAGAAATTCATGCATGTGTGACGATAGTGCTTGCATGTGGGTTTTACCCATTGCATGTGTGTGTAGATGAGAGAAGAGTGTGTGTAAGCTTGTAGTGACTACCTCACAAGCTCTAGATCGTCAAGAAGATGTTGGAGCATTTCTGGAAGTTCCTGAACAACAGATCCTTCGGTTAACAAGAGGGTGGGGAGGATTCTTTGAGTTCCTTAGCGAGTGACAAGCTTCAATCTTCCAACCTTGAGCTTGAAATTGGTCTTCAATGGTGGAAAGTGGTTGTTTCAGGGTGTAGAAGACGAGTAAAGTCGGGACAAGGCGTGCAAAACCGATTAAAATGATGTGAGATAGTAGCATAGGTATGATTGTCTTGGTTAAATAAAGATTTTGTCGACTGGAGTTGTCGCGTACCGCGGAGAGAGCTCCAGATGCTCTCCGCGTATCGCGGAGAAATTCGGGATTCAAGTCCCCCGATCGCATGTCGCGTACCGCTGTGGGACTCCTGTTGGGCCATCGCGTACCGCGATGGGACCCTGAGAAGCCCAGTAAGCTTAGTTGTGTTGTTTCGAACCGATTTTCGCGTATTTCTCGAATACGATCATCGTTTCTCGACACTTAAGCTTTGTTCTACTAAATTAGGTCCTCCGGAACCTAATTGTGCAGTGTATGTGTACTGTGGTTCGATCCGTTCACCAACGTTCGTCATTCAAGACATGTGCAAGTTCTGTGCGATAATTTCTCGAATTATCGGTGTGTTTGGTCCGTGGTGCCACGTGTCACACTAAATACAATTATTCTAGTGTCACGTATGAAATAATAATACACATTATTACTAAAATTAAATAAATGCTGACATGGAAATTGCGAGGTGTCACAGTATGCAACTCAAGACCAACTCAACAATCTGAAAGTATTATACGTTTGTGTTCAAGTACTTATGTTAAATCATGGTTAAGTGATCCATGGTGTTGTGACATTAAGTAATTAGGGTTACTACAACTTATTTTATCTTTTAAGTTGCAGAATTTCAAACTATTGCAAATCTTAGTTTCATTTTTACAGTAAACTTAAAATTAGTTAACATCATTTGTAAATGATAATATATATTGTGAACACTTATATGTACACCTCTCTTAGTCATGTATCTTTAAGGATATTAACAATTATTATATCCATATCTATTCTCATTAATACATGCATGTTTGATTAATTTAAGTGCCAAACGATGATTCAATGGATCAAGACCTATCTTGAATTTAAATATAAGATGGTTAAGTTATTTACTTAAAACGTTTAAATTATGTAGCCATCTCATAATTCCATATTTTTAGTTATTATGAAAAAGGTGGTAACTCAATAATCTCATGCATGCATGTATAGATATTCAAGTGTGTGTATAAGTATGCTCTTGCTTCCCATTAACCCCAACCTAATCAAATTGATGAAGTTTAGTTCAATCATCATCGAGAGCAGCGAACCCTCTAGCCCATCCATGTTAGGTTCGGCCCTACAAGGTTAGGGTTCGGCTCCAATGAAGAAGGGGAGGGTTCGGCCAGGTCTACAAGAGGGTTCGGCTGGAATAACCTGCAGAGGGACAGGGTTCGTGGCCCATGGTTCGCCGGTTCCTCAAAGGTTCGTTGCATGTAACAGTCAAGGTTCGTTCCTAGCTTAACCCTATAGGGTTCGGGGTAGAGGTTCGTGAGCCAAGGGAGGAGGGTTCGTGCCTTCCCAGCTTCGGCTAATAAGGTTCGACAGCTAGGCAGAAGGTTCGTTGACCTGTATAGGGTTCGGCTAGCTGCGAACCTGTGCTTCCATGGCTGCTCACCATCACCTTCTTCGTCCCAATTGATGTCAAGCTCGTTCATGGGTTCCAGAGGTCGATAATGGTTCGATTAACATATGTAAAATCCATAATTCTTATACAAAATGCTAGCTAGGTCCGAATAGGGTTTTCTACCAAAAACCGAAAAGTATAAGCTCAGATTTACCTCGAGTTAGCTGTAAATCTTGGGATTTCTTTGTAGATTCTTGTTCCTCTCGATCTTGTGGTCGTTTTGGCGCCGAGATCTCACGATTTCGTCAAGAAACGAGCTCAAAAAGCTAGAGAGAAGTTAGAGAGAGAGAGGGTGTGCGTTTTTGGTGATCTAGAGAGAGAGAGAAGAAGTGAAAAATGAGGAAGAAGAAGGAAGTCTCTTCCTTATAGCGCGTGTCGTCTACGCGTGCTCGAACCCGTTTTTTATCGCGATTCATTTTATAAAATGCTCGGTTTTTAATCGTAAAATATATTTAAATCTTAAAACATTAAGATAAATAAATTTTCATCTTTATTAAAAAGATTTTATTTAAATACTATTGTTTCTTAACACGGTTTTCGTTTAATCATCGTTAAATAACTTATTTAATATTTTCAATTATTCCAATTTAATTTAAGTTGTGATTCCTAATAAACGTTTTAAGTTTCCATTTAAAATTAATATCGTTTAATATTATTTAGTTATCTCGTCGAAACGCGTTACTCGCGTACGTATTCGTAAAGATCGTCACCTTTGCGAATCCAACGCTCGTATCGTATTTCGATTTGATTTACAGTTTGTGGAATATCGTTTCAGAATATTATTCTTAATAATTATATTCGTGTGAATCGTCACTCACGCGAATACATTATTAAGTTAATATTTCTGAATCAATACTCGCGTTTAACTAATGACCGTAACCTCACATCGCGTATTTATTATTCTCATTATTTATTAACTTAAATATTATATTCCCAAACCAAAACCCACTAAACCAAGTCACTGACACATCCATGATAGACCGAAATATGCATATGTATAGGGCATATGCAGAGGTAGATCGCAACCTCCCCTACACCGTCCCACCGCTATTTCGATAAACCATGACCATGTGTCCTTAACTACGTTTAGCAACCCGACTATAACAAACTCCCAGTTCCATCCCAAATCCATTCTTAACCAATAACCATCATCGTCAGTGATAAGTAACTGCGATAAACACTACAGGCCTGTTTAGTTGAATTCAACTAAACTTCCTGTGGTTTACGCGTATAATAAATCGTAGTCATGCATACCAGTACAGTGATAATATCAGTAGTGAAAATCAGTAATTCATAATCATCAATAATTAATAAATCTCCGGTCGTAACAGTACATTCGTACGGATGTACGGACGTACGGACAACCGAAAGTACAGTGATGTTACACACGGTCTCCCACTTGTAGTTATATTCGAATAACTCTGCTGTCGGAAAGTTACACAAATTCGTCCAACGACCTTTGAATTTCTTCCAGTCTGCATTCGAAAAGCTTGCCTTGCAATGTTTGGCAATATTTTCGTCTATGTGCCATCTGCAGAGATATTTTACAGCTTCTGGAAATACCTTACGACACGCACTCATAACAACAAGGCCTCGATTTGTTATGATAACACGTGGCTCCATACATTTATTCAACATACTCTTAACCATTTCCAAAACCCAGACGTAGTTTTCTTCACGCTCTCTGCTTATGAATGCGTGAGCAATGCAAAACGTTTGGTGTGTGAAAGTCACGCCAACAATTTGAATAAATGGAAGTCAGTACAGGTTCGTTTTATACGTCGTGTCCATCATCAGTATGTGCGGAAATGCACGCCACCAGCAATACGATTTTAGATGACAGAAGAAAATGTCTTCCACGATGTTTGTTTCAGGATCCTCCCGGGTATAGTAAACGTAATGCTGACTATGAAGCTGATTTCCCAAAACTTGTATCGAAGTATCACCAAATTTCTTTATTTTTCATTTTCTGCTGTAAATTGTATACATCTCTAGAGATGGACAAGTTTGCAGGGTTATGTTTCTTTATGCTCGAAAGAATGTTACGAGGATCCATGTGTTGCTCGGTCAGATTCTCAACCATATCTTGTTCCTCCTGAGTGAATCTTCTAACATATGGATGACCCTCTAGATTCTGAGCTGGTTTGTGATTGTTGTCACACCTCGGGTGCTGCGACCCGATTGGCTTTATAGATAATACGGTCTCGGTCAGAGTTTATTATTCTTTTTCAAAAGTTCCAGCGAAAGAGTTATTTCATGAATTTTATAATTTTACGAATGATTCACATGCATAGATGTGAAAACCATATTTCATTGTTTCTAAATGATATATACGCATAGGTATGAAAAACCACATTTCATTATTTGTAAATAACTTTTCAAAAATAACTTTTCAGGATTTCATTAAATTTCACACGCTTAGGTATGAACACCATCATTTCATATTATTGTAAACCGGATTTTCACAAACACATAATTTCAAATCATTTTATAATTTCTGGTTTATACATGACTTGGAGGCATAGCTCCATGGTCTCACCACAAGATTTCATCCAATGCATAATAGACTCGATATGTAAGCATAGCATGTTCGGTGCTTTAACCATAATTAATAGCGGCAATACTACACATTTAGCAGGTTATTTCACTTATCGATACAACCATTGCATACCCTGGCTTGTACTGTCACTGGTTAGAAACAACAGCGGAATGCGTCTTACAATTGTTCCTTACAGCCCACAGCCAGTCACTGGTTAGATTGCCTACGGAGTGTGTCTTACGTATAACCTTCTAGCCCACGTTACCAGCCACATATGCGAATTTCACCCATAGCGGCATGGTTGTAAAAATCGCGATTCTTCGGCCGATTAATCGGAATTAGGCGCTAATCGGGGTGTTCCCGACTAATTTTCCTCAAATCGGCCAATTAAGACTATAGCCATTAGCAATCTCTTTAAAGATTGTGGCACTGTTCAGAAAAAAAAAAAAAAAAAAAAGTCTCATGGTCTCACGATCTGGTTGCCACAACAATCTAGATTGCAATCTTTGTTTATTTGTTTTTTATTCTTTTTTGAGTTAAGTGTCATTTTAGTCCTTGTGGTTTGACAACTTTTGTCATTTTCGTCCCTGTGGTTTGAATTTTGCCATTTTGGTCACTATGGTTTCATTTTATTGCCATTTTCATCCCTCTAGTTTGATAAATTTTGCCATTTTAGTCCAAAATTTTAAATTTAATTGGACTAAAATGGCAATAAAATGGAAACCATAGGGATGAAAATGGCAATAAAATGAAACCATAGTGACCAAAATGACAAAATTCAAACCACAGGGACTAAAATGGCAAAAGTAGTCAAACCACAAGGACTAAAATGACACTTAACTCTTCTTTTTTTGTACTTTATCATAATAATTATTTACCTTATAATCTCTTTTTTAATAACTTCCAATAAATAACATTTTAAAAAAAAATATAAAAACACGGTCTTGATCAGTCTTTTTTATTAACATGTCGGTATAAATTTTGTTAAAAACAGAGTTCGTTTAAAAAATGTATTTTTTTAATATAAATTATATTTATTTAATAAAAAAATTGTAAAGATTGAGTTGTTAATGAGAGTAAAAAATTGGGTTTGATTGGGTTATGTAGATTGAGGAGAGAGAAATTAGTTTTTTATTAAAAGATTGGATTGGATTAGATTGTGAATGTGGATGGTCTTAGCAATCTCTTTAAAGATTGTGGCACTGTTCAAAAAAAAACAAAGAAAAAAGTCTCATGGTCTCACGATCTGGTTGACACAACAATCTAGATTGCAATCTTTGTTTATTTGTTTTTTATTCTTTTTTTGTACTTTATCATAATAATTATTTACCTTATAATCTTTTTTTTAATAACTTCCAATAAATAACATTTTAAAAAAATATAAAAACACGGTCTTGATCAGTTTTTTTTATTAACATGTCGGTATAAATTTTGTTAAAAACAGAGTTCGTTTAAAAAATGTATTTTTTTAATATAAATTATATTTATTTAATAAAAAAATTGTAAAGATTGAGTTGTTAATGAGAGTAAAAAATTGGGTTTGATTGGGTTGTGTAGATTGAGGAGAGAGAAATTAGTTTTTTATTAAAAGGTTGGGTTGGATTAGATTGTGAATGTGGATGGTCTAATCGCTAGTCGGTCAACATCGGTCAAAATCGGACCTAATCGGTCCTAATCGGCCACCAAACAGCCACCAATCGGCCAAAAAACGGCCGATTTCAGGCGAATACTAGAAGAAAATGGAAAACAAGCCTTCGATCTTCGTTGAGAACGACGATTCCGACTTCGATTGACAAGAACGACGACCCTAGCGTGACTCGCCGGAACCCTAATTTGGAGAAGACGACGACTGCGTGAATCGGAAGTGAAGCCAGAGCCCAAAATAGAGGGGAATTGATTTTTTTTAAAGTCAGATTTGGGCTTTTATTATATAAATGGGCTGGGTATTCAAAAAAAATAAAATAAATAGCCCATATGATTATTAATTTGATAAAATGTTAGATTATTTGCAAATTTATACATAATGTTTTGTATATATATATAATTTTTAAAATTTATATATAAAATCTCAATCCGATTAATCCCTAGTCCCTACCTCACCGACCGACTAGCGACTAGCGATTTTTACAACACTGCATAGCGGATATAATTTGCAAATCATACGTATACTAATGGCCTAAATGTTGGTCTTATAGTATCCCTTTATGCGTCAAAGTTTAAACATACCATGCAAATAAAAATTCATTTATAAATTTAAAAACAAGTTAGATGTATTCACCTGAATTTTTGGTTGGCAGGGTAACAACTTTAGAACTTCACAGTAAAAATTTGGGCAGCGTTTCTGCTAACTTGAGAGGCCTCGAGTCCCGGGAGTCCCCTTGGTTGGCAAAAACTAAAACCATAGTCCTTAAACCATATTTACATTACTATAGCAGCGGAATTTAAGGTGATTACATAAATAAGGTACACATATTAAACACACATTAAAACATAGCCCACTCTTCTAACAGTTATATAATACAGCTAGTCTATGCCAGGGTAGTCTTCAACATATGCCATGAGCCCTCCTGGTCTCCTTTCTCAAACTATTCAACCTGATAAAACAAGTCAGCTTTATGCTGGTGAGTTCTAAGTTTATTTCTTAGAAAAATCCTTATTCATTCATGTCATCACATAACATAATTCAAATACATAGCATACCTGTTCTCATATCATAATTACATAACATACATAGCATCATAACATAATTTATACAGTGAAGGAACTTCACCGTCAACTGCTGACCTTGAAGTCAAACAGGCTTGTGCAGCACAAGGCTCTTAAACTATCAACCCGAAGTCGATAACTTACACATGCATAAGATTTCCTCAACTGGCGACACACAGTCGGCAGGCCTATGTTTCCACAGGACTCTTTAACCATCAACCGAAGTTGACGGCTCATACCGGTACAAGACTTCTTTACATACATCATTCATACATAACATGGTTTAAATCATTTAAACCATCATAATCATACTCAATTCCTCGCACCGCAGTGCTCAAGTTCTGCCCAACCGCAGCTGGCAAAAACCACATTTCCTCCTCGACCTCGGCCAAGTGTCTTACAAATAAATCATTTCTTTCTCAACCGCAGTTGAGACTTAGAACATTCTTTATCTGAAAACATACTTTTCCTGAAAACATGCTTTACCTGACCATAATCAGGTTAAAATCACTTTCATACAATAACTTTATAACATACATACAATCATTTCCATAAAACAACTTTATAACATGCATATCAGCCCAAAATGATAAAATATTTGAAACAAGGCTATAAGAACTCACCTGAGCTTAATAAGGCACAATCTGCTAGCTTTCTTCCTTTCCTTACTTTCTCACGTTCAGAATGATATCCTATTAATATGGATATCTTATCATAATTATAACCTTATCGTACAATATAAACCCTCTTTTCAGGGTTTCTAAACGGTTAGCACAACGACTACGTTATAGTTATCTTCAATACTAGTGTTTAGCTTGCTATAACGACCCGAAGAGTTTTATAATCATAATATTATTTATCTCAATTAATAATAACTTGAGATAAATTTATAATGCTTATCATGAAGATGCTCAGATTTATGATTACCGCTCGAAACTTCGACATGTCATAACTTTCATTCGGAGCTTTATTTCAAAATTTCTCTTCCATTCATTTTGACCATTTTTATCTCTACAATCTTGTTATGCTTAAAAATTACTTATTTGCTCGGCTTAGATAAGCGTATTCTCTTATTTAATTAATTCATCTTAGGGCGTTGCTAAACTTTCTGTATAATAACATGCGTTTAAGGCAACCAGGAGCACATGCATATTATATCCTCATAAAACTCAAGAAAACTTGATCATTATCTAGATGTAATTGGGCTCCAACCGGATCAAGTTCATGTTTACCATACAAAACTCTAATTAAACATGGTGTTGGTCTCTTTAATCAATCAAGACTAAACTAACACGAGATGGGAATCATGAACACGTACCTTAACGATCGATCTACTCTTCTTGATGCTCTTCTCTGCTCGTACGAAGAATACGTCTATCAGAATATTTCTAAATAGAACTTGAGAATGCGATATGGAACTGGATCTTATCTTCTAACTCTAAAGTCGGTTAAAAATGAGATATCTGATTTCCATACGTCACCTTCTTTGAACTAAAGTTTCAATTAATTCATAATTTACACTTAGGGCCCTTGAACTTTGAAGTCTTATTTTTAAAACCCCCTTCTACTTTGCTCACATATTTTTAATATTCACAAGCTTATATCTTGTCCATATTTTATCGTATAACGATCCCGCTTATATTAATTTGATCGCAATTTCTTCAGGATTGTTCATAAAAATTTCGAACCCAAACGGTCATAGAAATTTTTACACGTTATTAGTAGGCTTTATAACGTGTCCATACATTATCAGATATTTTTATCGTTTATATCATTTTGATCATAATTACTTTACGAACGTTTATATAAAATTTGGACATAAACGGTTACCGGAATTTCGCACGTTTATTATTAGGTTGCTAAATTTTTGGTTGTTACATAAATCTATTCTTATAACTATTTACAAGGATGATTCTTGATACATTTGTTTTCAGTTCCTATAAAAGATCATAAGTTTAACATAATATTTGTACAACTATAGGATCAAATCTTAACCTTAACCCTATAAGCTAATATATCCAAAAAGGCTTAAATTAATAAGTTAAACTAAGGGATTAAATTACATACCAGAAAACATTGTAGCTTTGGTTCGAGAGTTTTAGAGAAGTACCGTGAGCTTTTCTATGGTTTGAAAATGACTCAAGTTTCATTTATAGAAATTCATATTTGTATGTGAGTTTTGTTGTAGTAATCTTCCATTTGAAGATAACTTTTGCTTTCAAAAGATATTTTACAATTACAAATATATATATCTTTGTGCAATCTTGCTTACTCATTGCACACGTGAACTTAATTTAAAATTTAGGATTTTAAATTTAATTATTATTATTATTAATATTATTATTATAATTAAGTAAACTAAAATCTTTAATATACACATAGGGTCGGATCTTAACCATAACCCTATAAATTAATATTATATTAAATACTTAAATTTATAAGTTTAACTAAGAAATTAGATAATATACCTAAAACGAACCAATTATTAATCTTGACTTATACTGATCAGCACCTCTTAGCATCCATATCTCCTTATCTTTTTCTCAAATATGTGTGTATTATGTATTTTTTGAGCGTTTACTTCCACTTTTATACTTTCGAATAATCATATTTATGGAATAAACTATTTTATATTATTAGACGAGATCTTACGTTTTAGTTACTCATTTTT
This sequence comes from Mikania micrantha, assembly GCA_009363875.1. Lineage (NCBI taxonomy): Eukaryota > Viridiplantae > Streptophyta > Magnoliopsida > Asterales > Asteraceae > Mikania > Mikania micrantha. Next base: position 75,848,228 of record CM018694.1, on the reverse strand, counting down.
ATTATTATATTTTTTTTTGATTAATAACATTTTAATTACAAACGAGAGTATTTTATTTATATTTATAAGACGGGATGTTATAATTGTGATTGTCGTTTATCACCTGTAATTTTCAAGATTCACGAACTTCGTTGCATAACCTTATCAGTTGAAACGGGCAACCGATTTTCTTGCTGTCTGATCGTTTAAAGATTCCGATGCTATTATGCTCGCCACCACGGTCACACATGAGCCAGACTTTGATTACACTGTATGTTGTCTTTGATTTCTTCGTACTTTTTTTGACTACAATGTAACTGTTGTTTAGTGCTCTACTTTTCACCTACCCTACCAGCGCTTTTTCGGACATAAATTTCTGACATATAAAAATAATAATAAATACCATAAATAATAATCATTATATACAATCATAAACATCTATGTTTCAGTTAAGTGCACCTCTTTTGTTTCCCAGTTAATGTTTGAATCGGCCGGTTTTTCTTCACAAGTATCCTCCGAGTTACTTTGTTTACTGTCAGGATACACGAACCCATAATCGCTTTGTTGCGCATACGATGCTTGACTCTCAAAACCGGCATCAACGTTAGGTTCAGCATTCAGATCTATCGTGACGTATGAATACTCAACATGAGGCTCTTCATTATAATCTGGCACGTAATCGTTGAAAAAACTCACATCCCAGAACGACATCGTTACAAATTTGAATTTATTGTGAGAAATCTTCGAAAATGGATACGTTCGTTTGAAATGATTGAAGGTTATATAGAAATTTCAAAGTTGTTCAAGACGGTCCTTACAGGTCTGTACGACCCGTCTTGATTCAAATTATTGTCCTAACTAGGGGTGTCGTTCGGGTTGGTTCCTCGGGTTTCGGGTTGTTCAGGTCGGGTTGCTCGGGTTTTTGTAATATTAAATTGGAACCGAGAACCGAACCATTTATCTTCGGTTTAATTGGTTCTCGGGTTTAATCGGGTTGGGTTAAACGGTTCTCGGGTAATACTTGAAAAACTAATATTCTATTTTTCAAACAAATAAAACTAAAACATATTTAACCAAAACATACATTTCCTTAAAAATTTCAAATGTTTAACCATAACATAAGTAAAACATGCTTAACCAAAACATGCATTTCTTCGACAATCTCAAAACATATAGATGGTTTGAAAATTAAAAAATGTTACCGCCCCTTAGAATCCTAGTTCGGGTTTTTCGGGTTTACCCGAATAAACCTCGTGGGTACCCAAGGACCGAACCATTCTAAGTTTTCGGGTTCGGGTAATAGGCTTTTTCGGGTTGGGTATTTTCGGGTTCGGGTTGGTGTTTTTCGGGTTGGTTCTTCGGGTTCGGGTAAAAAACACACCCCTAGTCCTAACATGTCAGCAATGTCAGGGGTGAAAAAGCAAGACGGGCCGTACTGGTCAGTACGGGCCGTCTTGCTTCAAATCATTGACCTAGGTTGTCAGGGAATGTTAGTACGATGAATGAGACGGGCTGTACTGACCAGTACGGCCCGTCTTGCTACCAATCATTGTCATAGGATGTCAGAAGAATGTCTGACCGTGGACTGAGACGGGCCGTACTGGACAGTACGGGCCGTCTCAAAGGTGTATTTTTAAAACAATGGAGTGTTAATTTAACACAACCCTTTTTGAAATCATAAAGCCAATAATAAAATTAGGGATTTTTACTAAAAAGATATTTTGTTTTTAATTGCATGTAATAAATGTTGATAACACACTTTAACATATTTATTATTATGAAAATAACATAATATATATATATATATATATATCTATTGGCCTAATTATAAAGAGAGAATAATATTAAAGATGAAAACAAAATGCAATTAAAAACTATCACGGATTATTGTCATATACTCATATTAATTAACAAATTGTAGATTTCAACAAAACATACATTCAAAGATAATTTTAGGTGCTTATATAAAGTAAATATTTAAAAAAATAAAATAAGTCTTCAATAAAAAATGAAGAACTCAAAAAATAAAAAAATATGCAGCAATAGGTATCTATATATCAAATTTATAAACAAATAACAACAGTAACAAAAAAGAGTTAAGCTAAATATTCAAGAAACATATGAAAAATTCATTCCATGACTCCAATTGAAAATTCAAAATATAACATAATTGAAGATGAAGAAGTCAGAAAAAATTAAGAATATAATATCAAAAGTGGTTAAATAGTTCAATTTTTGAAATGTGTGAAAAAAAATGATGAATGTATGTTGAACTTATTAACATAAAACTCAAAACTATTGTCACATGAATTTTTATTATATTTTTTCATTCTGAACTAATACAAATAAAAGTCAATGTATATGAAAAACAAACATACACATTAAATTTTACTTATTAGTATGATATAGGGAGATTGAGACGAAAACAAACATTATATATCTCTATTTCAATAAAATAAAAAAAAAATTGTTTTTAAAGAGACTCCCGACTCACCAATGTATATGATAAAATTGCCACAAATCAAGACTCTAAAATTTTGAAGATCCTAAACCCTAACTTGATTTTTTAAACATATTAAGGTCACCCATGATATCCGATATTTGTAGGTAATGGTAATGGAATCTTATAGAGGAACTTTTTAGGCTTCAATGAAGATTGTTGGGTTAATGTGTAATTGTAACAGATATTTTAGTTAGGTTAAGCTCATGAGGCTTACCAATTAGGCCTTTTCATTTGGACACATTGACCTCATATAGAAAGATAACCTAAAAATCTGGTAATTACGAAAGATTATAACAGACAATAAAACTTAAGTTACTTTAGGGGAAACAAATATAATAAACCAGAAGGTTGGTTATTATTAGGTAAAGTTTTTCCATATACAAACCATTTATTTAAACATAATTTTAGTGACAATTTGTCTTGCAATCTAAACTTATTGTAAAATGAAAATAAGATAATCAAAACATCTTTTTTTGATACTACATCACAAAATTGAGATCAACAACATACGTCTGAAAAAAAAAAAAAAAAAAGGACACACAAACAAGATATAGGATAACATTATTTTAAAAAGATAAAAATGACAGAATAAAGGATTTAATTTGTCATGTTACCCATCTAATAATATAATATACAATATATTCTATATAGATGTGCTGATCGTGCTTTAATTTGTATCTATTTTGAACATATGTCTATATAAAAGGATCATGTTTAAATATATTTTTTTGAACGGCTTGAGTGGCAATATAGTGGGCAATGGCATTCCCATCGTAGCCATCCCAGCCACACCAGATAAGCGGGAACCGGCACACTGTCGTAAACCCTCTCCCCTGCTCAGGTTCGAACCCCTGACCTTTATGAGGTGCAGATTCTCCTTTCATCGCATGTGATTGAAAGCGTCACCCAGAGGGTTCGAACTCAGGACCTCCACATTGGGAGGCTTGAGCTCTTACCAACTGAGCTCCACCAACAACCACATGTTTAAATATAACAATGTGTTCTGGTATTATAATATGTAGTTATGTCCTTGCTTTTCTAAAAGAATTATCATATATAATTTAAAAAAAAATAAATATGCAGTTATAAAAAATGGTCAAACTAGGGGTGTTTAAAGTATGAAGAGGTATTTAATTTATTACATTATCAAAAAGAATTATGAGTTTCATAAATTCTTATTAAAAATTGTTTATTATTCTATTTTAGTATCTTGAAAAACCCAAAAGCGTATGAGTTACTCAGAGTTTACAATGGTGGTTAAAAACTTTTGAAAAAATGTATGTTTTACTCCGATTTTTTAACGATTAAACTTACTCACCTTCTAAAATACATCAAATTAAATATATCTTTGCATGAAATTGAACCCATGACCTTCTATTTTAAGAGGCAAAACGTCTAGTAAGTAAACTAGTCCCACATTATCAGATATCAACAATAGTTAAAAACCAATCTAAAACCTTTTCTAAGCAATCCATAGTACCTCCCGACCCTCCTTACATTTTTATATAATTATTTACTTTTACCTTTATTTCCTATAAACACTTTGTCTATTTTAAGATTAAAGCTGTTATTTAAAATGATTAAATATCATATAAATGTGGAAACGCAATAACTTTAATTGTCCCGCACACATTTATAATCTGATGTGATAATATATAAAAAATATAGATATATAAAGTAAACCATATTAGATCTTTGTACCGGTTGTGTGTATAGTGTCATCGTGGTATAAAAATCAATTTTTGTTTTTAATTGTTAAATTGTGCTATATACAAATCATATTCTCTTTAAAATAGTTTCTATTCAAAATAGTTTAAATAGTAAAGGGTATATTTAAACCTTACAAAATAAGCATGTTGAGTCATGTTAAATTAGAATGTGTATAGGTCATGATGAGTTTTAAGCAATTTTAGTTTGAGTCTAAATAAATCATTTAAAAAAATCAACTGCAATTGAAAACATGCTGTAACTAAATAAGTAGTCAATTTGAGTAATTTTTATTAAATACGTTATTAATCATTTTTACACGTTTGAATAAATTATATTCACATAATTTTTAAAATACGCATATTGACTCATATTGTATTAATGTGTTACTCAGCTTAAACCGCTTTATGTTTTGATATAACTCATTTCAACATCAAAACCGTTAAATTTTACTCGTAAGTATTTAGGAATAATTATTTTATATATGTTTTCAATTGATCTATATTTAAACATCAATTTTGTTAGAAAACGAGTTAGGTTAAATATAAAACATTTTTATTTGAGAGTATAAAAACCAAAGTATTGTACGGTTTTATGCGGCCGCAAGTGACTTATAAAATTAGTAGTTTATAATAGAGTAAATTACACAAATCGTCCTTTATATTCACTCATTTTATGGATGTCGTCCTTTATTAAAAATAGTTTCAGAAAACGTCCTTAAAATGAAAATTTATAATGGATTTCATCCTTTATATTACATAAATCGTCCTTTAATTACATAACACAAATCGTCCTTTATATCAATGAAAAGGATGAAATCCGTTATAAATTATCATTTTTAAGGATGATTTATGTAATTATTTCTAATAAAGGACGACATCCGTAAATTAAGTGAATTTAAAGGACGATTTATGTAATTTACTCTTTATAATATTAATGGAAGGGTTTCTTTTCTCACTTGCTAATCTTTTTTACAAATATCAAATATGTTTTTTTTTTTGCTTTACGTATTTTATGATGCTATATATCTTTAGCTTTAGTTTAAATTTATACATGCAAACCAAACTCAACTTATTAATAATTTTTCATGTTTAGGCTTGTTTAGCCTGTCAATTGTATTCTTTATAATGTTATATATTGTTATGTAAATAAGCTTATTTTAGCTTGTCAACTTAATTAATATTTATAATTACTTTATATATGCATATGTAACAAAAGACATATTATTTACTTAATTTTATTATAATGTTATATATTATTATGTATGTATTATAAAAAATATATATATAATAGTAAGTAATATTGCTATGTAATTATACAATTACTATTATATAAATTTGTTTATTATTCTTATATACATAACAATTTAATTTAATTAAACTTGATTCAAACTTCTAAGAAATGATATCTGGTAGGTAACTAGTAACTTAATTTAAACTTCTAAGAAATGATATCAGATAGGTCCTAGTAATTTATTTCGTTTAAGCTGGTAGACTAATTATATATCAATAATAACTACTTCATTGATTGGAATTTTAAATGAAATTGGTTTTATGAGTATTATTATTTTTTGAACGGTGATCATCTTACGTAGCATGTGTATATTGTCTTAACCGGACCTACCAGACAGAGGTAAAACATACGTCCCAGATGCGAGGAATCCCGTTAAATAGGCAAACCCTCTCACCCCCATTGAGATCAAACCCGAGATAAACCTCAAGCTGATCATTCACCTGTTGTTCTTCAAACTTGCTTCGAGATGGATTCAAACCCTTGACCTATACTATAAAAGGTGAGAGCCTTAACTATTAGGCTGAATTTTAGGAGAGGAAATTAAATCAATAGGATGACACATTTCTTTTTATGATTTTTTTCCATTTTTAATGTATCAATTTTTTTATTAATGCTTTACTTTATAAATCTTTGAGTACAAGATTTTTGTTTCTGTGTTTTTATCATGACATATATCATATTTTTATTGAATCTTATTATTCTTAAACAATAATCTTTCCTTATTGAGTTTAACCCATAAAGCTATATGCATATATCTCTTATCATGGAGGCCCAAGGGAGGGGAGAACCCGACCTCTGTCCAGGGCCCATTTATCGTAAGAGTACAAAAATTTTAAAAATCGTTTTTAAATTATATATATTTATTTATATCTTCAAATACAAACCGAAAAAACACAAGTTTATAATTCACTAGTGACATTTTTTTCTCAGTACGTCCAGGACATTTAAATTCTCAGCGCCGCCCCTGTCTCTTATCTAAATTTAAAAGCTATGTTTAAATAGAATTAAAAAGCTTTTAACTAATACTAAGGAAATAACTAATATTTAGAAAATTTATGATTCTTCCACCGGTTTGCCGGTTGAAAAGACTAATATTAGTAAAAAAATTGATAATATTAAGAAAATTCCAAGGTAAACCACCGGTTTACGGGTTAGGCCGCTGGTTCAAACACCGCGTTTTCACTTAAGCAAATATAATTGGTCAAGTATATATATTAATTAATTAACGCATCTTCTTTTCCGTCAAATATTATACGAAGGGTGTTTTTGGAATTCAACTATTATTATATCAGTATTACTGTTCCTTATATTAGTTCGGCATTATAAAAAAGATACATAAATATCGTGCCAAAGTATTGGTTATTTGGTTCTGTTATAATATATGATGGCAGAAGTAGTAAATAAAATCAAATAAAGAGGGTAAAGTGACAACTAGAGTCACAGTCAGCAACAAGTCCCCTGATTCTATATATGTAGCAGTGTAACATCACACCAGCATGTAACGCCTCCTCACGCCCACTCGACTTTCCGGTAAAAGATTCTCCCGGCGTGAAACTAAGACCGGTAACAGAAGTCAAGATCGTTGAATCTCAGGTGGATCTGCTAGTTACCGCAGTGGTGACTCATTGAATCTCGGATACTAACATCTTTGGAATCATCAACAATTGGAATCAGAAATGGCTCCTCAAAACGTTGGAATCCTGGCGATGGAAATCTACTTCCCTCCGACTTGTATCCAGCAGGTATCGTTGTTCTTCATTTCCATTTTTTACTTCGGTGATCTATGCATCAATGCGGTTTTACGGAACCGCAAGAAGGTTATACTTTTGGCACGGATTATATTCGTTCATGTATTGTGTATAATTGCAAATGTTATTTTCGTAAAACCGAAATCAGAATAAGTATGTGTTTGTGTTGATATTCGAGAATTTGTTGTTAGTTGTGGGATTTAGGCAAAGTGTAACGCAAATAGGATAGAAGAAGTGTTAATTCACAAAATGAATGAAAATGAGTGTAGATTGGCTGTTGATTGAACTTGCGTTTGACATATAGAGTGTTACCAGCTGACGAATTTTGGTGTTTTCTTTTGTTAATCGTTTACACCATTGTGTGAGACAAATGGTTGTCATACGACCATTATATGTCCCCTTGTTTGATTTTATTGTATTTGGCCACTGGTAAATTTTGATGTCTGGATCCAATACCATGTTTTGAGCATCGAATAGATTGATCATGTTTGGATCTATAACTTTGTCTGTAGAAGTGTTTTCTAGTGAATTGCTCTTAAAGTGTTTCAAGGAGTGGGGCTTAATTTGCCTAGCTGATAGAGGCCTATTTGGAATAAGCCAGCTCATTTTGGGCCCTGCATCAGAGTCCGTAAATATGCTTATCTTCTAGTTGATCTGTTTTTGGTTTTATATTGCCAACAAATCTTTTAAAGGCTTGGTTGCTTTTTTTTGGTTGTGCAACTGAAGTACAAGACTTTCATGAAAGGAATTTATGTTTGTCTCTTATCTGGGGTTTAGTTGTTAGTAACTCTAATATGTTTTGTTCCTACAAGTGATGCCTTGATTGCTACTTGGTTATAACTTTACAGGATATCCTAGAAAATTTTGATGGGGTGAGTAAAGGTAAATACACCATTGGTCTCGGGCAGGATTGCATGGCATTTTGTTCTGAGGTTGAAGATGTCATCTCTATGGGGTTCGTACTCTTTTCTCAATCCAAATTTTTTATTTACTTATAACTAAAATGCCTGATCTTGGTTCATTTTTTTAATTTCATGATTATTGGCATTGGTTTTATTTTTAGTAATATCACAATAATTTTACATAAAATTCTTAACAAACTCCTTGGAATGCTTTTATGCCACAAATATTGATGACTTCTGGTACTTTTGGTATATAAAATGGGTATATACCAGACCCATTGACCGACCTGCGACACCCATTGGTATATGGTTGCCAACATTTATGATGCTTTTCAAGTGTTGCCCCCCTTCTTTGATATCTTGGAACACCATTTAATATAACAAGAAAAGTACCATTTGTCATCTGATTGGTAGCTCAATAAAATAAATGACCTTATATACCAGACCTTCCTTCAGTCTGATTTACAGAAAACGTATTTGCTGTTAATATTTTTTTCACATCAACTTAGTGTGACAAGTATGATAAACGATTACACATCATCCTTGAGTGTTTTCGGAGTCACATAGCCTATGAATAATTTCTCTCTGTTGATTATAGATGGGACCTTTTTTTGTTGCAAATTGATATCTTATACACACTTTGCACACTATAAGTTTAATCCATAGAATTTTCATGTGTCAGAATCTAGGGTTCTTTAGCCAACATACCATCATTGCATATAAGTTTTGCATTTTCAGATTGACAGCTGTCACATCACTGCTTGAGAAGTACGAGATTGATCCAAAACAAATTGGTCGGATGGAAGTTGGTAGTGAAACAGTGATAGACAAGAGCAAATCCATCAAAACTTTTTTGATGAAAATCTTTGAGGATTGTGGAAATACAGACATTGAAGGTGTTGATTCAACCAATGCTTGCTATGGTGGAACTGCAGCATTATTTAACTGCGTGAATTGGGTGGAAAGTAGTTCATGGGATGGGCGATATGGATTGGTTGTCTCCACAGACAGTGCAGTATAGTCCTTGCTTAATTGTTTTATATTTACTGAAAATCTTTGTTAAAGTTTGTTATCAGTGAAAATAAAAAATGGGTCATGGTCCACTGTTGACTGGAAATTACTTCAACCAGGTTTATGCTGAGGGACCAGCTCGACCAACAGGTGGAGCAGGTGCTATGGCTATGCTCATAGGCCCTGATGCTCCTATTGCATTTGAAAGTAAATTCAGGGCAAGTCATATGGCCCATGCTTATGACTTTTACAAGCCTGATCTTGCAAGCGAATATCCGGTATTTCTCAATCCCTCTTAACTACAGTTAAAAAAGATGATTGGCTCTAGTCAGAGGTGGAAAACAAGCCAATTGATCATGTTGGGTTGACCAGCATCACTTTAAAAAAGCTTAATTTTTCCTCAAATAGTTAGTTTGCCAAGAATGATCACAATTTACAAGAATTATTATCTCTTCAAAATAATGCATTATTTTAATAAATGGCATTATTTATATGTTTGTTTTCGAGGTTTTGTGCATTAAAATACACTTCGAGCATGTTTTAACCCGATAGAGATATAACATAACATAAATTGACCTGTTTATGAGTAAGGGTTGAAGTTTCCATTTAGTTGTAACCACTGAACATCTATCTTGTAGGTTGTTGATGGGAAGCTATCTCAAACTTGTTATCTCATGGCACTTGACTCTTGCTACAAGGGATACTGTCAAAAGTAAGGTTTCTCTTAATTTATTATTCTGACTCCTATATCACATTATACTACAAGACATTTTACCAAAGTCTTGCAAATTGTAGATACGAGAAATTGCAAGGAAACCAGTTTTCAATGGCTGACGCTGACTATTTTGTATTTCACAGTCCGTATAACAAGGTTATTTATGATTTTAATCATTATATTTATAATAGTACTGCCTTATGGCTACCTCGGATTTTGTAAAAACAGCTGAACTTACTATATTTTGAATTTGTGCAGCTTGTACAGAAGAGCTTTGCTCGCTTGGTGTTCGATGATGTTGCTAGAAATGCCAGGTGATGATCAAATTTGCAATATTTTATTTTTATTTTTCCAATTTTTTCATGTACATTCAATTTCTTGTTATTTTCAGCTCTGTTGATGAATCTGCCAAAGAGAAGCTAGGACCATTTACATCTTTGGACGGCGACGAGAGCTATCAAAGTCGTGATCTCGAAAAGGTGCCCTTTCTCTCTTGATAAGTTGATATCATTTTATAAAATAATTTATTTAATTTAAATGAAAATCATTAATTGGTGAGTTTTTTATGCCTTCATATTTCAGGCATCCCAACAAGTAGCAAAGCCCGATTATGATAAAAAGGTGCAGCCAGGAACTTTGATTCCCAAACAACTGGGAAACATGTACACTGCATCTTTATATGCTGCCTTTGCGTCTCTCATTCACAACAAGAGTAGCTCTCTGGTATACTTCACGTTGACAGATCTGCCCTTGTTAAGCAATTCCATTTACAGATTATTTAACTTTTTGGTGATATTTTTCATGCCATTTCAGGAGGGAAAACGTGTAATGATGTTCTCATATGGGAGTGGATTAACTGCAACAATGTTTTCACTGCGCCTTACTGAGGGTAAAGCGCCTTTTAGCTTGCAAAACATTGCAAAGATCATGAATATTGAACATAAGTTGAAGACAAGGACAGAGGTAAGCTATTAACATCTATTAGCGACTGTAATTCTAGACTAGATATTGCAAATTGAGGCCATTTAAACTAAAAAAAGCCAATTCAGGTCTTTTTGTTTAATAACAAGTCTATTGAGAACCCTAACGGTCCGCTATGATTTCTCTGGGTAGAAACCCTTCGAAATTGTTTTCACAACTTCTGCTTGGTTACAAATCAAAATCATGCGCCGTTTTCGCGCATATTCCTCATTTTCCAATCTCATTCCTTCCATTACAAGCACACCACTTGAGGCTGTGCTAATTGATGGGACTATTGAACTATTCCAAATTAAAACTTTGTTTTGCCATAACTTTCTTTCTATAAGTCATTTGAGCATTTTGCCTTCGCAGATGTTCATTATTTCACCATATGAGTCTATCATGGGCAAAGGACCCTACATCATTCTGACACAAAATCTGAGTTACATATAGCTATCATACTCAATTAAAGTCATTGAGAAAGTGGTTACATGTCCGTTGGATTTTACAAATCTACCACACCCCTCTTAAGCAGGGTTTTGTCTCTGAAACCTTGTACACGAGTAATCACTCTTCCATAGGATTCATAAAACTTTCTAGCTCAAAGGCATCTTCAATGCACCAGCATGCATCATATAAAAGACAGGCCAACAATGAAACAAGTAAAACAGGTTAAAGAATCGTCTAACGTGTATTCCAATGCTTATTTGCCATGTAAACCTAGAATAAGTTATATAATTATCAGGAAATTTTGAATGAACCTTATGGATTTCTGCTATTTTTAGGCAGGTCCCTGTGCTTCAGTTTTTTTATCATTAAATCCTAAACCTATAAAATTAGGTAAAAGTTCTTTTTGATAGGGTATGGGAACTTAATCATGAAAAAAACAAGAGCTTTTTCACTAAATTTTGTGAAGTCCAAAAATGTCATATTGCCAAAATGACCTTCATTTGATAGTAAAGTGAAAGGACTTTATTGTTAAGTTTTTAAGTAAGGGATTTAATCATGCAAATATAATGCTCAGGTTCATAGCATTCCTTTATTATTATTGCCTTATAATATACTTCTTTTTCAAATCATACTTCAAATATTAATTACTTACAAACTTCCTGAAATAAATAAATAAATACATTGTAAGTATGTATATACGTATGTATTGTATGCATGTATGTTTTGGGTAGGGTGGGGGCCTGCCCTCATAAGTCAATTTAAATTGTTATCCTACATGTTTTTTTCCTCTTTGTCATATTAAATATAAACAAACACTTTGACCCATCTGAGCACTTGTCCCTTTCAAAATGTCCTGTCATGGGATCCGAGAGAGGTGGTGGGTCAAGAGGGTTAGGGCTGTAATCGAGCCGAGCCGAAATTTCTTTCTAGCCGAAAATTCTGGCTTCAGCTCGGCTCGTAAAAAACCTCGAGCCACGAGCCAGTCCACTTTACGTGTATATATATATATATATATATATATATATATATATATATATATATATAATCCAATATATAAAATCCAACATATATGTATATATATATAATCCAATATATAAAATCCGATATATATGTATACATACATATATATTATACATAATATGTATATTTATATAAACATGTGTATAAGATATTGTGTGTGTGTATATATGTATGTATGTGTGTGTAATATGATATATATGTGTGTATATAATTTAATATATATATATTAAAAATCGAGCCGAGCCAACGAGTCGAGCCAAGAGCCGAGCCAACCTGGCTCCGGCTCGGCTCGTTTTTAACGATCTTTTTTCGAACCGAGCTCCTTTCGAGCCAAGCCTTTTTCGAGCCTTTTACGAGTGAGCCTCGAGCCGTGAGCTTTTTGAACAGCTCTAAAGAGGGTCTTCTGACCCGCAGTCACTCGAATTAGTTGGAGGTGTTTAGTTTATGAATCGACCTTGGAAAACTCCAAATTCAATTTGATTTTGATTCAAAAATCACCAAGCCGAAATTTGTTTCAAATTTTCAAATTCGAATTTGATGTCTAAATTTCTAATCAAACTTCAAATTTGTAAATTTCAATTCGATTTGAAATCCGAAGTATAAATACGTATATAACTTTCTTTATTTTATACATATGTAAGTAGTTAAATATATACAAAAATTGGGCTTTATAATTGAGCTATTTTATTTATAAAAAGTGGAGACTTATTACCCAAATACCAACCTAATTATCCAAAAACCATATTTTATATTTGGATGTTTAATGCTTTGGTCATAATAGATATGTTGTATATTTAATGTTTTAATAAATTTTGCAAATAAAATGTTAAACAAATATTTTTTAAGTAAATTCGAATCTAATCAACTTGAATTCAAATTTGACATTAAATTGGAATATCGTATTCGAAATAGTTTATTCAAATCTAATTCAAGTCCTTAAAAAGTTGAAAATTCGAAATTATTTGATTTGAATTTTTCGAGTTATTCGAAATTTGATTCATTGAATACTCATAAGGCTATGTGTAATGAAAGGACTTCATGAGGCTTGAACGGTGCCACGCAAGCGCTACATAGGAGGCTTGACGAGGCCTTGAAGCCTTGATGTATGTGTAATGGTGGGGGGTTTGATGGTGGTTTAATGAAGTGTGATGTTGGTGTTTTTTACTGGTTTAGAAAAAAAAAATTCTTTTAGCCTCTTCACGCTTGTGACCAAGGTCATCCGAGACCAGTCATGCCCCAGTTACGGGGCTTGTATAATGGGAGTGAAGGCATTATGGGGGGCTTGAGGCTGGTCACAAGGTCAGGGTGGAGCCCCTACTACACATGGTCTAAGAGAAGGGGACTACATGAGGATCTCGACCAATAAGGGAGTTTTTCGGGTTTTTTGTTTTATAAAATGCAACTCTGTATAGGAAAACATGAGTTAGCCCCTAGTTCGTGATAATAAGTGGCCATAACAAATTAACTGTATGTGTGCAGTTTGAGCCTGAAAAATTTGTGGAGCTCATGCACGTGATGGAGAACCGATATGGTGGCAAGGACTACAAGACGAGCAAGGACACCGGTCATCTTGCTCCAGGCACCTACTATCTCACTCATGTCGACTCAAAGTACAGAAGATATTATGCAAAAAAGGTGACTGAGGTGGCCAACGGTCACTGACGTTTGAAAATCGGTGAGTTGACCCGGTGTCATCAGGTTAAGCTTTCTTCAAGTATGGTTCTGGTTAGATGCGATTGTTGCAAGAGAAGATAATAATTTGCTTTTATTTGTGTTTCTTGACTACTACCGATTATTAATTTATGTTTTGATCTATTTATTATTCAATTGGGATAGGAGTAAGGTTTGTATCTATCCTTCCTCTCCAGACCCTACTGAAAAGTGGGAATATACTAGGTAAGGTTGTTGTTGTTGTTTTGATCTATTTATTAATAAGTGTTTATGTTTATTATTCAATCAGTTGTAGAGTTTCTGAAGCTTAGAAATTAATTGAGTGTCGTGATTATAAATATGAACTTTATTACTTTAGAAGTGTCTGGAACCATATAGTACTGAACCCGTGTATGTGGTCCGGTTCACACTTAAGTTTAATGAAAATTCGGATCCGGTTCTCTAATGAGTTCGATCCTTGACTCTTAAACCAGGCCGTTCCCGAAAAACCAGCCTTAATAATCACTGCCCCAAATTTTGAGACTTTGAGTAAAGGTCATTGCAAAACTTATAATAAGCATACGTTAAAATTGTGATAATAATAAAATCTTCTGTTTTATCATGAAAATTAGCATAGTTTCATGTCGGAGTAAAATGATATGATCAAGTTGGGTAAATCCTCTTAAAAGGTCATTAACCAAAAGTAGTAGAATCTTAAGACACTCTGACGCTCAAGTTAAGTTGAGGCCTCAAAATATAATCGTTGTGTGCGAACAGAGTGTGAGCTAAAAAAAGAAAACTGAATGTTGAGGAAAACCTTCTATTTAGTGGTGGGCAAAAAACCCGAATCCGGAACCGGTTGTACCCGAATTGATGGGTACAAGCGGTTCTAGATTCTCAAAGAAATCGGAACCGGTTCCACCTTTATCCTGCCAAACCTGAACCGGAACCGGCCAAAAACCGGTTGGAACCGATAAAAAACCGGAACCAAAACCGGAACCGGTTGTTGACTTTGTTGACCGGAACCGGTTAAATAAAAAAGGGTTTGCCCACCACTACTTCCATTTATATAATGTACGAGACTTAACCCTAATAAGCCTTTATTTTGGGCCAGTCAATGATTGAAGTAATTGGGTATGGAATCAGCTTTCAATCTATATACCAAAAATTGAATGCTTGAATAGTAATATCATTGATATTTAAACATAACAAATAACAAATATTTAGATACAAAACAAATAAAATGATTTATATGGAATTGTTGAATCTTCACTTTCTTACTTTTGCATATAACAAATAGAAAAGAAAAAAAAAGGTTTCACCGCCATTTTTAGTGTTGCAATTTAGTCGTGCCCCTACCATCGCACGTCTCATCAAAAGAAAAAAAGAGAAGGGAATTATAAATAGAAACCGCTGAATACATAAACAACATATAACTATCGATCATATTATTATGACTGAGAGAGAAATAAGAAAATAAGAATAGTTTGAAGATTAAATAACCATCTTATATCTCAAATTCATAATACAAATATGTTCCTTGTAATGGTCTTCCAGTTGATATTTACATGTCTTAATAAACATTTTAAAAGTACGTCTATATCAATATCAAATTAGTATTCAATACTAGGCTACTAGCTTTTTAAAAAAAAATTACACTCCTTTTCATTTTCATATACTGTTGTTTTATTATACATTTAATACTTAAATTACTATTTTTTAATTTCTAATATATTAATAAATATTTAATTTCTCTTATTTTAATATATGAGTTTATAATATGGTGCGGCATCCAGCTTTTGATTGGCCATATTCACTTGTAATTCTAAGAAGGCCCATATGGCCATATAGGCCATGGGTAAATAGTCTAGATTCTTGGAACTTGAAAGTTGAAAGGTTTATTTTTAATTCTGATAACCTAATCCATTAAAATTTTTTTTAAAGGGAACGGTTATCACACTCTTTTCTTTTCTTTTTTTTCCTTTTTTTAATTTTTTTTTAACAAATATTGACAATATATGTCTCATATAAGTTGATAAAAGGTGTACAAGTCTCTCATATAGGTCACATACTCACATGTGACCTATATGAGGAGACTTGTACACCTTTTATCAACTTATATGAGACATATATTGTCAATATTTGTTAAAAAAAATTAAAAAAAGGAAAGAAAGAAAAGAAAAGAGTGTGATAACCGTTCCCTTTAAAATTTTTTTTAATGGATTAGTCCCGTACAACACAAATACGAAGCCAGTCATTGATGCTGATAATTCTGACAATTAAAGATTGGTCCCGTACCCCTCATATGTGCCTCTACAAGACATATAAAGTGTATGAAATTATATTGAAAGGTGTGAGTAAACAAAACCCTTCTTAAATGGTTTAAGAACGCTTTCATTTAATTCAATCTGTTTGTGTAAATTTAAGAAAGAACATTATACAATTTTCATATAATTAATAAATATTTATATTGAATACTTGAACTATATGACAACAACCAAGCTTATAATATTTTTGAATGTCAATACCCTGAATTTTCTTGGCTTAAATTTTCTTAAGCTAAGACTTTTGGTTATAGGACACATGCATCTTTTATTGTCAGGACCCAACCTAACACATATCCTAGCTTTTAATTAGTTAGTTGTGATGATAGTTCTCCTTTACCTATAAATGAGTTAGTATTCAATATTTGTAATTATAATAATTAGTTAACTTACTATACAAAACTCAATCGAACGCGTTTGATTTGTCAAACCAAAAAACATACTCCGTTGTAAAAGTGAGCGACAAAAATCCGACTATAGACTCAAACGCAACGACAAACATAACGTCAATATAAAAGAAATCTAATCTAAAACTTAAAAAAAAATACTGAAAAAATAAAAACCACAAAAGCCAAAAAGGCATATTCATGAGCGTTGATTTTTTTATGTGTAATTGACAACTGTATGTTTTATTTAATTAGGCACCTAGATAATCTTACATAAACTCACAAAAGCCTACATGCAAGTTTAAACCCACAATTATTTAAAAAACATAAAAAAAAAAAACATAGTTGATGAGGGTATTAAACGAAAACATGTTAGAAAATTAATCATATATGCAACCACTTCATTCGTTACAACCCCCAATTGTTTTTTGGTCACGATATAATATTCCAGCTCAAATCTACTGTCATATTATATATATTCAATTCATAACGTAACTAATATTCATAAATGGAATATATATTATATATCATATCAGATCAAACTGGTTTTCGATCTATCGCTTGCGCTTGGACTTGAGAGAATTCATCGAATTCGAGTTGCTATGCCAGTTTCGCTTCCTTTGATTGATGAACCAGTTGTTAATCTGCTTCAGTTGTAGCCCCGTTTCTTCAACCAGTTTTGCTTTATCGTCTTCCTGTAAAATTAAAATAATATAAATATATATTTCATAATTAATAGGTAATTAAAATAGAATTATATATTAATTACTTACAGTCGGGTAAGGCCATTTAGAATGTTGTTGCCACCAATCTTTGAGCACGGAAGTGGTGTCACCAGGTAATTTTCCTGCACGTCTCTTTCGCAGTATTTCCTCTCTCACGTCTTCAATTTTCGACCTAAATCCCTGTATATATAATTAACACATTTAATGTTTGATGCATGTGACAATTATTAATTAATTATTCATAACTTAGTTTAATATTCAAGCTATGTTTAATTATTTCATATCTAAAAGAGTTTGTTTTAATGATAGTAAATATAAGATTTTATTGAATAAAATGAAGTTATTATATAAACCTGTTTAAGTTCAATTTTGAGTTCTTGACGGACTCTTTCCATAAGAGAACGTTCGGATTCAGTGGGAAGAAGAGGTCCGAAGCCCATCATGTCATGACTACTACCGTCCATACCACCCGATTGATCCATTGAGAAATCCATTGTCATCTCATCCTCGTCGTCCGACATCGTTGCACCTGACCCTTCTCCAAGTGATGCTCCTTCAAATTAACAAAAAATAAATATTCATATAAATCATATATATTTTCAGTACTACTAACTAGCTAGAAGTTAAAAAAAATTATAACTTTAAGATTTGAGTACGTATATATAAGTTATCTTGTGAAAAATGTGATTTTTGTTGGAACCCAAGCTACAAGTACGTTATTGATTAGCAGGTACGGCTAGTTGCCTTGTAATAAATAGGAAAATTTGTTTTCAGATTGTTAGGTACAGCCTTTGAATTTGATGATTTAATATTGGTAAATTTGAGTATTTTTAATTTTTTTTTGAACAGCTAAACAAGTCCTCGGACCCAACAACCCACGCGCTGTGACCACAGACCGCTACCAACCCCCGGAAACATTTAAAGCCGGGCGTTGGCGAGTGCCGAATCGAGAAACCGCTACATCATCTAGAAAGAAACTCACACTGAGAAAACCTCCTAGCTCACCCAGAACATTTTTTGCTCCAGGCGAGACTCGAACCCAAAACATCGATGCTCCTTGATATCGATGCAAGTCTTGTTTAGTATAAACAAGCTATGAAGCTGATGGGCAAACACGTGTGATTGTAGACGGGGTAAATTAAAAGGACCCTTAATCAAACAAGAAATGGGACAAATACAACAATTCCTATTTATCTGATTGATGTTCTTCAATAGAGAGTATAATAAATGATGTGTCTTTGGTTTTTTTTTAACCTTTTTTAAGAGTCTACGTATTGATCATATTGAGGGAAGTGCTTCAACATACAACTTAAATGTGGAGCCTAAGCAATAACAATCAATTTTTTTTTAAAAAAAAAAAGCCTAACGGCTCTTTTGCAAAAAAAAATATTTTTTTTTCTAACAATATTTTCCCTAGCTCCTATAAATAACCACTCATACAAACTAAAATTTTACACCAAGTAATTTAAAAAAAAATTGTTTAAAAGAAAAATAGAAAAAAAATAATGATTTGAAAGAAAGATGATGCATGTACATGTGAAGGATGAGGTTGAGATAAAAAGAAGAGATATAATGCATGTGAAAAGAACTGCCAAAAAGCTGAGGTGACAGTGATAACCAGGATGCAATTTAAAAAAATTTAAATGCATGCACTCGGTTGCATTGGACAGTCTTAGTTCTCTTGTATTGTATGTGTAGGCTATATGAAAGACTGATAGGAACAACTTTTCTACGTTAACGAATACTTTATTGGATTTATGCGTAAGGTATTGCCACGCAGTCATCTTTCAAAATCTCATGGGCTTTTGGTCGTTAAAGAATATACGAGTCATTAAGTCGATCTAGCTAATTATCATATAATTCACTGGTTACATCGATGTGCAAACACAACTTTTTAAGGCTTTCCTTAATCGTTCAGGCTCTCGCCGATGAAAACGATATGATAGGGGTACGTAGCCAGCAAAAATTAAATGTTCAAACCCAATATATATATATATATATATATATATATATATATATATATAGGAATTGAATCCAATGAAAACCCAACCTTAGAAAGAAAACCCTTAAACCCTATGTGAGCCACTCATTTGAAATCTTGAAAATAAATATGTGGTCCAAATTAACCCACATTAAAAATGATTTGTTTATTCAAATCCTAATTTTTTATTCAGGTTTAATTTGGACCACATATTTATTTTCAAGATTCCAAATGAGTGGCTCACATAGGGTTTAAGGGTTTTATCACTAAAGTTGGGTTTTCATAGGATTCAAACCTTATACACACACGATCATCAAACATTTAGGCATTCACAAACTTCCAACAAGATTTCTAGTAGTTATTATGATTACATTATGTATTACATATTATGTTAGAAATTTGGATATTATGATTTAAATAAATAAAAAATTAAAAAGCTAGTAATAAAAATTTAAGAATTATAAATTGATATTCTAATTTTTAAGTAAATACTATTATAAACAACAATATTTAAAATAAAACGTAGGCGATAAAAAAAACTTGCAGACAGAATTTTAATTAACACGTTAATTACATATTTATTAAAGAAATATATTTTTATTTATATAAAAAGTTTTAGAAAACAAAAATACAGTAGCTCAAAGTTCAAACTCATTTCCCCAAATGTGTTTAAGGTTTTGAATAGAAGTGTAAACGAACTAATAGCTCGTGAAATACTCGAGATTGGATCGGTAAAAAGTTCCAACGAGCTGAGCCTTAACGAGCCCAATCTCAAGCCCAAAATGTGGCTCGTTTAGTTATCGAGCGCGAGCTCGAGATTTAAATATCGAGCTCGAGCCGGCTCGTGATGAGCCTTAACGAGCTTTTTGTTTATATAACTTTTATTTATTATATTAAGTGTTTATTTAATTATTTTTATATATAAAATTATGACAAATATATTTAAATCAAATATTTTATGTTAAATTTGGAAAATATAATTAAATTAGTAATTAAAGTAAATAAATTAAATAATTAAAATCTAAACGAGCCGAGCCAAGCTTGTGCCTTGTAAATAAAACTCTTAACGGGCCGAGCTAGAGCTCGAGCCCTATTTAATGTAAACAAGCTGAGCTCGAGCCTTAACGAGCTCGAGATTGGCTCGACTTGTTTACACCCTTAGTTTTGAATGATGCATGGAGGCGATTAAGGTTGAAGTCGAAAACTTCAAAGTTCACGATCGAACTGGCTTAGGCTTGGATTACAAGAATCAAATTGAAAACCACTTAGCTCAAAGGTTATTCTAGTTAAAGCTTGGATATAAACTTAATTACGGGTGGTGTTATTCTAACAAGATGGTTACTGTACAGCCTGCATAAGTCTGTACATACGGGTCATATAATTACACTCAATGTGACCCGGCCCATACACTGAGCGTGGAAACGTTTACGACTGTATATGCTAGATGGGATAAAACTGCTAGGAAACACCCTCTTATACGATCCATACTCACTTATAAAACATGCATATATATAGTTGGAATAACAGCACGTAGAATGTGTAAAACTGAAATATGTACAGCCAACTGATATATTTTAATTTTTTTAGAGAGTTTACCAAAAGGACTTCAATTCAATCCATATAGCTAGCCATGTGATGATATACAATCCAGAAAATGAAATTTTCTTCCTAATATGGAGCTGAGTTTTGTATATTTAATTATATGATGTGTACTCACTTAGCAATTATAACTAATGGTTTATAAGTACACATTAATTTCAGAAAAAATATTACCCAAACAGGAAAAGAGGCATAGAACTATAATATTCTGATACAACTTTGTGCATATGAAAATAATTTTTGGGTTTTGGTTTTATATATTAACATGTGTGTATATATAAAATGTTGTTATATTTGTAATAATCTTTAGTTTAAATATTTAATCTAATAATACTTTAATAAATTACAATTTTATACTATATATGAAACTATTCTAATCATTTCAGATTTATCCTTACGATTGCACTTGGTTTCAAAAGATCCATTCGATTTTAGAAAAACAAAAAATAAAAATAACATACTCGGTCTTTTTTTCTCAAATCATGAAAAAGAAATTTTATTTTGAGAAATTAATAAAGTCATAAATTTATTATACTCCTATATGACATATATATATTAGTAAGACTAATTATACCGTAAGTCACAAACCAACACCCAACAAACATTGAAAATTAAAAAAAAAAAATGATAGTGATAAAATATTTTCAATATTATTCTTTGCTTAAAAATTAATTTAAATATTATTGGTTGTTAGGTGCTGTTTGTTTTGTTGTCACTCTGTGTTCCCCTCATCAACCCAACTAACTCAACCTTCCTTCTACTCATTAACTATGAATTAAAAAACACACAAATTTAATTCATTTGTAAAGTATTAAATATAACCAAGAGCCCCACATTACACCCACCTTATTATCTGATATTTTATTTTATACATTTTGTCTTGTTTATTTATTTTACAAAATTAGTTATCTTGAAACTCGATTATATTTTTTTATCCAAAGTTACATTTCGATTTATATACATCTGATATATATTTTTCAAAAAAGAGTTATAAGATTAATAATCTTGAAACTCGTGTGTGTGTGAATTTTCCATTATAACTATGAATTTCAATATATATACTTAATATTTCTATTTTTCAAACAAAATTATAAATTTATTAATCTTGAAATTGATTTTTCTTTTCATTATGACTTTAAATTTTAAAGTATTTTTTTTATTTATTTTTTCATCGTAAGGTTAATTTTCTCAAATAAAAAAAGCCCATTTCATGATGTTAATTTGACATATTGATATATACGTGTGTATCAATGTATGTATATGTTTGTAGAGAGAGAGAGAGAGAGAGAGAGAGGTACCAGTGAGAGCTTGCAAATTGTGCTCGATTTCACGGCAGGCCATGACAGCTTCAACAGCATGAACTCTGACATGTTGCTGAAGTTGTTCTTTAAACGAACATAAAACGAACAAATACTGTGCCTATTCATTCGATTAAATCAAATAAATTAAACAACTAATCAATCACCAAAAAGATACAATCTTTCATCGATCACAAACAATCCCATGTGAAACAAACCTCATCGAAAATATTAAAAATCAAAGAAATTAACATACCAAGAAGTTGTCGAGTTCTTGGCGATCATGGGAGCCAACCGGTTGGCTGTGGTGGTCACCCATGTATGACCGGAGTAGATGGTGCGACTGAGCGAGCTGGGCGTCGATCAGCGGCAGCTGGTCGATCGGGGTGGCTACACGAAGGCAGGCTACATGAGCTGAAAGAAGCTGTTCGTAAAGCGGATGATTGGCAATCTCCGCCTTTAGGTGTCGGTTCTGATCGCCGGAAAGTGAGACTGAATTATCGGTAAGAACGCCACCAGTTCCACCACCACCACCTATCATCCCTAATCCTTGTTCTTGCATTGTTGTATGATCAAAATCTCGAAACCCTATGACCAAAATCTCAAAATATTATCTTCTCTCTCTAGAAATGATTCAAATGTGTTTGTAGGGTTGGGTTGAGATCATGTGAAGAAAAGAAAAGGGTTTGTGATGAAAGTAGAAATTAACAGGAGGACCACTTGTACTTTGGGTAGAGCTAGTTATATAGCTGGCTAGATATCAATGGGAGCTTTCTCTCTCTAAAGTTTCTAGAGAGAGAAAGAGAGAAAAGGAGTTTATGATTACAGATCTTTTATAACAGTGATGACCTTATTGGGATCAGAGACAAGAAAACTTTCTGGACCAGTTCTGTGAATTCACAGATTTAAGCATAAAAAAAGAAGACCTTTTTTCTCTTTCTAAACAGATTTTCAGGGTTGGATGCTGATGACGAACACACATAAAGAAACAAACTTTACCCGAATTAATTACCCAATAGATGAATTAAAGATAAAGTTTTTCTTATCTTTTTTTTTTTTTAAAACAATTATTTATTTTATTTTTATTTTAAATTTGTTTGTTTATGTGAGTTGATCAAAGAAAGAGAGATCGAGGCCTTGCTTTTCAACAAGGAAGCTAGATAGTCATCACCGCATGAAGATGGAGATGGGCCCGTTTAAGTTTTGTAGGCTGAAAAAACGAAAGTGAGTAATTAAAATTAGAATTATTTTTTTGTGTATATGTTTTTATTATAATAGAAATTATAAAAATCAAATAAATAATTTAACGTTTCTCTATTTATATTAGTTTTGTAAATTATCTATTATAATAAACTAAAATGTTTTTTCTTATGTATCACTACCATAATTAATCTTTCTTTAAATTTGTCATGTGTCAACCCAACATTTAATTTTAAAAAATTATTGACACATGTCAATTTATAATTAAAAACAATAAAACAAATAGATCCTATTTTTATGCTAAAATTTAAATTACACAAATCCTATTTTTATGGTGACAAATTTAAGTTGTATTTTTCTTTTAACATTTATTTGAAATGTTTTCAAACCCGGACCGGACCGGCCGGTCGGACCGGGATTCGGAGGGGTAACCGGTCCGGTTCTACGTTCAAAACCGTTTATGGGTGAACCGGCCGGTCGGACCGGCGACCGGTGGTCGGACCTGAAAACCAGTGGTCGGACCGGTATTTGAACCGGTTTTTTTAATTTTTTTTAATTTTTTTTATATTTTTTTGATTTTATATATATATATTTATAAAATGTTTATAAAATCATCCGGTTCTTAAATCCGGTCCGACCGGTTCGACCTCTGACCGGTAAGGAGACCAGTTCGATGTCCGGTCCGGTTCTGAAAACATTGTTTATTTGATTATTATTAAGATTATATATGAATACCATTTTGTTCAAAATCAAAGGAATATTGCATATATAAATACAAACCTAACTTATGTATTAAAGTTATATTTTAATTAAAATATAACTGACTTTTACAAATAAAACAATTTACTCACAACTATCATTTGCAATGTCAATAAATAAAAGCCAAGGTCAACCGTTGTCAAAAGATGGTTTATTACTGAAACAACCATTTTTTTTTCACGGATAACTGTACTTTGTATATAAAGAAGTTTTAGAGATTTATAAATTGTATATGTAATTATAAAATGTATTTATATTTTAATTGCGTCATTTGTAACTCAAACCCGTGTAATACTCGGGTTTATAACCTAGTATATATATAAAATACAGCTAGCTTAGAAATTATCTATCTATTATAATAAACTAAAATGTTTTTGCTTATGTGTCAATACCATAATTAATCTTTTTTTAAATTTGCCATGTGTCAACACTGCATTTAATTTTAAAAAATTATTGACACATGTCAATTTAAAATTAAAAACAATAAAACAAATAAATCTTATTTTTATGTTAAATTAAACCAATCCTATTTTTATGGTGACAAATTCAAGTTATATTTTTCTTTTAACATTTATTTGATTATTATTATTAAGATTATATTAATAATATAAATACAAACCTAACTTATGTATAAAAGTTATATTTTAATTAAAATAACTAATAAGATTTATTTTACGTCACAACTATGTTAAGTTTTTTAAAAAATAATTTTTATTTATTTTTTTAAAATATACTTAGTGCATTATATGTTTATTATTCAAAATTCTTAAAATTTTAAATGATACTACTTTTCACATTAACAATACTTATTATTAATGTTTTATATTTTTTAAATTAATTTATTTTTTGAATTTTTTCTACAGTTTTAAGCGCAAACATAACCAATGACAATATTAAACATTACGTAATACAATAAATCTTATTTAGTTTGTGTAAAATCTAATGGCACGTATGTAGAAGAAAAACTTAATTTTTTTTATCAACCATTACATATTAAAAAATAAAATTAACCGAATTATAAACATTTTTATAATGACTCAGATCGTCAAACTAAATCCTTTTTAAGAATATTCTTCTATTACAATTCAATATTCTCATTTATGTTCATACGTATAAAGGTTAATTTTTTTTATTTACAAAGACAATGTTATACTTATATTAGATAGAGCGATCAAAATTATCATAGCTTGAAAAATATTTTATCCTAACATTGTTTTAAACCTAATTTCTCTCAATTATACATATGATGCTGAGAACCGAGTGTGTAATAGACAATTTGTTTGTGGGTTTGTATCCAGCATTTTAGTTTATTTATTTTTATATACTATTTAATATATTCCTCGAATTTGTTTAACACCGTCAGATAATAAAATTTTGTTTAAATTTCAAATAAGACAATTTACTCACACATATAATTTGCAA
Source organism: Mikania micrantha (assembly GCA_009363875.1). NCBI lineage: Eukaryota > Viridiplantae > Streptophyta > Magnoliopsida > Asterales > Asteraceae > Mikania > Mikania micrantha. The sequence continues at coordinate 75,822,596 of CM018694.1, read as the reverse complement.
TGTCAATAAATAAAAGTCAGGGCCAACCGTTATCAAAAGTCGGTTTGTTATCTGTGACACCTCGTAAATTCCAGGTCAGCATTTACTTTATTTCAATAATAATGTGTATTATTTTTACATACGTGGCACTAGAATTAGTGATATTTAGTGTGACACGTGGCACAACAGTCCAGACACACACAACAATCAAATAATTCGAGGAATTATCGTAAAACGCTCGCACGTGTCTTGAATAACGAACGTTGGTGAACTAAACAAAACACAGTTCATTTTCACAACACTTAGGCTCTAGGGAACCTAAAACAAGTGAAATAATGTTTAAAAGTCGCAAAACGATGATCGTAATCGATAAAAACGCGAAAAAATGGGCCAAAACATGAAAATGGGCCAAATTGGGCTTGACCAAAGGTCCAGGTGGTACGCCTCGACCCAAAGCCCCGCCCTTGGCGGTACGCGCGAGACAGGAAAACGCCTCGGTTGCCCGCCTATCCGCGCGGTACGCCTGATGCCAACATCGCCCGCTAGGCGGTACGCCTGGCAGCTCAGAATCACATAATATCTTCTTGGGCACCCCAAAACCATCATTACACTACCACACTCATTTTCACTCGAATCAGACGCTTCCTACTCGACTTAAGCCACCCTAAGACACCTGAAAACCCTCTGAAACACTCAAGGATACTGGTGGAAGCCATTGATGCACCTTTGAGAGCTCAAGATTGAAGATTCAAGCACTTGGAGCTTGAAGGAAGCAAGGAAGAGACCACCAACCCCATCAACCTGAAAGAAGAGGAGTTCCAGGAGCAATAGAAGCTGATCTAACACCGATTTGGTGCTTCTTGAAGCTTTAGAAGGTAGTTCTTGAGCCTATGTAGCATAAAAACACTTATACACACACATGCAAGCCTCTAAGGCCACATGCACACACATAACTCACACATGCACGAAATTTTGAGGATTGAGAGCTGTGATTTATTATCTTGTTACTGATTTGATGATGTTGGAACAATCCATGATGATCTTGTTATGATTTGATAGTCATTTTAGACATAATGTTGAAGATGGTAATTTTTTTCTACATGAATGTTTGATCCATGATGTACTAGGTAGATTTGAGCATTTAAGTGTGATTATTAATGATATGGGAAGTCATTTGTAAGATCCATTGTGGTTGTTATGGTCAAAAATGTTGAAATAATGAATATTTCTAAAAAAAAAATAGTAACTTTAATGACGCAAGACCATGTTATATGGCTAAATATGGTCATGCATGTGTTGTAATATGTTAGTTAGTAAATAAAATGATGATCTTTGGGTATTGATTTGATAGAATGCTTATAAAATATGATTTATCTCATTATTGCTATAAATAGTAACTTTTAAGTAACAAATGCTCAATGAATGATGAACTTGGTAGTTTTGGTATGCTTAACATGCTTATTTGAGTTGATATGATGATAATATGAATTATGGATGCTTTAGAATCAATAAAGTTGAAGGTTTAACATAAGTTACCATAAATAGTAACTTTATTTCAAGAAACTGATGATTAACGATGTGTTAGTTATAACGTGCATGTTATAATGATTATTTAGAACTAAGATGTTGATATTAGGTGAGCTTGATTTATTCGTTTCGGTAAAATATGCATATTGTTACAACTTTCTATAAATAGTAACTTTTAGACGAGAAATGTGCTTAATTGACTAAGTGTGACTATGTGCTATGTGATAACATGACCACATAGGTTAACTATGCATGCTAGAAGAAACGAAAAGTGATTTCTTGTATGATTTGCTTATAATATGGAAACTTTCCTAAAATAGCAACTTACTATAAATAGTAAGTTACCTCACGGATGCGACTTTGGTGCTCACACACACCACACGACACTAAATCGCACGTTACACTATCACTTGAACAAAAAAGTCACCAACGGGTCGTTAGGTCAAACACGGTCAACACGACCCACATAACAACTTGGAGTTGTTTGGACACGAACACGGTCTTGAGAGACCAACAAGAATGTGAACACAAACTCATGACACCTATGTGATATAGGTAACCGCTAGCAGGCTCGCTACTCCGTTCGCGTAACAAACATACTCTACCAAACTCAGGTGAGTTTACAGCCCCACTTTTACTCCTTAACTGCTTTTGCTAAACTTTTGGGGTGAGAATACAATGCAGTTGTTTTAGATATATGTCTGGTATGTTGTAAAACTATTTTGAGTGTAACTATTATCGCTATAAGTCCTCACGTATCCTTACCGTTAGTTGTGTAACAAACGAGTCGTTATTACGTAATGCTACTGGGTTTGACTAGCCCTGCTCGGCAACAACTTTGACTGGAGGTCATAACGAGCGTAATATCGATGCTGATTGCCGAGTTCAGCGATGACCCGGGGAGGGAACGGAAACAGTCGAGTTTCGGTAAGATGGACTGACACAATCACGGATCGTAGATCCAATAAACAACGTAACATACCCAGTATATGTCTGTCTTACTGTTTTAATTACTGTCTAAACCTGTGAACTCACCAACTTTATAGTTGACACGTTTTCGCATATATTCTCAAGTAACTGATGGATCGCAAGTTAGGATGCATTGAAGGACACCCAAGAGAGTCTTATGCATTTAGACTCTAGTCTTAGGCTTGTATTGGAATTTTGTGTGTGTTTTAAAACAATTATCATAATGTTGTGTTTGATAACAGTTTACATTTCCGCTGCAACAATTTATATTATTCCGCTGCTTTAAACGTTAAACTTTTCCGCTGCGTATTATATATTGAAACTTGTTTTATTTACAAAACCGTGTGTTCATGTAACTCATATAGAGTCGTTCTATATGACCAAGAGCTGTGATCCTGGTCACGTCACACCCGAGTGGTCTGACACCGCACGTGGGAATTTGGGGGTGTGACATTATCGGAACAACCTACTTTTTCACGTATAACTATACGTTGTATATAAAGAAGTTTTAGATATTTATAAATTGTATTTGTAATTATAAAATGTATTCGTAAATAATTGATTATGTAATTTGTCATAATATATTTTAATTGCATCATTTTTTTACTCAAACACGTGTAATACTCGGGTTTATAACCTAGTGAAATTATAAAATTAAATAAATTTATAACCCATTATACATTTTTATAGTAGTTTAAAACTGTTATACATGTTAAATAAATAAATTTTTAAACTATTATATAATTTAAATAGTATATCACATATTTCTTAAGATAATTTTATAAATTTCAAAGAATTTGACTTATATTTAAATTATATTACTTAACAGACTAATAAGTTAAATTATTATTATTTAATAGAGAAAGAGAAAAATTAAAATCTAAAAAGGTTTCATCAAAATAATTAATATGATAGAGAGTCAAGAAAAATCAATTTTTTGATAACGTATAAAACTCACATATATATTACCAAAACATTTATTTATTATATTGTAGATATTTATTAAAAATAATTATAATAAATTCACAATGCATAAAGATCATCATAAAAACACTTCAAAAATATTCATATATCACATACTATATTTTTTAACTATACGTTGTAGCTATGAAGAGTTTTCTCTTCAAAACCGAGTTTCACAGGATATAAACCCGTATATATATTAATAATTTGTTGCAAATAATATGAGCTATATTTTATTTTCAATCACACACACACACACACATATATATAGGAAGGTTCATATATATATATAGGGAGATGATTAAAAATTAACTCTTTTTTATTGTGTTATCCAAATAACTGCATTTTATTAATTTCGGGTCTACATTAAAGTAAATCTAAAGATGTATGTTTTTTCTTCATTTTTAATTAATGTAAGAAGAAAAAGCCTACATCTTTAGATTTATTTTAATATAGGCCTCAAAGTAATAAGATGTACTTATTCGGTTAACGCAATAAATATGCGTTAACAAATAAACCACACTCTATTTGTGTATACACACATTACATGTGTGTGTATTAACAAGTCTAGTTGTTCGTGAGCTACATAAAAGTCGGCTTGTTAAAAACTTTATTCTATCTTATTTTAAATAAGCTCAAACTCTACATGATGTTCAAGATTAAGTTGAAGCTTATTTAATAAAAAAGTGTGTGTTAAAAGGAAGAATTATATATTTAAATATGTATGAAATTAAATCAATTTAACTATATGTAGCATAAAATAATTAAAAAAAGTAATAACATAAAAGATAATTTCATACTTAGCTTCTAGTAAAAAAATTAAAAACTATTAAAAATGTTTGTAGCTATATTACTTGTATTTAAACAAGTAATAGTAAAAATTCAACTAAAGAAAAATATAAAAAAAATCAATACATTAAAAACGATTATTTATTTAAGAATCACAACACAAACCCTATTTAATCAAACATTGATTAATTTAATAAATAGTAAATAATCATAAAAATGTATAGATTTTTTTTTTGAACGGCAAAAATTTATTAAAAAAGAAAAAACAAAACAACAAACACTATTTACATGTTAAGAATCTAGAAGAAACCCAATCCTCCCATTTTACATTTAACCCTTTTGCCCTGTTAGAAATCCACAAAAAGCTTTGGCTTTTGATTTCTTCAACCATTTTTTGCACCGATGGTAATCTATCATTGAAAACTTTATCATTCCTTGCTCTCCATAAACACCAACACACCGTAATAATTATCCCATGGATCAACTGTTTTTTGCAGCCATTAATCTTCAGAAATTTATGGATATACAAAAGATCCTTTACTTCGAATGCATATATCATTGGAATTTTGCACCATTGAGACACGGATTGCCATATTGATTGTGCCAGCCAACAGCCCGTAAATATGTGGTTTGCCGATTCCTCAATTTCATTACAAATAGGACATGATAGAGATCCAACCTGCACCCTTCTTCGAGCCAGCCCGTCCAAGGTCGGTAATCTTCCAAGATTAGCTCTCCATACCAACACATTTGCCTTCAAAGGAACCCATTTACACCAATCTATTGATGGAGCTGTTGAAAATTTGTCTTCATAACACACCCTATTCTTTAGCCCTTTTACCGAAAATAAGCCATCCATGGATCCTACCCATTTCCAAGAATCCGGTTCTTCCTTTATTAACACTTTGGACAGAAGTTGTTGGCACAAAATCAACTCATCAATCTCTTGTTCGGTTACTGGTTCTCTATGCCACGACCATACAAACCTTGTTAGCTCCCCATCTTTGATAAGATGATCCCCTACCTTGCAAGACTTGTTTAATTCTAACTTGAACAACTTCGGAAATCGGAAACACAATGGAATATGGCCAATCCAAGTGTCCGACCAAAACGAAATAACATTCCCACGGCCCACCACTCCTTGAATTAAACATTTAAGATTGATTCCCAATCCATGAAACGAAGTATCAATTTTTGAAATATTCTTCCATACCCCTGTTAATCCATTTCTGCATGGAATTACATCACCGGCTTTAGATACATTATGTAGCCCGTTTACAACACGACACCACAAGCTTTCAGGACTGATCTTATACCGCCACCACCATTTGGCTAGTAAACCAAGATTGATTTCTCTCAAAGTACTAAGACCCAAACCACCCATTTCTTTCTTTACAGTAACGTTGTCCCATGCTACCCAATGAATCTTAGTGCGATCCCCCGATCCTCCCCAAAAAAACGCTTTCCTTATCCTTTCCAAACGGTCAAGCACACCCACAGGTGCTTTATATAGGGAGAAATAGTAGACCGGGAGGCTATTTAATACCGACTTGATTAAAGTGATCCGACCCCCAAAAGATAGTTGTTTCGCCTTCCAAAGAGATAACCGTCTTTCAAATATTTCAATAACCGATCGCCAGTTTTTTATCAGATTCATATTCGCTCCTATTACGAGCCCAAGGTATGAGAAAGGGAAGACTCCCACTTGGCATTGCAAAGCGCCTGCCATCACATTTGTTGTGTCCTCAGGGACATTTATGGCAAATAAATTACACTTCATGGTATTCATTTTTAGTCCAGACACTAAGTAGAAGCTTCGCATAATTCTTCTGAGGTTTGCAAGGTTAGTGCTAGACCATTCACCCATAATTATTGCATCATCAGCAAACAACAGATGGGAAATATATGGACCATTATTTGGTATCTGTATCCCCTTAAGAACTCCTTCATTGCATGCTTTATTCATAACACAACTGAATGCTTCCATCATGAGGATGAATAAAAAGGGAGATAATGGGTCCCCTTGTCTAAGCCCCCGATAACATTGAAACTCCTTCGTTGGTGATCCATTTAAAAGAACCGAAGCCTTTGTTGAACTTAGGATCCCTCGTATCCAAACTCTCCATTTGCATGGAAAGTTCATTAATTCAAGTACAGTATCAATGAATTCCCAAGACACAGAGTCGAAAGCCTTGTCGAAATCGATCTTAAAGAAAAAAGCTTTTTTCCTTGCTTTCTTGAGCCATGTCAGCGTTTCGTTTACAATAAGAGCCCCATCAATGATGTTTCGGTTAGCCAGGAAAGCCGATTGAGTCTCCGAAATCAATGATCCCATAATAGATTTTATTCTGCATGCAAGTACCTTTGATATGATCTTGTTAATACACCCAATTAAGCTAATGGGCCTATACTCCTTTAAAGAAGATGGGTTGTCAACTTTAGGGATTAATGTGATGAAAGAAGAGCCACACCCCTTTGAAATGCTTCCTTCCTTGTGAAACGAGTTCATTATGGACATAATATCAGTGCTTATTAAGTCCCAAAACCTTTTAATGAACTTGAAGTTGAATCCGTCTGGCCCCGGCGCTTTGTTGCTACCACATTCCCAAACAGCATCCTTTACCTCGTCAATTGAGAATGGCTCTACTAATTTGTTTGCTTCCTCCATTGATAATATTCTGTTCGGTTGACATACAAAGCCATTTCGCCCTCTCCATTCCAGCTTGAATTTGTTACTAAAGAATTTCCAAGTTTCCTCTTTAACTTTATCCGGATCCGTACACCACTTCCCTTCAATGGTTAACCCATTAATTCTATTATTTTTGTGTCTTGCTTTAAGTAACCCATGGAAAAACGATGAGTTTTCGTCACCTTCAACTGCCCATCTTATCCTTGCCTTTTGTTTGGTGTCTTGTAATTTGATTAACTCGAGCCTCCCTATTTCTTTTTGTGCTTCTGCCCATTTTTGTTTTTCATCTTCTGATAATGAGCACAATTCTGCTTTTTCCTCCAGCAGCCTAGCCATTTCAGCATTTCTTGTAAGATCCTCCTCATTCAGGGCCTTTTGTTCAGCAATCCACACCTTTAGCGCACCTTTAACAGCTCTCAACTTGGCAGCAAAAGCTGCGTCTGGCCTTCCAAAAGTGATAACAGAGTTGTAGGTTGTAGTGACAACCTCCTCCAATCCTTTAAACTTGAACCAGGAGTTGAAAAACTTAAAAGGTGGTGGTCCAAAGTCAACATTAGAGGTGGTTAGGATGATTGGGTTGTGGTCAGATAATTTCCTTGGGAGCACCCTTGCACATGCGTTTGGCCATTTGGTTACAAATTTATCACAAGTTAGAAATCTATCCAATTTGCTAAATTTTTCTCCATGACCTGCCATAAAAGTGAATTTTGAGCCACCCATATGATATTCCACCAATTGAGCATCAAATATGAATTGGTTGAAAATGTTTGCACTGTGAAAGTTAAATTCGGAGTTAAGACGTTCCTCGGGTTTACGCACATCATTAAAATCACCTTGAATTATCCATATCCCTTGTTTAATAGCCTTCAATCGTATTACTTCATCCCATAATTCTTTCCTGCCTTTGAGATCTTGTGGGGCATACAAATTCATAATATGTAAATTCTCATGCTCTCCCATTAACCGTCCACTTACAAGAATAAAATGATCAGTTGCGAAGATATCCAACTTCTTGAATTGCAATGGGTCCCAAACACATAACAGGCCCCCTGACCTACCCTGAGCATTAACCCCATACGAATCATATACATATTGCCCCCAGATACTCTTAACATTAATTTTTTCAACCTCTTTGAATTGGGTTTCTTGAATCGACATAAATGATAACTTATGAATACTTTTAAGAGACCGTAACCATTCGGTTTTTCTTTGATCTCCCACCCCCCTTATATTAATCGACAAAAAATTCATTGAATAGGGATGAAAACACCTTCACCATCAATTTCTTGTCGGATAAATTCTTCCTGACCAGAAAGATGAATTCCGGCCAGTTCGGCAACTCGAATTGTTTCAGCAATTTCCATCCTCATGTTTGAGTCATCATTATCCGCCGAACAACAATTGTTTAGACTTTGTTGTCCTACAAATGTATCAGGAACTGATTCGCAGCCATCTCCGATAGGACCCTCCACATCATCGGCCTGAGCCTCACCTGCAATTGAGTTAAGCTTATCCCTTCCATCGATCATCTGCATGCAAGACCCGGTTGTCGAATGGGTAGTGGATTGTGGATTCTGGTTTAAGTCCCAGCCCAATTCATAGTCGTTGCAATTTGATCTTGGTCTTTTCCTGGGCCTTCCAGAATGAGATGGGCTCTTAAAATTGATTATTTCATTACTTGAAACACCCCGTTTACTCCTTTTGTCACGTGACCTGCTTGATTGATTGTGAGCATTAACCTTGGCATTAAATACAAACGTTTGATTTTCTTTCTCGTTATTCACGTTATGCTCTTCCCCATGCAACATTCCGGAATCCCTTTGGCTTTCCATCTTCTTCCCATTCAATGACGGATTAGATGCAGACGAATTACCGGAAACATCGCCTGAGATGTTAGGAGAGACAAATTCCGGTGACCAAGCTCTCGGGTCTTCAACAACATGACAAACAAAACTTTTGTTTCTCCATTTGACTGTCACCTTTTCCTGAACGTAGTCTCCATTAGATACTAGTATTGCCATCCCATCCACAGACAAATTTGAATCAAGCAAGGATGCTTCTGAACGATAAAGCACCTTTCCAACGCTGCCTCCGATCTTATCGATAATATGATTATCCCACAATGCCAAAGGGACCCCCACAATTCTTACCCATGCAATCCGTTCAAATGGTATGGAATTTCCATTCCATTGAACCAACTGGGAAAACCAATCCTTCCACCCATTAGTATTATCCAGATAATCTTTCGCAGCTTGCTCGTTTGTGAAGTTAATCAAAACATCCAAACCTCCCAAATACCGCGCATTTGGTTTACCCGGAACGCTATCAATTGCCATGTTTATACAACCCAATGATACAAGGTCTTTTGCTCTCCCAATTAAAGAATTCAACTTCCACAGTGATTGAGTTATTGAAACATAATTGTCTGGAATGACAATAGCCTTTGATTCCTTTTGCTGTTGGTTTTTTAGGACATCCAGGAAAGATCTTCCGTCGTATCTCATAGAGTTCGTCTTTGGAATATTGGATTCAGACTCAAAACCTTTCGGTTTGGGTCGTAGTGGATTGGAGGTCGGGATGTGATAATCTTTTCTGCTTCCATCTTTTTCGAACTTAGCTATGTTAACCGCCAGTTTGAGGCTCCCCATCTTAATGTTGTTGAGTTCCCTTTCTAGTTTCCATGCATCCTCTGATAGTGGAAATCTTACAAAACCGAAGTGATTACCAGATCTGTCCTTCTTCTTAGCTACGTATGCATCCAGAACTGTTCCAAATCTTCCAAATTCCTTTGCTAGATCCTTAGAGGTGCATCCTAGTGGCAGGTTTGAGACATAGAACGAAATGCTTGTTTGTGTCACACTCCATCTTCTTCTTTCCTTGCCATACTCCGACTGTCTCCGGGGTCTTCTTCCAGCTTTTTGCCATTCTCCCTCCTCAGCGTCCATTTTTTCCCCCTTCAAGAAAACCTAAGTTAAAGTTGTCCGGTGGTCGAGTACAATGGTATATCCATAAAAATGTATAGATAAAAATGATAAAAATGAAGATCTTTGACAATGATAAAGCTATAATCTTCTTGATGACATATAGCTAAAGATGCAGATCCTTGGGTGTAGCATCGTTTATTGATTTTTTTAAAGTTTTTTTTTTAAAGTTTCTTATTGTTTATAACATTTTCTCATACGATATCATTTTATAAAAATTTACAACATAAAATCATACTTTTTATTTATTTTTAATATTAGTATAATATTCACATATAAAATTATAAATTTAATATTAGTATAATATTGACATATATAAAATTATAAATAATAAAGTTTTTTTTTTAAATTGTACTAAATTTTAGTAAAAGTAATGTATTTTTAAAACACATGTTAGATTGTTTGAAAAGTATAGTACATGTGCTGGAGTACTTGAAAACAATACTATAAATAAGGAATACAAAATATAACATAAAAAGCACATTACAAAATGTTAAATATAGAAAAAATATAGCATTGAAAAATTTAGTACATAAAAAATACAATATAACGTATTAAGGTCATGGATATTTCTTCATAAAAAAGTGTGTACATATATATCATAATTATGCTCAAATTAAAAAAAAAATCGATTTCTCGCTATTTTTCTTTTTTAAATTAATTTCGAAGACTAGATTTTTAATCGTATTCTATTCACGCAACAACAGCGAAACGTTAAAAAATGAATTTTTATATTCTCAATAATATGCTAATTTATTACGATAATTGGAGCTAAAACTAATTTATTATGATAATAGAAACTAAAATTAATTTTTAAAAAATAGTTAAAAATGTATTAAAAACACATGAAAATGTCAAAATCTATCAAAATTTGTCTTCCTTTTTACTTGGTTGTTTTTATTATGTTGTTACACTCGTACGTAATTCTCAAATTTTACATCTCATATAAGATTATAAGCCTTGTACATATTTATATGAGACACATAAATAAACAATTATTATTGTTATAATTTCTTAATATTGATTGATTTCACATACATCTCGTCTACATGAAGCATATAGGTTATATACGGGGCAATTACGTGTTTAATAATTATCATAAATAGTGTGTGTCAGATGAAGTCATTAGGTGTGTTTAAAAATATCCTATAGAAAAAAAAATAATTCATATCGGAAACCAAAAAAATTGATTAGATTCTTGATTCGGGTTGTTAGGATCGGATATGTCCGAATCTAAAAAAGTTATTTGAATATTCGGGGCTGATTTAGATTTCTAGATTTTGTAATTCAGGTTGTTTTGGTTATTCGGGTATCTAAAAATTTTGATTATGAGCCAATGGACCATTATTAATTTACAGTTGTTTAGGTATTTTTTAATGAATCACGAACTTTATTTACGCTATTTATTATGATTGATTTGTGATGATTGTTTTTAAAGTTTGAACTTTGAAGTGTTGTATTGTAAAATGTAAAATAGTAAAATGCTAATTTTATGAACCAAAATATAGGAAAATAACCAGTCAATACGGAAACAAAAAATTGAAAAATTTTGATTTAGCTTTATTCGGGTTGTTTGACTTTTTCTAATTTATTAATCCGATCCGAATCCCAATTCGAACAGATTCGGATAGGATGTGATTTAAACCAATTTAGATTGGATCATGTTGGAAAGAAGCAGAAAAGATTCAAATCTGCATAAACCAAATAACATGTATCCTGACCCAATAAACACCTCTAGAGTTTGTCTCTTGTAGGCATATACAATACGTATATAGATCAGGGTCAACCTAATGGGCGAGTCGACCTAATCTAAAGATTAAGACCTAAAAAATAATGAGTTATATATATATATGTATGTATGTATGTATGTATGTATGTATGTATGTATGTATGTATGTATTTATGTATGTATGTATGTATGTATGTATGTTTATATATGTGTGTGTATGTTTACCATTATGTAAACCAATTCTTAAATCCAATATGACCGCTAACCAATAAAGACACCGGTAATAATACAACAACAAGCAACAAGCATACCTAGTAAAAATCTCACTTAAATTAGGGTATGCGGGAAGGATAGAGACAAACCTTACCCCTAGTTATTTTTCACTATGTTAGCCTGCATATTTTTATTGTAATAATTGATGTTATTGTCTTGTTAAAAGAGTTGGAGTGTTCATTATTTCTAAATTGATTAAACGAAACCCAAATCAATTAAAATCAAACCGAATGATACATGGAGTTTTTTATTTGGTTATAAACAGAGACCAAATTTGTAATTCATTTCATAAATTGCTTTATGACATTTTAGATCACACATTATGTCCTTCATTTTCTTTACGTCATTCTCCCTAAAATACTATAACCCTTACCGTCAACCGTCTACCGTCAACCGCGGACCACCACCTACCTACATGTCGTCATTCTCCACCGTTAATTTTGGTGACGGAGCTCGAATAGTTTTATAGGAGGGATGAAAAGAGTGAAAATTATGAAATGGCGACGAAATTGATTGTGAAATTAATACCTATAAATTCGTTTACCTTATCTACCGAAAAACAAACACTACTAACGGAAAAAAAGGAGGGTGATCACCCCGTCCAGCCCTAATATGGTTCGCCCATGTTCATTAGAGTTTTTAAAGTTTGTTACTTAATTAATCTCTCTCTCTTTAATAGATTATCTATTGCATCAATTCTATAACAACGATAAATCAAAGTTTCTCCTTAATTAGTTATATTCTTTGAAGATGCATTATTACAATCTATACATATAGTTTAAAATGCTAGTATGCACCAATTATGAAGTTAATTATACACGCTAACTATATATGTGTATCGGCTACTAATTTTATGCATCATATATATATATATATGCATGGTAATTGTACTGATCTAATTATAAAATTGATGGTTTATAGCAATATAAGGTGGTGCATCATAGTTTTAGATTCATAGAATTTGTATAAAAATATAATGCATTTATTTTAATTACAAGTCTAACGCATTATTATACTCCATCGATCTGAAGGGGTATCATATACTAAATTTATGTGTTAGTACGTAAAATGGGCATTATAAATTTTTAAAAGTTAATGAAACATAGTATAAAATTCATCGTTTACAATTAATCTGTGTATAGTTAATTATGTATTCATTAAAAGTCATCTGGCTATGATCGTTATTATATATGTAAAACTTTAGACACATGTTAATTATTTGTTTTAATTAATTGTTCAAAATTAACTAATATTATTCTATATGATTTGGTACGTTGCGTTGGATGCAAGGAAAAGCATATTTCTGGTAAGGAATTTGTTGGTGGAATCAAATACAACCTACATAAATTTATTCTAATTAATTTAAAATTAATTAAATGAAGTACTTCCTCATAGTTACATTAGATAATCATCATTTTAACAATTCAATTGGTTTTAATTTATGTAAGGTCTAATTTTTCTTAGTTAATTCGGTTAATCGTTTTGCCCATCTATACTAATATTATATAATACATATTAGCCTAAAATCTCGTTTAATACACATGCTGAATAATAAAAACTAATTCATTAATATTAAATAATAATAAATATTTAATAATTATAAAATTGTATTTAAGATAATATATAATTTAATTACTAAAAATTAATAGTATTTTAGGAGAGAGAGGCAGGAAAAACATTTTCAGATTTAACCAAAACTTGACGCGTGTCTTCTAAAAATATTCCTTTATTAGAATACGTAGATGTATGATGTATTAAATAAGAGAGAGAAGCAGAAAAATTATTTAGAGAATAGTCTAGATTAATGACATGTGTCATATTTTATTTTGATTTATTATGTATAATAGATTAGAAAAACAAAATATTAATTTGCTTAAATCTCTAAAAATTAAGAGTTTTATAACTTTTATATCATATGGTATAACTTTTTAATTCTAATCAAAATTTTTGTTTGTGTTTTCATTTTGTCCCACATTGTTGCTTTTAAAAATTTAAGTGAGATAAATTGATTATAAAAGAAAACCATCCAAAACAAATGAATCACTTCTTGACATTTTTGGTGCATTTTGCCTTTTATGTTAGTAGTTAAAGTCACTTTTAGTCAACTACCAAGTTAAAAAATTGTTTTTGTTATGGTTATTATTTAAGAACGAACCATGCAAACCTTTAAAACATCATATCCAACTTAAGTGTTGTGTTTTCCGCTGCAACGCGCGGGTACTAGACTAGTTATATATAAAAAAGTTAATTTGGTTAATATTGTCTGGTGTAACTGAGAATTGAACGCACTGCCTTTTGTTTTGACTCGAAGTAATCGATTAAATTTTTCTCTCATCCTTAAATTGAATATCAAATTATCAATGCTTGAATAAAAAGTAAAGAACATGTCAACTCCTCACCTTTTATTTATTTTTCACTTGTAAAACAATATATATTAAACACTTGTGTTTTCAATAGAAACAATTGCTTCAGAATATATTTCAACTCTTCATTTTGTATTCTTTAACATATATTACATGACTTTAATAGATAAAAATGGTATATTCTTAGCAATATAACGTTTTCTAAAAGCATGCATGCATACATACATTAATTGAATATGCTCGTCTATTATAGATGTGGCATAAAATATATATAATATATCATCAAAATATGGTTTTAAAAAAATAAACCTAGATATTAAAATTATAAATTTTATTAAATTAATTTGTAAAACTTATTTTTTTCAACTAAATATTAACTCTTTTATGTAATTGATAAAGGTTAATTTAGTTTAAATATATATAATCTTTTAAACATATATACTTTTAGCGCCGTTAATTAAATTAACATAAATTACCACTTACGATAGTCTTTAAAAACTAATAATTAAAACTTGAATTCATTTTATATAACTTCGGTTTAATTGTTTCTCGGGTTTTGTTTCTCAAGTTTAATCGGGTTGGGTTAAACGGTTTCGGACAGATAAAATAAAAACATGTTTAACCAAAACATACATTTCCTTAAAGTATCCAAACGTTTAACCATAACATAACCAAAACATGTTTAACCAAAACATACATTTCTTCAACAATCTCAAAACATAAAAAGGTTTTGAAAATCAAATAATGGAACCACCCCTTAAAATACTAGTTCGGGTTTACCCGTGCTAAGTTTTCGGGTTCGGATAGTAGACATTTTCAGGTTGGGTATATATTTTCGGATTTGGATAGTTTTTTCAGGTTGGTTCTTTAGGTTTGGGTAAAAAACACACCCCTAGTGTGCATCGTCAGTCCTCGTGATGGTGGCCTGGTGATAATCTGTAATGGAGGTCTATGGTTCAAAGCGCCGCACCACCCAATTTTCCATGGGTTACGCTATTTAGCTCCCTCATGTTAACCGTGAGACCGGTCGATGAGGAGCGCCTAGGTGGCATTCACCGTTTTTTTTAGTGCGCACCGTCACACAACTTTGGGAGGTAAGAATACTGGTTTACGATCAACAGAAACCAAAATAGAGACGGCTTATAAAACAGAAATTGAGGGAGAAATTTGAGCCGCTGGTCATTGTCATTGCTGTAGGGGTGTCGTATTCACAATTCCTAAGATATTGACATGTGTTAGCATGGTCCCTTGCTAAAAAACAGTGATGTCTTTTTCAACACCCCCCTTTAATTTTTATAATTTACATGATCGGTCCTCAGTTTTACTATCACATCTTTTTACGACTTTACCTTTATTTTTTTGTTTTTCCTTTCTCTTTTTCTTTTAGAAAGTAAACCATACTCCCAAGAATAATTTTATAATACAGATTTATCTCTATGCAATACTTTTTAAAATAAAAAAGATAAATATGACGTAACAATTATTTATCAATTAATCAAATAACTTTTATGTAAAATTTTCTTCTAGTTTAGAGTTAAATATATTTTTCTCACAGTAATTAAAATTTATTGGTTTTAAACGCAACGCTATTGGAATTATCATAACTTGATGCAATATGACGTGAAAAAGATTTTTGTTAATGTTGTGAAGACTAAGGGTGTAAACGGGCCTAGCTGATCTCAAGCTTGTTAAGGCTCAAGCTCAGCTCGTTTAAACTAAATAGGGCTCGATCTTGTGCTCGGCTCGTTTAAAATAAATAGGGCTCGAGCTCGGCTAGTCAATAGTTTTATTTACAAGGCTCGAGTTCGACTTATTAGAAAATTTGCAGGCTTGAGCTCGGCTTGGTTCGTTTATATTTTAATTATTTAATTTAATTACTTTAATTACTAATTTAATTATATTTATAATTATATTTTCCAAATTTAACATAAAATATTTGATTTAAATATATTTATCATAATTTTATAAATAAAAATAATTAATTTTATAAATAAACACTTAATATAATAAATAAAAGTCCTATAAACAAAAAACTCGTTAAGTCTCGCGAGCCGGCTCGAGCTCGATATGTAAAGCTCGGGCTTGTTAAGGCTTGGTTCGTTCGAGTTATTTGCCAATCCGATCTCGAGTAATTCAGGAGCTGACTTGGTTCGTTTACACCCTTAATGATGTCCAATGACACGTTATCGAGTTAATTTATCTGCCTGTTCAGATGAGGGTTTATGATGACATTAATATTGTTAACTGTTATTTATGAGTACGCTTGCAAACTTGCTTTCATGTGTGATAGTAACATTAAAGTGATTTACGACGAAAGTAGGTGCTCAAGAAAACAACGTGAAACATGGCTAAAAAAAAGAAGAAGTTGCACGCGAGTATCAAACCTAAGTCCCTGGCCAAGAAGTCTAACGAGCTCAGTATTATTGGTCCAAGCCCGCTTTTTAAGTTTTTGTTAACGATTGAGAACTAAACATATTTAATAACACCATTAGATTTAACAAAAAAAATAAAAAAATTTTGGTGGGTACCAATTAAAAACCAACACGTCACATGTTGGTAAAGACCCCACTAACAATTGTAAATAAGTTTATAGACAATCGTTTCTATGTTTTTTATTTCCTTTTAAAATTTTCATGATGAATCATATGATGAAAAATACCTTACCTTTATCTACTATCTATTATTAAACATTAATGATTATAAATAATTAATCTATAAAACTTATAGTTTTATTTAAATAATTTATTACACTTAATCATGTTTTAATACATCTCATCTTAAAATATATATTTTTTTAATTTATAAATGTTTCGTATTAATTAGTTATATTTTATAAATATTTATTCTTTGTTAATTCGTTAATAATATTTTAATGATAATATCAACATGTTCAGAAAAAGGAAAAAAACTTCTCTTTTGTTTTCCGTGGTTTGACAGTTTTAACCATTTTGCTTCAAACTTTTTAAAATGGCCATTATGCTCCCTGTGGTTTGACAATTTAACCATTTTGCCCCAAACGTTTCCAATATGTCTCCAATTATCCTCCATTTTTTTCCGAAACTACAAGGAGTAAAACGGTTAAAACCGTCAAACCCCAGGGAGCAAAAGAGAAGTTTTTCCACACAAAAACTATTGGTTATAGATGTTGATAATATTCAACTCATCTAATATACGAGTTTTAAAAACAATAATAGTAAATACAGGATTCATACATAACAACTAGAGTATTTTTATTTGATTTCTTTCAACTTTTATTCTTTGTTTTTTTAATGTTTAAGTTTTAATTTGCAACAAAAGAAGAAGGTAGAGTTTGTTACGAGATGAAACCTCACCACGATCAAAAAGTAAAGTTGTTTCACATGAATATGTCGAATCACATCATAGTATTAATCATTTTCATACACGAATAAAAAAACAAGTCTGTCAAAGTCCTATTACGATTTAGACACTAAGACACAAACTAAAAAATTAATATGTTTTGTGACACCGACTCGATACTAGATTGAGCATTTGTCGATTTCATACTGCTAGTATTCATCCAAAAAAACTAATTCTTTTAAATTTTAACTTGCTTAAATAATCACACTTAAGCGTCATTTCTTCTTCTTCAATCCTATGTTGATAACACACAGTGACGGATTCATGATTTTTTTTCCAATGATATCATTGCATTCTCTAGTTTCATACTACCAGACTTAAATTTTTTGAGTCGGTCTTATCGTTTGGGTTAGGTAATGCTCGTCATATAATAAAAATCGATCAAATAAAAATTGTGAAAAGAATTAAAAAAACACATAATATAAATCCGATCATCTTTAAAAATAAAAAAACTGCTTAGAGTTATTCTTTACAAGTTTTCATCTTTTAAAATGTTGCATTACATATTTGCCGAAACTTGTTGAAATAACTCTTTTTTAACATAACAAATGCAATAATCATCCAGGTACCAATCTATCATCCTCTTACGCAATTCCGTCTTCACATGCTTCATTGAAAAAAAAAGTTATTTCAACACTAGCCGTTGCAAACAATGTTGTTCACTTGTAAACATATTAATAAATGTTCATAAACACTGAAAAATCGATTTTGTCCGGAGATATCGGTCACAATTTATTACCTCCGCCCATGGTAATGCAGAGGGTTTGTGTGTTTGAGAGATTTTCATTCAAACAAATTTTATCAATAATCAAATTCATGCACGAACATACCTTCAACACTGATATTCTTCTAATGCAACTCATTTTTTTTCTTTTTCTTCAAACCATGGTTGATAATATAAATATTTGTGTGTTTATGAGATTTTCATTCAACTTACTATATGATGAAAATACATGAACAAATTTTTGCATGCGGGCATATACTTCAGAAGAAAATTGTCTAAAACTACTACCTATAAGCGATAGGGGTCGGGTTATTGATGTGAGATGGGTCCAGAGTTCTAAGACAGACGGATAAATAAAGTAAATGAATTTTTGACTCACAAACATATCTTCAACACGTTAATTCTTTAAATAATGTTGATAAATTAATGTTTGTGTGTTCCTAGTTTCCATCTTAAAAACCCAAGCTTATGTAAATAATTATATTTCATATTTAATTCAGGTGCAAGAACTTTTGATAAGTTAAATTTGGTGAAGTTCTACGACAAATAGTTATATATGCAATATTACATATACCAATGCATATGCATAAATTAATATCCAGGCATAAAATTAATAATTATTTACTTAATTACACATATTTATTTCACTTTCTAACTACGTTGTCATAAGGACATCATTCTAAAAACAAAATTCCATTTATTAATATTTCATAAAAGCGTACCACTCAATAATTCGAGAGCCTACCAACTAATTCGAGCTCATACAGACTAATTCGAGCTCGTGAGGATTTGAACTGGAGGTGGGCAAAGAACCTGAAACCGATAATACGTGAACCGGTGTGTACTGGTTCCGGTTTGCCCACCTCTAATTTGAACTAATCTTCCATTAAGTTAAAGCCTAACTTATACAGACTGTGTTGCGCCTCTGATTCCGTTGAAGTCCAGCAGCAAAAAAATTGGGGCCTTGGGGGGTTACAGTTTCACAAGAAAGAGACCACCATGGCCAATGCCGTTTAAATCTTAAACAAAGTATGTTAAAAAGCCCAATATAAGCCTGATTATGCACAAAAGGGAGCCCAATACAAAGGCATGCATAAATGATAAATTCATAAAAAGGCCTCAAGGCCCCCTATGAGACCAGGTCTTATGGGAATATAAAAATATAATTGGAAACCTAAGGTCCTGTTTGGGATTGCTTATTTATCTTTAAAAGATTTTTTTTAAAAGTGTTTATTAACTTATGACTTTTTGAAATGAATTTTTAAAAATGTGTTTGGATTAACTTTTCCAAAATTAATTTTCAAAATGACCAAAAATGACATTTTTTATTGACACTATTTTAATGTTATTGGGTAACGGTAAAGAGTGAGATAGATTTGTAATTTATGTCAATAAGTCATAAGTCATTTTAAAAAGCTAGAATGATTAGCTTTTCAAAAACAACTTATCACCCTTTTACAAAAAGTTATTTTCAAAAGTCCCTTTAGGTTTGGAAACAACTTATTGACTTATTAGCTTTTTGAAAAAGTCAATAAGTCATTTTTAGATGAAATCCCTAACATGGCCTAAAAATTAGCAAATAAATCAATACAACTGGTAAATAATATGCATGCTATATACCCAACTCTAATCGCACATAACTGATGAAAAGAGCACACGAGTTCTGGCATATTATTTTCTAAAATCAAAACGTAAATCAAAAGGCAAGCCGCAACGATGCATCCGAAAAGCATGATAAAGTAACATAAAGCAAATTTTATATAGTCGACGCTTAAACATAAAATGTGTAAAACGTTGACTACCTAGATTTCATTTAACAACTAAAACATTATAAAAAAAAATGTCTAGCATCAAAAAATAAAAGAAGGTTGAGGGTAAGTGCCAAAACAATGGGGCCAACCGTCAACGACTTTCTTTTGAGCAATTGTTGTACACATACATTTAAAGCATATAAATTAAAAAAAATGCTATTCAATTAATGTTACATAACAGTTTTTGTATATCCACCAGCTATGTATGCGTTTTATGACGTGTGAAAGGCCAATTTTTAATATCCGTCACATGCACAAATTTAACATTGAAATATACAACCATGGAAATCATGGTATACGCAAATTTAATATTTAAAAATAAAACTAATACGCATATTAATGATGCATAGAAAGATATCTATATATATTTTTTCAATTAAAAATTTAACAATTAATTTTATATTTTTTCTTTTTAATATTTTCCAAATTTTTGGGGGTGATTCTCCCTTATAATTTTTATTTTTTTTAAGTCCCGGCGTGACTTTTTTTTTTTACTTTTTCTATTTGATTTCTGATTGTATTTCTTCTATCAATTCTACGTTTCATTTCTTCCTCTGCCTGTGAATAATTTGTCAAACCTGTAGATCGATCTTGATAAATATCTCTCCGAGATTCACTAATTATTTGACTGTTGGCGGGTCTCCTTGTATGTGTTGTCCGGAAAGAGGACTCAATGATTATTTGTTCGCCGGAACCAGAAGTAAAAATTTTGGTAGATAGGGATCACATAAAAACTTCATTCGAGGAATGGGCTAGACTGGGTCATTTCTCAAGAACAATAGCTAAATGCCCTGAAACTACCACTTGGATCTGGAACCTACATGCTGATGCTCACGATTTCGATAGCCATACCAGTGATTTGGAGGAGATCTCTCGAAAAGTATTTAGTGCGCATTTCGGTCAACTCTCCATCATCTTCCTTTGGCTGAGTGGCATGTATTTCCACGGTGCTCGTTTTTCCAATTATGAAGCATGGCTAAGTGATCCGACTCACATTGGGCCTAGTGCTCAGGTCACAGCTGTAAACGAACTATGCCTTGAAGGTTCAAATTTACTTTCTTGGGACGCTAAATTATCTTTAACAACGTCTTGCTTTTTTTGTTTATGTGCCTTTAAAGTTGGACGACCACGTCTATCTTTTTGAACTGAAGGTGCCTTTTTGTCGCTTTTATTTGGAAATACATGCACCAAAACCTTCTTTATTAAACTCTTTTTTATTTCAGGAGGCTTGGAATTTATTTCTTCTGTAACCAAACCCATTTGTCCTATAACATCTATTTCTTCTTCTTCTAACAGTGTTGAGTTAGTTGTGTTAAGTTTTGTCCAAAAAATATCTATATATGAGAGCGGTATCTTCTTATCTTCATAAATTTAAAATTAATATAATAGTAACTACGTGCGAAACATCTAAGATTTACATTTAATATTACGAACCTGTGTTTAAATATTTTGATATATTACAAGCGCACGGCAACCCACAACTCGTCCAAAGCTGGTGGCCACACGTCACATTTGAGTCGTGCATGACTCTTATTTTATCTTTTTCATCGACCAACAAATCCAGAGCTTTATGGGACACCTTTCCACGAAGGTTATCAAATATTGCTAATTTATGATGACCCATAGTTTTAATCAAGCTCGTTTCAAAATCGTGTTTCATTTTTACCTCATGTGCTTGCACGATTTCATTTACGAAACCGACAAGCGAGACAAGCGTGCTGTTTGTTGATCTGATGAATCGTTTTAGGTTTGAGTGCTGACTTTCCACCCGGTTTGTTGTACGTTGACCAAAGTTTCGCGTTCTATTGGTCCATGCTGTTACAAACATATCTCTGTAACTGTTTAACCAGGTGTGCGTCAGATACTCCAGAACCCCTGAAATAAAACAAAAACCAATGATGATATGATGATAATAATGATGGTATATGATGCTTACTTTTTTTGTTGTCTTTGATAAGTCTTTCGTACAGACGGTTGTAGTTGTAGTCGTATAACTTTGTTGTCGGAGAGTTACAAAAATTCGCCCATCAACCTTTGAATTTCTTCCAGTCTGCATCCGAAAAGGTTGCCTTGCCGTGTTTGGCAACATTTTCGTTTATGTGCCATCTGCAAAGATATTTTGCAGCTTCTGGAAACACTTTACGGCACACACTTATAACAGCAAGGTCTCGATCTGTTATGATCACACGTGGCTCCATACATTTATTCAACATACCCTCAGCCATTTCCAAGACCCAGACACAGTTTTCCTCACGCTCTTTGCCTACGAATGCGTGAGCAATACTAAACGTCTGGTGTGTGGAAGTCACGCCAACAATTTGAATAAATGGAAGCCTATACTGGTTCGTTTTGTACGTCGCGTCCATCATCAGTACGTGCGGAAATGCACGCCACCAGCAATACGATTTTAGATGACAGAAGAAAATGACTTCCACGACGTTTGTTTCAGGATCCTCTCGGGTATAGTAAACGTACCGCTAACTGTGAAGCACGTATTCCAAGACCTGCATCGTAGTATCACCGAATTTCTTCTTGTTTTTTATTTTCTGCTGTAAATTGTATACATCTCTAGAGATGGATACATTTGCAGGGTTATGTTTCTTTATGCTCGAAAGAATGTTACGAGGATCCATGTGTCGCTCGGTCAGATTCTCAACCAGATCTTTTTCCTCCTAAGTAAATCTTCTAACATATGGATGACCCTCTAGATTCTGAGCAGGTTCGTGATTGTGATTGTCGTTTATCACCTGTAATTTCCAGGATTCACGAACTTCGTTGTATAACCCTATCAGTTGAAACGGACAACCGATTTTCTTGCTGCCTGACCGTCTAAGGATTGCGATGCTATTATGCTCGCCACCACGGTCACACATGAGCCAGACTTTGATTACACTGCCTGTTGTCTTTGATTTCTTCGTTCTTCTTTTGATTACAATGTAACAATTGTCTAGTGCTCTACTTTTCACCCACCCTACCAGCGCTTCTTTGGACATAAACTCCTAACATATAAAAACAATAATAAATACCGTAAATGGGTAGCGAGAATATACAATCATCAACATTTATGTTTCATTTAAGTTACCTCTTTGGTTTCCCAGTTAATGTTTGAATCCGCCGGCTTTTCTTCATAAGCCTCCTCCGTGTTACTTTGTTTACTGTCATAATCGTTTTGTTGCGCATACGATGCTTGACTGTCAAAACCGACATGAGCGTTAGGTTCAACAATCAGATCTATCGTGCCGCATGAATACTCAACAGGAGGCTCTTCGTTCAAATCTGGCACGAAATAGTTGAAAAAACTCCCATCCCAGAACGACATCTTACAAATACGAATTATCTTGAAATATATTCGAATTCGAAAAGTTACGCGTTCGTTTGAAACGATTCAAGCTTATATACAAATTTGAAGATGGTTCAATACGGCCCGTACTGGCCTATACGGCCCGTACTGGGTCAAATCAATGTCCTTCCATGTCAGCATTGTCAGAATTGAAAAACCAAGACGGGTCGTACTGCCCAGTACGGGCCGTCTTGCTTTCAAATCATTGTCTTATGTGTTGGATATTGGATGTTCGATTAACGATAAGTTCGATTAACAACTTTATGTTTAATTGTTAAACATAATATACGATCACGAATTGTCGGTTTTATCGAATTGACTTTTATTATTTATGAAATAATAATCGGTGGGAATTAATTATAGAGATAATTAATTCGTTAAACAAATAAAGTTTTGAACTTTATTACGAGCGATTGTTAATTAAATGTTAATTAACAAATTGAGAATTAGTTAAACTTTAGACATTTAATTAAATGTTACTAACTAATTGTTAGTTAGTAATATTGGAGAGTAGTAATTAAATGTTTTAATTACTAAAAGAGTTTAATCAAATTAAAATAGTTTAATTTAAATTAAATATGAAATAAAAGGTGGGAATTCCAATTTTGAATTGGTATTCTTAGATCCTAAAGAGGTGGGTCTACTTTTGACTTTAAAAGTAGATCCAACCTCCCAAATTTGAAGATGAACTCTTTCACCCACTCTCCTTTTTCTCTGGTGTGGCTGTCGCCCCCTCTCTTTGGGCTACCATTGCCGTCGCCCAACACCACCACCATTTTGGTGTTTCGGTCAACTAGCCACTAGCCGGGTCAAGTCGTGGTGAGCCATGGGTTGCATCATCGAGCCGAGCCGAGTCGAGTCGTGAGTTGCACCGTCAAGCCGTGGACTGAATCACGAGCCGTATTGAGCCGGATTTGGATTCGAGTTCCTTTTATGATTCGTAGGACGAAATCGGGAACCGGGTGATCGTATAGAGTCAACTAGCGAGACCGTTGCCGATCTATCGTGTGGATTTGGAACCGCTTCGTAAAGGTCGATTTCTAAACCCCCTATGGTTGTGTTGTTAGAATTTAATTGTTGTTTAAACTGTTTGTAATTGGATCCTGATTTGGGAATTATTTCGATTACGAATCGAGAGGTTATGAAATTTAAAAATGCTTCCGCTGTGTGTCAGATCTGATCTGATAGTTTAATCTGGTTTTATGAAAACTGATTTTCTCAATTAATATGATTAATTGAAATTGATTAAATGAAAAGTAACCTAGAATTCCCAACACTATGTTGCAGGGAATGTCTGTACGATGAATGAGACGGACCGTATAGGCCAGTACGGCCCGTCTTGATCCCAATCATTGTCACAGGTTGTCAGCGGTGGATGTTTGACCAAGTACCGACGGCCCGTACTGAGGGTGTATTTTTAAGAAAAGTGGGTGTGAGATTAACACCACCGTTAAATTATTAGATTTCGTAAAATAACAAAAGGAAAGCATTTTAAAATATTAACCTAAAATTAAAATATTAACTTTTAATGAAATAAAAATAGTAATTTTGTTTTTAAAATTCAAACCTAAAACTATAATGCTAATATTTTAATAAGATAATAGAAAAAAAAATAAAAATAAGCATTATATAATTTCGTTAAGACAAAGTAATGTGTAATAATTATTAAATAATTAATATACCCAAATAAGTTGATTGGGAGGGCTGCTTCACAAAACATCAGCCCGACAGCCCACACGGCCTAGCGTGAAATTTGATCGGTTTGAAAACAAAAATCAACAATTAGACACGAACCATAAACCGATTTCACCTAAATCGGTTCCCAAGTTGACCTAACCTGAACGTTTGGGATTAGGTTGTAATGTTTAGGGGTGAGCATTTCACGGGTATACCTGTTAAACCCGGTGAAATCGACACGCAAAACCCTTGTACCCTACCCTTTATACATATGAGGTTCGGTTCACGGTTCCATAGTAATTGCCTTCACAGTTACGGGTCGGGTAAATGTATTATTTGTTGTGTGCAACTCAAAACCCATGAAAATATTTGACTAAAAAACCTTAAATTTTTAGAATAGTTTACTTTATTTGCATGTGAAACCCAAAGATTGTATTGTATTAAACATCCGAAATGAAAAAAATTGAAATCTTCTACTTTTATTGTTTGAGTTTGAAATCTTGAAGTGATTGTTATTAGAACACAAACATCCAAAGGAGAACATGACGAAAAAATAAACATCAATCACCATGGTCCGAACGACACATATCCAACTTCACACAATTGTAATCGAACCAGTTATACCTGAATCATACATGACTCACTACTAAAAAAAGGTCGGTTCCCGGTTCTTATTTATATGCTAAAAGGTTCTCAGGTACAAGTCCAACGGGTACAGGTTTGGTGGGGGTCGGTTCTTGTTCCTATTGTTATGCTAAAAGGTTTTCGGGTAAGGGTCCAGCGGATACGGTCTTGATGGGATAAAACCTTTTGCACACCCCTAGTACTACTACTAATGCTATTGTTTTAGTCCGGTTAACTCAACCTTATTTCAAATTGATTTTCAACCCCGCCAAACCTCTCCAATCGATATCAAGCTTGATCCGGTTTTTCTTTTTACTTTCGTCAACTTAACCCGACCCAGTTTCAACCTGATCTGATTTTAAAAGTAACTTGTTTGTACACCTCAAGCTCTGTCAAACTCTAAAAAAAACCAACAAAACCGGTGCGAGGCACTGTCACATTCAATTTGCAACATTACGAGGTCATGCGGTCCATTAACGGCCGAATAATAAATCTTCTAATAATAAAAGTATCTAACGTTTTATGTTCTTTACAATTTAATTGATACGGCATAATAATATATATTTTTTTTCTCTTTTTTTAGGCGAGCCATGAGATATATATACATCATTAAAATATTCGGATAGTGTCAACATCAATAACCGATTAATGTTTTCTAAGGTTGCTTCTACGGCTCTACCCAAAAAAGTAGACTTAAGTGGTCCCTAAACTATATACTGCCTTCTGCTTTTTATCACCATACAATAATTTCATCACACAAAACATACAAATTACAGCAAGTTTTCTTAGTTTTCTAATAATCAAAGGCTAACTATATAATCACGGACCAAATAATTACGGACCGTGTTATATTATAAAAATCACTGACTGTGTAATATAAAATCACGAACCGTAATTTATCATGCATAATTATGGACCAATTGCATAATTATGGACTAATAATCACTGAATGAACTTAAAATCATGGAAAACGTAAAAAAATAGAAAAAAACAACAACAAATACTCAAATTAAAGATAATAAAATTTTCAACTTTATTGTGTAATTTTTAAAATGAAAATGATTAAGCGTTTAAAAGTTACTCGATTATCAAAAAATTATGAAACTTGATTTATTCACATAAATTAAACAAATTTTATTCACATAAAGTAAACAAATGTAGGTTATTTCTTTTTTGTCTTTCAATTTTAATTCACGTAAGTTTTTAGTATAAAGTAAGGACCACATGATCCTAATCATTGATTAATTTGATCAAGGGTCAGGGATCTTTCCTATCCTTCTAACAAAAATAAACCTTTGTATTTGATCATTCTCCTACACACAGGAATGCAATCGATTAACAATCAATAAGTTCTAAAGGATTAAAAAGCGTCATTTCTAGCCATATATTTTAAGAAATATAAAACTAATTTTCCTAAAAATAGAAGAAATTACTTTTATATTCTTTTAACTTGTGGCTAGAAATGGTTATTTTAGTTATCAAGTAACAATAGTTTATAATTGAAAATCCATCTATACATGCATGCATTCATGCAAACATAGGTATTGTATAATGTGAAAACTCGATCTTAGAGAGAAACCATTAAACCATATATGAGAAATTGATTTGGAATCTTGAAAATAAACATGTGTTCCACGTTAAATTCAATAAAAAATTAGAATTTGAATAAAAAATATGGTTTAATATGGATCACATTAGTTTCAAAAATTTCAAATCAATGGCTCATATAAGGTTTAAGGATTTTATATCTAACATCGAGTTTTCAAATGACACAATTAATGGGTCGTGTCATAGTTTAGGTTATATGCAAGGTCATGAGTCGGCTCATGGTTCAAGCTAATGGTCAATTATGGATTGGGTCGGGTAATGGTTCGATGCATGGGTCGGGTAATGGTATTGGTTATGGGTCGGGTAATGGTATTGGTTATGGGTCGGGTCATGTATTGGGTCAAATTATTTGTAAAAAATAAGATCAAATAAAAAAAAATTCCATGCCTTAAGGAATGAAAAAAATGAATAATTATATATATCAACCTATTACAACTTTAATTACATATATAACCACGTCAAAAGTTAAATTACATATATCTTCTTCTTTTATAATTTTTCTTCTTTAGATAATAGTATATATGTAATTTAAACTTTAGATAAGTAGATATATGTAATTTAAGGGTTAGGTAAGGTTGTAATTTTTTTTTTATTTCGGGTATATATGTAATTTATGAAGTTTATAGAAGGGTATATGCAATTGTCAAAAAAAAAAAAAAAAAAACACTACAAACCTAATAAATGAAAATCACTAGTAGAGAGGGAATCTCAATCCCTATGAAACAGTGCATTTAATTCTTTTGTAACTACCAAATATGTTTATTTTCATTTCAATGTTATGACTTATTATATTCAAATTTGCATTCATGCATACTAAACGAGAAGAAAACTTTATAAAAGCCAAACAGTTAAAAATAACATTTAAAAAACATAGGTTTTTAAAAATAACGTTTATAAAACGAGAACTTAAAAAAATTAGTTCAATACAAAAACGTATTTTTAAAAGAGATGTTTAAAAATATCCAAAAAAACCGAACAATTTTAAGAAGAACGTGGCAAACAGACGGTTTTAAAAAAATCAAATAAACGAACATGAAAAAGTTAAAGAACAAATGCATTTTTTAATAGAGAAAATACAAATGCATTTTTATAGAATTTAATCTTTCAACAAAAATTAAAAGGAGAAACGGTTATAGCTTCTATAGTAGATCTAAAATATTTACTAGGACTGAAACCTTTTTCTAATCAAGAAAAGTTAAAGAAATAACATTATTTAAAATAAATAATAATACTATTTTTAATTTCTTTAATGCAAATATGAGTAAAGAAAGATCAGTCAACACATCTTATCTAAGGTTTTCAAGAGAATACATCATGTTGACGTAACGGAATCCGGGTCGGGCTTGAGTCGGGCTAAGTCATGCCTTGTTATCCCGAACATGGATCCTAGCTGCAACAACATAGAAAACCTACGTTAGAGGGCCCGAGGGGAACATCCCCGAGTGCACTCCGATGCTCAAGTCAGTAATCTATATGAGATAATAGGATGTATATTATATAAACATATAAACATATATAAAGATAAGCAATGAGACTTAAGAGTCTTCTGTAGAAATATATGTGTGATATTTGTAGGGATAAAACCATGAGACTTATGAAAGTCTCTTGAGAAAATGTATGTATGACTTGCTCAAAGTGAGCAAGGAGGAGCAGGTCAGAAGAGAACCATCAAGATGCATGAAGTGAGGATAGTATGTTACATGTGGGTTTGCACTTGCTTCTCACCAGCATCTGTGAGAGAGAGATATTATATCTATTGTCTAGATAGATAGAAAAAGAGAGAGATAGTGGATGCTAAATGTGGGTTTTCCACTTGCAAACAAGGTGTGTCCATCTATAGTATTCCCCTCTATTTATAGAGGGGAAATAGACTTTTCCTCCTTGTATAATCACATGTTTTGTCCGGTGGTTATATCTTTTGTTTTCTTGTGTTGGCCAAGCTTACCAGTATTGCTGGTGTTCCGGGTAAGCTTGTCCGGAATGTGTGTTATCCGTGCTGAATATTAGCCGTAGTATACTTTAGCTCGACTGAAGGGATGTACTTACCCCCGTCATCAGCCCACCAGTCTAGTGTGATGTAGTTTTAACTACATTATACTATACTAGACTCCACTCATACTTTTTATTTCTTTAGTGTTTTTGTCCTTTGACTTGAGGGATCACAACTTTGAAAATATTAACTTCAACCTTGCAAGATTTGGTTTGCCAAATCTAAACTTTCTGAGTTTCTTCATGATGAGTTTACCATAACTGACTCCAGCATGATTGATTCTATCTTCTTTTATTTTGTTGTCGGCGTGGTAATTTGATCCTTGGCTATAAGGATACACATAGCTTTGAGCATTAGTCTTGTTGTGCTTAAACAAGCTTTAAGGTAAGGTCAAGTTTTCTGAGTGAGATCAGGCCAGAACACTTGTTGAGCCAATGCTTTCTAGGAAAAACCAGACATGGATGATTGATGAGACACTTCTCCCTGAGTAAGACGAAGCAATGTCGCTTAGCTAGACGAAAAGTGTCTTTGTTGGAACTATGTAAAACAGCTTGAGTGAGGACGTGCAAGGCAACCTGGCTGGGACAAGGCTTCCTTGGCAAGGGAAAGCAAGGTGGCCTGACTGAGGAGATGTTTTATGAAAGTTTTAGATATTGTTTCCTAATGCATATGTGTGGCTTCCAACTCCACATACAAATGTTGGATATAGCACAAAGTTGTGTTGAGATGGTTTCCGAAGTATCATTCATAGAAGATAAAACGAAACATATAGATTGTTTATACGTGTCACCAATCACCTGAGGAGGTACTGTGTGTGAATTGAATTGCATATTTGCATATTTGTCTCTTCCATCATGCAAATGCATTGTAATCAGATTATGCGCATGCTTATTGTAAGGCATTGAGCTTGGAGATGGAGTATTGTCTTGTTAGACTAGGTAGTTGATCACAGTCTTGTACTGGTGAATAAAGCAAGAAAAACTTTCTTGGCTGATTTAAACGCAAACCTTGCTATAGGCAAGGTTTTTGTCCCTTTAGCAAAAAACAAAGTTAAGCTAGACCTTATGATACGTCATTTGGTGGAGCTCTTGTCTTTTCATAGGATGTCTCTTGGTCTAGGACTGGTTTTTCCTAGCAAGGCTTGGTTAGATCGAATATGATCATAATTTTTGGCCAAGACAGATTTGGCTATGACGTGTTTGGCCATGCCACGTATTAGCCAGGAAAATTTTGGCCGTGACATTTTTTGCTGTGACACTTTTGACCGTGACAAGTTCTGGCTGTGACAAGTTTGGCCTTTACACGTTTGGCCCTACGCGCAGTATATGTGTTTTATCAACTGGTCCTCACCATGTCGATAGTAACCAAGGATATGAAAAATGATTAAAGGCATGACACAAGGTTAGTTTTACTACATGCCATTGTTTGACCTTATGATCATATCTTGTCTCGAAAATCCCATGAAAATGAGTAGATATTTAAAGCTATGGAAGGAAAGTATTTTGACAAAACTTCCCCTATCATAAGGCTTTCTTGACATTGAAAGCAATATTTAATTGACGTATACATAGATACAATTCTTTCTATATGCGCCCAAGTAAGAGGGCAAGTTTTCCATAGCGCCTCGTCAACTGGAGAAAATGCAATTTACTTAACCGGATACTTCGGTATGTTGGAGTACTTACGAACTACCTTTGATAAGAGGCACTCTTAGCTAGAGATTGTTGCCAAGCATTTGATTATGCTATAGTTTGTCTAATTTTGATAGTTTTGTATTCACGCGCGTCATTTTACGTGACTAGGTCAAGGCCGGACCTTGCGGAGCAGTATTGTATCAAGTGCTCACCCTTTACATGGTAGGTCAAGGCCGGACCCCATGGAGCTTCATTTTGAGATGCTCACCCTTTGTATGAAAATGACAAACATGTAACACATTAAGAATTAATGTAATGTATTTTCATGTTGATGTTTCTTTCATAACATGAAATATTTGCCAACATAATTGGTTTGACTTTGGTGGTACTATATAATTATAGCCCCCAGTTCAATACTGCTAAGATAACGTTAGTAGTGTTGAACTTATCATGAGTTTTTTCGGATGAATTTTTCTAGGTAAGGAAGGTAGAAATCAAAAATACTTATAAGCATGGTTGTAGAAGTCGCTAGGCGCTAGTCGGGCGGCGAGGTACCGCCTAGGTATTAATCGGTATTAATCGGCGCTAGGCGGATTGGAATTTTTATATGTAATTTTACAAATATATATTATATACACACATTAATATCAATAATTTAAAAAATACTTTAAATAATTTAAAAAATAAACTTAAATGTACTAAATAAAGTACTTCAAAGTTCAAACTTAAACACTGAGTTCAAAGTTTAGAGATAAATTTCGATGTTTAACTCGCTGGGTCCGATGTTTCAGAGACATATTAATGATTTTTGGTTGAGAAATGTCTAAATAATCATGAAATTGGTCTATTTTTACCATAAAAATGTCAAAAAAATCAAAAATAAAAATAAAAATCTGACTAGGCCGCCTAGACCCCACCTAGGCCGCCTAGAACCGCCTAGCCTAGGCCAAAATCGAGACAGTTGTCGAGCGCCTAGGCGGCCGCCTAAGCCGATTTTTACAACCCTGCTTATAAGTAGGATCATTGGTTCTTGCCTGAATATCAACCTTAGTTGAAATGTTGTAGTAAGGTAATTATGAAGATTATGGGCAATTGGCTGCTTATAAGAAACAATTTCAAGGTAGATTTAAGTTATGCATGTCTTATTTTCATCCATGCAAGATGGGAATGTCAAAATTTTATGAGTTAAGACATCACTGCCTTGTTCTAGACAAAGTGACTCAAGCTTTTATTAAACAATGTAGCATGAGCTCTTTCAAATCTAAGTGAGATTCTTTGATGCAAGGTAAGTGTCATTGGTGTTTTGCAGCCAGACTGCATCATGTTATTTACAAGGCAAGGTGAAAGTGACTTGCTTTTGTCAAAGTAAGTTGCATTTTGTTAGTCGAGACAACCTTTGAACTTTTCAAGAGTAAGGAGATTTAGGGTAATTCTAAATTGGATCATTGAGGTGTTGTTTTGTTATTTTACCTTTTTGTTCAACAAGAGTATTACATCGTCGAGTGCCTTTGCATGGTCGTATTCTGGATGGGCTTCTGTTTAGCCAAGTCTCTTTGTTGTGCTTTAGCCAGGATAAAAATTATTCTGTTCTCAGTCGTAAATATTTTTAGCCGAGCTGACTTGGTATGCTTAGTCGAGATATGAGTATTAACCCCCACGATATGGGTAAATTTAGCTAGGCTGATTTGCAACGCTCAGCCAAGGCTGAGATGTGATTTAGCCAACATGTGTCTTTCCTAGTCTTAGTTCGGGAGGACTTTTGCCTTCCTTTATTAGAAATCTGTCTTGGTAAGCTTAGCACAGACGGTGAAGTTTTATGTCACGTTTATGTGATATGTTTGTGAGAGCGCCATGGCTAAACAGAAAACTTGCTATTAGCAAGACTAGATGACCTGAATGTTGATGTGGATACTTGTCACGTATGATGACTCGACTTCTTTCATGGAGATATGATCTTTCCTTCCATTAGGCAAGGGAACTTGAGTTCCTACTAAACGGGAACAATTTGAGCTTATCCATATCAAGGATAAAAGGTATTTTGTGTTCTTTGGCGAGTAAGTTGACTTTTAGCTCTTTGTGGGAAATATAACATTGCCTTCTGCCAAGTAGTGTGATTTCAGCCAAGGCAATGTAGCATTGCGTTGTGCAAGCAAAGCAACTTTAGCTTGTGTGAAGCAATATAAATTGAGCTCCTTTATAACAAGGAAGTCATGCCTATCATCAGGCAAGGCAATTATGTCGCTTTATAGGCATAGTGTCTTGAGTTTTTTCATAACAGAATAACTTGATTGAATTCATGACAAGGTGACCTTGCCATAATGTTAGGTGAATTTGATGTCTTGCTTTCTTAGGCGACTTGATACATTTCAAAGTAAGGAGATCTTGTCTTCACAAGCAAGATAACTGTAGCATTTTTCATGAAGGGTGGCTTGGCTTAGCCTCTTGAGCTCTTGTTAAACATAGTTACTTGTGCTTCAGCCAAGGCCTAGCCGGGTACTTGCTGAGTTAAGTAGTGGTAAAGGCTCTGCCTAATGATATCCCTGCTTAAAGAAAGCTCCTCACATAAGTTAGGTCGTGGTAGAGCATCTGGAAGGTGTTATCCTTGCATAGCCATGATGACATATCTGTTATATGCTGCTAGAAAAAGATATTATATATCTTTATCCTTTATAAAAAGTGAAAAGTTGACAAGTCACAATCATTAGAATATATGTGCTATAATATGTCATAAAAAGGTAGTATGTATCCATTTCCTTTGAAAGTGAAATGACAAGCTATAAGTATGAGGGTCTTTTCATAACAAAATGACCTTGCCTTCAGGTAAGGTAACTTTGATGTCTTGCTAAGGAAAGTTCTTGCTTTTAGCCAGGAAAGGTGACTTGGCCTTGATCAACCAAAAACAAGTTCGTTTTGGACTAGTTTGATTGAAAGTTGCGTAAACTTGCTAGAATATCTTTCAATTAAGGATTCCTGGCTAGAAGAATAATATAAAGAGGTTGTATTGGATATTGTTTAGCATAGAGTCTTGCCGATAGTTGCAAGCATTAAGTAAAAGTTCACATATAGTTTTGCATCTAACCTTGTTATGTGAGAAAGGAGCATAAATAACAACTTTCCTAGGTAAGTGAATGTGACAAATCTATAGCAAGGTTTTATACATTTATTTAGTGGATTTATTAAAAACATTATGGGTTCTGTAACCCTACATATAGGCTTTAACCTACTGATATGTGAGCAAGCTCAGAGAAAGTACTTTTCACATATTTGATATAACATTTGACAATATAAATTTTTTTTTCAATCATAGACCGATAGAGTTTAAAAAGCATGATAATATATATTATCAATTTTTTTTATAATCTGAGTGTCTTTGTAATAATGGTAAAAGAGTTCTAACAAAGAAAGCCTTTGTACTTGATGTGTCTAAAAACTACTATAGGTGTGGGGGAACTTTTTTTTATGACAAGACCACACATGTAATAAGTTGTACCTTGTTTTGACCTTTGGGCCATGAGTTGTATTTTTTTTCTTTTGCAACTTTAACAGAAATGTGGTAGCATAAAGTGCTCATCCATCAAGTGTTTGTAAGGTGTTATACACACACACACACATATTATTAACTCTTGATAAAGTAAGGATGTAAAAAGAATCTAATTGATATCTTTTCTTAAATTTCCTATGCAATTTGACTTTGGAAACGTATACACTGTGCATCACGAGTTTTATTTTATTTTTAATAATTTTCTTTTGTAAAGCTGTTTACTGAAAGCAATAAGACAAGATATTTATAAGAGATAAATTACTAGTTGGTTTGCACTCTAGTAAAATATCATGTTGCCTAGATGTAAAAAGTAAGCATAATGAAAATAATCCATTTTCAATTGTTCTTTGATAAAGAAAACAAAATCATAAAATCGTGTTTAGTAAATCCATTAAAACAAATAATATATGGTGGTAATAAAGCTACTTATCATGAGATGAAGATTGGTTGCTTTGTTGTATGTTCTAGCTATTGAGGGTAAGTAGATCAAAACTTACAGAGATCAACAAATGAAGAATCTTTTATTCTGGTGAGCATAAGTGTCATTTTGTTGCATGAATCATGGAAGTATTGAATGACATATCTTACCCATAAAGTGTGGAGAATACATATAATGAGGATTTGAAAAGCAAAGACCCAGGTGTTATGAACAAGCACCATATTTCAAAAGCAAGACTTTGATTAAAGTTCTGAGAAGCAAGTTGAGCCCATGGAACACATCGATCCAACCATTGTAAACATGAACATGATTGAGGACGCGAGGATTTATATAGGTTAAAAATCTCGGCCCCACGGTGGGCGCCAATGTTGACGTAACGGAATCCGGGTCGGGCTTGAGTCGAGCTAAGTCATGCCTTGTTATCCCGAGCATGGATCTTAGATGCAACAACATAGAAAACCTACGTTAGAGGGCTCGAGGGCACTCTGACGCTCAAGTCAGTAATCTATATGAGATAATATGATGTATATCATATAAACAAATATATAAAGATAAGCAATGAGACTTAAGAGTCTCCTGTAGAAATATATGTGTGATATTTGTGGGGATAAAACCATGAGACTTATGAAAGTCTCTTGAGAAGATGTATGTATGACTTGCTCAAAGTGAGCAAGAAGGAGTATGTCAGAAGAGAACCATCAAGATGCATGAAGTGAGGATAATATGTTAAATGTGGGTTTGCACTTGCTTCCCACCAGGATCTGTGAGAGAGATATTATATCTATTGTCTAGATAGATAGAAAGAGAGAGAGAGAGATAGTGGATGCTAAGTGTGGGTTTTCCACTTGCAAACGAGGTGTGTCAATCTGTAGGATTCCCCTCTATTTATAGAGGGGAAAGAGACTTTTCCTCTTTGTATAATCACATGTTTTGTCCGGTGGTTATATCTTTTGTTTTCTTGTGCTGGCCAAGCTTACCAGTATTGCTGGTGTTCCGGGTAAGCTTGTCCGGGCCGTGTGTTATCCGTGCTGAATATTAGCCGTAGTATACTTTAGCTCAACTGAAGGGATATACTTACCCCCGTCATCACATCGCAATGCTTTTTTTTATACATTTTGAATTAACGAAAATGGCCATCTAGCTTTAATCAAATCAACAAAATATATGATTATGAATTCTTAGTTTGAAAAAAATATTAAGAAAAAATTATTCGACTCGTTTACAAATTATATAAGTACATACTAGTTGTATATATCTGTAAGGGTGATATAACATGTATGATATAGTTTTTTTTTTTTGAACAACCACCTAATCAACTGCCGTGTACTTCGTACACTGTCCCAATGGTTAAAGGATGCACAAGCTAGCCACTAGTCCAGACAAACGAAGTCCTAGCCCGCTAGCCACCAATTCCCAGGGAAAACCCGACCCAATCACCCACCACCCACCCAAAGGCACGATGGTTGAAGGCCGATAAAATTGGGTGGAATCAAGGATCGAATCCAGGACCTAAATCTCTTATCACTTCCTCATATCTCCATCTTAACACTAGAACAAGACATGGTTGGTTACGTATAATATAGTATTAACCGTACATAACGACGGTTAGTAGATTATGCAAGACTCATATCTACTTTTATTATCCACTTTTTGTCAACAAGTTTTTCACCATTTGTATTTAACAAACCTAAGTTTCTAGTTTATGAGAGTAAACACTAAGCAACGTGGTGAATACTGGACCATGGAAGACGTCAGCTTCACCGTGCACCTTCTTTAAACGCCACGCTTCACTTGGCTACACGCCATCTTCACTTGTTCGATATGCCAATCTTCAACCCTTCTTTCTTCCCAAACACACTCTGTTGTTCTTCTTGTTGGTGTTGGTGTTGTATATAAATCACTAAATCCCCCAAATCCATCCATGGCTTCTTTCATCCTTCCCAATCAAACCCCTCTGTCTTCTTCTTTTCTGCATCAGAATCATCAAAATCCTCTGTTTCTAACCAACAAAAGAAGAAGAAAGATCAAGAAGAAGAATCTAGCTTTAGTTCCTGTGATTAAATTTATATCTTTTTGCTTCTTTTTTTTAATAATTTTTCTACGGGTGTTGTTGATTTGTGTTTCCTTTTGAGGATTTTGATGGGTTTTTTTTTGTAATAAAAAACAATTATCAGGTTGCAAGATTATTCGGGCCTTCAATCTTTGAAGCTTCAAAATTGAAGGTTTTGTTTGTTGGTGTTGATGAAAAGAAGCATCCAGGGAAGCTACCAAGAACATATACGCTTACACACAGTGATATAACTTCTAAATTGACTCTCGCAATCTCTCAAACCATCAACAATTCTCAGGTAATTTCATTGTTTTTTGTTCTGATTATGCTAAGAGCTGGGATTTCATTTAAAAATTATTTATTAACTTATTGGTTTTTTCAAAAAGCTAATAACTTAATAAGTTGTTTGTCAAACTTATAATGACTTTTTATAAAAGGGCAATTAGTTGTTTTTTAAAAGCTAAAAATTATAGTTTTTTAAAATGACTTATGACTTATTAAAATATACCACACTCTTTACATTTTACCCAATAACCTTAAAATGATATCAATAAAAAAATGTTATTTTTGGTTATTTTAAAATTTTATTTTGAAAAAGATAATCCAAACACATTTTTTAAAACTTAATTTCAAAAAGTAATAAGTTTAAATAAGAAATCCTAAACAAGGCCTAAACGTACCTCACCCCTTAGTTTTTGCTTGTTGCACTCACTCGTTTTCCCAAACTCCCACTCGTTTAATAATTTAACGGTTGTTAAGTTCGCCCCTTAAATTTACATGTTTGGCCCTTGACGCCCCTGTATATCGAGCCAAGCTGGTGGAATTGTTTAGTTGAGTGACATAATTATTTCATTTTAACTATCAAAACATATATAGGTAAACCACAATAAAACAGAGGACAGTTAGTTTCAATATATTAACCACTACTACTATTATTACTTCATCATTATTGTATTTCTAGCAGGTAGCCTGGTATACAATTCAAGGATTGATTAGATGTGTAATAACTTCGTGCTCGTGTGATTTTATCATGCAAAAACAAGTTTAACACTTGTGTAATCAAAATCACGCCTACATCGTACATTACGCCCGCCTGCACATACATACATATATATGTATATATAGACAAACGATCGAATAAAAAGTATATTTTGTTAAGATTATATATATTGTTAGAATTCATAATTAATATATTCCTTTTTTTATATATAGTTGCAAGGTTGGTATAACAAGTTATATAGAGATGAAGTGGTTGCAGAATGGAGAAAAGTGAAAGGAAACATGTCTCTTCATGTGCATTGTCACATAAGTGGTGGCCATTTTCTTCTTGACTTGTGTGCTAGACTCAGGTTCTTCATCTTCACCAAAGAACTTCCTCTGGTAATTAATTAATTAATCAATTAATTAACCAATTACTTAATAAAATGTTTTACAATCATTAATGCATAGAGTACAAGTCTTTTACAAATCGTTTTACATTCATTAGGTATTGAAGGCATTTGCTTATGGAGATGGGAATTTGTTGAACAACTATCCAGAGTTGCAAGAAGCTTCTGTTTGGGTTTACTTTCACTCAAACATTCAAGAATTTAATAGGGTTGAATGTTGGGGCCCACTTAGAGACGCGGTGGGTCCGTTGTTGACGACGTCACCCACCATTGATGAAGGGGGGTCAACCAGTTGGGAGATACCAAAGCCATGCCTAGAAGAATGCTCATGTTGTTTCCCACCAATGAGTTCGATCCCTTGGTCTCATGATCTCGTGAAGAATCAAGATGGTGCCACCCATCATGGGTTGCAACAAAAAGCTTGATCATCGGTTGGGTTTGTTTAATTAACTTGTGTATAGATATAATCATGAAAGATGACTTACATGTAGTACTTTTGTATATAGTATTTTTATTCATACCACACTCATATTAGAAATAATAGTTGAAATTTGATTAAAATCATTTGCTTGTGCTAAGTTTTATCACCCTAGTCGCCTGATATCTTTTAGTTTTC
This sequence comes from Mikania micrantha, assembly GCA_009363875.1. NCBI lineage: Eukaryota > Viridiplantae > Streptophyta > Magnoliopsida > Asterales > Asteraceae > Mikania > Mikania micrantha. The sequence goes on along the minus strand of CM018694.1, from coordinate 75,783,514 downwards.
TAAAGTATTTAATTAAAAAAAAAAAAACTCTAATGTATTCTTGCAATATCTATAAACTATCAGAAGGGTAAAATGATGATAATTATAAAGAAAATTTAATCTAATCATAATTCTTAATCTCTTGATTATGGTAATATATTATACCTAATCATTATATATTTTATCTAATAAATGTCTTTCTCAAGTTTTGACAATGTTGGTATCGATTTGATGTATAGATTAAAACAAACAACGAAGAAATTTTTTTAATTCAAACAAACATACACCCATACGTCATGCTTATAATATCTTATATTTCTAATTTTATAGTTTGTTTGTATTCTTCATATTCATTTTTCATCTTTGTTGTAAATTTACTATGATTTTAAAATTATCATTGCATGATTTGAATTTTTGTGGTTTTAAGATTCAAAATTGTGATTTGGATTTAAGATTTTAAGATTAAAGATCGATATCAGATTTTTAAGAAATAAATAAATAATTTTTTTTATGATTATGGCATATCTGCATGACGATATATGAAAGAAAGTTGATTCTTGCTTAGAGATAATTTCCCGGTAGCAATTTGTCGGGGTTACTTACTCAAAAGCTATTAGGTTACATTTTCACCTTATTTGCGTTCTTTCATACACCCTTTTATACAAATATATGGTTGTTGTTTTCTACGATGGGAGAAGTGTATGAACCAAAAGTTCTTTCTAAAGATATGAATTGCTTTGATGGCAACGTTGGTTGGTTAGATTTTATGTGATGTGTGTTTTTAAATAGAACATTGATTACATGCCAAAAAGAGCTTCGCTGATTTTTAGCTTTCGATTGGTGATTATTCTACCGTCGTGGTTTCATGTGATTTGTTGGATTTTTTTACCTATGCCTTGGCATAAATTTTCCCGGAAAACGAGTAATGTCAAATAAGCTTCATATATTTCATTTATGTAGTTAACTACGTTAAAGTTATTGGTGTGACCCGCGCTACGAATACCGTATACGTGTTGTATCACCCGAACTTAATTTTTTCAGGTGGTTTTTGCATCCCACCCGATGCAACTCGCAGGGTGGCTTTGTATTACGATATCATTTTGTCGGCTGAGAACCCACCGAAAGGTTCTTAAAATTAGTATTTATCATGCGTGAGATTAACATGGTCGTCATTCTAGCTTGAAAGTAAAAGATAGAGAATTTCATGTATGGTTTCAGATTTGAAACCCGACATTGGTTTTTTTTCCTTCTCTTTTTCACGCCATAGTTGGGTATAATGAGACATAATAATGTTTATTTTATATTTGCTTTTGTTTGCATAACTGATTCATCACAACCTCATATGTTTCTTTGAAGATAATCATCATTTAATAACGCTCGGGTTTTAGTCCTACCGGCCCGCCGCATAGCGCGGGTAACATTACTAGTTATTATCATCAAGCATGTTTAAATATTAATTAATTGGATCCAAGTAATAATGTATTTTATTGCAATAATTCAGAAAAAAAAATTAATGATTTTAAATGAAAAATTATATACATCCTCCTTCCTTTATACTTGAAAAAATACATGTTTTTTAATACATTCAAAGATGATTTGAACATTATTGAAATTTGCAAGTTTAAAAAGAAAAATATGAAATCACTTCATTTTTAAATGATGTAAATGACAAAAAAAAAAAAACGTTTTTACCTAAGCGGTCACCTATATTTTAAACTATTTAAATGATCATACGAATTGTTCTCAATCGGTAAACGATTGAGTAGTACTAAATATTCGCGATGATAATTTTAGTTGACTTATGCTTTAAGACTAAACATGTCTTCTAAATATAATCTAGAGTAGAAACTCTTATTATTCTTGAGCAGTGGACTTTAATTTTATTTATTTTTTATTATCATGCTCACCTAAGTGCTTCAAACTATCCTTTTAACTCTACTCTTTCTTATTATTAAATATGATAAATTCAAACCCACTAAAATTCATCCAATTAATCAAAATTAGCACCTACACTTAGCTCGAACCACTATGATAAAAGCATATAGTTGAGTTTTTACTTCCTAGATAGCTATGATCTACAGATCGGCTGTGTAGGCGAAGATTGAACGGAAACGTAAAGATCTGGTCTCTTTTAAGTCCAGTTTTGACTTTCGAGTATTCCTTGAGTCTATACATGGTTTTAAAAGTCAAAATTGGACTATGTTTTCCAATAAATTTTAAAAGATAAATCTCCACCGGTTTAAAATTTAAATGAAGTAGGACAAAAACTGAGCATCTAAAAGCAAGGCGTACAGAGAGATGTATAAACGTCTTGAAACGAGAGAGGGAGAGTACGCTATGTTCAAGATTGCAAAGGCTAGGGAACGAAAGAGGCAGGATTTGGGAGTAGTGAAGTTCATAAAAGGAGAGGATGGACGCGTCTTGGTAAAAGAAACCGAAATTAAAGACAGATGGCAGACATACTTCAACGATCTTTTCAACAAAAGCAACTATAAAGAAGAAGATGCCGGGAATCAAACAAACACAGGAACGGCCAGAAACAACTGTTACTGTAGACGTATTACCAAAGAAGAGGTCCTTACAGCTCTCAGGAGGATGGGTAGGAGGAAAGCGGTGGGACCTGATGATATTCCAATTGAGGCATGGAAATGTTTGGGGGATGAAGGTTTGGGGTGGTTGACAATGTTGTTCAACACTATACTCAAAACAGGTAATATGCCAAGCCAATGGAGAAGAAGCATTCTAATCCCTCTATACAAGAATAAGGGAGACGCCCAATGTTGTGAAAACTATAGGGGGATAAAGCTGCTGAGCCACACTATGAAACTCTGGGAAAGGGTGATCGAGACAAGATTGAGAAGAGAGACCCAAGTTACGGTAAATCAATTTGGGTTTATGCCAGGAAGATCGACAACGGAGGCAATACACATTCTGCGAAGACTAATGGAAAAATACAGAGAGAAGAGGAAGGACTTGCATATGGTATTCATCGATCTTGAGAAGGCGTACGACAGCGTACCAAGGCAGGTGATGTGGGATACCTTGGAGAGTAGAGGTATTCCCCAGAGATATATAGAGGCAATCAAAGATACCTATGCAAATGCAAAAACTAGTGTGAGAGCACCGGTGGGAGATACAGACTTCTTCCCGGTGGAAGTGGGACTACACCAAGGATCGGCATTAAGCCCCTTCCTGTTTGCGGTTATTATGGATGAGTTGTCGAGGTCAATCCAGGCCCAGATCCCATGGTGTATGCTTTTTGCGGATGATATTGTCTTGGTCGCAGAAACGAAAGAGGAGCTAAACACCTGTTTAGAAGAGTGGCGTAACGCTTTAGAACAGAGAGGCCTACGCATAAGTAGGACAAAAACTGAGCATCTACATTGCCACTTTAGCAGCCCAAACGAGGAAGAAGAAGATGACCAGTTGACTATTGGAGGACAGGAGGTGCCAACGACGACAAAGTTCAAATACCTAGGATCATTTATACAAGGTGATGGCGACATTGACAGTGACGTAGCTCATCGGGTTCAGGCAGGTTGGAAAAAGTGGAGAGCGGCAACGAGCATCATATGCGACAAGAAGTTCCCAGAAAAACTCAAAGGTAAATTTTACAGAGTGGCGATCAGGCCAGCCATGATGTATGAAAGTGATTGTTGGCCGATTAAGAAGAATCAAACCAGAAAACTGGAGACAGCGGAGATGAGGATGCTGAGATGGATGTGCGGACATACAAGGCTTGATCGGATAAGGAACGAGGTCTTCCGGGAAAGATTACAGGTAGCAAATATCTCGGACAAAGTGAGGGAGGGAAGATTGAGATGGTTTGGGCATGTGAGGAGAAGAAGCGAAGCGGCACCAGTCCGAAAAGTAGAGCTTCTCACAGTGGAGGGGAAAAGGGGAAGGGGTCGACCGAGGTTGACATGGGAAGAGCAGGTCAGACATGATCTGTCAGAGCTACATCTCTCCGAGGACATGATCTATGATAGGAATACGTGGAGACGTAGAATAAAGGTTCAGGATACATAGAGCTTTTCTTAGGTTTTCCTTGGCATAGGGATTGTAGGTTGTTACCGTGTCTCGTGCTTTTTGTGGGGTTTTCTTGATACGAGTTTATATGTGCTGCTGCTTGGTTGCGGGAGGGGGTTTCTTGTTTGTGTTAGCCTTAAAATGTTAGCTCGTATGCATGTTGTAGGTTTGTTCGTTTGTTGTTTGTATGCTTTGTTAGTTCTTTGCCTTGTCCGCTGAATTATAGGTTTATTGATTACATGTTTCGCTTGAATCATTGCTGCTCCATGTTTAAAATTTATGTTTCCGGTTGTGTTATTATATATGGTATGTTTGTTTTGTTGTAAAAAAAAAAAAAAAAAAAAAGAAATCCTTTGAGCCGGGGGACTCCAACGAAGCAGCCTCTCTATTCTACTTTGTAGTTTAGGGGTAAGGTGTGTCTTTATCCTTCCCTCCCCAGACCCCACTCTAAGTGGGATTTTACTGGGTACGTTGTTGTTGTTGTTCGTACTTATTAGCAAATATATATGATAGGGATCAATTTAAAATATCAATAAGACAACATAGGTGCAATTTGAAGCCACATGAATACATCTTACCCTTTGAAACTAAGTTTATTCACAATAAAATATAAATTTACCAACCGAATGGAATAACGAAGGACTCACCGAAATACTAATTGATGTTATTTTAGCATTAAAAGAAGGATTCATAAGGCCATCTTTAATGGGTAAGCCGTTTGGGCAGCGGGGAGCAATTTCAGGCGGGGTGAATGGGCGTACCGCCCCCTACCCCAGCGGCCTCCATTTTGATCTCTCAGCGGCTCTTGTGCCCCCGTGGTCTCCTTTTCACCCATTGGTGTTTTAAATTAGTTGGGATTCACTTTGAGGTTTTAAGGTTTTTCAGTGGTGATGAACTGATAATGTGGCACAGTGGAAAAGGTTTTTCAGCGTGATGATCACTAGGGGTTTAAAATTTTTAGTGGGGTGATTACGTGTCAGAAAATTTCAATAGGGTGAAATTTCAGTGGGGTGGGTATTAAGATGGTCTGATAGCTATAAGATAACAAGGGTATTTTCGATAAACACTAATGAGTAATAGATAATTCAGATGAACCATCATGAATAGTTGTTTTTATTTCCACAATTTAGTGTTAATGAGCGACTTTACGACTTCATAATCGAGAGACTATCTTGAAACGCTACAACCAAAAGTCCAAGAGTAATACAATCGAATATGATCACACCTGTTAATCTTGATCTATAGCAAGATAAATGGATAGATATAGGTAAACAATTAGTGTAGTTTGGGTTGAAATGAATATCAATATGACATTGAATATGTTGAGATGGGTAACACCTTGACACAATACGGGTCAAGATGAGTAACTTTAAATATATGTTAGTATAATTGATTCAAATGGGTAAGAATGATAGCTTGAGATCTTGTATGTATGAATTTTTAATTTTTTGGCTTTTTTAAAAATCATCCATTATTTTAATTGATCATATTTTAAACCTCATTAGTTTTTTTTTCTTAAATTCGCTTGTTTTTTCACTTTTGTTAATGGTTATTTCCAACGGATATAAGTAAATCTTATAATATAACATATTATAATATATACTTGCAATGACTATATTTCTAATGGTTATATTAGCAACGACTATACTTTTAACCAGGGGCGGCCCTAAGAATTGAGGTGCCCAGGATGGACCGGAAAAAAAAGGCCCATAGTGAATACAAATATTAAAGCAGTGGTGTTCAACAAAAATCAAAAATCGAATCGTATTTGTAACTAAAAAAACGAATTTTGAATTTGATTTCGGTTCGGTTTCCAACCATATCCGAGTTCCAAATTAGGTTCCTAATCGTATCCGAATTCTGAATTTCGGTTTTTGGTTCGGTTATCGATTCCGTTTTAGTTTGAATTTGGTTTGTTCGGTTTATTCGGTTAACCGATTAAACCTAATACATATTTAAAATTATTATTTTATAAACACTATATAAGATAAAATTCGATTTATTCGGTTTTTAACAGGTTTATTGTAACATCCTAATAATATATATGTATATATGTATATATGTATATACATAATTGGTGGATTTAAAATAGTAATACTTATAATAACAAATAAATAAAAAAATATACATATATTTTTACGTGGAAGCTAGATTCAAAAAAATAAAATAAATATTAAATAAATAAAAATAATAAAGTGATAAACTTCAAATAAATCAAATATACATATGTTGAAGTTTAACGTGGCTTCAATTGAGCAACAAAAAAAATAATAATAATAAATTAGTAGATATTTGGGACCTTGGAGGTGTAGTTGGCAGAAACAAAAATAAAAGGGGGGTTGGTGTCATCGAACAGAAAGATAAAAATCAAAAGCAGAAGAAAAAAAAACATAGAAATTGTGAGGGGTTGGAGAAACTCACGACGAGCAGAAACGAGGCGAGATATCGAGCAGTGATTCGTAATTCTAAGCTTCAATTGCGAGGCTAGGTCGTGAACCACTCAAGGTAATCACGTTTTCTTATTCTTGAATCACCATAAAAGGATGTGATGTGGGTTATGAACTAGGATTCTAGAAACGTGAAATTGGGTTGAGTTTTGAATAATTATGGGATCCTAAATTCATGCATAGTTGTTATGGTATGTTTTAAACATTCCTTGTGGTATGGATCATGATTTTTTTTTTTGCAAAAAACCCAAATTAGGGTTCATAAGAGTGAGATGAGAAAAATGACTCATTTGGGTTGATTGTTGTTGTCTAAATTTGAAAATATGTATAAAGATGAAATTGAGATGTTGTAGTTGTCAAAAAAAAAACTCATATGATTGGATTAATATGAGTTTAACCTAAATAGGTCAAATGAGTTAATTTGATCAAATTAGTATAAAAGTTAGAATACAATTATCCTAGAATAATTGAAACTTGAAGGTTCGGTGAACGGTAATCAGTATGAGTAATCATACAAAATATGATAAATATGTTAAACAAATTCAAACGGGTCGGATGGGTATATTATGTGAAATATATATATACATATATGTGCGTGTGTATATATATATATATTCATGCAAATATTTATATAAACATTTCAAACAGAAGGTTGAATGGATATAAACATATATTGACCCGTATAGAGTTTAACAGGAAAACGAGATTTTAATCGAGAGGATAATCAAGCAGGATCCTTTGCAGATAGAGGTAAGTTACCTATTTGATTGAACTTGTAGTTGTAGGATTGGGTGAGTCCACACTACAAGTATTTGTGCATTTAGCATATATGTGATTTATTATTTTGATTGAATTTGATATAAATGGATATGGTTAGTGCGGTTATTGTAGTTTAATGATTTACAAGGTGTGTGAACATTCAACTAGTAATAATGATTGAGTTGATTTACAAGAGTGTAAACAACCATCTTAATTTGGAGGTTATGATCTACAAGAGTGTAGACATTAAATTGCTAATATGCATGCTTCGATTCACAAGATGTGTGAACATAAGACTTGCAAATCTAATGTAATAGATTCACAAGGTGTGTGAACAAAAGATGATTTACAAGAGTGTAGACATTTAATTTCAAGAGTCAAATTGTTTAAGTTTGGCTTTTGGGAAATATGATGCACAACTGGAGTTTTGTGTGCACATATGTGTTGTTAAATTATAATGATTTTGCATGAATGGGATATTTACAGGATGTTGGGTGAAAACGACCCGTTAGTAAATTGTGTTGTATGCGATTGAATAATGTTATCAAATTATATTTGAAACATCTTTAGTGTATCCATATGGTGTTATGAAATACACTTGAGAAATAGCGGGGTAATCTTACTTAGTTCTAATGAACTAATGGTGAATTTAAATGTGGTGTTTACAGATACTAAAGAGTCGGGTGAGAGGTGATGGTGATCGGAATTGAACATGAAGGCTCGTATGATGGTTTTAAATTTTAATAACCAAACAGTTGTGTAACTTTTGTGTAATAAATGTTTTGTGGAGTATGTAGACATACGTCAATTTTGTTTTAACAAAGTTAGTAAATAGTATGTTTACAGGTGTATAAAACACGAAAGTTTTTAATGGGACCTAACGTAATTTATTAAATATTGGTGTAAAATGTCCGGATGTGACATGAAAGTGACTAGGGTGTCACATTTATTTGGTTGAATTCGGTTTGTAACCGATTTATTTGTTTTTAATCAGTTTATTCGGTTTGTTTGGTATTAACCAAAACCGAACCGAACCACTTCCCGACTTTGGTTCGGTTTTCGGATAGAATGAAAACCAGTTAAATCAAACCAATGAACACTATTGATTTAAATGACATAAAAGTAACTTTCTATGCTTTATATGGAATTACTTTTTGATAGGAAGTTACTTTTATGTCAGTATTAAACCGTGTTTTTATAAATAGTTCCTTTTCGTTATCTATAATTTGTTGGTTCTCGTTTAAATGAATATTTGTATATACGTATACGTTAAAAAAATTGTGCCCCCTAAAAAAATGAACCCGGGACAGGGGTCGGGTTTGCCCCTCCCCTACTTTTAACTCCTACAAATCAAGTCAACGTTTTTTCAATTTCCAAACTACCATTTGATTGAGGTATCAAATATGTCCTTCAGTGACGAAGCATAGAAGGGACCGGTCGCCCCCCTCTTTTCTTCGCCAATAGTGTTAATTTTCGGACCGCAAGCCAATTTTTTTTAAAAATACTGGTTTCGCCCCCCTAAGATTTCGCCCCCTTCCAATTTAGTCAAGCTCCGTCACTGGTTGCCAAGCCTAAAAACCCACTTCTTGACGCACAACAAAACCATATGGTAGATGAATAAAAAAACCCCCTCCAGTTTTTGATCCAAAACATCACAAGCATATACATATTGTTAATGAACCATTCGAAGATGGGTACATATTTGAAAAGCAGTATGAAGGTGTGTTCCATGAACCAATCGAAGGCGAGTTAAATGACCCATTCGTAGATGAATACAATTTAGATTGGTCAAATGATGATTTTCGTTATAAATAATTAACAACATATATGTATTTGTAAGCTTCGATTATGTTATATAACTTTACTTATTTTGTTATGTAATTTAAAAATCAACGATTCAAAAAAATGAATGGTTTAAAACAAACTAACGGTTCAAAAAAGAAGTTTAATAAATGAACAATTTCTTTTAAAGACGTGTATAAGAAAGGAATGATTTTAGAATGTATGTATGTATGTATATTTTAAAACGTATGTTAATAAAAAATATAAACAGTCTGTGGTTTAAAGCTTAAAAAAAAGTAAAAACGTTAATTTGAGACACAAATAAATTATGCTTTTAGTCTATATGATTATTAAAATAACCATTTCAATCCAAAAATATTTTTAATTATCTCATCAGAATTAACATAAAAATCTACAAGTTCTTTTACTGAAAAAATCCGAAGAAATTATGAATTACAACTATTAGGCCACTTTTAGTACTCATCCCGTAGAGTGGGCGGGATTAAAAGGTGACACGGGGCACGGCGGGAACATTGCCCCTCCCCATGACAGCCTCACTTCATGAAGGCCAACGGCCCCCGCTTCCCGCTCTCTCCTCTAACACCATGCTTTCTCCTCTGATAATAGGGAAGATTTTTTCAGTGAAGTGACTATTGTCAGGTTTTAAGATTTTCAGTGGTATGATAACGTGACAGAAAATTTTGATGGGATGTGATTTCAGTGGAGTGAGTACCAAGGATGGTCTTAAAGAATAAAAAAAGCTTTAATTTTTTTATGAAAATATTAAATATGTCAAACCTAAGGGATTAAAAACGAAATTAATAGATATGTTTTTTAGTCAGAATTGTTGAAAACCCTAAATCATCAGCCACTCTGCCGTCGCACTCGGCGAAAACTATTCAGCACTTGGCGTCCTCCGGCAACCGGCTGTCCAGCCTTCGGCTCCTCTCTAGCAACGAGAAACAGTGGTTGTCTTTGAGGTACGTCATCCTCATCTCGGGCTCCGACTGTGTGTAAATCGAGAACATTTTATTGTCTTTTCACTTGATCGGAATTTGCAGGCCATTACTGTTCAAATATATATGCACACATCTGATGAAAATTGGCGTAGTCTTTGGTATCACCTTTGTTCTAAATTCAATTTCAGGTTTTGTTAGATTGGGATTTGGATTTAGTTTCTAGAGTTCCAGCATCGGTGTTTGATTGAACCGACACTCCGACAGAGATGAGGCCCTTAGACGAATCGGAGACGACTCAAGTATTTGAGAAGTTATTCAAATTCACCGGCAACAACCTCAAGAACATCGTCGAATCACCGTCCCACGAAGGCCCCGATCAAAACCCAGGTCGTTACTGCTTCCGTCTTCACAAAAACAGAGTCTATTACGTATCCGAATCGCTAGTCAAACGAGCCACTAACATTAAGCGGGAAAACCTGGTCGCCTTTGGCACCAACATCGGCAAGTTCACAAAAAGTGGCAAGTTCCATCTCACCATTCAAGCTTTGAACTTGTTGGCTGCCAATGCTAAGCACAAAGTATGGCTTAAACCCACTTCAGAGATGTCTTTCTTGTATGGAAATGATGTCATTAAAGGTGGGTTAGGAAGGATTACTGATAACATCAATGCTCATGATGGTGTTGTAGTGTTTTCCATGTCGGATGTGCCTTTAGGATTTGGGATTGCTGCCAAATCGACTCAGGATTGCAGGAAGATGGACCCGAATGGGCTTGTGGTTATTCGACAAGCTGACACTGGCGAATACTTGAGGAATCAAGAGGATCTTTGAAACAGAGATCATGTGTGGTAAATGCCAGTTGATTCAATTTCTTGGCATTATGATATAGATTGATTGCAATATGTTTTTGTCTTGATCTAGGCTTTTGAAAGTTTGTTACTTGATCTTTTTTTGTACTGTATGAGTTAAGTTTAAGCTAGTGGTTTGTTAAGTGTTATGGATTATGATATGTGATTAGTGATGAATACTAGGATTTGGAAATCTTGTTTTGCTTCAACACTAGGAGCTGCATCATCAAATGTTATTGCTGCATTGATTTTCATTGGTTTTTGATTTTAAAGATTCATGCTCAACGCTATTCTGATCAGAAAATGATGTGTATCTTTTTTTTTTTCAATCGCTGATTGATTCTGCTTTAGTTTTTGCTTCAACACCAGGAGCTGCATCATCAAATGTTATCGCTGCATTGATTTTCATTGGTTTTTGATTTTAAAGATTCATGCTCAATGCTATTCTGATCAGAAAATGATGTGGATCTTTTTGGTTTTCAATCACTGGTTGATTCTACTTTAGTTTTTGCTTCAACACCAGGAGCTGCATCATCAAATGTTATCGCTGCATTGATTTTCATTGGTTTTTGATTTTAAAGATTCATGCTCAATGCTATTCTGATCAGAAAATGATGTGGATCTTTTTTGGTTTTCAATCACTGGTTGATTCTACTTTAGTTTTTGCTTCAACACCAGGAGCTGCATCATCAAATGTTATCGCTGCACTGATTTTCATTGGTTTTTGATTTTAAAGATTCATGCTCAATGCTATTCTGATCAGAAAATGATGTGGATCTTTTTTGGTTTTCAATCACTGGTTGATTCTACTTTAACCCACCTTAACTAACCTTGACTTCCTTATGGAATATCTTAGGTTCGAATCCTGATTGATGTTTATTTACTAGAGACAAGATCTAAGGGTTTAACCAGATGTGGGATTTCCTCCTAGGTGAGCTCAGGCATAAGGTCCAGAGTGTCAAGTCCGAGGGATGATTAAAATCCCGTCTTGATTGTTGTCAATCCAAGCCGTTCAAAATAATAATATAATAATAACATAACTATAATATCTTAGGTGTTTGTATGCAAGTAAGACCAACTTTCCAAGAATTTATATCCTCAATCCAATTGTTGGGTGGTTGGGGTCAATGAGCATAGTACTTTGTAAAAAACAAATGCCTCACAAAACTAGGGTTATTAGCTGCATGATGCAATTTTATGAACAAAATTTGTTTTAAAGATAGATTTTAAAACTGCAATTGTAAGCTTTTTAATTTAGTATGTGTATGTCTCCAACCCATGTTTGAGTAAGTTCAAATTGTGCACTTTCTTGTTGCTGCTTTTGTTTTTCTCGTGTCACAGCTAACAACACATTTTTTCCCCCAAAAGTTGCTTATCAACAAAGAGCCAAACCCAGCCTACCAACTCTCCTCAATTTGAAACAATCTACACATTAAATTACACGACGATAAGTTTTTGACTCCGGACATCAGCAGCAAATAACATTGATTATTATAGAGCAATTCTGATAAAATTTTAATCTTTAACAAAATCATGAAACATTTAATCGATGAATGTATGATTTAACCTTACTAATCATGTTTTAGAGAGAGATTGAACCTGTAATTTGCAGCGACAAAGGCTTCAGTGGTTCCAGATGAAGTAACCGAAAATATGTGGAAGTTTTGTTTATGTGACGAGCGAAGAAAAAGGTTAAGGGTCGTCTGGTTATTGTTGTGCCTAGCGTTTTTTTGGAACAATCATCTATGGTTCGCTTCGGTGAACTAACCGATTTTAACAAAGACCCAAAAACACTGGGTGTTTTATAGCGGTCGATATAACTAAAAGGAAACCGTGAAAAAAAAATAATAATAATAAGCGACGATGTTAAAAAAAATCCTAACACATATGGTGTTTGGATGCTTGTAATCTGTCTGAGATGTGTCAATAATAAGTAGAAGAATGATTTATGGAGCCGCCGCGCGATGCGGCGGCGTCTCAAATTTATATTGTCGAATGAAACGTATTATATTTGACTAAATTTGTTTCCGAACAAAATTTACTTTAAACTTAAATCAACAGAAAACATATATAACACGAATCGTTTCTGAAAAGTTTATTCGAATTGATTTTTTGAACCTATATCGACACATAAGATGTAAGATTAAAACTTTAGAAACTCGTGAGAGTCAAAATGTCATTTTTGAAAGTTGAAAAGTGAAATTCTCAACCTCGAAATAAGAGACCAAAAATTAAGAAACAAATTGAATAAATCAGAAACTTAGAAACTTGAGGAGAAGAAAATAACATTTTTTAAAAATTTTAGAAAACTTAAGGATTAAAAATGTAAGTTCGAAAAGTTTTGAAAGTTGTAGGATTATAATTTGTTTATAGAAAAAACTTCCCGCATCCTATATAATACAGGGGATAACAATATATTTTAAGGAACGCGTCACGACAATATATAAGCATTCGATTAATTAATAGTAATTTTATGAAACGGGTCATTACAGGTTCATTGTTTTAAATAAATTCATATTGTATAAAAATTTCATTTTTACAATAATTTAATGTGTAAAAATGGGAATTATGACACTTGAAAGTGTATTTAAAAAAGGTGAAAACACATCGTATGTAACCTCGTGTTTTTGCCCAATATTTCAAGCCAAAATGTATAAAAACTAAAAATATATGATAGTTAAGCCGACTAAAAATATACACGGATTCGATCCTGATTAATATTTATACCTAGATAAAGTAATCAAAATAATATAGCAACATTAACCGAAAGATTATATTTTGAGAGTAGAAAAAAAGGTAAAAAAAAGGGGACAATGAAGAGCTTTGAAGACGTGATCTTTATAAATTAAAAACAAAAGAAAAAAGAGGGTAGTTGAGTAGTATTGAACCCGTGACAATTAGGAAGGTTTGCTACTAACCTTATCATCTCATCTAGGTTACATTTATTTTATTTTGAGCAACAAATATATACATTAAAGAATACCTGTTTGTCGTTTAGTAGGAGGGTGCACCGACATTAGTATTTAAGATATATATAATTTTTAGCAATGTTTTGAAAACCGGACCGGTCGAACCGGGAACCGGTGGTCGGACCGGTCCGGTTAGGGTTCTGGGCCGTTTTTGGGTGAACCGGACGGTCGAACCGGTGAACCGACGGTCGGACCGGTGGTTGAACCGTTTTTTTTTTTATTTTTTAAAATTTTTTTTTTGATTATATATATATATATAATGTATATAAAATCATCTGGTTCTTAAATCCACATCTGACCAGTAAGGAGACCGGTTCGACGTCCGGTCCGGTTATAAAAACATTACTTTTTAGATTAAAAGCTGGACGTGGCTACCCAATTAGTCTTTGAACATGTGGAACTAATTCGGAAATTAAAATGGTCGAAACAATTGACAACAGATATGTCTATGTTCATACCTAATGTATCATACAATATTATACAATGTGTATAGTTAGTGTGATAGATTGCAGGTTTTGGATGTTATACCGCTCGTGTTGGTATATACAATATATATAACATCAGTGAATGTTAAAATATAAAAGTTTGAGTATATAATGAAGAAGCCTATTAATATATAATTTGAGATCAAGATGCTTTTTAATCAGGGTTTTCAGAACCGGACCGGTCGGATCGGGAACCGGAGGTTTAGGCGGCCCATCATAAGCATGTGAACCGGTTCACTGATCGAATCGGATTTCAGTTTTTTTAGCTAAAATCCAAAGAATGAAACATTAAAACCAAATTATATATATTTTTTAACATGATTATATTTGCTTAAACATTAATTATGTTCGTTTAAATGTATTTATAATATATTTTATAAATTTTTTGAAATATTTTATATATTTATTATATTATCCAGTTCTTAAATCCGGTCCAACCGGTTCGACCAGTAAATAGTAACACGTCCGGTTCTTTTATGAAACCATTGTTTTTAATAAACAAGTAAGAAGTAAAATTTGGACATACGTGATTCCATATTTTTATGATATGAGGTGACCTTTAAGTAATTTCTAACCTTGTTTTTTTTTTGTTTTTGTTTTTTTTTTTACTTTGTAAACCTGTTCTTTTTTATATTTGATACTTAGGTTAGTATGCATATTACACAAGTGAAATGAAAAAAATAAATAAGTAGTCGATCTGTCATAACTCATAAATTACAATTTGGTTCTTAAAAGTTTGTTTTTTAATATTAAGATGCTTTTTAAAACATTAAGAATTTTTTTTATTTGAAAAATATGTAAATAATATAATTTCTATTTATGTTATTGTTAAATATGATATATGCATTTAATAGGAGATAAAAACAATAAATTGTGTGAGTACAAAATAAAATATGTGTAATTTTATTTTTATTTATTAACACAAAGATGTATCATTACTTACATCCTTTCATCTATTATTAAATATGATAGATGTATTTGATAAGAGATATAAACGAGAAATTGTGTGTGAATATTTAAAAATACATATGCCTAACTTTATTTTTATTTATTAACGCAAAGGTGTTTCATTACTAATACAAAGCTAGCTAGATGTTTCATTATTTAAATCCCTTCTTCTATTTGCTTTAATGTTTTTTTCTCACAAGGTATTTATTTGTATATGTTACATAGATTAAACATGCGCTTCAATTTTCATTTCGTTACTCTGAAATATTATAACATCATAAAACTAGTATTTAATAGTTTTAAAAGAATAACAATTTAAACATATTTATGTTAATAGACTGATCAGCATATATATATATATATCTATATTTGAATAAGTTTTGCATGTTAAAGTTACATATTTGTTTATTACATTTGGCATATGATGAAACAAGGCTGCAAAAACATCATGCTTCCATCCATTATGAGAAGAATGTAAAGCAAAAGGAACATGTTAATTAGTTGCTTTAGGTTGTGTTTAATTTGAGTGTTGACAAAGACATCATCATGCTGTCTATGATGCCTTTCAACTTTCGTTAGTTAACTTGTCTCCAATTTCTATTATATATGTAGCATGCATTGTCACGAAGTTAACTTTTATATCAAGAGTTCATAACTTATATAGCAAATTGCTAAGATGGTTCATATAATTTGCTAGTAGTTCACTCTTAATCCTTAAGTTTTATAAATTACTCACATGTTCACATACTTTTAACATTTGTAACACACACAGTTCTTAGATAATAAAATTACCCTCACATGATTGATCAAATTAATATCACCTAAGAACTATATGAGTTACAAATGTTTAAAATTTGTGACCATATATATAATTTATGAAACTTAGTAATCAAGAGCGAAATAACAGCAAATTACAGCCATCTAAACAATTTACTTTTAACTTATATATACTAAATCTTGATTAGGATTTACGTGTCATAGATGATATATGTTGTTTTTATTAGTGATGAAAATACTTACTCATGATCTCTTAAAAGCTACTTCTAAAATATACCAATTGATTATTAATTTGTATTTGTTACTGATATATTTCTATTATATATCAGGGCGTGAGTACCCTTGATCGCACCCTCCTCACATCGGATGAGCACTATACGGCCAAGTGACCATGGCGTGACAAAAGCTACCGTGGTCACGGGAAGCAACAAAGGAAGAGAGAGAGGAAGTGGGTGATGAAGGAGGCGTAGCAAAGTTACGTATCAGCTACTTAAAAAAATTAAACATGCATGGCCGGATTCAAGAATATTGCCCAATTTTGATCACTAGTAACTAAGTTACAATAAAGAATAATCGATATAAACAATAGACCACCAAAATCAAACTCGATCACCGTGGAGGTCTAAGATGTTGCTCAATTCTTGGAGCAGTTCTTGTTCCAGAAGCAGTATGAACCCGAATCACATGTCCCACCATTGAAACTTGAAGTGCTTCTTCTTCATAAGCTCTCCTCTCCATTTCTTCTAATCTTGCTTTCTTCTTCACCTTAACAAACATAGCAATCAAAAGCAACCCCACCAGAAACACAGCAATTGCAGCACCAACCGAGCATGCAAAAGCCACCCTCCACCGCTTCATCTTCTTCCTCACCGGCAACAATGGCGACTGCACCACCAGACCGAAATGCCCATGGCTCATGGCACCACAAATGTTGGGTGCAACCTCTTTGTCTAGTTTCACCTTCCCATCACCTTCAAATGTTGCACACATCTTTATCCTACCATCTAATGTTGAGCTTCCATTTATAGTATAATTACTAAAATCTATTTGGATTCCAGCCTTATCTGATGATCGAACTTTAACCTCAAATTCTGTGTTAAAATTCATGTTCTCACCGGAGTTATAAGCTAATAAACCTAGTACTGGTGACACAAGTTGATAACCTAGTAATGCATCATAGTTATCATAGTAAATGTTTGACCAATTGTTTCCTAGGTTTTGTGTTACTATAAGGATTCTTTCTATACAAGGATGGACATTCACACCAACTTTCAAATAAAATTCATTGATCGTTGCACCATACCTCTTGAGGCTCCCGCATCGGTACCTTGATGTGTAAACCGTAATGCCGGTTAGATTTGACGGCAAGTTGATGTTGTATGGTGTGCCTGTTTTGAAGTGCTTGTTGAATGACTTGAATGTGTAATCTCGAATCACGAGATCGAGGAGTCTAGTGGATTTGATCCCCTGAGCTTCAGTAAGTATTAACTTTGATAGTAATGATAACAGAAGAAGGATCATACAAGTGCGAGAAAGATGATTAGATCCCGTTAACCTTAGGGTTCTATAGATGGGCAATAATGAACCCATGTGATCTATGGATCAAAAAAGCAAATCTTGAACTATTGTTGCCTTGTTGGTAAAATGGTTCTCAAGTCTTTGTTTAGCTTTTTTTATTGATTCTTGTGGCTGTGTGAAGAGATGGACAATGAACCCATATACGATTGGATCAAGAAAGCAAATCTTGAGATAAGTTCTTGGTTTCTTTCAAGTTAAAAAGAGAGTATCTGGAAAGATGGGCACTGAAATCAAAAGGGTTGAATCTAGAAAGCAAATCTTGAAATGCGTTCTTGGTTAATGTAGGGTTTGTTTGGGGAAACTTTATGTTTTCAAAATGAAGTAATTAAAGAGTCATGGATGATTAAAGGAGTACCATGCGATGCATGGTGTGTGTCAAAATGAAGATAAAGTTATACAGCAAGTGTGTGTTTGGCGGGGAGTAGGGTGGGGGTTGCGGGGTCGTAGGGCGGTGGGTTATGATTGTTTGTCAATAGATGGTTGCTTTAAAGGGTGTATGATGATGACATGCACTCACCTAAAGGCTTCTTTCGTAAATATAAAGAAGGAACAATTCTTTATATTTTTTTAACTACGACGATCGTACATACCACGTATGTTATCTTTACAGGGTCTAACGGGCAGAGGTAAGACTTGGCCACACAAGATGCGCAAGAACCCTTGGAATAGGCAAACTCTCACCCCCATTGGTTCAGAACCCGAGATTAAGTTCAAGATAACTTTTCTCACCTAGATGTCTTCTAAATTGCCCTTGGCAGAGCTTAAACCCATGACCTCTCGGTCACAAGATGAAACCCCAATAAATAGGTTGAATTTGTAGGACGAACAATTCTTTATATTAGAATTTTTATCTATTTGATAACAAGTCGATCACTATATTGATTAAATTAATTAAACTTACATACCTTATGTGCATATATGCATACATAAAAATGTATTGATTTATTTTGTACATGTGTAGTAGTTTTAAATTTTTAATTTTATATCGAGAAGAAACTTGTTACATATACATTTATCTTTTATAAATATTTTAATATTATTTAACATCAATCTAATCCACTCTGCCACTCATAATACTTATTAATAAGAGTTAATTACATGGATGGTATATGTTGTTTACCCAGATTACACGGATGGTCCCTAACTATAAGAAATTACAACGGTGGCCGAATACTTTGCACAAACGTAACACGTGTGGTCCCTGAGTTGGATGTCTGTTAACTTTTCTGTAAAATGACATGCAAAATTACCTAAATACCCTATATTAAAATAAAAAAAAACACCCCTTATTTCTTCCCCACCTCCGGTGACCTCTAGAAGACATACCACCACCTTCGGCCAGACCATCACCTCTCTGACAACTACCTCCGGAGAAGAAGAAGCCACCGGAGAAGAAGAAGAAGAAAGCGACTAGGGTTTCGTCAGAGATTAGGTCGGAATCAAGCTGAGCATATCTGGTACTTGTTTAATCGGCATAACCACCACCAGCTACCGGCGTCGAAGGGAAGCATACAAGTCTTGGGGACGGCGTGCCGCCACCATTGTTGCAGCCCGATGAGATGTAAGTTGGTGGCGGAGACCTCTACAAGATTTCCCATCACCGTCTTTTCTGCCGGAGGTGGAGCACGATGGACGTTAGTACGAGATGCAGGTCGCTGCCATTGATGCCACCCGATGAGAACCGTGGTGGAGGTGGAGCACGTGGACCGGAGATGGTGGTGGTTTGAAGGGTATTATTAACAAAAAAAGGGTAGGTTTAGGTCGTCGGTGCTGGTGCCCGACAACGGTGGCATGCGGAGATGGTGGCGGTTTGAACGTGACGGTGGGAGGGTGGGTTAGGTCGTTGGCGGCCCTTTTGAGGGGCATTATTAACAAAAAAGGGTAGGGGAGAAAAGGGTAGGGGTGAGGGTATGTTCGTCTTTTTTGAAAATTTAACAGAAAAAGTTAACGCCCATCCAACCCAAGGACCACCCGTGTTACGTTTTTGGAAAGTATTCGGCCACCGTTGTAATTTCTGATAGTTAGGGACCATCCGTGTAATTAACTCTATTAATAAATATATTTACATTCTTATTGTTGCATATATATTACTAGAATTATATTAATCATGAAAATAACATCTATTAATAAATTTGTTGGTCAATGATCGAATTTCTTTTGTTAATATTACATTATATGTTCTTTTTGTCAATAGATGTACACATACTAGTCAGATGCTCGCGCGATGCGGCGGGAAACATAACACTTAAGTTGGTGATTTTAAATGTTTGCATGGTCCGTTTTTTATTCATAACCACCATAAAAACAATTTTTTTAACATAGTAGTATAGACAAATATATATATGTGTATATATATATATAGAGAGAGAGAGATGCATTCCATTGATAACCACTTTTATGTTAAGAACTTGATAACTGCATAATACACTTGTACATTGTGCATTAAAATATTTTTAAATGGGGAGAAAAACATGAAGCAGTTAAAAAACCACTCTATGTACAAAACTTAAAGCATAATGTTGATGTGTGTTTGATTTTCATGTTCTTTAACAGTTTAAAGTTGCGTTTTTATGGGCATTTTATGTGGAATGATGATACTTTGAGATACAATTGTGAATTGCAGGTAAAAACACATTAGAGGGATGCTCGGGGGTGTTAACGAGGCGAAAAGATGCACAGACGGATCAGAAACTGTCGAGAAAAGCTCAAAACTTCGGAAGCGCATATCTTGAGCTAGAGGAAGAGTTACGGAAGCCATAATATATGAAAGCTGAGTTTCTCGACGAGACGAAGCCGTTGGTGAAGTCAGACTGGGCATAGGCTACGCACAGGTCAGCGTAGGCTACGCCCAAAAATTCAGCGTTGACAGAAATTTGGCACCGTTCAGTTTGGCCCAGCGTAGGCTACGCCCAAATTGGGCGTAGGCTACGCCCAAAACGCGGAAAACGAGTGTATAAAGCCACAATCCATCTAAGTCGAAAGTTAAGGTTTTTGGGGCCAATTGGGGACGATTTTGGGCAATTTTTGAGTGGATCCAACCCTCCAAATCAAGATTCAATCCAAGAATTCATCAATGGAATCAATAATTGAAGATCAAATCGCGATGAGGCAAGGCTAGTTTCTTCGTAATTGCTTCCGGTTGATTAGGGTTGTAAGTGAAACAGTGTTTGAATGTTGAATTTAGGTTTTTGATTGTAAACTTGATATGATTTCTTTTTGGTTGATTTAAACAATAGATTTATGTTTTCGTATTGTCACGTTACCATCAGTGATTCGGTTTACTTGCATCGTTTACTCATTGGTAGTCGTGTGATGTGTTGCATATGTCTATTGGTAATTTTGTGAATGAGCAAGTCTTAAACGTTCGTTCCATCTTTATCACTTTAATCGAATTGATTGACAACATTAAGTTTATATGATTTCAACCTAGGTTTAATGTACATTCATTGTGGATCTTGCAACCTAAAAACCGGAAGTGATTACCTTTTTCATTAATTGTTTTCAAATCGAAATTAAAGTCTGTTTCTTTTAAACGATTCTTTTTAAGCCAATCCAATCCAAAGTTTTCATTTTCTTAGATTAATTAGTTTTTAGTGACAATTAGCACTTTCCACTGATTTCCTGTGGAGACGACCTTACTTACCCTTGCTATAGTCAAAGGTAACTAAGTCCATATTTATAAATTGTTTTTGATTGACCTACGACACATCGATCATAATGGCGCCGTTGCCGGGGAATCAACGCGCAAAGTGCTAGTTTTCGTTTAGCTTTAGTTAAGTATAATTTTAGTTTGCTGTTGCTTTTCAAAAGCATAAAAATACACAAAGATTTGATTTTTCTTTCATTTTTTTTACTTTGTTTTGTTTGTTGTTCAGAATTGCGCGAGGTATTATTTGTTTGTGGTATGCAGGTAATTTTTGCAAGCATTGTAGGATTTCTAGAATTTTAATATCATCATGAATTGGGATGTTGATGATGATCCATGTATGTGTTGCGGGAGTAAATTCCATTGGATAGAAGATTGTCCTGTGTTCTTAAGAAGATATGAAGCATACCATGATTGTGAAAGTGATAGCATTAGAGGGCAAGGATACATGATAAAAAATTACGAGGATGATGTTGATTCATTCTCATCTTATCTGAACTATGAACCGCATTCACCTTACCCTCAAGCATACTACTATTCAAATGATGGTTACCAAGGATATTCTTATCAACATAAGTATCAATCCGAGGACGAAACCATGGTTTGCAGCTTTAGGCAAGATTGGGAGTACAACAATTGTGAACAAGAGATGGAATCGAGCTTAATTTATCAGGAGGAATATGATTATGACTACTCTCATTCGGCATACAAGGATACTCAAGATCACGATCATGGTAATTATCATAGGGGTTACTACAATCAAAATGGTTACCAACAAAGACAACAACAAAGGTGTTCAAGAAACTACCAGCAACAAAGGCAAAATCAGCATCCTAGTAATCAAGAAAGTGGGTCCTCGGGTGGTAAATGGGAAATCTTCAACGCAATTCTATCTTGGAAACACTAAAAGACATGAAAAAGGAGAATGAGGTTAGAGACGAAACCATAAATGCATTGTTAAAAAAGGTTGGTCATCTAGTTGAGGAGTTAGCACAAATAAGAGCATTAGAAGTGATTGTTGATAATAATAATACCACCAATATTCCCCTAGTTGTTGAAGAGGTGCCATTGACATTGCTCACCGTTGATGATGAAGTAAATGATATTATTGACCTTGTAGAGAAAGATAGGGGATGCGTAAATCAGATTGAAAACACACCACCTCATGTGAAACAATTCAATAATACACCCTCAGCTTTTCCAAACCAATCTCTTAGAGTTACCATTCCAATAAACATAGTTGAGGATGATGGTTTAAGTTCAAAGAAAAAGAAGGTAACAAGGGAGGACTTAAGATACTTTATTCAAAAGCATGTCCGTATTGATTCAGCAAATGTGCCGATTACGAAGAAAGAAACTTGGACATGGCATGTCAAATACCGAGCATACAATGGAAACTCAGCAGGAAAATGTGCATTTATGCCATCTTGTGGTTATTTTTTTTTTGAACGGCTTGGTACAACGACACCCAAGACGGGATTTCAACCGTCCCCTCGGATTTGACGCTCTGGGGCGTATGCCCGAGCCCACCCCAGGAGGAACCCCACAAGTGGGTAAACCCCCTGACCTTGCTTCAGCAAATATGCCTCAGCCCATCTTGTGGTTATTTAACTGATGTCGACGGAGCTTAGCTAATAAACTAACTAAAAACCGACTCTAAAACTAGACAAAAAGTAATAAATCTAGACTCTCTAAAACCTAAGCTACCGACAGGCAAGTGTACCTATCGTATGTAGCAAGACAAAAGTAAGTCCGGATATCGAACCCACAGACTTCTACAGACTGCACTAACTAGACTCAAAAACTTATCTATATAAAATTTGTACTTAAATAAAATAATAATAAGGAAAGGGGGTTTCTACTAACAACTAAAATATTTAATAAACACTTAGAAATGAAAACAGACGAGCAAACAACGACTAAATCAGGGAAAGAAAGAAGCACTACTTAGGTTTAAATCATATACATGTTTGACAAAGTTCTATCGGGGATGAAACTAATGTGATACCGGGATCTTAAAATACTAAACTCAAAGGAAACCTAGAGCACCCTCGACCCTTCTCAAGGATAGTCAACTAAGGATCCTAAAAGCCGTTAAACCACTGGATACATGGATTTCCCTCACTGGTCATCCAACTACTTATGAAGTATCCGCTAGATTATCTACTTCACAGTACAATAATCTCAAAACACCTAAGAAATAACTGTTAAACACTCTACCTCACGGCACGAAAGTCACAGTTCACTTAAATGCTAGGGATAACTTGGGTTTTTCTATTGGACTCGATAAACAAGGTTTGATAGACTAATCAGACTGATCTTCTCACGAAGCCTCTAACCTAATAAGCTAACAGCCAAGACTTATCGACAACTTCTCACCTCACGGCTATTAAAGTTGGTAGCACATCTTAATCGTCTAAATCATAATAGAACACTCCTATGAATCACTCGGCCAAAGCAACTCATCCACTAATCAAAAACACACAGTAATTGATTCTAGCATGCACCTATTATGTGACAGACAATCACCAAGATACATGAGGAACATAATATCAATCATTCAACAATCACAAATACACATACACATCCAATATTCGAAACCAAGTCTTTAAATCATAAATTCATCACATCAATATGTTCCAACACCGAAATAAACCAAAATCAAACATGCATAATCATTTAACCTAGATAGTTCTAAGAGTTTAGCCGAGAAACATTGTCAAAACAGAAATCATAACAAGTTTACAAAGCTTGAAACACATAGTAATCAGGAATGAAACCAAGAACGAGAAAACCGAATGGTTAACACCCGAAAGAACAATCCTGGGGCTTCAATCCTTCGATCTCTCGCTTCAAGAACCTCCCGATCGCTTCCAATCGCCTCTGGCCGTCTCTACCCTCGTCCTAGATCGTCTGATATCGAATGTAACCGACCCCAGCCGTTTCCAAAGTTTAAAACTCGACATTCTGAAAATTTAACCCTGTCGTGTAGCGCGACAGGATCCTCTAACCCTTCGCGTAGCGCGACGGGTTCTACTACCCGACAAAATAGTCGGGTCAACCGGCATTATTAAGTGAGGGGCATTTCAGTCATTTCCACCTGTCGCGTAGCGCGACAGGGTTTCCTGTGGTCCTCGCGTAGCGCGAGAGGTTGAAAAATCCAGAATTCTTCTTTCTTTATTCTTGTATATGTTCTCGTTCAACCGGACACTTGTTTTCTTGATCTTTTATGCCAAAGTAATATGTTTATGACCTGCAAGCATGAAATTACCACATTGTGAAGAACCAACATAAATCGACTCTAAAACGAATAAAACTGTACAGAGACTCAATAAAAACAAATAGAAAAACAGATGTGTTTTACAACACATCATTAACATACACATTAATCATTGGAGGAAAACTATGGACACAAGGTATTGATCATCGAGCCTTTGATGGTAACTCGGGAGGAAAGTGTTCAATTCGACCACCATGAGTAATAAATGAGGTATGGTCCGGCTGAAGACCTAAAACTTAACGCTATATGGGAGGCAACCCAACGAACTTTGTGGGTGTGTTCACTGGAAACCCTCACGAGACTTAACTCATCCACTCGGGCCTATCAAGGGGTTTAAAAGGCTTGTTGCATATGCTAAATGCAACCGTGATTCCTACGAAAGTTGATATATTCATCATGTGCCTCGGGATGAAGCAATAAAATCCAAGGGTTGCCAATCATGTGTGCATAACTTATCAGGTCCATGTGCTCTTTTCGTGCTTTCATAATTGTTTGTTTGGACTATGTTTGACAATTATTGCTTGTGTTTGCTTGGTGATGTACTGTTTGAGTTGTTGAATGATGGTGGTAAGAAATTTAAGGTTGAAGTGGAGTGTAAAAGGAATCTGAATGGGGCATATGGGTAAATCATCACATCATACTCATTTCACACTCATAATTAGTGAAAAAATACATTGGGGACAATGTAAGGTTTAAGTGTGGGGATGAGGGAAACTTTGAAAAATTTGCAAATATTGTTCCAAAAGAGGTCTTTTTGTGCACGAAAAACAAATTTTTTCTCAAAGAAAATTGTGAAAGCGTCTTTAACCGGTGTATATGTGTAACTTCCTAATTATGCTTAGTTATTTAAGTTGCGGAATAAAGTTTTCTTAGCAAGTTGTAGGAAAATTTGGTAGGTAGGTCTCAATTAAGGATACAAGGCTAGATAATGGATAAACATGCATGCTTTATATCCGAAACCCGTTACCACCGTTTTTGTGAGAATTTAAGCCTATGTGGAGCATGAAATATACGTAGAATTGAATGGTCATTTTCTTTTGATGTGTGATTACCATAATGTTGTTGTCGTTTCAGAACTTGCATAGTTAATACATGTTAAGACCATGAGCCAAAGTGTGCACAAAAGTGATAGAGGCATTAGGATAACCCTTGTTTTAGCCTTGTGTTTTTGTTTCACCAACCCTTGATAAAATCCCCTAGTCGCCATTTTTGAGCCAATTACCCATTCCTTTGTTAAACCATGCCCATTCCATTAGCCAAAAATAAGCCTTTATAGCCATTTCAATTTAGATCCATGTGGCGAATCTAAGTTAAGTAGTGTTAATGTCTTGAAAAAAAAAGAAAAAGAGAAAAAGAAAAAGAGGGAAGAAAAATTTGTTCATAGTGATGTTAGTAGTGTTTAGAAATAAAAAGTGATCCAATAAGGGTACATACTTACCCTAGTGATTATGTGTAGTATTTGTTTGTGTGAGCTTAACTAGGATTTCGCCTGTTTTAGCCACTTACATTCCTTTTCCATACCTTAGCCTTAGCCAACACTACAACCTTGAAAGACCTCTTGATTTGGGTATACTTTGTGCATAATGGTGAAGATTTGATTACTTTGCAAGCTTATGAGAATGATGCATCATTAGTGGATTGAGAGTTCAGAAATACTAGTGCATCATTGCTAGTTCAGATACAAAGCCGAGTGGAGTGTTCATTGTGAGAGGTGTGAATGTGTGCATGTGAACCATTTGAAGCTAAGTGTCCTTGATTAGAGATTTTCTTGTCGAATTTGTAATATTGCTTGTTGGGATGTAAATCTATTGCACGTTGTAAGTCTTGGGAATTAGGCGTGGTTTTGAAGTTTTGCTATTAACCGGTAATGAGATGTTTAAGCGATTGTTTTTGTTGAATTATTTGTTATCGTGCGTAAAGGACTTTGCTTGGGACAAGCAAAACATAAGTGTGGGGATGTGATGTGTGTTTGATTTTCATGTTCTTTAACAGTTTAAAATTGCGTTTTTATGGGCATTTTATGTGGAATGATGATACTTTGAGATACAATTGTGAATTGCAGGTAAAAACACATTAGAGGGATGCTCGGGGGTGTTAACGAGGCGAAAAGATGCACAGACGGATCAGAAACTGTCGAGAAAAGCTCAAAACTTCGGAAGCGCATATCTTGAGCTAGAGGAAGAGTTACGGAAGCCATAATATATGAAAACCGAGTTTCTCGACGAGACAAAGCCGTTGGTGAAGTCAGACTAGGCATAGGCTACGCCTAGGTCAGCGTAGGCTATGCCCAAAAATTCAGCGTTGACAGAAATTTGGCACCGTTCAGTTTGGCCCAGCGTAGGCTACGCCCAAAACGCGGAAAACGAGTTTTTAACCCTATTTTGCCTATTTTCAAGCCACAATCCATCTAAGTCGAAAGTTAAGGTTTTTGGGGCCAATTGAGGATGATTTTGGGCAGTTTTTGAGTGGATCCAACCCTTCAAATCAAGATTCAATCCAAGAATTCATCAATGGAATCAACAATTGAAGCTCAAATCCCGATGAGGCAAGGCTAGTTTCTTCGTAATTGCTTCCGGTTGATTAGGGTTGTAAGTGAAACAGTGCTTGAATGTTGAATCTAGGTTTTTGATTGTAAACTTGATATGATTTCTTTTTGGTTGATTTAAACAATAGATTTATGTTTTCGTATTGTCACGTTACCATCAGTGATTCGGTTTACTTGCATCGTTTACTCATTGGTAGTCGTGTGATGTGTTGCATATGTCTATTGGTAATTTTGTGAATGAGCAAGTCTTAAACGTTCGTTCCATCTTTATCACTTTAATTGAATTGATTGACAACATTAAGTTTATATGATTTCAACCTAGGTTTAATGTACATTCATTGTGGATCTTGCAACCTAAAAACCGGAAGTGATTACCTTTTTCATTAATTGTTTTCAAATCGAAATTAAAGTCTGTTTCTTTTAAACGATTCTTTTAATCCAATCCAATCCAAAGTTTTCATTTTCTTAGATTAATTAGTTTTTAGTGACAATTAGCACTTTCCACTGATTTCCTGTGGAGACGACCTTACTTACCCTTGCTATAGTCAAAGGTAGCTAAGTCCCTATTTATAAATTGTTTTTGATTTACCTACGACACATCGATCAAATGTACAAGTGTATTATGCAGTTCTCAAGTTCGTAACATGAAAGTGGTTCTCAATGGAATGACTCCCTATATATATATATATATATATATTGGGAATACATAATTTTAAAACCATTTCTTAGTGCGAAAACCTTGAAAACCATGTAAAAATCATGTAAAAAAAACGTATTTTTTTTGAAATTTTTTTTACAGGTTTGTAACACTATTTGGCACATTTTTATAAAAAAAATCAAAAAAGCGCCTACCATATATTTTTTAAAAAAATATTTTATAAAACCATGTAAAACATACGTAACTCTTCGTCAGATCTGACGAATTTTTTTTACGTTTTGTTACGTATGTTTTAAATGGTTTTATAAAATATTTTTTTTAAAAATATATGGTCAGCGCTTTTTTTATTTTTTTTTATAAAAATGTGCCCAATAGTGTTACAAACCTGTAAAAAAATTTTTTTAAAAAATACGTTTTTTACATGATTTTTACATGGTTTTCAAGGTTTTCGCACTAATTAAGAAGTGGTTTTCAAATTATCTATACCCTATATATATATCTCGTTGGCATGCTAATGCTTGGGTGTGCGCATATGTGTCAAAAAAATTTTAAAAATAATAAAGGAATTAATAAAGAAATAAAAATAAATAAATAAAAATAAAAGTAATTTGAAATTTTTGAGTTCATGGTCCCTTTAGAAACAAATTTTTATTTTATTATAATAGGGGTACAAATGTATAATTTGCCTTTGTTCACCCTTATACCTTACTGATTAATGAGACTTTATAGGATATTTTTGTTTTTTTTTGTATATGACACACTAGGTTAGATGCTCATGAATCATCGTAAGTGTAGGTATAAAGAAAAAATATAATTATCACATTGATAGTTTATGCATAATAACTTTGCCTTTACGTGATTTTATCATACAAGAATAATTACCATTTGTGTGATAAAATGGAGACTTCGTATAAGCTCATAAGTATAATTGACTTGCGTAATTGGGGATTAAGTCAACATTTTCTTACAAAAACATACAAGTACAAGTCATTGTTGACTAGTGTAGTGTTTATATCTACTATGTGAAAGTTGAAAGAAATTTAACACATACTCCTTAATTAAGTAATCAGAGCTCTTAATTGTTATTTATTAACAAAAGGTAAAATTAACATGATGATTTTTCTAAACTAATAAAAAAGTATATTTATGAGACATATAGAACTTGACACAAAGCTAATTTTTGTATAGTTTTTTCTATTTTTAAACTCGTGTACTAGACAAGTTTTTAGGCTAGCATGTAATATTATAGGAACCTATTAATATTCAAATTGAGCTAGTTTACAATACATGATGTTGGAAAAAAATAAAAACAACAACGAGGAGGAGGAGGAGAAAGTTATATTTTTCTAGTAATGATCATGACACATCTTATAAAGTAAATGCGAATGGACCGTGTAGAAGAGAATAAATAATTAATGTGTACTTTGACAAAATTGATGTTACTTTATCATAATTTTTGCATAATTCTATCTGTTTTATGATATAGCTTCTTAAGAGGTAATAAAAATGTTTATTTCACACTTAGTTATATTATATTGTCAAATTTCTATAAGTTTCTTCTACGTTTTTTGTTTTTTATTTTTTTAATAAAGGAGAGGCATGCATATGCCCGGAAATGGATACAATGTAGATGGATGGTGGAAAGACCCCTTATGTTTTGCAAAGCCCATCTGCCCATCTGGTATGAGATAAAGTCATTTTTTACTGATGACATATTTGACCTTTTGGGACTAATCTATACCGACAAATGTAATACCAACGAATATGTCGTCAAAAAAGACTTCAAAAATTTTTGTCAGGATAGAACCCTTTTCTTGTAGTGTACATATGTAAGATCGTCGCTGTGAAAAAAAACCAAATATTCAAAAGACGCCCCACTGTAGTCGTCAAAGAAGCAAAAAATTCTTTGACTTTTGTACGTAAAATTAGTAATTTGAATAAAATTGAGGTTAATTGTTATGTTTATATTCAACAATTTAATATTATTTTATTATCAATTTTATTTATTACTTGATTCATTTTAACCAACCCTCCCCTGCTTAGCTCTATAGTTATCTTTTATAAACAAACATATGTTCTATAATTAAAAACTTTATATGCATAAAATGGTCAATAATATTTATTTATTTATTTTATTTAATTAAAATTAACTATCCCCAAATTCATGAAAAGGTCTACATTCATTGCCGGTGATAATTTTCAGCGATCCATTGGTGAAAAATGGGTTAGAAATATACTGATATTATCACGATTTGGCAATACTGATCGTTTATTCGCAAGTGATATCTTTCCCACACATGATTACTCCACGGAATTACATGAATAACATATAAATTGAAACATTTTAACTTATCTTTTATCTTTCAATGTGTTTAACTACCTCAATTTTTACGTTCAAAAAGATTGAATTTCAAGACTAATTAGCACTAATTTCAATTCTCAAATATTAGAACAAATTTATTTATGCGAGTTGTTCTATGCTTAATTTAGTTCGTATCCAGAACAAAAAGATTACATTTATTCGAATACAATATAGAGACCTATACCATTAAATGAAAAGATACAATGTTTCTCATTTTAAACACAGTCTTACTTATCACAACCAATAGCATATATAAATCATATGCCAAACTTAAGTCACAAAAAAGATCATGTAACAAATTCTATGTTTCATCGATAAACAAACATCGACGCCAAATTGAGGTCGATTAACTAATGAAAGTTAACATTAGCTTCATAAGTCAGACCGAGGTTCCAGTTAGCCGGGGCGACATTGTAAGCGGTTATGGTCTGTTTGGTCGTGTATGAGGTTAGCCTAAATGATAGGGCTTGACCGCTAAGGGTTGCAAAGGCTTGATACGAGGCACCCCAGTTATGACTCATACTTATCCAAGCCGTCTTGGTTCCTTTGACCCACATGCCTTTAATGTCACCCGCACCACCAACGTTCATCACATAGACTAGTAGCCAGTATCCATTGCCTTGGAAAGAAAATCTAAGCCCACCTGTTCTCGCACAAGGTACCCTATCAAAAACAAAAGAAATATTAGTAGAAATTCTTTAAAAAAAAAGGGAAAATTACGAAAAATATCATTGTTGACCACCTTTTTTCCAAAATAATTAATCAAATTCCGGCGTCTAAGACGCCTCTTTAGACTCCCTTTTTGTGTACTTATTTTAAACATACTGGCCCACATGTCGGTGGCTTTGCCAGGGTGTCTAAGACCCCTTTCCTACCGGCGTCTTAGATGCCTCTTTATACGCCTTTTTGTACTTTTTGTAAACATACGGGCCCACATGTCGGCAGCTTTGTCAGGGTCTAAATGTGTGTTTAAGACCCCTTTTCTACCGGCGTCTTTTACGCCGCTTTAGACGTCACTTTAGACGCCCATGTGGGCCCGTATGTTTACAAAAAGTACAGAAAAAAGGAGTCCAAAGGGGCGTCTAAAGGGATGTCTTAGACGCCGGAATTTGATTGATTATTTTGGTAAAAAGGTGATCAACAATGATTAGTTTGGTAATTTTCCTAAGAAAAACTCAAAATTATTTTTTTATAAATACTCCTCCCCATTAAAAGCCCTTTGTTTTATACATAGTATTAGATGTACTTTGGGTTCAAATAGCTGCACGTACTCAGTTTAGAAACAAACCTCCGGTACATGACGGGGACAATTCCGGCTTTCCATTGGGCTATTTGCATGAATGCAGGTTTGGCCATGTCAAAATGGGTTCTAGGCGGGTTGCACCATCCGCCATTGTTAGAATCCTCTGACCAGTTTGGGGGGCAGAGGTTCGTGGCAGTGATAGTCACGACGCCTGTCGAGCACCATGGGGACTGGACACACTTTATTTGGTAGCATTGCCCACAAGCATATCCGTTGCTAAAGATCGTTGAGCTCAATGCGGCTGTATTCGTGCCATATCCATTAGTCACAATGTTCCCATAACCGCAAGCACCTCCTGATATATATAATCCAAAGCATATCGATAGTTACAATAAGTCTTATTTTTTGAAAATAAATAAATATTTTATTTATCATTATTATTATTGTTATTATCTCATTTTTTAATAAGAGTAGTACCCATGGTTGAAGATGCCGACTCGTCTCCGTAAAATGTGGCATGAGCAAGAGTCCATACACTTGGGCGGTACACAGTCGATGATCGTGCCCGGGGGATGGTGTATGCTGCTTCAACAAGATCCGAACCAAACGAGACGAATATGATGATCAAAAGGAAGAGGCAAAATGAGCATGAACTATGGAATGAAGCCATTGTTTAGCAATTATTGCCTATTGACTTCAAAAACGTTAAACAGTCATTTATAGGGCCCAAAACGATGCTAGAAAAGAGTGGGTTTGTGACCCTCACGTACAGTTGTGATATCTTACAAGTCAACTTTGACCAGTTTTGTTAAAAAAATAAAATATAAAAAAATAAAAAATAGACCTGTACATGTAGGCAATAAGGGTTTGTACCAACAGAAATTTATCAACAACGTGCGAGCAGGTTTTATTGTTATTATAGTGACAAAGCATGACAAAATCCACCGGTTTATCGGTGTTTTCATTCAACCATATCCATCCTGGTACATCTAATTATAAATAAAGTTTAATCTAATCATAATTCTTAATCTCTTGATTATGATAATATATTTTACCGAATCATTATATATTTTATCTAATAAATATCTTTCTCAAGTTTGACAATATTGGTATCGATTTGATGTATAGATTTAAACAAACAATGTAGGAATTTTTTTAGACCATGTTTGAGATTGCTTATTTAACTTTAAAATGTTTTTTTTTTGTCAACATTGTTTATTAACTTATTACTTTTTAAAATGAAGACTTTAAAATGTATTTTGAATAACTTTCTCAAAAATATTTTTTCAAAATAACTAAAAGAACATTCTTATATTGACAGCCATTTTATGTTATGGGTAGCCGTGATGGGTTGCGAAAATGACGGTGGTTGTGGAAGTGGCCCAAGTGGGTGGTGCAGTGGTGAGTGGCAGTGATGGCAATGGGTAGTGATAAGTGACAGCGGCAGGTGGCGGTGGGTAGCAGCGTTCTCGGTGGGTGGCAATGTTTGTGGCTGGTTGTGGGTGGTGGTGGTAGCGGTGTCATTGGGTGGTAGATTGGATAAATGGTAAGAAGTGATGGTAGATTTGTAATTTAATGCTAACTAGGTATATTCACCTCACACTTTGTGGCATGTTATCACAATACACTCCTGAAAATGAGTATTATATATCATTAACTCAATCATAAGTTACATAGTAAAATCAAATATCTTATGATCTTATCACGAACTCTATACTGATTTTTTTTATAAAAACATAAAATCGTACAAAATCTTCACATACATGTTATAAAAATAATATAAAAAATTACTCACAAAATACGTCTCACCGGCAATCATTATTTTGAATTAAAAGAAAAACCCAAATCTCTAAGCAAATCTCTCAAATTCAATATTCTTACTTCTGTTTACTACTTTTCAAAGTTAAAATTTTTTTTGATTGTTTAAGTTTAAATTAGCAAATTTTCAAAACGTTACTACATATATCAGACACATAAAGAATATAATATATAATAATAATTGGACCCACTCACTAATTCTTAACAGTATACACATGATTATATTTTCTTTTTAATATATATGTATGTATGTATGTATAAAAGAATTGGTCCACTCACTATTTCCTAACAGTATTTAGCATGTTATATTTTCTTTTCAAGCCTTTGTGTCTAAAATAAAAAAAAAAATTCACTATTTCTTTTTCATATGATTTAATACTATAGAGTAATAAGTAATAATTTATTTTAAAAATACAAAATTATTAGCTTTTAAAAACAATTTACTATTCTTTTTTTTAAAAAGTCATTTTCATAAGTGTTTTTAAGTTTATCAAACCACTTATTAACCTGTTAATTTTTTGAAAGAAAAAAAAAATTCATCAAGCCAAATTAAAATAAAATTCCAAACATGCCTAAGTGACTTTGAATTTTTGACTGTTAGTTGTTAAAATCACTCAAACTTAGCAGTTTTCCAAGTTCAAGGGTTACTTGATCATTATCCTTGATACTTGATAGTTAGTAAGAGTTCAGCTCTGGTAAACTAGAAGGGTTGTTTGTGTCAATTTAGCAGCAATTATGATAACAGTTAGGGGTGTCCTGAAAAACCGAAAACCGTTTAAAACCGATAACCGAACAGTATCCGTAACCGAATATAGTTTTTTTTTATTCGGTTTGTTAGGTTTATTCGGTTAACCAATTAAACCGAATTCATAATTAAATTTATTATTTTCATTAACAGTATAAGGTGGAATTCGTTTTATTCGGCTTTTAACCGGTTTATTCGGTTTGTTCGGTTGAATTCAGTTTGAATCGAAATCGGACCGAATTGAATTCGGTTCGGTTAACGGTTAGGGATGAAAAATTTTGAAAACTGGTTAAACCGAACCAAATAAAACGAACAAACCGTTAACCGAACCGAGAAACACTCCTAATAACTGTTCTAAAATAGGTGATTAGAAACATATGTAGTTAGAAACGCATTTAAGGTCATTCGATTCAATTCTTTCATTTTTCATCAATTTCTTTTCTCGTAATAGTTGTTCATATTCATACTTTATTTTTTTTAATCTTTGTTCTTTATTCATATTTCTCATGTGTTATTATACTTTTTTTTAACGGCGATGTTCTTACGTATCACGTATGTTGTCTTAACTGAGTCCATCGAACAAAGGTAAGACACAAGCCCCCAGATACACAAAAATCCCGTGCAATAGGTAAACCCTTGCCCCCATTAGAATAGAACCCGGATAAACCCAAAATTGACCATTCACTGCACCCTTCAAACTTGCCCTCGGATGAATTTGAAATCCGGGCCTACGCTGAGTTTTCAGATAGCATCACTAACCTAACTCTAAGTCTAATACTATGTGTAGTGGTCACCCACTGAAAACCTTAAAACCCCAAAGTGGTCACCTCACAGTAGTCACCCCACTGAAACACTTCCCTACAGTGTCACATCATCCATTGAAAAACCCCACTTGGCCAATCAAAAACGAGGGAAGGAAACGGGAAGCGGGTAGGCTGTTCAAAAAGCTCGCAATTCGAAGCTCGCTCGAAAAAAACTCGGCTCAAAAGAGGTTAGGCTCGAAAAAAGCTCGTTAAAAACTAGTCGTG
The DNA here is from genome assembly GCA_009363875.1 of Mikania micrantha. Lineage (NCBI taxonomy): Eukaryota > Viridiplantae > Streptophyta > Magnoliopsida > Asterales > Asteraceae > Mikania > Mikania micrantha. Next base: position 75,748,630 of record CM018694.1, on the reverse strand, counting down.
CCGGAGCCAGGGTTGGCTCGGCTAGAGCTCGGCTCGTGGCTAGACTCGATTTGTAATATATATATTAAATTATGTACACGCATACATATTATATTACACACACAAACATATAAATACACACACATAAATATATATTATCCATAATATATATATATTCAATATCTTACGATTCTCTCTCTCTAGCTTACGATTTACAGAGCTTCAACGGTAACAGCCTACAACCAACCGCCGGCCGATCTCTCCTCTCCCCCTCCTCCGCCGGCCGTCCACCACCACCAGGTGTAGTACCTCCTCTTTCCTTTCTCCTCTCTCTCTCTCTCTCTTTCTCTCTCTTTCTCTCCCCCTGTAATCCCTAGGGTTTTTCTGTGTCGATTTTTAGATAAATTTTAATCGTGTTCGAGTTATAATAAATAAAATTTATGGGTATTCATTTAAACATTAGTATCCGTTTATGCATTAATAAACAAGTTTATTATTAAACAAATTAATTCGAAAGAAATTTATTTCTTTATAAATGAGTATAATATACATGTATACATTTTTTTTCAATAATAATAATAATAATAATAATAATAATAATAATAATAATAATAATAATAACAACAACTCTTATAATTTTTTATAAATTCATATCAAATAAAAGTAATACTAATAATAATAAAGATTATAATAATAGATTCTTGTAAATAAGTTTTATCTAATAAACAAATAAATAAAAATATAAACTTTTTATAAAATAAAGCTAAGGACTTAAAACATAAGTTTTAGATATAAAACATAAGTTTTTCAAATAAAGTTATAGGGGCTGAAATTGGAGTTTTATAAAAATCCTTTGTGAGTGTAAAGGAATTAAAAAGTGGTGGCTAAAAGAAATCAGAAACTTGAGGGACTAAAACTGCAAAAACTCAAAACCCTTTCTTTTCTTTCCTTTCTTCTTCGCCCAGCCGACCCAACCCCCTTTACCCGACCCGTTTCGCGACCCAACTCCTTCCAGCTCCCATTCACGCGTGTACGATTCAAATTAGGAACAGATTCGTGAGGGACACGAGTGCGGGATACGTATCAACTCATTAATTTCACAAAATCAAATCGAAATATGGGAGATTCGATCTTCATTTATGCCGAAACCAAAACCAAAAATAGAATTCGAATTAATCCTCTATGAAAACTGAATCAAACGCATACAAATCATTCCTACAACCTATTCGAAGTTTTCTGTGATATCCAATCCCATCTCGAAGCCTCTGAAGACGAGGTCGATCCAAGAAACGTCCGAAGCTCTCATCTACTCGAACTCCAACAAATAAAACACCTAACCAGGTAATTAATACATCATCCTACTCGGTTTTATGTGTAGATCAAAAGCCCTAACATCTTGAGGGCTTAGAATCAGCGTCTCGATCGAATTGGAAACAGACCAGATCTAGGGTTCATTCTGATTTGAGGGCTAATTCCAGTTTTTGTATAAGACTAAACCGACTCAAAATCATTCAACAAATACTTACACAGCCCAGCGGTTAAGACGCATGGGCTGGGCGGGTAAGACCTGGGTTCGAATCTCGCGGGTGGGCACTGGAACCGGTTTTTAGCCTATTTCCATCATTTTTTTTATCCTAAAAATTCTAAAATCATTTTTTATTATTCTGTGATGATTAATTAATTTAAGAAAATGTTAAAGTTATTTTATTCATAAAACTAATTATTTACACTTGTTTTAAACTTAAATAATCAAACTAAGAAAACTCTAATTAAACCTTTATTATTCTTTTAAAAATAATCTTTATAAAATACATATATGTATATAATTATTAAATCAATTATTATTTATTTGATTTATTGAAAATAAAACGATTTATAAAACACATACATGTGTATCTTTTATTTTAGTATTATTTTTAATAATAAAATGATTTATAAAATACATATATTTGAATGAATCCTTTTAATTATAAATCAATCTTGTTCAATAAAAATTCTATAACTTTAAATGGTTGCTTTTATAGAACTAAGAATTTATTATTTTAAAACCTTATTATTCTAAAAAGAAAAGTTTATAAAATAAATGCATAGAATTATTTTAAATAAAGGGCTTTTGTTTTAAAGTAAACATAAATCTTTTCATATTTTCTTTCTTAAAACATTTAAACAATAAATCAAATACACAAGGATGGAAATTAGGTTATTCAAATCAATTAGGATATTTATTTATTTGATTATTCAAAATCAAATAAATATATAATTATTCAAAATCAATTAGGATATTTATTTATTTGATTATTCAAAATCAAATAAATATATAATTATTCAAAATCAATTTGAATATTTATTTATTTGATTATTCAAAAATCAAATAAATAAATAAGTATTCAAAAAAATCAATTAGAATAATTATTTATTTGATTATTCTAAATCAATTATGATTATTCAAAATCAAATAAATATATAATTATTCAAAATCAATTTGAATAATTATTTATTTGATTATTCGAAAATCAAATAAATAAATAAGTATTCAAAAAAATCAATTAGAATAATTATTTATTTGATTATTCTAAATCAATTATGATTATTCAAAATCAAATAAATAAATGATTATTCAAAAATCAATTATGATATTTATTTATTTGATTATTCAAAGTCAAATAAATAAATAATCATTCAAAATCAATTAGGATATTTATTTATTTAATTGATAAATAAATAAATAATCCTAAATGAAAACCATTCAAACTTAGACATATCAATGAGGACTTCCATAGTATGCCATAGAAACTAGAATGCCAAAACTTGAACTCTAAGAACATAGACTAAGAAATTCTATTGCCTTTAGGTTAAGGTGTGCAAGCACAACTTCTTAAATCCTAGGCAACGATTCAAGTGACAAAGCTAGGACATCATGTGAGTAATTCTATACTCCTTCTTTACATTTTTGTACTTTTGGGATGTTACATATGCCAGTATTCAAAAATCCAAGTTATTCTAAATTCAAATTATATAGATGCAATGCCTTTAGTCTATTTGGTTTGATTCTTTGCTATGTGATACTACTTGCTTTGTGATTCTGTGTTATTCTATGTTATTCGATACCGAGTAGCCTAAGGTGTGTTAGATACCGCCTTCGCTTTGACTTAGGTCAAATGTCTCAAAAGGGCGAAAAGTACAAATATGGGCAGACTTGTGAAATTACTTAGCCTTGTGCTTTGTAATTGAACGAGTTTGGAGACGATATAAACTATGGCAGACTTGTAGATATACTAAGCTTTTTAGCTAAGTATTGATACAAGTTTGGAGACGAGATATTCTATAATCTAATTGCAAAACTAGTAGGACTTGCATGCTAGAGTTTAAACTTATATTCTAATTGAATTGCATCAGTTTTTCTATGTATACTATATAAACTGTATGGGTTGCTCACCAACTATTCAAATAGTTGACAAAATCTTTATTTTGCATATGTAACAGGTTAAGTGGATGCTTTGGCGAAGACATAGGATAGGTTTCATGTTAGTAGACCTAGTTAAATTGTAAAACAATGTTTAGAGTTACAACTGCAATACTTTGAATATTCAATGCATGTAATGTATGTTTATTATTCAATGAATGTTGTAATAATGATGCATTAAATATTGAAACTTATAACATAGCACCATGAGCTAATGAACAGTCGAGCTCGCGCCCCGACGTATTCCGCCGTCGGTCGGGGTGTGACACCCCCTTCCTTCTACCCCTCTCTCTCTTCCAGCCGCACCTCTGTCGTATCCCCTAGACCGGCCGGTCGGAACCCAAACTCAACCAACTACCAACGCCATTCTCCAACCAGACGATTCAGTCACAAACCCTAGTTGTTTTTGTAACGAACCCACAACCCATTGGACTATGCACTTGGGAACCCTAGTTGCACCCACCTGCCTCAGTCACCGGAATACGTGCGGACCACCACCACCGACCGACCGACCACCCTCACCAGAAATCCTACTACCACTACAACCGGACTGACTGACCACAACTCACCAGTGGCTCTTGCTGTCTAAAACAACTGGCTAACCCAACCTACCACACCCCACAACCGACCAGTCCCATCACTAGTTACGACGGAAGCGGGCCCAGCTGGTATTGTTTTTCTGCAGGTACAACAGACATAAAATCTCCTGCTAAAGCTCCAGACAACGCATCAGGGCCCTAACTTGGGCGCACCGCGGTGAGATTGTTCTACTATCCCATCTTTGACCGCTCATATACCGGTTATATTATCCCCTCTCTGATCTTTCTTATCTTTGCTTAGAATATAGTTATGGCATCTTCATCCTATGGTAGATTTGTGCCTAATTGTGATTTTGCTTGTGACTAGTTGGATTGATTGCTGAAACTGTTATATTTGTGGTTTGATAATTGTGATTATTATTGATTGTTGTGTGTTTGGTTTAGTCTTGCATCCTGTGGTGGATTTGTGCCTTGTTGATTATTCTACTCTGCGGATCATTGATTGTGTGCTTGACAGTATTACGAGCTTTGTGTATTTTCTGACTTCTTGTGGATTGTTGGGTGACTGATTGTACATTATAGACGGGAGGGTGCATTATGCTTTCTTGAGATCGTGTCCAGTGAGGGGAGGTGCCGGCAGGAGGGGAAAGAGGGGGTTAGTTTTGCGTGTAGGGACATGGAACATAGGAACACTTACCAGAAGACTACTCGAGTTAGTGGACGCACTCAGACGAAGGAGAACACAAGTAGCATGCATTCAAGAGACAAGGTGGAAGAGGACAAGAGGCGCAGAGTATAACGGATACAAGCTATGGCACTCAAGTTCTGACGAGACAAAAAATGGAGTGGGTTTTCTAGTCGCAAGAGAACTTCAAGACAAGGTGGTGGAAGTAAGAAGGTACAACGATAGGATAATGTTGCTAAGAATGGTGCTAGGGGAAGAAGCTGTAGCAATCATCAGTGCCTACGCACCACACGCTGGTTTAGGAGAAAACGAGAAGCGCCAATTTTGGGATGGGATGGACGAAGTCGTAAGAACCATCTCAGGAGATGAGAAGATATGTATAGGACGAGATTTCAATGGCCATATCAGGAAAGAGATTGAGGGATACCCGTTGATACATGGAGGCCGAGGCTTAGGGACCAGAAACGAGAGTGGTATCAACCTCCTGGATTTTGCGATGGCGCATGACTTAGGAATCGTAAAATCCTTCTTTACGAAAAGAGATTCACATTTGATAATGTTCAGTAGTGGAGGACATGACACACAGATTGATTATCTATTGATGCGACGAGGAGATCGTAGCAGATGGTTGGATTGCAAGGTTGTGCCGGGAGACGTAGTGGTGTCGAAACATAGACTTTTGGTGACAGATATTGCAATGCGCAAGAAGTTGGTGGAGGAGAAGAAACATGAACCGAGGATTAGATGGGGCTATTTAAAAGGAGAAAAGATAGCGGAGTTTAGAGACAAGGTCATTGCAGGGAAGGATAACATAATGTATGAGGACACAAACAACATGTGGGAAACAATGTCGGAAAATGTGACAAGAGTCGCTCAGGAGACATTAGGAATGACAATAGGAAGGATAAGTGGGCAGAAATAATCATGGTGGTGGAACGACGAGGTGCACCAGAATGTTCGACCAAAGCAGGAGAGGTTTAGAGAGTTGGTCAAGTGTACGAACGGAGTAGAGAGAGGAAGATTGAAGAATACCTACAAGGAAGCGAAACGACAGGCGAAGAAGGTGGTAGTGGAGGCTAAAGATAAGGCGTATATAGAGATGTATAAAAGCCTGGAAACCAAAGAAGGAGAGCACGTCATGTTCAAGATTGCAAAGGCCAGGGAAAGGAAGAGACAAGATATATGATTAGTGAGATTCATAAAGGGAGAGGATGGACGAGTTCTAGTAAAGAAGAAGGACATCAGAGAGAGGTGGCAAACATACTTTAATGAATTATTCAACAACACGGACAACACAGAAGGTAGTGAGTATCTCACCAACAGAGAAACACAACGGAACATCCGGAAAGACATCAGGAAAATCCCTAACAATCGGGACATCCTCCAAACACTTTACTGTTTTCTCAGCATTAATAACATAAGCTAAGAAAGATTGGCCCCCATGATTCATATATTTCATGGCTTTGACCAAAGAACACAAAACAACCCCTCCACGTTTTTCTCCTTGGATGGACAATTCATAACCACTCGGGGTTATCAATTGTATAACTTTGCGGTTACAAAGAATATTGGCTTTATAAGAAGATAGCCAATCCATTCCAATAACAACATCAAACTCCCCCAATACCATAGGTATTAAATCAACAACATAATCCTCGTTATTGATCGTAAGCTTACAGTTTCGATAAATATCAAACACACGAAAACTTTTAGAATCAGCAACCTCTACTTCTAACGGTACAGGCAACTTTTCTAAGACAAAAGATGGATGATGCACAAATTTTATAGACACAAAAGATCGATTGGCTCCAGAATCAAATAACACATAAGCAGGTATTGAATTAACAAAGAAGGTACCTGTCACCACATCAGATGTGACTTTAGCCTCCTCTGCAGAAATCTGGAAAGCTCTCCCTTTTGGTTTGGGTGCTTCCGGTTTCTTTCCCGAGCCTTGAGATTTAAACGATCGGCTATCGTCACTAATCGGTGCTGCCCTCTTAAGTTCAGGGCACTCACTCCTCCTATGTCCTGGCTTATAACAATGATAGCACAGACTAGGAGAGCTCATACACTGGGTTGCCAAATGTCCTGGCTTCCCACATTTATAACAGACAACAGGCCTAACACGACATTCCCCCGCGTGCATTCTCCCACAATTGGGACAAGGTTTAGTAAAAACAGGCTTTTTAAACAATTTGGCAAACTTTGCCTTTTTAGACGAACCTGTTTCTGTTTCAGCCTTTCGTTTATCTCCCCGATCTTCCTGCCGTTTCAACTCCAATTCTCGTTCCCGAGCACAATTAATCAACTCATTAAGTGTCTCACACTTAGAAGGCGTGAGAAATTCCCGGTACTTCGTGTTCAGCATAGTATGATACCGGTTTATCCACATTCTTTCAGTCTGAAGAAGATCCGGACAAAATTTAGCTTTATCGAAGAAAATAGCAGTGATGGTATCAACACATTCATCTTTCTGCTGTAGATGCAGAAACTACTCAGTAATACGATCAATAGCGGCTTGAGGACAAAACCGCTTCAAGAAAAGTTCTTTAAACTGGGCCCACGTCAGCCCTTTTATTCCATCTCTGCCTTTTTCCTTCCTCAACAATTCCCACCAATCTTTGGCACGACCTTTCAACTGATTGCCAGCGAACATGACCTCATCAGCCGAGTCACAATGACAAGTTTCAAACGTACTTTCAATATCGGATATCCAACGCTGGCTAATCAAGGGATCTACCTCCCCTTTAAACTCAGCTGGCTTACAAGCCATAAATTCTTTAAAAGTAGTTGTCTTAGAAGATTGTTTCATCTCCACTCCAGTTTCAAATTCAGACAACTCTTGATGAAGGAACTCTTTTAAGGAAGACTTAATTTCATCAATATATGTGGGCAAAGCAGCTTCAAAAGCCTTTGCCACCTCTTCCTTCACCATTATTTGAGTTTCAGTGAGTTCCACCTTCTCACTGCTATTCACACCAGATGTATGTTCCTCAGCCATTCGTGGCTGAAATCATATAATCAGACAGTCAGTCTCATGTATTCACAATATTTAACAATCTTGTACTTATATAGTACATAATCACCTTACCTAATATTCAAAATCATGATACAATCTGACTTAATTAAGGAAACGGTTATGTCATAAGCATCTCATTATACTGGCCAGGCATAATAACATGTTTATCACACATTCGTGCCCTTAATTTCATCATCTCATTTCATAATTGAGAAGTTCGGTTCACATAATTTATACACACAACAATGTGTACATATACAATTCAATACATAAATACTAACCTCATATCTCCGTCTTAATGATCGAGGCTGGAATCGAACGTTTAATCACATATCAAGAGCATGAGATTTGAGTCCAAGTTTGTTTCTAACACTTGAATCCCTCAAACCAATGCTCTGATACCAGCTTTGTAACCCCCGGTTACTATTCAACCTTTTAAAATAATATCAGAGTTGGTCCCAGCAAATTTTTCAATTTTAAAACCTTGTCTGACCCTCTTTATTTAATAATATTAAACAAAGTTTAACGCAAACGTAAACGTGTCACACATTTTACAATACTTATTTACATAAGTAAGTTTAAACCAAAATTTCAAATGTTTGCAACAAGGTTTGTTTGTTCGATTCCTGCTCCACCTCGATCCTTACAGCCGTGTACGTCATTTTTGACCTACAAACATCACACAATAATTCCCATTAGTTCATAAGAACTAAGTAAGTAAACCTCAATGGTTTCTCAACAATAAAATGTAAAATACATTTTTCACAATCAACATTCAAATTGAGTCATTTCTATTCGAATTGACTCTCACAATATAAAATATCACATTACCAATCATCAACTACTGCTCACAATAGTTTAATCAATATTACATTATGGGGTTCACATTCATGTGCTTCCACCATAGCCAATTGCCAGCACCTCTGGCTATCCACCATTGTGGAGTCATAAATAATTCAAGTCTTAAAATGTTCACCCACCGGTACTTCCATCTAAGACAATTGACAGCACCTCTGTCTATCCACCATTGTGGAGTCATATATAATTCAAGTCTTAAGATGTTCACCCACCGGTACTTCCATCTAAGACAATTGACAGCACCTCTGTCTATCCACCATTGTGGAGTCATATATAATTCAAGTCTTAAGATGTTCACCCACCGGTACTTCCATCTAAGACAATTGCCAGCACCTCTGGCTATCCACCATTGTGGAGTCATATGTAATTCATTCAACAACAAAATTCAATATTTATTATGTGATGTCATAGATGTGGGATTACTTACCTTAATCAGATAAGGGATTAGCAACTGCAGGCTCCTTTCCTGCTCTATGACTAGTGGTTTGATTTCCACTACCACCACCTAGTTGCAAAATACATATATACAACTAGTTTCAACACATATAGCACATACAATCAAGTTCAACACACTTGACTGATTTGACTTCCTCAAAGTCAATTTATCACATAATTGACTCTATCTTACTACGTTTAGCAAGTTTTAGTCAATTATCACAATTATTCGTATTTCATGCCTCCCCAGGCATTTTATCAAATAATTGATGTTCATTATATTAGTTACGATCTTTAATTATTTTTATTATTCAATTTTTATTTTTAAGATCAAAACTATTAATAATGGTAACATCAATTTATCAAAATCATCATTTAATCTATGGATTATAATCCATAATTTATTTGAAATCATATTCAACCCATCCTGCTAGTTATCACACTATGATATGGGTTTCATAACAACCGGACATTATCCTGGCTTCAAAACGAAGATTTCACCGTCAAAATATCAAGTTCTTCGTTTCTAACAATCCCTAGTTATCAACTAGGCAATAATCAATACCCATAATCATATTATTACAATCAAAACTAGATTTAATCCACACAATATTAAACTAGTAGGATAAAACAAACCGTTACCTGATCTGACGGATTTCTACGGTTAAAACAACGATCGGGACTTGAAAACACGATCCTATGCGCGATCTGGATGATCAGAAGCCTTTAAATTGAAGGTTAGTTGTTCATATATGGTCTTGAGTCGTCTGGGAGTGCAAAGGGTCGAAATAGAAGAAGAAATAGCGTAAGATATGCGTTCTGATCATCAAAAACGTTTTTAGCCGACATTGGGTCCGGGGCGCATCGCCCCAGCTGGTGCACCCAGTTGGGGCGTACCTCCCCACGTCAGCCTACCCAATTTTTAATCTTATCTTGTTTTCGCGATTCCGGGAGCATACGAACTCCGTTTTGTGCACGGTTTTCGCCTACGTTCACGATTTTTCGAGCTCTTTCCAATGGTTATAATTTCAAGACCTAAAGAGTTCAAAATATTTGACCTCTTATCTATTGCTATATTCGCTTCAGTGTATCTTGAAATCGGAGCCTCGTTTCACGATTTCGCTTTCACTCATTTTCTTCATTTCCGAGTTATGATTCTAGACATGAAATCGGTTGGTCATCTATTTGAATAAGCATTAAGTGATGGATGTTTCTTTGCGATCTACTAACGCCATTTTTCACATACTATCAACCTGTAATAATTAAAATTGCTAAATCATCGTGGATTTCAAGCACGACCAAATGTGCTCTTGTCATAGATGACGTAATCTAACATATTTTCAAATCACAACAACCACAATCGTTTGATTAACAATTATTCACAATACATTCATTATTAAAAACCGGTTGTTACAAATCTCCCCTCCTTACAGAGGTTTCGTCCCCGAAACCGATTAAACCTCAAAAAGGAAAGGATAATACTTTCTCATTTCATTTTCTGACTCCCACGTAATTTCAGAACCGGTTCTATTTTTCCACTGAACTTTCACCTGGTTCAATGATTTGTTTCTAAGTTGCTTGACTTTCCGATCAAGTATTGCCACTGGCTTTTCCACATAATTCAACTTGTCATCAATTTCTATATCTTCCAGTGGTACATATGCAGATTCATCTGCTAAACATTTTCGTAAGTATGAAACGTGGAATGTATTATGAATTCCACTTAACTCCTCTGGTAGCTCTAGGCGATAAGCAACTTCACCAATACGAGCTATGATTTTAAATGGTCCAATAAAACGTGGACTTAACTTTCCTCGCTTACGAAAACGTATAATACCTTTCCACGGTGAGACTTTTAACAACACAAAATCTCCTACCTGGAATTCAATGGGCCTTCTACGCTTATCAGCGTATGATTTCTGACGGTCTTGAGCAGCCTTCAGATGGGCACGGATCTGATCTATCCGTTCATTGGTAGCTTTAACAACATTTTTGTGTGCGAGCTCACGCTGCCCAACTTCTCCCCAACAAACGGGAGTTCGACATTTCCTCCCATATAGCATCTCATAAGGAGGCATTCCAATGCTGGAATGATAACTATTATTATACGAGAATTCTGCCAAAGGTAGGTAATCATCCCAACTACCCCCAAAGTCAATAATGCACGCCCGTAACATATCCTCCAAGGTCTGAATGGTTCTTTCACTTTGTCCATCAGTCTGAGGATGATACACAGTGCTTAACAACAGTCTTGTTCCTAATTCTTCCTGAAAATTTCTCCAAAATCGAGAAGTAAATCGAGTATCACGATCAGAGATAATGGTTACAGGCACACCATGACGAGACACAATTTCTCGTACATATATCTCTGCCATTTTATCAGAAGAATAGGTCTCACGAATGGGCAAGAAATGAGCACTCTTGGTCAACCTATCCACAATGACCCAAATCGTATCACATCCCTTCCTTGTTCTAGGAAGTTTAGTAATTAAGTCCATTGTGATATGTTCCCATTTCCACATTGGAATTTCCAATGGTTGCAACTTACCATAAGGTTTCTGGTGCTCTGCTTTTACCTGCATACAAGTCAAACATTTCGACACATGTTTAACCACATCTCGTTTCATACCTGGCCACCAATAGTTCACCCGAAGGTCACGATACATTTTAGTAGCCCCAGGATGAATTGAGTACTTTGACTTGTGTGCTTCTTCCAACAATGCAGACTTAAGTGGACAAGTGGGAGGTATCCACACTCGACCCCACCTAGTCTTTAAACCACGACTATCTTCATCAAGATTATGAGCTTGCCCTTTAATCCTGTCTCGTTTCCAATTTTCTTCCTTTAAAGCTTCAGTCTGGGCTTCCTTGATCTGTTCAATTAGCCCTGAAGTAATCACAAGCTGCATAGCTTTCACTTTGATTGGTTCATATTCTTCCTTCCTACTCAAGGCATCTGCCACTACATTTGCTTTACCAGGATGATAAAGAATTTCACAATCATAGTCCTTGAGTAATTCCAGCCATCGTCTTTGCCTCATATTCAATTCCTTCTGAGTGAAGAAATATTTCAAGCTCTTATGATCAGTGTAAATGGTACACTTTACACCGTACAAATAATGCCTCCAAATTTTTAAGGCAAATACGACTGCTGCAAGTTCTAAATCATGAATAGGATAATTAATTTCATGGGTTTTCAGTTGTCTTGAGGCATAAGCAATCACCTTGCCTCGTTGCATAAGAACACAACCCAGACCAAGATAAGAAGCATCAGAATATACCACAAAATCATCAGGACCATCTGGTAATGTCAATACCGGTGCCTGAGTTAATTTGGACTTTAATTCTTGGAATGCTTTCTCTTGGTCATCACCCCACACAAACTTAACATCTTTTCTTGTAAGTTTGGTTAAAGACGAAGCAATCTTAGCAAAGTCTTGAATAAATCTACGATAATAACCAGCTAAGCCAAGAAAACTTCTGACATCAGTTGGATTTTTGGGTAGACTCCAATTGGTCACCGCTTGAATTTTAGAAGGATCAACAAGAATGCCATCTGCATTTATCACATGTCCAAGAAATTGGACTTCATGCAACCAAAAGGCACATTTAGAAAATTTAGCATATAACTTCTCTCTACGGAGAGTTTCAAGTACCTCCCGTAAGTGACACGCATGATCACCTTCATTCTTGGAATAAACAAGAATATCATCAATAAAAACGATAACAGATCGATCCAACATGGGACGACACACCCGATTCATCAAGTCCATGAATGCCGCCGGTGCATTAGTCAGCCCAAAAGACATGACAAGAAATTCATAATGACCGTATCGGGTTCGAAACGCTGTTTTAGGAATATCTTCTTCCCTAACTTTAATTTGGTGATAACCCGACCTAAGATCAATTTTAGAGAACCAAGAAGCCCCTTGTAACTGATCAAAAAGATCATCAATCCGAGGCAAAGGATATTTGTTTTTCACCGTCACTTTATTAAGCTCTCGATAATCGATACACATACGAAAACTTCCGTCCTTCTTTTTAACAAAAAGAACTGGAGCACCCCAAGGCGAGATGCTTGGACGAATAAAACCTTTATCGAGAAGATCCTGCAATTGAGTCATCAACTCTTGCAATTCAGACGGTGCTAAACGATAAGGAGCTTTTGCTATAGGCTTGGCCCCTGGAATAAGATCAATTCTAAACTCAACATCTCTATCAAAGGGGATTCCCGGTAAATCATCCGGAAAGACATCAGGAAAATCCCTAACAATCGGGACATCCTCCAAACACTTTACTGTTTTCTCAGCATTAATAACATAAGCTAAGAAAGATTGGCCCCCATGATTCATATATTTCATGGCTTTGACCAAAGAACACAAAACAACCCCTCCACGTTTTTCTCCTTGGATGGACAATTCATAACCACTCGGGGTTATCAATTGTATAACTTTGCGGTTACAAAGAATATTGGCTTTATAAGAAGATAGCCAATCCATTCCAATAACAACATCAAACTCCCCCAATACCATAGGTATTAAATCAACAACATAATCCTCGTTATTGATCGTAAGCTTACAGTTTCGATAAATATCAAACACACGAAAACTTTTAGAATCAGCAACCTCTACTTCTAACGGTACAGGCAACTTTTCTAAGACAAAAGATGGATGATGCACAAATTTTATAGACACAAAAGATCGATTGGCTCCAGAATCAAATAACACATAAGCAGGTATTGAATTAACAAAGAAGGTACCTGTCACCACATCAGATGTGACTTTAGCCTCCTCTGCAGAAATCTGGAAAGCTCTCCCTTTTGGTTTGGGTGCTTCCGGTTTCTTTCCCGAGCCTTGAGATTTAAACGATCGGCTATCGTCACTAATCGGTGCTGCCCTCTTAAGTTCAGGGCACTCACTCCTCCTATGTCCTGGCTTATAACAATGATAGCACAGACTAGGAGAGCTCATACACTGGGTTGCCAAATGTCCTGGCTTCCCACATTTATAACAGACAACAGGCCTAACACGACATTCCCCCGCGTGCATTCTCCCACAATTGGGACAAGGTTTAGTAAAAACAGGCTTTTTAAACAATTTGGCAAACTTTGCCTTTTTAGACGAACCTGTTTCTGTTTCAGCCTTTCGTTTATCTCCCCGATCTTCCTGCCGTTTCAACTCCAATTCTCGTTCCCGAGCACAATTAATCAACTCATTAAGTGTCTCACACTTAGAAGGCGTGAGAAATTCCCGGTACTTCGTGTTCAGCATAGTATGATACCGGTTTATCCACATTCTTTCAGTCTGAAGAAGATCCGGACAAAATTTAGCTTTATCGAAGAAAATAGCAGTGATGGTATCAACACATTCATCTTTCTGCTGTAGATGCAGAAACTACTCAGTAATACGATCAATAGCGGCTTGAGGACAAAACCGCTTCAAGAAAAGTTCTTTAAACTGGGCCCACGTCAGCCCTTTTATTCCATCTCTGCCTTTTTCCTTCCTCAACAATTCCCACCAATCTTTGGCACGACCTTTCAACTGATTGCCAGCGAACATGACCTCATCAGCCGAGTCACAATGACAAGTTTCAAACGTACTTTCAATATCGGATATCCAACGCTGGCTAATCAAGGGATCTACCTCCCCTTTAAACTCAGCTGGCTTACAAGCCATAAATTCTTTAAAAGTAGTTGTCTTAGAAGATTGTTTCATCTCCACTCCAGTTTCAAATTCAGACAACTCTTGATGAAGGAACTCTTTTAAGGAAGACTTAATTTCATCAATATATGTGGGCAAAGCAGCTTCAAAAGCCTTTGCCACCTCTTCCTTCACCATTATTTGAGTTTCAGTGAGTTCCACCTTCTCACTGCTATTCACACCAGATGTATGTTCCTCAGCCATTCGTGGCTGAAATCATATAATCAGACAGTCAGTCTCATGTATTCACAATATTTAACAATCTTGTACTTATATAGTACATAATCACCTTACCTAATATTCAAAATCATGATACAATCTGACTTAATTAAGGAAACGGTTATGTCATAAGCATCTCATTATACTGGCCAGGCATAATAACATGTTTATCACACATTCGTGCCCTTAATTTCATCATCTCATTTCATAATTGAGAAGTTCGGTTCACATAATTTATACACACAACAATGTGTACATATACAATTCAATACATAAATACTAACCTCATATCTCCGTCTTAATGATCGAGGCTGGAATCGAACGTTTAATCACATATCAAGAGCATGAGATTTGAGTCCAAGTTTGTTTCTAACACTTGAATCCCTCAAACCAATGCTCTGATACCAGCTTTGTAACCCCCGGTTACTATTCAACCTTTTAAAATAATATCAGAGTTGGTCCCAGCAAATTTTTCAATTTTAAAACCTTGTCTGACCCTCTTTATTTAATAATATTAAACAAAGTTTAACGCAAACGTAAACGTGTCACACATTTTACAATACTTATTTACATAAGTAAGTTTAAACCAAAATTTCAAATGTTTGCAACAAGGTTTGTTTGTTCGATTCCTGCTCCACCTCGATCCTTACAGCCGTGTACGTCATTTTTGACCTACAAACATCACACAATAATTCCCATTAGTTCATAAGAACTAAGTAAGTAAACCTCAATGGTTTCTCAACAATAAAATGTAAAATACATTTTTCACAATCAACATTCAAATTGAGTCATTTCTATTCGAATTGACTCTCACAATATAAAATATCACATTACCAATCATCAACTACTGCTCACAATAGTTTAATCAATATTACATTATGGGGTTCACATTCATGTGCTTCCACCATAGCCAATTGCCAGCACCTCTGGCTATCCACCATTGTGGAGTCATAAATAATTCAAGTCTTAAAATGTTCACCCACCGGTACTTCCATCTAAGACAATTGACAGCACCTCTGTCTATCCACCATTGTGGAGTCATATATAATTCAAGTCTTAAGATGTTCACCCACCGGTACTTCCATCTAAGACAATTGACAGCACCTCTGTCTATCCACCATTGTGGAGTCATATATAATTCAAGTCTTAAGATGTTCACCCACCGGTACTTCCATCTAAGACAATTGCCAGCACCTCTGGCTATCCACCATTGTGGAGTCATATGTAATTCATTCAACAACAAAATTCAATATTTATTATGTGATGTCATAGATGTGGGATTACTTACCTTAATCAGATAAGGGATTAGCAACTGCAGGCTCCTTTCCTGCTCTATGACTAGTGGTTTGATTTCCACTACCACCACCTAGTTGCAAAATACATATATACAACTAGTTTCAACACATATAGCACATACAATCAAGTTCAACACACTTGACTGATTTGACTTCCTCAAAGTCAATTTATCACATAATTGACTCTATCTTACTACGTTTAGCAAGTTTTAGTCAATTATCACAATTATTCGTATTTCATGCCTCCCCAGGCATTTTATCAAATAATTGATGTTCATTATATTAGTTACGATCTTTAATTATTTTTATTATTCAATTTTTATTTTTAAGATCAAAACTATTAATAATGGTAACATCAATTTATCAAAATCATCATTTAATCTATGGATTATAATCCATAATTTATTTGAAATCATATTCAACCCATCCTGCTAGTTATCACACTATGATATGGGTTTCATAACAACCGGACATTATCCTGGCTTCAAAACGAAGATTTCACCGTCAAAATATCAAGTTCTTCGTTTCTAACAATCCCTAGTTATCAACTAGGCAATAATCAATACCCATAATCATATTATTACAATCAAAACTAGATTTAATCCACACAATATTAAACTAGTAGGATAAAACAAACCGTTACCTGATCTGACGGATTTCTACGGTTAAAACAACGATCGGGACTTGAAAACACGATCCTATGCGCGATCTGGATGATCAGAAGCCTTTAAATTGAAGGTTAGTTGTTCATATATGGTCTTGAGTCGTCTGGGAGTGCAAAGGGTCGAAATAGAAGAAGAAATAGCGTAAGATATGCGTTCTGATCATCAAAAACGTTTTTAGCCGACATTGGGTCCGGGGCGCATCGCCCCAGCTGGTGCACCCAGTTGGGGCGTACCTCCCCACGTCAGCCTACCCAATTTTTAATCTTATCTTGTTTTCGCGATTCCGGGAGCATACGAACTCCGTTTTGTGCACGGTTTTCGCCTACGTTCACGATTTTTCGAGCTCTTTCCAATGGTTATAATTTCAAGACCTAAAGAGTTCAAAATATTTGACCTCTTATCTATTGCTATATTCGCTTCAGTGTATCTTGAAATCGGAGCCTCGTTTCACGATTTCGCTTTCACTCATTTTCTTCATTTCCGAGTTATGATTCTAGACATGAAATCGGTTGGTCATCTATTTGAATAAGCATTAAGTGATGGATGTTTCTTTGCGATCTACTAACGCCATTTTTCACATACTATCAACCTGTAATAATTAAAATTGCTAAATCATCGTGGATTTCAAGCACGACCAAATGTGCTCTTGTCATAGATGACGTAATCTAACATATTTTCAAATCACAACAACCACAATCGTTTGATTAACAATTATTCACAATACATTCATTATTAAAAACCGGTTGTTACACACAGGTTATGACATCCAGTCAATATTGTGCCCCGTGGGGTTAGTCACACCCAAACGGATCCATTCAAACCTACCACGTTGTTTGTATATTAACGGTAAGACTTTGTGAGGACTTGTTACGAGTTCAACACTTAATGTTTGTCCAATAAACCAGCATACACAGTAAAATGTTTGTACAGTAATAGATGTTTGACTCGATGCAACTAGTATTCTCCCCCTATTTTAAAACGTTTGAAAAGAGTAAAGAGGGGCCGTAAACTCACCTTAGTGATCAAGAAAAGTAGCGTAAGCTCCTGAAGCATCAAGTAGTGTAGTCGGTCACCGGCTACCTATATCATATACCATACGTGAGTTTGTGTACGTGACCGTACTTGTGCTCGTGTTCGTGTTAGTGCTCGTGTTTGTGCTCAACAACCCTTGGTTGTTCATGTTTGTCCGTGTCGGTCCACAATGACCATGTTAGCTCGTGTTGGTCCACATTGACCGTGTTTGGCCGTGTTTGACCAAAGTTGACCGTGTCAAGTCAACAACCCGTTGGTGAACCGTGTGTCGGTTGTGAATCGTGTAGCAATCGTGTAAGTGCTCGTTGTGTGCAAAATGCGCAAATCGCGTCTATGGGCAACTTACTATTTATAGTAAGTTTCCATTTATGGAAATTTTCACAAAACATATCATTTTACAGTTCTAGCATGCTCGTTAGTCCTACGTGATCATGTTAACACATAGCACATGATCATACGAAATCATATAAGTCATTTATGTCATGTTGGCACACAAAAGTTTCCTAACATGGAAAGTTTCCATTTATAGCATACGTGATATCAGAAACCATCTAACTTAGCATACATTCATCATAGTACAACATAATAAATCACTTAGCATGTTCCAATCGTACAAAATATTCATGAGTCAGTTTTTGTATAAATAAAGTTACTATAAATAGTAACTATGGCAATTTACATACAAATGCTTATCCTAAACCATTTTAATCCATTTTTACTTCATAAACCATCATAATTATCCATTTGACATCATTTAAACACACCAACATAGCCCAAATCATCACCTATCATTATATTGACCCGAAAAGTTACTAAATGTAGTAACTATGCCCCAAGTGACCACAATCAACATCAAAATTAAATTCTAAGCATCAATATCATCCTAATAACATTCCAATAGCAATTTCTATACATGCATGTTCACAACATCAACCATTTCACCATTTTGTAACTAAAAAGTTACTATAAATAGAAAGGTTCATCAAAAATCATAGTTTTAACCATCTCAAGAACATCTAATCATGCAATATCCTTCATATATCATTAAGAAGCACATCTTAATATTTAGAATCATCCCACATGCCATGGATCATACATGCATGTGGGTTTTTCACTTGATAATGACCAAATCATGATATTTACACAAGCACATCATCATGGATCATCACGAAATGTATTCTAAGCATTCTAGATCATCATAGAACACTTTAAAATCAACAAACCCAGATTTAAAGTTCGTGCATGTGCAATATATGAGCTTGCATGTGGGTTTTAACGCTTGCATGTGTGAAGTATGGTGGTTTTAAGCCACGAGGGTTGAGGTACTACCTTCCAAAGCTTCATCTGATCTAGATGGTGACTTCAACAGCTCCTGGAGCTTCTGGTTTGTTGGGTTGGTCAAGAAAAAGAAGGTGGTGGTGGTGGTGGATGATGATCTAGAGGTCTTCCTTCAAGGTCACCAAGCTTCACAATAGTCTCCAATGGCTTCCAATGGTGAAAAAACGTTGTAGCAGAGCTTCTGGAACGGATATGGTCGAATGGTGGCGTGTGTGGTCGAGTAAAATTATTAAAATGAGTAGACTAGGCATAATGGTCTTGGTTTTATAAAGATTTGGCGTCTGGATGTCGCCGTGTACCGCGGAGAGGGCTCCAGATTCTCTCCGCGTATCACGACGGGTTTCGGGATTCAAATCCCCCGCACATCCATCGCGTACCGCTATGAGGCTTCTTATGGGCCATCGCGTACCGCGATGGGCCCCTAAAGAGCCCAATAAGCCTAGTTTAATAGGTTTAATCCGTTCGTCGTTGTTTTCACGTTTACGAACTATCGTTTGGTCTCGTTTGAACTTCTCAGTTCAATGTTTGAGCGTTTCGTGAGGTTTCAAGTGTTGTTTTACACGATGTGCTAAACGTTCACCAACGTTCGTGTGTTTTGACACGTGTGTGCTGTCTCTCGATAATTCCTCGAAGTATCTAGTCGTGTGTCAATGTTCGTACTGTCGTGCCACGTGTCACACTAAATTAAACTATTTCTAGTGCCACGTGTACAAAATCATTTAAATAAATAAATTGCTGACCTGGAAATTACGGGGTGTCACATTTTAACACCATAATCAAGACAGGCAAGATGTCGAACCAGTGGAGAAGTAGTGTCTTAGTTCCCTTATATAAGAACAAGGAAGACGCACAATGTTGTACTAACTACAGGGGAATTAAACTGCTGAGTCTTACTATGAAACTCTGAGAAAGAATGATTGAGACAAGATTGAGGAGAGAAACTCAAGTGATTGAGAATCAATTTGGTTTTATGCCAGGGAGGTTGACCACAGAGGCGATACACATTCTGAGAAGGATAATGGAGAGATATAGGGAGAAGAAGAGAGATTTACACATGGTGTTCACTGATTTGGAGAAAGCATATGATAGTGTGCCACGCCAGGTGATTTGGGATAGCCTGGAGAGAAGAAGTATACCTTGGAGGTATATAGAGTTGATAAAAGATACATACACAGGTGCTAAAACCAGTGTTAGAGCACCAGTGGGAGAGACAGATCCTGTAACATCCGACCCCGTCTACCACCAATATTGTCCGCTTTGCCCGCTCGGAGCTCACGGTTTTGCCATCGGCTGCCCGGGTGAAAACTTCCCAGGGAGGTCACCCATCCCTAGATTGATGCAGCCCGAGCACGCTTAACTGTGGAGTTTTCATGTGCTCCACAGCCAGCTAAGCCGAAAACGCGTTGGTGATGTTAGAGGTAAATCGTTACTTATGAGCCAGGAATCTCTCCTGTTCACGGCCGATATGGGATTTGCCTAGGATGTTACATACACCCCCCTTTGGGACTCATCGTCTTCGATGAGGTTTGCCCCACCATCCCGTGTAAAACAGGAGTATCTCTGATACCATTCTGTAACATCTGACCCCGTCTACCACCAATATTGTCCGCTTTGCCCGCTCGGAGCTCATGGTTTTGCCCTCGGCTGCCCGGGTGAAAACTTCCTAGGGAGGTCACCCATCCCTAGATTGTGTAACACCCGAAAATCTAGCAATCTAAAAATAAATGTGCGAGATTTCAGTAACTGTTGATGTTCGAAGAATTGCGTTATCAAAGAAATAAGCACATTTGTTCGTGTTTGAAATCCACGATGATATGGGTGACAACTCAAAATTTTCAGGTTAGAATCATAACTTGAAAATGAAGAGAATGAGTGTAAGCGAAATCGTGAAACGAGGCTCCGATTTCAAGATACACTGAATCGAATATAGCAATAGATTAGAGGTCAAATATTTTGAACTCTTTAGGTCTTGAGATTATAACCACTGGAAAGAGCTCGAAAAATCGTGAACGTAGGCGAAAACCGTGCGCAAAACGGAGTTCGTATGCTCCCGGAATCGCGAAACGAAGATAAGACAAAAATATGGCCGCCATGGATCCGCGCGATACGCCCCAATTCGGCGTCCCGAGTGGGGCGATGCGCCTAAGACTAAAAAGTCGGAAATTTTGCTTAAAAAGTCAATTTTCATCAAGAAGCTTCATTTTTGTGCTTATCTTCGACGATTTCGACCTCACACACACCAAATCAGCATATAATCCACCAAAACATCAATTTTGAAGGCTTCTCAAAGTTTAGATCGAACCAGGGAACGTTTCTGCAAGTCCGAATCGCCTTTTTACCCGCAGAACTCCGCCGGATAGGTAACGGTTCATCCTAACCTTCTAGATTGATTATGATTGATTAAATCTTGTTTCTGAACGTGAGAATATAGTTAGGGTTGTTGATTATTGCCTAGATGATGGCTAGGATTGATTTTAAGTGAAGAACTCGAACTGTTAACGGGTAAATCCTTGTTTTGAGCCGTTGTAATGCCCGGTTTGCATGGAATCATAAAAATGGTTATAATAGTTTAGACCATTTGATTATGATAAGGTAGATGATTAGTTTGATTAATCCTTGACATACAAGGTGAAATCCAAGAGTTTCAAACTAGTCACAATCATTAACATACTCATTGGAAGGATTATCTGATGTTCATGATAACAGGCAGATTAGTATGTTAAACATGGTTGTTAAACCCATTCTAATGCTACGTTATGATATTTCATGATATCTGGGAAATCGATAACAAGGATTGATCAGTTCTAAGCCATTAATCTGTCTAGGAACATGTTTTAGCATGATAATCAACAACATTAACTATTTGATGGCTATTAAGGCAAGGTCTTTGACAATGGATGTTCAGAAAGATTTAATCAGGAAGTTAATATGTAAATAACATATTAAACGTAAACCAATGCAGAGTTATACCATTAGCACCAGTTGTGAGTGATCTCGCGACCGTGAGACATCAGGTGAGTTCTAGACGCCCTATTTTTATGTTTAATGTTTTGGGCTAGCATACATGCTTAACGTTATGTTCTTAAGATGACGATAAATGAATAATGATATGCCATGAATATGTATGCGTGTTAATTTGTTAATATGATTTGTACATGATGATATTCTAAGTATGATGTGTTCATATTAGTAAGACATGAGGATGAGAGGTATGATAACACGCTATGAGGATGATTACATATGTTAAGCTATGATGAAATCCTAGACTGCTAGGATGAAGGTATGATGTAGGATACGAGGAATATGTTCTATTGTAACATGTAAGTGATGATATGATGATAAAGATGCTAGCATGAGATGCTATGATATGATATGTGCCTTTGCTACTAGGGCAGAATGCTATGATGATAAGATGCTAGTATGAAAAGTTTGTGTCTGCCAGAATGTACGTTATGATGATATGATGAAATGATACTGGCTTGACATAATATGATGGTCCCTATGATATTAGGACAACGTGATGATGTCATGATGATAAAAGATTAGCATGAAATCATATGATGTTATGATGAATACGATGAATGATCATATGATGCTAGTGTGTCATGTATGATGAAGAAATGATGTTCCTATACGTGTTATAGGAAAATGTATGTATGAGAGTCAACCACGACTATAACTGGGTAGGAGAGTCAACCACGACTATAACTGGGTATCATAGTTGTTATGAGTTATCCTATGTTATTAGGATAACGTTACGATGTTATGTTGATTATTGATATAGTGCTAGCATAACATGTCATGATGAATGAGGGTAGCTCCAGTACTTGTTACTGGGTAAGTATGGTTGTTCCTATACTTGTTACGGGATGAGTATGACGTAGCTCCCATATACGCGTTATGGGGTAAGTATGGTAGCTCCAGTACGTGATACTGGGTAAGCATGGTAGCTCCAGTACGTGATACTGGGTAAGCATGGTAGCTCCAGTACGTGATACTGGGTAAGCATGGTAGCTCCAGTACTTGTTACTGGGTAAGTATGGTTGCTCCGGAGTAAAAATGGTAGCTCCAGTATGTGTTACTGGGAAAGTATGGTAGCTCCGGTACGTATTACTGGGTAAATATGGTAGCTCCAGTATTTATTACTGGGTAAGTATGGAGTCTTAGGCCGGCATAAGCCCACTGTGCGTATGATGACAGTGGAACGTATGATGATGATGTTCACGATGTTAGAGAATAAGGAAGTCTCGACTGCGGTTGGGCAGAACCTGAGCACTGCGGTGCGAGGGACTGTTTATGATTATGATGGTTTAAATGATTAAACTATGATATGTTATGTATATGAAATGTGTTATGTTCAGAGTGATTGAGACTGTTGACTTTGGTCAACAGTGAATGCTAATGTTTTATGTACAGTAAAGATTTTATTTTTATGAAAACTAGAACTCACCAGCGTAAGCTGACTTGATTTAGCATGTATGTCAGGTTAAGCTTTGGTCAGAGAAGGTATGGAGCTCAGGCATTCAGATAAAGAGAGTCCGGTGGCATTGGCAATCAATTATGTTTAAATTAAGACATTATTTCATGTTTGACGTTATGTTTAAGTTCCGCTGCTATTTATGAAAATTTTTAGTTTAAAGAGCTATGTGTTATGACGAGACCAACGTACGTGGGGTCGCCCGGAATCGGGGCCTCACAGATTGCTGCAGCCCGAGCACGCTTAACTGTGGAGATTTCATGTGCTCCACAGCCAGCTAAGCCGAAAACGCATTGGTGATGTTAGAAGTGGATCGTTACTTATGAGCCAGGAATCTCTCCTGTTCACGGCCGATGTGGGATTTGCCTAGGATGTTACAGATCCCTTCCCGGTCGAGGTGGGACTACACCAAGCTTCGGGGCTTAGCCCGTTTCTCTTTGCAGTTATTCTAGATAAGTTGTCGAAGTCTATTCAGCAAGACATTCCATGGTGCATGCTTTTTGCAGATGATATCGTACTAATGGCAGAAAACAAAGATGATCTAAATACGAGGCTAGAAGAGTGGCGATTCGCCCTAGAGAGTAAAGGCCTGAGCATCAGTAGGTCAAAGACTGAGTATCTATACTGCAACTTTAGTGGTAGCGTCGACGACGACAACCATCTCACTATTGGAGACCAAGAGGTGCCAAAGACAACAAGGTTTAAATACCTGGGATTGTTCGTCCAGCGTGACGGAGACATTGATTGTGATGTAGCCCACCGCGTCCAGGCAGGTTGGAACAGGTGGAGAGCAGCCACAAGCATTCTATGCGACAAGACATTCCCAGAAAAACTAAAAGGCAAATTTTATAAGGTTGTAGTCAGACCGGCCATGATGTACGGGAGCGATTGTTAGCCAATAAAAAAGATTCAGGCTAGAAAGTTGGAGAGGCAGAGATGAGAATGTTAAGATGGATGTCAGGGCACACACGGATCGACCGAATAAGGAACAAAGTCATCAGGGAGATATTGGGAGTAACATGCATCTCAGACAAAGTAAGGGAAGGAAGATTGAGATGGTTTGGACATGTGAAGCGAAGGGACCTGACGGCGCCTGTACGAAGAGTGGAGAACATCACTGTGGTGGGGAAAAGGTATAGGGGCCGACCTAGGCTGACATGAGAGAAACAGCTTCGCCAGGATTTGTTAGACTTGCACCTCTCTGAGGACATGATCAATGATAAGACTTCATGGAGATGTAGGATAAGAGTGAGAGAAGTAAAGCTTGGTTAGGATTAGGTTGTCTGTGTCATTGGCTTGCTTATGTGGAGTCTATTATAAGTTTCTTTGGTTTTGTACAACAGGTTGATATGTTGATATGTTGGTTGTGTGTGTCATTGGCTTGCTTATGTGGAATATGTTGTAAGTTTCTTTGTTTTTACGTTGCTATGGTTGAGCCGGTTCTTCTGAATGTTGCCACCTAGTGGGATATACCTAGGTTAAGTAGTTTGTCATGTATCGTTATGTACCCTCATGCAATGTTTTTTGCTTGCCTATGCTGATGCACGTCCTATGTCTGTCTCTTTCTACACAAGTTGTGTGTTTCTATTATGATGTTGTGTTGCCTCCAAAAATTTTAAAAATTTTTAAAAATAATAAGAATATCAAGAATTTTAAAATTTAAAAAATTCTTTTGAGCAGAGGGTCTCTCACGAAGCAGCCTCTCTACCACATTGTGGTAGAGGTAAGGTATATCTTTATCTCTCCCCCCAGACCCCACAAAGTGGGATTACACTTGGTAAGTGTTGTGTTGTTGTATCTTACACATATTTATATAAATATGCATATTATGTATAATATGTATGTATGTATGTATGTGTATATATATAGGGAGAGTATCAAATGTTAACCCATGTTTATTGCGTTAACCGAGTAACTACATCTTATTACTTTGAGGCCCACACTAAAGTAAATATAAGGGTTTATGTTTTTTCTTTTTTTTAATTAATGTAGGGCTCACTTACATTAATAAAAAAATAAGAATAAACCTAATCACAATTGTTATCAATCAATTTCGCTTTTCATTTTACATTTTGTTTTATTATAGGGTTAGATTTATTAACAAAAAGAAAAAAAATAAATGTAACTCATGTTATTACATATGTGTAACTCATTGATTACATATATGTAACTTTGTTGATTACGTATACGTAACTTTGTAATCTACATATTTTTATTAATTTTTTTTGTTTATACCATTTCTAAATGAGTTTTCTTTTGAACCATCCCCTATATATATATATATATATATATATATATATATATATATATATGTATGTATATATGTAAAGTGGAGGGAAAAAATTAAAAAAAAAAGATGGCTCGTGGCTCGAGGTTTTTTACGAGCTCAAGCTCAAATTTTTGTCTCGAAAGAAATTTCGGCACTGCTCGGGCTCGATTACAGCCCTAGAAGCGGTCACCATTGGGGTGGAATTTTGGAAGCCGCCAAGATAGGGGCCAGTGTTCCCGCTCACCCAAGCCAATTTCCAAGCCTCACCGCTTGCACGGCTTGACCATTAAACATGGTATAATAGATGTGTTATTCGAACCCAACACCACCCTACTATTTATTGATTACACCGACTAAATCAGATAAAAAAATCATAATTAATTCTAATCTATATCTAATAAATAACTAAATGGTTCATGATGTCACGCCGAATGGTTCATGAAAAGTTCTCAAAGTTGATGACTAGTAAACGAGTTCACCAATTCAGGCATCAACTGTCAAAAATTAGCCGGTTCTATCCAAAATAGGCAGTAATAATGAAAATCATACATATTTGACAATTTTTCTTGCTTTAAATAGAAGCTAAAGTTAAACCCGCGATCTGCAATGGGACGAGCCAAATATTTTATAAAAATCATATACAGTATCAAACTGTTAAAAAATATCATCCATCTTTTGAAATGAATTAGTTAGGTAATTATAAATGAGGGTTTAACACTAGACTACTGATCTAATGCCAAATTTTGTTAAATTCTTAAAAAAAAAATTTGTTAATTACTAAAGGAAATAAACTGATCAGTAAAAAAATATGCTTCTATGATGTATGTATGTATGTATGTATGTATGTATGTATGTATGTATGTATGTATGTATGTATGTATGTATGTATGTATGTATGTATGTATGTATGTATGTATGTATGTATGTATGTATGTATGTATGTATGTATGTATGTATGTATGTATGTATGTATGTATGTATGTATGTATAGTAATAGGTTTAAAAATAAAAAACAAATTAAAAACCAAATAAAGATATTTAATTTCAAGAACAACAGCCTTAAACCTGAAAACTGTAAACCACAGTTATGGCAGGGGATCATCTTGCATCCATAATCAAGAAACCAAAATATCAGGAACAAGAAGAACAAGAATCAAATACGTATTATCAAATACATATTCTTTTATTTCTGATGTGTTCGAACACTTTACACACGACCATGGTTGGGTTCATATAACCCTAACCACAGTTAATAACTTTAAGTATTGACATATAATACCCTTAAACATACTACATATTACATAATAAACACAAAATCATACTTTAACCTATTGACCCAAATGACCCATTTATTTTACTAACTTGGATTAACCAATTATGGTGCTAACAAAAACATATATTCAATTGATCCAATCAAAGTGTTGTTCTTGCTTATTACTATTCAACACACAAAGCAACATTATTATCCCCAAATCGACACACCATTACATGTCTGAAATCGGTCCATATCTCAAGACAAATCACTTAAATCAATTTCAGACACCAATGGTTTATTCGAGAAAAAAGCCATCACGTTCGCCATCACCACATCTCTAACGTTATCAAACGACTCCGGTGTTAGAATAGCTTTGTGTGGAGACAAAACAACGTTGTCTAGCACAAACAACTCTTTTGGTACTTCAGGCTCATTCTCAAACACATCAAGACCCGCTCCTCCAAGCTCACCTCCAACCAAAAACTTCACTAGTTCCTTTTCGTCCACAAGGGCCCCACGCCCGATATTCACGATCACGCCCTTCTTCCCGAGGGCGGTCATGACATCACGGTTTATAATGTGGTGAGTTCTGTCAGACAACGCGCAGCATACGATTAGAGAATCACTGGTGGTTGCAAGATCAATAACACTGGGGTAGAATGCATAAGGAACTTGGGACTTCTTGGTTCTTGAGGTATAAGCAATGGTGCAGCCGAATGCCTCGAGCCGTTTAGCAACCAAGGTGCCGATATTTCCAAGCCCAACAATCCCGACTCGTTTTCCCCCAAACTATACGATAATGAAAGTTGGTTATTAGAATATTAGTTGATGTCATTAAGCTTTACAATAAATGTTCATTGAATAAGTAGCAGCCCCAAACACCCCACCATCGTTCATTGTAACAACCATGGGTGCTAAACGCCTAAATGGTCTGTGTTTGCGGGTTAACAGGTCCAACCCAAATCAAACCTGAACCCAAAAATTGTTTCAAATACGTGAACCAAACATACACATCAACAAAACACACCCCTAGATTGATCATTAATATCAGCAAAAAGAATTATGCTGCATATAATCAATGTTTTCTAATTGCAGTCTTTACCATTAGGATTAGGATATTCGGAGCAACGCGAGTACAGAAAAACTAACGACAAATCGATCAAGAGTATAAACCTTATTTCCAAGTGGATAATCGCCTTTGACGGGCCACAACCCGGCCCGAACAAATCTATCGGCGGCAGAAACACGCCGGAGGACGTCCATCAAAAGCCCGATGGCATAATCGGCTCCATCTTCAGAGAAGGCTGACCCGGCGCTAGTGACGCGAATATTCCGGCGACGGCACTCTGCTAAATCAATATGATCAACGCCGGCGGACGTTCCAAAAACGCATTCAACTGACGGATAGTGGTCCAAGTGCTCGGATTTCAGCGGGCTGGGACCGATGATGATTATGATCCGAGCAGATGGTCGGTGGATTGGGTACAGGGGATCCGAAGGTTCGATTGGGTTGAAGATGTCTTTAGCCCAGGGTGAAGGTAACTTGAAACGTGGTAGACGGTGTATGATTGCAATGGGGAGGGTGTTATCGGAGGTCATGGTTGATGGAGGTTGCTGGTGGTCATCCATCGAAAAAATCGACTACAGCGTGTGTTCTGTTTGGGTATATTGTGAAAACTTCACACATGTAGGGTTTGACATTCCAAATGCTTGGGTTGTGCAAACCGTTTTTTTAACCTTTTCTGTTTAGATCAACAAAGTCAATAACTGATTTATGTTTAACGTTATATATCCAGCTTTGGTTTTAGTTATTTCGGTTCAGGTTTTGGTCAGATAAAGATAAAACTAGTTGCGATAATTCTGGTTTTTCTGAAAAACCATATTCACATATACCTGTCGTTTACCTGTTTTGATTCATGTTTAGGCTATCGGTTTCAGTTCCTAAACCACTGTTTGCCAATCTCTAGTAATCTAATAGGTATACTTGTTTAATTTAAGGTCTCATTTCATCATATTTTAGCTTGTGTAATGAGATCTGACCGTTGACTATTGTATGCAACATCTATCAAATAGCACTTTTATCATTACTAACAGCGGTATGATCATCAAAGTGAATAAATGATAACGAAAATGATGCTAATTTTTTTTTGTAAGAGTTAATAGCATAAATAGTGTGTGGTTTGATCAGATTTAGTCTCTAAATTTTAAGAATTGCAAATCTAGGGGTTGTTTGATTGGGTTTAAATCATTAAATACTGAATGGTTAAAAGGTCCTGAATTAATAAGAGTTGAACTAATTAGATTATTTGGTTTCACGTCTAAATGAAAAATAAAAAATACCCTTATTTAAAAAAAAAAACTCTAAAAATGAAAATAACCCCCTGGTTGCACCCACGTCACCGCCTCTCCTTCGTAGCTGCCCCAGCCGTCATCTACCTCACCACCATTGAGGATCCCAATCTCGGTGCAAGTCGTCATCTCACCATCGACGGCACTACCGTCACGGTCGTAGGAGATCCAGACTCCTTCGGTTAGCCTTATCACAGACTTGGTGGATCAGCGGCAGTCGTGGCTGAACCAAGGGCGATCTTCGACGGAGGAGCTTCCCAAAGCCTCTTCTCATTCAGACTACATCTCAAGTCTGAATGATTCAGACATTGGAACCCATTCATATATGATTTTTTTCTCCGAAACAAATGTTCTGAATATGAACCGCATTCAAATTCAACCAAACAACCCCTTAGTATTTGTGAGTTTACATACATGATTAATACACTTTGGTCAGATTTTTTAACATTTAAAAATTACAAAATTAATCTATGCTTTTTTTGATTTAATCAATTGTAAATTTAGTCCTAATAGCAAATTACGCTTATTTTAAATGTTATAACCTAATTATTTAAAATCTATTAATTTAAATAATTCGCAAATCTACACTAATTATTTTAAATGTTAGAACATAGACATTTAGTTATGCTTATATTTTAAACTAGGTTATAAACATGTGTATTACGCGTGTTTGTAGATAAAACTTATGTGGTTTTATAATTTTTTCATAATTTTACATAATTATAATAACTTTATTACATATTTTGGGATTTAATGCATTTAATTTATCATATTAATTTAAAAAAAATAAGAAAGTTGTCGTAAATTGAATAATTTTGTAATTAGTTGTTAATTAAATTCATATATAATGTACTAGGTTAAATCCCGTGTATTACACGGGTTTAATATACAAAATGTAATAGATATCAATAATTAAATAATAGATACACATTGAAAAACAAAAATTAAATGACTACAATGATAATAAATGTTATCAATTATTTAAATTTTTGTAAATTAAAAGTGATAAACAGATAATAACAATGTAAAATAAGTTGTTGTAAAAAAAGAAAATAAAATATAGGAATATTAAAATTAATTTTCATATTTTATTATATAATTAGCTGAGTAAGTAAAAATTTTTATATAATAACATTTAATAATATTACTATACATAAAAAGAATTAACTTTTATGAATTATAATTGTACCATAATTTGTAAAATGTATAAATAAGTCCTTAGTTTTTGTAACTTACCTAAAAATGAAAATATTTAAAATATTTATATTATTTAATGTAAACAGTAAGTTAAAATATAAAAATATATGAATATACATGAAATAATTTAGGTTTTTAATATCCTTATTATTAATAAAATCGTTACTTGTATAGTTTACGATATTGTTTTATAATATATCTATTTTATTTTATTTTGTTATAAAAATATATGAATATACATGAAATAATTCGGATTTTTAATATTCTCATTTTTAATAAAATCATTATTTGTGTAGTTAACAATTTGTGTTATAATGTATCTATTTTATTTTATTTTGTTTTGTTTGGTTATTTGTTTTTCTTCAATATACTTTAAACATATTATTAAATTTCTACATTGAAAGTGTAAGATATTAATGACTTAATTATTTATTTGTATATATAATTTATTAAATGTAAGAAAATAAGTTAAAGTAATAATTTGTTGAATTTATTAATTATCACTATTAATAAAGGAGGGTTAAGGCCACTCGGAGTGGGTTGATGGGAAGAGCCGGGGAGGCTTTCACCAATCCGGGAAAGGATGGGAACACCGTCCCCCCGGAAATGGGGTGGGGGAAATTGAGGTGTGCTCACCGAATGAGGCCGAAAGTGGGGAGGTGAAAAAAGAACCGTTGGAGGGAAAAAATATGTGGGGAAAATGGAGAAAAGTGAGGAAAAGTGATGTGGGAAAAAGTGAGAAAAAGTGGGACGACACCATGAAAAGTGGGGAAAAGTGGAGAAAACTGATGTGACGCTGATGTGGCAACGGGAAAAAGTGGAGAAAGGTGGTACGACTCCGAGTGGTCTAATAAACGAGTTAATGCTCCAAGTTTTAGGAGGAAAACAAAAAAAAACATGCTAAATTGCATGACATGTGACATACAAAAACTTTGATTTATTATATAAGATAGATAGTAAATGAAAAATTAGATGATATTTATTATTATGAATTATAGTATTAATTTAATGTATCTATGTAAACAAGATTAATTGTGAGTTTTTATATTTAAAAATAAACATTTTTTTGAAATAATAAGAAAATGACATGTGTCATTTCTTGAAATCATTTATTAGGACATGAAGACGTCAGAATAGATTTACATAGTTTATTTGTGTTTAGTCTTTCTGTGTTTATTATAGTTTGGATGACTTGTTTAAACTCTGATTAATCGGACATGTGTTTCTTTTCTTTTTCTTTTAATCCATAACGATAACATCAGCGTTCTTCGTTTGACCGTTCACATAACCAAAGGGAAAAGTCGATAATATTTATGCAATTTAGATTCTCTGTTTAATGGAAAACGGCAACGTCAACGTCGTCGGCGTCAGCGTCGGGGGTTCAAATCATAAGATCAGCTCCGACGATGCAATTTCGAAGCTAAAAGATGACGGCGATTTCGATAGGCTCCGTCTCATGATTCAATCATTCGCAAGCTTAAGGAAAACGTGAGTCCATGTTCGATTCAATTTCTCCCTCTTAACATTAACAAAACACACCCCTAGATTGATCATTAACATCAGCAAAACGGATTATGTTGTATATTCTCATGTCATTTAAGGATGAATTATGAAATAGGTTTGGTGGAAATAAGGAGGCAAGTTCGATGCAAACTTATCATCAATCGCAGTCTTTACCATTAGGAAATTCGGAGCAACGCGAGTACTAAAAAACATAACGACAAATCGGATTAGAGTATAAACCTTATTTCCAAGTGGATAATCGCCTTTGACGGGCCACAACCCGGCCCGAACAAATCTATCGGCGGCAGAAACACGCCGGAGGACGTCCATCAAAAGCCCGATGGCATAATCGGCTCCGTCTTCAGAGAAAGCTGACCCGGCGCTAGTGACGCGAATATTCCGGCGACGGCACTCTGCTAAATCAATATGGTCAACGCCGGCGATTGTTCCAATAACGCATTCAACTGACGGATACTGGTCTAACTGCTCGGATTTCACCGGGCTGGAACCGATGATGATTATGATCCGAGCAGATGGTCGGTGGATTGAGTACAGGGGATCCGAAGGTTCGATTGGGTTGAAGATGTCATTAGCCCAGCGTAAAGGTAACTTGTTGTAATGAGGGAGACGGTGGATGATTGCAGTGGGTAGGGTGTTATCGACGGTCATGATTGACGGGGGTTGCTGGTGGTCTAACAACGAAAAATGGCGACTGCAGCATGTGTTCTTTTTGGGATTGTGAAAACTTTACAGATATGATAAAATAATGATATAGAGTCCGACGTCCGGAACAGGGCTTGGATGTCGGTTAGAATACGTTCGGAATAAGTTTTCACAAAGATTCGCTTTAATAATGCTTCCCTTAATAATGCTTCGCTTTAATAAAGTAGTAAGTTAAGTCTGACTCAGCTCGTAGGCTTGGATAGTTGGGTTTATAATCTGAGTCCAAACTAGCCTTGGCTCGGCTCAATTCGTGAATTCGGAATAACTAGCCTTGGGTTTATAATCTGACTCAGCCTTAGGTTGGTATGGTTATTTCAAGTCTCATGCCATCATATCTTAGCTTATCTACAAGAGACTAGTTATTCACACACCCCACTTTTTTAATTGAAATAATATCATATATCATCTTATTAAACATCAAAATTATATAAATCGTCAATGTTAAACTAAAATTACAAATATTCTCATGTTTCAAAATTGTCTCTTAGTAAGGATAAATATGTAAATTGTTTTTAGTTAGTTCATTAAGAGTAAAATAAGAAATACATTATTTGTTTTTAATAAAATAGATAAATATGTAATTATTAATATATAGACCACGGTGATTTCAACCACCCTGAGGTGAAATCTGGGCCTTTTAAATTGGCTGAGATTCAATCTCATCCGTTCAAATTCATTTTGGATGGCAGTTTTAAACAAGCAGTTTTTGTGCCCTGTATAAGCAGTTCCACTTATCTATTTAAAAACAGTTTTGATGGCAGTGTCCCACTTATCTGTTTAAAATCAATTTTGATTGGCAGTTAAAAATGCCTTCGGATCAGGCTTTTGGTAATAAGCAGTGCCATTTTTTAATCCACCTGTCCCATTTGTAGTAACATTAATAACATAAAAACAAGCTTTACGTTAAAATTTACCAGCTCACCCGCCCACATAATCCAATTGCAACAATTATAATCAACCAAACAAAACACAATTATAATGGCCTTTATACAAACCAATAACATGATGAAAACAATAGGAAAAAAAACAAATATTACTCAACTTTAACACTCCTGTAAACGATTTCATTTTATCTGAAATGACAAAATGGAAAAAAAAATTCAGTAAAATAAAATACTTATATAATAAAATGTAAAATAAAAAATACCTGATGATCATATGGCTTTGCGGGTGGTAGTTTGCTTGCTCTAGCTGTATAAATTATAATATAATCTGATTACAAGTTCATAAATGACATTTACAAAAACAATTATACAGTTTTATTTATAGTAGTAACTATTAAACAAAATGAGTTTAGCATTAGCTGTGAACACCACCTGTCAGCATAGGTGGTAACATTGATATAAAAATAGCATAACACCTGTCACAGTTAAAGCACAGCTGGTAACATATAAATAAAAGTTAAAGCACAGCTGGTAACATTTAATTAAAATGAGATTTAACATCACCACCTGTCACAATTACATAACATATGCTGTCGTTGTCCACCTGGCATTATAGATAAACCTAACAGGGAATAATTGTAGGTGGAAACTGATTAGTAATAACTAAGCGGTAAATTTTAATTTTTTATAAATGTGTTAAAAACAAATGCAGTTGTAAATTAATTCAAAATTTAGAGGAACCGGGACTAGAAAAATTTAAATATTTGAACCAAAAAAACAGTTTTAGAAAAATCTATGCGATAAATTCAAAATTTTTACAACTGTTAAAAACCAAGGCAGTTAAAAACCATCTTCAAAATTTTCAAGAACCGGGAACAAAAATATTTAAACATTTGAACAAAAAAAACAGTTATACTAAACTCTTCTGTCCGCAGGCTATAAATATGTTAATACATAATTAATTTTTGTTTGGACATTCAACTAAGCATAAAAAATGAAGCCTTTGACAGAAAGGATAATTGAAACAGATAGCATACCTGCTCCTGATCAGAAGCTTGGAGAACCAACTGAAGTACTTTATGTTAATTGATTTATTCCATTATTCAATATATTAACATACACTTATGCTCTACGTATTAACTTTATTTACTTTATTTTTATGGGTCTTGTACTAGATGCATGCTGCTGACAAGAAAATGAAGAAACTGGAAAATCCAATTGAGGAAGATACGAGTAGTGTTGAAATAATCTCATATGGGCAGTGTTTTAGTCCATACAAGTCTCAACTCCATCGTCAATTCAGCGAAGAGGTAAGGTTTTTCAGCAATATGAAAAACACTATTTGGGTCATTGATTAATTTTTTTTTAGGATCGCAAGATGGAGAAGGATATCAAACGGATGAATGCACTTCTCAAATGGCGGTGGGATTTGGTTATAGACATTGATGAACTTGAGGATGTTTCAAATAAGGAAGGAGGAGGTTATGAAGCTGACTCAGAAAGATCAACAGAATCCATCAACTATGGAAGTCTTAATGACCTGACTGAATCACCTGAGCAACTTCACGACACTGCTGACTCATTGGAAAGTTTCATGCAGCTTTCAAACATTCCTAGAGTTACTATTCGCAGTAGAACAAGGGTGAAACGTTGTCTTTCCTATGTTTAGAAAACATTTAACTCATGAGTTGTTTTTTTTATGTGTTATGTCTTGAGGATATGGCAAGTTTATATATTTATCTTATATGGCATCTGCATTTTGTTTTAGTTATCTGACTTTTATAACTATGCAAACCTGATCAGATCTTAAAATAAAATTAATGTTGGCAATTAGTATTTTATACATAAACTTCGTATTATCATGAGTTGAGATTCAAATTTGTAGGGAGACTGTGAGGTGGTTGTTACCGTTGTTTAATTATGGTAATTTCTTGTGGATGAAGGCTTTTTGGTTGCTTGTAAACGAATTAAGTTTAAACCAAGTTTAATGTTCAAAAAAGTACTAATTAGCAAAGCTCATGTTAACGAAAACTCATGCTCGGCTTATTTGAACCCCTGTTTACGACTAAATTGCATGGCTACATATTCTAACAAATACAGAAAGTTAATTATATAACTTAGATGATAAACAACATACAAGTAATTTTAATTTTAATTTTGTTGTTTACTTATTTTTATATATAAGAATTATAACATAACTGATAGAGTATAATTAAAATAAAATTAATGTTGGCAATTAGTATTTTATACATAAAATTCGTATTATCTTTTAATGTTGACAAGAAATTTTAATTTTTATTTTGCTGTTTACTTATTTTTTTATATAAGAATTATAACATAACAGATAGAGTATAATTAAAATAAAATTAATGTTGGCAATTAGTATTTTATACATAAAATTCGTATTATCTTTTAATGTTGACAAGTAATTTTAATTTTAATTTTGTTGTTTACTTATTTTTTATATAAGAATTATAACATCACAGATAGAGTATAACTAAAATAAAATTATTGTTGGCAATTAATATTTTATACATAAAATTCTTATTATCTTTCAATGTTGACAAGTAATTTTAATTTTAATTTTGTTGTTTACTTATCTTTTTGTATAAGAATTATAACATGATAGAGTATAATTAAAATAAAATTATTGTTGGCAATTAGTATTTTATACATACAATTCGTATTATCTTTTAATGTTGACAAGTAATTTTAATTTTAATTTTGCTGTTTACTTATCTTTTTATATAAGAATTATAACATAACAGATAGAGTATAATTAAAATAAAATTATTGTTGGCAATTAGTATTTTATACATAAAATTCTTATTATCTTTTAATGTTGACAAGTAAATTTAATTTTAATTTTGTTGTTTACTTATTTTTTTATATAAGAAATATAACATAACAGATAGAGTATAATTAAAATAAAATTATTGTTGGCAATTAGTATTTTATACATAAAATTCGTATTATCATTTACAAGAAAGTAAGTTGTAATTTATATGCACATTCATATACTACTTTTTTTTTAAAAAATTACTGTTATTTATTTGTTATTATATATATTACAGATAACATTTTGAGGTCTACAGAATTAACCAGAATTGTGTTTCAACCAAACTTACCTGAAGCGCACGATATTAAAGGTGTTATTCGTTATTGAAAGATGTTATGGCGATTTAAGGAGCAATTGTTACAGTTATTTTCAGCAATTATAATATGCACTTGGACTGATGTGTCATAAAATTTAAAAGCATTAGCTTAATTACTTTAGGTTGTTTGTGTTTGGATTTTATATTATTCTTATGTATCACTTTTATTACTAAGTATAAGTTTGTCTTATAAAATACTTAATGTGTCCTTAGTTTCCTAAGTTATTATTCTAACCAAAGAAAAAAGACTAAAAATTAAATAGATATAGCAATTAGTGATATGCAACACGTATAATGCATCCAATCAAGCTGGGGATGTCTCTCCCAGCGTATAAAACCAATGCTGGTCCACCTAACCCAGCCCATAATATGCCTAATAAAATAAAGTTTCGTGTGACATAAATATAAAGAGTGAGGGTAAAAAGATTGTCTCACTTAGAGAGCGCCCAAGTTAGGATATTCCAAATAATATGCAACCATATATTTCAAATTTCCAATGCATAAGATGTCAAACAAAGCTCCAACCTAAATTTTGTAATTAATAAGATACAACTTCTGTTAACATCACATTTAATAAAATACAAAAGCATGCTAAAGTTTATATATCAAATAACTAATAAAAGAAAAACAATTTGTAGCGTATTTATTTTCTTAATTCTTTTGTTACGTCTTTAGATTTGTCAAACACCCAAATAATATATTACATTAATTATTTAAATACTAATATATTAATATAATAAAACAATAGTACAAAATAGCAAACTTTGTTTAGCGTAAAATATCAATTTATTAATATATGTGATTCTTTATTAAAGAAAGAGCGACTTTTATTCAATATAAGCATGTTACAATGAATATTAAATTTGATAATTTAATAGATTGAATATATTTTATTTTTATCTTAGATAAAATATATCATTTGATAATATTATTATATGAATTTTCTTTTAAATTTTAGTTTGACTATTTGCATCTCTAATTATAAGAAAGTTGAAAAGTTGGAAAAAAATTTAACTGTGATAACTACATAGGAAATCGTGTATATAGGCTTTATCATATTTTAATATTTTTAATGTATATATACGTATAATATTTAACAATTATCCAGTAAACAATTAAACTGATGACTTTTTTAAATGTTTTGAAATTTGTCAATGCTTTACACTTAAAATCAGGAAGTCAGTTACAATTCTGATATATGATTTATTGTTTACAGTTCGTTTCTACTTTCAAGTTAACTAGGTTTCCATCTGATGATTCAAACCTTCATTGCATGTTTTATGTTTTTACAAAAGGTATTTTATTTTATCGTTTCGAATGTGTAAACTTAAGATATTTACTGCATAATGCTTTTTATTCAATCCAGATTTGTGTTCATCCGAACAAGTTAAAAAGAAAGTTTTACGCTAAAGGTGCGTAAAGGTTGAAACGATTACTCTCAAATTGCACTCTGCTCATAACAGGTATGTCACTTTTAATTGATGTTGTAATTGTAGGTGTTTACGTACGCTTCACCTACAATTTTAATCAACTGATTTCGTTTTAATATGTAATATGTGTTTCAAGTGTTCCAATCAACAGAAAAATCAAATACGAAAAAACAAATTTTCTTTTGTTCCTATTCTGTTACTTAGATTCAAGTGCTATAAAATATGCAGTTCATGTAATGATTTGTATTTTATCCCTCTAAAGGGTGTCAATAGAATGTTTATATTTATCATCAGGTATTTTGAACATTCAATATTTAACTAAATTGTAATTTATATGTCAATTAAAAAATAAGAATTATGTAAAAAAATATTTTTTAAAAAGAAAATGTATGATTTTGTTTAATTACACTTACTATGAAACAAACAAAAAAACACACTTAAGAAACAATACATGCGAACTTTAGTTTTTTTTGTATTTAAAATGAAAGATAATTTTGTATTATTATTAATTTTATAATACTTAGATTATTAAAAAAATTGTTTGTGATTTATCTGCATAAGTTTGTATCTTTCATTTTGATCATTAAACCCGATTCGGATTTATACTCAGGTAAATTATCTATTTACGGCCAATTTGCAGCTTCAACACTTTTCAAATTAAAGGTATGTTACTTTATTGCGTTAAATGTTTTCCTGTTTTTTTAAATCACCAGTTCTCTAACATACTGTTGAAAATAATCATATACATGAAAATGTAGACCTTATATTTAAACCTGTTACTTTGTTTACCCTTACAAACAGGTATGCATTATTTAATACTTTAATATTGTATATTAGTGTTAGTACTTTTAAACTTATCATGTTTCACTTATGTGCACATGTGAATTGCTAATTCTTACAATTAATTTACTTTTAATACGTATTACGAATTACAAATTGTTAAGATTAACGGAACAAGTATTTATTCTTTATGGTCCTCCTGTCCATTGAAAAGTAATTAATAAAAAATATATATGCATGCAATAATAATTGAAAATAATTAGAGAATACACTTACAATATCTTTAAGTTGAATGAGCATAGTACACCACTTATAAATAATTTTATCTGCTAAAACCTGTGACATGAAAGACGTAATATAAATGACACAAACCATATATCCAAAATTAAAAAATTACATTGTAAAATAAAAATCACTCAACAATTGTCCAATTATTAAATGTGGCGTGTTTTAAAAAATTAATCAGAAATGTGAAATGTT
This sequence comes from Mikania micrantha, assembly GCA_009363875.1. Taxonomy (NCBI): domain Eukaryota; kingdom Viridiplantae; phylum Streptophyta; class Magnoliopsida; order Asterales; family Asteraceae; genus Mikania; species Mikania micrantha. Next base: position 75,708,902 of record CM018694.1, on the reverse strand, counting down.
ATTTGAAAGCGAATAATATAACCAAACAAAAAGAAAAAATAAACATGAAGAATAAGTTTCCTAATGCGCAATTACATCATAGCTTCACATTAAAGCATTAGTATTCATCAGGCAATTTTATTATTACAATAAATGCAGTGTGTAATTTTATGTTAAATTAAATGACCATGCACGCAGAAGCATTAAGTAAAATGCAGTTCAAATTTATGAACCTTACAACAGCTTACAGGTAAAAAAACGAGATCAACAAAGCATGCACAAACACATGAAAATACAACAAAAGTCATGTGACACCCCAATTCTCATTTCATAACATTTAACATAATTGCGGAATTTACAAAAGTGGTCCCAGATTTTTCAAGTTTAAAACCCATTACAAGTCACCTCAAAAACACGCATTGACATGACTAACTATACGTTAAATGTGTTGTTTTAAACTTTACAACCCGTTTACTAAACTTTATCAAGGCTTGGTTCGATCCCTTTAACCGTCTGATCACTCCAAAGCGTAGCCGAACCTACTTTTGACCTGAAACAACCACAAAAAAATCAAGTGTTAGTCCAAAAGGACTAAGTGAGTTAACCCCAACGATTTCCGGAATCAATTCTATAAAAGAAATCGAAATCCGGAAAAATTACACTGCCCGACGTATGGTACTACAGCCCCGGCGTATGGTACTACAGAGCACCAGCGTACAACAGAATGGTTTGGGCGTACCATACTGTGGCCTGCGTACAGTACGGCCCCTACAGCGTACTGTACGCCCCTTACAGCAAATTTTCATCTTTTTCGCGTTTTAAGCACCCAAAACCATTTCTCAACATTCCGAGGTATTAAATATATTTCAAACCCCATATATCACATTTATAATCATTTCTAATATCATAATTTCATGATTATCAACATACTTAATCATCATTGATTCACAATTATTTCTTAACAGGTCAAAATTACCCATTTAATTTCCACCAAACCATTTTCTTCCACACGCATGTGGATCCTTCCCAATACCACTCAATCGTGGTTCTACATCAACTTCCACACGCATGTGGATCACCCCATTTGCCATATGAGTATGGACTTACAAATACTTCCACACAAATGTGGAATCATCCCATGAATGCCACCAATTTGTGGTCTTACATCCAATTCCACACGAATGTGGATCATCACTCAATTTATGTGTCAACTATATATTCTCTAACATACATTGACACAACTATTTATTATGCATAAACCACATATCAATCAACCAATTATTCTCATAATCATTTCACTACATATAAACACTTACTTTGACTTTTATTAGTCAAACATTCATCTATTCCATCACCATTGTTAATTGCCCATATTGGTAGTTCTACCTTCATTTTCATAATTACCTTTTGACTTTCTACAAACCATACAACAACCATAACTACCATTTAGATAAACATATACTCTCCATATTCAACATGGATCATAATTCACAAAATAACATTTCTTTCAAGCAATACTAACAATATAGGAATTTTCTCCATTCCCTTAAACTACATACCACATAATCATAACTACATGATTCATAACTACATCACACATAGACAAACTTCACTACTACAAGAAAACTATCAAGTAGTCAAATACCACCCCATGTGGTTTTACATTCACATTCTTCCACAAAATGTGGATTGTCATCATTTTCTATGCCATCTATCAATCAACATTTAATAACACCTTTCAACTTATGCATTTAGCACATAACATTCATTCAATACTACAAGACATCTAACAAGTAGTTGCATACCACCCCATGTGGTTTCATATTCATATCTTCAACATTTTATGACCCATACGGTCAATTTATCATAACTACTACAAGTCAATTACAAGTAGTTACAACAACATAATCATATAACACATAAACACTAATATGTCTTATGGTTGCATATTAGTGAGTAGGTAACTCACCTTGGCCCGTAGGAAATGCGAAGCCTCGTAACTCCTTCTCAAGTCTATGTATTTCACTTTTCATTTTCATTTCATTTCCTATACAAATAATATAGCACACATGCTATTTAGCATTTCTACTTTCAACCATACCACATAATAAAACAAGGTTCCTCTTTTCTACTTGTTTGTACCAAATTCTCAATTTGACCCGTTAATACAAATATGGGTCCTAATCATTTTCAAGCATCTTAAACACTTTTAAAACACCCAACCATGTGCATATGATCTAATAGGACCATCCATTTATTTTACATAAGCATATCTACTAAATTACTCATTTTACAACATTTTGAAAAGTCTCAAATTAGTGCAGCAACTTTTTGAGTTGCTACTGAAATTGTCAAATTTGACCAACATATGTTTATATTCAACCTTTGATGTTCAAATATAAATTGTAGTAGACTCTAAGAGCTTTCCAACGATATATTATATGCCCCAAACCGATTATCGGTTGATTTTATATGTTTTTTCGAAAATCAGTACAGCAACCAAAAATAAGTTCTATCAGCATGCTGAACTTACTGTTATGCTATAAAAATCGATCATTTTGACTTCCTTACAACCCGAATCAGTTTTTGAGTTTCAAAGACAAATTGTAGTACTCTCAAATACCTTTCCAACCATATAAAATGCGCCTCAATCGGAGGTACGGTTGATTTTATATGATTTTTCTAAAACAGTGCAGAAATCAAAAATTATTTCAATCAGCACTTAATCTTTCTTTTCATTTTGGCATTTCTACAAACATCTAATGTGCATAACATTATCACACTTGTTAAAAGTCTTATTTGAATCTCCCATTTATCCCATGCATTATTATATAACATCAAAGTAGGTGATTTCAAGTAATTATACAAGATTACATGAAACCCACAAGCATTTATCACCCATGAACAACCCATTTTGGGTTTTTACACCAACTCATCTAAAACCCATGGTGACCCACGAATTTCTACACCAAAATCCCAAAAATTTACTTACCAAGATGATAGATGATGCTTATGGTGTTCATTGATGTGCATGCATTTGAATTTTGACTCAAGAATGACAAGAATTAGGCAAAAGCTTGGATTTTGAGATTTTTCTCCCATTTCCTCCTCTTGTTCACGTCCACCTCCCCCAAACACACAAAAATCTGATTTTGACCAAGTCAATATTTTGCCCCTTTTGTTACTTAAGTTTTATTTATTGCCAACATTGGTCCCTCTAATTGTATTCAACTCATTTTTTCACTTTTAACTAATTTACAACTAGCTTAACCAAGTTAACCCATTTACTAACAACAAAGTTAAATAATATTTAACTTGAAACAACATCTCGATCAATTATAATATAATTAATCTCAAAATGGGTCGTTACAAGTCAATAATCAAAATTAAAAAAAAAGTAGAGATAAACCTTAGGGTGAAGATTCCGTCTTCTATTGTGCTGAACACGCACCTTTTTATCTTCAAAAGTTTAGCCTCCAATCGCATGTACAAACATGTGCAGGTCAGATGAAATACCAAAATGAAAATCAAAAAAAGGCAGAGATAAAACTGACCATGAAGATTTGGTCTTAATCAAATCCAAAAACTGTTAGTGTAAAAGGTTTACCGATTCAACCTCCGTTATGTTCATCTTCATCTTCGAAACGATGATTGAGGAAGACACCCCATGAAGAACCATATGATAAAAGAATACCTAATCAGAAAAAAATGAAGACGAAATATTTTCTGCATCCAGAAAATATATACATGCATATAAGTTAGACGATACCGAAGAATGAATAACCAAAAAACCCCTAACCAGAAACAGAAAGTTAAATTACAAGAAAACCCTAATCAAAAACCAGATCTGTAACGAGATCTGACCGTGAAGAAAAAATGTAGCCGGATGTATGTGGTGATAAAAGCGTAGATGCGACTACGGTGATGCAAACGGTGGTTGAAGAAGCAATAAAACCCTAATCTTGAAATATCTAATCAGAAATGGGATACACAATGAGTTATCATTTCGGAGGATGAAGACGAAATATTTTCTGCAGCCAGAAGAATACATGCATTCAAGTTAGACGATACCGAAGAATGAATAACCAAAAAACCCTTACCAGAAACAGAAAGTTAAATTACAAGAAAACCTTAATCAAAAAGCAGATCTGTAACAAGATCTCACCGTGAAGAAAAAATGTAGCCGGATGTATGCAGTGATAAAAGCGTAGATACGACTACGGTGATGCAACCGGAGGCTGAAGAAACAATAAAACCCTAATCTTGAAATATCTAATCCTCAGAGAAGTGAGAGAGAAAGAGAAGAAAGATAAGTGTTAGAATTTGGACATCTGATAAGTGAGAGAGAAAGATAAGTGTTTACTAAAGGGATCTTCTAGAACCCCCATTAATATTATATATATATATATATATATATATATATACACATAGCTTATTAAATAAAGTTAAAATCACTTATTTCTATTATATAACCATATATGACATAAAGGTGTTTTATAAAAGTATAAAAGTATAAAAATATGTCTTAAAATTAAATTAATATATTTACCAAGTTGAATAAAAACATTATCATATAATAAAAAATAAGATAAATTATAATTATTTTTTATATTTATACATACAAGGATGGAAAAAAAATTAAATATAGTAATATAATTACCGTAAACTTAGACTATAACTAAAATATGTGAAAAAATATGACTTACAAATTACTTTCTTTACCAATTAAAATAAAAAGATTACTATTTAGTAAAAAAGGAAAACAATTATAATTTAAAAAGAACCTTGCACAATTGTTGTTTATAGAATTATAGTTATAATTACATTACAGTTATGAGAAAAAATCAAAATATAATAATATAATTATGTTAACATTAAAGTACAACTAAAATAAGTGACATTAACAGGTAGTAAAATTATGTTAAACCTTTCATACGATAATACAAATGCATGAAAGTAAAAAAAAGGTCGACTACAATAAGAAAAAAGTAAACTGATGTAATGAAAGAGATAACCACTATAAGTAAACTTAAAGCCAAAAGATTGGAGGGTACCATATTTCCTCATCATGCCAAACGGTGAGAATATAGGCCATGTAATGCACGGTCGGACTACTCACTATGTCTTTAATCCTGAAGAAAATATATACATTTTAGGTAAGATATGAATAGCCAATGTAAGTAATAAACCACCAACAGTTAATTTGCGCAAATGTTCAACAATCCGACATATCAAGAAAACCACAATAAGCAAACCAAGCATTATGTTACATAAAGGATTAAGCATTTGAATTCATTATTAGTTGCTTGCATTCTCATTAGTATGTATTAAAAAGATAGTTGTGTACCATAATTGATATCAATAAAGTGAAATAATTTATGAAAATTCTATTATCTATATAACCATGCAAACAGTAAAACATATATCCTTTCAATGAATTTTGACAACATGATATCATTTTTTTCATGGGTTTTTTATTATAATTCAGTATAACAAAATGAGGAAACATAATATTAAACCTGGAACGAAGCCTCCCAAAAACCTATAAACTGTAATTAGAACCTGTTACATTCATCAAGGTCATAACTGTGTTACAATTGCTTCCTATTGGAAACTGTGACACCCGGCAATTTCAGGTAAATTGCAACTCCGTATTTCACATTCACACTTGTTGCATTTCATTTAATTAAGTTTAATTAAATGAGCTAAACACTAACACAAAACAATAATTCGGATTATTATTGAGTTGTGCATTACACGTTGATTAGGATTAATCAAGCGTGCAAACACTTCGTAAACACACAAACACGAACCATCAAAGATAATTCAAGGAATTATCAAAACACACACACGAGACTCACGAACGTTGGTGATCAATCAAACTTATGTGCTATTTGTATTTACGTGCTTAAACGAGCATTAGATGCTTTAGATAAACGTTAGGAATCATGTATGAGCGAAATCGTTTCAACGAAATCGAAAAACAAGGATATGGACCCGTCGCGGTACGCGACAAGTCCCTCGGCGAAAGGCTTCGCGGTACGCGAAGAAAACCGGGGATCGGGACTCCCGAATTACTTCGCGGTACGCGATGATAAATTTTGATCGGCCTCCGCGGTACGCGAAGGCCATGCAGATCAAAATTTCAATATAAACCAACCCACTTCATTTCAGTCGAACTCCTTCACCATTTCTCCGAGTTTCTTCGTTCATTCTCGACAAAACCACTGAAAACAAGCTTTCAAACCTTCTGGAAACATTGGTGGAGCCATTCCTTGTATTTGTGAACCATTGGAGCTCTTGGAAACTTGGAGAAGAAGCTAAGGAGCTTAGAACGACCATCAACCACTAGACCTTCATTCCCAGCCATTGTTTCCACTGGATTTTTGCATTCTAAGGTAGTTTTACATGATTTCTTATAGTTAGATCGTACATGCAATGGGTTAAAACCCACATGCAACTCCATATGATTATTGTGCTTGAAATCGTTGGTGATTTGATGAGTACTTGTTGTAGATTTACTGATTTTAGTGTTTAGTAATGTTAGAATTGAGTTTTGGTTAAGTTAGGTTTGATTTGATGATGATTTGGGCAAACTTGCCATAAAAGGAAACTTTTATGTGCAAGTCTTGGATTTGTGATGATCTAAACATGTTAGACATGTCTAGATGTTGTTAAATGCATATTAAAGTGTTTAGAAACACATTGGAATAATTGATTTTGTCAAAAACATGGTTTTGTATAATCTTGCTAAAAATGGAAACTTTTATAAATCAAAAGAGGGCTTTTGATGTTTTAAAGAGTTCTGATGAACTTTGATTATTGAAACATGTTTAGAAATGATTTCTAACATATTTGGAAACCTTGATTTGTGAAAACGAGCTTTTAAACAAGTACTTACTATTTTAGGAAACTTTATTTGGGCAAAACGGCATAAATGGTGGTTTATGCGCAAACAATGTGTTTTAAGTGTATAAACGTGTTTTTACAAACATACTAGAGTTATTAGTTTTATGAAATGGAATTTCATAACCACACTTTCCTAAATTGGAAACTTTCTAAAAATGGAAACTTATGTGACTAGAGTCATAGGATGCATATTAGTGTCTTATGTGCGTCAAGGCACATAAACACAACAATCGTGTCACCAACGATTCGTCGAGTCAACACAAGTCAACACACACATACTCGGTTGAGCACACCGACACTTGGAGTTGTATGGAATACAACGCATCACAAAACACATACTTACACCTATATGATCATAGGTGCTTACTAGCAGGTGCTAACTTTCGCAGACGCGAACACACGAAAACCGGAAACTACACTACCAGGTGAGTTCACGGCCCCTTTTTACTTTTCTAACCTTTGGGGGAGAAAACACTGCACTACAACTGTTTTAGAACAACAACTTATTTTATGGACATGCTTTATCATTATATGTATATGTGTGGGCCCCTATCACAACTAAAAGTCCTCGCGATACTCCTCGGACCGTTAATAGCATAACGCCTAGCGTGGTAATCTTGAATAGTACTATTTGGGCCTGACAAGCCCCACTACACCCGACTGGAGGTCGGAACAGTGCAATATTGACCAACACTTTGCCATTGTCTCGTGATAACATGGCGGGAGGCACAATCTGTCAGCTTCGGTACCATCCACAATATAATATAACTGTATTGACTAGCTATCAATCGATACTGCATTGTATGATATGTAAATATGCAAAACTCTTACTTTAAACATTTTGATGTTTACTGCTTATGAAAAACCTGTGCTCTCACCAACCTTTGTGTTGACCCTTTTACTCGCATGTTTTCTCAGGTAGCTAAGGCACGCGCACAAGGATAGGATGCTAGGATGGAGTCCCATGCATCAGCTTTAGTGTCTTAGATCATCGATAACATTTAACGTTTTTACTTGGTTATGTCTTGTATTGATAAACAACTTTCAATCGCTTCCGCAAACTTTAAATTTATGATGTTCTGAAAACTGTTTTAAAATAACGCTTCCGCAACTTACGAACTATATTTGTTTTGAGATTGTATAACTTCCGCAACTCTGATTTTGCAAAATTGACTTATCCATGTAATTGGATGTACGTATATAACCAGACATGTAGGTCTCGCATGTTGTGTGACCGGAGACTGCGATCCTGACAATCTGTTGTTGCTCGCGCCCCCGGAAGGGACGGGATTTCTCGGGGTGCGACAGATTGGTATCAGAGCCTCCGGTTATTGCGAATTAGGTTTGCATTTAGTGAACTTAGTCTATAACCACTAGTCTCCACACAACACATAGTGTTTAGTATTAGTACTACTTGTATACATTATCGTACATATACACAACTCACCCATTTAGTTGTGGCATTAATGTCATCACCACCCATGCACGCATTCGACTGGAAGGAACAAATTGTTCCTACACCTTCAGTATCAACACTATCAGTAGCAGTTGAGTTACCAAAATGAACCAACTATCACCCGGACGCAGCACGTCTGAGCCATCGCAAGAGGAGCAGCCGGTACGCATATGCTACATCACCGGTGCCCGAATCGAAGAGGCGAAGACAGAAGCTGATCGGGGATGAAACTATCGTAAGTCAAGGGATGAAATAGGCCTTGTGGCTCAATCATGATTGGAAAAGACATTGATTCTCTTTCCCGCTCTCAAACAACATTCTCGTAGCCCTTTTGTACTACAACACCTACTACTTGCAAGGATAACACGAGGAGATACCAAACTCGACTCCTTGTCACTCTTAGGATACCATCAAACAGGCAGTGTCATCCTAACATTCACACCATGAGTGTCCCACACTCAGTGACATGAGGAAAACACACTCGAGCCAAATAGCTATCCTTATAGGACCTACGAAAGATCCTATAATATCATTCAACTCACGTAACTATCCCAAGTGTTAGTTTCGATAGGCTATTCAGCCATACCTCATATGACTCTTGTTTGAATCTTGATGTCATGAATAAACTCTGAATCCAGTAAAACCTAATAGCTCTAAGAAGGAGGAGCTAGAATTCCTATGTAAGGTAAATTGACGATCATGGTGCGCAACATAATCGTGAATTTACAGGTACGCATGAATTCTGGCAAATTCTATTATGAGTCTATTTCCGAAAACACATGCATTGACATTCGCTTATTCCTCACCCTGATGGGTGCAACGGAATTCAAGCAACGTATCAAGATTTCAACATAACATTCATCAAATTCCCATCCATAGTTCGAACTACCATATATCCCCGAAGACCTCATGTTGCGACTTTACACTTCACATGAAGCAACGTATCAAAATTTTCCGATGAGGACCCTGACAAGGATCCTAGGGAGAACCCCATGGAGGAGTCACCCGACAATGCAACACCCATACTAGATACACATGAGCCTGAGAGGCAGTTTCTTGAGTCGGATTGACTCGATGCCTGACCTGAGCAGACGACCGAATCGAGTGTCTTGCAGAAGAACTGAGATACACAAATACCCGACATGCAGAACTTTGTAGCATAGTCAACAAGATGGATCGGGATATGACACAGTTGATTTCACTATTCCAGGCAGCCGAAGACCGGACTGCCATCGCTAAATCCAGAATCGAAGAGCTGGAAAACAAGGCCGCCAATCCAGTTCAGTAGAACCCGACACTGGGAAAAAGGAACCAGCGGCGGATGCTGATTCTGATTCCACTATCGATAATGCCTTCGATTGACTTAGCATAGACCTGGTAGAGACGAGTTTTGAGTTGTGTCTCTATACTCGAAATTTTGAAACCTTAGTGTTTTGAGTATTAAACAAATTGTAACCAGTACAACTTATTATATATATCAAGACTAATAATTGCTATTGAAAGTTTTGTCTATGCCAATCAATACATATTTTCCTTCCATATCAATCGTACGCTACATTAGTCATTAGACCTATACTAACACTCATTCTCGCTATAAAGATCATGGCTGGAAGACACGAAGGACGCAGGAATGCAGTAGGACGAGGAAACATTAACCTCACTGCAACAGAACTGAATGCACTCATCAACGAGCGAGTTGATGAAGCACTAGCTGCACGAGAGAATAATCGTAACCAAAACCCACCGAACCAAGGAGCAAATCCTAAACCACCCCACTGCACATTCAAAACATTTTTAGACTGCAAACCACTTCCTTTCAATGGAACGGAGGGTGCTGCCGGTCTCCTCCGATGGATTGAGAAATTGGAATCGGCTTTCATAATGAGCAACTGTAGGGTTAATGATCGCGTGAAGTACGCGACAGGAACCTTAGAGGGAGCAGCCCTCACTTGGTGGGACATAAATGTTCAAACCTTAGGACGAGAAACATCTGATGCTCTACCTTGGGAAGAATTCAAAAGAATGATGAAACACAAATATTTCTCCCACGAAAAGGTTCAGAAATTGGAAATGGAATTCCGGAACCACCGGATGATCGGCTCTGAGATCGAGGCATACACTTCCCGATCTTATGAGTTGGCACGCATGTGCCCAGAAATGGTGACCCCAGCCTACAAGCATCTCGAAAGATACATTGAGGGATTGACACCAGAGGTTCGGGATATGGTGCTATCCGCTGACCCCACCACCTTGCGACAAGCCGTTTACTTAGCCCATGAACTGACTGATACGGCAGTTATTCAAGGATTATTGCCCCCACCTGGATCAGTAATCAAAACCACCGACAACAAACGCAAATGGGATAACTCCCAAAACGAAACCCCCACTCTACAATCGCCCAAACGACGTAAGGGTACCTATGCTGGCAAAAATCCAAAGTGCAACAACTGTGATTATCATCATCGACGAGGACCGTGTGAAAGATACCGGTGCCAACGTTGTGGAAAGTTAGGTCACGCAGCTGAGAACTGCAGGGGTGAACTAGTGACCAAAATCCCACGGCCACAACAGCAGCTATACAGAGCACCAAAAGGATGCTTCGGATGTGGAGAGCCAGGGCACTTTAAGAGGGACTGCCCCCATGTGAAAAACAGTGGTGACGAAGTACCGAAGAGTTGCTTCGAATGTGGAAATCCAGGTCACATCAAAAAGGACTACCCGCATCTGAGGAACAACAACAATAACGAGAACAACAATGGTCCGATGGGACAAACCCTCGTGATTGGGACTACTGAATCCAGAAATGATCTTAACCTTGAAACGGGTACGTATCTCTCAAACGGTCATTACACTTTTGTATTGTTTGATACTGAAACTGAGGAAAGTCTTATATTTAAGTACCTTAGTAAATACTTGTCAAAACCCCAATATCCTTAAAGGCTAAATACACCGTGGAATTAGCTGATGTTAAACTGATTGTAACTGAGCACATCCAAAGAGAATGCACTTTAAAGATAGCAAACCATAAATCTTAAGAACGCCCTCATGCCAGTTACATTAGGCATTTTTGAGATAATAGTGGACATGGAATGATTGTCTAAAAACTAAGCTAAAATCATTTGCCACGACAAGGTTGTGCGCATACCTCTCCCTAGTGGAGAAACCTTAGACATCAACGGTGAATGGAACGACACTCTTCTATCCCCATGTGGAAGTGGGAACAAATATCTATGGACTCCATTACCAAATTACCCCGTACTCCTAGTGGAGGTGACACTATCTGGATGATCGTGGAACGACTAACTAAGTCAGCAAACTTCCTTGCGATTAAGGAAAACGACAAGATTGGAAGAGCTAGCCAGAATCTATGTCAAGGAAGTGACCTCGCGACACGGAGTGCTGATCCCCATCATTTCGGATCGAGACGCTAGATTCACTTCTAATTTCTGGAATTCACTGCCAAAGTCGCTTGACACTCGGTTGGACATGAGTACAGCATACCACCCACACACTGATGGCCAGAGCGAACACACCATACAAACTCCTGAAGACAAGCTACGAGCGTGCGTAGTAGACTTCGACGATAGCAGGGAAACTCACCTACCGTTGGTAGAGTTCTCCTACAATAACAGCTACCACACAAGTATCAAGGCGGCGCCTTTTGAGGCCCTCTATGGCAGGAAATGCCGATCACCTATCTGTTGGGCGGAAGTGGGTGACAGTCAGCTCACAGGCCCGGAACTCGTACACGAAACAACGGAGAAAATGGTGCAAATCAGAAACCGCATGGCAGCAGCTCGGGACCGTCAGAAGAACTATGCCGACAAACGCCGAAAGCCACCGGAATTTCAGGTAGGAGACAAAAGTCCTTCTGAAAGTTTCACCGTGGAAGAGCGTCATTCATTTTGGTAAACGAGATAAACTTAACCCACGGTATATTGAACCATTCGAGATCCTGAAGAGGATTGGTCCGGTAGCATACCAACTCAACCTTCCAGCGGAACTCGATGGAGTTCACAACATATTTCATGCCTCAAACTTAAAGGAGTGTTTATCTGATGAGACACTCGTAATTCCACCAGATGAAATCCAGGTGGATGAACAACTACGGTTCGTAGAAGAGCCGGTAGCGATCCTGGACCGAAAGGTCAAACAACTAAAGCAAAGTCGGATTCCGATCGTCGGAGTCCGATGGAACTCGAAACGCGGACCTGAATTCACGTGAGAACGTGAAGATCAAATGATGCGCAAATATCCCCATCTCTTCAAACAAGCAACGTCGAACGCCGACAACAACAAATAAATTTCGGGACGAAATTCCTTTCAACAAGGGGATGATGTGACAACCAGAAAATTTTTGTTTCTCAACCACTCTTGCTTCTCAAACACTATCAACAATAACCAAATTTCGGGACGAAATTTCTTTCAACAAGGGGATGATGTGACACCCGGCAATTTCAGGTAAATTGCAACTCCGTATTTCACATTCACACTTGTTGCATTTCATTTAATTAAGTTTAATTAAATGAGCTAAACACTAACACAAAACAATAATTCGGATTATTATTGAGTTGTGCATTACACGTTGATTAGGATTAATCAAGCGTGCAAACACTTCGTAAACACACAAACACGAACCATCAAAGATAATTCAAGGAATTATCAAAACACACACACGAGACTCACGAACGTTGGTGATCAATCAAACTTATGTGCTATTTGTATTTACGTGCTTAAACGAGCATTAGATGCTTTAGATAAACGTTAGGAATCATGTATGAGCGAAATCGTTTCAACGAAATCGAAAAACAAGGATATGGACCCGTCGCGGTACGCGACAAGTCCCTCGGCGAAAGGCTTCGCGGTACGCGAAGAAAACCGGGGATCGGGACTCCCGAATTACTTCGCGGTACGCGATGATAAATTTTGATCGGCCTCCGCGGTACGCGAAGGCCATGCAGATCAAAATTTCAATATAAACCAACCCACTTCATTTCAGTCGAACTCCTTCACCATTTCTCCGAGTTTCTTCGTTCATTCTCGACAAAACCACTGAAAACAAGCTTTCAAACCTTCTGGAAACATTGGTGGAGCCATTCCTTGTATTTGTGAACCATTGGAGCTCTTGGAAACTTGGAGAAGAAGCTAAGGAGCTTAGAACGACCATCAACCACTAGACCTTCATTCCCAGCCATTGTTTCCACTGGATTTTTGCATTCTAAGGTAGTTTTACATGATTTCTTATAGTTAGATCGTACATGCAATGGGTTAAAACCCACATGCAACTCCATATGATTATTGTGCTTGAAATCGTTGGTGATTTGATGAGTACTTGTTGTAGATTTACTGATTTTAGTGTTTAGTAATGTTAGAATTGAGTTTTGGTTAAGTTAGGTTTGATTTGATGATGATTTGGGCAAACTTGCCATAAAAGGAAACTTTTATGTGCAAGTCTTGGATTTGTGATGATCTAAACATGTTAGACATGTCTAGATGTTGTTAAATGCATATTAAAGTGTTTAGAAACACATTGGAATAATTGATTTTGTCAAAAACATGGTTTTGTATAATCTTGCTAAAAATGGAAACTTTTATAAATCAAAAGAGGGCTTTTGATGTTTTAAAGAGTTCTGATGAACTTTGATTATTGAAACATGTTTAGAAATGATTTCTAACATATTTGGAAACCTTGATTTGTGAAAACGAGCTTTTAAACAAGTACTTACTATTTTAGGAAACTTTATTTGGGCAAAACGGCATAAATGGTGGTTTATGCGCAAACAATGTGTTTTAAGTGTATAAACGTGTTTTTACAAACATACTAGAGTTATTAGTTTTATGAAATGGAATTTCATAACCACACTTTCCTAAATTGGAAACTTTCTAAAAATGGAAACTTATGTGACTAGAGTCATAGGATGCATATTAGTGTCTTATGTGCGTCAAGGCACATAAACACAACAATCGTGTCACCAACGATTCGTCGAGTCAACACAAGTCAACACACACATACTCGGTTGAGCACACCGACACTTGGAGTTGTATGGAATACAACGCATCACAAAACACATACTTACACCTATATGATCATAGGTGCTTACTAGCAGGTGCTAACTTTCGCAGACGCGAACACACGAAAACCGGAAACTACACTACCAGGTGAGTTCACGGCCCCTTTTTACTTTTCTAACCTTTGGGGGAGAAAACACTGCACTACAACTGTTTTAGAACAACAACTTATTTTATGGACATGCTTTATCATTATATGTATATGTGTGGGCCCCTATCACAACTAAAAGTCCTCGCGATACTCCTCGGACCGTTAATAGCATAACGCCTAGCGTGGTAATCTTGAATAGTACTATTTGGGCCTGACAAGCCCCACTACACCCGACTGGAGGTCGGAACAGTGCAATATTGACCAACACTTTGCCATTGTCTCGTGATAACATGGCGGGAGGCACAATCTGTCAGCTTCGGTACCATCCACAATATAATATAACTGTATTGACTAGCTATCAATCGATACTGCATTGTATGATATGTAAATATGCAAAACTCTTACTTTAAACATTTTGATGTTTACTGCTTATGAAAAACCTGTGCTCTCACCAACCTTTGTGTTGACCCTTTTACTCGCATGTTTTCTCAGGTAGCTAAGGCACGCGCACAAGGATAGGATGCTAGGATGGAGTCCCATGCATCAGCTTTAGTGTCTTAGATCATCGATAACATTTAACGTTTTTACTTGGTTATGTCTTGTATTGATAAACAACTTTCAATCGCTTCCGCAAACTTTAAATTTATGATGTTCTGAAAACTGTTTTAAAATAACGCTTCCGCAACTTACGAACTGTATTTGTTTTGAGATTGTATAACTTCCGCAACTCTGATTTTGCAAAATTGACTTATCCATGTAATTGGATGTACGTATATAACCAGACATGTAGGTCTCGCATGTTGTGTGACCGGAGACTGCGATCCTGACAATCTGTTGTTGCTCGCGCCCCCGGAAGGGACGGGATTTCTCGGGGTGCGACAGAAACAAAGCAGTCTCATCCTTATTATTGAGTCAATGGGAACTGGTAAAACACCCATATTTTGACCTACCAGCTATTTTCATTTTGCCCAGTAAAATTACCAAACCACATATACTTATGCATAGTTAAAATCTGAATTTATTGAATATATAATTGACGTTACGTAAGGGTGTTATCTGCTTAGGGCATGTAAAGCAAATCGTGATGTTAGATAACCCATGTAAACCACAATAGAACTACCCACTATGAGTTTAATCGTTCAAAAAATAAAGAGTTCTTCCAAAAGGAATACATTAATACATTATACTCAAAAGTTAATACTTTAATGTTTATAGTACATGTAAGTTGTAAATCTAAAATGCAAATACAAAAGAGTAATAAACAAAAGAGTAAAAAATATTAAAATGTTAAACACTTGCATTTATGAAGTAAATACATAAATTTACTAATATAAAAACATTACCTTGATGAAATATTGATCAAAAACAACGTCAGTTTCAAAATCTGCTGACCAATTCCCTACAAGTGGCAGTCCCTACACAAATAGTCAATGCGATAAACAGTTTGCACAAACCAAAAATTGCCTATGTGCTATGAACCTGAAAGTTACCAAGTTAGGAAAAACTCCATTATATATAAAGAAAAGTAATTAAAAGAAATACCTCAAGTTGCAGCCTTTGCGATATTGCAAAAAAATACCAACTCAATTTATATGAGGTGTTAAATCTACAAGACATTTAAACAAAATTTAATTCATATATGTAAAGAAAATAAAATTCAAACAACCCTGTAATATTAACTTTCAAGCTGCAATTTCACTTTGTAGATTGCAGATTAAGAAAGACAATCTGAATAACAAAAGAATTACTCTGTATGTTTTTTTATCAAATTGTCGCTAACAATTGTTTATAAAAAAAGATTAAAACGTTGTTAAAATTAAGTTAACAAAATAGTTTGATGACTTGTCAAACTGTGTAACTATAGTAAAAACATTTGCTGACCAACTTTGACTTCACATATGGTAAAAACCTACCGATGATAAGGATTATGCAAAATAAATTATATTAAATAAAAAGTTTGTGCAAATATATAAAAAATCTAAAGTCAACTAACAAGTAAAGATGGATTGTCAAGAGTTTTTCAAAGTGTTTAGTCAAAGGTTCAAAACATGTTTCATAAGCATGATGTTCCCAGTCGACCATAACCTTTAATAACTTTAGTAAACATAAAATGTATAATATTAAAACATTAAAAGAAATGAAAAATACCCAACTATTCAGACGGTAATTAACTTCAAGAATACAACAAGCTAAAAGAAGTTATAATAGAAACCCCAAATCGATTCAACAAAAACTTATAAGATCTGTGCATCAAGGCAATTATATGTCAACATTATAAAGAATAGAGTAGTGTAATTCGATAGCATAATGTAATTCAAAAGTTTCAGCTCCTTTTGTTATGGAGTTAGCATAGAAACATAACAATTTATGTAGTCAATTAACCAAAGACACGTAATCAAACAAATTGAACAAAACAAAATTACATAATAAAATCAACAAAAATAAGTCAATAGAGGTAACACTATGTAACTATAAAGAAGACAAATTAAATTAAAAAAATCAAAATCTTAATAACAGATACACATAACTATTATGCCAGACTAAAGGAAGCCAATCAATGCAAATGATTGAGAGCAAGCCTATAACTACATACAATTCGCATTCGCAAGTCAATGTGTATTAGACTGTAAATGAAGTGCATTACGGTTTGAAACAAAAACAAAAATTACAAGGAAACCAATCATAATAAATTATGTTCATATGAAACCATAAATTTGATAATTGCACATAAAAAGGCCTTGATCTGACATTAAGTCATCAATTCATCCCATAATCTATGTACAACCATACAATATCCTTTAATAATATGCAAGTTACATATTTCTATTAACAGGTAATTAATATTTAATACTATGATTTTGAATATGCATATATTATGTGCATCATTTAATTTCGCATTTATTTCAATTTGTGTTAATTCCATATGTTTTACTTTAAGTATAAGACATTATTCTATTAAGTCATTAATTATCATAAGATGATTTAGTATAAATCGAATTTTAGTCCATGTAACCAAAATAAATGTAGACAAAGATAGCAAGTCAGACACAGGGATGTTAAAGCTAATGTAGACAAAGATAACAAGTCAGAAACAAGAATGTTACCTTTTTTGTTGATTAGTTGCATCTGCACAGTCCAAGTATGAACATCTTATAACAGCATATGTAAGATATGGTTACAAACTTACAATATGTTGTTATGGTTACTAAAACTGCATAAACAATAATATAAAAAAAACCTTTAATTTTTGATACATGTTTATATACAAAGCACTGTATAAAATTATAAGAATAAAAACAAACATTAATTGAAAATCTACATTTATACATGATTTTAATACCTAATTTCCCTAATACAAGTCAACGACTCAAGTATGTAACATATACATGATCAAATTAATATGTAATCTACAGAAAAGGGAATGAAAAAAAACTAGAGTATTTACATGTCATCAGAGATGTGAAGATAAAGAACATGTAATCTATTTTCTTGAGGTTGTTATTTTAATACAACCCAAACATATGAGCAACCATAACATGAAACCAATAATGAATCCTCCCAAATATAAACTGTACTTACAACCTATTGCATTAGTTAATCTATTTAGTGTGTAATTAATACTACTTAAAATCCTTGTGGAAAACTGATTTTAACACAAACACAAAATTATCAATGAACAAAGTAAGCTAATTCTAACTACAAGACAAGAAATCTAATTTTTGAATATCATATGAAACTAAGTATTCAACCTGTTGACATTTCAAATGAAACTTAGCATTCAAAAAAATGACATTCCGGTTAACGCAAAAGCAAAAAATAGAACAAATATCAACAAACGTCCAAAAGAACATGTTCTCTTCAACCTGATATTGTTTATCTGATTTCAAAATTTTCATCGCTTTGGGAAAAAATAACCAGTTGCACAATTCATTAACAGCACAATTTAACGGGCAGAAGCATAAACAGATTGAACGGCAGTCAAAGTTATTTTCATTTAAACGTCAGATTGAACATTGAACGTAGTTAGAAATGAAATTGTACCATATATTATGTATACATGTACGCCACCAATCGATCAACCGAAGCACCATCCCATTCGTTCTTTTGATTGAAACGATACGAAGAGAGCAGTGAAGCCTAATTTCATCTCACAAACCCTAAACCCTAACGTTGCTGGATGTGTTCTTCGCGAAGCAACAACATCCGATGTCGCCTTAACTCTGGTCCGATTAGAAGCTCCGACATCAACACCGACATATGGATGATAAGAAGTCATGCCGGGACCGATTGCGCCATCGCCGTCACGTTATAAGTTTCGGCCACGGATTGAGGTTTTTTCGTACAAGTTGGAGGCGAGTCGATGTTTTCCCGGAATACCGCCGTTGATCTTATTGGAAAGAAGGGACCGGAAAAAGATTTCGAGATTAGACATGGCGACGATGCAGGTGGAGATTACAAGAAGGCGTTGAAAGGTTTAGGTAAAAAGGAGATTGTTAGGTATGGCTGTCTGGAAGCTTGTAGAAAGAGATATCACAACAACAATAATAACAATAATAATGATAATAATGATAATAATGATAATAATAATAATAATAATAATAATAATAATAATAATAATATTTATTATTATTAATGTTAAATGTTAGTAATATTTATAGTTACAATTATATATAGAAACAATTCTAATCGCAATTGGTAAATTTAGTTAAATATGTTTAATTTTTTTTGTATAGTGTTTTTTATTATATTTGGTTAACTTGAGTTAATTGTTCAAATACTTATACATTTAGGTGGTTAACGCACAAACCGAATAACCGGTTGAAAGCTGTTGTTGGAATAACCGAACCTGTTAAAAGGGCAAAGGCTGAAATAATGTTTTTTTTCAAATAAACGTTTAGGTTAACAACCGGTTTTTGAAGTTTTAAAACCAAAAGCGAGCTGCTATTCGAGGCCGATGAAATGGTTAATCACCAAATATAAGATTTTTTTGTTTTAGCATGTCTGTTTTAACCGGGTTGAAAAAACATTTAATAAATGTGGTGATCTTAATACACATCAAACCGTTAATGAAAAAACCACCCGTTTTTTCAATAACAGAAACACGCTTCAAATAACTGTTTACACACGTAACTGGTATCGGTTCAGTTAACCTTTTTTTTTTTCAACATCTCTACTTAAACATGTATGCAATTTACAGATTAAAATAATTTGTATCTTGTATATTTTTTATATATTACATTAATTGCTCATTACCTTATGTAATATAAATGGTTTAAATCATTATTATAAAATAGTAACACATACCTGAAGTCAAATAAACAAAAACAATAGCATACATCATATAAGAAAGTAATACATAAAAGCAACTTAAAAGATCTATGCATCAAGGCAATTATACGAAAAATGCAATAAACACTTATGATAATAAAATTAAGGCATAAGAATCAATGAACATTGTACACATGACAAAATCGTACAAAACCTACTATATAACATAAGCAAGGACCTATTATTGAGTAACAAATAGTAACAATGTAATATGTATATGTGAGTTTAAGTAAGTGTAATAGGTTGAAAAGCATAATGTGTGTTATACATGCGGTTTACTTAATCTGCTGCATTATTTATTAATGCTATGTGTGAAAAAACCATGGTGTCCCATGGATCATGTTTGAATCTGCCTATTTAATAAAGTTAGTAGCTTTAATGTCACTTTAAGGCATATATACGAGTGGAGTTATTTCAATGGATGCCATTGATAACATCGATCCAGTCTCAAATGAAACTGAAGACGAAATACCTCAGCTGCATAGACATCGAGGCCGCCCTAGATTAGCAGACAGACGTGTTGTTCTAACACCTTCAACAATTGTAAATTCAGAACTATCAGCATCTACAACAGAATCAGATAGCGAGCATGAAAATGATACTCATCGACAACATAGACGGCGAGGTCGTCCTCGATTATTTGATAGACATGTTGTTCTTAACAGTCCTGATGTACGTAGTCAGATAATTCGTATTGGTACGCGTATTATATTACACATAGAGATCCAAAATTCGTCACTCGCCACATAACGTTATACCATGTTCTCAACTCATTGTTTGTCTTTGTATAATTAATAAAGGTGATCGAGAACACATCAACTACGTTACGCCAGCGAATTCTACTTTATTAAGAGCTCCAAGAAATACTTCTTCTGTAAATTCACATTCATCAACATCTAACATACAAATGGACCGTGAGCCTGAAAATGAGACCACTCAGCTACATAGTCGTCGAGGTCGGCCTCGATTACAAGATAGACAAGTTGGTTTTAACAATCCTAATATTAGTACTCAGAGGAGTCATATTGGTAAGTGTCTTTCACTATGCATATGTTCTCATGATTCGATAGTTAGCATATACCAATAAACATTTTTTCTCACATTATTCTTTCGTCTTATATGTTTGTTAAAGGGGATAGATATCATGTACACAGTGTAACATCAACTTCATCTATGTCATGTGTTCCAAGAACTTCCACAACTATAAATTCACGTGCATCAACATCTTCAATGCAACCCACTACTGAATATGCTACAACTTTTTCCCGAAACGAAGGCACACATCGTAATGAGCACTCTCCTACATATTAAATTTGGATTTTATATTTTTTTCTCATTTACCATTCTTTATTTACAATTAAACATTATTAATCAGGCAATATGCCCACGTATTGGGATTGTGGAGATGCGACCCATGTATGCAGTTACTGCGAGGCAATGTTATGGTATGGCGAACGAACTATCAAAAGTTCATCCCCTCGTGTTCCTAGGTTCTCTTTGTGTTGTTCAGAGGGAAAGGTCAACATACCTTTACTTCAAAACCCTCCACAACCATTGCGTAAACTTTTAGACTACAATGGTGAGCAACGATCAAAGCTATTTAAAGAAAGTATCAAGGTTCTGAATGCAATGTTTGCTTTCACGTCAACTGGTGGGAAAATATGTAGAGATACAAATGATGGTCGGGGGCCTTATGTGTTTTGTTTGAATGGACACAACCATCATAGGATTGGTACTTTGTTGCCAACACACGCTGATGGTCGTCCGAGATATGCCCAATTATACATTTATGACACAGATAATGAGATTGATAATCGTTTTTTTGCGTTACGAAATTGTGTTTCTGCCACCTCTGATAGGCAAGTACTTCGATCATTGGTGCGTGACTTACTCCATATGCTTGACGAGAATAATGCATTAGTTAAGGCGTTTAGGATGGAAATCCCACTGATTTAGTGATTCATCAATGCAACCTATTACACTTCGTTTAATTGGCACACGGAATCCAAATCAACACCAATTCAATTTACCTACTGCTTTAGAGGTAGCTGCATTGATACCAGGTGATGGAAATCCCACTGATTGTCGTGATGTCCTTATCGAAGAACGTGGTACTGGAAATGTAAAGCGTATTTCTGAACTACACCCAAGCTTTATGGCATTGCAGTATCCATTACTTTTCCCGTACGGTGAAGATGGGTATCACATTAATATTCCTTTATGTAATGTTGGTCCCACGAGTTCGAGGAAAAACATATCATTAAAGGAATACTACTGCTACCGATTGCACTTAAGGCAACATGAAGCGAGAACACTGCATAAGGCTGGTCGTTTGTTTCAAACATACGTGGTTGATGCTTATACGGCTGTTCTTGATCATGATCTAGATTGGTATAAGAGAAACCAAAATACGATTCGTTCTGAATTGTATAGTGGATTGCATGATAGTATGTTTGATGGTGATTCGAGTTGTGCTAATGTCGGCAGACGCATTATTTTACCAGCAACATTCACGGGTGGACCACGTTATATGATACAACAATATCAGGATGCAATGGCAATTTGTCGTTGGGTTGGAACTCCAGATCTTTTCATTACCATGACATGTAATCCCAAATGGCCTGAAATTGTACGCCATGTGCAACAAAATATACCTGGTGAAGCTGTAGCTAACAGACCAGACATTGTCGCGCGTGTTTTTAAAATAAAACTCGATGAGCTCATGAAAGACATAAGGAAAAATAATCATTTTGGTCGAACAAAAGCAGGTATGTTGGTTATTTTTTTTATGTGAACTTTAACATTACTTGTATTTGAAATTTAAATTAAGTTTGTTTTGTTGTATAGTTATTTACACGATCGAGTTTCAAAAACGTGGACTGCCACATTGTCATGCTTTATTGTTTCTAGACCCTGAGGATAAGATATCTACACCCGCAAATATTGACAAGTTCATATCTGCGGAATTGCCATCTGAATTGACTGATCCATGCGGTTTTGCTGTTGTTCGTACACATATGATGCATGGACCGTGTGGTCAACTAAACCCTTCAAGTGCTTGCATGAACAATGGTCGTTGTCAGAAAACGTATCCAAAGAAGTATTGCAATGAGACCTTTATTAGGAATGATGGTTGGCCTCAATACCGAAGGTCTAACGATGGAAGAAATGTGACGATTGGTTCCAACGCTATAAAACTTGACAATCAATTTGTTGTTCCTCATAAACTTTGTTTGCTTGTAAAATATTCATGTCATATGAATGTTGAATGGTGCAATCAAGGAATGTTAGTTAAGTATCTTTTTAGTTATCTTAACAAAGGACATGATCGTGCAACTGTAGTGTTGGAGGGCGAAGGCAATAGAACATCATTTGCTTCATTAATGCGACATGAAAACGAAATTGAGCAATTTCTTAACTGTCGTTACATTTCGGCGTCAGAAGCATGCTGGAAATTATTTGGGTTTGATATGAGTTATCGTTCAGTTGCTGTTGAAAGATTGCCATTCCATGAAGAAGTATCTAACAGAGTCTACTTTCGTGATGATGACGAAGTTGAGGTGGTTGCACAACGAATTACATCGTCGATGTCAAAGTTTACCGAGTGGTTCACAGCCAACCAGCTTTATCCTGAAGGTCGAACTTTAACGTATTCAGATTTTCCTACTAGATTTACATGGCATGCGCAGGATAAGGCTTGGAGGCCTCGGAAAAACGGGTTCAACATAGGCCGAATTTATTATGTGAACCCGTCAATGGGTGAGAAGTATTACTTACGCATGTTACTTAATGTCGTGCGTGGACCATTGAGTTTCAGGGACATTCATACAGTTGACGGTGTAGAACATCCAACTTATATGTCGGCTTGCAAAGCACTAAACCTATTAGGGGATGATGTGGAATGGGTTGAGTCTATACGTGACGCTTCTCAGTGGCAGCTAGGGAACCAACTTCGTGATTTGTTTGTGACAATATTGTTATTTTGCACGATTAGTGATTATTCAAAGTTATTTCAAGATTGCTATCCGTATCTATCAGAAGATGTTGCTTACAATCAACGAAGATTGCTACAAAATGAAGATATAGTTTTCACTGATGCTGAGTTGTTAAACTACACATTGATTGAGTTAGAAAAAATATTGGGCAACAATAACAGATCGCTGTCTGATTTTCCAAGTCTACCTCAAATCGACCAACAACTGATTAGTCGCAGATTAAATAGGTTGATTGCAGCAGAGCGTGTATATAATGTTCAAGAAGAAAGAGCACGCTTCATTGAGCTACACGGTGGTTTGAATCATGGTCAGAGGGAAGTATTCGATGCAATAATGAGTTCTGTTGATTCCAACAATGGAGATGTTTTTTTTTTTTTTGTTTTTGGAAGTGGAGGTACTATAAAAACATATCTATGGAGAACACTAATTGCTTGCATTCGGTCTCGCGGAAAGATTATTTTGTCTGTTACCTCATCTGGAATCGCTTCTTTATTATTACCCAGTGGTCGAACAGCGCATTCAAGATTTCGGATTCCTATAGACCCTGATAAAGACTCGTGCTGCTCGATTGATGTTGGTTCAGACCTTGCAGAGTTGATAAATGCATCTGAACTTATCATTTGGGATGAAGCATCTTTACAACATCGTTATGCCTTTGAAGCTGTAAATCGAACATTCAGAGACATATGTCGTGGTATTATAGATAATGCTGAGCATCGTGTATTTGGGGGAAAGGTGGTAGTTCTTGGAGGCGACTTTCGACAGATTCTTCCAGTCATTACTAATGGGTCAAGAGGTGATATTGTTTCTTTTGTTGTCAATAGGTCATCAACCATATGGAACACATGCAAAGTTTATTCATTGACGACCAATATGAGGTTGCATGATCCTATTTTAGGTGTATCTGATCGTATTCAAAAGCAAGAATTCAACAAGTGGATTTTAGACATGGGTTCTGGACGCCTGCCTGCAACTGCATTGACAGGGGAAGATGAAGCGACGTGGATAAAAATACCGGATGATCTTTTAATTCCAGTTGATGAGGATCCAATTGCGTCAGTTATATCTTATACGTTCCCTGATTTTGGTAACAAATTCAGTGACATTGATTTTCTAAAGGAGCGATGCATTCTCTGCCCGACAAATGATGATGTTGATAGTATTAACCTACGTGTTCTTGAGAACATGCCTGGAGATATGCATGAGTTGTTAAGTGCTGATGATATATGCTCAAGTACTAATAATTTAGAGGAAATGCGAACGATGTATTCCTGCGAATTTCTGAACACCTTACGATTTTCTGGGATTCCGAATCATGTGTTACATTTAAAGATAGGAACCCCAATCATGTTGCTGCGTAACATTAACTTGCAACGTGGGTTATGCAATGGCACTCAATTGGTTGTTAGTCAAATCAATCGTAGAGTTATTGAGGCGGTAATAATTACAGGTACGCACGCTGGGTGTAAAACATTCATTGGACGAATTGATATGACTCCAACCACAACTAGCTGGCCTTTTCAATTTAAAAGAAGACAATTTCCTATTAAGGTTTGCTTTGCAATGACTATCAACAAAAGTCAGGGTCAGACTTTCAATTACGTGTGTGCGTACCTGAAGGAGCCGGTATTTACTCATGGTCAACTGTATGTAGTTGCGTCTTGTGTCACTTCACGTGCTGGACTACGGTTCTATATCGACAATTGTGGCAAGTGTGACAACAATCAAACAAAGAATGTCGTATATATAGAGAGAATTTTTTATAATATACCATTTCTAGATATAACTGATTCTATGTGATGAACTTATATTTTGTTATGATATACGTACTCCATTTTTTTGTGTTTTTTTTTAAGTTGAAGTTTATTATTGATAATCGAAGTTTTAATGTTTATTGGATTATGCATTTACGTCTTTTAACAACTAATAAATGTCTACATAAAACATTCTACTTGTATATAGTGTATCATGTTAAATTGTATAAGTTATTAAATGTTTAATTATGTAACAAACAATGACTTTTGTTATATTTCATTTTAGTTTTTAGATTTATGCTTTATTGTAAAAACATATTAAAATGCTTCGTTGTAGTTACAAATAATGCATTGCCTTCACATATCGGATCTACGCCCGAACATTACCGACAAATGGCAAGTGAATGCCATGGTGTCACGCACATGGACATCCTACAATCCAAACACAAATCGTGTTATCTATGCCGACATAATTCTCTCAGACGAACGTGTAAGAATAAATCAGCTATACTTTTTTATCCATTTTATTAATGTTATAATTATTTAACATTGTACATATATTTTATTTTAGGGTTCTGCAATTCATGCAAAGGTTCCAGGTAACTTAATTCATTTTTTCAACAACGCCTATGAAGAAGGCAAAGTGTACAGGATTCATAGGTTTGCTGTTCATCCCTACGACACGTTGTATCGACCATTGCGTCGTGAGACGTATGTGTTGTTTACAGGCGAGACAACAATTGTTGCTTCATCGATGGATGCGTCGTTGTTTCCACGACATGTTTTTGACTTTGCGCCGTTCAATTGTTTGCGTGCTCGCGTGCATGAAGATACGTATCTGACAGGTTGTGTGTGCTTATTCACATTTCGATCATTTACATTGCCTATATAACTTAAAAATGCATGCAGATGCAATTGGTATCCTTCGTGTTTGGGGTCCTATTGTTGATAAGTCGCGATTAGGCCAATCATGCAATCGAGAGGTGCGAAACATGGTAATATCTAATGAAAGGTATGGCTTATAAATCATTTTATGGTTATTTACTTTGTACTTTATATTTTATGCATATGTTGTTATGACATTATATAAATATGTGAAGTGGATTGGAAGTTAGTGTTTCTCTATGGGGCAAGCTAGCACGTCAGCATACTGATGATGACGTACGAGCTTATGGTGATGGTAACGTTGTTGTAATTTTGACATCATGCAAGGTTCAGCTTTTTAAAGGTATGTATGTTTAAAAAAAATACGTGTGTTAATAATTTTTTAATTTTGCAATTAATTGCATTGATTACCTACTTTGATAGGTGAACCTTGCTTGACGAGCACTGTTTCCTCGCAACTCTATTTTAATCTCGCAATTCCTATCATCGAGACCTATAAAAGCATGTACGTTCGTTAGTATATGTATATCTTGCTAAATTAAATTGCCTATACCAATTATTTAATATTGATTTTACTAATCTCATATATAGCAAAGCCCCACAAGTCGTTTTCAAATCACATGAACACCAGAGTGAAGATTTGCGTGTAACTAAAATAGCCGAGTTGTTCAGCTACTTACAAGAAGGTGTTATTGAGGTAATGTACGTTAATTACGTATGAGTATGCTTAGGTGGATGTCATTTTGTTAATGTTTAAATTATAATTTATGGCAGGGAACAATGTACATTATTGATGCAACTATCGTCGATGTTGATTTAGTTAACGATTTGAGAGGCCCCGTTCCCCGTGAGTCCCTCGGTTGGTTAAGCATAAAAAACATAGCTCTTAAACCGTAGAATAATCGAACACTATGGCAGCGGAATTCATTACGTAACATTTAATCTTAACAGGAATGCCTGCTCTTGAATAGGTAGTCCTCATGTCTTGCCACGAGCCATCATATCCTTATCATAGCCTGCTCAACCTGACATGCATGTAAAACAAGTCAGCTTTATGCTGGTGAGTTCTAAGTTCACTTCTTAGAAAAATCTTTATTCATTCATGCCATCATAAGACATAATTTAAATACGTTGCATACCTGTTCTCATAACATAATCACATAACATACATAACATCATAACATAATTACATAACATAAGTATCATCATAACATCATTCATACGGTGAAGGAACTTCACCGTCAACTGCTGACCCTGAGGTCAAACAGGCTTGTGCAGCACAAGGCTCTTAGACCATCAACCTGAAGTCGATAACTTACACATGCATAAGATTCCATCAACTGGCGACACACAGTCGGCAGGCCTGTTCTTACGCGGGACTTCTTAATCATCATAAGCAAAAGCGGCTCCTTTCACCGCTGTGCTCAAGTTTTGCTCAACCGTAGTTGACAAAACCACAGTTCCTCCTCGACCTCGGTCGAGTGTCTTATGTTCCTCCTCGACCTCAGCCGAGTGTATTATGTTCCTCCTCGACCTCAGACGAGTGTCTCATGTTCCTCCTCGACCTCAGTCGAGTGTCTTATATAAAAAAAATAACCATTTCTTTCTCAACAGCAGTTGAGACTTAAAAACATTCGTTACATCTCAGCTGAGATTCGTAAAATCATTTATTTCTCAATCATCATTGAGACTTAACGTATTCATTACATCTCAGCTGAAATTCTTAAAATCATTTATTTCTCAACCATAGTTGAGACTTAAAACATTTTTTTATCTGAAAACATATTTTACCTGACCATAATCAGGTTAAAATTACTTTCATACAATAACTTTATACATACATACAATCATTTTCATAAAATAACTTTATAACATGTATATCAGCCCAAAATGATAAAACATTTAAAACAGGGCTATAAGAACTCACAATCATTTCAAAGATATTTATCATGCATGCACATCAGCCCTAAAACGTTAAAAAAGTAAAAGAGGGCTCATAGAACTCACCTGGCTGTCTTAGCTATCAATGCAGTCTAACTTGAACAAAGGTCTTAATCAAGTAAACCTTCGTATCGATCCATTGAATCTATCCACGCTTGATCAATAACTCGATATGTTTCTACAACTATTAAATGATTTAACAAATCATTCATCTTACTACTTGTAATTCGTACCAAGTCTAAATTGTATTTGAGGACGTTTAAGTTAATAAAACTTACTTTCAAATCTTACGAAAAACGGGCAGAGTTTCCTTTGTTTTTAGTCAAATCCAGACAACTCAAGTTGTCTATTTTATAATCAAATCTTAAATAATCAACTCTAAACAATTATTATTCATCCTCAAACACGGCACACGTAATTAAACTAGTAGCAATTAAATATTCTAATAGTTTATAAATAGGCTATACCTTTCGTTCATTCGGTTCACTCAACAACATACGAGTAGCTCAAAACTAGACCCAACGAACTCCGATCGAGGCGATTCAGGTGTCCACGGCTTTGTATCATAGATCTCAACCTTTTTAGTCAGCTTCCGATGGCTGCCGCTTCCGCTACAGTCGCCGAAAACGTAAACAGTTCGCAGGATTTCTTCCCACGAAACTGTTCTGTTCGAGCTATGAAAAACTCGACTTCCAGGCCTCAAAATCGAAAACCCAACGGTGAAAGTCTTCGTTTATGTGTTAGGAAGCTTCAGTTAAAATTTGAGAGCGATCCGACGGTTGAATCTCCGGAGATCGTTCGAACTTGGAGGCTGGTTCCTCCTTTTCTTTTCTCTCTCGACTGCGCACGTAGTTGCGTGTGTATTCATTCTGATGACCGACTTTGAGGAAGATAAACAGATAGAAATATGAATTCTATCTTTCAATTAATTTAGAAGTTACAATTTGACCCCTTCATCTATGAGCTTCTATTTTTAAAACCCCCTTTAACTTGTCTCAACTATTTTTAATATTCACGAGCTTCTAACGGGCCCATACTTTATCGTATAATAGTCATGACTATATTAATTCAATCGTAATTACTTCACGAATGTTCATAAAAAATTTCGAACCCAAACGGTCACAGAAATTTTGCACGTTATTCATAAAGCTTATAACGCGTTCATACAATATCAGATACTTGTATTGTTTATATCATTTTGATCGTAATTAATTTACGAACATTTATATAAATTTTGAACATAAACGGGCACCAAAATTTCTTACGTTAATTAATCGTTTATAAAAATTCAGGGCGTTACACGATTGGAAGTATGTCAAGTGCAGCAGATGTCGTGAGAAGACGACGTTGAACGGTGACCGCTACTTTTGTGCAAGTTGTGACACAGTAGTTGTCAATCCCAGTCAAGCGTACGTATTTACTTCATAATATCATAGTTTTTATATGTCGTATTTATTATGCAATTAATACAGGTACAAGTTGGTAATTCGTGTTGTCGACAAAGGTGAAGAATTGAGCTGTGTTCTGTTTGATGAAGCTGCGTTTTCTCTTCTAGGGATTACTACAGATGAGTTGCTTACGAGGAGTTTCTCTGAAATTAGTTTCCATTTATGGACATACATGTATGCATACATATGACAAATCCTAAAAGAGACACACCCACCCACACACGTTTATGTATTACTTTTTTAAAAGCTTAGTTGTCTTTTTTAGTGTTTGTCAATTAGTGCATTTGTATAAATATGGGATTATTATTTATCATAACAATTTCTCATGTTTTGTAAAGGGTGCTGATGATCCATACTGGATTCATGACTTTTTTTTTGATACTTTGCTTGCTCAAAGAGTTATTCTTAAGATTAAGATTGATAGATACAATTTGGCTCCCAATTACGTTCGCCGCTTTACTGTTTCAAAGTACATTGGTGATGATGTCAAATTGTTAAATAAAGACAAGCCAATGTCAACGACATGCACAAGTCAAGCTCTTACAAGTAATTATGTTAGTGACGGGGATGTAGATGATACAATTGATGATTATCCACCGATTACTGATGATGAATGGGCTATGTCAGATGAATCTATGTGGGGTCCTCGTATTACACCATTATCGGAGGTAATTATTAACCATTTAACATGTTACAACATGTTTGTAATTATATTTTTTTATAACCATATGTTATCATTTTTCTTTGAAATTTAGTTGACAGTTACGAATGACGAGCATGATGTTTCGTCCCAAGGTGCATCTGGGAATATTGATGCAGACACAGCTACTCCTTCATCATCATCTGTTGGCAAGACGAAAGTTGAAGAACATGTCTCATCTTATAAATTGAGGCCAAAGAGAACTATTAAAAAACCAAAAAAATTGAAGGATCGACTATGTTGTGATATACTATTTAATAATTTGGTTTCTTTAATTTGTTAATATTTTCTTACATGATTGCAACATGTTTTATGATTTTGCCTTCAACTTACATTACTTATTTGATTTTTCTTTGATGTTTTTTAACTGAATTGTTTATCTTATGATTTGTATCTTAATTCATTAAACAATTATTATTTTTTTAGAATGAATGTTATTAAATTTATACGATAATACCATTGTACCCGTCCACCGGACGGGTATAAAACTAGTTATATACATAGAAGCCGGCGAATTCAACTGCTTAAAGAAGAAAATCTAGCCGTTTAAAGTCACTAAGATCAGATCTAGACCGTTTAAATTCATTTAATTGAGCAGTTTTAATAACGGTTATATTCAGTTTTCGCTAATAGAGACACCTACGAAGTTGGCGGCAGTTTACACATTCAGTTTAATTTCACAACAAATGCTAAAACACCACCTGTCGAGTAAAACTCCACATGTCCCCATGTAAAACTCCACCTCTTACGAGTTACGACACATTTGAGCACACCTTTTCAATTAATAAAAAACCGTCGGTTCATTTCAAAATTTATAAAATTTGTAAACCTTATATACCGGTTAGTTCATGGGTGCTTTTGTAACCATTTTATGCATTGTATTAAATAGATATCCATGTATACTTTATGTGCACACTGTTTCTCATCCCCAAAATGCAACACAATTCAAAGTCACCTCCTGTAACCTTCCATCCTTCCAATGTATTCTCCCGATTCACATAATTAGTTTCTTATACCTTACTTACTTTCTTTCTTTTTTTTTTTTTGAACAACGTTATACCTTACTTTCTACCCGACACTTTTATTTTCTTTGATTGCAGGGCAGGTTGACAAGAAATGACTACTAAAACATTTGCCTCAAAGGTATGCTACACTTTGTTATTTCTAATTGATTATCATGTTTTTTTTTCTTCTTATAACACCCATTATATTTTAAGGAAATTACAACAGAATGATGATATTATCGACTACAACCATCATTTAATTTTAGGCCATACATGCAAATTAAAAAGAAGGAACATGTGTTGTACTTTTATGTAGGTTTTGAAAGCTTGCATGTATGCTCCTTAAATAAATGATGTTTTTTCATTTAGAAACTTATGTGAAAACGACGTATCAACAGGTGGAACATGAATGCTGTTATCCAAATTTCTAGCGACTATGATGATGAAGGATAAACATTCAAACTACGTGGTTTATCAAAACAAATGAAAACATACATGTTCTTCGAATGACAAATGATATTCAAATACTATCCACTCACCATCTTTGACTTCACGTATACAAAGAGCCTCAACTATTCTCAAAAAGGTATAGCAAGATCAAGAATTCGTGCAAATAATTATATTAAATATCAACTAGCAAGTAGAGGAGTGCATATAATAACAATTAGCGGCACACAAGATGAATTATGGAATTATATAATTTGCTCTAACAAATTAACCCTAATCTGGAACGACTGAGGCAATTAGGAGATGAATATGAAGGGCCGAAATAGTACGAGAGGCGTTTGTAGCGACACAGATGCTGTCGAGATGAGCGTTAACATGAGCTTGTCTTTGGATTTAAAATACATTATTTATTTAATAAGATTATATTATTCATTTAAGAATTAAACACTTCAAATATAATATTTACAATGTTATTAAGTTAATCTTTGTGATGTCTTGCGTAGTAAAAGACATTTAATTTTGTGTTACAATCATATACTTTTTTTTTTTCAAATATAAAATAATATTATTACAACCTTTAATTTTCATGAATGATAACACTCAAGGTTATGAACCAATTTTTTTTTTTTTTTTAAATTCAAGAATAATACAATGATAATCATGCATGACAAAGAATGTGAAGATATGTAATCTTTTTAGCATCATTGTTCTATCAACGATTTCAATTTTTTAGTATCTTAGATGACAAACATTGTTAAATGTTTTATTGAAGTTTGTCCGTAACAATATTCAGTTCTATGAAACAAATGACATTTATTATTGCAAGGTTAGCAAAGGAAGAAAGACAATAAAATAGGTAAGAGTTACTATATGGTTTTGTTGCAGACTCATCATTCTTGTATGTTATTAATTTCATATTTTTTTGACAATTTTCTCTGTGGTTTAGAACTTAAATGAAGCGTATTACTCTTCGTTTAGAATACAAATAAAAATAATAATTTCATTATAACATTAAAATACCCGGCCACCGGACGGGTATAAAACTAGTATATTTGGTTTAGAAAGGGGAGATATGTAATTTAGTTTTATAATTGGGTAAATATGTAATAAATGGTTTTAGCAAAGAGATATATGTAATTGATTCTTTTAATTCAGCACCCTCACCGACTCTATATGCTCGTATAAGTCTATACATGTGGTATACAAATATGCCAAGTCTTTATTAATAAAAAATCAAACGTGAAAGTTATACGTTTTTTAATACTGTTCAAAAAATTCATATATTTTTACACATACAACTTCATTGCTAAATCATGTGAGAAAGACATATTTCCAAATTTGCAACACTTTTTGATACAAGTAACACACGACGAATGATATCTTGTCCTAGTGGTAATATAAAGGTATTGAGAAAGTGATAGAAGACCCAAGTCCTGGGTTGAATGGGTTCGATCCTTGATATCACCCAGTTTTACTGACCTTCCACCGTCTTGTCTTTGGACGAGTGCTTGGGTCGGGTAGGAGCTCCGTCCGTCTGAACTAGTGGCCAGCTCAGACATCCTTTAGCCCTTGAAGGCTGCGTACGAAGTATCCGATACTTGATTAGTTGGCCTTTAAAAACACATGAAACTTTGGTTGGAGTGTGTCTACAAAAAAGGAATCAATTATTATAACTTTTTCACATATTTTAAAATTATACAATCTAAATAAAACTCAATTATTTAATGATTATATATATATATATATATTAACTAGAGTATTACCCTGTGTATTACACGGGTTTAATATAAAATATTAATTAGTTAGTAATAAAAATTTTAAAAATTATAAAACTATATTTTAAGAGAAAATGATTAATCCACATATTAATGAATATTTCAAGTAATAAAACAACAATTAAAAACTTTGATAACTATACAAATGATATATGATATTTTTGATTTGTAACAATTATTATTTTTGAACAAATTAATAATAAAGCTTCAGTTTGTATTCTATCAAATACTAACTTTTATAAATCAATAAGGTAAAAATATAATTTATTTGATTATTTAATTTTAACAACTCAATTTAAATATAACGTTAAATATAAGGATCAAAAGCGTAACTTTCTCAATCATTTTTATATTTTGCTTTATAAATAAATTAAAAAAATGCCATCGGTTTATAAAAATCTTATTGCTTTAAACACCAGTTTATTTTATTTTTTTATAAAAATTCATTTTTAAAGAAAATATTTTTCTATATAACTTTGATTTTTTGAAAATAAACTATTTCTTATTTTAAAAAAATTAATATTAATTTTTTTTTACATTTTATAAACTTTTATTATATGTGTTTTCTAATTAAAAGATAAATAATATTATTAGTTTTTAGTATTATAATTAATTATTTAATATAAAAGAGAATATAATTATTTAATAGGAGAGAATTAAATGAATTTTATAAAAAGTTGACATGTGGCAATTATAGTGTACAAACATGACAAGTGGCAAAAAACATCTTTGTTTATTAGTATATACTAGCATATTGGTAATAAAAAATAAAATTTATTAATATTTAATAATAATAAATATTTAATAATTATAAAGTTCTATTTAAGAAAATAAATAATTAAATTATTTTTTTGTTTATTAAATTTTAATAAATTAGTAAACTATCTGAATAAGAAAAATAATATTTTTTAATATTTAATTATGTAATATAATTGCTAAAAATTAATAGTATTTATTAAAGAGAGAGGCGGGAAAAACGTTTTTATATTTAACCACAACGCGACACGTGTCCCTTAGAAATACTCCTTTATTAGAGTAGGTAGATAATATAAGATGTGAAAAACATCATTAAATGCTAACCTAGTTTTAAAATTCACTAAAAATTAAACTATTATGAATTTTTTTTTTTTAATAATATTGCATTGAGTGGTTAGTGTTTAAATAAGTATGAGTGAAGATGGATGTTTGGTAATAGTGTTTATTAAAGGAAAGATGGTAAGCTTTCTCAAAACTCGAAACAAGAAAGAACACCATCGCAAAACTCACACACGAACTTATATGTATTTTATAAATGAAGTTGATGTTTAGAAGTTGACCTCAGAACTTAATACAAAACTTTACCTCAAAACTTAAATTCAGATTTTTATTTCTACATCTTAAACATGAACTTTAAAAGTTGGCTTAAGTTGGTATGAAGGAAATATGAGATTGAGTTGTGGCTAGAAATAATAAGTTGCAGCTTAAGGCGTATGGACTATGGACCACAACTGAAGAAGCCTGAGTTGTGACTCATCTTTGCGTTGACTTCAAATTACTTCCCCTCAACACCAAGTCCCCTCATACTCATTCTTGAACAAAAGAAACACATCTACGAACTTAATAGGTAAACCTTTTATAAGTCAATACACCATTTGATTTTAAGTGTCAACGTAAGAGAGATTAATTTCACCTTTAAGCAACTTCATTTGATAAAGTGGTAATGAACCTTAATATGTATAAATGCATATAGAAGTGGCCTCCTTGAACTTTATATATACATGCTCAAAGCTCTAGTAACTGAGGCTATATCTATCCTTGTTAAACTTAGCTAGATGAGACAATCCCGTCATCTTACGAAATCCAGTCTAGCCTTTCAGTTCCTTACCTTCATGCAAGTAGAGCTTCACATTGACATCTAAAGATGTTACTACTTGTTTAAACTCAAATATGCCTACCTTCTTCAGTAGCTTTATATAATACTTTCTTTGATGTAGAATGATGCCACCAGTCAAGTATTCAACTTCCAATCTAATAAAGTGGTTTAGGCTTTTGAAGTCCTTCATTCAGAAAATTAGTACACAAATTCTTCTTGAACTCTATAATCTTGTCTTCAAAATCACTTATAATTATAAAATTATCTACATAGACAAGTGCAACTATTGCCTTGCATCCAACCTTCTTCACAAACAAACTTGCATCTGTATTAGTCATGTAGAATCTATTATGCTCTCACCAATTTTCATGCATAAATTCTTTACCTATTTTTTTTGAACGGCTTGGTACAACGACACCCAAGACGGTATTTCAACTGTCCCCCCGGATTTAACGCTCTGGGGCGTATGCCCGAGCCCACTCCAGGAGGAACCCCACAACTGGGTAAACCCCCTGACCTTGCTTCAGCAAATATGCCTCAGCCAGGATTCGAACCCAAGACCTCCCACAGAGAAGTCAAGGGGTAACCAATAGGCTAGAAGCCCTCGGTTACATAAATTCTTGAGAACAAAACAATATGCCTCATTAGGAGTGGCTAAACCTTGACAATGAGTTGATCAAAGAGTAACCACACATGACTAGAACTAGGAATCTAGAAGTCTTAATCGTGTCAGGTTAATAGGTTATATAAGTGAACTATGAACATGAACAATGACGACTTGACGAGTTAATTTATTTGTGAAAAAGTATGCACACACCCATAAAATGATGTTTTGTTCTGTATTGATTTCAATTTAATGTGTAATGTAGATTATTAGTAACACCTTGTAACATAGCAGCAATTTAAATTTAGTTAAATAATTTCACTTCTAAACTGACACATGGTCGTAGGGGTGTTCAAATCGCTCGCCGCTCGTTGCTCGTTCATCGCTCGCTCGGAGAAAGCTCGGAAATAGCTCGTTCGAATTTCGCTCGGTTTTAAACGAACCGAGCACGCTCGGTTCGGTTTATAAACGAGCCGAGCACAAGCCAAGGTAAGCTCGCTCGTTGCTCGCTCGGATAGTCGCTCGATTGGCTCGCTCGTTTGTTAAAGTATAACTGAATTATATATATATATATATATATATATAAAATATTTTATTAATGTATAATTGATATAATATTTTTATATTTAAACTACTTTCAAAAGACCCAATATCCAAATAGGCAAATACGCAATACTCATAAATCTAAATCTAATTCCCAGATCAATTTTTTTCACTTTCCACGTTAAAATTTAATTCCTGAATGCCCAATACTCAGCCATTTGTTTACTCCCAACCGTGATCTTTTTATTTAGACTAGTATGGATGTTTGGATGTGTTTTTAGGGGTTTACACTACTTGGATTATGTTTTGAAAAAATTATGTCATTGCTTGAGATTATTGCAACCGAACATGGCTTCCTTTAATCTTAAATTTGATTGTTTGTTGTTTGGGATTATTAGTTGCTTATGTGAGTGTTGATATGTAACTATAATAACCAAGTAGATGACAGTTGGTAGTTATTCGTGACATTAAATTTTTTTAAACCGAGCAAAACCGAACCAAGCCGAGCCGTTCGGTTTTAAAACGAGCCGAGCAACGAGCACAACATTTGGTCGGTTTGCGTTTATCATAGTTTGGATGCCTTATTTAAACTCTGATTAATCGTATATGAGTTTTTCTTTTCTTTTTCTTTTTCCTTTTTCTTTTATTTATTTTTTAAGAGATAACTTCATAGAAATGTAACACATTTGTTGCAATCAAGTCACTCAAACTTTTTTTTGTCTTAATTAAGTCATTCAAGTTATTTTTTTGTTTTAATTTTATGTTTTTAACCTGAATCAATACGCAATATATGTTGATATAAGTTTGAGTGAATAATTTTTTTTTAAATAAATGACTGACTTGAATAAGTAATTATTAATTATTAATTTTTTGTTCTTATCAGATATTGATTAAAATTAATAATTATTTACTCAAATCAGTCATTTTCTAGAAAAAATATTAACTCAAACTTATATCAACATGTATTACCTGTTATTCAGATTAAAAATATAGAATTATACACAAAAATAATTAGAATAACTTAACTAGGACAAAAAAAAAGTTTGTGTTACTTGATTAAATAAAAGTTTACCTTCTACGAAACATCTTGTTTCTCTGTAATCCATAACTTCAGCGTTCTTCCGTTTCATCTTTCACATCCCCATAGGGAAAAGTCGATAATATTTATGCAATTTAGATTCTCTGATTAATGGAAAACGGCAACGGCAACGTCAACGGCGTCGGCGTCGGGGGTTCAAATCACAAGATCAGCTCCGACGATGTAATTTCGAGGCTAAAAGATGACGGCGAGTTCGATAGGCTCCGTCTCATGATTATTCGCAAGCTTAAGGAAAACGTGAGTCCATGTTCGATTCAATTTCTCCCTCTTGACATATAGACCTATAAAAGTACTTTTTTAGGGTTTTATTTTACGTATAACACCTTATTATTTAAGTTAATCTGGTAGTTTTTTCTAGCAACATTTGCCCTTGTATTTGCTGATTTCTTTCATCTGTTGTTCGAGTGTTAGTGGTTTAATTTTTAGATTAAATGCTAACAAGTGTTGCCCTATCATGATTGTGGGTGGTAGTTCTGATTTTATAAGCCTTTTTTGTGGGAAAAGAAGGCATATTTGATGGATTATATATCACTTAACTCAGTTTGTGAATTGTGTATACGTGCATTTGGGTCATTCAGCTTGATTATAAAAGATTTTTGCATCAAGTGAGTGAAAACACCCCTGTTGTTTAATCAATTTCTGCACTTAATAAAGCTAGGGTTGTTAAGTTGTCAATGCTGTTTTAAGCTTACCAGATTCTTTACTTTTTTTAATTATTTTTGAAATTTATAACTTATAAAACTCTATTAATGCATGCTTGTTCATTACAAAGCTACGAAATAGTTAAAATGTACAAATGTTAGAACAAACTATTGAGATTGCAGTAAGACATTATTATATACACTTCCATTTAAACCCTCTACAACATCACGCAGAGTAAGAATTTTATCATTAAACCAAAGTATTTTAAAATGTGAAGTTTGTTATGGAACTTATATTAATATGGAATTCTTTGGGTTAAGTTTTAAGCCAACTCCCCCTTTTAAAATCTGTATTGTTTAACCATCTAAACTACTTATGTTGGTATAGCTAAAGGAGGCTGATAATTCTCGGCTTTATTGTCTTGTTGCTTGATCTCTAGCTTCATGTTTGTTTCTTTCCCTGATAATTTATTCATATGCCACTGTTAATCTTAATTGAATTTCTTTGTCTTGTTTTTGAGGTAAGATTTTGAGGATGATGAATAGACTCTATTGTGTTTTGTCTTAAATAAATCTATTTTGCTTCTTGCAGGAAGAACTGCGAAGCAACATTGTATCAATTGTGAAGCAATCAGTGGCAATTAACCGTCCCGGTGCTGAGAAGATAAAGCCTCGCCAACTATCAGATGCTATCCATCAAGAAGTCGGGTAGTTTATTTATTTGACTTATTTTTGGTAACCATGAGAACCCATTAATGTTTCGCTTTATCATTATTGATTTATTTCCATGATATTTTCAAATACTAAATTCTAATCTTGAATTGGTTATGAGCTATAGGGTGAAACTAAATGAACAAATTTCTGATGTGCTGTGGGAAATAATCCGATCACCTGATGGAATGAAAAAAGAGATCACAGAAACCGTGAAATCAGTATATGATATACTATCAAGACCTAAACGAACCCAGAATAGTGAGTCCTTGGACCATGGTCCTAAACGAAACCGCAATGAAAGCCTTCATCATACAGCCAATGTTGCAGCTACAAATGAAAATAATGATATATCTGAAAATGAACCGAATGAACCACTGG
The DNA here is from genome assembly GCA_009363875.1 of Mikania micrantha. Classification (NCBI taxonomy): domain Eukaryota; kingdom Viridiplantae; phylum Streptophyta; class Magnoliopsida; order Asterales; family Asteraceae; genus Mikania; species Mikania micrantha. Next base: position 75,669,290 of record CM018694.1, on the reverse strand, counting down.
GATTCTCCCAGACTGCATCACATCAAATTGATGTCATAAATCCAACACACGTTCATAATTTGCCAATAGAAAAACAAGAAAATGAAACAATCCACGGATCACATGAAGTTTTGAAGAATAATGATACTCAGGATGCTAATCAAGTGCAAGGTGATGGTAGTGATGAAGACCCTGATGCACCACCTGGATTTGGTTAACGTTGTCTTGTTGATTTCAACCTTAACAGCTTACAATCGTTAGACTTGTGGTTGGTGGTCTGCAAGTTTGTACTGTCATTGATACTGCATTATGCAATTATGAGATTATCTTGCTACAGAAAGGAAAAATGGGTATAAAATTTCATTCATCTGTTTTTGTTTCAGTTTATCTGATAACCATCATAGTTGTTTTGTTAGTTAAAGAAATTTCCAGAGATGAGCAATGTTATGTGCATACAGCGATGCATGGTGGGTTTGTTTAGTTGGCAGGCTTGAATTGTGTTTTTGATCAATGTTTCCAAAACTGGCAGTATGACCATTGAACCAGCCAGTCCATTAGTTATCTTTCAATCTAGCTAGATCATCTATTACCGGCCACTGGTTTGACCTTACATGAAGGACCTGGGTAATTGGAAAGAGGCTTTAATATGCTTGACTGAACCACTGGTGGCACAAATTCCTGGCTTTACCTGGCGGTGCCACTGATTTCTGGCCCGAGTGCCCGACCCACCGGTCTGGTCAGTTTTGAAAACATTGGCTTTGATAATTAGTGGATCACTAGAGGTATTGATGTACTACCCTATTAATAATGTTAGTTGGTTATCTCCTCTTTGTAATGCAAAGCTAAATAAGAACCTGGAACATGTAATATTTCTTTTGTGTATTTGAGTCTCAGTAATCTTCTGTGTTGAATTATTTCTTCTATTGATTTTTATTCTTCAAAAGATAATATCATGTATGGACATTCTTGACCAAATGATGTGAATTTTGATCTTGTTTGATCCTCATTTACCATCAATCACGAATATTGGCCCCCATCAGCCGTTTTTGGCCGGTATTAGCCGTTGTTGATCATATCGACCCTCATTTATCAACACTAACCATGATTGGCATAATGGGTCATCTTGGGTGAGAAAATGTTCTAACGAGTTATATGAGGCTGCAACATGTCTTTACCAACCATAATATGTTACCTAAATGTAGTTTTGACCCTCATTGACTCTCATTGGCCAATATTGACCCTAATCAGCCCCTTTCGGCTTTCAACGACCATTGTTGAATCTTGTTAACCCTCACCATGGTTAACCTTGTGAGACACAAGTTAATACATGTCTTAACAAGTCATATTAGGTCATAACAAGTCTTCGCATGCCAAAATTGGACATTTATGTGTATTATGACCATCATTAATCAACAGTGATCGAAACACCAATAATTGACCAATGATTGATGATTGTTGATTGTTGATTTTTGATTTTATATACATGTTATTAGATGCAAGTTACATTATAAATGCATTGATTTTGTGCTAAAACATATTACTTTCACTAAGAAAAACATGTTTAAACAATGCAGTAAAACTGATGAGGATATAACAACAATGGTGGTGATCAAAGACAGTAATCGACGCTACGGAAAACCGATGACAGCATCTTGGCACTCGCATCGAAGAGGTAAGCATGGAATCGTCGTTGAAGAAGGAAAAAATCTAACGAAAATTATTTGTTGCATCGTGTGTGTATAAAATGGGAGGTCGACAAATGAGATTATTTATTTATATTATGTGTAAGATCGGGTAGGTCATTATTGTGATCACGATCAGGACTGCAGTTTTGTTATCCTTGTTTAACTAGTTTTATACCCGTCCGGTGACCGGACATTTTAACGTTATAATAATATAAGGATTTTTTTATTAACTAAATAACTACATAAGAAATCCAAATTATTAAATAACCATCAAAATACTTCCATCACATCCTCATCCTACAATAATAAAAATAATAAACATAAAGTGCATATAATTGACTTTAGCAGATTTGAGTACATCAAGAGCTTGTCTTGTTTTTTTTTATCATTTGCTTAATTGGTAAAAAATATAGAGATATACCCAAACCCATCTACTTAATTTAAAGAAAAACATTAATTATTAAAATAAAAAAAACAAAAACATTATTTGTTTGGTGATGGGTATTTAAGATGATAATACCATAAGTAGTTTTATTTAAATTAACATAAAAACATTATTTGTTAACATAACAAAAGAACTAACATAAAAACATTATTTGTTTACAAAAATATTATTTGTTTTGTGACTTTTTAACATGATAACATCATTACTTATGTCTGTTTATTTATACATTATAATTTTTAAATTTAACGCTTTATATACGTGATCAATTATTAATGTCAAAAATATTGAAAATTAATATTGGATCCTTTTATATATGTTGTTTATGAAACAAATAAAGGTTGCCATATATCGTGTTGGGTATAAAAATAAGGGGAATTATTTTTTTTTTTTTTATAAAAGTGGTGGATATTGAATCAACATTATGAAGCGTATAAGTAGTTTGTCATGTGAAGCTGCAAAAAATGTTGCATTTATATAAACAAAAAATGAAATTTACAGTAGATAAAACATATTAGCATAAATCAAAAATAATAAAATAATAAACAACAACAATTAATATTTTGGGATTTTGTGAGTGTGTTGGTGGTGCGTTGTGATGATGATGACAGACTGACAGTGGCTTTGGTGTGGTGGGGGTGGCTACAGATAGGCCAGGACACAGAGGTTTTGGTGGTGGCAACGGCTTGGCGACGGGGATAAAGAGAGGGCAGAGGAGGAGATTTAAGGTGGGAGACCGACGAATGTGTAGAAAACGTGGGACAGATGTCAATGATCCGTATGGTGGTCGGAAAACCGCCCTAACTGCCGGAAAACCACCGTGAACCGCCCAAAATCAAGGTAACTGTCTAATTTGAAGGGTCATGATTTGATGTTGCTGATTTTGAACGGCTGAGAATGTATCTGGCGCCAGTTGATTTCACTGGCGTCTATATATTAATAATTTGTGTATCGTTTGACGCTTGAATTTACTTCAAACTGATGCATCTTGGATTCATTATTATCATTACTACTGCTACCCCTGCTACCGTTGCATCACTGCTTCTGCTACTGTTGCTACTACTACATGTCCTAACAAGATCGTCGTTATATTTGTCAATTACATAAATTGTTCGACTTTCATTTATTATTTTTTAGGTAAAAATTGCAATCAAATTTTGTTGTCAACTCCATTTGTGCATTTTTAACTTTTAAGTAAATTTGTTGCTCACAAACACCAGGTGTAACTACGACAGAGACACAATCCCAAATATTAAAACACAAATAAAGCGCTGTAAAACCCTAAAACGCACTACATCGTGAAAGTGAATATCACTTCACCATAAAACCTAATGGTGTACCTGTTGTAAAACAAACATCTCTATATCCATAATTAAAACGAACATTAAAAATTCAAATGCAAAAAAAAAGCACAAAATAAGAAGAAAAAAAAGTTAAAACATATAGACATTTAACAAGTTAAGTTATAAATATTAATTTGTCAAAGCTTGTTCATACATAATAGTAAAAATTTTTGATATATATATTGATCAAAAGTTTAAAGTATATAATTATTGTTTATTAACTTTGTTATTTCACACACAGGGATTGTATCATTTGAAAACCCTTAAACCCTATATAAGCCATTGATTTGGAATCTTTGAAAATAAACATGTGGTCCACATCAAACCATATTTTTTATTCAAATCCTAATTTTTTTTATTCAATTTAACGTGGACCATATGTTTATTTTTAAGATTTTAAATCAATAGCACATATAGGGTTTTTTTCCTATAAGATCGGGTTTCACGTGATACAATCCTTATATATATAATATTAAAACCAATTTTATATTTCCATAAATAAAAGTTATGACAAAAATTTTTAGCTCACTCTATCTTTGGAGTACATAGTACGTTTTAACCTTATATATTATAGTAAGGTCATACGATAACAATAATGTGGGTAAAAGTGCGCTTTCAAACTTTGTAACCAATGTCAAACATTGCGACAAGCGTTGATGAAATCAACATGATTAATTACACAATGAGAAACTTAAGTCTCGTGTTGTAAGACGACTATTGCAAAACAGGTCCCAAGTTTTTTTTACCCTTGCATTAATTATGGCCGAATAATATAAGTAAATTGCTCCTAATTGCTTTCGGGTTGACGTTTCCATCTTTTCAACTTTCTACAAGGTCATTAACGTAATTGACGTTTTCGAATTTCCAAAGTTTCCAATTTACTCATTTTGTTCTTTAAATTAAAAAAAAAAACTATTTTCTTACGTGTTTGGTTTATGTATATATTAATACAACACATTTTTCGTGATTATTTTATGTATGCTTTTAATTTGTTTATATTTTAACATGACTTTTATTAAAAAAATAATATATTTACATTATAATTATTATTTGTTTTACAGGCGTTCACAAACACAAGGGTAAAATAATATGATGATTTTGCTTCATGTGCGAGATATTTGGACATTTAGTGCGCTTTATTTTCCCTTGTTTGTTTCTATATTTATTTTATTATTAGTCATGTGTTTTCAACAAACATTTTTTAGACTATTGGTCATCTTGACTTCTATTATAAGTGATCTTATGTTTGAGTTTGAATGAGAACAATTTGCTCTGGATGAGTAGGATGTTAATGTTTTATAAGTATGTGTAGCATAAGAGAGATTTTCTTTTAAAAAGTAGAAGACGAGAGGTGTTTTTGAGATTGTAGATACACTGCCTTAAAAATACTAGGAGGAAGAAACTTCAAGACATTTGTGTTGATTGTTGTTTAAAAAAAAAAGGTCATGTGCTCTCATATTTAATTTTTTGCTAGTTAAGTAACCATGTGCTTGTTACATTAATTGAAGCTACGTGGATCATTTGCGACCTTAGCCCTTTGATAAAATTAATCGTATTTGTACCTTTCCCAATCTATATCTATATTAGTAAATAAAATCTATATTAATAAACAAGAAACTGGAGAAGCATGTCTTATTTTACAGTATTTTATAATTCATTTTAATATATTTTCCGTGTCTTTCTATCGTTAAATAAAAACACAGATGTTATATATTGTTGCCTCTTCTCCTTTATTTCTATAATTTTCTCTGATCAAATAATAATATTATTAATAATTTAAAAAACGTAGCTTCCAATATCTAATGCAAACTTAGATGTATAATAAAAGCTAGGTTATAACCCCGTGTGAAACACGGGCTGAATAAAAAGTACAAAAAAATTAACTGAAGTGTAATAATTTTAAATAGTTAAAATTACATATTGTTACATACAATAATCCACAATGTAAATTTATAAAAAAAGTTCATAGATTGCTAAATACTTTTTTGTGTACAACATTTTTTGTTCTATTTATATCCTTACCGTCCTTTTCTAAAATTAATAGTTTTAAACATTCTCTACTTTTAACCCCAGATAATACAACGTATAACTGACCATGTAAAATGCAACGTATAATCCTTGATCATGGATTTTGATTGAAAAGCGGTTTTGAAGAAAATATTAATATCTCAAATCAATATTGGCAAGACAATGAACTTCTTTGTGATTTAAAATAGGTTGATTGGTAAACCTGCAACATTCGAAATCCGATAATTATAGTAATCAAAATAATTATTGTAAAACATTTGCAACTAATGCTAAAATAAATAACAAATGTATAGCATAAATCATGGGGAAAGTATGGAACGATTATTGCTAAAAATAAATAATAATTTGGGTGGACATTGTGTTTTATTGTTTGCGTGATTGACTGTCAGTTTGTGGTAATATTAGTTTAGTATATATATATTTTTTTCTTATATTAGAATAGACTGTCAAAGTTTTAATTGTGTTATAAGTTATACCTTTCATTTATGTGTCCAGCTCACAATGATAACAATGATAAGGTCCTATGAAACAAAAAAGAAAAATTGCAACATTCAAAATCCGGTAATTATAGTAATCAAAACAATTATTGTAAAAGATTTGCAGTTAATGCTAAAATCAATAACAAAATATATAGCATAAATCATGGAGAAAGAATGAAACGATTATTGCTATAAATAAATATTGACTTGGGCAGGGCTTGTGTTTTAGAATTTGTCTAAGGGAATGTCACTTTGTGGTATTATTAGTTTAGAATAGATTTTATTCTATTATTAAAATAGATAGATTATAATAGATTGTCAAAATTCTAATTGTGTTAAAAGTTATACGTGTCATCTATGCTTGCCAAAATTAGCTCCTATAAAACAAAAAAGAAAAAAGGCAAAAATTTACACACATAAATAGAAAGAACTAGAATAGCATTAGGTAAGTATACTCATGATTGGTGCTACTTTCCTGCTTTCCTCCAATTAGTGATTTGGAATCTTGTTTAAATCAAATTAGGGAAATGCTATTGTACAAATAACTCAATTTTGACTAAAACAATTAGAATAAATATCATCTTATTTGAATATTTTTATGTGGATATGTGTATAGTTTACGCATAGCTTTGTGGCAATAAACATATTTTTATTCGTTTAAATGATATATCTAATATTACAACTTAAATGTTGGTTATTTGGTATTTGGATGTTTAAGGTTTTGATTATTTGATATTTTGAATTAAACTCAAATCAAACCAATTCGAATTCCGAATTCGAATAGAATCGAATTTCAAATTCTAATTGGTTTTTTCGAATCGATTTCGAATTCAAATGCTCTTAAAAAATTCGAAATTTGAAATCATTCTATTCTAAATATTCGAGTTATTCGAAATTCAATTCGATGAACACCCTAGATCCATTCGAACAAAACAAACGAGTATCTCTAACAACCAACTTCATAGATTAGATTTCGTCATAACTAGGAGTCGTCCCTATTTTCCCCACTCTTCCCCGTTGCCACATCAGCTTTCCTCACTTTTCCCCACTTTTCCCCATTTTGCACGGTGTCGTCCCACTTTTCCCTATTTTCAAATCTTAGTTTTATTTAATTATTTTAACAATAAATAAATAATAATAATTAAATAGATTCATTAAAAATAAAATATAAAATTACATTAAAATTTAAAAAGATATTACATTAAATTAAAAAGATATTACATTAAATGAAAATACTAATTATTCGGGTTATTGGCGTGATATTGTTGCGATAAATGCTCCAAATGCTCGATAAGGTCGGCTCGAAGATTTTCGTGCGTTGTTCTTGATCGTAGCTGATAAAGAATGTCTTCTTTAGGCTGTTCAGCGCTAGGAGGGTCCTCTATGTGTTCTGGTGATATTGCTGACCCATTCCATTTTAAAATCATATTGTGTAAAATGATACAAGCATACATAATTTTTCGTAAACTTCATGGATGCATTTGCTTTGCGGGACGATGCAATATATTCCACCTTCCCTTCAAAACACCGAAAGCTCTTTCAACATCTTTTCGTGCAGCTTCTTGTGCTCTCTTGAATCGACGACGTTTTAAATCATTTTCGGGAGGATGCTGCAACGATTTCACTATAGTTGCCCAACTAGGATAAATCCCATCACCAAGATAATATCCAAGCTTGTATTCGACACCGTTAACCATAAGCGGGCACTTTGGGGCTGATCCATCAAGTATGTTGCTGAAAACATACGAACGATCAAGAACGTTGAGGTCATTGTTGGAGCCGGGAGGTCCAAAGAAAGCATGCCAAAACCAAGTGTCTTGTGATGCCACTGCTTCAAGCATCACCGTCGGAACCTTGTAATCACCCCGTGTGTATTGTCCGCGCCATTCAATCGGACAATTCTTCCAAACCCAATGCGTACAATCTATACTTCCCAACATCCCCGGGAATTTGTGTCTTTCAGAATGCGCTTGGTATAGTAACTGAACATCATTGTAAGTGGGTTTTCGAAGAAATTCTTTTGCATACAAAGAAATAACACCGTCACAAAAATGATCGAGGCTTTCACGCGACGTTCTTTCAGACATTTGTAAATACTCATCAAGAGCATCTGGAGCGTCACCGAAAGCTAATTGTCATATCGCGGACGTGTACTTTTGAAGTGCAGTAAAACTTTGATGACCTCTTGCATCAAACGATATTTGAAAGTATTGATAATTCATTTCAATATCGTCTACGATTCGCAAAAATAAATCTCTAGGCATACGAAATCTTCTTTCAAATAATTCGTTGGTGAATGTTGGGTTGGTTTCGGTGTTAAAATAATGATCGACAAGCCTCTTGTGTGATTCGGCACGATCGTCCCGACATATATACCTTTTAAACAAATTATAACATATATATTGTAAAACACATAATAAAAAAAATATAAAAAAACAACTATACTAAAAAAATTGTGTATACCTTCTCGAAGAGGATGCGGTGGATGCAGACTCGTTTAAACTCATGGCGACGGTGGTTGACAAAAACTGAAAGTTTCGTTGTTTGATATTGATCTCCTCTTCTTCTGAACTTGACGATTTACTTTCAAATGTGGGAAGCTCCAATGTAAACGGATCCATTGTTTTAAACTTTATAAAATTTGAGTGTAGAATAAAAGAATAAAATGATAAAGAGTGTGAGTTGTGATTGTTTTGGAGTTGTTTAAATAGAAAAAAAATTAGATTTTTTTTTTAAACCCACAACGGTCAAGAAACCCACAACGGTTGACACTGATGGTATTAACAGTTTACAGAAGGGAGAAGAAGATTGATTTTTCTTATTCATCATCAAACAAGTATACAAGCAATGTCTTATATACTACATACAAACACACCAACCTTCTAACAAACTAACAGACTATTACAAACAGTTATCAACTAACATTTATAACAACCCAATGTAACTAACTAGTTTGAAGTAGAACAGATTTCATCACTCCCCCTTACTTCAAACTCACCCATACCCACTTGATGCCTAAAGTAAGCAAACTTTTCCTTTGTTAATGACTTAGTGAGCAAGTCTGCCAACTGCTCATCAGTATTACAAAAATCCAGCACAATCATTCCTTGCTTCACTAAATCTCTGATAAAATGATGCTTCAATTCAATGTGCTTGGATCTGCTATGCATGATAGGATTCTTCGACAGATTAATGGCAGACTTATTGTCACACCAAATGATAGTTGGCTCAGCTATATCCAAAGCTAAGTCAGAAAGTATTCTCCTCAACCACACTCCTTGACAGGCTGCTGATGTAGCAGCAATATACTCCACCTCAGAACTGGATAGAGCAACAGTAGATTGCTTCTTTGAACTCCATGACACTGGACTATTACCCAGCATAAAAACATTGGCAGAGACACTTTTGCGATCATCAATACATCCGGCCCAGTCACTATCCGTATACCCTGTTAGCTTCAGCTCACCCATCTGATTATACCATAGCCCATAGCCTGAAGTACCATTCACATATCTCAATATTCTTCTAACAGCTCCCAGATGAATCTTAGATGGATTCTGCATGAACCTGGACACAACACTGACCGAGTAAGCTAGATCGGGCCTAGTGTGTGTAAGATAGATAAGACCTCCGACAGCACTTCTGTAGTATGCTGCATCTGCCTTCTCAGCAGCATCATTAATCTGCAATTTTTCACTTGTATTCATTGGAGTATATTCAGCCTTGGCCCTCTTCATATTGAATTTTGCAAGAAGCTTATTAGCATATTGAGTCTGACAGACAAATACTCCTCCTTTAGTCTGAGTCACTTCTAGGCCCAGGAAGTATCTAAGAAGGCCCATGTCAGACATCTCAAACTCGGACCTCATGTCTTCCTTAAACTCGTTAATCAGGCCATTGTTAGAACTTGTGTACACTATATCATCCATATAGAGGCAGACAAATATAGTACCCTGATTTAGCACCTCTTTCACATATAAGGTTGGTTCACTAATGCTTCTTGTGAACCCATGATCAGTGAAGTATTTGTCAATCTTGGAATACCAGGCGCGAGGGGCCTGTTTCAGCCCATAAAGCGCCTTTCTGAGCCTGTACACCTTTTCTTCACTTCCCTTAACAACAAATCCTTCAGGTTGCTGGACGTATATTTCCTCAGTGAGGTCCCCATTGAGGAAGGCAGTTTTAACATCCAGCTGATGGAGAGCCCAACCTCGACTTGCAGCAATAGCTATCACTACTCTGATGGTTTCAAACCTGGCCACCGGTGCAAATGTTTCAGTATAATCTATTCCTTCTATCTGCGAATAGCCCTTGGCTACTAGCCTGGCCTTGAACCTGAGGATCTCCCCATCTGGTCCCAATTTCGTTTTGTAGGTCCACTTGACACCAACCACGTTTTTTCCTTGTGGTAAGGTAGTCAGCTCCCATGTTTTGTTCTTCTCAAGTGCTGCGATTTCCTCCTTCATGGCTTTGAGCCATTCTTCTTTGGGAGCTGCTTCGGAATAGGTGATTGGATCGCTTATGGTTAGTGCGAAGAGTTGTGTCTCTTCTTCACTTAGTTCTTCTCCTGTGTGATAGTCTCTTAGCCAACTCGGTGGCTTGCTTATTCTCTTGGTCGGACCTGGGGTGTCCTCATTTGACCGGGTACCACTGGTTGATGGATTATGTTGGTTTGGGTTCTGTAAAGGGATAGGTAAGGTAGGGAGTGGAGTGAGAGTGGAGGTGTTGGATGGAACTTGAGAGAGGGGTATGGCTGGATTGGTGGTGGTGGTTGTATTTGGTGAGTAGTCATTGTCATGGTCAGGGTTAATGAAAGGGAATGGGTCAGAGAAATGGGTAGGACTGAGTCTGGTCTCGTTTGTACCTTCATGATGCCACTTCCATACTCCATCTTCATCAAAAGTAACATGATTTTGTACGGTGAACTTTTCAGTGTTTGGGTTGTACAGCCTGTATCCGCAGCTTTCTTGGGAGTACCCCACAAATAGACATTTCTCATATCTGTGATCCAGCTTTTGCCTGTTATGTGGGTGGATTAGGCTATAGGCTACACAGCCGAATATCTTGAGATGATGCACGGTGGGCTTCAGTCCTCCCCAACCTTCGAGTGGTGTCTTGCATTGCATGGCTTTGGTGGGGGACCGGTTAAGGAGGTAGACCGCTGTGGCCACCCCTTCGGCCCAGAACTGATTGGGGAGTTCTTTCTGCTTCAGCATGCTTCGTGTGAGCCCCATTATGGTTCTGTTTTTTCTTTCTACGACCCCGTTGTGTTCTGGGGTGTGTCGCACGGTCAATTCTCTTCTGATGCCCAGTTCTTCGCAGAACTGATTGAATACTTGGGAGCAGAACTCTCCTCCTCGGTCTGTACGAAGTACCTTGATAGAGCAGTTGCTCTCCTTTTCCGCCAAGGCTTTGAAAATCTTGAATTTGCTGAAGGCTTCGGACTTGTGTTTGAGGAAGTAGACCCAGTTCATCCTTGTGTAATCGTCAATCAAGAGTAGATAGTACAGGCTGCCGCCCAGGCTGGGGGCCTGCATTGGGCCGCACAGATCTGCGTGTACCAGGCCCAGCTTTGATGTTGCTCGCCGGGAGTTTGAGTTGAATGGCTGTTTGTGGTGTTTTCCCATGATGTACCCTTCGCATGTGCCTGCTGGGGTGATTAGGGGTAGTCCTCGGACCATGTTTTTTTCAGCCAGGAGCCTTAGGCCTTGGTAGTTCAGGTGTCCGTACCTGAGGTGCCATAGTTGTGAGGCCTGGTTGGTTTTGATGGTTTGATCAGTTTCGTCTCCTCCTGAGTCTTGGGAAGCATCGAGGAGGAACATATTGTTGTTGGACACCTTGATGGCCATCAGGTTTGTTTTGGTGATCTTGTTTCGGATTGTGCACTTGCCATCCTCAAACATCAATGAGTATCCCATTTTCATTAGCTGGCCAACACTCAGGAGGTTGTATTCAAGTCGGGGGGCGTAGTAGACATCATCAAGTAGCTTGTGTCTGTCCCCCTTCATGGAGATTCTCACAGTGCCTTTTCCTTCTACTTTGAGTTTCTTTTTGTCTCCAAGATTGACTTCCAACTTGAAGGCCTCATCCAGTGATGTAAAGATCTCTTTGGAACCGGTCATGTGGTTGGAGCACCCGGAGTCCAGGAACCAGAGGTGTGAGTTGTTCTTGGCACTCTCGGTGCTGGCCACTAGTGCATAGTGGCTGTGACCGGGTGAGATTGGGTCGGGAGCTTGAGCAAAGAAGAGATGTGGCTCTTCATGCATGGCCAATTCTTGGGGGTTTTCTTCGGTGGCTAGTTGCGCCTGGTTTTCATTATTAAACCAGCAATCCTTCTTGATGTGACCGAATCGATTGCATATGTGACATTGAGGGCCGTGGCTTCTTTCTGGGGCACGTCCGCGTCCTCTGCCCCGGGTTTGGCCTCGGCCTCGTCCCCGGTACTGGCTGGTTGAACTAGCTCGAGAAGCCTCTTGAAAAACTTGCAGGGCTTGCCCCTCGACCTTCTCGGGTTGGTTGCTTGTTCTACTATTGATTATGGCTTCATGCGACTGAAGAGACCCCATCAACTTCACTGGAGCCAGCCTGAACAGATCATTGGAGACCTCAATTGAGGGCACTATGTAATCGAATTTTGGGGTCAGACTTCTTAGTATCTTTTCTACTATCGCCTGATCGGTTACTGGTTCGCCATATGAGCGCCTCTGACTCACTACGGTCATGACTCTTGAGAAGTAGTCTCCGATTGCTTCGTCTTCTTTCATGAACAGGTTCTCGAAGTCTCGTCGCAGGCCTTGCAGCTTGATGGCCTTGATCTGATCATCGCCCTGATATTCCATCTTCAGTATCTCCCAAGTTTCTTTGGCTGAGTTTGCAGCAGCAATGCGAGAGAACAGTTGATCGTGTACCGCTTGTTGGATGATCGCCATTGCATGTGCATCTTTCTTGTGCGCGACCTTTAGCCTCGCCTGGTCTGTCTCGGCTGGGTCGATCCCAGCCTCCACTAGATCCCATAGGTCGCGGGAATGCAGAATAGTCTTCATTCTGATAGACCAGAAATCGTATCCATCTCCCTTGAAGATAGGTATTGGCGTAGGTTGGGTTGGTAGTGCGCTTGTAGGTTCTGCCATGGCTGTGAGGAGATGCGAAGGGTGATCGCGGTGGTCGTTGTGGTGGCTCTGATACCACTGATGGTATTAACAGTTTACAGAAGGGAGAAGAAGATTGATTTTTCTTATTCTTCATCAAACAAGTATACAAGCAATGTCTTATATACTACATACAAACACACCAACCTTCTAACAAACTAACAGACTATTACAAACAGTTATCAACTAACATTTATAACAACCCAATGTAACTAACTAGTTTGAAGTAGAACAGATTTCATCAGACACACCCCACTTCCCATTCGGCTTGAAACGGTGAGTGGCTCCCGATTCACCCCACCCCACTTCCGGGGGTGGTGTTCCCGTCTTTCCCCGATCCGGCAAAACCCACCCCGTTTTCTTCCCGGCTCCCACTCCGACCCCCCTAAATAGGACAACAAGTGATCATTTCGATGCATTATTGACAAGCTACTTTTCCGTCAAATCAACGATAACTTATGGAATATCTTCCAACACTATTTATGCTCATAATTTACAAGATACATTAGTGAGTGAATAAGGACAAACTATATAACAACAGATAACTGATGAAAATTATTATATAAAAAAAGGCATTACCATAAGAAAAATAATAATTACTAAACTTTAAATGACTAGTTTTTCTTTTATAACTCGTGGTGCCCGACAAAAACGTGGCCGGTGGATGTGGGATCTTTATTTTGGAGTGATACTTTTGTTCTATATAATGTGCCGGCCCTCCTCAGTCCTCACTAGTCACTTCCTGAACACGTGCACGTGGCAAGCGTATTCAATTCCCATTCCAACTAGTTTTATATCCGTCCAATAGTCGGGTACTTTGTTGTTTTTGTTAATATATTATTTTTTACAGTTTTACCTGTAGTTCAATTTCATTTATGTGCATTTTAACCCAAGACATGTGACATGTGTCAATGTTCCGTAGATAACCGAAAAACAACTATAAACCGCTGAAAACCGTCAAAAACTGTTGAAAACCACCACATAATTGATGTAACCGCCTAATTTAAAGGGTCATGATTTAATCTTGATGAATTTCAACTAATGAGAATTAATTTAGGGTTGATTTAGCTCACCGGCGTCTATATACATATAATTATTCATTGAATTATGCATTTACTAAAAAAAGTGTGATTGTCAATCAGATATTTTTATTTCTTTTTACACCATTTTTTTGACTTTTTATTGATATACCAATATACCATATGAGATAATTACCGACACAAAGCTAAAAAAATCATGACTTTCAATGTTGTAGATACAATATTTATCTATAAACAAAAAGGAAAGGTATTGATGGCATATGAATAATAAAAATAATTTAATATAATTATTATTACATAAATATAATTAATTTTTGAAAGAAAGCGCATAATCTTGCAATGTTGGTTGGCATGCGTTTTTCAAACGGAGGGTTGGGTGTTCAAATCCCACCCTTGGCATGATTTTTTTTTTGTTTTTAATGCAATTGATATTTAATAGTAATTTTAACAAACTAAAAAAAAAATATTAGTAATTATAATAGCTAAATGTTACTTATACTTAATTTACTATTATTTTTTTGAAAACAACATTCGATTTATTCTTTTAGGACATTGTCAGTTGTGAGTCGTTATCATATCACCGTTGTCGTGATCAACTACTCAGACCTATAACGGATACACTTTAGAATTTTACGTCGGAATGATAACCGGTGTATCTCTTGTATCTATGTTTTAAGGTATAAGATTGTGTCTGCGCTATAATATTCGTAATCATGACGGAATTACCACCGCAATGCGTTGATAACTCACTAGTTCAATTGATAATTGAATGAAGAATTCATGTGTTTCATGACAATTGGTTTAATATGCACTTTATAAGCACTATTTTCGATGCACGAATGTTTTTTTTTCCCGCATATGTAATGACTACATGTGTAGTAAATATTTACATGATTATCTATAATACTATATAATACATATAAGAAGAACAAAATAGTAATTTGCTTAAATCTCTTAAAATTAAGAGTTTTGCAACTCTTATAGCATATGGTACAAATTTTTTATTCTAATCTAAATGTTTGTTTGTGTTCTCACTTTGTCCCACATTGGTAGCTTTTAAGAATTTAAGTGAGATATAGTGATTATAAAAGAAAACCCGTCAAAACAAATGAATCACTTCTTAACATTTTTGCATTTGGCATTTTATGTTAATAGTTAAAGTTGGTTTTAGTTAACAACTAAGTTTTTGCATTTGGCATTTTATGTTAATAGTTAAAGTTGGTTTTAGTTAACAACTAAGTTTAAAAAATTGCTTTTGTTATGGTTATGACTTGAGAACGAACAATGCAAACCTTTACAACATCCAACTTAAGTGTTGTGTTTTCCGCTGCAACGCGCGGGTACTAGACTAGTAAGATATAACACATATAAACAATGACTATTTTCATGATTTATTTTATATAATATGTTTTCTAATATTAATATTTTAGTTTATAATTTAGTCCTTGAAAATTGACATCAAAAACAGTTTCTGAAAAAAATTAAAAAAAATTAAAAAAAAATACTAAATCTATACTTAGTTATAATAAGGAGCTGTTTGGTTGTGTCTAAATGGGTATGATCTAATGGTTCAGATTCAAACCGTTTGTTTGGGAAAAAAACGAATCTGAATGGGGAAAGCGTCTGAATCAACATCAAAATGATTCAGACCTTGAACCTAGTCTGAATGGAGGATAAGGAAGGTTCTTGTCGCCTCCCTCACTCCACACCATCGTCGGTTTCCTCCTCCTCCCCCACCGCCGACCGCACCTCCCGTCGCTCGAAACAGATGGTCGATAGCATCGTACCGCAACAAACAAGTCGGAACTGATGGTCGACTGCATCGCTCGAAACTGATGGTCGACCCGTCGCTCAACCGCATCTCGACCGGCAGCGGCGACGACGAACATGGGGTTTTGTGTGACACCCTGATCCCACACGGATCATAAAAGACTTGTTTTAGACATAAAACACGTTGCGGAATTTGGTCCCAAAAAAATTTTTTGCACGGGTTTGTTTGAAAACTCGGTAAACAACCCTTTATAACCTGTCACATTCAAAAACCGACACAAACTTATTTACAACATTCACTCATCAACAAAACATAGTATATTTAAATTACAACCACAAAAAAAAAAAAAAAAAAAAAACAAACTTAACGAGTGATTCCGCTCCAAAACGTGCCCGAGCTGATTGCCCGATGCATGTCTATTTTTGACCTGTAAACATCACATATAAATTCACAATTAGTTCATATAAACTAAGTAAGCAACACCCAAAGTTCCCAAAACTCATTCTAACACATCCACATACATATCATATGGATGTTTATCATGTTTAGATCATAATATATCATATTCAAACATCTAATTGCACATAACTCACCATTGTGCATTAATTTCCCTTAACGGGTCATTTTCACAAATAAGATTATATGATCTATTTTCAACTCCATTACTAACACCTCTAGTTAATCATCAAATTATATTCACTATTTTGAATCATTCAATTACCCACACTCTAGTGGGTTTTTATCAATTTAACTCCCGGCTCATCCGGTTATCCACCCTCTAGTGGTTTATCACACTATCTACCGACTCATTAGGTTATCCACTCTCTAGTGGTTCAATTGATCAATATTACCGGCTCATCCGGCTATCCACACTCATGTGGTATCATGAACTCATCTACCGGCTCATCCGGCTAATTTTATGACATTTATATTACACATACAACTCAAGCATAACATTCATATTGAAACTAAAAATGCCTTCTCATAGGTCTTTTAACTCAATTAGTTTCATTAGTCAAGTTATACACAATCAATATATAAACACCAACAATCAAGTAGACTCTTTCTACTGCTTATATGTAATGTTATAGTAAGTTGGATAACTTACCTTGTTCAAGTGGTTGATTACCTCCTACAACCTCTTTTCCACTTCTATGGCTTATCCCTTGACTTCCACCACCAACACCTAGTTGCAATTCACATATATATACAACTAGTTTCAATACACACATATACATACTGATTCAAACTAATTTGAATCTCAATTATCACTATATAGTGTTTAGAAGTCAAGATACTACTTATAATCACATGTTTATGTTAAAAACATTGACTTTCAAATCTCATTTTTGTGCAGCAACTTTCTGAGTTGCTGCTGTATTCAACATTTTTGACACATTTACAATTTGTTTTAGCTCTTCATGTTCAAAGATGGTTTGTAGTAGACTCTTAGACATTTCCAGGCATATAAAATATGCCTCAAACGGATACATGGTTGATTTTATACACAATTTACAAAATCAGACCAGCACCTTCATTTTTTTTCAATTCAGGTTGCTGAATTTTTGATGTTGCTGCTGTAATTGCCATTTTAACACATCTTAAGTTTGTTTTCAGCTTTTCATGTCAAAAGATGGATTGTAGCCCTTTCAAATATCTTTTCAACCAATATAAGGCTCATTTTCTCATGATTTTTCTATGATTTTATACAAATTTTACAATAACAGTGCAGCAACATAATTTCTTTATATTCAGCATATAATCTCTTTTGATTCAAGCATTTCACCAAACACCTTATGTGCATAACTTACTAACTCGTTTTTTTATCAATTTCAGCCATCTTAAAACCTCCCATTAACAACCATGTTCATAATCATTGACATCTAATCAAATTAGATGTTTAGTTACTTGATCACCCATCTACTTATGGTTTCTAACTCATTTAAACAACCAATTTCAAGATTTGAGCTTAACCCCCAAACTTGTTCATCACAAGAACTCACAATTAACATCAAGATAGGATCTAAAATCACTTACTAGATGTTAGGCAACACTTATGGATGGATTTAGAAGCTTCAATCTTGAATTTTGACCACAAAATCAACGAACTTAGAACTAGGGCTTGAAGCTCCTCCTTTCTTCTTTCTCTGGCTTCTTCACGTAAGAACACATACATACACTTGAAATTTCTGGATTTTTGACCAAGTCAATGGTCATATCCATCTTTTAATTCAACTTTGCCCATTTGGCAAATTTGGCCCCTCAAGCTTTAAACTAGTTAACTCATTTAACCAACCTAATCAAGTTAGTTACTAGTTAACTATAATACCCCAAATGTTATTATATTATTACCACAACATAATTTAAAATATAATAAAGTTTATTTATTAACACACGTAACCGTTAAAACCGGTCGTTACAAATTCTCCTCCCCTTACAAAGGTTTCGTCCCCGAAACCGTTTATACATCAAAAAGGAAAGGATAAAACTTTCTCATCTCATCTTCTGACTCCCACGTGGCGTCAGATCCCCTTCTATTCTTCCATTGAACCTTCACCTGGTTCAATGATTTGTTTCTCAACTGTTTGACCTTTCTGTCTAATATAGCTACCGGCTTTTCCACTCAACTCGTCTGGTAGCTCAAGGCGATAAGCAACCTCGCCAATTCGAGCTATAATTTTGAATGGCCCAATGAAACGTGGGCTTAACTTCCCTCGCTTTCTGAAACGTATAACACCTTTCCAAGGAGAGACCTTTAATAACACAAAGTCTCCCACCTAGAACTCGATAGGCCTCTTACGCTTATCAGCATAAGATTTCTGACGGTCTTGTGCCGCCTTCAAATGAGCTCGAATCTGATCTATACGTTCATTTGTTACTTTAACTACCTTTTTATTCGCAAGTTCTCGTTGCCGAACTTCCCCCCAACACACAGGAGTACGACATTTCCTCCCATTCAACATTTCATATGGAGGCATTCCAATACTGGAATGATAGCTGTTATTGTATGAGAACTCGGCTAAAGGTAGATAATCATCCCAACTACCTCCAAAATCAATTATGCACGCTCGTAACATATCCTCTAACGTTTGAATGGTTCTTTCACTCTGGCCATCGGTCTGAGGATGATACGCCGTGCTTATCAACAATTTTGTACCTAATTCTTCCTGAAAATTTCTCCAGAAATGATAAGTAAATCGAGTGTCTCGATCAGAAACAATTGTTACTGGCACACCATGCCTAGACACAACTTCTCTAACATATGTTTGAGCCATTTTCTCAGAAGAATAGGATTCACGAATAGGTAAGAAATGAGCACTCTTTGTCAACCTATCCACGATGACCCATATCGTATCATAACCTTTCCTAGTTTTAGGAGGTTTAGTAATCAAGTCCATCATGATATGCTCCCATTTCCATAACGGAATTTCCAACGGTTGTAACTTACCATATGGTTTTTGATGCTCAGCTTTTACCTGCATACAAGTCAAACATTTCTCCACATACTTAACCACATCTCGCTTCATACCAGGCCACCAATAGTTTATCCGAAGGTCACGATACATTTTAGTAGCTCCTGGATGAATTGAGTATTTAGACTTGTGTGCTTCCTCCAATAGTGTAGACTTAAGTGGACAAGTGGGAGGTATCCACACTCGACCCCACCTAGTCTTTAAACCACGATTGTCTTCATCTAGATTATATGCTTGCCCTTTTATTCTATCTCGTTTCCAGTTTTCTTCTTTTAAAGCTTCCTTTTGAGCCTCCTTAATCTGCTCAATTAATCCGGAAGTAATCACAAGCTTCATGACTTTCACTTTGATTGGTTTACACTCTTCTTTTCTACTCAAGGCATCCGTCACCACATTCGCTTTACCCGGATGATAAATGATTTCACAATCATAATCCTTGAGCAATTCCAGCCATCGTCTTTGCCTCATATTCAATTCCTTCTGAGTGAAGAAATATTTCAAACTCTTATGATCGGTGTAAATCTTACACTTTACACCATATAAATAATGCCTCCAGATTTTTAAGGCAAATACGAATGCTGCAAGTTCTAAATCATGAATTGGATAATTGATCTCATGGGTTTTCAATTGTCTTGAGGCATAGGCAATTACATTTCCTCTTTGCATTAAAACACAACCCAGACCAAGATAAGAAGCATCCGAATACACAACGAAATCATTAGGTCCATCCGGTAATGTCAACACCGGTGCCTGAGTTAATTTTTTCTTTAACTCATTAAATGCTCTATCTTGATCTTCACCCCAAACAAATTTAGTATTTTTCCTTGTAAGTTTAGTCAAGGGAGATGCAATCTTGGCAAAGTCTTGAATAAATCTACGATAATATCCTGCTAGGCCAAGAAAACTTCTGATTTCAGTAGGAGTCTTGGGTGGACTCCACTTTGTCACCGCTTGAATTTTAGAAGAATCAACTAAAATGTCATCTGCATTAATCACATGTCCAAGAAATTGGACTTCACGTAGCATATAATCTCTCCCTACGGAGGGTTTCAAGTACCTCACGTAAAAGACAAGCATGATCGGCTTCATTTTTGGAATAGATAAGAATGTCGTCTATGAAAACTATGACAGAACTATCCAACAATGGGCGACACACGCGGTTCATCAGATCCATGAACGCAGCAGGTGCATTCGTCAACCCAAAAGACATAACTAGAAACTCATAATGACCGTATCAGGTACGAAAGGCTGTTTTGGGAACATCTTCTTCCTTAACCTTAAGTTGATGATAACCCGAACGAAGATCGATTTTTGAAAACCAAGAAGCCCCTTGTAACTGATCAAACAGATCATCAATACGAGGCAAAGGATATTTGTTCCTCACCGTCACCTTATTCAATTCTCGATAATCAATACACATTCGTAAACTCCCATCCTTCTTTTTGACAACAAGAGCTGATTGTGACAACTAGTACCTGACCGCCCGGCAAGTCCGTACGGTATGTGTACTTGCATACAGTAACTATGTGTACATACGTATTTGTAAACAGTTTTTGTATTAACAGTATTCTAAATATAAGAACAGTTGTACGTATTTTCGTGTAAACTTAAATACATTAAGTACAACATACATCTGAAACATAAGTTGTGTTTATTAAGTGAAAACTTAATGACAATTAACACAACAAATCATGAGAAACAACGGTGTTCAAACATATTCAGAAAATAAATCGGTTGCGATCTGATATCCATAGATGACAGGAATCAGATGGCCGACATTTCAATGAGAAAAAAATGTGATATCAGGATGTTTAGTTGAGTTCGACAGTGAGGAAACACAATTTAAACATAAACTGCAGTGTCGTTTCAGAATAACGAACTGACAATGTGTTTGAGTGGGTGACGATTCACACAAACATATCTGTGAGTTTAACGTTCTGAAATGATGACTGGAAAGTAGAAAACAAAAGTCGGAAAGCAAAACCATCGTCGTGTTCGTTCGAATGACGATTCGAACGAATACGCGCGATGGTGACGCGATTCGACGAAACGAAAACGAATTACGACGCGAAACGAATTTTAATTTAAT
The DNA here is from genome assembly GCA_009363875.1 of Mikania micrantha. NCBI lineage: Eukaryota > Viridiplantae > Streptophyta > Magnoliopsida > Asterales > Asteraceae > Mikania > Mikania micrantha. Next base: position 75,647,813 of record CM018694.1, on the reverse strand, counting down.
AAAATAAAATAATAAACATTTTTACAATTTTGAAACTCATCAAATTAATTAAAATAACAATTATATTTATTTATTTTTAATTACGCGTAATTTTCCGGATACGCGACGAAAACGCGAACCGAGCAACCGAAACGGACCCGAACACCCCGCGTGATATAAAAACCTTAAGTAAGCATTATTTTCTCATTTATCATCTTCATCTCTCTCTCTCTCTTCAAAATTTCCGGCCAAGAAATCCTCCACCATTGTTACACCTTCAAATGCTCATAACTTCCTCAAATCTTCACCGATTTGAGTGATTTTCGAACCCACGCGTAGCCCTCGACGTTCTCTACACAAAAGTACAACGGATCTTGTGATTTCTCCAGCCAAATCGATGGTAATCACGTGTTAAAGTGCTGAAAATAGGGTTTTTAGTCTTGGTTCGACTAACACACACATCTAGCCGGTTCCTAGTAGTCTATCTTGAGCCATACACTCTCGAAAACCATTCAGGTTCAGCATTGGTGTGAGGACTTCACCATGGTTCGACATCGGCTAGGTGATGAGGGCGAGACTGAAGCAGGTTCGTGGCTCAAAGTCGAACGTGTAACCATGGCCGAACCCTTGCTTCACTAACCCACCTCCACAGTGCCGAACTCTCCTATTCAGCAGGCGAACCATGAGGGATGAACGAACCTTTGTCATCTCAGAGGTCTCCTCGAACGAACCCTGCTGCTTCATGGATCCCCGAACTATTCATGGCTGCGAACCAGTGGTTCCCGAACCTTCTGCACGAGCCCAGCCGAACCATGCATCTCCGGCGAACCCTTTAAAGACCCACGAACCCTAGCCGATCCCTAGAGCTGTGATGTCGCGAACCCACAAGCCTCCCGAACCATGCTGCTGCTACGAACCATTTTCAGCCGAGCCTTATGGTTGCATGTGAAACTGCTGTATCACGAACCCCCTAATTTGTTTTCTTAGCCGCAACCTCCTTGGACTCAACTGGCCGATCCAGTTATCCACTAGCCCAAGCTTTATTCGGTCTACATTTTGGATACTTTTTGTGGCCACTACACTCCTTCGACCATATGAGTTAATCGGCCATGAGGCCCAATAGGCCCAACATCCTGTTTAGCCAGCCCACACGAAAATCATTTGACCCACACCCACTTAATTCGACCCACTGATTGGCCCAAGGACCCAAGAACCATTCGGCCCACATCAAAGAAATGGTCCCAACACGATTGTTTAGCCCAACATCAATGAACCGGCCCAATAAGAACATTAATCGGCCTTGGGACATACGAGGCCCATAGTTCAATAGTTCAGCCCAATAACACACATATTCGACCCAAGGGTGATTCCGGCTCATATTGTAACAAGGCGATTTAACGCATTCAAAACAATAATTATGGGATAACTATACAAATAAAGTAGGATCAATGATAACAAGACAAGCTTTAAATGGTAAATTAAGTCATATTGATGATTTGGATTTAATTACAAGACCTTTATTAAGGAATTCAAGTGATAACTTACCATTTAAATCACAAGACGAAATCTAATTATTGAAACCAAATGCTAGAGAGCCAGCGAATAATAAACAAGGGCCGGATCATTACCGATACTCACAAGTGTTAACCAACTATAGGGTTAACACATACACACGCACAAATCTATAAAAATCAATACTTATAAGATGAATACATCGTGAATCAATACAGGAGCGTGAAAAACTACCACAAGAACAAGCAAGAGCGCGTGTCTTCATTCTTTTAAGCTAAGTCAACCCTACAACAACAAGGTGAGTTCATATGCCCCTTTTACTTTAATCTTTACTGATTTTAACTCTCGGGGCTGAGAAACATGTTTACTTTTATTTATTTAAAAGTTTTGCTTAACATGTTATTTATACTTTGATTTTGATAATATTAAATTGTTTATTATCGTTTATCATTGTATGCATGCTTGTATGATCATGAGATAACAGGGAAACTCATAAGATTATGATAATGTACTTTCATAATCATCAATACATTGGGATAACACAGTTGTAAGATTTTATCTTATAACACTTAATTATTCCTACAGGAACAATGAAACAATTTGTACACGAATAAACAATGAGAACTATTACAGTGAAACATGATGACACATCACAGCACATGGATGATCAGAAGATAAAATATCTTCTGAATATCATTCCACATCATAAACGATCAAGTGTGATAAGTCAATTTCTTATAACATTTGATCAACACCCTAAAAACATACTACTAGGTAGTATGATCGCATTGATTATCCACCACCTGCGTCACTTAAGGGTACTAAGACTTGTTCTTACTACGGCTTAAGGATTACATGGTGACCATATGGATTACTGTGAACGGCGACCATGATAACGTAACTTCATGCCTATCACTGCCAATCACACATAATTAACATAATGTAATAAGACTAGTTCTTATTCGACTTTGTTAATTACATGAGACAATCCCCGTAAAGGCCTTGGGATCACACGGTGGGATAGGAGAGACTGGAATGCATTTTAATCTGATTATGTGAGGATTAAAATGGATTCCATTCGGATCCTATACACTGCATTTGAGACATATGATGAACAGTTAACTAACACTTTTAATTAATTAAAAGTGTAACATAACAGTTAACACACACAGACAATAGAATAATACAAGGAACAGATTTACTAAATCTAACATCCTTACTATACAAATGGTTGTCAATACTTCGGTTTGATAACTACAACGCTATCATTATATTATTCTATTCATGGAAACACAGGTGATCAACAACGGGACAATCAGAGGACATGGGAATGGAAATCAATAGTTGTATTACAAGTAGTGTGGAGTTCTAGTTGTGATGTGGTGGGATGTTGGCTAGGGCTCGTTCCCTTACATATGCCCTATATATAAGCATCATTACTAGGATAACATAGTTCTTGTAAGTATAACTATTGAGGAGCCATCAAGTGAACATATGAACATTACACATACAAGCAACATAACAAAACATTGGGACAATGCATGTGTTTGAATCAGAGTTTTCAACTAACTTACTTATGAACTCACCAACCTAGTGTTGACTTTGTTTAAATACATGTTTTTCTCAGGTGACGAACAGGTGTAGAGACATACATGCAAGGTTTAAGCTAGAGGACTTTTAGAAGACTTAGCTTATTTTGTGTTGCATGCTTTTGGTGCCTAAACATTGAATCATCTTTTGTATATCTTGTACATATACAAGATATAGTTACATTGATTCTTTTGGTAGATTTACTTGATTAAATTATGAACGATACAGTGTAATTTAATCTTGTAATTCTATGTCATTGATATGTTAGCATTTCTCATTTTGATTATCATGTGCTATGTAACAATCTGATCATTTGATTATCATTCAAAGATATCGCGCCCCGGGAACCTTCCGCCCGACGGGAAAACCCGATCCGTTCCCGCCGGCCCGGGGTGTGACAGATTGGTATCAGAGCCATGGTTATAGAGAAATATAGGTCATATTACTTGAACGGTTTGGCCTAGACTATAACCTAGGGACCCTCATGTAGAAATATCATGATATAGGATTCTATTTGCATATGTCTTCTGCTTCTGATCACTGCACTAACCGATTTCTTTTCGGTTATGATCAGAATGCCGCCGCGAAGACAACCACCTCTATTACCGCTGACTCAAGGTTCAGCTCCGCACTCTTCGACACCGACACCGCCAGACTCTCCTCCACATTCACCACCACCTCCACCTCCTCCTCCTCCACACTCTCCACCACCAGGCTCAAGCAATGTTCAGATGATAGATCCTGCTACTATCGCCTTGGCAACACTGCTGAGTACTCAACTGACAAGTCAGCTGAAAGATGTCATCCCAGAGATGATAAACAGGATTCAAGGCCACGGCAACATTTCTGGCCATTCTACAGGAGAGGCTAGTGGAAACACTGGTCATACTTCTGACTACTCCTACAAGTCTTTTGTAGGATGCAAACCCCCAAGTTTCACAGGAGTCGAAGGAGCTGTTGGACTAATTCAATGGCTTGAGAAAATGGAGAACACTTTGGACGTAAGTAGTTGTCCGGAACATCACAAAGTGCGCTATGCAGCTGGATCCTTTAGCAAGAGAGCTTTGACATGGTGGAACGCACAGATCAGAGCTAAGGGAAGAGACGAAGCAATGGCAATGCCCTGGTCAGAGTTCAAACTTCTTCTGAAAAACGAATTCTGTCCGAAACATGAACTGCAGCAGTTAGAGACGGAACTCTCGAACCATGTAATGAAGGGAGCTGATCATATGACCTTCACCACTCGCTATCATGAGTTGGTAGCTTTGGTGCCAGAAATGGTACCAACATTGGAAAAGCTGATTGACCGTTATGTGGCGGGATTACCTTCTTGCATCCAAAGTATCGTGTTGGCTGCTTATCCTGCTACTTTGGAGGCTGCTATCTCCCTCTCAGCTAAACTTACCAAGGTGATGGTAAGGTCTGGAGTGTTAAAGGATGAGGCTGAAACAGCCAAAGCTGGAACTTCCAAGAAGTCGGATAAACGTCCGGCTAAGAAACAAAAAGTGGCAAGGAACTTTGCTGCCACTACTTAGGCCCCAATGCTTAATCAGCCACCACCACTACAGATCAGAAAGCCATATACTGGCACTGCACCTTTGTGCAACTCATGCCAGTACCACCATCTACCGAACGTCCCGTGCAGACACTGTACTAACTGTGGGAGGTTTGGTCACATGATGACTCACTGCAGGAGTCCGAAGACTCAAAACAGAAACAACAATGCAGCCACTACTGCTGCTGCTGCAAATCCTAGGTCTTGCTACAACTGTGGTGAACCAGGACATTTCTCTCGGGATTGTCCCAGGAGAAACCAACAAGGGGCTCAAGCACCAAGAGGAAGAGCCTTTCAGATAGGAGCTGCTGCTGCTCGTCAAGACCCGAATGTGGTCACGGGTACATTTCTCTTATCTGACTTCTATGCATCCATATTATTTGACACTGGTGCGGATCAGAGTTTCATCTCATCCGACTTTGCATGCCATCTTAATTATGTTAAGGAACTGTTAGACTCCCCTTATACTATTGAGATAGCAAATGGCAAACAGATTACAGTAGACACAATATTTAGGAATTGCCCACTAACACTTGGCGATCACACATTTCCCATCGACTTGATACCGATGGAGCTGGGCAGTTTCGACATCATCATCGGAATGGATTGGCTATCTCTTAACAGAGTTGAATTCATCTGTTCCGATAAACTACTACGTATTCCTATGGAGAACAATGAGGTCTTGGAGATTCGTGGAGACCAAGCGAAACGCAGTGTCAAGATAATATCGTGCATGAAGGCCCGCAAGTACTTACGAAAACAATGCGTTGCATTTCTAGCTCACATGATTCAGAAAGACAAGAAGACGATCAAGATTCAGGATGTACCAGTCGTGAGAGATTTTGCAGAAGTCTTTCCGGATGACTTACCGGGACTGCCACCCGAGAGATCGGTGCAGTTTCGAATTGATTTGATTCCAGGAGCAACTCCGGTAGCTAAGTCCCCTTATAGACTTGCACCATCTGAGATGCAGGAGTTGTCTAATCAGTTACAAGAACTTCTCGATAAAGGATTCATCCGACCGAGCTTTTCCCCGTGGGGAGCTCCGGTTCTTTTTGTCAAAAAGAAGGATGGAACTTTCAGAATGTGCATTGACTATCGAGAACTCAACAAACTCACCATCAAGAATCGGTACCCGTTACCGAGGATTGATGATTTGTTTGATCAGTTACAGGGAGCACAGTACTTTTCAAAGATAGACCTGAGATCAGGCTATCATCAGCTCCGAATTCAAGAGGAAGACATACCAAAGACGGCTTTTCGTACTCGATATGGCCATTACGAATTCATGGTAATGCCATTCGGATTGACGAACGCACCGGCGGTGTTCATGGACTTAATGAACCGGGTGTGCAAGCCGTATCTTGATCAGTTCGTCATTGTCTTTATTGACGATATACTGATTTATTCAAAGAACGAGAAGGAACACGAACAACACCTCAAGACAGTTTTGGAGCTTCTGAAAGAGGAACAACTCTATGCCAAATTCTCCAAGTGTGAATTTTGGTTGAGAGAAGTTCAGTTTTTGGGTCACGTGATTAACAGTGATGGTATTCACGTGGATCCTGCCAAGATAGAAGCAATCAAGAACTGGGATGTGCCTACGACACCAACGGAGATCCGATCATTCTTGGGATTGGCAGGTTATTACAGGAGATTCATCTCGAATTTCTCTAAGATAGCCTTGCCTCTCACCAAGCTCACACAGAAGTCTGAACCTTTTGTGTGGACACATAAGCAAGAGGAGGCATTCCAGACATTGAAACAAAGATTGTGCAATGCTCCAATCTTAACACTCCCAGAAGGCAGTGATGACTTTGTTGTTTATTGTGATGCTTCCCATCAGGGACTCGGTTGTGTTTTGATACAACGAGACAAAGTCATTGCTTATGCCTCACGACAGCTGAAGATACATGAGAAGAATTACACGACACACGATCTAGAACTGGGAGCTGTTGTTTTTGCATTAAAGATTTGGAGACATTACCTGTATGGTACCAAATGCACTATCTTCACAGATCACAAGAGTCTACAACACATATTTGATCAGAAGGAGCTTAACATGAGACAGAGACGTTGGGTTGAGCTCCTGAACGATTACGATTGTGTGATCAAATACCATCCGGGAAAAGCAAATGTCGTTGCAGATGCTTTGAGCCGGAAGGAAAGAGTCAAACCCCTACGCGTTCGCGCAATGGGAATGACTGTGCAAACCAGTTTGAGAGATCACATTTTACAAGCACAACAAGAAGCAGTGGCAAGAGACAATCTGAAACGCGAGCTCGACTGTGGAGCCGAGAAACACTTTAAGACAAAGCAGGACGGAGTTATCTATTATCTGGATCGTGTTTGGATTCCAGCAGTAGATGAACTTCGAACACTCATTTTTGACGAGGCACACAAGACACGTTACTCAGTTCATCCTGGTGCCGATAAGATGTACCAAGATCTTAGGTCGTTTTATTGGTGGCCGGGCATGAAGAAAGACATTGCCACTTATGTTGGCAAATGTCTCACATGTGCCAAAGTCAAAGCTGAACACCAGAAACCTTCGGGTTTGCTGGAACAACCGGAAATACCACAATGGAAGTGGGAACAAATAGCTATGGATTTCATTACCAAGCTACCCCGCACTTCCAGCGGATACGATTCTATTTGGGTCATCATTGATCGATTGACCAAGTCCGCACACTTCTTGCCGATCAGAGAGACATACAAGATGGAGAAACTAGCAAGGCTATACATTGATGAGATAGTAGTGAGGCACGGAGTGCCATTGTCTATTATTTCCGACCGGGACAGTCGATTTACTTCGCGGTTCTGGCAATCATTGCAACAATCCTTAGGGACAAATGTTAACTTGAGCACTGCTTATCATCCACAAACGGATGGACAAAGCGAGCGCACCATTCAAACCTTAGAGGATATGTTGAGAACATGCATCCTCGACTTCGGTGGAAGTTGGGATACACACTTACCTCTCATAGAGTTCTCCTACAACAATAGCTACCACAGCAGCATCGGATGTGCTCCTTTTGAAGCACTTTATGGTAGAAAATGTCGGTCTCCAATTTGTTGGACCGAAGTGGGAGACAACAGAATCACTGGGCCTGAACTTATTCAGGAAACTACTGATAAGATTGCCCAGATACAACAACGATTACAAGCAACACGTAGCCGCCAAAAGAGTTGCGCAGACAAACGGCGCAAGCCTTTGGAATTCGATGTGGGTGACCGAGTCATGTTGAAAGTGTCCCCATGGAAAGGCGTAGTTCGTTTTGGGGCTAAAGGCAAGTTAGCACCTAGGTATGTCGGACCGTTTGAGATTACTCAACGAATAGGTCCTGTGGCATACAGACTCAGACTCCCTGATGAACTCAGCGGAGTACACGATGTGTTTCATGTATCAAATCTCAAAAGGTGCTTAGCAGACGAGTCATTGATCATACCATTGGAGGAAATACAAGTTGATGAGCAACTACACTTCATTGAAGAACCCGTAGAGATTATGGAACGTGAAGTTAAGAAACTGAAACGTAGCCGTATTCCTATTGTAAAGGTTCGATGGAACTCCAAGCGTGGACCAGAATTTACTTGGGAGCGCGAGGACAACATGAAAGCAAAGTATCCCCACCTGTTCGAGAAGTAAAGACCGATCTTTATGCTTAAATTTCGGGACGAAATTTCTTTAACAAGGGGAGACTGTGACAACTAGTACCTGACCGCCCGGCAAGTCCGTACGGTATGTGTACTTGCATACAGTAACTATGTGTACATACGTATTTGTAAACAGTTTTTGTATTAACAGTATTCTAAATATAAGAACAGTTGTACGTATTTTCGTGTAAACTTAAATACATTAAGTACAACATACATCTGAAACATAAGTTGTGTTTATTAAGTGAAAACTTAATGACAATTAACACTACAAATCATGAGAAACAACGGTGTTCAAACATATTCAGAAAATAAATCGGTTACGATCTGATATCCATAGATGACAGGAATCAGATGGCCGACATTTCAATGAGAAAACAATGTGATATCAGGATGTTTAGTTGAGTTCGACAGTGAGGAAACACAATTTAAACATAAACTGCAGTGTCGTTTCAGAATAACGAACTGACAATGTGTTTGAGTGGGTGACGATTCACACAAACATATCTGTGAGTTTAACGTTCTGAAATGATGACTGGAAAGTAGAAAACAAAAGTCGGAAAGCAAAACCATCGTCGTGTTCGTTCGAATGACGATTCGAACGAATACGCGCGATGGTGACGCGATTCGACGAAACGAAAACGAATTACGACGCGAAACGAATTTTAATTTAATAAAATAAAATAATAAACATTTTTACAATTTTGAAACTCATCAAATTAATTAAAATAACAATTATATTTATTTATTTTTAATTACGCGTAATTTTCCGGATACGCGACGAAAACGCGAACCGAGCAACCGAAACGGACCCGAACACCCCGCGTGATATAAAAACCTTAAGTAAGCATTATTTTCTCATTTATCATCTTCATCTCTCTCTCTTCAAAATTTCCGGCCAAGAAATCCTCCACCATTGTTACACCTTCAAATGCTCATAACTTCCTCAAATCTTCACCGATTTGAGTGATTTTCGAACCCACGCGTAGCCCTCGACGTTCTCTACACAAAAGTACAACGGATCTTGTGATTTCTCCAGCCAAATCGAAGGTAATAACGTGTTAAAGTGCTGAAAATAGGGTTTTTAGTCTTGGTTCGACTAACACACACATCTAGCCGGTTCCTAGTAGTCTATCTTGAGCCATACACTCTCGAAAACCATTCAGGTTCAGCATTGGTGTGAGGACTTCACCATGGTTCGACATCGGCTAGGTGATGAGGGCGAGACTGAAGCAGGTTCGTGGCTCAAAGTCGAACGTGTAACCATGGCCGAACCCTTTGCTTCACTAACCCACCTCCACAGTGCCGAACTCTCCTATTCAGCAGGCGAACCATGAGGGATGAACGAACCTTTGTCATCTCAGAGGTCTCCTCGAACGAACCCTGCTGCTTCATGGATCCCCGAACTATTCATGGCTGCGAACCAGTGGTTCCCGAACCTTCTGCACGAGCCCAGCCGAACCATGCATCTCCGGCGAACCCTTTAAAGACCCACGAACCCTAGCCGATCCCTAGAGCTGTGATGTCGCGAACCCACAAGCCTCCCGAACCATGCTGCTGCTACGAACCATTTTCAGCCGAGCCTTATGGTTGCATGTGAAACTGCTGTATCACGAACCCCCTAATTTGTTTTCTTAGCCGCAACCTCCTTGGACTCAACTGGCCGATCCAGTTATCCACTAGCCCAAGCTTTATTCGGTCTACATTCTGGATACTTTTTGTGGCCACTACACTCCTTCGACCATATGAGTTAATCGGCCATGAGGCCCAATAGGCCCAACATCCTGTTTAGCCAGCCCACACGAAAATCATTTGACCCACACCCACTTAATTCGACCCACTGATTGGCCCAAGGACCCAAGAACCATTCGGCCCACATCAAAGAAATGGTCCCAACACGATTGTTTAGCCCAACATCAATGAACCGACCCAATAAGAACATTAATCGGCCTTGGGACATACGAGGCCCATAGTTCAATAGTTCGGCCCAATAACACACATATTCGACCCAAGGGTGATTCCGGCTCATATTGTAACAAGGCGATTTAACGCATTCAAAACAATAATTATGGGATAACTATACAAATAAAGTAGGATCAATGATAACAAGACAAGCTTTAAATGGTAAATTAAGTCATATTGATGATTTGGATTTAATTACAAGACCTTTATTAAGGAATTCAAGTGATAACTTACCATTTAAATCACAAGACGAAATCTAATTATTGAAACCAAATGCTAGAGAGCCAGCGAATAATAAACAAGGGCCGGATCATTACCGATACTCACAAGTGTTAACCAACTATAGGGTTAACACATACACACGCACAAATCTATAAAAATCAATACTTATAAGATGAATACATCGTGAAATCAATACAGGAGCGTGAAAAACTACCACAAGAACAAGCAAGAGCGCGTGTCTTCATTCTTTTAAGCTAAGTCAACCCTACAACAACAAGGTGAGTTCATATGCCCCTTTTACTTTAATCTTTACTGATTTTAACTCTCGGGGCTGAGAAACATGTTTACTTTTATTTATTTAAAAGTTTTGCTTAACATGTTATTTATACTTTGATTTTGATAATATTAAATTGTTTATTATCGTTTATCATTGTATGCATGCTTGTATGATCATGAGATAACAGGGAAACTCATAAGATTATGATAATGTACTTTCATAATCATCAATACATTGGGATAACACAGTTGTAAGATTTTATCTTATAACACTTAATTATTCCTACAGGAACAATGAAACAATTTGTACACGAATAAACAATGAGAACTATTACAGTGAAACATGATGACACATCACAGCACATGGATGATCAGAAGATAAAATATCTTCTGAATATCATTCCACATCATAAACGATCAAGTGTGATAAGTCAATTTCTTATAACATTTGATCAACACCCTAAAAACATACTACTAGGTAGTATGATCGCATTGATTATCCACCACCTGCGTCACTTAAGGGTACTAAGACTTGTTCTTACTACGGCTTAAGGATTACATGGTGACCATATGGATTACTGTGAACGGCGACCATGATAACGTAACTTCATGCCTATCACTGCCAATCACACATAATTAACATAATGTAATAAGACTAGTTCTTATTCGACTTTGTTAATTACATGAGACAATCCCCGTAAAGGCCTTGGGATCACACGGTGGGATAGGAGAGACTGGAATGCATTTTAATCTGATTATGTGAGGATTAAAATGGATTCCATTCGGATCCTATACACTGCATTTGAGACATATGATGAACAGTTAACTAACACTTTTAATTAATTAAAAGTGTAACATAACAGTTAACACACACAGACAATAGAATAATACAAGGAACAGATTTACTAAATCTAACATCCTTACTATACAAATGGTTGTCAATACTTCGGTTTGATAACTACAACGCTATCATTATATTATTCTATTCATGGAAACACAGGTGATCAACAACGGGACAATCAGAGGACATGGGAATGGAAATCAATAGTTGTATTACAAGTAGTGTGGAGTTCTAGTTGTGATGTGGTGGGATGTTGGCTAGGGCTCGTTCCCTTACATATGCCCTATATATAAGCATCATTACTAGGATAACATAGTTCTTGTAAGTATAACTATTGAGGAGCCATCAAGTGAACATATGAACATTACACATACAAGCAACATAACAAAACATTGGGACAATGCATGTGTTTGAATCAGAGTTTTCAACTAACTTACTTATGAACTCACCAACCTAGTGTTGACTTTGTTTAAATACATGTTTTTCTCAGGTGACGAACAGGTGTAGAGACATACATGCAAGGTTTAAGCTAGAGGACTTTTAGAAGACTTAGCTTATTTTGTGTTGCATGCTTTTGGTGCCTAAACATTGAATCATCTTTTGTATATCTTGTACATATACAAGATATAGTTACATTGATTCTTTTGGTAGATTTACTTGATTAAATTATGAACGATACAGTGTAATTTAATCTTGTAATTCTATGTCATTGATATGTTAGCATTTCTCATTTTGATTATCATGTGCTATGTAACAATCTGATCATTTGATTATCATTCAAAGATATCGCGCCCCGGGAACCTTCCGCCCGACGGGAAAACCCGATCCGTTCCCGCCGGCCCGGGGTGTGACACTGATGCACCCCACGGTGAGATGCTAGGGCGTATAAAACCTTTATCGAGAAGGTCTTGCAGTTGAGTCATCAACTCCTGCAATTCAGACGGTACCAAACGATATGGAGCTTTAGCTATAGGCTTAGCTCCTGGAATAAGATCGATCCTAAACTCAACATCTCTATCAGAAGGAATTCCCGGTAAATCATCCGGAAACACATCAGGAAATTCTCTAACAATCGGAGCATCCTCTAACTTCTGCACCACCTTTTCATTATCAATAACATAAGCTAAGAAGGATTGACCCCCGTGGTTCATATACTTCATAGCTTTCACCAATGAACACAAAACAACACTTAATGATTCAGACCCAACCAAACAGCCCCAAATGTATTATTAGATAAGAAATTAATTGAGATAAGAAATTTGGCCCCTCAAGCTTTAAACTAGTTAACTCATTTAACCAACCTAATCAAGTTAGTTACTAGTTAACTATAATACCCCAAATATTATTATATTATTACCACAACATAATTTAAAATATAATAAAGTTTATTTATTAACACACGTAACCGTTAAAACCGGTCGTTACATTTTGCTTACCTTCGGTCGTACCTCGCTCGACCACGTCTTGCTCGCTCAACCCGGGTAAGGGACGGTGGAACGATCGGGTAGGGGCCGAGGGGTTGGCTCTAGGGTTTTGATGAAAAAACATATTTTTTTTTATTTTCATTCAGATTTGCAAATCAAACAATTTTAACTGGTTCAACACTTATTGGTTCAGACCCTCTTAACCATTCTGACATCTTAACCATTCAACACTTAATGGTTTAGACCTAACCAAACATCCCTAAGAGCCTTCACATCCTTTTTTTAGTCCAAATTAACCTTATCTTAAAAATTTAAAGACTTCAGATTATTTTATATTTTTATTTCATTCTTTATATCCACCTGTATTTCTAGAATTTAGAGTTTTTTGTATGAAGATTCTTTAAAAATAAAAACTTTTCTTCACATTTTCTATATTTTTTATGAGTAGATAAGAGAGAGCGAGAGATAAATAATAAAAAAAAATAGGCATATGTAATTGAAGTAATGAGAATGAGAGAATAAGAACATGATAGGTTAAACAAAACTTAATATTTTTTTTTGAGTAAATTGCACTTTTGGTCCTTTATGTTTACACAAAATTTCAGAGATAGTCCTTAATGTTTCAAAATGTCAAAACACTACTACAAAAATAAGCAATTGTCACCAAAATTTATCACCAAAATAAGTGGTAGCAAATTCTGCTACCGATTTCTCACCAAATGCAAATAAAAAGTATTTAAGATGCTACGGTAGCTAAATGGTGAGAAATTTTACAAACTTTTATTTTTGGAAATTTGCCACCAACATAATGGTGGCAAAAAAAAAACAAACCGCATAAGGAGCGCAGTTTAATTAATCTAAGGGTGGGGAAATATTTTGCTACAAAAATTGGGAACTGCCTTTTAACCTAGAATACAAAACCTGCTCGTCAAAATCTCTTGCAAATCCTGAAATCGCTGTCGAGCCGTGGTGAATCTTTGCAATCGTACGTGGTGATTTCTATTTGCAATCGTACGTTGTCGTCGAGCCGTTCTCGTCGAGCTATTCGTTGATCGTTGCAATCGTACGTGTTCAAAAATGTTCGCTGATCGTTGTTTCTGTATCAATCGGTAGTTTAACCTGCTAGAACGAATTGAATCAGATAGTAGATTGTGGATCTACTGATCTCTGTAGTTCTGTTTTTAGGTTTCAGGTATGTTGTCATACAATCTTATCTATTGAATCAAGTGCTTCTTGTTAATGATTTTGTTGAGCAAAATGCGGATTAGGTAGTTCTCGATGAGGCTAATTTGAGATCTGAATTGGTTTGAATATTTACTTGTTTTTGTTCTTTAATTGGATGGATTAATGATTAAGCGTCACTTTTGTTGCGTATTACAGTGATAAAGGTACGATCCATATACACACATACCTACAAATAAAACAGCATAATTGAAGCAATTCCAAATTTAAACAGATCAGCCTAATTTTGGTTTTGAATTGCAAATATAAAATCTGAAAGCAAACCAGAAAACCAAAAACTAAACTTGATGAAATCACAAAAAGCTGAGATTTATACAATAGTTTTCAGAGAAGCCTTTTTATCATCCAAAAGCTTCAACTCTTGTCGCCAATCATCTATTTAAGCTAGTTTCTCCAATTGTTCGGGTTTCAAATCATTTTTTGTTGTTGACCCTCTGTCAACCGGATCTTAAGAAATCGTCATTACCAATGGTTAAGATTGAGTTTACTCTGTAAAGTATAATTTTTAAAACAATTTCTAATCTATTCTAGTTAATCAATCACTTGTACCATGGTCTTGCAAGCTTTGGTATATGATAAATTACTTTTTTACTTGTGCTATCTTTATTCAGGAGAGAGATTCTTCACAGCTATGGATTTGAACACATATCTACTTTTATCAATTTGGAAAAAGCTGGGTTGCTCATAAAGCAAGCAGGTTCTTTAGTTCTTATATATTTATTTGTTCATGTTTTTATAGCTTATTTTATGTAATAATATTATACAAAGCTTACATGTTTAATTATGTGCAGGAAGGAAAAAGCAATTGGTTGACTATCAAACATGCTCTTCAACTTGTGGTTGAGGATACTGATACAACCAAGTAATATTAAAGATTGATTCTAACTTTTTTGATTTGGTTATTAGTACTTTGTAATTTTGGGTTATTATGGGAAAATTGGGTCACTTTGGGTCATAAAACATTTTGTATCTGCAAAGACA
The DNA here is from genome assembly GCA_009363875.1 of Mikania micrantha. Taxonomy (NCBI): domain Eukaryota; kingdom Viridiplantae; phylum Streptophyta; class Magnoliopsida; order Asterales; family Asteraceae; genus Mikania; species Mikania micrantha. The sequence goes on along the minus strand of CM018694.1, from coordinate 75,632,572 downwards.
TTTCATATGTTTTTTCTGGATATGCTCCTTTGAGTATCCACTAGATTCAGCATGCAATTCGATCTAGATGGTGATGTTACTTTCATTTATTTAAACATTGCATATATGTTAACATGTATTTCATGGTCCTATAAAATTTACAATTATATCAATACATAATATAATAGTTATATTTACTTTTATCATGTATGTATAGTGATCACCTGCTTTATAACGATAGGGTAATAAGAAGCGTAAAAATGATGTACAAAGATCATTATGAATTTTGCTGGATATGTAAGATGCAGCATTTGATTTTGTTAATTTCTTAAATCTATCATTTTTACTTTTGGAGTGTTTTTACCAGCTATAATCATTGGTATATATTTTGCAGATCATCCTTGTCACACATCCCAAAGCTAGTGATCTCAGATACTCTTTGAAATACATCTACAATTTGTATGTTGAGTATGTTGTGAAGAATCCACTGTACACTCCAGAAACACCAATCAGGTTTGCAATACACTAAACAAATAACTAAATTAGATGATGTCGTAGGTTATGGAAAGCTTGATTGATTTCAATTCTCAATATGTGATAGAACTCTCCCTCTATATCTTTTTGAATTAAAATGATGTGTAATGTGTGTGAGTGTATTTTTCAATTCTCAATATGTTATAGTCCTTTAATCTCATTTAACACATTTTTGAAACACAAAGAATTAATTGTTGTGTTGAATCAAAGAATTAAGAGTGCTCCAAGATTGATGAATTTGAATACTTAGGTGATTGAATCTTATATAATTGTTCTGTTGTGTAGCATTTGGGTAATTAGTGGTAACATACTACTTAGTGATATATTTACATTGACTCACATTACCATTTTTTTAGGCTATTTCTTGAAAGAAAAGTGATATAGTAATGGCGTGGTATACTGATCAGAAGTGGATGTATGAAAAGATTGATAGTGATGGATATCTTAATTCTAAATATTGTGACAATGTGGACTTTTTTTTTGGACTTCGCATTTTCTAATGATGTAGTTGTTTATACAAGGTTGAATATGCATGGTGAGACAATACATGAGATAAAATGTCCTTGTTATAAATGTCAAAATATAAGTTACAGAGATAGAGCCACTGTTCAAAAACATTTATATAAGGAAGGTTTCATGCTTCGTTATGAAACATGGAGTGAGCATGGTGACTTAAGTAGTCAAATTAGATTCGAACCAATGCCATTACCAACATCACCCTCACAAAATGAACTTGACCCATTATGAATATTATTTGTAAGTTAAACTGAACTTGACCCATTATAAATTTTTATTGGTTTTGTAGAATGAAAAATTGAATGAGATTATCAAGGAAATTCTGAAGGAAAAAGAAGAAGAAAAAGAAAGATTAAATGAAATTATTGTGGAGTTGGAGGCTGAAAATGAAAAACATAAGGAAGAGAAAGAAGCTATGAGCAATCGGATGTCGAAAATTGAAGATATGTTGAAAACTTTGGTCCGGAAATAGGCTATAAAACACTTTTAGTTTAATTGTTTAGACTTTTATTATGTTTTGATTGTTTTTATTATGTTTGATGTGTAATTAGTTTCTATAACTTGAGATTATATGTTTAGATTTTTGTTATGAAATGATCAAAGTAGGTTTTATCAATGAAAAAATGCATACAGGTGGCTATGTATGGTTTTGGTGGCAAAATGGTGGTAACTATGTTGGTGTAAAAATATATGGTGGCAAAATGGTTGTAATAAAACTATCAAAAATGGTGGCAAAATGGTAGGTATAAGATAATATGGTAGCAAAATGGTAGCAACAAATATGGTCACAATATGGTAGCAAAATGGTATATGGTGGCAAAATGGTAGCAACCAATATGGTAGCAAAATGGTAGCAACCAATATGGTAGCAAAATGGTAGCAACAAGTTGCAATATTTTTGACCTTGTTTTTGGTCGCAACAATTGGTAGCAAAAAATAATGTGGTGGCAAAATGGTAGCAATAGGTCATTTGCCACCAAGGTTTTTCTCACCATCTTTATGGTAGGAAATTGGTTGCAAAATGGCAATTGCCACCATTTTGCTACCATAATGATGGTAGCAAATACCTTATTATGTAGTAGTGAAATCAGTCCTTTAAGTTTTCAAATGTTGCAAATTCGGTCCTTTCTCCATTAACGCCGTTAAGTATTAACAAAATAGGGGCATAAATGTCAAAAAAAATCATCACTTTTAGTCCTTTATGTTTACATAAATTTTCAGATATGGTCCTTTATTCTGTTAGTACTTAACGGCGTTAACGGAGAAAGGACCGAGTTTGCAACATTTGAAAACTTAAAGGGCTGATTTTGATATTTTGAAACATTAAGGACTATCTCTGAAATTTTGTGTAAACATAAAGGACCAAAAGTGCAATTTACTCTTATTTTTAAAAATAATAATAATATTTAGTTAGGTTGCAGAGAGTAAATAAAGATTAATCGAGGAATTCTAAAAAAGAAATGTATTGTTCGCGTTGTTATCAAGTAACAAAAGAAAAAATAGAAACAAATCAATGTTTGATAAATTATTTGGCACTAAAGTCTAATATACAGCATGAGCTATATATGTATGAGCTACTCTATATGCTTTAATGAACTTGGTTTTAGCTACCTCCATGGCGGATCTAGTGTATTGAGGGTAGGTTCACAACAACCTATCGTGTTTCTTAGGTTTAGCAGGAAAATTTTTTTTCGAAAGACTTAAAAGGAAAGATGAATTCATAAATATTTTTAAGTGTGAATATTTAATATAATTTTTCTAATAGTTTGACAACTTAAATGGGATAAGTGATTTTTGTTAGATAAATTTCAATAATCAATGCTTGAATTATATAGACTCGTGTAAAAACCACTCTTCGAAATCAATAATTCTTCACTTACGAGTATCAAGAAATTAATTTGTGATAATCCAAAAAATTTGTGTGATTAGTGGTTAAATTCGCGTGTCAAGTTAATTTCGCAACCAAGAGTTCAACCCCTTGGACCCTCCTTGGTCTAGCTCAAAAATTTTAAATGAGTGATCACTTTGTACCTTCAAACTCTATTATGATAATGTTTTTTTAATTAATGACTTAATATATCGCACTGTTACAAGAGACCAACCGTTAAACCGACCCGAAAATTTTTAAGTCTGATTCTGTCTAATTAGAACGTTTTAAAATAGTTTAAACAATAAAAAGTTTTCTGGATCGCTGGCTCGATCAGTGTATATAAATAAGGGAAAATTACCAAAATAATCATTGTTGACCACATGTTTACCAAAATAATCACACAGATTCCGGCGTCTAAGACGCCCATTTAGACGTCCCTTTAGACGCCCATTTTGTGTACTTTTTTACAACATACGGGCCCACATGTTGGCGGCTTTGTCGGGGTGTCTAAGACTTCTTTTTCTACCGGCGTCTTAGACGCCGACTTAGACGCCCTTTTTCTGTTTAAGACTCCTTTTCTACCGGCGTCTAAAGGCGTCTAAGTCGGCGTCTAAGACGCCGGTTGAAAAGGAGTCTTAGACACCCCGACAAAGCCGCCGACATGTGGGCCCGTATGTTCAAAAAAGTACACAAAATGGGCGTCTAAGTCGGCGTCTAAATGGGCGTCTTAGAAGCCCGTAGAAAAGTAGTCTTAGACACCCCGACAAAGCCGCCAACATGTGGGCCCGTATGTTGTAAAAAAGTACACAAAATAGGCGTCTAAAGGGGCGTCTTAGACGCCGGAATCTGTGTGATCATTTTGGTAATTTTTTGGTCAACAATGATCAAATTGGTAATTTTCCCTATAAATAAACCCCCATGCATTGAAACAATAATCAATTCAATGGAGATCATGTTTCTCATCCTCACTTCCATCATTTCCTTTCTCTTCCTTTTCCATGGCTTCGACCTTTACCGGAAAAGAAGGCTCCCACCGGGTCCGATGGGCCTCCCCTTCATCGGAAACCTCCTTGAAATCGGACCCAAACCGCATGAGTCCCTAGCCAAGCTTTCTCAGAAACATGGTCCACTTATAACCATCAAACTAGGCAGCATCACCACCGTGGTGGCATCAACACCTGATGCCGCCAGAGAGATCCTCCTATCCAACGACGTGGCATGCTCCGGTCGACCCGTCCCAAATGCGGTCACCGCTTTAAAACACCATGACAAGGCGGTCCTATGGATACCACCAAACGAAACATGGCAGACCATCAGAAAGGTCCTTAAAATGTACCTCACAAGCCAACATAAACTGGACACCCTCCAGCACGTTCGTGAGGACGTGTTGGAGGATGTCCTGATCTCGTTGAGAGAATCCGGGTCGAAAAAAGCAGCCGTTGACATTGGTTCGATGGCGTTTGCGGTTTCACTGAACCAGTTTTCGAAAACGTTTTGTTCGCGGAACATGACGAGCTATGAAGACGATGATATCAGGGGGTTTCAGGCGGTTGTGGAGACAGCGATGGAGGTCCAGGGGAAGTTCAACATCGCAGACATATTTCCGGTGCTGAGGCCGTTGGATCCGCAGAATGTGTGGCGACGGGCGAAGGCGGCGTTCGTGTGGTTGGAAGAAAAGATTGAAGATTTTGTAAATGAGAGGATAAAGCATCGAGATTCTGAGCTGCCAAGGTTTGATGATGTGTTGGATTCGCTGTTAGACTATAGTCAACATAATGAAGCTGACTTCAGTGTAAAACACATCAAGACTTTACTTGTGGTGAGTCAGCCCGACTCTTGACGATCCTTCTTTTCTTTTTCTTTTTTTAATTATATAAAAATAATATACGCCCGTTGCTTCATCCGTTGCTCGATGAAGCAACGCAAATAAGGAGGGATTAGATCGCTTCACCGGTTAATACATACCCTATTTATTGTGAAACATGTTATCTTCAATTTTAATCCATGACCTTAACGACGTCACAAAACAGTAATATTATCAATCGATTCAAAACATAACTTTTTTATTATTTACAATGCAAATATCATATATATATATATACATGGGTGCTAGACTCCTGGGTGAGTAACTGAGTATTGACAATTTTTCTCGTTTACATGATTGTCAAAATTACTTTTTTTTTGTTTCCTGTTTAATTATTTTGACCATCATGGACCATTGAAATATTGGAAAATTCCTAAAATAATCATTTGACAAGTTTTTTTTCCAAATCAATTCCCTAATTGTCCACTTTAACCCAAAAAGGGACTAAAATGTCAAAATAGTCATCACCGTTGTGGGCGCCGACGTCTACAATTACACGGGCGCCGCCCATGATTTACGCCAATAGAAACCTCCCACGTGGCCATGGTTGGATCAGATTACGGGCGGGGTGTCCATGTTGAAATTTGTTATTCTCGGTATTTTTATGGTTGTGGGCAGGACGCCCATGGTTGGATTCGATTACGGGCGGGGCGCCCATATTGAAATATATTATTACGGGCGGGACGCCCATGGTTGGATCCAGTTACAAGCGGGGCTCCTATGGTTTACGTCAATAGAAACTATTTGGATATTTTGGTCCTTTTTTGGGTCAAAGTGGACAAACAGGGAATTCACTCGTTTTTTTCCTACACATTTTCATTTGACTTTCAAATATCCATACTATTACAGGCACCAGAGCCTATGAGTGTATTGGTGTCCGCCTATAAATTCAGCCAAACAAAGCTTGCCATGTGTCCTACATGGGCACCGGCGCCCGTATACTCTGACGTGAGGGCCTGTATAGGACATGTTGCAAGATTTGTTTTGTTAGCTATGTGAGTGTACGTCTGTATACTTACATGCACCGGTGGACATTTTGATGCATGAAAAATTTAAATGAACATTTTGAAGGAAAAACCTGGTCAAATGAACATTTTGGTAATTTTCCATTGAAATATGCATCATTTATATCCCTAGCATGTTGTCCAACTTTTATTTAAATTTTTTCGGGACCGGCTATTTATACATCCAAAATTTTGACACTGTCACAGATAAATTTTTGATATACAATGATTTTCCTCCTATACGTTTCATATAAACTTAAACGAATCGTTTAGTGGGTGTGAGAATATGAGACCATTTTTTCTAGCCATAAAAGCTGGCAGTCTAATCATATTCAAATGCGTAGGTATAGAGTATGATCTTTCTCGTGAAATCAATAGTTCTAGTCATACACTACACTAGACATTGATGTATTGTTAGTAGATTAGGTTTAAAAAAATAATAATTTTCTTAATTATACAAAAAAAAAATTCTAAACTAAGAACAATTAATTTTGAATTAAGAAAATATGAGACTAATTAAATTACTTTACAAATCGATTATATTTTTTTAAAATAAAGTTGGGTTATACACTAAGCTTGTTTAGTTATATACAAGTACACACTCATTAATTAGCTCTCTCATCCAATCCATTTTCACCTAGACAAGTCCCAAAATCGCCTGCCTATGTTGCTAACCACAAGGGGTGAGGCAATGTTTCCAGATATATGGCACGGCGCAGGATACCACCTCAGCCATCCTGTAACAGCTCAAGTCAACCGTGTCAAGATATTATATGTTTTAACTCTTATTCAGGAACTCATGTTTTGTTTTCGCATGACGAGTTTTTCGCCCCAGCAAAACGTACAGATGGTAGTTAGTTAATTAGACCATGGGGTATGCCCTATGGTTGGAACCACTCCACCTAGGCACCACGTAGGCATCCACCACAACCACCCATTTAACCACTTGTGGTGGAAATGCCCCTTGGTTGGTGGTCACGCCCAAGTCAACCACTTTGAAGCTCCAAACGGTAGGATAAATTAGTGGTCAAAGGGCCGAGAAGCGTGGCTGTGCCCACGCCCCTAGGGGCCGGTGTTCCACGCCCAACCCAGCCCCACCCACTCCCCAACCACCAGGCCCACCTCACGGTCTTAGAGATGGAACTAACTAATACTAATTTCGTACATGCAGGATGTGTTAGTTGCAGGAACCGATACGATTGCAAGCGCTACAACATGGACAATGTCAGAATTGTTACTTAACCCTCATATATTTTCAAGAGTTCGTGAAGAAATCAACCAAATAGTGAAAGAAGTTGGAAAGATCGAAGAAGCCAAAACCCTTCACTTGCCCTACTTGCAGGCTGTGATCAAAGAGACAATGCGGCTACATGCCGGCTCACCCTTACTGGCACCACACATAACTCAAACACAAGTCAAAATTGGCACCTACGTTATACCCAAAGGCACACAGATGCTGGTGAATGTTTGGGCAATGTCACGTGATCCAAGATATTGGGAAAACCCAATGTTGTTTATGCCAGAAAGATTCTTGAAAACGAAGGTTGACTTCAAGGGTCAACATTATGAGTTCTTACCATTCGGGTCGGGTAGAAGGAAGTGCCCTGGTATGCCTTTGGCTGAGAGGATGTTGAGTTTAATTGTTGCCTCGTTTGTGTATCATTTTGATTGGGAGCTTCCTTATGCTAGGGAAGAAATGGACATGAATGATAAGTATGGCCTTACACTACTTAAGGCAACACCACTCGTTGCTACCCCTAAACCCTATCCCTCTAGCTAGATATGTAGAAAAACTTAATTATTTTGCTTTAATATATATATGGATTATAAATAAATTAATAAAATAGGATGTAAGATGCATGCATGCATCTGTGTTAGTGTTTAATTTGTTCCATGCATCATCCAGTATGTTGTTATTAATTATGTCTTAACTGTATAAGAACTGTTTGGTAGCTTCTAATATATTTTAACGATTATTAAGAACTGTTTGGTATCATCGCATGCTCAGTTGTGAAAACCCGATTCTCGTGTATTTAATGCTCGTAAAATTGACAAGTTTGATGACGGATCAAAACGATTTCAGGTCAGGTCCTCAGGATATGTACGGTTTGTGTTCAAAGCAAAATCAGTTTCAGTCCAAATTGGTTGTTTTTAAGAAACATCAGTTTGGTTTTAACTTAAAATGGATTGTAAATATACAAATACTTTATTTGCATAATTTTTAATAATATTATCATCAAATATATTATTGATAATTTATTACCCGTTATTCTCATATTTTTTAGGCTACCCGTTTTATGTTATGATGCTACCCGTTTAACCGTTTTATCTCGATCATCTATGGTCTCCGTCTTCAAAGTCGAACACAAGGGTTTTCAATATTGCCCCCTTAACCCTCTCTCTCGGCCCCAGATTACGCATCTTGGTCGCCTCCATATCGTATTGACCATTTCTAGGTTACCCATTTACAACTTCGGGATGACTAAACCACAACAACGTTGTATTTGTTGGCTTAAACCGTAAACCAAACCAATAACCCATGCACTTTGGTTTCTTTCCTCTAGTAAGTATATAATCGGTGTAGATGATCCAGACTTTTGTTCCTGTCTCGTGTGACACCATACAATGTGTGAAGAATCTTTGTATCTAATACCAACTAGCAAAATTCACCCCGCGCGTTGTGGCGGGACGTTACGATTAAAACTTGCATGTTATAACGTGATGATACGATTAAAATAAACATTCAAAGTCACTATGAATCAATTTTGGAGATTAAAACACATATGTAAAATGACATTATGCACCATATATGATATAAGAATAATAAAAATGTCATTTTTTGAAAGATATTCGAACAAAATTTATTTACATATAATTTTACCCCCATGTGTTACTATATAAAAAAACATATTATATTTTACTCAACTCATTTCCAAACACAATTTACATCGAAATCTAGCTCAACTGAAAACAGACAAAAAATAAGCACAAAAATGTATTTTATTTGATCCAAATTGTTTCCAAAAAAGTTTACAACAAAGCGTTAATAAAGTCAATTGTATCGAAACATAAGTAAAACCTAGCACGCAATGAGTAAGGATTTTTTATGTTAAGGAACGAAAGTAATTAATTTTAAACTTTTAAAAACATGTGAGAGTTGGAAAAAAATTTTACAAATATTTTAGAAAGTTGTTGAGAGAAAAAGTCAAACTCTGATAACAAAGAGGAAAAAAATTAAGAAACAAAAGGTGTAAATTCAAAACTTTATGTGAATACAAACGATATATCATAAAGTTTTTTTTTTAAACATTAGAGACAAAAATTAGAAATTGAATAGGCTAAAAGAATCTAAAAAGTAAATAAAACTCACTTCAAAATATTAATATATTTAATAATAATATTGATATTAAAAAATTTTGCAAATTCAAAACTTTGAAACTCTGGTGAATAAAAATTACGATTTATAAAGTTTTTTAAAAACTTAGGAGAGCAAAATTATAAAATTGAAATGCAAAGAGAAATTAAAAGGTAACAAAAAAAACTCACTTTAAAACATTATTAATATTATATAAAACGACCAAACTCGAATTTATAATGACACATATAAAATTAAGCACGTAAGAAATTAAATTTTTTTATCTTAAGGTAACAAATAGGATAAATTCGAAAGTTTAGAAACTCATTAGGTGAAAATAACATTTTAAAAATAATTTAGAAAGTTGATGAGCAATAATGTTAACCGTGAAAGCATATGTGGAACAATTAAGAAACGAAAAGTATAAATCCAAAACTTTAATAACTCGATTGGTAAAAAATGAAATTTTATTAATTTTTTTGAAGTTTTAAAAGAAAAAAAAAGTATAAACTTGAAGTATTGAGAGAGAGCAAAAAGTGGAAAAAATCACCCAAACACATTATTATATTTAATAATAATATTATTAATAAAAACAACATTGTAAAAAGACTGGCAATTCATAGTTAACATTGAATTCTACCGCTTGGCCAGATAAACTTAAGTGCAGTATGTTTTTTTATTTACATATATATAAGGAATATATAAGTAAATCTAACGAAATGGGGCACCGACATTACATTTTAAGATATATATAGTTACATTTTAAGATATATATCATTTAAGTATTAATTAAATAAATAATTAAAGGGAATCCTTTATTAGTATGTCTAGAAATTAAACTACTTAAAATGATGGGCGTGAATTTTCGATACGACCCGAGAACACGACTCGAACCTAACAAGAAATTTTTAGGTTAGGATTTTGGCTAAACAGGTTTGGAAAATTTCATGTCGAATCCGCCAACCCGATTAAACCCATCAAGTTGGCGGGTTGACATATTTATTTAGAAAAAAACATATATTATGGTTATTAGGGCATTGAATGTTAAATTTTAATATATTTATATTTTGATTATAAGATTACCTCAAAATAAAAAATAGAAAAACAATTAATGATATCATTTAAGATGTTATTTTTTAATAAGATAACAGTTATAAAGATGAAATAGATTATGAACAAGATTGAAAAATAATATATTTTGATTAGATTATGTTTTTGTTTTATTTTAGAAACTAATGCATTTAAGATGTATTTTGGTTACTACTTTTTGATTATATAATGCATTTTGATTATGATTTATGATTTTAGAGTATAATATTAAAAGAGTGTGTGTGTGTGTATTTCAAGTCAAGTTCGGGTCAACCCATAAAAAATCTAGTCGGGTTCATGTTTATGGGTTTTACCTGATTATCGGGTTCAAGTTGGTGTCAATTTTTCAGGTTTGAGTTGGGTTGAATCCACAACCCGCTAACTCGACTAATTCAGCACCCCTACTTAAAACTTTAGATAGAATAATCCTCGTACAATACCTCTAATCATTGCTATGTATTTATAAGAGTAACCTAACTTAATCAACAAGATATCAAACATAATTAAACCTTAATTTAATTCCATATGTGTCAAAATTCTAGTACTTAAAATTTTTAGCTACATACTTTTGTTTGGATAGTACATGCTTTCTATTTATCGTAATGTTATACGACACGTATGACATTTTTACATCACGCATACGCCTCCGGTTGACCATCCGTCCATACGTCATAGTATGAATGATTTATGGTGTATAGATAGCATGTTGATGGTGTGTGTGCTCTTTACAAATCTATCTATTATAATAAATCAAGGTTTCTAGGATGACACATGGCGTGATTACATAGCACCTCATCTTTGATTTTCCGTCTTTCTCTCATATTAAATAATAATATTAAAAAAATACTTTGGTTTACATTTTTAAACTGAGAAACATATTTTATAATACATTAAAATATATTAATATTAAAAAACACATATTAAATATCCAACTTATTATAAAATATACAATTTTTAAAATTAGTATTTTAAAAAAAATTAAGAAACAAATTTTGAAAAAAGTTTTTGTTTAAAGAAACAATATAATTATTTTATTAATTAAATTATTAAATTATACAAAATTTTAGCCATTTATATTAAAAAATCTTATATTATCTAAATTTTCATTAATGGATGTTTATTATATTTTTATCATTCAACCCGTGTAATACACGGGGTCCTAACCTAGTTAATTATATACAAGAGAAAATACATGTGATTGTTGTGGTCTACCAGGTAACTAAATGTTGAACGACACCATTATGCGCCCCTTACCGACTGGTCCCACTATCAGGTAACTAAGGAGCAGACATGGTTTGACGTTAACAATGAAGCACCACCATTTTGATTTTAATAATCAGGACTTACATTTATTTGCCTAGCGTCAACTTCTTTGATGTTTAACATTAAACAACTATTGAACATATATCAGTTGATACATTTTTTTTCAAATGGAATACACATTTTCTGACTTTAAGGCGTGATAATCAAGAAATCTTAGATATAGTAGTTAGTTAGAAATAAATATATCTGGATTTCTAGCTAGCAAAAATAAACTTACACGTTGCACTATATAACCAATATGGATGGGAACATTTTAGATGATGCATATGTACGTTATTTTCCTTTTTTCTATTAAAGTCTTATATAGTTACAATTTTCTTTTTTGGGTGTAAATGGGTGTGGGGTTTTCAATTGTAAAGGGTTGCTCACAAGTTACAAGGCATTAAAGATGGAATTGATAGAAAAACTTGTTGCTCCAGAAAAAGAGTCGCATAAATTTTATGCCAAGTGATTAAATAAAAAATTGTCGAAGGTTGGATAGTTAAAGAAGTTTTGGTTCTAAATATATTAGTTTTATGATAGATTTGGGTTAAAACATATGTGGATAATTAACAAGAAAATATAGTTTCATTCCTTTTAACAAGAAAATGATCTCCTTTCTAATCCACTCCTAATTAAACAATATAAAATGCTCCTACTCTTGAACCTTTTTTTCTATATTTTTACTTAATGGCTTTCCTTCATAACTTTTATTAACTTTGATTGTCTATAAAATTTAAAATTATGATAAAAATGATTTAGTTTTTTGTAAAGTGAATAAATAATTTAATCAATATAATGAATCATATGGAGGTACATGCTGCATAATGATGTCTTCCTCGAAATCAAAGGTACGAGTCAATGTTAGAATATAATATGAGAAGTAAATTATGTTACTCAGAAAGAAAGAAATAAAAACATAACACAGGCGGACATATTTACAAAAATACAAAAGACAGTTTATAAGTTGCACAGCAGGCAGCATGCTGGTTTTTTTTTCATTGTTATTACTATAATTAATTTCATTCAGTCACGGAATCAGAAGGCAGTTTTTCATAGAGCTTGTAAATTAGTGTGGATCTTGACATTTGAATCTCCCTTCCCAGAACTGAGATGACATCCTTCACCGTTATACTACGTGGAACAACGCTACCATTCTTTGGCAATTCTTGAATCCTCGTGGATTTCCTGACCGAGCCTGGTTCATATAAATAAATAAATCACACTTGATTAATATAAGCTGTAACTGAAAAAATTAATTGTAATAACATTAATATTGTAACAGACCCAAAATAAGACCCGCTAAAGAACCATGTTAGCACAAACATATTCAACCACCGTTACGTCCACAGGACTACAGATACTGATTTACCCGTGGGCTGTTGATCAGGTCAACCTGATCGGGTTTCTAATAAAACGAGTTTTTCTTTAAAATAAATCAACTTGCAACCCGACCCTAAGAACGTTTGGGTTAATCGGGTCATGGGTTAAACATATTCAATCACCGTTACGTCCACAGGATGACAGTTGCTGATTTACCAATGTGTTGTTGATCGGGTCTACCCAATCGAGTTTTAGGTTAATCGAGTTTTTCTTTAAAATAAATCAACCTGCAACCCGAACCTAAGAATGTTTGGGTTAGTGTTAACCCAATTTTATTATAATCTTGAGCCAATTTTAAATTGCAACAAATAATTCATGCCTCAAACATACAATTAAATTGTAAATATGTTCGGCCACATATAACTTGAAAATATAATCATGGCCCAAACTTATGTCAATATATTTAACTTAATCAAATGTTTAGGTGAAAATTAATGAGCCACTTTTGTGGTGCACGCATATAATGTATATACGCTTGGGCCCTTAAGGGGCAAAAGTAAAATTGCCCTAATTTTAATATTATTTTACTTATTTTGTGAAAATAATGTTAAAAGCATTGGAATGATTAATTTCAAACGATAACTTTGAGCCGGGGACTTTTTCGGAGCAGCCTCTCTTTCCTAACTAGAATAGGGGTAAGGTTTGTCTCCATCATTCCCTCCCAGACCCTACTGCAAAGTGGGAATATATTTGGCAAGTTAGTTTGTTTATTCAACAATTAATATATGTATAAAAATATTAATCCTCCTTTTTTGGGTTAACCCAATCCTATTAATAGTTCAGATTTATCGGGTTGACCTAAATAATACGACTAACATTTTTTAACAAATAACCCGACCCTGTTAAGCTTATTCGGGTTCGAGTGTGAGTCGGTTAGGGTATTTTCAACATCCGTATTCATATGCATGTATATATTATTAGGCAAACAACATGTTTTACATAATTATAAAATCCAAATTATCAATGAGTACTGCAAGTTTCCTGTTGAACTCAACAAAAACAGTATATCCTCAACTTGAACTAATTATCCGAGTAAAAATTTGAGACCACAGGGACACCTATTACACATACTAGTCAACACGATATGTCAGATTTTTGAGTTGACCTAAATCAAGCACACACTAGTTCTATCTTAATAATTGGCAACTATAAGAGGTTAGTTAGACAATATCTTTAAGATAAAAGCAAAGTTGAAAAATCAACCCGTCAGAACTGTGTATTTCATCCAGACATCCAAAAATGCATATATTTGGACTCTGCTGCAACAACTTTCATCACAGAAGTATGTAATATATAAAGTGCAACTTCATATTTCATACAAATTTTATATAAATTAGCATAATTCACTTGGTCTTTCAAAATTTAAGAACCCAATGAGATATATTGTTCAATTTTATTCCCCTCAATTGGAGAAAAAAATATGTTTCCTTAGTATGTGATGCAAATTTCCCTTTGACTAGGATGGTAGTTATAAAAAAATTAGGGCGGGCAATCTGTTTTAACAGATAATATTTTCCAGAATGATATATGATTGGAATTTTTAAATACCTTGTAAGCCTTAAGTTGACTATACAAATAATTTCCTAAATAGTTTATGCAGAGTTATTAAGTTGTTTACTACTTTGGGATTCCATACAAGATTCAATTATTTTGATCAACTAACTTAACATTGAATTTAAGCAAAAGAAAATGATCGGGACATGAAATAGATGGAGATCTTAGATACAAACCAGGATTAGCAGTGACAGCACCAGAAATCGGCCTCTCTGTATCTGGATTATCCTTAGAGTTCCTCTCATTAGTTGACGGGGGCTTAGGACCAACATCTAAACTGGGCTGAGAAGCAGACCCGGCATCAGGCCCACCTTCACGCTTTTGACGGGCCTGCTCAGCCATTAGTTGCCATTTTGAGAGCATGTCATCTCCTCCTACTGCCGCCCGTGCAGCAACATTGGCAGCTGTAGTTCTCATCTTGTCATCTTCCTCCTTATTTACCTTCTCACATATATAAACATTTTTACAATTTTCCAAAAAAAAATATTACAAAATAGCTTCGAATGCAGCTATACAGATCTTTTCATACCTTGAATGATTTCCCACGACCATCTTCACCATCACCACTACCTTCAGGCTGCATTTACACACCCCCCCAAAAAAAATCAAAAATTTAAAACCTCATTGGTGCATAACATTATGATCCAAACAAAAATCAATGATCACTTGCCTCGTCTGCTCTTTGGAGTTTCTCTGTATCAGCCTGCTTTTTCTCCCATTCTTCCCGTGCTTTTTTATTCATTGCCATGATTTGTTTTCGAACATCAGAGGTGACAACTGTCTGGTGTCTTGGCTTCTCTATATCAACCCGCTAAAAAAATGGAATCATTCATTGACATGACACATGAGTTTTATGCTACTTGTTTTGTGTAGATAATAATGACATATGTATTTATGGAACTTGCTTTTTTTGAAATTGATTAACTGCTTTTAGATAACTGATTCCTGACATAATTATTTCAATTCAGTTTCAGATTATCAATTCTATATCATCCCTGGGAATGAAAATTATGTGATTTGATATACTATTACCCCCATCCAACAGACATTAGACGTGTTTTCTTTTGGTCATTTGATGTGTTAACTTCTTAAATTATCAGGACTGCGTACTCTTGAACAAATGCTTTATTATCATCAATGTAAAACACACATCTGTCTCTAACAACGACAACCCTCTTATTATAGCTGACTATATGTTCTAGTTATTCACTTTCAAAAAAATGCATATTTAAATACCCTTAACTCAGTAAAATTAATTATAGAGTAAATTACACGGCAGATCCCTACGATTTATCCAAATTTCACCTTTCTTTCCTAACGGACCTAACTAACAAACAAACAAACATACCAAGTAAAGAAACAACTTCTAAAGACTAAACTTTTTAACAAATCATAGCACCATTGGTCCCTGGATTGGACAGCCGATTTGCCAAACATTTGGAACCAAATTCGCAATTTTTGAAGTTAGGAACAAGATGTGAAATTTTAAAATACCACCGGAGCCACCTGTGCAACATGCTCTTAATGATGATAAGTATTTTCCATTAAAAGTTAAAATTAAAATAATAAGTTTGAGTCTCCAATATTAGAGTGGACTTGTATTTTAATTTCTAAAAAAGAAGGGAATACAAAAGAAAATATACCAAAAACAAACCAATTACCTGTTTTGAAAGCCGGATCAAGTTGCTAATCAATCCGCGCATTCTTTCCTCCACACACTGCATACCAAATTGCATTCAATAATGTATAATTTCATAATTATTATTTTACAAAACAAGATAAGCTGAAGCTCACCAATGACAAGCATCGTTCCACGTCATTGCTTACGTTCTTTACACCACATTTTGCCACTGTTAAACATTTATTGCAATGATTCAATCTATAAGCCATATTTTGGTTATTACACTATTGTAAGATACATGACCGAGAATCTGAGATAACAATAAAATCTTACTGATTTCAGCCAATTTCTTCTGAAGTGGAGTTTTCTGCAAAAAAAGCCTTTCTTCTTCTTCTTGAACAACCTTTCTGGAAGCTTCTGAAACTCGACTGTCCTCTTTGGAGACAGAAAATAATTGTTCCTCTTCTTCCTAGAGGACCAAATCATCAGTGAATAAAATAATTGGTTTTCCTGAAACACATATTTTGATAAGAGAAGAACACATACCCTGAGATTCACTCCACTAACAGCAGTTACATCATTAAGCTGCTCAATACTTTGATCCGAAAATGCTCCAGACACTTTTTGCTTCTTACTGATATGTACCAGAAAAAAATAGAAAAGGGATGCAATAAGAGCAAATTCAAAATTATAGTTTGAAGGGAATGTTAGGAGGTTAAAAAAATCAAATTACCTTAGTGAAGAAACAGGTGCTTCTAATGGTTTTTTCTGGCCAACATTTGGCTTTTTTGGGGGAGTCTTTGTATTACTTCCAGATGCCAATGAAGAGTGTCCAGCAGACTAATAAAAAATTTATCCTTTATAAACGGATCAAATATCTAAGAAAGATATGAATTAAAAACAATGATTAATTAATATAATACCGCGTTCTGGCGTTCAAGTTGTGCGGTGATCGACATAGGCCTTGATGACATCATCTCAAAAGAATCATCCTTTGATGATTCAACCTGACCTGGGGAGACTGAAGGCGGGCCCTGTGGTGCTGACAGCTGGGATTTATGTTGATCATTCATCTGATCAAAGGGCTCTTGTTTTGCATAAGCCATTGATGACATAAGACTCTGATCTTTATGCATAGATGGTTGCCAATGGCCTGAATTTTGCTGCAACCCAGAACTGCTTGTGAAATGAGCAAGACCGCTCCCATGCAGTCTTTTCATATCATTAAACGGATTTTGAACTGGGCCTTGCCTCATTTGTAAATCATGGGTCTGCTGTTTAAAAGACTGTGAAGACATATTTATATTTGGACTAGAATAATTACCACCAGTATTTCCATAATTTGCAAAAGATGACTGTGGGAAGGGCATATGCTGATGTTGCTTGCCAAGACCCTGCATTGGAAATGGTTGATCCCTCTCCTGCTTAATAGCATTGACATTAGAAGACTTATGGATTCCATGTGAATCTGATTGGTGTTCCAATAACCGTGGTCTTTGAGCATTATTATCCGTCGGTAGATTGCTCGGTTTAGCAGCAAGCTGAACAGGGTAATAAAATTGGTTAAATGTATTCTCCATTATCTATAAACAAACAAAACAAAACACAGCACATCTAAGTATTAGAAACAAAATATTATATTCATCTGTTCCTTTTTTTTTTTTTTTTTGATGACCGGGGAACTCACTTGCGTGGTAAACCCCGGGCCCCCCAATACCCGACTAACCGTGGGGAACGGGTAAACCGCGGGCGCAAGCATCCGGGTAGGTGGCCTTGTGGAGAAATTGTCACCCCATGAGTAGAACCCATGACCTCAAGGTTGAAGTATCAACACTCTTACCACTAGGCTATCTCCACAAGGTTATCTGTTCATATTACTTAATATGTAAGTTGGTTAAGATGCATATAAGTGAAACAATGCTATTCAGTTAATAGATTTCAACTCTTTAAGCTGAGTATTATGAAATTTGTAAAAAAAAAATATGTAATGAAAGTTGCATTGTAGTATTTAATATATATATAAGAAATAAACAGCTTAAAAGAAGAAATATACCATAACAGACATTGAAAACTGAAAACAGTTGAAAAAGTATTTCTCTTCTTTACCTGCCCTTGTTGTAGTTTAAAGACAGCCATCTTAAGCATATGATCTCCTACAAGACTTCGCATGTGCCGGACAAATTCTTCTTTATTAATGTTATTGCTCTGGGAATAACATAGTCGTTTAGCATGATGATAGGTTGATAAAACAGATAGATAACACATGAAAAACATGGATAAAGAAAGTAAAAGAAAAGAATGTGCAGATTAAGATAGCTACAGGGTCAGCCCCTAAACCGTACCCGTAATCGAACATATAGACCCTGAAGTTGCATGGCCCTGTCTTTATCAAGCTGTGGTTCTATAACAGGAAGCAGCAGTGCAAAAGGGACCTGCTTAGCAGGCCGATTCATAGCATTAGCTGGTTGCCCTGCTGCCACCGCTTGCTGATTAACCATTCTTTGCATCCTTTGAACCTGAGATTCATCTTCTGAGGTCTGTCCTATATTTTGAGTTGGATTTTTATCAGCGTTCTGCATAGTTGTAGCTTGAGACATATGAATATTATGCTGGTCGGCTTGCTGCAGTGGCGGATCTTCTTGGGGTCTGCTCGGTTGACTTATATCACGTGAGGTGTCATTTGGTGGATGTTGATTTTCTAAACCAGGTCCATATCGAGTTATCTCCATTGCAGATGATTGCTGCTCTTGTGTCAGTGGCTTAACTTCCTCCTCACGTTTAGAAGATTGCCACTGTTGAAACAGTTGGCTTGGAGTATGATTGGTTCCTTGAGACAAAGCTACGATATTCATTAAATATTTATGTCATACAAAGTGCTTAAAATTATAATAAAAGACGAGCAAAGGCATGGTTAATAGTTACAACTATACAATGATCATGTGTACAAGTCAAACTCTTTCGAATTCATCTTCATATAAACCTAATTCTACACTAATGAACGGGTCAAATTACAACACTTGTTTCACTGCCAATCAAGATGGGACTTGCCCGTACCTCTTAAGGTTAAGTTAACAATGGCCAACACTGCATCATGAAATATAGAGTCATACAGATGCGTAAGGTAAAGCAAACTTGTAAGTTTCCTATATTATGGCCTTTTGCCCTTTTATATACCCAATTTGAAGTCTAAAGTACCTCAATTCGACATCCAACTAAAAAGGCATATTTGTGTATATTAAAATTTTAAAAACTGTACACGAAACCGAAAAATATTTAGAATTATGAAATACCGCTGCCGGTATCTGAAACAGTGGGAGGCTGAGATGTTGAAGTATTGTCCCCTTCGATATCCCTATTTAGGGCAGCAGTGAATGCCTCAACATCTGCCCCCGAATGCATTGTTTCATCCTGTAAAAATTCAAATCAACAAAAAAAAATAATCACAATCATATTAAAGATTAACACCAATAAGGCGATTAGAAAATAATTGAAATTACACGCAATCAGAGAATATAACCTCGTCTTCCTCGAGCAACTTCACTATAGAAGGATCCATCAGATAACAATTCAAGTGTGCGTAGAAGAACGATACGCGTGCATATGAGTTACCAAATTGTGTTTCTGGGGTTGGGAAAGAAATGAACAGGGAAAACTCCGGTAATGATTTTGCTCCGATTCCGATCACAGCTGAAACACACGAATTAGATATTGAAAGTACTGTGTATATAGAGGACGAAACATGGGCCGTACTACGCTCTTAACCCATTTTCTAGGGCTGGCCCGGTACCTATAAACTGCTCAAGTTATAATTTGATTTGGGCCCGTATATTTAGAAACCCAAAAATCATAACTTACAACATCTACTCAATTATACTTACTATATAGGTAATAGGTTTGTATGGTTATATAAGAAAGTGTTATACGGCCATACAGAACTACACAACTCGTATTGTCCCTTTGAAATTTCCTGAGAGTCTGATCTTACAAACCATGTACAGTCATACAGGTCTTCACGCCTGATATATGGGTCTTATTGGGTGTACTAGGCTCATACAACCTTATACAAGTCATATAGTGACTGTATAAAAAATGCAACAATAACACCACCTTTTTATTTTCTATTTGTTTATTCGGTTTGGTTTATGAGTGCCGAAACATTTTTCATTTTTTAGAAAACCAAACCACGCCAAAATGGAATATGGTTAGTGATAGACCCTTTGAGCAGGATAGATTCTAGGAAATTTCAGAGAGAGAAGCCAGGACAATTTTATATTTTCACTTAATTATTCTCAAACGCAATTTAAATATAATGAAAGTGAAGTGGCTAAGTAACCTAAATATTAAACCCAACATAAAGGGTTATTTTCATATAGACCCTAATAAATCTACTCAATTATCACATATATCCAAGGTAAATTTTTAAATTTCACGTATATCCTTTCTTAGTAATATTTACTAAATGCCAATTTTACCCTTTATAAACATATTAATTTTAATCTTTTTTCTATTTTTATTAGAATTCAAATAACCTAATATTCAATAACAACAAAACGTCTGAAATTTCAATCGTGCATTATAATTTTTCATAGGTGATTGCTGGATTTGCTGCTCCTTTTTGATTGTTGATGAGTTTGATTGTTGCTACTTTAACTGCTTCTTCATTATTTAATCATCATAGTAATGCTTTTTGGTATTAGATTGTGTATTGTATTGAAAAAAATTAATTGCTTTATTCCTTGCATTTCATCCAATTAATTAATTGTTTAATGCTTGTAAAATGAAGAAATAAAAAGCGATAGTCAATAACAAAAAAATGAGTTAAAATTTGTAATGATTTATGAAAAATGAAGGATTAAAAGGTCACATTATTAACATTTCCTTATAAAATATATTAAAATGGATGTATTTGATATTTTGATTAATTTAGAGGGATATATATATATATATATATATATATATATATATATATATGATATTTAGAATTTAGAATGAATATATTTGATATTTATAAAGTTTGTAGGTATACATATGAAATTATCCCAAACATAAAAGACATGGAAAGGTGAACATATGAAAATGTGACAACACCATTAAATGTAACATCCCAACTGCCTAATCCCTACCGTTTAATCAATCTTGTGTTAGATGTTGAGAAGTTTTGGTGATGACGATAAGCACCAAGGGTTTTCAAGGTTCGGTTAACGGTTTTTTCAGTTTGGTTTAATCAGTTTTGAATTTTTTTTAGCCTAACAAAAAAATGAACCGAATTCGAGAATTGGTTAAAACAGAATCCAAATAGAATTACAGAAGGGATTATAACGGAACAACAATGTAAAGAAGCAAAAACAAAGGAATTCCATTTATAATTGCTGTAATTCTTGAACAACTTCAACCAAATTCAAACAGAATCACAGCAAGTACTGCTATATATTTGTTAATCTTGAAAAATCTGCTGTATATTTGTAATTCAAACATAATTGCAGAAGGGATTCCAATGGAACAGAGATGCAAAGAAGTAAAAACTAAGAGATTCCCATTTAGAGTCGGTGTATTTCTTTGTGTTGTGCACTATCAGCCTATCATTCCATTTAGAATTACTCACAGTGATGCTGCCATCAATATATCATTCCATTCCTTTCCTTTGGGACTAAAAAATGAATTGCTACATTTATGTCTGTCATTCCCGTTTAGAATTTAAAGCCAGGAAACTGCAAACTTGCACGAGATTTAGACAAAAGCTTCAAAACTTCAAATTCCACTCATTTCTTTTCCTTTCTGTTCTTTCCTTTAATAAACTCGGGAACATAGCATTGGGGATGTAGTCGAATATCGTCAGATGTCGCTTGAAAGTCAAAAGGGGCGAGCGGCGAGCGACTGAGCGAGAGAGATTAGAACAGAGACAGACATATGGTGTGACTACGAGAGTAGGAGGCGATGAACTGAATGTTTCATTGAGGGTTTCAACTTTCAAGTTTCTAACTACAAGTCCGCAGGGTTATATTACTATATGTATTATCATCATTAACAATATCATGTGTGTGTATAGTGTGTATATAGGGGTGTTCATCAGGTCGGTTAACAGTTTGTTCGGTTCGATTTAATCGGTTTTGAAAGAAAAAAAATTCCTATCCTTTAACCGAACCAATTCATTAAATGGTTATCCGAACCGAATTCAACCGCTTTTTAACTGAATTCAGTCAAATTCAACAAAAGAAAAATTCAAAAGTTGGATCATTAAGCTACAATTGCTACATATCAGATATGCTTACTATTATGGTATATTAATTTTTATATATAATTAAATATAATAGCAAAATGCATGGAGATCTAACCAACAACAAGAAGCCGCAATTGTTGGGGAAAATTGGTTATTGTTTTTCGAGAATACATCAAACCAGAAGAAACAAGAACTATAAATACCAAAGAAACTAGCAAACTTCTCCATCGAATAGAAAGAACGATGCTAAATTACTCTAGATCTAAAACTATAGAACTAAAATTGTTAGGGCAAACAAGGACGAAGGATAATGAAGGCCAGAAGGGTGGCCGTTGCTGTTTTTCGGCTCAGAAGCAGATATGTAGTAGGATTTGGTTAGAAAATTTTATATTAATAGAGTCCTACCCCTTTGTTTTTCTTGCTAAAAATTTTAAGTCCGGCCCCTGCTTCGTCCCTGAGGGCAAAATGAATGTGATATAAATTACTAACCAGAGAAGCCGGAATCTAGGTCGACAGGGAAGCCGGAGTGGAAGCCGTCTGTTTACGTGTGAAGTCGGAGCGGAGTACTGGAGCCGCGAGTCGGCGGAGAAGGAGAGAAACCGGGGTCAAGGACTGGAAGCGCGATCGGTTACGGATTCTGATAACGGTTTTAAACAATTTTATCCTCACAGTAGTAACATATATCTTTTTCTAATTGACCCAAGCCACCCCAGGTCCAACTCTGTGTTTGATGCGGGTTTTCCACATGAACGAGAACCATAAAGGGGACAGCTCATGTCAGAAATCGACACCCTCGTAAATCGACCACTCACAGCCGACCGCCGCTGGTGGTGCCGAAGGCGAAGTTGAGCGACAGTAGTGGTGGTGTTAACCAACGGCCGGAAACCTCTCACTGGTGGTGGTGGTGGTGGTGGTGGTATGCGTGAACGTCTGAACGAGCTGGGAGAAAAAGGGGATGGGGAGTAAAAAAATCAGAGAAGATGGGGAAAGAAAGATTAGGTTTTTACGCTCTATTTGAGTATTTGACATTACTTGGTAGATGTTTGAGATTGTTTATTTAAGTTCAGAAGGACTTTTTGTTAAAAGCGCAGAAGGCTGGTAAACGGGTCTTAACGGGTTTTAACAAGTTTCAGACGACGCGATGAATGCAAATATAAACATGAAAACGACTTGTTTAACACTTGGTTTGGCGATTTTAGCATGACAGTTTTATATTTTATGTAACAAAAAATAAAAATGATGAAATTTAGCCTCCTAATTTTTATTATTTTTAAAAAAGTACAAAATCAAATAGTAATTTTTTTGCTAAACAGGTCTAATCGTGTCTTAACAGGTACCCATTTTGCCAGCCCATTTTAAGCGCTTATTAACTTATGACTTTTTGAAATGAAGTTTTTAAAAATGTGTTTGAATTAACTTTTTCAAAATGACCAAAAAGTACATTTTTTTATCGACACTATGTTAATGTTATTGGGTAAATGGTAAAAAGTGGGGTATATTTGTAATTTTATGTCAATAAGTCATAAGTCATTTTGAAAAGCTATAATTTTTAGCTTTTGAAAAACAACTTATTACCCTTTTACAAAAAAGTTATTTTTAAAAGCT
Organism: Mikania micrantha; assembly: GCA_009363875.1. Taxonomy (NCBI): domain Eukaryota; kingdom Viridiplantae; phylum Streptophyta; class Magnoliopsida; order Asterales; family Asteraceae; genus Mikania; species Mikania micrantha. Next base: position 75,608,679 of record CM018694.1, on the reverse strand, counting down.
CTTTTGGGTTTGACAAACAACTTATTGACTTATTGGCTTTTTGAAAAACCAATAAGTCAATAAGTTATTCTGAAATGAAATCCCAAACAGGACCTTATTTAACTTAAAGTTTTTTTTAATAGTTTTTTTTTAATAAAAGTGTTTATTAACTCTTAAATTTTTTGAAATTAAGTGAGTTAGGTGTTTAAACATTGGTGGTATATTTGTAATTTTACACTAATAAGTCGTAATTTATTTTAAAAACTATAATTTTTAGGTTTTGAAAAACAATTTATTACTTTTTTACCAAAAAAAACATTTTCAAAATTTCCTTTAAGTTTATAAAACAACCTTATTGACTTATTTGGCTTTTCAAAAAAGCCAATAAGTCAATAAGTTTTTTAAAATGAAATCTCAAATAGGCTCTTACATTTGAACTCTTTTTCTCTTTTTTTTATCTGAACCATTCAAATTGTTGTTGAATTGTTAAGAGGTAGCTTTAAATTTTAAGTTAAACCAAACATCCTATCATCTGACGAGTTAATATGTCCTTCTTCCATAACATGAGCTCGAAGAAGGAAGAGATAGGAGGATCCTATGGAGAATGTGGTCAGAAATCTAGAATAGAGTCCAACCACAATGACCAAATTAATTATCTTCATGCATAAGAATATTAGATTACTTAGTAGAAAAGATTTCAAAATCATCAAAAACCTCCCTTTTTCTTTTCTATTGCAATTTATGGATTATTATATGATGATTTTAAAACTTTCCATATATAGAAAAAGAAATATAGAGAGATAAACTAGAAATGACATTTATCTGTTATGTTAATGACACCAAAAGCTTAATGAAATCAAGAATAGCCCCTAACATTTCTTTTTATTTTCTGTTTTCTTTTTCCAACATCTTGATCTTGAATGTTTGACCAATTAGAGTAGGGAAATGGATAGAAATAATAGAGGCCACTAGATGGGTACCTAGTTATATATACATCTTAATTTGTAATGTCGGTTGTTTCTTTCAGACTAAGTCATATAATCTTGAGTGGGAAATGTTACAAATTGCATGCTCAGTTCAGATGGTAGTTGTTGAACACTTAAAATGCAAGCTTAGGTGTTCGAAACCTAGGGATAACTTTTTAATTACCTCATAAACTGTGACATCCAGTACCTGATCGTCCGGCAAGTCCGTACGATATGTGTACTTTCACTATTTACTGTGTGTAAATACAATGTATGAACAATGTATGTGATAACAGAACTCAGAAAACAAACAACAGTTGTACGTATTTAAGTGAAAACTTAAATACTGTAAGTACAACAACTCACGATAAACAACAGTTGTTTGTATTTAGGTGAAAACCTAAATACAGTTAATACAACGAATCAAGAGAAACAACAGTGTACAAGCAAATGACAAGAACATATCGGTTGCAATCTGATATCCATAGATGACAGGAATCAGATGGCCGATAACTCAGTATGAAAACAATGTGAATTCAAGATTTTCAATGTGAAAACAGGAAGTTTAGTTGAGTCCGTCAGTAAGGAAACACAATTCAGAACATAATTCCAATGTCGTTTCAGAATAACGAACTGACAGTGTGTCTGCGTGGGTGACGATTCACACAAACATGTCTGTGATTTTAGAGTTCTGAAATGATGACTGAAAAGTAGAAAACAAGAATCAGAAAGTGAAACCATCGTCGTGTTCGTTCGGGTGACTATTCGAACGAATACGCGCGAAGGTGACACGATCTGACGAAACGAAATCCTTAAACGATTCAAACGATAATAAATTAAGAAAAACGAATTTAGAAGATTTACTAGGAATAACCATCTTTTAAATATTAAAAACAAATCCTTTTTATTTTAAAACGAAACTACGCGCGTTACGCTCCGGAAACGCAACGGAGACGAAAACCGAGCAACAAAAACGAACCCGAACACCCTCGGGGTATATAAAGCCTAAATGAGGCTTTCTTCATTTATCACTCCCACTTTCTCTCTCTAAAACCCTAGATCCGGCTCCCTCTCTCTATCTAAAATTTTGAGCTTCAATCCTCCATAACTTGGTCATTTCTCCACCAAATCACTCAATCGTTGAGCCTACACGAAGCTCTTGATCTCCTCTACACGAAAGTACAAAGGATCGGTTCCAGAAACTTCAGAATCGAAGGTAATCTGAGTGAAAACATTCGGATTTTTAGGGTTTTCACCCTTTGTTCGACCTCTACCCTAAAACCCGCTGGCACCATCATAACCACCACCAACTGTTCACAAAACACACCATAGGAACTTGGGAAAACACTTGTTAGAGGCTGAGAATCGATTGGGTGAAGATGGGATCTGTTTTTCTGTTTGGCCGAATGAAACCACGCAGGCCAGCCGAATGGTTGGGCCTGCCGAATCAACCAGCGACCTAACCAGCTCCATTCGAACCCCACTTGAGTATGAGTCCTATTCGGTCGGGCTTGGGCCATTCGCCCCTATCCATTCGACCCACATCTTCATTCGGTCGATACCCCAACCCAGTCGGCCACCATCTTATTCGGCCTAGCCTCTATTCAATCGGCCATGGTTATTCGGCCACACTCTCATTCGACCGAAATCCATTCGATCGGCCCAAATCATTCGGCCCAGGATTAATGGTTCGGCCCATGATCTTGGTACAGCCCATATCTCATTAGGTTTATGGTAAAGTGTCGGCCCACTTGATCCAAGATGTAACTAACACATGAAATTAATTTGTTAAGGAGGACATGCATGGGATGGGTAATCTAGTACTACAAAGGTGGTGAAGGTTTTATGAAACAATAATGAAACAAGTGATTTCAATAACTACATGTAAGGTTTTAAAGTGTAAACCTAAGTTTTATACTTAGAAATTGTTAAAACCCTAATTTTTACAATATGATATGGTTCTTTGTAACTATGTAACAATCTCTTCAAGTTTTACAAGGACAACATATGAGGCTTAAACCTACAAGGATGGACTTCATACTTAGAAAATGATAATGGGTTTCAAGTTTACACCACATGACAAGTCTCAAATCAAGTTAAACATAAAACAAGTAACAATATATTCTAAGCTCATCTCAAATTGGTTAAGGGTTGGCATAACTTATAACCGTTAAAACAAGGCCACCTAGGAGTGTTAGCCAACTTTGGGGCTAACATATACACACGTACAAATCACTATAACTTATACTTATAAGTTACAAACATTGTGAAATCAACACAGGATCGTGAAAACAACAAGTACAACAAAGAGCGTGTGCATTCTTGTTTAGACTTAGTCAACCACAACAACAACAACAACAAGGTGAGTTCATACGCCCCTTTTTTCTAATCTTAACTGATTTTAACTCTCAGGGCTGAGAAACATGCTAAATCTTTTATTTATTTAAAAGTTTTAGTACAATTGATGTGTTAGTTTAACACATCCGTTTTCGTACATATTCGAGTCGGTTTTCGTTAATTTTGTTTATATTTTGAGTCGATTTTATTTCCTTTTTACATTTTAGTGTTTTTATGCAGGAATGTGTCCCGGAGGAGCGGAAATGAAGGCAAACGGGCGTCGGAATCGAGAGCGGGCGAACAAACGAAGAAATCAAGAAAAAAAAGCCCTAGGCGGTACGCCTAGCGTGGTCACTTGGACCCAGGCGGTACGCCTGGCTAGCCCTCAGCCGCCAACATTGTTTCTGACCCGCGCGTAACGCCTGACTTTGGGCACCCACGTCAGGCGTTACGCCTGATATGATTTTTGAGCCCTAAAACCCTAATTTCTTGCCCTCTATAAATTGGACGCTTTCCAGCCGTTTTGGGGGTCCTCTTTTGCGTCTTTGGAACCCTAATTGAGCCTAGGAGCTGCTGGAGCTTAACCATGGAGTTTGGGGCTTGATTAGGGCTTGTTTGAGAAGAGAAGAAGGACCATTTTGAGTATTTTCCCTTTCTTTTTATGTTCTTAGTTTAAAGTTTTGATTTTTAATGTTTCTAGACTTTGTTCAGACTTGTTTAGCTACTGTAGTTATGATTTGTGGCTAGATCTATGGTTGTACTTAGGTTTGGGATGATAAAGTTGTGAACTTTGATGATTATGGACTTGATTTATGCTTAATGATGATGTTTTCTTTGTAATCAGTTGTAAAGCTTGAAACTTTGATGATTATTACAGATGTTGATTGATTATATTTGGTGTATGTTTGATCCACATGTGTTTAGGAATGTCTTTCCACACATAGATGCATGTTAGGCCTACTACTTTGTGTTTTAGGTTAGTTTATGGGTTGTTGATCACATCCCATAGGATTAGACTTCATTAAATATAGTTATTTGCATTTGTAACCTAACCTAGAAATCCGGGAGGTGATAGGTTAGATGGTTGGTCTCTTACACTTAGGAATTTTGAGTTAAACGACCCGGGAGGGCGTTGTCTTAGATCTACTTAGTGTAAGTGTCAATCCATGTTAAAGTTGTCAACTTTATGACTCTCTAGTATCTTAGGATGCAAACTGGTGGAGAAATCCGGGAGGTGATCCACCAGTTGGAGTGCAAATGCATATCGGGAAAATCCGGGAGGTGACTCGATAGACTAGTGCATACATTACAGCCTTAGGATTCCCATTTGAGTTGCCTGGTATCTGATCTGGGTCCCACTAGGTATTCCTTAGTCTGTTCCTTAAGATCCTAGTCTTCATCCTTCATAAATCAGTCCAAGTCAGCATCTGTCACACTTTTGATTCCCAGCCTAGATACACCAGTTTTCCTTACATGCAGTTAGATTCCAGTTTCATTATCAGTTTAGTTTGTTGTTTTTAGTGTAGTTGTTAGTTTAGAGTGTTTCAGTCAGTTTCAGTCAGATTAGGTTATCAGTTGCACCAAACCCCCCCCCCCTTTTCTCTTTTACTTTATTTTGTTCACAGTCTAGGTTAGTTTGCTACACTAGTGTCCATGGTTCGATATCCGGACTTCCGTCAGCTATTCTGCCACCGACAGGTACACTTGCCTTAGGAGCGGTCTAGTTTAGGTTTTCCGATTATTACTAGGTGTTTAGGTTAAGTATAGGTCTAGGATTAGATTAGGTGTCTTTAGCTTAGGTTAATTAGATCAAATTTAGTCCTGTTTTTAGTATACTGACCGCTCGCATCAAGTTTTTGGCGCCGTTGCCGGGGACACTAGGCAATAGCGAAACTAGCTTTGATTGTGTCCGTGTTTCTCTTTGTTTTATTTTTATTTTTTATTTGTGAGTCTTTTGTGGTGAGTCTTGTGAGTCTAGGTTGTTATATTTTTAGGTTTCAGGTCTAGTTTTTGAGTTTAGTGCATCATGTATGCATATAGGTCTAGAGGGGATCTGAATGGATGGTTGAGAGATGCCAGGGGAAAAAGAGATAGAGAAATCCAAGATATCATTAAGTGCATAACAGCATCCCGTGTGAGAAATCAGGGACGATTTACATACGACCAGGATGGTAACTACTTGGGATTTCAATTTCGGCATGATGATGAAGAAGAGGAGGAGGAAGTTGAAGTTGATTTGGAAGATGAAGTCACTGAAGAACAATCTTGGGAAGATGAGTTTGGTGAGGAGTTGCTTGATATACCTTCTGCTGTAGAGGAGGATGTGCATTTTGACCCACTTGGTGATCTACAGATGTTAGAGTCATTATTAAATAGAGATCTAAGTGTGGGTATTCAGGTAGAAGCACATGAGGATGTTGAGGAGATGGAAGATATGGAGGTTGAGCTACCTATGATCGAAGAAGAAGTGTTAGTGGAAGAGGTAGAGCACCAGAGCCGGCCCGCAGGGAAGATAGAGGATGGAACTCCACTGAAATTCACAGAACCTCGGGAGAAGGCAAGAAATAGGAAGGCAGTGGATCCAAATCGACAGAAGAAAAGGAGAACCAAGCCAGCGAGGTTTGTGCACAACCAATCTCCTCATTACATGCCACGCATCAGGTTTGGTCCAGGGAAGTTTAAATATTGGTGGCCCGACCCGTTCAATTGTTTTAAAATGTTCTTCAATTCCATTGGTTTGATTTTTAATCATGAGCGAAAGGAATTGAACGGGCTGGACAGAGGATGGATTAAGGAGAAGCCTCCTGACTGATGTTATGTTAGGGATTTGGGCTTAGGCCCAAATTGTATATAGTGTACATAGCTTTTATTTGTCATTTCGAGTCTATGTGATTGGTTGTGTATTTGTGCCTTCGCGATTATGTCGGATTCAAGTGTGGGTATGACATCATGCTTGTTCGATATCACCATTTCGAACGACTGATTTCATTACCGTGCATTAAATCTGATTACTTTTTGCATCACTAGTTGCTTTACTCGATTTTTCTTTTATTTCTGTTAGGTTAATTTTAGTATTTAATTTTGTTAAGGTTTGTTTGCTTTTGATTCTATGTTGATTTTAATTTCATTTTTGTTAATTAAGTTAGTTTAATTTTATGTTCTAGTTTAATTTAGGATGTTTATAATTTTAATTAAATTATTTGCCTTAGTAATCATCTTAGAATTTTAGTTTACTTTAATCTAGTAGTTTAATTTTTATGTTTATTTCTTTTATTATGCAACCCTTTGATTTTAAACTTTTACTAGCTTGATTTTTATTTTTAGTCTTATTAGTCATAGTTTTAGGAATTAATTTTGTTTTTAGAAATTAACTTAGAATTAATTTAATTTAGCTATTATATATATACTAAAAAAATAAAAAAAAAATATAAATAAAAATAATAAAAATAATGTATGTTATTTTGTATATTAATACTTATGTAAATGTAAATTAAAATGTTTTGTAACATAAGTGTTGTATATGTAATACTAATGTATGTATGTAAACTTATGTATATTGAATATTAATGTAAATGTAAAATTAAAATAAATATATACGTTGTATGTTAAAAATATAAATGTTGTAAAATAAATAAAGCACTTGTAAAAATACATTGTACTTTTAAATGATTAATGCCTTAAGTATATAAATAAAATAAATTGTATATTATGAATAAATAATTGTGTAAAAAAAATAATTTAAAAAAAAAAAAAAATTCAATTGTATTGTAAACTATAAAATTTAGTGTGTATTTTAGAAATAAATAAGTTATATGTATGTATCATTTTGTCACCCAACAAATAAATTTGTATACTTGTACTATCACTTGTATTAAATTAATAAATATTGTATGTATAATAATATAATAAATATGTATAACATATATGTATAATACTTTTAACATAAATAAAATTTGTAAATTTATACTTGTATGAAATAATTGAACACAAAATGTATGTATAATATGTATGTATAATTTTTGTAACTTATTAAATAAATTGTATACTAAAATAAAAGTTGTATATTTATATCAAATGTTGTTGTAATATTTTGTTGTTGTTGTATGATTGTTTCAAATTGTATATTATTGTTTATGTTGTAACATTGTATCTAATAGTGTTTGTATTATTGTAATATATTCATTGTTGTATTAACAATTGTATATGAGTTATGACTGTATATAGAAAGGTGCGCGGCTTCACTCACGACATGATTACAAATTATCAGGGAGTCCGCCTCTTTATTTTGTTGTATTCTAGTTTTTATTATTTTTCGCCAGTTCTAAATCCACATTGAGGACAATGTGTTGTTCTAAGTGTGGGTATGACAGGCTGGCGCCTTTTAATTTTAATTTTAATTTTTGTAAATTAAGTCATTGTATAGTTGAAGTCAAATTTTGAATAAAATTTTTGAAATTTTTGTAAATAAATAAAAACTTGTAATTAAATAACTCAATTTGTAAATATTTTAAGTTAAAAACACAAAAAAATTAAAAAAATTGAAAAAAACTTTACAAAAACATTTTTCTTTTAAATTGAGTCATTGTAAATATTTTTCAAGTCAGTTTTTGAGTCTTTTTATTTTCAGTTGATCTAGTTGGTTTGTTTGAGATCTTAAATTGCAGTCTGGTTCTAACCATTCGTACTCAATTACATTCGGGTGGCGACGACTTAGGCTATGTCATTTGCAAACGACCGGCATTGATTGACTTCTTTTTGGATCAGACTCACTCGTGCTGATTTTGCATGATCAGCTAAGTCTTTTCCACTTTTTACCTTGTTTTTATCTTTCTGTAAATATTGTTTTTTTATTTATTTATTTTGCACTTTCTGATTGAGTCTAGAGTTTTAGGATGTATATAGCTAGAGTCTTGAAAATGTCCTTGATCTAGCTTGCATTTTATAAATGGAAGATGATTAGACTACGATTAGGGCTTAGGATTTTATAGGCTAACTTGTGTATTGATTTGGGATTTGTTGGTAGGCCCAGCCGATAGAAAGTTCCTTAGGATTGATAGAATAAACTTAAATTCAGGATTCTTGTGGGTTTAAGACTTGGGAAATTCGAGAAATCTGAAACTAAATAATAGTGAATAAAGGAACCTCTGTAAACTAACAACCTAGATTTCTTAAAATTTAAACCTGGCACATATGTTCTCTTTTTATGAAAATAAATCCGAGACGTATGGCGCCCGCTAAATAAAAGAAATTCCACAATCCACTAAGTGAGCTGAGCCTGTGCAAATAAAAGAAAGAGAGAATAAGAGCTAAAAAGCAGTTGTCATACCCCGGCTCATAACCGAGTGAAACAGTGCTGTAATATGCTCAAGTGAGGTAAAAATGAGAGAATAAAAAGGCAAAATGCTCACACCTTCATCCATCTCCATCGTTAGGTTAAAGTTTTAACTTTATCTAGTTAGTTTGCATACAGAGGTGGGTTTAAGTCTGTTGATTTAATCCTGTGCCTTGAAAGCTGTTATTTAGGATTAAGATAATTCGTTTTGACCAAGGGATGGGATCCATAAGGTGAATGATTAAATTTGAACATAAATAAATCATGATTAGGGAACTTGAAATTGGTGTTTGGGTTTAGATTGGACCATTATACCAATAATCACGGTTAATACACAAGGATTTAAGATTGTTAAATCATTGCATATTAAAAACCTAGCCCTGATCTATGATTCCATTTTGTTAGCTTTTTCGAGGACGAAAAAGGTTTAAGTGTGGGTATTTTTGATGTGTTAGTTTAACACATCCGTTTTCGTACATATTCGAGTCGGTTTTCGTTAATTTTGTTTATATTTTGAGTCGATTTTATTTCCTTTTTACATTTTAGTGTTTTTATGCAGGAATGTGTCCCGGAGGAGCGGAAATGAAGGCAAACGGGCGTCGGAATCGAGAGCGGGCGAACAAACGAAGAAATCAAGAAAAAAAAGCCCTAGGCGGTACGCCTAGCGTGGTCACTTGGACCCAGGCGGTACGCCTGGCTAGCCCTCAGCCGCCAACATTGTTTCTGACCCGCGCGTAACGCCTGACTTTGGGCACCCACGTCAGGCGTTACGCCTGATATGGTTTTTGAGCCCTAAAACCCTAATTTCTTGCCCTCTATAAATTGGACGCTTTCCAGCCGTTTTGGGGGTCCTCTTTTGCGTCTTTGGAACCCTAATTGAGCCTAGGAGCTGCTGGAGCTTAACCATGGAGTTTGGGGCTTGATTAGGGCTTGTTTGAGAAGAGAAGAAGGACCATTTTGAGTATTTTCCCTTTCTTTTTATGTTCTTAGTTTAAAGTTTTGATTTTTAATGTTTCTAGACTTTGTTCAGACTTGTTTAGCTACTGTAGTTATGATTTGTGGCTAGATCTATGGTTGTACTTAGGTTTGGGATGATAAAGTTGTGAACTTTGATGATTATGGACTTGATTTATGCTTAATGATGATGTTTTCTTTGTAATCAGTTGTAAAGCTTGAAACTTTGATGATTATTACAGATGTTGATTGATTATATTTGGTGTATGTTTGATCCACATGTGTTTAGGAATGTCTTTCCACACATAGATGCATGTTAGGCCTACTACTTTGTGTTTTAGGTTAGTTTATGGGTTGTTGATCACATCCCATAGGATTAGACTTCATTAAATATAGTTATTTGCATTTGTAACCTAACCTAGAAATCCGGGAGGTGATAGGTTAGATGGTTGGTCTCTTACACTTAGGAATTTTGAGTTAAACGACCCGGGAGGGCGTTGTCTTAGATCTACTTAGTGTAAGTGTCAATCCATGTTAAAGTTGTCAACTTTATGACTCTCTAGTATCTTAGGATGCAAACTGGTGGAGAAATCCGGGAGGTGATCCACCAGTTGGAGTGCAAATGCATATCGGGAAAATCCGGGAGGTGACTCGATAGACTAGTGCATACATTACAGCCTTAGGATTCCCATTTGAGTTGCCTGGTATCTGATCTGGGTCCCACTAGGTATTCCTTAGTCTGTTCCTTAAGATCCTAGTCTTCATCCTTCATAAATCAGTCCAAGTCAGCATCTGTCACACTTTTGATTCCCAGCCTAGATACACCAGTTTTCCTTACATGCAGTTAGATTCCAGTTTCATTATCAGTTTAGTTTGTTGTTTTTAGTGTAGTTGTTAGTTTAGAGTGTTTCAGTCAGTTTCAGTCAGATTAGGTTATCAGTTGCACCAAACCCCCCCCCCCTTTTCTCTTTTACTTTATTTTGTTCACAGTCTAGGTTAGTTTGCTACACTAGTGTCCGTGGTTCGATATCCGGACTTCCGTCAGCTATTCTGCCACCGACAGGTACACTTGCCTTAGGAGCGGTCTAGTTTAGGTTTTCCGATTATTACTAGGTGTTTAGGTTAAGTATAGGTCTAGGATTAGATTAGGTGTCTTTAGCTTAGGTTAATTAGATCAAATTTAGTCCTGTTTTTAGTATACTGACCGCTCGCATCAACAATATATCCTTTACCTATGATTTAGATAATATTGCTTGACTTATTATCGCTTATCATTGTATGCATGCTTGCATGATCAAAACATAACAGAGATAACAAGGATGAAACATGATAATGTAGCTTCATGAATCATCGACGCAATAGAATAATGTAGTTGTAAGATTTTATCTTATAACATTTAAATATTCTTACAAGAACAAACAATGAGATTATCACAGGTGAACATGATGACAACAACAAGAACAAACATGAATGATATGAAGATAATATATCTTCATAATATCATTCACCACCGAAGTTAGCTAAGTGTAATAGGAAAAGTTCTTATAACACCATGCATACAACTCGGTGAGGACTATGAGATAACACGAAACAGATATCATCCACCACCTGAGTCGACTAAGTATTGTAAGACTAGCTCTTACAATACTGTAGTGGCAACATGGTGAACATATGGAACAACAAGAATGATAATCATGATAATGCACCTTCATGATAACAACATCATTCACACAACAACTAACATTGTACAATAAGGCAAGTTCTTATATAACTTTGTTAACAACAACGAGAACACACAACATTGAGAACAAACAACATTGGTGAACACACAATACAATTGATTACTATTGAGATGTCTGTATTATATTATGACAATCATGTGCCTTGTATTCAAGTTTATCATTGTAAGTCCCTCACACAAATCGCTGACCAGTTAGTTTGACGTGACTAAACCGACGATAGCATGTGGTACTATAGATTTGACAAACCTCCGGCTTGTAGGGCTGGTATGTTGATCGTATTATCATTTGGTCGGTAACGTATGACCGATGACAGGGCGACGAACAGTCAGGGTCTGGTAAGCGACACATGAGGATATTAATCTGCAGTAATAATTGTAATTAATCCATCGATTCCTGTTGACTAGTAGACTGAAGAATTGATTTTCTCTCATGTCATATTACTGGTAATAGTTTCGATGAGGCCACGGGAATACAAAGTGGTAGAGGTAAATCGGATGCATTGTAATCTGATTACGTGAGGATTGCAATTGATTCCTTTTAGGCTCTATGCACTTCAAGTTGAGAACATATATCAATTGGTTAACTAATACTCTTATTATTAAAAGTGACTAACAGTTAACCCCACAAGCGAGAGAACAATAACAAGGATCAGATTAAATTAATCTATTTTCCTTATCACATTGAGGGTTTATCAATACTTCGGGTTGATAACTAAACCCCTCTTATTATATTATTCTACATATAACACTGGGTGATGAACACAACGGATGGGTGAATATCAAACGGGTTGAACATGTGAGATGAAAATGGGTATCTAAAGTTGTATTGCAAGTGGTGTTGAGTTCTATTAGGTATGTGATGGGATGTTGGCTGGGGCTTGTTTCCCTACATATGCCCTATATATAAGCATAGTTAATAGGATGAGATACTTCTTGTAAATATAACTATGGAGAGGCCATTGTATGAACAGATGAATCAAACACTTACAAGTATCATGTATGACATTGTGACTGTGTATGTGAACAAATCAATGTTTTCAATTATCAAACTTATGAACTCACCAACCTAGTGTTGACTTTGTTTAAATGCATGTTTTCTCAGGTGACGAATATGTTTAGTCACCAGACATCAGGAATATAGCTAGTGGACTTTTAGAAGACCTAGCTTTGTGTTGTGAATACTTTTGGATTGACAAAATAATGAATCATCTTTTGTAGATCTTATACAGTTACAAGATAGAAACTCACTGATTCTTTTGGATAGATTTACTTGGTTAAATTATGAACGATACATTGTAATTTAACTTTGTAATTCTATATCATTGTCATGTTAGCATTTCTCAATTATATATCATGTGCTATGCAAACAATCTGATCATTTCGATTATCAAACGATATCGCGCCCCGAGAACTTTCCGCCCGACGAGAAAGTCGATCCAGTCCGCCGGCTCGGGGTGTGACATAAACTCTGACCAAAATTTTTAGTAATAGACGGCTTGGATGTGCGTCTGTTTCTTTTCATTTAATAAAGAATTTTCATTTTCTTTATTTTTTCTTTTGTTAACGTTCTTTTTAAAATTATATTTTAATATAAATATGAATATTAATCAAAATCAAAATCAAGTATGTATATGTATTCGATCATGTTAACTCTAATATATTTTATTTTTATACGGTTCATCATAGACATCAGTCAAAACCGATTTCGTCTATGTTTCCGATCGAGTTACATAGGATATATTTTTATTTTTTTAACTACGCTTTCAGGTTTCGTAAGTCTAATATTTTCAACAAAATGATATCTTAGCTACATGTTGTCTATTTTTGCTTTTCGTTTACATTTTTTTGACAACGTCGTATTTTATTAATGATTTTCAAATATACCGTTAGATATGTTTTTAAAAAATATAAAATTTATCGCTTATATTATAAACGATATGATTTGTCATGATAATTTTCCTTCGTTAGTGTATGTATGTATGTGTGTGTATAATTGTTGCTACATCAATTTATGATAACATGTTAGTGGAAATGAGACTCGCACTGATATCGACATAATAACATCTTACTATTTTACAAATATTTTTTATATATGTTTGATCTCCTAAATCGCATCGTTGTAACTTTGTACATTTCTTTTATATACATAGGATGCAATAAATTTTTATTTTTCTTATACTTTTCTTGATTATTATTTTCAAAATTCATATATCACAACGCATATGGCACAATATTGTTATATATTACATTTAATTTTTAAAAAAAAATTCATATACCGCAACGTTTATGATACAATAATGTTGTCTACCTACGATTTAATATTCATAACTGATCAATTGTAATTTCATATGTTTCTTATAATCAACCATCATGTTGCAATAGACGAGTAGTAATCTTATTGCCCACGACAGCGTGCGTGTAACTTTTCTAGTTTGTTTGATTTCAAGATAATGCGCAGGTTTCTATCTAAATATTTTTTTTACAAATATTTTTTTCTGCGTAAAAAGCTTTCTTCACAAAATTATTAATACTAATTACCAAACAAAGTGAGTAATATAAACTATAAATTTTTTATATTTTTCTAATAAGTGTTTAATTTTTTCATAATTATGTCTAATATTTGAGATTCATGATGCTGATTTTTATTTTTTTTAAACAATGTGTTCGTTTATGTTCGTGAAGCGTTCGTGAACAAGTTTAATTCCTTAATAAACGAACACGAACAAGATTATTCTTCAGTAAGTGTCCATGAACCGCTCATGAACAAGTTAAATGTTAAACGAACGAAGAATGGCTCGTTTGTGTTCATCAAGCTCGTTTACAGTCCCACCAGGGATGTCATCCATGCGTTGCGGCATATACACATATATAAAACAATGAAAATTGATGACAGACTAAGGTGATATGGTTTGGGTTGTGGTTTCTAGCAGCGACGTGACATGCATATAAGTTTGTGTTAAAGAAGAGTTGATCAAAACATATTTTTAGGAAGCTAAGCAGCTTACAAAACGTTGCATCTACTCCCATACAAATCATTCACAGGCAGAGGAAGAAACAAAAGCAGTCATATTAAAACTTTTAGTTGATGTCATTACCTCGTATAAACCTCTAAATTTGTCCTAATCAATAGCGTGATAATAGATCAAATTTATGATAAAATAGGATTGTAGGTTTATGTGATAATCCAAAAAGAATTTAGGGTTGTAACGTGCTGTTATGTCCACCCACTGCAGAGTAAAGATATTTAAATTTATTTCCGATAGAATTTATTTTTTAACCTAAGACGATCAGCAACGCGTACAAAGGAAGCGGCGTCCCTTCAACGTGGCTGGCCAGTCGTCCAACGGATGCGGTTGAGGTGAAGCCGGCGCCCCACACATACCCCTTGCACGTCCCGACGTGCAACAAAATGAGGGTGGGCCACCCCTTTAAAAATCAATTTAAAAAAAAACTAACGGGACTTTTTTGAAGAAAGAAAAGTATTTTCATTTTTTTAAAATTCTAACCTTATATTTAAAAAACGGCTAATTTTTTCCCTTTATAAATAACCACTCAAAGTAGCTCATTTTTCACCCGAAAATAACTTTCACACTCTAAAAAATGGATCCAAAAGCCTTATTTTCGTTCACTCAATTCTTAAATATGTTTTTACATTAAAAAATCATTTGTTGAAAAGAAAAATAGAAAATGAAATGATGATGTGAAAGAGAGTGTGCATATTGGAAGGATGGGTTGAAATTAAAAAGAGGAGAAAGCGTGCATGTGGGAAGGATGTGTAAAAAGCTGACGTCACAGTGATGATTAAGATGCACGTAGTAAACGCATTCTTTAGCATTTCGGGCAGCCTAATAATATCCAATCTTGATCGTCAAACTACCTTGAAAGGTTTCAATTTTAATCATGTTTCAAAAATATTTTTTGAATTATTTTGATGATTAATGTAAACGATGACAATAATATCGATTGACCATGTTTATGGGAATAAGTTACAACGGAGTAATGCTTGCTACTGAACACTATAAACTCAGAGGTCCAATATATGTTATCAAGTTTCAAAGTAGTTCACTAATTTCGATGAGCCAGCTGGTGATCTACTCTGCAGGAAATTAGTAAGATTTCGTTCGTGAATTTTCAACTGATCATAAACCCAGGAACGTTAACCACATGGGCGAAGCTATGTGGAGACCGGGGGGCCACCCCCCCCCCCTCCCTCCCTCCCTTTTTCGTCATTATTGTTGATTTTCGAGCCGAAATGTTATTTTTAGTTAATTATACGGGTTTCGCCTCCTCTCGTTTAAAATATTTAACATTATTTATCAATTGTGATAAAACCTGGTGATTGTTTATACTTAATTACTTATATGGAAGTAATTGTTGCAAACTGTATCTAATGATTCTTAAATCTCACATCCAACACTCTTAAGCTTAATTTTATAATATTCACTCTTGATTTTTGAGTCTTATTTTCTACCTGTTCATAATTATAATTAAAAATGTTGAATCAACTGATACAATGTAGCATCATTGAACAATTAATCCTGACCCTCAATCATCCAACAGGTGGCAAATTTACCCATTGAAGTTGAAAAATTGAATGCAATGAAACATAACAATGAAAGTACCTCTATTAACCTTTATGTCTGTTTTACCAAGGCTAGTCATAACCCTCATTTTCAAATCAGAACTTCAGAAAAGCAAGCATCTTTCACATGTCTATCGACGAACTAAACATGAAATATCAAAACCAACCGAATTAACTATAAAATCAATTGGAAAATTTACAACAGATGAATTTGTACGCTTATTTGACAACTTGAGTATGCAAAACCAGGCAAAAACTGAATATTTCTCTAAATGTTTGTTTTCATTGGTAGTTGATTCCAGCAATCTAGAAAACAATAGGGAAAACGCGTGCATAAATACCTAAAGGCTCTTGTAAATTTGTAATTCATGGATCAAAGTGTATTTTGGTTAAGTGTAGTAATGAATAATCTAAAGAAAACTTGGGGAAAAAAAAAGCCTCAAATTTCTTAAGGAACATCACTGTCATTTGACAGCCCCTTTTAGCAGTTGCATGGGCTAATACCTGAAGGATCTAGCACGGATGTGACAATCGAAGCATTTACATGACAGTAAGTGATTTTCATAGCCTATATATGTATATACAGATTGCATCATTTGGCACAAACCAGGTTGACAACAAACAGTGAGCCTCTCATTTTCAGTGTAATCAAATCAATCACAGTAATACTTTACTCATAATCTTGTACTCTTCTATTCATTTAGAATTGTTATAAATATGAAAGTTTGATTGACTTGGTAAAACAAATGATTAGGACATTTGTTAATAGCATTTACATAATTATAATTACAATTCACAAAAATAATTGACTATAGCTCTTGATAATAAATCATTTCAAGTATCTAAACCAGGAAGATTATAAAACTCATTTTTATGATTTTGATGACAAACATGTGATATACTGTAGTGACCAAAAATTTATGAAATTTTCGACGTTTGGTAGTAATATGTTGTTTAGTGGTAAAGCAATAGTTTGCGAGTGTACCTTAATTGCGAATTGTACCTAGCAAATTAGGTTGTGACATCAGTGTCAGCATATATCAGAAACCTATTAGAAGCAATGAACCACTGTTAGTTGGGTATTAAGAAAATTGCATTACAAATCATATAATAAAAGTCTTATAACCATAAAGGAAAACAACAATAATGTAAGCAATTACATTCAATTTAATAACTTATCCAGTATAACAGTTTGGGCAAGGTAGTCACAAAATTCAACAAATATATTAAAAAAGAAAGAAATAGGAAAATAATATGTAGATAAATGCAGATGCCTTTTCAATTTCTCACTTAAAAGATATTAGTTGGTTATTACATCTTTTACCTCTTACCTTCATTGTTTACCACAATGAAAACATAATAAGCAAATCAAGCAAGATTGTTTAATAATTGAGGCAAACCCCATAGATGTTCAATTAGGATTGACTCTCAATATCTTCAGATTTCTAGTTCCCCAATCTTTCCCAATTTAAACAATAAAAATTCCTCTAATTGGCTATAAATGAAGACCACACATATAAAAGAAAACACAAATTCGAGATTAAAATGCAATTGCGTGCAATACCTATAGAGACGATGTGTATGTGATACCTGCTGAAATATGTTCAAAAACGGAACAAATTGGCAAAATAACAACGCATCACCATTTCTTGGATGACTGAATTAATGTAACTGACAATAAAAAATATATCCACCTATCCATATGTAGCCCCAATAAAACAAAATGAAACAGAAATTCATTAACCATCAAGCAACACCTTCAGATTGATTTGGAAAAAGGAACATCAGAGAAAATATAACCAGATGATAAAAACAAGGGTAGAAGAAAAGCAGGGATGAGATATGGTGTGCTAGAAAGAGATGGAGGAATCATCTGTCTTGTGTGTGCATAAAAGTAAGAAAGAGGAAAAACAACCCAAAACTCGAATCTGCATTCACAATATAGTCAACAATATACCTTACCATCCGGACAGATCCAAATATGTGTAGAGAATCAGACATCAAACATATAAGATAGATAAAAAAACAGCGTAAGAAAAAAAGATATTGGTTTTTAAGATATATAGAATAGGTTGATTTGCTATATATTCGTTATCTTGAATGGGTCACACAAAAAATTAACTAAAGACAGACCAGGTCAAACAGGTTAGAAAAGCGCATATTTAATGCATTCAACTGATTAAATATCGTAAAAGGGTCAAATAGTGCAATTAAATATTTTCAAGTGGTGATCATTTTACAAAAGAGTTTGCGTTCCACACCATGTAATGATATACAAATAATGATGTGCGATATAAAGAACTAAAGAAGCAATGATAGCGCACAACAAAATTGAACATTAACCAATTTATGTAAGATAACTCATATCGACATTACTTGCCCGTTTTACATATAAAGAAGATTTAAAGCATATACAATTATTTACATTTTATATGAAACAAGTTTACAAATAAATACAAGATAAAATTTACTCCACATGAAAACTAAATAAGCATAACAAATTAACAATTATTCAGAAACTAGTTCAAGTGCTAGAACAACACAAGTACATTAACTGTAAAAAAGAGACTTCACTGGGTTGTGAATTGTACTTCTGAAAGAACTAAAACCCTAATGCGCCTTAAATTCGTGCAAAAATCCTATTCAAGCCAAGCAATCGGCCCTTATTCCAAGATTTTGCACCAGAATTTTCAGGTTGTGGGTCCCGTTTGGGCACAGTATTGATTGTTGCTCGAGTCGAGAGATAAGATAATGACTGCACCCAAGACACAAGTGCTGGTTTGCGTGTAACATCATCTGAATCAGACACTTGAGCATACAAATCGTTTAGTACCATATTTTGAGCATCTTCAGGCAGTTGCACGACCAACTGTGCCAACAGCTTCATTAAACTTGGCAAAACCTGAAGCCATTTTGACCACAACAGCCAAGATCAAAGTCATTTAGACCATAAAAGTCAAAACTGCAAAAAGAGTAACTTCTGCAGGCTTACCTGTATATCCACCAATGAGAGAAGTCTAAGTAGTAAATCTAGAAGCTTCTTACAAGGTTCCAGCTCATCATTCAACTCTTTCCATTCACTGCATAGGCTGCTAGCTTTCTCCACAAGACAGTGGACACAGTAAAAAATTGAAGGACTACCAGCTGGAAGATAGCGAACCAAAGCAGCAACACCAGATGCCATACCTTCAAATAAGGTTACACCTGGATATCCCTGCATATTAAAATAATAATAATAAGAAGAAGAAAAAAATAAATAAAAATTGATAAGTAAATATTGATTATTTTAGTTTAGACACCTCTAATGATCTCTTCATGTAATAGTAAACAAGTTGCTCCTTCAATAGAACTCGCTCACTATCATCATCTTTTCCAGAAGAAATGAAAGCCACAAATGTCGAATGTGAGGCGCGAGTCACTTTCCCATTTGGATGTCCCATGTATCTAGCATCGCATGTGTTAAGTTATATATCTATGAGTAACCATAACTTTTTATAAAAATGTACTAAAGAAACTACATTTGTTTTTGATATTGAATTAAAATTAAATATCAGGGATACAGAAAAAGAATGGGAGCCACAGTCTTTCTGAACACTGCAGTTGGTATGCATTCTGCACAAGTTGGAATCACACGCAAATAAAATAAGATTCTAGAAGTCTGCATTTCGTCTTTAGACCATGTAAACTCCATTTTGTTTGAAGTCGCTATTAAGCAGAAAAGAAAAAAAAAAAAAGATTAAATAAGTTCTCAATTAAATAATTATAAATGTAATTCTTTGAGTGTAGAGACGCAATACCACGAACTTTGGTCAAATCATCATATGAAGGTATGGATTCAACAAAAGAAACACAAGCCATATGGTCTTCTTGAACACTTCCAGCAACAGCCCTAATTGTGTCCATGTATTCAGACAGTCTCATCCGTCGAAAATACTCCAAACAAGAAAATGAAATTAAAATTTTCACTGATATATCCAGCTGGATTTGTCTGGGAATATTAGGGACCAACTTTTGTTTAGTGACAGCCAAAGCAAAGAAGACAACCATAAGAAACGCTGGTTCGGTTATTTTTTCCAAGTCTTGAATCAACTCTTCATTTTTCCCTTGAAGCATCAACGCCACCTGGCGATGTGACATGTAAACATCTAGACAGAAGTCCCATATAAGATTCTCAACTTTTATTTTACTGCCTTCATTGGCTTGAGCATACTGTTTGCAGAAAATACCAGTTATCACTCCTGCTTCCTTAAAGACAACACTTTGCAAATGTTCTTTAACTTCATGAACCCTGATGTTACTAAAATTGACATGAACCTCGAGAATCTTTGAATAAAACCGCCTTAAAGGAAAGATTTCAGTCAGTATTGCTGAAGCAAGACAAAGAAGAAAAGAATCCCTAGAGATAACATCACCGCTTCGAGCTAAAGCTAATGATATGCATTGAAGCAGAACATTGTCTTTAACTTCATTTAAAATTGTAGAAATTAATTCATGAGCAACAATTTCAATCCGTTTTTCAGCAGAACTTCTTAACTCCATTAGACCGGAAGATATGGACCTGTTAGAGGCCCGCAAGGCTCCTGCTGCACCCATGACAACAGAAAACGGGGCATATTGCACGTTGGAAGCTTCTAGAATTTCTCGTGAGAAAATGCTAATTTTCTCGAATGACTGTGATTGGATACAGTTAAAAAGAACCCATTCAACTAGATGCAATACCATTAAACCATGTAATACACTACCAGAGGGCCCACCTTTTTTATTCCAAATTCCAAAAAGCAAATCAAGAATTCGCTCAAAATGAATGCTCCCACATGAAGATAGAGCATAACCGATTCCAGCAAGTACACTGGGGACAAGGTCATCAAACAAAGAAACCAACTTGTAATCTTCCTCAAGTAGTTTACAAAACAAATGCAAACATCTAGCTCGTGTCTCTTCAGACACAGAGGGCACAAAAGTAAAAGCACCAAGTAGAAGAATCTCTTCAGTGAAGAACAATGCACTCTTATTGGTGACAGATTGAGATGAAAACAATTGAAAGAGAACATTTATGGAAGAATTAATAAGTACAGGAGAAGGTTTAGATGATTTCCTAACCCATATGTATAAAAGCCTGAGAAAAAGTGGATATGATTCAGAAGGTAAAGATAGGTATGATGCTGAAAGAATTGAAATTACAAGTTTAACTTGTGGATCAGCAACATAAAGGGACATTCCAGAATTTATTAGGGTTTGTAAAGAATGGTAATGTTGTTGAGAGAATGATTTTTGGTTGAGTGATTCCCTTAGATCAGCCCATGCTTGGATGATGACTCGAGCTGATTGAGGCGTCGATTGTGTAGCGCTAGTAGTGTTGCGAGCATTGCTGTTTGTTTTAAGCCATTCTTCAAGAAAGAATGTTTGACCTTGTTTTGCCATTTGACCTACATTGTATAACCAAAAATATCAATTTGACATGTAATGGGAAATAATATTACCTGATTCAATTACACTTACACTTAGAAGTAACATGATAGAAATATGCAAGCAATAAAATTTAACGATGTGTATTGGTTATCAATAAAAAAAAAACAAAGCAAGCTCGGACTTGCTTATTTAAAGAGGTTATGCTTATGCTATGAAACAGAAGCAGGTAATCAGCTTACTGAAAGCCTGAAACCAGATTATTTCACTCTTGAGATGAACTTGTTATTTTAATCTACCAAGAATAATGAGGTAGAAATAAGCCAACAACTAAAACCACTCTAAAATAAACAGACAAACAACTAATTTTAAAAACAAACAACAAATAAAAAATCTCAACATTTATATTATCATTGAAGTGATCAAGATGTGAAAAAAGCTTAAGTGCACATAGGTTCAGCATATGATACTTGACAGACCATCTGCTATTTGATTCCTAATTCAGAGCATCATTCTTCAATCATGAGAGTTTAAACACACCATTGCACTGGATAACTCCAATCTTCAAACAATAAACACTCAGAACTATAATAAAAACCAAAAAATTGTAATCCCGATGGCAATAAAACAAAATCAAAAGCGTCGAAATTTTACATACCAAACCTTAAAATGAACAGCCTCTCACTGGTTCAGCCAATTTTACTTCAAACTTTGTTAATTAACTTGTAAAATAGGAAGCTAATTGCTTGCTCCGACGACGTAATCCATGGACGTCGTCTGTTGCCCACCTGCCCTCAGCAGATTCGCTTCTTCGAAGTTCGATCTGGCTGCTTCGATCTGGTGATAACCAAAAAGACCATGAGCCCTAATTTCATCCAAATGAATTATATAATTTTGTGCTTTTCAAAAAAAGAAATACGGCTATCTACATGTAACCTTTTTTTCTTTTTAAGTGGCAAATTCGCTCCTTCTCTTAATTTACTTTTAAATCTATAAAAGTTAGTTAGGACTTGCACTTCGGGAAGCGGTTGAATTTTTTTTATAGATGTTATAAGAATATAAAAGTTTAACATTTAAAAGTAAAAGTGTATAGCTTTTAAAGAATAAATTGTATAAACTCGTAAAAAGTTTAATTTTTGGGTAATCTTAATCTTATAAACATTAAAGAAATAAGGTTACAATTGCAGAAACACAATTAAGTATGTTAGATTATCTCTTATAATAAGAATGTTTGTAAACTTATCATGATCTTTGTTTTAGTTAATTTTTTTTGTGGTTGAACATTAGGTCAAATTTGAATTCTCAAGGGATTTTAACTCACATAATACGTACGAACAACATTATACATGTGTAGAGACATAACATGACAGATTCATTTAACAAAAATATATTACAACCTTTTGTTGAATTTTACTAACGGCATTTTACATTCAAGTGTTGTACATCCATAAGTTGCATGCTCTAATGATTAGCTCTTTTTATGAATGTTTCGATTTTCAGAGGACCCGCATATCATAAGATGCTTAAGTTAAAGCATGCTAAACATCAAAACATGATTAGGTAGAAACATGCTATTTTTTTAGTACAAGGCGATTCAATTGACTTGTAAACATATTTAGTTAAAGCTTTAAATATTTTATATGCATTTTTTATTATTATTATTATTATTATTATTATTATTATTATTATTATTATTATTATAACAATTCTAATTATAATGTTGCATTAAATTAGGATCATAACTGAGCATATTGCAAAGAAAAACTATTTGAAAAACAAAAGCGTCCAAATAGTTATTAATCAAAAGTAAATATGAGAAACAAAAATCAATTTTTGGATGTTTCTTATTCAATTGAACCCAAGTATGAGTATGAAATTATATTTGGTGTGTAATGGCTAGTAGCAAGAGTAATGTAAAAAAAAAAAAGAAGAAGAAGAAACATGTTAGAGCTAATTTCTTAACCATCAAATTCGAATTATGGTTGTTAAAAATACAGAATCATGGTACCCTAATATTCCCAAATGATATACCTTCTCTTTTTGTCATGTCAAAAATGCCAATGGCACCCTTAACATCCCCTAACTTCAAATAAATATCTAACCAATACGAAGAAATACGGTTGAATCTAACTCTCATTTTTCAAGCTTTTTTCGTTTTAATCATCATATCTAGACCTTCTCATAATCAAACATGTTGCTTGAATCTTATCTTTCACTTTGGCACCTAAATAATTAATTTCTACCACATTACAATCAAAACAACTTGATAAAATTATCACTACTTTAGCTGGAGCTTTTCATTTTTCATGAAAGTTTCCAATAACTATACTCTTTGTTTTGCATTTATATTTCCAAAAATAGTCTATATACAATATTACACTTGTTAACAGAACATTATTATTAATAATAATAAAAAGATCCGGGAGACTTCAACGAGGCAACCTCTCTACCTTATTGGGGTAGGGGTAAGGTTTGTTTCATCTCTCCCCAGACCCCACAAAATGGGATTTTACTGGGTATGTGTTGTTGTTGTTATAGAGTAGTTCAATCTTGACAGTGTTTGTTGTTTTCATCCATTTATTAAATATAAATGGTTAACTTGCAAATAGAGAAAAAAATAGTGGTTTATGAATTAAAACACTTTAGCTACATATGTATGCAAGAAACCATAATATTCACCAAAGTATAGAAAACATCTAACCTAAGATTCATCAGCCACAAAAAAACATAGCTAAAAACTTCAACTTGAAAAACCTAACTACAACATTCCTAACAAATCCCATGGTTTTTCCTGGCCTATCAAAGCATCTGTCAATTCTTCTATTAAAATGCACACTTCAAATAAAAAATACCAACAACTAACTTCAATCAAAACTCAAAAATATGAATTAAACCTCGTAATTGATCTAATAATATGACTGCACATAGCCTTATGCATTGTATTTATGCATGTTTATAATTTGTATATACTTGTTGAGAATAATGATCGAGTGTTATATAAACACAATTAGATAAAAACCCAGAGACGAAATTTGATACATCTCAAATTAAATCTTGAGAATATTAGCATAAAAGGACAATAACGTAGCTACAGTGAGTCAGTGACCCAAATTTGATAACAGAAGAACCCTAATCAGAGGCATAGGAATGCCCCGCAAATCCCAGTAGTGAGATATAAAGTCAATATGCGACCGAAATCCTAAGTCATCCTGTAATTTTATTTGAAGGAAAGACAAAAATATTGTTTCATATATGTAGGCAACAATGATCGAAACTTTTAATTATTTTGATATGGTTTCTTTAACTCAAACCTCTTGGTTGGATAATACAAAGATTGTTGATGTTGAAGGCAACAATGATCGATTACTGATCGTGAAAGCATTAGAATTGAAGGGCGATTTCATCACGATAAAAGTGAATGTCTTCAAAAATAGAGCATTGTTAGTCTCGTCATAATTAGCACCTTAGGTTACATGAGAGTAAGTATTTAGTCGGTGATGGATCATGTATGTGAGATTTTAGCAAATTTTTTAGACAAGTTGGTAGTTAGAGTGAACTAAAACCCTCCATTTTTAAGAGAAGAGAAATTCAATACATCATGATAGTTGACCTTAATATGCATGAAATGCTCATCAAAATATGTATCAATGTTTCAGTTTTGCATGTCAGGTTTTTATCTGTTGATCATAATCTTTATCCGTTCAGCCGTATTACCATCAGATTCAATTATTATAGAAAATTGGTTGTTTGTCATGATATTATGCATTAAATATCTATCAATTTACTATTTTAGCTTAGCCTCATGACCATTTGTTGTCGTTGTCTCTCAGCATTAACATCACCCAATCAAGTCCGTCCTTAGACATCTTCACCTTTTGGACCTTTCTTAGGATGAGGTAGGGGCTGACTCCAAGAATAAATTTGAGGATACGATGTTTTCTGTTCAGGTTATCAAACTCTATCTCTATTTTGTTACGATAAAGAGTATCATCTTGGAGTCGTGCAGGAATGGGTTATCACATGAGTAATCAAACAAAGTCTCCTAAAAAGAAAATAAAAAGTTGTTTAAAATTTTATAAACATAGTCAACGAAGGTCAAATATTGTATGTGTGCGTGACACCGACTATATCCTAAACCAAATTGAGGAAAGGAAAGTGATGATTGTTAAAACATTGATATGAAATCTTCTATTTTCTTTGTCTGTCAAATGGGATCTAACATCATTCTACAATAATGACCCCTAACAAACAGAGGGCTTTGTGATCAAAGCCTTATAGTTTTATTTTATTTATTTATTTATACTAGAACACCTAGTGCGTCAAAGCCATAACATTAAGGTATTTGTAATAACTCAATTTCTATGGTTGGTTGATACAACTTCTAAAACACACATTACAAACCATTTTTTTTGTATATAAATAGGCTTATTTCAAACCATCTTAACATTATTGTGATAGATGAGCTAATTAAAAGCTTTATTTTGAGACACATCTACCAAGGTTCGATTCCTGGCAACACTTCATTTTGTGTTTTTCTTTATCCATGTTAAACCTAAATAAATAATTGGGTTTGAATAAACAAATATGGCTTGATGTTGATCACATATTTATTTTCAATATTCCAAATAAACGGCCTACATAAGGTTTAATGATTTTCTATCTAAGATCTGGTTTTCATAGGATACAATACATATGTTAACTATGATGTATGTGACTTAAAATCAATTTGATTAGTCTCACTAGATAGATTGACCTGATGACAAATTTATTTATAAAAGAAAACATTCTAACTAAGAGATGATGGATAAAATATAAAAGAATTTATAACAATTTTTTAAATATGAATGTACACGTCTTCTATTAATATATATACCATCTAAAACCATATATATATAGGAAATAAATAATTTGAAAACCACTTCTTAATGCGAAAACCGTGAAAACCATGTAAAAATCATGTAAAAAAACTTATTTTTTTTAAAATTTTTTTTTATAGGTTTGTAACACTATTGGGAACATTTTTATAAAAAAATAAAAAAAACGCCGACCATATATTTTTAAAAAAATATTTTATAAAACCATGTAAAACATAACTAACAAAACTAAAAAAATTTCGTCAGATCTTACGAAGAGTTACGTATGTTTTACATGGTTTTATAAAATATTTTTTTTTAAAATATATGGTCGGCGTTTTTTTGGTTTTTTTTATAAAAATGTGCCCAATAGTGTTACAAACCTGTAAAAAAATTTCAAAAAAATACGTTTTTTTACATGATTTTTACATGGTTTTCACGATTTTCGCACTAAGAAGTGGTTTTCAAATTATTTATTCCCTATGTATATATATATATATATCTAATTATTCTAATAAACAAAAATTTTCAACTGCCACATGTCACATTGTAAAACTATAATGTCGCTTGTCATTTTTTATGCACTCATTTATTAACCTCTTATTAAATAAATGATATTATCTCTCCTATTAAATAAATTATATTATATATCTTATTAATTAATTTAATATTAATAAATAATGATATTATTCATCTTTTAACAAATTTGAAAATAGTTTTTGATACATTCAAAATCAAATCATTTTATTATAAAAGAAATTTTAAAATTTTGTAAAATATAATTTTCCTGAATATCAATTTTTTTTAGAAAATAAGAAATATTTCAATTTGACGGTAATTTCAAATTTTGTTCTTTAACTTTAATAATTACAAAAATATTACCTTATCATCTTAAATTGAAATAGTTAGTTTTTAACAGAAAACTGACTAATTATATTTTTAAATTTACTTAGGTCAGTGATCTCAATTGTTACAAAGAAGGCTAAATGATATTGCTATTTTTATAAAAAATTTAAGTTATTGTTATATGATTTAAAGTAATTATTAATACACAATTTAATCAATTTATATAAAAATATCGTTGATATAATTTTTAAATTTTCATTATTATATATATATATATATATATATATATTTAAAGTCATTGAAAAGAAATAGTAAAGTTTTGTTTTTTCGATTTTAATCATTAAAACTTTTATATAATATAAAGTTTTGTTTTTCAATTTTGGTCACAAAAACTTTTAAAGTTTTGTTTTTTCGAATTTGACCGCTAAAACTTTTTAAAGTTTTGTTTTTATGATTTTGGCCACTAAAACTTTTTAAAGTTTTGTTTTTTCGATTTTGGCCACTAAATCTTAACAGTAAAGTTTTGTTTTTTCGATTTTGGTCACTAAAACTTTTATATAATATAAATTTTGTTTTTTTGATTTTGGCAGCTAAAACTTTTAAATTTGTTTTTTTGATTTTGATCACTAAAACTTTTATATTAATACAGTTTTGTTTATCGATTTTGGTCACTAAAACTTTTGTATGATATGAAGTTTTGTTTTTTCGATTTTGTCCATTAAAACTTTTAAAGTTTTGTTTTTTCGATTTTTGCCACTAAAACTTTTATATAATATAAAGTTTTGTTTTTTCGGTTTTGGCCACTAATCTTTATAAACTTTTGTTTTTTATATTTTGGCCACTAAAACTTTTATATAATATAAAGTTTTGTTTTTTCAATTTTTGCCACTAAAACTTAATAGTAAAGTTTTCTTTTTCGATTTTGGTCACTTAAACTTTTATATAATATAAAGTTTTGTTTTTTTTTGATTTTGGCCACTAAAACTTTTAAAGTTTTGTTTTTTCGATCTTGGCCACTAAAACTTTTATATAATATAAAGTTTTGTTTTTTCGATTTTGGCCACTAAAACTTTTTAAAGTTGCCTTTTAATATATATATATATATATATAATTCAAACGATTGGTTGTCGGTGAGAAAGATTTTGTAAGTAATTTTGTCTAATATTTTTGTAACATATTTGTCAGCATTTTGTATAATTTTATGTTTTTATGAAAAATTGTATAGAGTTTGTGATGAGATATTTGATTTTGCTATGTAATTTATACTTTTGCAAATGATATATAACACCCGTTCTCGAGAGTGTACTGTGATAACCCGCCGCAACGCGCGGGTGGGATTAACCCTAGTTACTATTTAATATTAAATCCGTGTTTTCACACGGGGTAATAACATAGTGTGTGTGTATATATAATAAGGTTTCAATCTTTATCACCTTGTTACCCATAATTCACATTAAGCCAAAGGCCTCTAAACGGTTGCATTAACTATAATTTCAAATCAAAGTGATATTCTTTTTTTAGAAACGTACGAGTCAATTGATTGTTTTCATTCAAAAATTATTATAATTTCGAAATCTCAAAGGTTTAATGAACGCAGGGAAAAAAAAAAGAGAAAAAACTTCATACCTAAAATGTCAAAATCACATAACGTTAGTGTAGGTTTTGAAACTTTTCATCTTATGATAAGGCCTGATTTTCCGGATCCAATCCAAATCTTAACAAACACGGCTTCACTGTGACTGTAGACTTTAAATCGAAATTCCGGTACACCGGCAAATGGTGGAAGCTCAGTCATGGACTACTCGCAGGAGCAGCAATCCACGGCTCGAAACCACCGTCGACATTCCGATCACACCTACCGGGGAAGTCCGGTACGGCACCAGCAACAACATCTTCGCGGCATTATCAATCACATCAATCGTTTCTCCGACGATCTTAACAGCTACGATCATCGCATCATGGTACCTGTCGAACATCGGTGTTCTTCTTCTCAATAAGTACCTCCTTAGCTTCTACGGTTTCCGGTACCCGATCTTCCTCACAATGCTGCACATGATCTCCTGCACTTTCTATAGCTTGATCGCAATCCGGTGGTTCCAGATCGTTCCGATCCAACAGATCTCATCTCGAAAGCAGTTTCTAAAGATATTCGCCTTATCTGCAATTTTCTGCTTCTCAGTTGTTTGTGGAAATACCTCACTTAGATACCTTCCTGTTTCATTTAATCAAGCAATCGGAGCAACGACACCATTTTTCACAGCAATTTTTGCATTCGTAATCACTTGTAAGAAGGAATCCGGTGAAGTATACTTCGCTTTGATGCCGGTTGTGTTCGGTATCGTGTTGGCCAGTAACAGCGAGCCGTTGTTTCATTTATTCGGATTTGTTATGTGCGTCGGATCCACCGCCGGTAGAGCATTGAAATCGGTGGTGCAAGGGTTGTTGTTGACGTCGGAATCGGAGAAGCTTCATTCAATGAACCTGCTGTTGTATATGGCGCCAATGGCAGCTTCAATTTTACTGCCGTTCAGTTTATATATCGAAGGGAACGTGTTAGGCAAAACTTTGGAGAAAGCTAAGGGTGATGCGTTTATGGTGTTTCTGTTGATCGGAAACGCTACAGTGGCGTATTTGGTGAATTTGACCAACTTCTTGGTCACGAAGCATACGAGTGCGTTGACGCTGCAGGTTTTAGGTAACGCAAAGGCTGCCGTTGCAGCGGTGGTGTCGGTGTTGATTTTCAGAAATCCGGTAACGGTGATGGGGATTTCCGGTTTCGCGGTGACGATTATGGGCGTGGTGCTTTACAGCGAGGCAAGGAAAAGATCTAAACCTACGCTTCATTGACAGCCAAAAAGAGAATTCAATGGTGCACCTTTCTTTATCCTTTTGTTATTCATTTGATGCCTATTTAATTTCACAATATTACACGATTAGTGTGCATAGTTATAGTATGTGATAACTGATTCTATACCATTCATTTGAAAACATTTTCCTTTATGCTTTCCTGTTTGTAATGACCTCATCTGTAATTTGTAACATTAAGTCAGTATACGATCTCATTATTAAACTTTCTTGAAATGATATTGCCTTGTTATATGCAGAAAGATTATGTTAGTTAATATTTACCTACTTACTTAGTTGACGCTGGTTTTGTATTTCTGCTATTGGTCACTAATCTTTGAGTATGATATATTGTCTTAAATTCATAATTGGCTGTAATCATACATGTAAATAGAATTACTTCTGAATGTTTGGAGACTTCATTGACTATTGAGTGTGTTCTAATTCAAGTTACCTTTAAAGTCTTTCTTGTTGCACCATATTAGGTAAAGAATTTGTCTTATAGACCATGCTAGTGGCCGATTACTTTAAGAATCTCATCCAATACTTTGGTAGGAAGCTTAATTCAAGAATATTCATTTTAGAGTCTCTTTGCTCTGTGAATGGCCTTGTTTCATTTTGCGAAATGAATATTACATTCAGTATAAATGCTTCTAGTGATTTGTTAATTGCTAGAATGGTCAGCGATGGCTGCTTCATGCTGTTTGTTTTCACATCCTTGTGTTGCATTTATCATTTCTAAATCATCATAACATGTTACCTATGAAATCTTGTCAATACCTTGCTAACCAATGAAATAAGGTAAAAATGCAGTTTAGAAAATTATATTTAAAGTTGATACCTCTGCCAGAGAGACTCGACGATGAATTTACATTTTGTAAACTTGTATTAAAGCCATAAGAACAACACAAAGAACCTAATACACGAAGCAGACACAAAGATAAGCTTAGTGGCATCTTGTTTCTATCCTAAAAGAAAGACCAAAAGGTGTCAAAACTTAAAAGTGAATTAGAATGCCTTGTCACTTATATGACTTGCCTTAGTTTGTTAAAAATGGACATTTGCTATTTTATCACTCATTAGGTAAATTTTGGTGGTGGAATCAGTATAAATTTTCTCTTTTTTGAATAATAATTTTTTACAAAAAATTGTTTTCAGCAAGGCTTAAAATATTGACCTAAAAACGAGCAACATCTTAGTTACAATAAATTTACTATTTGAACTCAATCTCTCATTAGATGACCATTGTTTATAAAAACGAATAGTCTATCAAATATTTTTTTTGAGTGAATGGTTTTAATTGAAAATGTTGAATGCTTTAGGTAAAACTTACTTTAGGTTGTCTTTCTTTTATCATGGTCCTTAATTTTAACCATAAGTATTCATTATGTATGAGTGGTCACATTCACAGTATGCTGGCACCCGAATAGTAACACGTGTGTGGCTTGTTTCTATTATGGTGCATTTTGATTTATTAGACTTGAAAGATGCAAGCGATGGACCCATAAAATGTGATGTAAGGTGTTAAATTCTCATACTTTTGTGGCATGCTTCACAAACAAACATAAATCATGGCCAGTAGAAGGATTTCACAATGGCGATTGTATTTGCAATATATGGTTAGTGGCATGCAAACGAACAGAACGAATACGAACATAAACATGTTCATGTTTGTTCATTTAAATTTAACCGAACATGAACACATTAACAAACATGAATTTTGTGTTCGTGTTCGTTCTATTAAGAAAATGAATATGTTCGTATTCATTTGTTAGAAAATTAAACGAACTGTTTATGAACATAAATGAACACAAATAAACCAAAATAAACGAACACACATAATCGAACATAAATGAACACTGTTGAAAAAGTATAATCGAACATGGACACTATTTAACAAGTACAAACAAACACGAAAAAAATTCAACAAGCA
Source organism: Mikania micrantha (assembly GCA_009363875.1). NCBI lineage: Eukaryota > Viridiplantae > Streptophyta > Magnoliopsida > Asterales > Asteraceae > Mikania > Mikania micrantha. The sequence continues at coordinate 75,576,907 of CM018694.1, read as the reverse complement.
TAAACGAATGCAAACGGCAAGTCTTATAAATGTAAATACATATCATCCATAAATTAGATAGTTAACCGAACATAAACTAGTATTTGATAGTTAACGAACACAAATAAACGAACATAACTTAACATCTCATGAACATGAATAAACGAACACTATGTGTGTTCATGTTTTGTTCATTTAATTAAACGAACACAAATTTTATGTTCATGTTCGTTCATTTATTAAATATACGAAAATAAACGAATTTCCCGCCGAACAGTTCATGAACGACTCACGAACTGTTTGATTCGTTTACACACCTAAATTGGTGGGTCAATATATTGCACAAATGACAACGTGTTATAACATTGGAGATGGTTTTTAACTTCTCGGGGAATAATTTATGTAGTTAGCCATGTTGGGTACTTGCAAGTGAATTTTTTGTGTCTTTGATATGATAAATCTTGGACGAAGTCACGAAACAATCTACATTTTTTTATTTATAGGAAAAATTATGTAGCCAAATCAATCCAATAGTACCATCAACCATGATGTCGTTCCAAAAAAGGGATATTTTTACAAACTTTTAATAAAAAAGCCACTGCAGTTTTTTTTTTCTCATATATGATAAATCTTTGACCAAACAATCGTTTTGTTTTTTTATTAAACCATAATGTCATTCCAAAAAGGTATCTTCTTTACAAACTTTTTAATAAAAAAGACACTGCATTTTTTTTTATTATTGATATACTTTTTTTTTATGGACGGGGGTTTTAGATTTTGATATCCGGTGATTCGGATTTCAGAACGTTGGATATCCGAATCCATGTCTGAAATTTCAGATAGGGGTTAGGATATCCGAGCTTTGTAAAAAAAAATAAGTTTTTTAAAAAAATATATTTCAGATATCTGAAAATTATCCAAAATATCCGAAAAATTATCTGGAGTACCTGAAGAATTATCTGAAGTATCCGCAAAAACTATTTCAGATATATGAAAATTTTCAACATAGGTATTCGAATTCGAATCCGAACTTCTGGGTATTTCGGGTTCGAATTTTTGAGTATTTTGGATTAAAATACGGATCTTTTTAAACACCCTAGTTATGGGTGAGCGGTTTTTTGGGATGTTTATTGCCATTGGTCAAGCGAAATATGAAACATTGTGCTTACAAAAATAAATACGCATCAATACAAAGCTTGACTGAAATTATTATACTAATAAATAAAAATAAATGTTTAGAATAAATAAAAATAAATTTAAATATGTTTCTTTCTGTTATTAAGTACTAGGTTAATATCCCGTGTGTTACACGGATTGTATAAAAAAAATTATATAGTAGTTAATAAAAATTTAGTATTCAAAAAATGATTTTTGAGATAAAATATGATTAAATTTAAGTTATTTTTTAACATTTCTTTTCTAAAATTGTATTAAAAACTATTTTTTTATATACAAATCTTATTGTTTAAACTTCTGGTTTTTGGTTTTTTAGGAAAATTGTTTTTATATAATTTTTATTTACAAAATCTATTTTTTATATAAATATTTGATTTATAATTTATTAAAAAATTATTATTAATATAAAAATGTATAATTAAAATCATTAGTTATTGTATTTAATTTAATTATTTAATATGAAAGATAATATATAATTATCTTAAACTTTTGTGTATAATTATCTTTCTTAAACTTTTGCGTATAATTATCTTTCTTAAACTTTTGCGTATAATTATCTTTTTGTGTTTTTATTACATGTAATTGTGTCTTTTTTAAAGATTGTTGTGTTATTCATACTCGTCATTATGTTATTTTTGTTTAACATTATGTATTATGCAACATTATTGTGTCTTAAATTGTTAAGGAAACACAACATTAAACAAAAACACAAAAGACACAATGACCTGTACTAAAGACATAATAACATGTACAAAATTGTTCATACTCGTCATTTTTTTTTCACAGGTAATTGTGTATTTTTTAAAGATCATTGTGTTATTCATACTTGTCGTCTTCCTTGCTTAACATTATATTTTCTACAACATCATTGTGTCTTAAATTGTTTAGGAAAACACAACATTGAGAAGAAAACACAAAAGACACAATAACATGTATAAAAGATAAAATGACCTAAATAAAAGACACAATGATCTGTACAGCATGATTCATACTCGTCATTGTGTCTTTTTAAAGATCACTATGTTATTCATATTTGTCATTGTACCATCTTTCTTTGACATCATGTATTATACGACATCATTATGCCTTAAAATATTCAAGAAAACACAACATTGAGCATAATCACAAAAGACACAATGACCGGTACAAAAGACACAATCAATTAAAAATCAAAATTTTTTCTGTAGCAATATTATACTAATTTTAAAAATAAAAAACTATACTAAATAATATTAATAAAATAATATATTAAAATTACAAAACTATACTTATTTATAAAAATATTTTATATCAACTAATATTTTTATTGTTAAAGTCATGTAATACACTAATACTAACATATACTTTTATAAAAAAATTTACATTTATTATGAACGTTTTTTTTTGCCTTTAAACCAAATGTAAAAAAAAACTTTTAAAAATTGATAGTTTATAAAAATGACATTATTATTTTATTATTCTAAGTAGTTATATGTAGTTTTAATCATATTTATTTAAAAACTTTTTATAATGTTTAATTTCTAATTACTAGCTATTTAATATTTAATACAAAATGTACTAACATATTATGTTTCATGTTTATGGTAACTATACAATATCTGAGTATCACATGGAAAATGATACAAACTAAACATAAAATCCATGTTGAATCCGTGAATGATATCGCTAAATAGGTCTGATTTATGTAAACACGATAGGTTCACATGTTCTCTTTTTATGTTTGCAATTTTTAAAAGGTAATTAATGTCATAACTATATAAAATATAATTTATTTTCAATAGAAATTTATAAGTACCAGGTTACTATAAAGGAAAAAAAAAATAAAAAAATGAACAATTGTATGGGGTTATGTTTTTGTTAGTGGTTTTCATCGTGTTAGATAACGGTTTAATCGGATAAAATTATTCAAATATGAAAATTTTAAGACATTATCCAAAACCCAAGCCAAATTAGCCGAATAACCCATATAAACTTATTTTTATATCTGAATAACTAGGTTTTATTCGGATATTTGAATTGAATTCGGATAACTGACCCAAGTAAACCAGATTTTGTTTATAATTGATATCTGATCCGAACCAAATAAGAAAAACGGATATCCGATCGAAATCTTTAATTTGGATTCTTAACATTATTTCAAAAGGTTGTAATCTAAAATTTTGACAATTCTATTTTATTAAATTCATCTCATCAATATGGAATTATAATTAAAATTTTGTAATTCATATTCAAATTTAGGAAAACATTGTTATATATATTTAAAATAAAAATAGGAAATATTGATTTAACTTTAAAAATTGTATTTTTTTTAAGATTTTAAAGGAATCATAAAAATTAAAGAAAAAAGTTATTTTAAAGAATTATTTATAAAAATAAGTCCTGTAAAACATTTAATAATAATAAAACTTTAAAACTATGTTATTAAGAAGTATACACACACATATGTATAGCTCAGGAAACGTATACAAATAATATGGCGTTAAATAAATTATATAACTCCTAAAACATATTATTATGATTTAAATAAATTATATAATTTCTAAAACCTTTTTTAAACTTATTAATAAAAACAGAGGGGCTAACCGCTAAAGATGAAAAAACGAAATTTATCATAAAGTGGAAAAATTACAAGGACCAAAAGTGACATATCTCGAAAATAATTTCTTCTCTACCCTTTCAAACCAAGCCCGACCCATTTTCCTCGTTCGCGACCCGTTTGTGTCCAGATCATCCCCACACGATTGCAACTTTCTGTGTCGATCAAACTCAACCACTAACCCGTTTGTTTGCTAATTCGAACCTGCAACTCAAACCGTCATTGCCTCGAGTTTTGGAATCCAAATACATCGAATCAACATCATACTGTAAGTAATCCATATGCCAATCTAATTGTTTTGTGATCAAAAACAAAAACCCCATGATAATTGTAACTATTGGGTACATAAACTGAACGAATTTGATCGGATTAAACTAGGGTTTCGTTGGTTCTTCTCAGTCAGAATCCCTAGCCCCCTGGCTTCTCATCCGCGCTAAAGAACTGGCCAACCGACCGCCCAAGGTTAGAACCGGGTGGCTCCGGTTTTAACCAAACCTTTGCAAATGTTTTTGTTTTCTTTCATTTTAACGTTTATTTTCAGAATCCATTTTTATCAGAATTTTTTTATTTACTTAAATAAATCTATTATTCTGTTATAAAATATATATTTAAATTCTTATCTATATAAAGATAATAATAAAACAAATGTTTTTATTAATTATTTATTTTAACCAAGGTTTTAAAATTTAATTTTAAACTAATAAATCTTTTACATTTAAAATGTGATGCATTATTATTTGATTATTGACGCATATGAATAAGTGATATATTATTTTGATCAAATTTATCTCCAAACAACTAACAATATTTATAATTTTTAATAATGAATTAGGTATATAATTATTGGATAAACAATAAGGATTAAGTCTTTCTTTAAAACTATTTAATTTTGAAAGAAAAAAATATATATAAAGCAAAAGTATCTTAATAGAAAATTATAAAACTCATATTTTATAAATCATGATACTTTTAACTAGGGATGTAAACGAACCAAGGCAGCTCATGAAATACTTGGGATCGGATCGGTAAAAAGCTCGAACGAGTCGAGCTTCAATGAGCCCTAGCCCGAGCTCGATACCAAAAGTGTGGCTCGTTTACTTATCGCGCCCGAGCTCGAGCGGCTCGCGAGCTTTAACGAACTTTTTGTTTATATAACTTTTTATTTATTATATTAAGTGTTTATTTATAAAATTAATTATTTTTATATTTAAAATTATGATAAATATATTTAAATCAAATATTTTATGTTAAAGTTAAAAAATATAATTATAAATATAATTAAAGTAAATAAATTAAATAAAAAAAATCTAAATGAGTTGAGATGAGCCAAGCTCGAGCCTAAAAATTTTCTAACAAGACGAGCTCGAACCTAGTAAATAAAGCTCGTAACGAGCCGAGCCCGAGCCCTAATTTATATAAACGAGCCAAGCTCGAGCCTTAACGAGCTCAGGTTAGGCTCGGCTCGTTTACACTACTTTTAGCTTTCAACTTAATAGAACTTTTGTATAGAATTTAAACTCAAAAATATTTTTTGATTTAAATCATGAACTTTTAAATGATTCTATATAACTAATAATTGTTGAGAAAAACCTTCTTGAATAAAATGATTTATAAACATTCAACTATTGAATTTGATTATACCACTAAAGTTACATTAAGAACTACATAAAAACCATAGATACATGAGCTTATAATGGTTTGAACTATATAGGTTAAACTTTGAAATTGTGTTGGATATTGTTTGAACTACTATTTGACAACTATTGAGCAAAGTTATTAGCTCATCTAAGATGAGTCTTTGTAGTCACTCTTTTTATACTTTAAACTTTAAGGGTGAAACATATTCATATAAAAACATAGTTTAACTATTTCCACATTAACTTAGCTTAATGTCCTTAGCTGCAACGAACTGGAGCTAAGAACGTGCATTGATCACACATATTTACATACTTAGTAACTATGATATATCTATTGGACTGATCATCCCATCAATGTTTGGTTTACCCTTCGGGGAGGCCCATGGTGATAGGTTACTAACTTCAACATTGTTAAGAATGTTAAAAATAGGTCAAACATCATTATTTGAAACACTTGATCTGCCTTTAATTGATAGCTCAGTTTGGCTATGTTCATTATGCTTAGTGTTCGCACGTGACAATTATATATACATCTTTATCAACTATTTTTGGTGTGTGTGCTTAAAACCTATGAATGCTCACCAATTATATAATTGAGCCTTATTTTAAACATGTTTCAGTTGAAAATGCGATTTAAGAATGCTAGGAGGTTGGACCTAGTTAATCATTATTTTAATTTGTTTAAATTTTATTCAAGACTATGTATTCATTTATAATGTATTGAACAATGGATTAAATATTGTGTTTGAATTTCATTAAATGTAATGTTGAATTATTTACTTAAATACTCCGATGATTTCGCCATCGGTGAGGGTATTACAAATTGGTATCAAAGCTTGCGTCATAGGTAATTAGGTAGTTAGGTTATTAGAAATGAATGACTTAGACTATAACCATAGGATACCTAATCATTAATTATCATGCGCTAGTTACTATGTTAGGCAATACTTGTTACGAGCATGCAATGTGGTATTTGTTATAGTTATATGATACGTAAGTTGCTTTTTTTTTTTGAACGACAAATGTCATCTCCTCCTAAATTACTCCAAACTAATTACATCATTGCATGGGTTACAATGTGGTTACTCCAAACTAATTACAATGTGGGTTACTCCTAAATTATTCCAAACTAATTACACCATGACCTCCCATTCTAAGAGACAAATCTTCTAACAAGTGGAATAGTCCCACATTGGCATATGTAAATTGCTTGAACATAGGATAGAATGCCTTAGTATTCTATACTCACTACGTCTTAGGTTTCTATCAATCTCATACCTCTGTATTCTACGTCTTGCATGAGAATCGTTAGATGGGAAGGATATTCTTAGACTCTAAGTCTAATTAAATTTATTTGAATCTCGTCAATTGTCTTTGAATGATAGTAACAACTAACAAGCAGGAAAGAACAATTCAGGGGATAAGCATGCACAAGAGAATGATTAAAGGATATCATATCAACAAACTCATACACATACCAACTTCATCCATAGTTTGTAATTCTTGTATGAATGTATTGAACATATATGCCTGATCTGATCATATGCAAAAATTCTATCACTATTGTATCTTCATGAGAATTTAATTACAAAAACTACCATGAAATCAAATCCATGAAATAAATCTGTTTCAATTTTAGAACTATATGGGCAATCTTTTTACAGATTCAAGCCAAACACAACACAATGGCTGGACGTTACAAGTTTTATTTCAAAAAAATATATCCAAATGAAGAAATTTGTTTCGTTAGCTGCTGCATATCCACCGTCTAGTTCAGAAGCTAAACATACGAATGTCACAAGCACCACAGTATCGAAATCGTTAGTGCAATAATGGCTGTTCTTCCTCTCTCTGCAACTTACTCAGTCGTCTTTTAGCATAAACCGTCACTCCCACGGTTGTGACAACTGTTAAAACAAACCCGACCACCATGCACACAATTTGTTGTACAGAAATCATTCGTTTGTCACTAGAAGTGTCCGCCAACGTTCTTATCATTATACCCCTGAAATCACCACATATCCAAACTTAATTATAAACCCACACACATATTTTCAACTATTAAAAAAGATGCATTCGGTCAACACAACCCATTTTGGTACACAACACCAAAATATCAGTGTTTTGTAACTGATCAGGCTGTCTAATCGGTCTGCTTATCAGACCTACAGAATACAAAATCACCCCATTTTTTGACATGGGTTTGGAGTTCTATTCGTGTTCATCGATTACAGCTTGTTTTTTAGACTCTTGAGTCAGCCCATTTATGGGTAACAAATTATCGAATTTCAATCTTGACCCAAGCAAGATAAATGAGTTTGTTTGGGTAAATAATTATTGTATTTTGAGTTGATATGGAAAGCATTTTAACATAGAACGAGTTGAGATGAGTAATATTTTAACACAATGTGAGTCAAGATAGGTAACCTAAAAACTATGAGAATAGAATAAATTCAATCGAGTAAGACCTATCAATAATATATTTGATGTTAAAATTACCAAAGATTATGCAAATAAAATATTTGTTTACTTAAAACACATTTTAACTTAACCGAAATTGTTTTTTTTATAAAAACGACTCATTTAGACCCAAATTGATTTTGCTTAAAACTCATTCTGATCCGCACCCATCTTGACCCTAACCCCATCGGAACCGTTACCCCACCCGACCCAACCCGCCCATTTTGTTTGGCTTAATGGTTCACCAAGCAGAAGAAGAGACGTCCGGCTTACGTGTATATAGCAACGAAAATTTCGGGAATCATTCCAATCAAAGTGCCGAAGAGGTAGGGACTGAATCTAACACCAGTAGCCACAGCACAGTAATTGTAAACAACATATGGGAAGGGTGAAATTCTCAACAATATCACAGCTTTAAATTGATTAAACCAGTTCCCTTCGCCTGCTAATCTCAAAATCGACGCTTTCTTTGGGAATCTGTCTAACCATTCCTACAAAATCAAGAACCAATATATAACAAGTACGCAAAGGCTTTGAATTGATGATTACAATAATCTGGCAGGTAAACGGACAACTAGATCGCAACCCCTTTTGAATTGCAAAACCAATCACAGTAAAATCAATATTGTGGGTCCTATGGGCCAAGATATTATGTTCAGAAAATTCACAGTCCTCCTGTCCAAAAACCCTAAAGTATCGAAACTTCGAAAGCAAAGGCTTGAAATCGTACCAAAAAAAACGTATACTTACTTCAATTTTGTTGTAAAAAAGGGATCCAAACATATAAGGAACAGATGTGCCGATGATCACGCCACCGATGATCAACAGAAACCCGAAACCGTAGCCAAATGTCATTCCGGCTACCCACATAGACGGTGTTGATGGTAAAAAGATGCTTGGGAATAATGCTATTGAACCCAATATAACAACAGCTAGCACTGGTTTCTTGAATGTCTTCGTCTCCCAGTTCAAAATGGGTACAACTTCCTGAAATTTACAGAAGTTTTTAGGATTATGATTCTACAAATCGCAGTATATCAAACAAGATTACAATTAAATGAATGAGATTTTTATATAACTATTATTTTTTTAGTATTTTGGTAGATTTACCAAAAGGGTTCACCGAAATCATAAACACACGAAAAATGTTTTAAAAAAAATCGATTTTTATAAAAGAAGAAGAATGATTACAAATTTACAAGTACCTTGTTCATTAGAAAGGGACCGATCCATATGAAGAAACAACCACCCAAAACTGTCAGGAAAATAACTATAAAAGCAAGCTTTGCCCATCGCCAAAGTGACCACCACACACTATCACTGTCACTGTCACTACGACTACCGGACGACGAATACGATGCCGGAACGACACTACCATAACCAAAGTTACCCATCACATCCCGTTCTATCAGAATTTCATAATCGCCTTTGGAACCATACATGTTTCCATAATTCATCATGATAATAGCAATTGAACAATAACCCTAGAATCAGATGAATTTGAAAACGGAATTAAGGCGCAATTTGAGGGATCAGATGAAATGCATGATTGTTAACACGAGCAGAAAATAAGATCGGAAGAGATTACGATATAATGAGATGATAAGCAACTAAAAAACCATATCGGATGATCAACATCGACGGCAATGTTTGTGTCAAGAAAACGAAAACTGAAAGCTATAATTTTGCATCTTTTTGGACAAATCAAAAGTGCATAAATTGTAATCATGATTCTAAATAAATGACTACATTATGATCACATCATACTCGCAATGCATGCAAAGCAGCTAATTGATGAACGCACACATATTTTAATTTCCTGTATGATATTAAAACTTATAACCTACCCGAAGCTTTTGTTCATAGGCTCTAGATCCACTTTTTTTTTTTTTTTTTTCTTTAATGGTATAAATTAAGAATAAAAAAATAAATAAAAGCTTTAAATTAGAGCCTTATCTGAGAAATTAGGTGCCCTGTGCAAATGCTAAAAACGGGCCCCTATATGTGCGTGTGTAATAATTAGTTTGTAGCTAAATATGAAGTAAATTAATATGTTTTTTACCTAAATTTTAAATTGTAATGAGTTATTGGGTCAAATGTTTAAGGAACGGGTTTTTTATTTTGATTTTATAAAATTGGTAAATGAGTTAAATATATTTAAAAAATTGGAATGTAAATTATATGTGTATGTTGTAAAATAAATTAATATATATAATATATACAATTTTTTTTTAAATTAGGCCCCTTAAAAAAACGGGCAATGTGGGGTCGCACCTTCCGTACTTGCTCTTAGACCCCCCTTGGCTTTAATGAACTACTGGAACTTGCTCTCTAAAATGACGATAACAATGTCAATGACAAACACAAGATGGCAAGGTGGTGGACAAGCTAGATGGGTTTGGTTGCATCATTATGGAACTGTGATGCGGCTTGTTACAACTTTGGGACATGTTAGGTTCAATCATGACATTGTGTTGTTTGATTCATATGGATTTTAAAGGATAAGCAATGTTTTGAGTAATTTTATACATTGGATTTTTGATATAAAAATCATATATATTAACCATATATTATGACCGACTAATTAAATTATGTATACCTATTTTCTTTAGCTAATTCAAGTTTAATTAATTAGGAATAAAATAACACACCAACCCAAAACTTAACCGATTAACCAATTATAAATTTGCTTCAAAATACTTAAGTTACATGTTTTTTTCAACAAATATATCTTACTCATATTTTTAAACATTTCGGATTGGGTTTGAATCTAAGAATAGAGATGTAAACGAAACAAACGTTCATCAAATATTCGTGAACCATTCGGCGTGAAATTTGTTATGTTATATGAACGAACATGAACAAGGAATTTCGCTCCTTTAGTAGAACATGACATATGTCGTGCTCATTCATTTGTGTTCGTAAACGTTTGACAATGCGTTCTTTTACATTTGTTTGGTTAGTATAGTTGAACAGTTAAATTTTAATTAATGAACACAAACGCGAACACAAATTTTGGTTTGGTTAGTATACATGAACAGTTAGTGAAGAAGTTAAAAGTCAAACAAACGAACACAAACAATGGTTCGTCCAAGTTCGCTTACAATCCTACCTATATTAACTTCTATTTAGTAGACAAAGCTTCTGATAAGTAGGCTAGTTGACATTAACAATTATTCTAAGTTAAGGGAACCTATACACTCATACGAGACATATACAAAGTCAATCATTAAAGATGATAATTTTGACAAATGACAATTAATGATTAATCTCGTATATATTCGTATAGGTCTATTCAAAGATATATAATAAGTGTGAAGTTATGTTTTTGGCTATAAGTTTAGCATGATCCTTGTATTTCTTTTAGGCTTTTGTTTCAATTAATTTATTGTACTTATAGTCAAAATGTTTTTCAAAAATTCTTCTATTCTACTTATTTTGAAGATGCATAAAAAAAAGTTTATTGAAAATTTTTTTTATATGTTCCAAACAAGTAGTTAATATATATATATTTCTCATTTTAAAACAATACAACTTAGAATTATCGTCATGTGTTTTTTAATTGGTATCTAATTTGGAATGTTGCCGTTCAAAAAAAAAAAAAATCTAATTTGGAATGTTTAGTAATTTTCAACGTATAATCTAAATCGATATAGACATATAGTTGTTGGGTGAAATGTATGGTAACAGGTAACTACTAAACTAAAGTCTAAAGACTATAACTGTCTTTCTCACTTCCATCACACTTGTGCTGTTGTGCAATACAGCAATATGTGCAATGTACTTTGCATTTTTGCAATTATAATTTATATGTACATTTTCGGGCCGAGGGCCCGAGGCTATGTGGGCCAAAAGAAACACAAATACAACCCATTAGAAAGACCTCTGATAAGTGATAGCCTTATCATAACAGGCTTGAGCCCAATAGGAATGTTTATGGTTTCGGGCTTTCGATCATCATTCATCCATGTCATTATATCAAGCAAAAATTTGGGCTTTGTACATTTGATCCGACACTTGATTAGGTGTGTGACGAATCATGAGAGTTTTTGACGTGGGTTTTGAATCATTAGAAATTTAGAATATTTTAACCAGATATGGTTGACATATTCTACATTCATTATGAAAAACCCACATATTCTTGGTTGTTTGCGTGGTCATTATTGAAGTTTTGCTAGGCTTGAAAGTCACTCTAAAAATCATTTATGAATTCGGTTCTTTCCTCAATGATGATGCTAATTCCAAACACCCCTTGGGTTTGTTAGTCGTCTTTATCTGAAAATACTGAACAAACCAACCCTGTGATAAAGTGATTATGATCGGGTAATCTTGATCTCATACGTGATTATAAGTGTGTCTCATACATGTTTGGCCTATTACTCAATTCCAAATGGGTTCGTAGATATATTAGTTTATGATATTACATGGTTAAAAGTTTCCCGCAAACCAATTATATACTCACATCAAAAACCAACTTAAAATATCAAATATTCGCAATAAATTTCTAACAAAATCAACATAGTGATTATTATATTTTTTATAATTTGTACTTCATAAATAGGTAAATGTTTGCGACATGTTTTATAATGATGCGATCAAAGATTTATTTATTTTTTTTCCATTTTTATCTCACTGCTTTATATACTATATTTTTATCGTGTAATATTTAATATTTATTTTATTCAACCAATTATTTCTAATATTATTCTTTTATCAAGATTTATGTTTTTCCATTTTCCTTATCAAACTGTTTATATATTATCATGTAATATTTAATATTTATTTTATTCAACCAATTATTTCTAATTTTACTCTTTTATTTTTTACTTTTTTTTTATTTAACACGTGTAATACAATAAATTCTAACTTTAAACTATAATATATTAGTATATTCAGCTAAAAGAGTTTGTTTAATTGGGCAGGTTGACTAATATTATATCAACACAAGTCTCACTGGTGACATTTTAATGTATACAATGTGAGGGAAGGAATCTTGAGCTTAATCTCGGGTTCTGAACTAATGGGGGGTGGGTTTACCTATTTCACGGGGCTCCCGAGAATCATGGGGTACGGTCTCAAGGTCGGTAATCGAGGAATCAATCTAAGTTACCATCATCAGGAAAACTAAAGATAGCACGATGAGTTAGGTTTTTGATTCGAACAGTTTAGATGAAAAAAAACTTACACACATACAACCCGACTGGTAATCTGTCTGTTCTCCTTAAAACACTAATTTTTATTTTGTTGCTGCAACAATAGAGAATATCTATATGTTGTCCACTTTTGAAGTAAAAGTCAAAGCTTGGGAGGTTGTAAGTTGCAACTTTTACTTAAATAAACATAAAATATGACTTTGGACTTTTGAGAGCATTATGGTCTGAAGTTCAAATGACATTATGCTTCTTGACTTTCATGTTTAGTGGAAGCTTCCAATTCAAATAGGGGAGCAAAATGGACGAATGTGATTGGCTGACATGTTTATCTGTATCTAACAAATACAGAAGAAAACTATCACTATGGTAAAACCTTCAGAGTTAAGATTAAAGCTTAAGATATTAAAAAATTCAAACTCTATCTCTTATTCTACATGTCATTGAACCATAAACTTATTAACATAAGTAACCTTATAAAAACGTGCTAGCGTTTAAACAAGCTACTTAAAATGGACGAAGTTAATCTATTTTATTGACTCGTTTTAGAGTTTCAATAAACAACCTTCTAGTATGCGATAACCAAAATTATAATCAGGAATTCAGGACAATGTTTTGTCGTTACCAATAAACAACTTAGAAAGTTTTTCAATCACACCTATGTTTTGTCGTTGCCAAGTTTATGTTGTTTTTTCCAAGCAATCACACCTATGTTTTTTATTTTGTAATTGTTTGACTTTGGAATAAATCTATTATTGATGTACCAAAAGGACCGGTATCGAATTTTTTAAAAAGTGGGTTTTGAACATTGTACCGAATCATTCGGTACGGTTTTGGTATTTGTTATAAAGTAATCATCTTTAAATGGTATCGGTATTGTACCGATACTGATACCAATCCCAAATTTATGGAATAGTGGGTACCGAATACCGTACCAAATCTATCAGTTTGATACTAATTTGGTATAGTACAAGTTTGGTATCGGCACTTGTTATCAAATGCTAATCCCTATTCTTTTTTTTTTTGAACAGAGAAGGTCTCAATCATGTGAACTCACTGTTTCCAGGCCATGTCACCAAGGGTTTAGTTACCTGGACGGCTGGACCTCCCATGAGCCATCACAACCACCCCAGGAGGAAACCCTGAAAACCCCTGACCCCCCTCAGACCCCTATTTCGCTACGGGAGGGTTTTGAACACAAGACCTCTCATTTGAAAGAATCATGTGGTACCATTGAGGTAATAACTCATTGGTACTAATCCCTATTCTAAAATGATGTTAAATCATAAATATAGTAAACTTATGTAGATAAAAACAAATTAACTTATTTTTATGTTTTTTTTTTTAAATTTATGAACCAAAAATTTGTATCATAAGCAACAAAATTATTTATGGGCCTTTACTTTTAAATTTTCATTATGCCTCCGAAAAATTTGAGCTGATTATATGTGTAGGTTTTAAAAATGACTCCCTAATAAAAAAAAAATCATAGCCAAAAAATTATTAAGATAAAAACAAGTAAATAAACAAAACAAATTAAAACAATTGTAGTTATATAATATTTTTTTTTTGCATAAATAAACGAACCATGATAGGTTCATCTAGATGACTACAAAGCCGCTTCAATCGCCAGTTGAGCGATCTCGTAGTCTCAAGTCTCAACTCAAGTCCAGGAGCCGCATCCTTCGTTAGCCACGCCTCAAGGCTCAAGCTCCATGAATTAGAGGAAGATATCATTATAATTTATTTATGTTAAGCACAAACAGCTAGTGGCGGACCCAGGAAATTTTTCCATTGGGGCGAAATTTTTTTATAATATTTGAGGATTGCTATATAATATTTTTTTTCCCTTTTGTTCAGATCAGTTTAGGTTAAATCAAGTCGGGTCATTTTGTAAATTAAAATACAATCAAACTAAATTCATATATAAAACATAATAAAAATACAATACATTTAAAGTTGTTTTTATGTCTGACAAAATAGGTTGGTCGGGTTGTGTTAGGTAACGTGCTAAAACAGGTATGGGCCGGGATGAGTGCATGTTAGGATGAATTTTAAGCAAAATCAGTTCCGGTTTAATTGAGTCATTTTAAAAATATCAATTTTGTTCAAGTTAAAATGAATTATAACTAAACAAATATTTTAATTGAATAATTTTTCGTGATTTTCTCATCAAATATATTATTGATCATTCGGATCCGTTTGTATCAATTTTATTCACATAATTTATACGTTATTCATCTTGACCCGTATTATGTTAGGGTGTTACTTATTTCAACCCATTCTATGCTATAATGTTACTCGTTTCAACCTAAAGTACAATACTTTTTTACCCAATCTACGCATTTATCTTAGTAACGAGTTCAAATTGTCTGGTCCAGTTGTTATATATCGAATTTTACTTTTTAAAATTTGTCTAAAACAACATATATGGAGACTTTTTAAGTAACTATATTCAAAAAAACAAGTGTAACTATCACTTAAATTATCATCACAAGTCCAATTATACAAATTTAAGGGGGACAACTGCAAAATACTAAGAGGATCGGTCAGGATTTTAACATATATATAATACTGGGAAAAAAAAATTCTAGGAGGGCGGCTGCCCCCCACATCATAAAGTGGGTACGCCACTGCAAGGAGCCAATTTAATTTTAAGATTTCTGGTCTATTTCCCCACATTCATCAATTGCACACCTTACCCTATGTTCTTGAGTTTATTAAACGAGAGAACATGAAAGAAAAGAAATGAGAGAAAATGAAAAGAAAATAATGTAATTCCTTTCTTTCAAATAAGAAGGAAATGAAAACTCAATAATTGTACTTAGTTTTTCTTTCACTTTCCTTCATTTCCCTTTTTAAATGAAACTCAGAAACAGAACATGTTTCTTATTTTCCTTTCACTTCCTTCGCTAAATGAAACTCTAAACACAAATATATTTCTACTTTTATTTCATTTCATTTATTTTCTCTATTTAAATGAACTTGGGAACAAAACGTGAGTTGGAAATTACAATTTAGTAATTTAGTCAATCAAAGAAACTTGTAACTTCCAATTAACAAGTATTTTGTTGAGAAATATCCCAACTCAAAACTCGATAATATATTAAGGTAATTCGATAGTTGTGGGCTTAGCTAATTAGCTACCAAATCAACTATAAGCAATATAATTAGAGAATCAAACTATGCTCTTCAGATTGCCAACCAAAAGAATATATGTCTCCGACATTGTTTCATTCTTTTGTTAATTAATTAGCTAACCAAGAGTTATATATTTTTCTTTTATTATTACTATTATTGAGTACATATTATTATTAATAATTATTGAAATTATATTTTTAAGTTTTGTAGCCGTTTAAATTTAAACAATATATACAAGGATTGCTACACACACTAGCCAAGAATCTTCTTCTTTTCTTTTTGAACGTCTTGGCATGATGACATTAAAGATGAAATTTTAACCTTTCTTTCATATTTGAAGCTTCGGACCGTACACTCGAGCCTATCACAGGAAGAGCCCTACAACTATGTAAACACCGTTACCTTGACTCAGTAAATACACATTAGCCTGATTTGAAACTCAAGATCTCTCATTAAAGATCTAAAAAGATAACCATTAGACTAAAAGTCTTTAGTTCCTGCTTGCATTATTCTCTATCTGTCCATTTAATCAGACCAATCTTAGACCGATCTTAGCTGGCCGACAAATTAATTAACCTTCTTACTAGTCAATTTCTAATCATTTCCCATTTTATCCTTTTGTAGCCTAAACATTATTCTTGTGCAACCTACAATTAATTAACAGTGGTTAATATGTTATTGAAGAAAATTCATACATCATTTACATCACTTATATCTCGGTAACTTACAATGAATCCTACCACTGTAACAAAACACTTTAGAGTCACGATTACAACTTGAAATTCAATTAAACCATTAAACCCATTAAACCATTGGCTTAACATTACAAGCTAACATAAAACTGGCTGGATGGACTTGAGTTCATCCTGCATATAAATTTATAATAATAACCAACCCTCTTTAATAACAGGTCCAAGAACCGGCTTTTGCAGCGCAGTATACCACGACAACCGCTATGTAATTTAATAAATATATAAATTGATCGAGTACAACTGGTTCAATCAGATAGACCCAAAAGCTAGCCAAACAGTTATACTATTTATTCCTATGTAAGATTTTAAAAAAGACAACAAAAAACTTAGTAATTAATAGATGAAAAAGTTGCTACAAATTACAACAAACCTATGATAAACAGATAACGGGCATTTAAGGTTTTGTGTTTTCTTGTCTTTCACGGACCCGGATACCGTTTTGTAACAAAGAGAACTTCTTCATGATCTCGGATAACAAAACCTGGTTTTCTTGATGAAGTTGCGATGCTTTTTTTCTCAGCTTCTCATTCTCTTTCAAGATGTTCATGTTCTCCATGTACAACTTCAAGTTCTTGATCTCCATCTCTTGTTTGAGTTTCTCTTCAATAATTCCGTTTTCCCTAATTAAAATTAAAACAAACATGCGAATCTGATCAATTAATATTCTTTTTGTGTACCCAATTTGATCATTGCGCGATAACGAATTGAAGATTATAAATTGGTATATATACCTGTTGAGCCTGCAATGGACCTGAATCTGTATATGTTTCTGAACACGTTTTGGTTTTGGTTTTGGTTTTCGGGTATCAGGTAGATGTGAAGATGACGAGATGACTTTGGAGTTATACGTGCACATATTGAGGTTGTGTTGCCGTGTGTGTTCTGTTCCTTTTTAAGGAATAATAAGAAAGTAAAAGGGTGTAAAACGATCTATGTGATCAATTGAAATAATGGATGGTTATGTTGTGGGTTGCTACTTGCTACTCCTTTATATATAGGTCAACTACTTTTTGTTATTATATATATTTTTTTCTAATTTACTCGTCCTTAAAGTTATAAAATTAGTAAAGTAATTTATATTTGTTTAATATGAAAAAGTAGTAGTTTGAGGTTATTTATTTAGATTTTTTTTGAATGGATTACATAATCTATAATTATCTAGTAATCTAATTTATTTTAAAACCTAAAATACATAAACGACTAAAAGGAAAATAGCAAAAACAAATCTTATCGTAATTAGAATAAAGAAAAATGTTTTAGAGCATGTGTTAACATATTATGCATTTGACCTTTATAATAATATATGATTCTAACAGTCTTTTTTATTTAAACTCATTTTTTATTTTGATAATAGTAAATAAATAATAAAATTGATATTTATTAATTATGAATTTAGTCTATATATATGTATCACATAAGTTTATAATCATTAAATTTACAAAATAAAATTGCAAGCAAATCATAGGGTTTTGACTCATCTTATATTAGTTTTTCCTTCCCACGTGAAAGAAGAAAAAATCTTAAAAAAACTATATATGCTCTTCCTTTGACGATAATTCGAAACAAAATAATGTTTTTGAATCCCCAAATTGCCCACTAAGACCTAAACACTAGGTTTTCAACGACATCTTCTATTTAGGGTTTTCACAAGTCAAACCAAGTGAAAGGATGTTAGCTCGTGCTCAACTTGTTCTCAAAACAAGTGGCTCGACTCGATTTGGAATCGGAAAATCATGCTAAATACTAGTGCTTGTGTTTGACTCGGTTTTAAAATAAAATTTAATAC
Organism: Mikania micrantha; assembly: GCA_009363875.1. Lineage (NCBI taxonomy): Eukaryota > Viridiplantae > Streptophyta > Magnoliopsida > Asterales > Asteraceae > Mikania > Mikania micrantha. The sequence continues at coordinate 75,558,230 of CM018694.1, read as the reverse complement.
AATTCAAAATGTATATATCAACACCATTTTTTGTCCAAATTTACCCATTTATACCATGTGTACAATACATTTTTCAATAATAAGATCCAGATAAAAATCATACAACGTGGAGTATAAAACGGCTCATGTTGTAAAACATATAAAATGGTTTATGAAATATATACACTATTAAAGCTCCTATCACGTGGTATCATGTCTCTCTATCGTTGCTAAATTATAAAAAACTTCTTTGTAAAAATCTTTGTTTGATTATTAAATATAAGTTGAATATAATTAAAGATAAATATCTGAAATAGGATTTAGATATTAGATGATCCGATCCATGCATTTGGAATTATATAAAAATTAAAATATTAAAAGTAGTAAACAACCATATTTAAATATCGTTAATCAAAAAGTTAACACAAATCCATTTTAAAGTAAGACATCGTGTATCCAAGATATGAAGGATAAACGATTCGGATATTTGACATTCGATATTCCATTATTCTGAACATCACATTTATAATCAATAGCGTTAAATGGAATATTAGTTACGGTTAATTGTTTGTTAATGTTGTTTAGTGTAAACTGTAAAGGGTTGTAATTGTATACAAGCAAAGCTGGAGGGCTATACTAACCAATGTTTTCATAACCGGACCGGACGTCGAACCGGTCTCGTTACTGGTCAGAGGTCGGACCGGTCGAACCGGATTTAAGAACCGGATGATTTTATAAACATTTTATAAAAATATATATATATAAAATAAAAAAAATTTTAAAAACCGGTTCAACCACCGGTCCGACCGCCAGTTCCCGGTTCGACCGGCCGGTCCACCCAAAAACGGCTCAAAACCCTTAACCGGACCGGTCCACCCACCGGTTCCCGGTCCGACCGGCCGGTCCACCCAAAAACGGCTCAAAACCCTTAACCGGACCGGTCCACTCATCGGTTCCCGGTCCGACCGGCCGGTTCGGTCCGGTTTTCAAAACACTGATACTAACACAAAATGTAAGTAACATGCAAAGCTGTTACAAGTCGTTAGCCTGTCTGATTTGTGTATAGCTACCTTCTAATTCATAATGAGAAGTAGCTACGATTGACGAATTTCTTCTCTTCTCTTGTTCTTTCTTAATTCAATCCAATTGATATATAGCTAACATCGAATGTTTTTAATTAACATGTTTGGGTTGATTAGAAAATTTACTAATCATACTAGAGTAAATTACTCAAATAGTCCATGTGGTTTGCTAACATTTCACTTTTGGTCCTTATGTTCCATTAATTACCTATATAGTCCAAAACTTTAAACATTTGTAACACATATAGTCTTTATTTGAGGGTGATTTGGTCAATTATGTGATGGTAATTTGGTGACATAAGGACCATATATGTTACAAATGTCTAAAGTTTGGGACCATATGGGTAATTTATGAAACCTAGGGACCAAGAGTGAAACACTAGCAAACCACAAGGACCATATCGGTAATTTACTCAATAATACTATGATTATAATGTTTTGAACCAATTGATAAAAGCTAGCCATCGATCTAGAAAACACTCAAATATTATTAAATAATTTATTTTAATTGTCATATATATGCAATTTGCATACATACATCATTTATTAACAAACCTACAAAATAATACTGATGAATGAATGGGTTTCAAATATACTTAAAAAGTAAGGTATAGTGGTATACATATAGGCATACACAAATAAAAGTCATTGAGTGCGTATGAAATGAAATGATGATATGTAGAAATTGGTGAGTATCGATTTGTATTTATGTTACTATCTGACTAAATTATTTAACCATGTGTACAGTGGGCCATATATACAATGAGGTGTTTAAATTTCAATAGTAGTAATCATGACATAAGGAAGGCCATCTGTAGACAAAATAAAAAAGCCTAAGAATAAGGATAGCTTTTGCGCACATATCAAACATAAATAAGTTTCGGTTTAGTTACAATAACTCGCAATTCCACAAGTCACGTGACAGCGACGAAGTTTATCATAATTCGAGTAAAAATGACGTTTTACAAGTTTAAGAGTAAAAGCTTAAGAGTTAAATGTAAAAATTTTGATACTAAATATAAAGATAAACTTTAAATTTAAAAAACTCGAAGGTTAAATTGATCTTTTTACCAAATTGGAGGGGGTTAAACGTGGAATTTTAATATTAACTTTATAATAAATTTTATAATTGTAAAAACATGAGAGATTAAAATGATATTTTTTCTAGTTCAAAAATTAAACATTTTAAGTTGTATTAGTTAAGTGTCAAAAATAGTTTTAATTTGACGGTTAATTAAAATGATACCTAGTTAATTAAGAGAGTAGAATCGTATAAAAAACACAAAACAGACGAAGAAAAACAAATGAATAAAATATAATATAGAAAAGTTAAGTAAGAAAGATTGCAAATTAAAAAAAAAAGTTTAATTAATATCACTTGAACGTAAATAAAAAGAAGCTAAGAAAAAAAAATAAAGCTAAAAAGACTAAAGCGTAATAACGAAATAAAGATAAAAAAAAATTAAAAAATTAGTTAACTCAATAGATAGAAGCACAATAAATAAAAAATTAGTAATTACTAAGATGGTCCATATGATTTGCTAGTGTTTCACTCTTGGTTCATAGATTTCATAAATTACTTATATGCTCTCAAACATTAAATATTTGTAGTACATATAATCCTTATGTGAGGAGGATTTGGTTAAATATGTGGGTGTAATTTAATTACATAAGGACCATATGTGTTATAAATGTGTAAAGTTTGGGATGGGTAATTTATGAAACCTATGAATTAAGAGTTAAAACTAGCAAACGAAAAGGACCATATAAATAATTTACTCTTTTAAATATGATAAACCAAAAGTGGTGATTTCTTTTCAAATGGTAATCAAAGCATTGTTTGTGAAACAATTGATCAAATTTAGTGATTTTTTAATTACAACATTTGATTTTCACTATTTAATCAATTTGATACTCTAGGTCATTGTATTATATGTACTCATCATTGTGTTATATGTTTTAACTTATTTAATGTTTTTTTTGTTATTACTTTATATATTTAATTAAATTTGTTAATTATTTTTTAATTATATTCCATATTGGAAGTATACAATTGTATTAATTCAACATTTTATTTTTTAAAACTTATTATTTTAATAACATGTATTTCTGGTTATTGTGTCATATGTATTTGTTATTATGTTTATATTTTTAAATAATTGATTTTATTTTTATCATTGTTTTTTATGTATTAGATAAATTTGATGTTGTTTTATCATTATGATTTACATATAAAAAATATGTGATTGTGTTATTTCTTCATTATTCTTTTTAAAGCTCATAATTTCAGAAAAGATAATAAGATACAATGACGAACAAAAATACACAATAATGAACAAAAAGACACAATGACGAACAGAAAGACACAATAACGGACAAAAAGACACAATGACACACTACAAATATACAAGGTGCAAAAAACATAATTTTTTTTTATTTTTTATATAAGAATACTATATTTGTTTTAAAGATAAAAAACACTCAATTTTTGGTACATTTTTTAAAAAAACATAAAGAATAAAAAGTTATGATCGTTTAAAAAATTGGGGGTACGTGATAAAATGTCAACAAAAGTAATATTTACACTTAATTAACGAACATGAATTAAAAAATGAATATGATAACAAGTTAAATGAACTGTTCATGATAAAATATAACAATTTTTATTGAACAGTCATAAACGAACTTAAACACTATTGAACATAATTGAACAAGTATAAACAAGCATAAACGACAAGTCTTTAAATACCGAACTGTTCATAACATAAATATGTGTTCATATTTAATTAATATTTATTAAATAAACGAACATAAATGAACTTCTTACCGAACAGTTCATTCATGAAACATAAACAAAAGTATATATGACTAAAATAACATATTATTAACTAGGTTATAACCCGTGTCTTACACGGGTGGAATAAAAAAAAAGACGTAATTTTTCTTATGGTATAAAAATACTGTTTTGAAGATTGTTACATGTCATATAAAAAAAGATAATGAACATTTCATACTTTAGAAAGATAGATTGCATACAAAGATAAATGTATTACAAGTTTCTAAAAATTTCCTCATATACAATATTTGACGTTCTATTTGTACGTTTATCATATCTATCTAATATTAATATTTTCACTCCATTCTTGCTTTTTTACTCTTGAAAGTGCCATGAAATTGCCCATGTGTGAAGACCGGTTCATTCAAATATAATCCAACATGTGAAAGAGATTGTTTGCAACTTTTATTAATTGTTATTGCAAAGCAAACTGAAATTTGAAATTGTTTTTCTTTGAAACTTGAATGATACTTTGTTGTCAGATGCTATCAAATTCATTCATGGAATGAATGTTCTCCTACCAACGTTGCTACCACATATGATATATGTTTCGATTACATGCTTACCAAGTGATACCATTTGAAGTCTAGTAACATTACATAAACTATTTTTTTTTAATTATACTATATTGTATGCTAAAAACATAATTTACGGAAAAATAAATTATTGAAAATGATTTATTGTCACACCCCCAATTTCCCACTCGTGGCGTATGTCCACGTGGATGTGACGTGTCCAGAATCACAGCTCAAGGTCATATAGAACACCTCTATATGCGTTTACAAATCTAAGTTTGACACATACACATAACAAAATAGTTTGCAGCGGAAATAAAGTAGTATTGCAGCGGAATAAATAAGTCATAACATGCAGCGGAAAAATGATTGTTTACACAGCGGAAATTGTAAGTAGTTTAATACAACAACGTTTTAAATAAAATAAAGTCAAATTGTTTTCAAAAGACACGAAAACAAATGCATGTAGGGCCCTATGCTCATGTCCCCTATGTGCTTTCCTGCTCCACGAGCCTGTCATGCTAGTTACCTGAGAATACAAGTTTAAAAAGTGTCAACACAATGGTTGGTGAGTTCACAGGTTTTGATATACATATAGTAAGAAAGTGTGTCATGCTGTTTATCAAATGTTAGTACCGAGCCCTAGGCCCAAAGTGTTAGTGCGTCACTACCGAACTAGACTTGTTTGCTCTTGCCTCCGCTATGCCTCGTATACATAGCAAGTTAGGTCAGAATTTGCACGGGTTATGACACTCAGTCAACATGGTGCCCCGTGGGGTTAGTCATTCCCTAATGGATCCATCCAAATCTACCACGTTGTTTGTACATTAACGGTAAGACTTTGTGAGGGCTTGTAACGAGTTCAACACTTAATGTTTGTCCAATAAACCAGCATACACAAAAATGTTTGTAATAGCAATAATGTTTGACTCGATGCAACTAGTATTCTCCCCCTATTTAAAAGCGTTTGAAAAGAGTAAAGAGGGGCCGTAAACTCACCTTAGTGAAACGAATGTATGTAAGCGTAAGCTCCCGAGTTGTCGTGTAGCACGTCGGTCACCGGCAACCTATATCGTAGATCGTACGTGAGTTCGTGTAAGTGACCGTGCTAGTGTTAGTGCTCGTGTTTGTGTCCAACAACCCTTGGTTGTTCATGTTTGTCCGTGTCGGTCCACGATGACCGTGTTTGCTCGTGTTGGTCCATATTGACCGTGTTTGACCATGTTTGACCAAAGTTGACCGTGTTTGACCAAGGTTGACCGTGTTTGACCAAAGTTGACCGTGTTTGACCAAGGTTGACCGTGTTTGACCAAAGTTGACCGTGTCAAGTCAACGACCCGTTGGTGAACCGTGTGACGGTTTGTGAATCGTGTAGCAATCGTGTAAGTGCTTGTCGTGTGCACAACGCGTAGGTCGCGTTTATGGACAACTTACTATTTATAGTAAGTTTCCATTTTTAGAAAGTTCACAAAGCATAACGGTTTTAGAGTTCTAGCATGTTCAATAGTCCTACGGGGTCATGTTAACACATAGCACATTATCATACAAGTTCACATACGTCGTTTATAACATGTTAGTGCACAAAAGTTTCCTAAAATGGAAAGTTTCCATTTTTAGCATACGTGACATCGGAAACCATCTAACTTAGCATCTATTATGCCTATCATAACATAATAAGTCATTTAGCATGCTCAAATAACACAACACGTTGGCAAGTCGGTTTTTCTAAAAATAAAGTTACTATAAATAGTAACTTTGTGGTTTTTGCATAAAAATGACCACTTAACATTTCTAAGCAATTTTTATATCACCAATCATCATAATAGTCATTCTATCATCATTTTAGACATACTATTATAGCCAAGTCGTCTCCTATCATTATTTCGACCCGAAAAGTTACTAAATATAGTAACTTTGTCAAAAGTGACCATAAACATTATCAAGATCACATTTTGAACATCATTATCATTCTAATAACATTTGAATAGCAATCCTTAAACATGCATGTTATCAAATATCATTCATATCATCATTTTACAATCAAAAAGTTTCTATTAATAGAAAGTTTATCAAAAATCAATATTTAAGCCATTTTAACCAAATCTAATCATGTGAATCATCATCAATGTCATCTATGAACATCTCTATATACTTAAAATCATCCTAAACATCATGAATCATACATGCATGGCAATATATTGTGACAAATCATCATTTCAAGCACCAAGGCTTAAACCCATCATCTTAGATCATCACATTTCATCATATTATCATCATAGGTCATCATGTACAGTAGATTTATCAATAAACCCAGATTAAAACAAGAAGAAATTCGTGCATGCAAGGCTAATAAGCTTGCATGTGTGTTTGTGAGGGTGTAGGTGCGAAATGTGGTAGTTTTGGGCCACAAGGGTTAAGGTACTACCTTCAATAGCTCCTGAGATTCTTAGATGGTGATGGTAGCAGCTCCTACACCTCCTGGTTCGTGGGTTTGATCGAGAACAAGAAGGTGGTGGTGATGAGTAGTGATCTAGAAGACTTCCTTCAAGGTTCTTGAGCTTCAAAGGGGTCTTCAATGGCTTCCAAGAGCTGCTACAGGGGTTCTGGATCGTTAATGGCCGCAGGGTGGCGTGTGGGTGCAAGAGAAATGATGAAAATAGATGTGATAATGATCTTGGGGGTTTAAAAAGCTGTTTGGCGACTCTGACAAGCCAGGCGTATCGCCTGACGTGGGGGGTGTCTCCCGTCGTTACGCGCGGAGGCAGTCAGATGAGGCGCCCTTTTTGTGTCCCGCGCGTATCGCCTGTCGTGGGCGTCTCGGGTCAGGCGTACCGCCTGGCCTGAATTTCAAGCCCAATAAGCTTGTTTTGTTGTTCTGGCCCATTCTTGCCCGTTTCTCGGCTGTAAAACATCATTCGAGCGTCGTTTGGACTCTATTGGTCAATTATTAGTCATAATTGACTTGTGACAGTGTTTCGTGAGGTTTCGAGGGTTGTGCTACACAATGTGTTAGACGTTCACCAACGTTCGTGTATTTTGACACGTGTGTGTTGTTCGTCGATAATTCCACGAATTATCTTGTCAGGTGTCTGTGTTTGTACTGTCGTGCCACGTGTCACACTAAATTAATCTAATTCTAGTGTCACGTGTACATAATGCATTTAAATAAACATTTAAATAAATAAGATGCTGACCTGGAAATTACGGGGTGTCACATCCTCCCCATGTTAGAAAGAATTTCGTCCCGAAATTCAACTTGTGTTGTCAGTGTTGGTCTGTTCCGCGAACAGGTGTGGGTACTTTTGTTTCATCTGGTCTTCACGTTCCCACGTGAATTCCGGTCCTCGTCGCGAATTCCATCGCACTTTTACTATTGGAATCTTGCTGAGCTTGAGCTTCTTGGTTTCCCGGTCCATAATCTCCACCGGTTCCTCAACGAAGTTCAATTGTTCGTCGATTTGTATTTCCTCGAGGGGAATAACAAGTGTTTCATCAGATAGGCACTTCTTGAGATTCGAGATGTGGAATACGTTGTGTACACTGCTCAGTTCAACCGGCAGGTTCAGTTCGTAGGCTACAGGGCCTATTCGTTTGGTGATCTCGAAAGGTCCAATGTAACGAGGGTTCAACTTTCCTCGTTTGCCAAACCGAATGACACCTTTCCAGGGCGAGACCTTGAGTAACACTCTGTCCCCCACCTGGAATTCCAACGGTTTGCGTCGCTTGTCGGCATAGCTTTTCTGTCTGTCCCGAGCTGCTGCCATTCGTTTGCGTATTTGCACGATCTTCTCAGTTGTCTCGTGCACCAGTTCTGGACCAGTCAGTTGGCTGTCTCCAACTTCCGCCCAGCAGATGGGTGATCGACACTTACGTCCGTAAAGAGCCTCGAATGGTGCAGCTTGAATGCTAGTGTGGTAGCTATTGTTATAGGAGAACTCAACTAATGGTAGATGAGATTCCCAGCTACTACCAAAGTCAATGACACATGCCCGGAGCATGTCTTCCAGTGTCTGTATCGTTCGCTAACTTTGCCCGTCCGTCTGCGGGTGGTAAGCAGTACTCATGTCCAATCTCGTGCCCAAAGCCTTATGCAAGGACTTCCAGAAATGCGACGTGAATCGACTGTCGCGATCAGATATGATGGAGATTGGCACTCCATGTCGAGTGACCACTTCCTTTAAATAAATCCGGGTGAGTTTGTCTAGCTTGTCAGTCTCCTTAATGGGTAGGAAATGTGCAGACTTTGTCAGTCGGTCTACGATAACCCAGATGGTATCGCAACCACTTGCCGTCTTTGGCAGTTTAGTGATGAAATCCATGGAAATCTGCTCCCATTTCCACATTGGTAGTTCCGGTTGTTGAAGTAACCCTGATGGCTTCTGGTACTCAACTTTGACTTTTGAGCACGTTAGGCATTTACTCACGTATGTTGCTATCTCAGCTTTCATGTTTGGCCACCAATAGGTTGTCTTCAAATCGTGATACATCTTATCAGAGCCTGGGTGTACGGAATACCGGCTCTTGTGAGCTTCATCCATCACTACTTCTCTCAATCCTCCGTAGCGTGGAATCCAGATTCGATCCATTAAATAGTAAGCTCCGTCGTCTTTTGCCTTTATTTGCTTATCCATGCCACGCATGGCTTCAAGAGTGAGGTTTTCAGTTTTCAGAGCTTCCTGTTGTGCTATCCGAATTTGATTCGGCAGTTCGGAATGGATCGTAAGTTGTAGTGCGCGCACGCGTTTCGTTGTTTCCTTTCGGCTCAACGCGTCGGCCACTACATTGGCCTTGCCTGGATGATACTTGATAGCGCAATCATAATCGCCGATAAGCTCAACCCATCTTCGTTGCCTCATGTTCAACTCTTTCTGGTCGAAGATGTGTTGTAGGCTCTTATGATCGGTAAAGATAGTGCACTTTGTGCCGTACAAGTAGTGTCGCCAGATCTTCAAGGCAAACACCACGGCTCCCAACTCAAGGTCATGAGTCGTGTAGTTCTTCTCATGCACCTTCAGTTGGCGTGAAGCGTATGCTATCACTTTCTCGCGTTGCATCAGCACGCAACCGAGTCCTTGTTTCGAAGCGTCGCAATACACCACGAAGTCATCACATCCTTCCGGTAGGGATAGGATGGGTGCAGTGCATAGTTTCTGCTTCAACAGGTTGAAAGCAGCTTCTTGTTTGTCTCCCCAATCGAACTTTTTGTCTTTATGGGTCAGGGACGTCAATGATTGGGCAATCTTCGAGAATCCTTCAATGAATCTCCGGTAGTACCCGGCCAGTCCAAGGAATTGCCGCACCTCAGTTGGAGTCTTGGGTGCTTCCCAGTTCTTGATGGCTTCTATCTTGGCTGGGTCTACGTGTATTCCCTGCTCATTAACCACGTGTCCAAGGAATTGGACTTCGCGAATCCAAAAGTCGCATTTTGAAAGCTTCGCGTATAATTGCTCTTTCTTTAATAGTTCCAAGACTAGCCTTAGATGTTCAGCATGTTCTTCCTGATTCTTAGAGTAGATCAGAATGTCGTCGATGAACACTATTACGAATTTGTCAAGGTAAGGTTTGCACACTCTATTCATGAGATCCATGAATACAGCTGGTGCGTTGGTTAGTCCGAAGGGCATAACCAAGAATTCGTAGTGTCCGTATCGGGTTCGAAAGGCAGTCTTAGGGATATCGTTTTCCTGTATCCTTAGTTGGTGGTAACCTGATCTTAAATCGATCTTCGAATAGTAGCTTGACCCTTGCAATTGGTCAAACAAATCGTCTATTCGCGGTAAAGGATATCGATTCTTGATCGTCACCTTGTTCAGCTCTCTGTAGTCGATACACATACGGAATGATCCGTCTTTCTTCTTTACGAACAAGACCGGTGCTCCCCATGGTGAGAAGCTCGGTCTGATAAATCCCTTGTCTAACAGCTCCTGCAACTGGTTAGACAGTTCCTGCATCTCAGTCGGTGCTAGTCGGTATGGAGCTTTGGCAATCGGTGCTGCTCCAGGTGTAAGGTCTATCTGGAACTCGACTTGTCGTTTCGGAGGCAGTCCAGGTAGATCCTCGGGAAACACTTCGGGAAAATCGCAGACTACGGCGATGTCCTCAATCTTCCTTTCCTTCTTCGGTTGTTCTGCGATGAGGGCTAGTATGGCAGTGTATCCCTTTTGCAGGTACTTGTTCGCCTTCATGCATGACATGATGTTCAGAGGTACTCCCCGTCTTTCCCCCTGAATCGAGATCTGTTCTCCGTTCTGCAACGTCACTCGTACGATCTTCTCGTTGCATACGATTTCAGCTTGGTTAGCGGATAACCAATCCATTCCAACGACCACATCAAAGCTTCCGAGAGTCACCGGCATCAAATCGATTTCGAGTTCGTGATTCGCCAAAACCATGACGCATCCTCGGAAGATGTGTTGTGTTTCAATCAGTTTGCCGTCAGCTAACTCTACAGTATACTTGTAGTCTAGTGGCGTTGGGGTAATATCTAGTAATTTGCTAAACTCACTAGATATAAAGCTCCTATCGGCACCGGTATCAAATAATATGCTAGCATAGACATTATTTAAAAGAAACGTACCGGTAACGATGTTTGGGTCATCCTTGGCTTCTCCCGAGCCAATCACAAATGCTCTTCCTTTGGCCGCTCCTCCTCCGGCCTTTTTCAATTGAGGGCAGTCCCTCCTCATGTGGCCTGGTTTTCCACATTCATAACACCCTCTGGAGGTGTTCTGGTTGTTGTTCTGGTTGTGGTTAGGGTTGTTGTTACTGGGAAATTTGGATCTGCAGTCTTTGGCCATGTGGCCATGTCGTCCACACTTCAAGCAACGATATCGTTCGCATTGCCCGAAGTGGTGATAAGAGCATCGGTTACATAGCGGGTATTTTCCTTGATACACACCTTTCCCCTTGTCATCGGGTTGGGTGGCAGTGAATGCTCTGGCAGGTGCAGATCGTTGTTGTTGTTGGGGCTGATGAGATTGGTGGTGGCTGGGTTCCCACTTCCTCTTCTGGCTTTCTTGAGGCTTCACATGCTCGCCTCGTTTTGGTAGCTTGCCTTGAGCTACAGCTTGGTCAGTCAGTTTATGAGCCAGTCTGATCAGTGGTTGGATGGTGGTGAGGTCAGACGCAGTCACCATGCTTTGAATTTGCTCGGGCAGCCCACTGATGAACTGCTCGATTTTCTTGTACTCCGGCGTCACCATTGCCGGACATAGCTTACACAGCTCATGGAATCGAGTACAGTATTGGTCGATCTCAGAGCCCACCATTTTGTGCACCCAGAATTCGGCTTCCAGTTTCCGAATCTCATCGCGAGGACAGTATTCCTCTTGCAGTAGTCGGGTGAAATCAGCCCATGGCATGGAGTTGGCACCGTCCAACCCCAGGGTTTGTACATGGGTATTCCACCATGTGAGTGCTGGTCCTTCCAGCGTTCCAGTTGCGAACTTTACCCGGTTCTCTTCAGTACATTCGCACATGGCGAATACAGATTCGACTTTCTCCATCCAGCGGAGCATCCCCACAGCTCCCTCAGTCCCCTTGAATTTGTGTGGGTGGCAGTTCAGGAAGGATTTAAAAGAACATCCTTTGTTGTTGTTGCCTTGTGATCCTGTCAGTCAGAAACCAATGTCGTATGTCAGAGCGTGTTAGCTATACTATGTTAGTCATGTTAGGCGAGTGTTAGTACCGTTGTTCGAGCCACTGGTTTCACTAGCAAGGCGGTGTGCCTCGTGCTCTGCCAGTATCTTGTTAACCCGTCTGTCAACCATCATCTTAATGACGGCTGCGTCCAGTGTTCGTCTAGGAGGGCGTACATGTGGTCCTCTTCCCGCCATAGATATTTTCTATACGGAAGGGATAGAATGTTAGTAAGTCAGAATGTTAGTCAGATGTTGTGTCGGAAGTCAGATCATATGTCATGTTAGTTGTCAAGTCAGAGGTTATGTTATCAAGCAATCATGGTCAACATGTAATAAGTAAGACAAAACATAATTCTCATTAATAATAAGCTTGAAGTACAATAATTTCAAAAGGAAATACATGATAAGTTCTTCGAGCACATCCCGCTCGTCTAGGCCAAAAATAAGAAAAATACAAAATAAAAGAGTCCTCTAGTCAGAATCCATGGAGACATGCGAAATATCGCTGGCAGCGTCTCCGTCATCATCATCCTCCTCCGGATCCTCATTAGGATCCTCATCAAGGTCCTCATCTCCGAGGTCCTCGGCCTCGAACTCGGGACCATCCTCCTGAGGTGGTTCCTCAATAAACTGTGCAGCCCATGCATTAAGCATGGCATCACTGGCCTGCACCATGACCTGAGTCTCGGTGATGTCCGTCCAATTCTCGGTGATACGCACGTCGTGTTCCTGCATGACATCGACGACCTGTCCATGCTCGGTCAGTAGTTGGGACATTTGGAGTCGTAGAGCCTCCATCTGGGCTTCCAGTCTGTTGTTGCGCTCCTCTAGCTGATCGTTTCGCCTTTCTAGACGATCGTTTCTCTCACGAAGAGTCCGAAACTCATCAGTTAGTTCCCTACTCTTCCGAATCACCTGTCGTGTGCAAGCCACGTGTGCCGCAAATGCCTGCTCTGTCGACACTCCGAGTGGTGGTAAACGATGGCCTGGAGTGGTGTCGCCGGGATATCGGTAAGGTGGTACTCTCTCCTCTATGATCCAGCTCTGTATGATGGCGGGTAGCCATCCCCAGTACCTAGCCCGTACTGAGTCCCTAGCTCTCCGATCCATCTCGGTATCGACCTGGGCTACGATGCTCTCGACGCGTCGCCGACTCTCGGCAGCTATGTCATCAGGGATCTGATGTCGGTCGGTGCTCCTGCTAGTGTTATTGTCAGCCATCCTGCAAGTTTTTAAGTTAGTAAGCAACAGTTCGATAAGTAATAATGTCATCATTGTGCAAGTTCTACGTGTAGTGTCTACAGTTGAGCAATGGCTATAGTCTAAGTTTACTACATGCAAACCTAGTTCCCTATAACCAAGGCTCTGATACCAGTCTGTCACACCCCCAATTTCCCACTCGTGGCGTATGTCCACGTGGATGTGACGTGTCCAGAATCACAGCTCAAGGTCATATAGAACACCTCTATATGCGTTTACAAATCCAAGTTTGACACATACACATAACAAAATAGTTTGCAGCGGAAATAAAGTAGTATTGCAGCGGAATAAATAAGTCATAACATGCAGCGGAAAAATGATTGTTTACACAGCGGAAATTGTAAGTAGTTTAATACAACAACGTTTTAAATAAAATAAAGTCAAATTGTTTTCAAAAGACACGAAAACAAATGCATGTAGGGCCCTATGCTCATGTCCCCTATGTGCTTTCCTGCTCCACGAGCCTGTCATGCTAGTTACCTGAGAATACAAGTTTAAAAAGTGTCAACACAATGGTTGGTGAGTTCACAGGTTTTGATATACATATAGTAAGAAAGTGTGTCATGCTGTTTATCAAATGTTAGTACCGAGCCCTAGGCCCAAAGTGTTAGTGCGTCACTACCGAACTAGACTTGTTTGCTCTTGCCTCCGCTATGCCTCGTATACATAGCAAGTTAGGTCAGAATTTGCACGGGTTATGACACTCAGTCAACATGGTGCCCCGTGGGGTTAGTCATTCCCTAATGGATCCATCCAAATCTACCACGTTGTTTGTACATTAACGGTAAGACTTTGTGAGGGCTTGTAACGAGTTCAACACTTAATGTTTGTCCAATAAACCAGCATACACAAAAATGTTTGTAATAGCAATAATGTTTGACTCGATGCAACTAGTATTCTCCCCCTATTTAAAAGCGTTTGAAAAGAGTAAAGAGGGGCCGTAAACTCACCTTAGTGAAACGAATGTATGTAAGCGTAAGCTCCCGAGTTGTCGTGTAGCACGTCGGTCACCGGCAACCTATATCGTAGATCGTACGTGAGTTCGTGTAAGTGACCGTGCTAGTGTTAGTGCTCGTGTTTGTGTCCAACAACCCTTGGTTGTTCATGTTTGTCCGTGTCGGTCCACGATGACCGTGTTTGCTCGTGTTGGTCCATATTGACCGTGTTTGACCATGTTTGACCAAAGTTGACCGTGTTTGACCAAGGTTGACCGTGTTTGACCAAAGTTGACCGTGTTTGACCAAGGTTGACCGTGTTTGACCAAAGTTGACCGTGTCAAGTCAACGACCCGTTGGTGAACCGTGTGACGGTTTGTGAATCGTGTAGCAATCGTGTAAGTGCTTGTCGTGTGCACAACGCGTAGGTCGCGTTTATGGACAACTTACTATTTATAGTAAGTTTCCATTTTTAGAAAGTTCACAAAGCATAACGGTTTTAGAGTTCTAGCATGTTCAATAGTCCTACGGGGTCATGTTAACACATAGCACATTATCATACAAGTTCACATACGTCGTTTATAACATGTTAGTGCACAAAAGTTTCCTAAAATGGAAAGTTTCCATTTTTAGCATACGTGACATCGGAAACCATCTAACTTAGCATCTATTATGCCTATCATAACATAATAAGTCATTTAGCATGCTCAAATAACACAACACGTTGGCAAGTCGGTTTTTCTAAAAATAAAGTTACTATAAATAGTAACTTTGTGGTTTTTGCATAAAAATGACCACTTAACATTTCTAAGCAATTTTTATATCACCAATCATCATAATAGTCATTCTATCATCATTTTAGACATACTATTATAGCCAAGTCGTCTCCTATCATTATTTCGACCCGAAAAGTTACTAAATATAGTAACTTTGTCAAAAGTGACCATAAACATTATCAAGATCACATTTTGAACATCATTATCATTCTAATAACATTTGAATAGCAATCCTTAAACATGCATGTTATCAAATATCATTCATATCATCATTTTACAATCAAAAAGTTTCTATTAATAGAAAGTTTATCAAAAATCAATATTTAAGCCATTTTAACCAAATCTAATCATGTGAATCATCATCAATGTCATCTATGAACATCTCTATATACTTAAAATCATCCTAAACATCATGAATCATACATGCATGGCAATATATTGTGACAAATCATCATTTCAAGCACCAAGGCTTAAACCCATCATCTTAGATCATCACATTTCATCATATTATCATCATAGGTCATCATGTACAGTAGATTTATCAATAAACCCAGATTAAAACAAGAAGAAATTCGTGCATGCAAGGCTAATAAGCTTGCATGTGTGTTTGTGAGGGTGTAGGTGCGAAATGTGGTAGTTTTGGGCCACAAGGGTTAAGGTACTACCTTCAATAGCTCCTGAGATTCTTAGATGGTGATGGTAGCAGCTCCTACACCTCCTGGTTCGTGGGTTTGATCGAGAACAAGAAGGTGGTGGTGATGAGTAGTGATCTAGAAGACTTCCTTCAAGGTTCTTGAGCTTCAAAGGGGTCTTCAATGGCTTCCAAGAGCTGCTACAGGGGTTCTGGATCGTTAATGGCCGCAGGGTGGCGTGTGGGTGCAAGAGAAATGATGAAAATAGATGTGATAATGATCTTGGGGGTTTAAAAAGCTGTTTGGCGACTCTGACAAGCCAGGCGTATCGCCTGACGTGGGGGGTGTCTCCCGTCGTTACGCGCGGAGGCAGTCAGATGAGGCGCCCTTTTTGTGTCCCGCGCGTATCGCCTGTCGTGGGCGTCTCGGGTCAGGCGTACCGCCTGGCCTGAATTTCAAGCCCAATAAGCTTGTTTTGTTGTTCTGGCCCATTCTTGCCCGTTTCTCGGCTGTAAAACATCATTCGAGCGTCGTTTGGACTCTATTGGTCAATTATTAGTCATAATTGACTTGTGACAGTGTTTCGTGAGGTTTCGAGGGTTGTGCTACACAATGTGTTAGACGTTCACCAACGTTCGTGTATTTTGACACGTGTGTGTTGTTCGTCGATAATTCCACGAATTATCTTGTCAGGTGTCTGTGTTTGTACTGTCGTGCCACGTGTCACACTAAATTAATCTAATTCTAGTGCCACGTGTACATAATGCATTTAAATAAACATTTAAATAAATAAGATGCTGACCTGGAAATTACGGGGTGTCACATTTATTGTTTTAGTTAAATTTAAATGACGTAATTTAACATATATATGGTAAATTGAAGTCCTGCGAATTCAGCTTACTGGTTGGGGTTTCACCTTGTGACCGAGAGGTCATTGATTCAAGCCCTACCAGGGGCAATTTAAAGGGCATTCAGGTGAGGGAAGGAATCTTGAGCTTAATCTCGGGTTCTGGACCAATGGGGGGCGAGGGTTTACCCATTCCAGTTGGTTCCCGCGCATTTGGTGTGGCCGCGTCTTACCTCTGTCCGGTGGACCCTGTTAAGACAACATACATAGTATGTCGAATCGTCGTCATTCAAAAAAATATGGCAAATTGAATCAATTACATAATTTGAATAAAATTAAAATATTATAACAATGGTAATTTTATATTAACTAAAAATTGTAGGATCAAATCAATTAATGAAAATAGGACATGGGGTAGAGCGGGAAATATAGTTCAAAACATGCTTTAATGACTGTCCGTGTAACATATCTTTTTTATTTCACATAATGCATCATAAATTAATCGAATGAAAAACAAAACATCACCACTTGCATTTGATATGAAACAAACACACATAAATCCAAATCTTCTTTTTCTTAAACATCAAATGCTAAATTACATCAAAATCTTTCTTCAAACCTAAGCACTGGTGGCAGCAACTCCTTGCTCCTTGGGGTTGCTTGTGTTCCTATTTTTAGTACAAAATGATAATAACAAAACCAATTCAAATTTTCAATAGGTAAATTAGTAAATAGTATAAATTGTTGTAAAAATCATTTTACACGCGGGTCATTTATCTAAGCTTGAATATTTTAACTTTGTTAATGCTGGTTTGAGCGATTTTGACCTATTTAAAATTAAAGCTAAAACTTGAATGTTTTTACTACATGAAAGTGATGCCAAGAGCAATGATTTAATACATATAATCATAAAATGTAAAATAAAGAGTCTTTATTCAATTAATATATTAACATGAGAGTTACTAATGTAAATTTTTGAATAGACACTTGATTTACGACTTGACACGAACCACGTCACACAGATGCGCACTATAACTACGCGCACAACCAATCCACACAAATTAAAGTATCGATATCATATTCATCTTAGCTTCGTTAGTAACAATCATAATTTTCGCAAAAATTTCCAACATTTTTTACTTATAATATCATTAGATTTTCACTAAAAAATAAAAAAATAATAACAAAAGCTTGGTTGTTCTTTTGATTTTTCATTAAAATGAGGTTTTAATATATAAATCAAATTATCTCATTACATGTCCTTGAGAATACCAGCTACAATTTCCATATAAAAAAAACCCGAAAAAGACTTGCAAAAAAAAATTACAACGGTGAGAATTATTTATTGATGTCATTATGTATTCAAATTAATTCTTAGGGTTTGCAATATGTTCACACATGTGATTAATTGCTACAATTTATTAAAATTATGGTTTGAATAATTTAATAATATGGAGATAGTTTGAGCGGGAAATATAGTCCAAAAATTGACATGTCACTCACAAACCTTGATTTCTTATATTACATAGACTTTTTAATACAACTTTGATCTCAACCATTAAACTATATATTTAATTATTCACAATCCTTCTCACATACACTTCTCACAAATCTAATCTTTTTTTTGCCATAACCTCACCCATATAATCTATACATATTAGGGACATTTACATATTTTATCTTCTTAACTTGCAAAAATTACATATTTTTTCCCAAATCATGCTTTAAGAGCATTGTACATTGTGTATTAAAAATTTGTATATTGGGAAAATATGTAATTTTTGAAGTTAGTAAGGGGGAATATGTAATTCTCGCTACATATTTATTAAATTTATTAAATAATTATTATTATAGTGTATAAGATAGTTAAGTTTTAATTACTTAATTGTCTGTATATATAACTTATAGCATCTAAGAAATCATAGTAAATATACTAATTAACCAAATTTGTTAATTATTAATTACTTTTAATAATTATCATTAATAAAAGATTAAAGGCTAAAATTTAAGACTAGAATAGAAATGAAAACATGCTTTATTACATTTCACATGACAAAATAATGTTTTTTTTATCATATTAGATAAGTGATAAATGAAGTATAATATGTTGTCTGTACGATAACCCCCCGTCTTCGCAATAACACATGCATAGTTCTGTCTATTTGTCCCTCAAGTTGGATTTATGGAGGTTTCTATTAAATATGAGGTCACATATGGCAACGTTTATTCAATAATTGTATGCATATTTTAATATCTAGATGTGGGGTTGTTCAAATTGTATGCTTTTCCCCTTCAATTATATATTATTTTGATGTGTTGCAATCTTTAAACCAAGCAAAGTAACCTGCTAAGATTAGGGTTGTTTACAATATTCTTGTTCTTAAAAGTGGATTAATAACTTTCTTGAACAAAATACGAATGTAAAAATAAACCCATACTTTCTGCGTAAAGATTTATCGATTGTAACATTAGTAACTAAGCAACATGTTTATCATATGCTCTTGTATATGATCATAAAAACATTTCTACATTTATACTTATGAAGTAACAATTAATTTTAATGTATTGTATTTTCAAAAACAGATATAGTAAAATTAAGTTGATTGCAAATGACACTAATTATTTTATAAATTCATTTAGACTAAAATATATAATTAGAAAGTTAGTTAATGCATCAATGAAACAGGAGGCGTATAAATATGTGTAACTTTATTGTAGACACAATCAAAATATGCGACGGGAAAGGTACTCCTTTCAAGTGTATAGATGTATGTAGATTTTTCGTTTGTCTCAAGTTGAACTCATGATCTTCTTTAAAATGTATTGCTTCTTTTAAGTGAGCTTGTAAAATACCTTTTAATGTAAACCACATGGAGTGATAATTTTAAATTTCTATACTAATAAATCAAATAATATATAATATGTGTCATTTTTTAATGACTTTTTACTTTGAATGTTTTCTCTCCCTCTCTCTTTTATTAATCATTTTTATTTAATGATATTAAATAATATTTTTATATTTCTGGTTAAGTAAGTCTATTAAATAATATTGATATTTAAATAAACATATTTTTAAAAATTTATATAAATTTAGTTATGTATACAATATGCTTATTATATATTTATATCATTAAGTAAATAAATTATGTGAAAGTAGTTATTTATAGTGATAGTTTTTGACGTTTCTTAACAAGTTCTAAAAATAAAATTATATTATGGATGATTATTATATCATTAGAATGCTTTTATATTTTAATTAATTGTACTATTTTAAATAACTAGATTCATTATTTTTATAAATAGATTTTTGTATTAAAAATTTTGTTTATGATTAATTAAATTGATTAATCATATTTGTGAATTTGAATTCTACAAATTGAAATCAATTTTATAATTGAATAGGATCCAATTTTAAAAGGACATTTAATCATATATATGTATAATCAAAGATCTAATATTGCCGTTAGTGGCGTACCCACCCCAAGCTTTGAGGGGCCAGCCGCCCTCTCTGAATTTTTTTTTTCTATTAGTATATATATGTTAAAATCCTGATCGACCCCTTTAATATTTTGCAATTGCCCTCTTTAACTTTGAATAATTGGACTTATGTTGAGAATTTAAGTGATAGGTATACTACTTTTTTTTGATAAAGAGATACTTAAAAAAGTCTCCATAGATGTCGTTTTGGATATACTTTTAAAAATAAAACTCAATAGGAACTATGTCTAACAATCTTAACTCATAACAAGATAAATGTGAACATTTTGTAAATAATTATTGTATATTGGGTTGAAATGGGTAACCATATAACATTAATCATAATTTCAAATGGTTGATATGACTAACAGCTTAACACAACGCGTGATAAGATGGATAACTTTAAAATTATGTGAATATATTGGATTTAAAAGGATAAGAATGATCAGTATTATATTTGATTAGAAAATCACTAAAAATTATTCAATTAAACAATTTGTTTAGTTACAGTTCACTTTAACTTGAACAAAATTGAAGTTTTTTAAAATGATCCTTTTAAACCCAAACTAATTTTCCTTAAAACTCATCCTAACATGCACCCATCCTGGCCCGCATCCGTTCTAACCCGCTACCTAACACAACCAAAGCCTCATACTTTACCAGGCATAAGAGCAACTTTAAATATAGTGTATTTTTATTATGTTTTTATATATGAAATTAAGTTTGCTTTTTTAACATGGTCCGACCCGATTCAACCTAACCCGATCTGAATAAAGAGAAAAAAATTATTATATAGCGATCCTTAAATGACCATAAAAAATTTTCGCCCCCATGAAAAAAATTTCTGGGTTCGCCACTAATTGCCGTTCATAAAAAAGTTATTTATTTTTATTCTCATCTTGATTAATTTATTAAATTAATGTGATTTGAAAATTTTGAGTCCCGTAACAATTTTGTTTGTTTGTTTTTTTTTTTTCATTTTTTGTATGTGCTTTTTATGTGCCACTCGAGGCTTTACTTGAGGTAAGTTTATATATACCATCACCTATTTTATCTCTTTATATATTTTTATATATGTTTGGATGTGACATTACAATTTATTTTCTTTAAAGGGTTGATTTATATCATGTTTTATCGTTAGTGGATCAAATGATTAAAACTTATATAAAAGTAGACTAAATGAGAACACGCATTGGTTGAAAGTCGTTATAAGTTTATATTTGAAAAAAAAATTTAGATATTATATTATAATCAAAACCGCTACTTTGGTTTGAAATTTGTCTCACTAAGGGTGTGCATAGTGCGATTCGGTACGGTTATGGCTATTTCCATAACCAAAACCACTATACTTTGGTTAATGCTAAATCCATATTTATAACCATAACCAATTGATTGGTTATCCACCGGTTATGGTTCGGTTTCGGTTAAATTCGGATAATAATGACATAGTTGAAAAACTAAAAAAAAACTTGTAGATAAGCTAATGTATTAGAGATATATTGATGATAAAAATCTAAGTAAAACTCATGTAACTTTAGAACGACTAAGAATGACTTAAGAAAAAGAAAAAACCTTATGAATACTAACCAATCTCCTAATATATTTAGTTTCACATGTAACTCATAATATTTTAATTCAATAAAAGTTATAGCTAACCTTTTATACTTGAATTGAATCATAAAAATGCAATAATCGGTTCGGTTCGGTTAAAGTCGGTTAATGACTTAGCTTAACCATAACCATACCAAATGGTTCGGTTAATGACTTAGCTTAATCATAACCGTCGGTTAATGTCGGTTTTGGTTAAAATCGGTTATGGTTCAGAGCGGTTATCGGTTCATTTTCAGTTATAGTTTTACCATGCATACCCCTATCCCTCACGTATATTTCTGTACCTAACTATACCTATTACCTAATAAACAAGTAACTAATTGAAACTATTTTGATTATTGTTTCCCAATTATTTACTATATTTTTCTTTGATATATTTACTATATGAATGGTTTTTCTCAATTATTTTCTTTATTTTTTTTGTTATTGCTAACTGTTAAATATTTTATAGATCTTACTGTTTATAATAGATTCTGAATATAATAATATCTTATATAACTAGCTCTTTAATATTTTTAAAATTTTTTTTAATCATAATTATTATATTAAAACGATGTTTTTTTAACTAAAAGTTATGCAACAAGTTTTTAAAATAGATCTAGTCAAGTTTGTAAAATAGATCATTATTATTATATCGCAAATAGCCTTGTCCATGCCAATCAAGCTAGAACGAGCACTCTGTTGAAGATGATGATGAAGTCACTTTTGCATGAATGCAAAATTAGAATTTAGAAGGGCTCTACTAACATGCTCAAATATCTATCAAGTTTTGTGGGGGTCAAGAATTGAAGATGACATTACTCTTTCATTTAAATTGTCAAACTACTAATCCATTAATCCATTTCCTCTCATCATACTTCATTTGAACATATAACTTAAGAGTCAAATGTTACCTTGAGAAGTCTACCCTCTTTTGATGGCCCATTATGTTCCACAAAGTCCAAACTATTATGTAAGGGTAGAGTGGACAAAGCCCTCACTAAAGCAATCATCATTTGGAGAACCTAAAGTTTGGATTACATCCACTTTATAAAGTCTTTTTTATAAAATGTAGCTTCTTAAAACAAACTTCTCACAAAACTATAAAATATATTTTTTTCTTTCATTAAAGAGTGTTTAGGATTACTCATTTAACTTAAAAAGTATTTTTTTTTAAGTGCTTATTTGCTTATAATTTTTTCAAAAGGAGCTTTTAAAAAAATGTTTGGATTAACTTTTGTGATGAGAAAAACTAACAAGTTGATAAGTTATTTTTTAAATATTTGGCTCAGCTTATTATTGTAAATTAACCAGAAAGTATATTCTTATTTTTAGAATCATTTTAAGGTTGTAGGTGGCGGCGATGGGTACATCGATGGTGGTGGTGGTGGTGGGGGCGACGATGGCAGGTGGTGGTCAATGGTAGGTAGCGCTGTTCATAAATTGCAAATTATCATAATATGAAAACATAAAAAAATTAAAATGTTTGAATATTTTATCATCATTGTCCATTTGTTCGAATACACCAATATCATCATTTTTCTTCAAAAAACTATAACATAGGGGTGGATGGTGGTTTGACCGTTTGAGTGAAGGGTATGAGTAAATTACTAATTTTATTTTAATAAGTTATAAGTAATTTTGAAAAGTCAGGATTTGTAACTTATCAAAAATAACTTTTTAATCTTAATCAAAAAGTTTAAACAACAAAGACTTTTATTCAATGTTTTAAAAACTGGTATTTTATGTAACATCACTGTACTTTCGGTTGTCCGTACGTCCGTACATCCGTACGAATGTACTGTTACGACTGGATATTTATGATTATTAATGATTATGAGATTATTGATTGACTTTACTGATATTATCACTGTTGCTGGTATACATGATTATAATATATTATACGCGTAAACCATGGGAAGTTTAGTTGTAAATTAACTAAACAGAACCAGAGTGTTTATCGCAGATGATTATACTGATTATGGGTTATTGTTATGGAATGAGAATGGATTTGGGATGGAACTGGGAGTTTGTTTGAGTCTGGTTACTAAACGTAGTCAAGGACCCATGGTCATGGTTTATCGAAATAGCGGTGGGACGGTGGCTAGGGCAGTTGCGACTGACCCTTACATATGCCCTATATATATGCATATTTCGGTCTATCATGGATGTGTCAGTGACTAGGGTTTAGTGGGTTTTGGTTTGGGAAATGATAATATTAAAGTGTTAAATAATGGGAATTAATTACGCGAAGTGAGGTTACGAACATTACTTAAACGCGAATGTGGATTCAGAAATGTTAACTTAATAATGTATTCGCGTGAGTGACGATTCACACGAATATAATTATTAAGGATAATATACTGAAACAACATTCCATAAATAATAAATCAAATCGAAATACGATACGAGCGCCGGATTCGCAAAGATGACGATCTTTACGAATACGTACGCGAGTAACGCGTTTCGACGAGATAATTAAATAATATATTACGATATTAAATTATTAAATAAAACTAAAAACGTTTATTAGGAATCACAACCTAAAATGTTTTCGAATAAATTAAATTATTTAAATAATTATTTAACGAAAACGAAATGGAATTTATTTTACGAAACAAATTATTTAAACTTGTTTTAATTAAATAAAACTAATTTATTTAAAACAAGTTATTGTTTTAAATATGTTACGTTAGAAAACCGAGCATGTTGTTACATTTCACGCGTATTAAACGAGATATGTTACGAGACAAAGGGCATTTAGAAATCATGATGATTAATGAAACCATATTATTATTTAAACACTTTTTATTTAAATATGTTTAACGAGAAAAACCGAGTTTTATTTTGTTTTATCGCGATAAAAACGAGACCAGACACGCGGGAACGAGATAGCCATAAATGGTGGAAGAATCCACCATTTCCTTCACTTTTCTATATCTCTTTCTCTCTCTAATTTCACCACGAAACACACACACAACTTCTCTCTACGATTCCTCCTTCGTTACCCGACGGATTCGTGAAATCTTGGCGCCCACACGACCGCGTGATCGAGAGGAACAAGTTGATACGAAGAAATCATACGTTTGACCCACGATTTGAGGTAAATCTTGCATCTTATTTACGGTTTCTCACTCTAAAAAGGGTTGTTATTTGATTGTTGTTTGAGAATCGATGTTGCTAAGTTTTAAACTCACAAACGAGATGAAATAAGCTAAAAACAAGTGTGTCTAGGGTCGGTCACGATTGCAGGTCGAAGAAGATGATGATGCAGCCAGGTTCGTGACAGCAAGGGGGCGGCCGAACCCTCTTGATCAGTGAAGGCCTCAGCCGAACCCTAACCGAACTAGTTAGGAAACGAGCCTGGAATCTTTGTTGCGTCACGAACCTTCTTGGCAGCGAACCCTTCTTCAGCATGAGACCACGAACCATTAGGTGGCCAGCGAACCCTTGTATGAGTCTGCGAATCTACCTTGGCCAGCCGAGCCTTCACAAGGCGGCGAACCATCTTTGTTGGCCGAACCTTGTGGTCTTGATCACGAACCTTAGACCGCCGAATCTTCTCATGCAGCCTGTAGCACCGAACCCTAGGACCACACATGCAACGAACTCTACTCCCTTTACTGACCGAACCTTTGGTCGAAATGGGGTGGCCGAACCCTAACAGTAACCGAACCCTTGTTCTTGCCATGTGGGCCGAACCTACTCCTTTGGACTAAAGGTTCGCTGCCCATGGGGATAAAAATCTAGATTTTTACTTAATTAAGGGATTGGGGATAAATGGAGGACATGATTTTTATACATATACTTAGGTAGATTAACATGCATACATGGAAGTAGTCAAGTTGCCATCTTAAATCAAGTGATATAAGATTTTATATAACAAGAATATGTTATGTACATAACTCTAATGAAATATTCTTGAAATATGAGTTTGATGGTAATGGCTTAAAAGAGACCTATCAACTTAACTACACATGCATGAGGTTATAAAAAAATACAGACATGAGTGAGACTAGGGCTAATACCTTAAGCATAAATGTTTATGGGCATTATAGCTATGGTGTTATAACCTAGTA
The DNA here is from genome assembly GCA_009363875.1 of Mikania micrantha. NCBI lineage: Eukaryota > Viridiplantae > Streptophyta > Magnoliopsida > Asterales > Asteraceae > Mikania > Mikania micrantha. Next base: position 75,532,582 of record CM018694.1, on the reverse strand, counting down.
TTGTATTAAATAAGATAAGTTAACAAATTAGATTAAATTTAATAACTGATGTTTGTAAAAATCTATAACACTTTACTTAACTGGAATAAGTTAAACTAAATAAGTGAAACACTTAGTGGTATTAAAAATAAACACTTATAGTGTTTTTGTTGAGAACAAGCTTATACGGATATTTAAGGGCAAAGAAACACTTATACTTATAAACATAATTACGCGATAATTACAGATCGTTGAATTACTTAGAGATCCATACGCGAGCGCGCATATTACGAAAACCCGGATTCTAAGGACTTCAGGTGAGTTCTCATAACCTCCCTTTCTTTAAACTGTTTTGTTTTAAAACTCGGAGGTGAAACATGTATACCAGATTAATTATTATTTTGATAACATAAGGTTTATACCTGTTTATCAATATGATAATTACAACTTAAAATTTATTGATTATTATGGATTTTCTTTTATTATCTTATATCCGTGTAAACATTGTTATTGACTTAGGTCAATAACAAAGATTACATGTATTGTCACGTGGATGAGTTCCACATCCGTGAATCATTACTCTTAATTTCGGTTAATTGTTTTGACTTCATGTATTGTCACGTGGATGATTTCCACATCCGTGAAGTATTGCTCTTGACTTCGGTTAATTGCTTTGACTTCATGTATTGTCACGTGGTTAGCGACCACTCCATGATTCATGTATCTAACTTACGTTAAATACATAAGGAATCATGTATAGTCACGAACATTGATTGAGAATATGATTGATTGAGTTTGGTTGATTTGTTGTGGATTGATTATCTATGTTTGATTATGATTATTTGAGATCGATATTAACTGATTGATTATGTGATTATGTGATTGTGTATGTGTTTGGTTGTTGAATGGTTGGATGTGTGTTGGATTATCTCATACAGGTATTCATATGGAATTTCTCATGAAAGTCATAAGTTTTATAATCGTTTTAAACAAAGTATTTTATAAAACTATTTTAAACTTAAACTTTTAAATTCATTTTTACCAAAACATTTTTAAAATATAAAGACTTATGATTACTCACCAACTACTTTTGTAGTTGACACTTGTTTTCTTACATGTTTCAGGTGATGGAGACAAGTAGGAAAGGAAGAGAGGATCTCTTCTGTTTTGGACATCATCATCATATAGGATCTTGGACTTAGTTAATTAACTAAATTTCTGGCGATTAGAGTTTAGTTAGTTTAACTAAATCTTTTGTGTATTTGAATTACTTGATTCATGATGAACATGATTTTTGTGTAATTATTGTGGTTGCTTAAATGATATATGATGACTTGATTTAGATGCCCATGAGCTTTTGAACAATCTACACATCCCTCGTGGCATCCCGATGATTCCGCCGTCGGTCGGGGTGTTACAGATTGGTATCAGAGCCTGGGTTATAGGGAATTAGGTTACTAGAAATGGTTGACCTAGTCAATAACCATAGGATACCCTAGTATGAATTAAATTCATACACTAGTTAGTATATTCAGGATTTCATGCTTATGTGTTTATTACATGTTATATGAACTCCTGTTATACATCTGATATATATATGCTGCTTATTAATTTCTTGCTTACGTGTGCCCTAATGATTCGATAAGGACATGCACGTGGTGTATCGTAAAGGTGGTGGGACGTTGGCTAGGGCAGTTGCGACTGACCCTTACATATGCCCTATATATATACCATTTACGGTACATCAGGTGGATGTCAGTATTGAAGAATGTGGGAACTACCCGTCTGGGAAATTATTTGCTTAGGAAATAAATTATTTATGAATTACTTGCTTTAGGAATTATCTGTTTATATTGTAAACACCAGACAAGGACATACTCGTGGTATACTACAAAGGTGGTGGGACGGTGGCTGGGGCAGTTGCGACTGACCCCTACATATGCCCTATACATATACCATTTGTAGTATATTGGGGGTCTGTCAGTGTCAGGAACTTAGGATATTACTAGGAATTGTTGTGAGATGGATGTTGATGGTCTGTTGGTTAAGGTTGGTTTGGATTGACACTTTGGATGATCACACTTGATAAACACTTATAAATTCCCTTATAAAAACATACGGATTGGACACGTAGGGTGCATAGGATTAATGAACGATAATGAGCGATTAGTGATGTGATATGGACTTGGGTGATGATATAGACACTTGATGATAATATAAACGCATAGTGATGATACTAACACTTAGTGGTGGTATGGACACTTGATGAGAATAAACTATAAGGAGGATATGAACACTTAGTGACAATAAGAGCACTTCGTGATGATATGAGCCCTTAATGATGATTATTGACATTGGGATTGATATGGATTTTAGTGAACTTAGACAATTGGGGGAAATTTAATGTCAGGTGAACTTAGACATTAGGTGAACTTAGAAATAGGCAAGCCTACATGTCAGGTGAACTTAGACATTAGGCAAACCTAATTGTCCAAGGGAACTAGAGATCACTTCACTCAAAGTTATCCTACCAAGGATAAGGTTTGTGAAGTGAGACTTATGGTGAACTGCATGACACACTCTACACACTAACAAGGGCATAATCGTGGTGCAATGGAACGGTGGTGGGACGGTGTAGGGGAGATTGCGATCTACCTCTGCATATGCCCTATATATAAGCTTGTTGCATTGCATTGGGAGGTTGTCAGTGTTAGTATAGAGTGAGGAATGTATAGGACCTAGGAATAGTTAGCTAACACTAGTTATGACCAACTAGGACACTTAGAATAACACTAGGCAAATTTATAGACATTATGAGTTTAATTAACAGATAGGAAATAAATATAGTTCCTATATGTAATCCTAACTGTTTAAAATAAACTCAATTGACCATTGTTTGTATGACTTACGTTGTAAACGGTAGTAACATGTTTCTAATTTCTCAGAAACATGCCGCCTCGCCGTCACAACGAAGATGACTCAAACAGTGGGGATGCTAACAACGGTAATGCCAACTCCGGCATACAAGAGTTAGCCACACTTATTTCTGGATTGGTGAGCCAACTGACTCAGGCTAACCAGAACATTAACCAGAACCGAGGTGGTGCAAACCAGACAACTTGCACGTTCAAACACTTCAATTCCTGTAATCCCCTGAAATTCACGGGTGCTGAATCGGCTACTGGTCTGCTGCAGTGGTTCGAGAGTATGGAGAACACCTTCATCAACAGCGAATGCCCTGAAAATCTGAAAGTTCGCTATGCCACCAGTGTTTTCCAAAAGAGAGCACTGACTTGGTGGAATGGGGAAAAGCGAACTAGGGGAGTAGATGCTGCCTTAGCACTGACATGGACAGAGGTCAAGAATCTGATGACCACTGAATTCTGTCCTAGAAGCGAAATGAGGAAGCTTGAGACTGAGTTTTGGGAACTCAAACAAGATAGTGGCGAGAATGTCATCTATAATACTCAGTTTCATGAGTATAGCTTACTGGTACCTCATATGGTGACACCCTTGGAAAGGGCGATTGAGAAGTATATCGGCGGGCTGCCGGTGCAGATTCAGGATACAGTCTATGGGAGCAATCCCAAAACACTTGAGGCTGCAATCCGATTATCTGCAACTCTTACTGACAATCATGTGAGGAATGGAACACTTACTAGGAAAGGTTACAAGAAGACTGACACCAAGACTACTGCAAAGGAAGTCAAAGCTGAAGTCAAGTCTGAAGCTGCTAGTTCATCCAAAAGCAGCAACAAGAAGAGAAAGACCAGAAACTTCATGGTCACTGCTCCTGCTGCTAAGTCTGCGCAGCAATCATCAAACAATTCAACTGCTAGGAATTTCACTGGGAACACTCCTCAGTGTAACACCTGCCGTTATCATCACGCACCAAATTTGCCATGTCGCGTCTGCAACAACTGCGGCAAGTTTGGTCACTTTGCTAATGTTTGTCGGAGTGCACTGCAAGCACAAAGGATGCAGCATGCACCGCTTGCACTGCCAGCTCCTCCTGCACAACCTATTCCAGCTGTACCCGTTCGCCAGGTACCTCAGGCGCAGGCAAGAGCCTGTTATGAGTGTGGTGAAGTGGGTCATTTCAGGAATCAATGCCCAAAGTTGATCGGGAACAATCAGAGGGTGGCAAGAGGCCGGGCTTTCCAACTGAATGCTCCAGCTGCTCAAGCCAACCAGGATGTGGTCAACGGTACATTTCTGATCAACAACTCTTATGCATCTGTCTTATTTGATTCTGGTGCCGATAGGAGTTTCGTTTCATATGATTTTGAATGCTTGCTTGGTAGAACACGTACATACTTAGATAAACCGTTCAATGTGGAGGTGGCTGACGGAAACACTATTGATATTGACACTATTATCGTTGGATGTACGGTGAACTTAAATGATCACGTTTTCCCAATTGATCTCATACCTATGCATCTTGGTAGCTTTGATGTTATCATAGGCATGGACTGGTTAGCCACCCACAGAGCGGAGATTGTTTGTCATGAGAAATATATTCGTATTCCTTTAGCATCGGGTGAAACTTTGAGAATAATTGGAGAAACTGCTAGTAAAGGTCTTAAGTTAATGTCTTGTACTAAAGCACACAAGTACCTTAGAAAGAAATGTATAGCATTTCTAGCTCACATTGTGGAAAAGAAAGAGAAAGGAAAGAAGATTGAAGATGTTCCAGTGATACGAGATTTTCCAGAAGTCTTTCCAGACGATTTGCCGGGTCTTCCACCAGAACGTCAAGTTGAGTTCCGAATCGACTTGGTACCTGGTGCGAACCCAGTCGCCAAAGCTCCCTACAGACTCGCGCCCTCAGAGTTGCAAGAATTGGCGAGTCAACTGCAAGAACTTACCGATAAAGGGTTCATTCGCCCGAGCCATTCGCCATGGGGTGCACCGGTCCTGTTTGTCAAGAAGAAGGACGGGTCATTCCGAATGTGCATCGATTACCGCGAATTGAACAAACTTACAATCAAGAATCGATATCCACTGCCGCGTATCGATGATCTCTTCGATCAGCTTCAAGGCTCGGCATGGTTTTCAAAAATCGATCTTAGGTCTGGGTATCATCAGCTTCGCGTACATGATGATGATATTCCCAAGACTGCTTTCAGAACGAGATATGGCCATTATGAATTCCTGGTAATGCCTTTCGGCCTTACCAATGCACCTGCGGTTTTCATGGACCTCATGAACCGTGTTTGCAGGCCATACTTAGATAAATTTGTGATCGTATTCATTGATGATATCCTGATTTACTCAAAGACAAAGGAAGAACACGAGAAACACCTTAAGTTGGTTTTGGAGATCCTAAGAGAGGAGCGACTGTATGCCAAATTCTCTAAATGTGAATTTTGGCTTAAAGAAGTTCAATTCTTGGGACACATAGTCAACGAATACGGTGTTCACGTGGATCCTGCGAAGATTGATGCTGTGAAGAATTGGAGTACACCGAAGACACCCACGGAGATTCGATCATTTCTCGGACTTGCCGGTTACTATCGGCGGTTCATCTCGAATTTCTCCAGGATTGCTGTCCCTCTCACTGCTTTGACTCAGAAGAATAGGCCATACGAGTGGGGACCAAGGCAAGAAGAGGCATTTCAGACCTTGAAGCAGAAACTTTGTGATGCTCCTGTCTTGACACTGCCTGATGGAAATGATGATTTTGTGGTTTATTGTGATGCGTCCAACTTAGGTCTCGGTTGTGTTCTCATGCAACGGGGAAAGGTTGTGGCTTATGCATCAAGACAATTGAAGATTCACGAAAAGAACTACACCACGCACGACTTGGAACTTGGTGCAGTCGTGTTTGCTTTGAAGATATGGAGACACTATCTTTATGGCACTAAGTGTGTAGTGTTCACTGATCATAAAAGTTTGCAACATATTCTAAATCAGAAAGAGCTCAATATGAGACAACGGAGATGGGTTGAACTGTTGAACGATTATGACTGTGAAATTCGCTACCATCCTGGTAAAGCGAATGTAGTAGCAGATGCGCTTAGTCGCAAAAGTCAAGTTCAGATTCATAGTGTCCGAGTGCACACTAATCTCCGTAATGATGTTCTCACAGCCCAACAACACTCGTTAGTTCAAGATAACTTGAAAAATGAGATGTCTTGTGGGGCTGAAATCTTATTGGAAACTAAGGATGACGGTTTGATGTATTATTTGAATCGGTTGTGGATACCGAACAGGGGTGATCTGAGGATGCTGATTATGGATGAAGCTCATAAATCTCGTTACTCAATCCATCCGGGCTCTGATAAGATGTATCAAGACCTTAGGGGCTTGTACTGGTGGCCTGGAATGAAGAAGGATATTGCTGAATATGTGTCTAAGTGCCTTAACTGTGCCAAAGTCAAGGCCGAACATCAGCGACCTTCAGGATTGTTATTACAACCAGAGATACCGATGTGGAAGTGGGAGAATATCTCCATGGATTTCATTACTAAACTCCCACGCACCACGAATGGTAAGGATAGCATCTGGGTAATTGTTGATAGATTGACCAAGTCGGCTCATTTTTTACCGATACGCGAAACTTACCCTGTGCGGAAGCTAGCTCGTATCTACATTGATGAGATCATTAACCGACATGGCATTCCCTTAAGCATAATATCGGACCGTGATGCTCGTTTCACGGCACGATTTTGGGAATCACTTCATGAAGCTTTTGGAACAAGACTGGATCTTAGCACCGCTTATCATCCTCAAACGGATGGTCAAACGGAACGAACGATTCAAACTTTAGAAGACATGTTGAGAGCTTGTGTCATCGATTTCGGTGGCAGTTGGGATAGCCACTTACCATTGGTTGAGTTCTCGTATAACAACAGTTATCACGCGAGCATCGGTATGGCACCGTTTGAAGCTCTGTATGGCAGGAAATGTCGGTCACCTATTTGTTGGACCGAAGTCGGCGATTCGCAGATTACAGGTCCAGAGATTATTCAAGAAACGACTGACAAGATCCGCCAAATCCGCGACAATCTGTTAGCTGCTCGCAGTCGACAGAAGAGTTACGCGGATAAACGAAGAAAACCTCTAGAGTTTGAAGTGGGAGATATGGTATTACTTAAAGTATCGCCTTGGAAGGGCGTTGTTCGATTCGGAAAGAAGGGGAAGCTTGCTCCACGATACGTTGGCCCTTTTAAGATCCTTGAACGGATCGGGAAGGTTGCTTACAAATTAGAACTTCCTCCAGAACTTAGTAATGTGCACCCGACGTTTCACGTGTCCAATCTAAGAAAGTGCTTAGCTGATCAGGATCTTCAGGTGCCACTCGATGACATCCGCATCGATGATACCATGCACTTTGTTGAAAAACCAGTGGAGATAATGGATCGGGAGATTAAACAGCTCAAACGCAGTAGAATTCCAATTGTCAAAGTACGTTGGGAATCGAAGCGTGGTCCAGAATTCACATGGGAGCGGGAAGATCAGATGAAGCTTAAGTACCCACATTTATTTACTACAGTCACTCCAAGTTGAATTTCGGGACGAAATTCCTTTAACTAGGGGAGACTGTAACATCACTGTACTTTCGGTTGTCCGTACGTCCGTACATCCGTACGAATGTACTGTTACGACTGGATATTTATGATTATTAATGATTATGAGATTATTGATTGACTTTACTGATATTATCACTGTTGCTGGTATACATGATTATAATATATTATACGCGTAAACCATGGGAAGTTTAGTTGTAAATTAACTAAACAGAACCAGAGTGTTTATCGCAGATGATTATACTGATTATGGGTTATTGTTATGGAATGAGAATGGATTTGGGATGGAACTGGGAGTTTGTTTGAGTCTGGTTACTAAACGTAGTCAAGGACCCATGGTCATGGTTTATCGAAATAGCGGTGGGACGGTGGCTAGGGCAGTTGCGACTGACCCTTACATATGCCCTATATATATGCATATTTCGGTCTATCATGGATGTGTCAGTGACTAGGGTTTAGTGGGTTTTGGTTTGGGAAATGATAATATTAAAGTGTTAAATAATGGGAATTAATTACGCGAAGTGAGGTTACGAACATTACTTAAACGCGAATGTGGATTCAGAAATGTTAACTTAATAATGTATTCGCGTGAGTGACGATTCACACGAATATAATTATTAAGGATAATATACTGAAACAACATTCCATAAATAATAAATCAAATCGAAATACGATACGAGCGCCGGATTCGCAAAGATGACGATCTTTACGAATACGTACGCGAGTAACGCGTTTCGACGAGATAATTAAATAATATATTACGATATTAAATTATTAAATAAAACTAAAAACGTTTATTAGGAATCACAACCTAAAATGTTTTCGAATAAATTAAATTATTTAAATAATTATTTAACGAAAACGAAATGGAATTTATTTTACGAAACAAATTATTTAAACTTGTTTTAATTAAATAAAACTAATTTATTTAAAACAAGTTATTGTTTTAAATATGTTACGTTAGAAAACCGAGCATGTTGTTACATTTCACGCGTATTAAACGAGATATGTTACGAGACAAAGGGCATTTAGAAATCATGATGATTAATGAAACCATATTATTATTTAAACACTTTTTATTTAAATATGTTTAACGAGAAAAACCGAGTTTTATTTTGTTTTATCGCGATAAAAACGAGACCAGACACGCGGGAACGAGATAGCCATAAATGGTGGAAGAATCCACCATTTCCTTCACTTTTCTATATCTCTTTCTCTCTCTAATTTCACCACAAAACACACACACAACTTCTCTCTACGATTCCTCCTTCGTTACCCGACGGATTCGTGAAATCTTGGCGCCCACACGACCGCGTGATCGAGAGGAACAAGTTGATACGAAGAAATCATACGTTTGACCCACGATTTGAGGTAAATCTTGCATCTTATTTACGGTTTCTCACTCTAAAAAGGGTTGTTATTTGATTGTTGTTTGAGAATCGATGTTGCTAAGTTTTAAACTCACAAACGAGATGAAATAAGCTAAAAACAAGTGTGTCTAGGGTCGGTCACGATTGCAGGTCGAAGAAGATGATGATGCAGCCAGGTTCGTGACAGCAAGGGGGCGGCCGAACCCTCTTGATCAGTGAAGGCCTCAGCCGAACCCTAACCGAACTAGTTAGGAAACGAGCCTGGAATCTTTGTTGCGTCACGAACCTTCTTGGCAGCGAACCCTTCTTCAGCATGAGACCACGAACCATTAGGTGGCCAGCGAACCCTTGTATGAGTCTGCGAATCTACCTTGGCCAGCCGAGCCTTCACAAGGCGGCGAACCATCTTTGTTGGCCGAACCTTGTGGTCTTGATCACGAACCTTAGACCGCCGAATCTTCTCATGCAGCCTGTAGCACCGAACCCTAGGACCACACATGCAACGAACTCTACTCCCTTTACTGACCGAACCTTTGGTCGAAATGGGGTGGCCGAACCCTAACAGTAACCGAACCCTTGTTCTTGCCATGTGGGCCGAACCTACTCCTTTGGACTAAAGGTTCGCTGCCCATGGGGATAAAAATCTAGATTTTTACTTAATTAAGGGATTGGGGATAAATGGAGGACATGATTTTTATACATATACTTAGGTAGATTAACATGCATACATGGAAGTAGTCAAGTTGCCATCTTAAATCAAGTGATATAAGATTTTATATAACAAGAATATGTTATGTACATAACTCTAATGAAATATTCTTGAAATATGAGTTTGATGGTAATGGCTTAAAAGAGACCTATCAACTTAACTACACATGCATGAGGTTATAAAAAAATACGGACATGAGTGAGACTAGGGCTAATACCTTAAGCATAAATGTTTATGGGCATTATAGCTATGGTGTTATAACCTAGTATTGTATTAAATAAGATAAGTTAACAAATTAGATTAAATTTAATAACTGATGTTTGTAAAAATCTATAACACTTTACTTAACTGGAATAAGTTAAACTAAATAAGTGAAACACTTAGTGGTATTAAAAATAAACACTTATAGTGTTTTTGTTGAGAACAAGCTTATACGGATATTTAAGGGCAAAGAAACACTTATACTTATAAACATAATTACGCGATAATTACAGATCGTTGAATTACTTAGAGATCCATACGCGAGCGCGCATATTACGAAAACCCGGATTCTAAGGACTTCAGGTGAGTTCTCATAACCTCCCTTTCTTTAAACTGTTTTGTTTTAAAACTCGGAGGTGAAACATGTATACCAGATTAATTATTATTTTGATAACATAAGGTTTATACCTGTTTATCAATATGATAATTACAACTTAAAATTTATTGATTATTATGGATTTTCTTTTATTATCTTATATCCGTGTAAACATTGTTATTGACTTAGGTCAATAACAAAGATTACATGTATTGTCACGTGGATGAGTTCCACATCCGTGAATCATTACTCTTAATTTCGGTTAATTGTTTTGACTTCATGTATTGTCACGTGGATGATTTCCACATCCGTGAAGTATTGCTCTTGACTTCGGTTAATTGCTTTGACTTCATGTATTGTCACGTGGTTAGCGACCACTCCATGATTCATGTATCTAACTTACGTTAAATACATAAGGAATCATGTATAGTCACGAACATTGATTGAGAATATGATTGATTGAGTTTGGTTGATTTGTTGTGGATTGATTATCTATGTTTGATTATGATTATTTGAGATCGATATTAACTGATTGATTATGTGATTATGTGATTGTGTATGTGTTTGGTTGTTGAATGGTTGGATGTGTGTTGGATTATCTCATACAGGTATTCATATGGAATTTCTCATGAAAGTCATAAGTTTTATAATCGTTTTAAACAAAGTATTTTATAAAACTATTTTAAACTTAAACTTTTAAATTCATTTTTACCAAAACATTTTTAAAATATAAAGACTTATGATTACTCACCAACTACTTTTGTAGTTGACACTTGTTTTCTTACATGTTTCAGGTGATGGAGACAAGTAGGAAAGGAAGAGAGGATCTCTTCTGTTTTGGACATCATCATCATATAGGATCTTGGACTTAGTTAATTAACTAAATTTCTGGCGATTAGAGTTTAGTTAGTTTAACTAAATCTTTTGTGTATTTGAATTACTTGATTCATGATGAACATGATTTTTGTGTAATTATTGTGGTTGCTTAAATGATATATGATGACTTGATTTAGATGCCCATGAGCTTTTGAACAATCTACACATCCCTCGTGGCATCCCGATGATTCCGCCGTCGGTCGGGGTGTTACATTTTAGGTGCATCGGATTTGGCTCAAAGATGGTTGAACCGAGTTGTACCGGATGGTTCAACTAGACACACTAGTTAACCATGGAATTTCATAGAAATACATCATATATACTCAAATAAGTTTCAAAAATTATCCAAATTCATCCAAAAACAATTAAAAAAGTACTCAAATTTATCCAAAATAATCTAAAAAAATACTCAAATTCTAATATTTTTTTTTTAAAAATAAAAGTGCATAATAGGATTATGACATTGACGTGTTAAACGCATTAAGTTCACGATTGCTTAAAAGCCGAAATTCACTATCTTGTGTTTTTTTGAAACCAGGAATACCGGTTTTACCGGTATAACCGGATTAAACCGCCGACACTTTCGATCGAAAGAACTTGCATAATATCGGAGGGTCTCGTACCGGATGAGTTAGCAGCGACCGGTTCAACCGGTCGAACCGGCCAAACATTTTTAAAACATTACTTTTATTTATCGCCAAACATTTTTACAACTTTTTGACTTTTTAAAAAAGCCAATAAATTAATAAATCAATATTAAACTCAATCCTAAACATACACTAATATTAACTTATGTCATGTTCACTATCATCTCGAATTCTCGATCATCTCAAAGTGACACATGACGCCTTGTGTTTCATTGTATCAACATGTGAGACATGAACATGCAGCAATTGACGACCTACTAAAGTGATCAGAAATTCATATCTTGCACACAAAAATTCTTAATTGTTTTAATTAAAAAAATAAATTTCTGAAACATAAAATTAAATATTTGAATAAGTTTGGGTTAATAATAACATTGAACATGGCCATAGGTGCAGTGCAGGGCAATTGATTACATTTTGGGCTGATATAAAAAATTTCTACCCGCATCATCACCACTTATAGAGCACCATTGAAGAGTACTACTAGTTGCATAATCATCATATGTTATACTAGTCACAATTCTCCTCCATTTTTATTTTTTTTTGAATTTGCAATTATATATGTAAAGAGAATGGTGTGGATGTCGTATACCCATTTCAACTTATTAATTAAATTGCATGATGTTATTTTAACCTTTTTTGTTATAGATCATAATGTTATGTTGGACTCACCGCCTCAACTGTCACGAAGTTAGGCCCTTGTATTAAATGTGTCGACAATTTAAAGAAAAAAAACATGACATAAATGAAAAAGGAAAAAAAAAAAAAACATAAACTTAAGGCCTTTTGTGTAGTATATATTTTTCAAGCTAAGTAAGACTGTTATATTTTAAGTAGATGATTATAATTTATAAATCTCCTGCTAAACAGGTGGGCTTGATGAGGTTCTTTGTTAATTGGAATTAATGAGTTTGGGTCAAAATAGACTAGTACTAATATTTATTGAGTTTGACATATATCGTGGGGTTATGTCCCTCTAACCATATGTATTTGGTTCCTTATTATTTTATGATATTTTTAAGAAAAGTCTATTACAAAAAATATCTAGAGTTGATATGATTATTTTTTTTAGAAAAAGTGTCAAAATATATGTTCGCATGTTATTTTTATTTTTTGTTATGAATAGTGGTGACGACTATTTCTAACAGAAAATTATTGGAGGAGGCAATACGATGGTGAAGATGGTATTGACTGCACCCGTGGTATCAGTTTTGCCGATAGTGATGTTGCAAAAGGTGGTGACAATGAATGCGCTAGTGATCTGGCATTGACGATCACGTTAGTGGCAACAATAGGTGATAATGGTGGTGTCGGCGGCATCCATGAGGTGGAGAAGGTGATGATTATAGGTGGTACAAAGAGTAGTTGTGTTCAAAAAAATCCGAATCCGAATCCGAAATATCCGAAAATTTGAATCCGAAATATCCGAAAAGTTCGGATATTCGGAAGTTTGAATATCTAGACCAGTAAACGGCTTGATCATTAAGAACCTATTTTCAGTGTTATCAGTTTGTGTTAACCTTTTATAACTTGTCAAAAGGTTTAAGCGATTAAAAACTAATATTTTGAACCTGAAAATTTACAAGTAATAGAAGGAGGAGGGTGAGATTCGAATCAAATTGAATAAAAAAACTTCAACCGGTTCCTTTTACATAGTCTCACTCATGCAAGAATTGTCAGCTGAACCATAAAACTGATCAGTTCTTTAAACAGTAGCGGAACCATATGAATTAAAGTCTAGTTAAACGGACCAAATTGCATTGAGTTGAACGGTTCTTTAGGATACATCAGAGCTTTTTTTTTTTAACCGAAAAAGCTTGATCCCCTTTTGTAAGAATTAAAAAAAAAATGTACGCAGTTTTAACATCATACTAACATTATATGCCCCAAGTTCCTTTACTTTTTCTACAAAAACTTTTTAAAATCATACTATATATCAACCTAGCCTTCTTGTTGGTTTACTGGTTGGATCAAATTTAAAAATCGAATAAGGTAATAGGGTTAATTTAAATTAAATAAGCCCTTTAACCAAAAAAGCCTAAGAAAAATCCTGAGTTATTAGATCATTAATCAATGACTATGATTAAATCAAGTTGTTGGAGAGTATTTTAGTCATGCCTACTTTTGTTAACTTTTTATCAAATTTCCCCATATTCTTTAAACATTCATAACTTTTACATGCGAAATTATTTTTTGAAAAAAAATATACCATATAAATGAGCATTTTTTTTTATCTTCATAATTAATATAGTTTTTGCTATACAAAAAATTTTGTTTTTTTAGTTTATTATGTCTTTTGTACAGTTTATTATGCCTTTTGTGCAGGTCATTGTTTTTTTTGTGCAGGTCATTGTGTCTTTTGTGCATGTCATTGTGTCTTTTGTATAGACAATTGTGTCTTTTGTGTTTCTGCTCAATGTTGTGTTTTAATGAACAATTTAAGACATAATGATGTTGCATAATACATAATGTTTATGTCAAGCAAAGATGACACAATGGCGAGTATAAATAACACAATTATATTTAAAAAAGACACAATTACTTGTAAAAAAGACACAATGACGAGTCATTGTGTCTTTTGTATATGCATTGTGTCTTTTATATATACATTGTGTCTTTTGTGTTTTCTCTCAATATTGTCTTTTGTATATGCATTGTGTCTTTGCACAAGTCATTGTGTCTTTTGTACAAGTCATTGTGTCTTTTGTGTTTATGCTCAATGTTGTGTTTTCCTAAACAATTTAAGACACAATGATGTCACATGATACATAATGTTAAGCAAAGATGACACAACGATGAGTATAAATAACACATTGATATTTAAAAAAGACACAATTACCTAGTAAAAAAGAAACAATTATCCTTAAGAAAAAAAACAAAAAGATAATTGTACACAAACATGTAAAAAGCCACAATGATAATAATTAGACACAATGAGCTGAAAAAAATTTAATTTTTTGTAGCAATATTATACTCATTTTAAAGATAAAAAATACTTGTTTTTATGTATTTTTTTTGAAAAAATAATATCGTATGCAAAAGTTATGAACATTTAAAAAATGTGGGGAAAAGTGGTTATAACAAATTACACTCTAACAATTTTTCCCTCTAAAATTTTAAATTTTCTCTTTTAAATTTGATCTCATTATCTATGGTCAATAATCATTCTTAGGCTTTTTAGGATAAAAAGTCTATTTAGTTGATTCTAACCTTAAGGTAATAAATTTTATAAAATTTTTATATGTAATTTATAATTTAAAAATTAAAATCTGGTGAAACTAGTGTGGAATCCAACCACCTGCTATACCGTTCTGACATGTTGGTTTGTTGTTCACTTGAATTGCAGTTCAACTAGGTTTACCAAAACGGTTCCATGATACGAGTCAACCTTTTTTGTTAAATTTTATTGAAATATCTAAAATAGCATTATCAATTAAACAAAAACGGATTACAAATTTAACACAAAACAAATAAACCAATCCGCATCGATTGGAGTGTGAGGAATTGAAATTAGGTTAGATCTTAGAGAAATTGGCATTTGTGGAAACTTGTGATTTTATTTTTGTTGGTGCTAAGACTCATTATTCGTGTAATTAATTCTTTATATTACATCTGACCGCTATAGGACATTTAATTTTTATTAACATATATCATTCATATTATTTTTGCAGATTGATATGATGTATTTAAGTCATATAACTTTATTTTATATGTTTTAAGTTGTTACTAAGGTATATATGTTGAAAAATAGCTTCATTTAACGCCTCTTATTAATAATGTATTGTCAGCACGAGTATAACCCTTCCGCTATTCCTTTCGAGTAACCAAATACGCTAAAAACATACTGAAAAAAAATCAATGGGCCTCCTGGGCCAGCCCAAAACTATTAACTATTCAACTTCCTATGGGCCCATGCTATTCTTAGCTATTTTGTTAAATAATCAAGCTAGAGGTGTGCAAAAAACCGGACCCGGCAACCCGAACCGGAACCGGTCATACCCGAACCGATGGGTACAAACGGGTCCGGTTTTTTAGACAAATTAAAACCGAAACCGGAACCGGGAAAACTGGAACTGGTTCCACCTGTACCCGCCCAAAACCCGAACCGGCCAAAACCGGAACCGGCCAAAAACCGGTAGGAACCGGTCGAAACCTGGAACTGGAACCGGAACCGGGTATTGACTTTGTTGACCGGAACCGGAACCAGTTCCAAAAAAAACCCGATTTACGCACCTCTAAATCAAGCAACGGTTAAATGGGTAGCATCTAAATAATTTGTAATTGTGTATGCAAAATGTGTTGATGATTTATCTATGTTAAGACCATATTTCTGAATTCTGATCATTAACAAGACAACGTCCTTGTTGACCGGCACCATACACACGACAATCCCCAAAGGGAACTTCTAACACTTGGGTAACGTTTGGTATGTATGGAAATGAATGATGAAATGTAATGAGTCATTACGTTGAACTGAAAAGAAATATGTTTGGTTAACACATAGGAATCAAATGTACTATTTCGTGAGAAATGCAATTCCTTTACTTTCAGTTACAAACACCGTCCGGTTTTCGCTTTTTTGAACGCTCTTGCTATAACATTTGTATTTGTTAGGGGCCTTTTTTTCCGGCTCGTCCTGGACACCTTAATTTTCACGGCCGCCCCTGCATCATACCACTCGGATTTGAATGGTGGTTTTTATTCTTCTTCACACCACAACAATATTAGGTATAAATACATTTTTGTTTAATAACAACTCCCTTTTTGGTCAAACAACAAGGGCGGCCAGGGGAGGGGCAAACACGACCCCCGTCCCGGGCCCATTTTTTAGGGGGCACAAAATTTTTTATATATACGTATACATACGGATTCATTCAAATGAGAATTAATAAGAGAAATCAAACTAAAAATAATCATTTATAAACACATTGGTTAATGGTGCAATAAATCATGTTTGTTAAAATATATGAAGTTACTTTCATGCCCTTTAAACTAAATATGTCAATTGGTTCGGTTAACGGTTTATTCAGTCTGGTTTAATCGGTTTTCAATTTTTTCCCTATCAAAAAACCGAACCGAATTCGAGAAGTGATTGGGTTCTAATTTCGGTTAAAACCAAATAAACAGATTGAAAGCCATTTAAACCGCTTAAAAGTCAAATAACCCAATCTAAATAAACCGAATTCAATTGAATAAACCGATTAAAAACCGAATAAACCGATCTGAATAAACCGAATTCAACCAAGCAAACCGAATTCAATCTTATATATTATTAATAAGATAATAAATTTGAATTTGAATTCGGTTTAATCGGTTAACCAAATAAAACAAATTTATAAAAAAATTGGAATCAAAAACCGAAATTCGGATATTGTTGGGTACCGAACCGAAAACTGAATTCGGAATTTGATACAACTAGAACCAAAACGAAAACCGAATTCCGATTCGGTTCGATTTTTTCAGTTATAATACGTTTCGGTTTTCGGTATTAAATGATATTTAGTTTTTTGAGCACCTCCACTTAATATTTGAATTCTTTAGGGGGCCTTTTTCTTTCGGTTCGTTCTAGGTACGCCAAATCTCAGGGCCGCCCCTGTGAAACATGTCAAAGTTTTTCAAGAATTCACGTAGTTACATTTTTAGTTTTATCATGTATTCAAAAGCAAGTCATCAAACCAAGGATATGTAAAAATATTTTCTCGAACTCTCTATGACTATTTATATATGTCACCAATGACCAAACCGACTCAATAATATCTTTAAAGTAGTTCAGATTTCATAAATTGTTTAGCCCATTTGTATTAAGTTAAGCCCTAAAGCATTCAGAAGCCCAATCATATCTTCCATTAAATTCATAACGCCTTCTCAGTCTAGATCGGATCTTTTCATTTCTTCATGAACAATTTACAAACAAATTATCTTAGAAATTATTTTATCAGATAATATGGACATTAAAGGGTATATTTTTTAAGAGATAATACGAGTCCATTTGATATGAAATTAAAAACAAAGAATGCATAGAATAATTTCGATTCCGTTTCGTTATTTTGGTTTATGAACATTGCAGAGCATTTGGTTGTTAGTCTTATAATCTTAACAATTGTGTTGATTATATATTGATGTAAGGAAGAGTTGTTATGTGTTAATGGGTGTTAATTGTTGATTTTACAAAAAAAAAAAAAAAAAAATTGCTTGAAACGAGTACTTTGAGAAGTTATGTAATTGCAGGTACATCGGGGTTAATGAAGCATAAATGGAGAGGTTACGAGTGGTTGGAACGAAGAACACAGATGTGCAAGGTAGAAACATGATAAAAAAGAAGACGCGGGCCGCGGGGCAAACAAAGGGCCGATGTATATACGTCCAAGTTCGGCGTCTCATATGCCCAACGTATGGAACGCCCAAAACTCATCGTTGACATAAAATGTCCACCATATGATAATTGGGTGGGCGTATGATACGCCAGGCTCGGCGTATCATACGTCAACAGCTGAGAAACAAGGAATTTTGGCCTATGGTGATCCTATTTAACTCCAAATCCTAGGTTTTTGTTTCTACTCACTTTTGGATGATTTCTAGGTGAAAAGGTGACAATTTAAAGGTGCCAAATCTCCCAATTTACGTCTTCCTTTATCCAATTGCAATCCGAATCAAGAATTGAAATTCTTCCATGGTTATACGTGGCTAGTATTCTTTTGTAATTGCTTCCGAACAATTAGGTTAGTGGATGAAACTTTGTGTTACACTTAGTTGGTGTGATTTTCAGCTAAGTTTAACTCAAATCATGTCTTCCGGGCAATTAGGTTAGTCGGTCAAATGGGCTACAATCACTGTTATAGAAGTCGGTTTCCAAGGCCGAGTACTTTTCGAGTACTCGCTCCAAGGAGTTGTTTCGAGGCCGAGTACTTCCTGAGTATTACCCGAGTATTCCTGCCTAAGGCCGAGTACTCTCTGATTACCCGCTTCAAGGATCTGTTCCGGCCTAGAAGCGCCTAGCGACTTTTGCAACCATGGCTACAATAATTATTTTTCTTTATATATTTGTTTAAATACCATTTATGTTTAATATGATTCGTGTTTTTGTATAGAAAATGATGGTGTTGTGAGACAACTTACATACGAGTATCATATAAATAAATATGTTTGTTACACCTTCATTGTTTTCTTTTCAATTAGACGCTTTCTATAGTGTCATATGAGTGGAAAGTTATGTGCGTTACCTAGTTATTTGAGTATCACATGCCTTTATCTATGATACATTAGGACAAATAAATAATATGACTTTATTCTTGTATCTCATGACTACAAATGTGATTTTTTTTTTAACTAAAAAAAGGTTTAAAAATATTAAAAAGAAGCGATTACTAATTTCGTTTTATTAAAGTAATTTAGAATTTAGTGCATACTGTTTATCTCTATTCACTCTAAGGCGAATATGAATATAGTATTCACTTTAATAATATAATATTATAAAAGTAAGGTCAAAAAATAGAAGAGTCAAACTGAAAAACCGTTTGCGTATTCCCAAAATTTATTTAACCATCCAAAATCACCGACAGTCATGGACCACATATACACTTGTCGACTCTGTGTTTCATATCCGTTGTATTATCATTTTAAACCTTAGCTTTGTTATAGGTCACCAATAAAACTTTCAAAAAGAGTATAAATTGGTCTTGATGGTGTTTTTGATATTGTTTGTTTGCGTGACAAAATAGACGGATTGAATTGGGTTACAGATCATGGTTGCAGATGGGGATAAGTTTTAAGAAAAATCAGTTTTGGTTTAAATGAGTTGTTTTAAAAACCATTAATTTCACTCAAGTTAAAATAATTTGTAACTAAACAAATAATATATTTGAATAATTTTTAATGATTTTTTCATTAAATATATTATTAATCAATCTTACCTGTAAAAATCGATCCATTATATTTATATAGTTTTAAGTTAACTATTTTGACCCGCATTATGTTAAAGTGTTACTAATCTCAACCCATTATATGTTATAATACTAGCAATTTCAACACAAATGTAATAATTGTTTATCCAAATTACTTATTTATCTTATTATGAGTCAATATTGGCATGTATAATGTTAAATATGAGAATGTTATTTTTTTGAAATATAAAAGGCTGCTTTTATTGATGTTTATATAATTTTCCAAAGTTTTCAAAATTTATAAAAAACTTTTATACTACTTAAAACAAATTTTCAATTCAGTACATATGCTAGCGTAACATAAAAAAGTTATAACTTTAAAATCAAACTTATTGACATATTTATTAAGTAAAAAAGTTAATTACATATTTTATCCTTTTAAAACATATTTTTCTTTAAAATAAAAAAAATCAATCACATATTTCCCCTCTCAAGAAAAAATATGTATTTATTTGAAGTGTCGATTAAATATGTAATAAAGACATTTTGTAAGGAAACACATGTAAAAATCCTTTAAATAAACATATAAAAATTATAAGAAAGGAAATCCAGATTGAAAATGTTACTAAAAATAAGTTGGTCTATTATATACATAGGAGATGTTCAAATTGAAAGGATATTTTGCATAAAAAGAATATTGAAAAAAATGACATTTAACAAATCTAAAAAACTTTAATTGAACATATTATGATATTATGTGCGAGTTGAAATTGTTTCATCGAATTATACCATCTTAGATTT
This sequence comes from Mikania micrantha, assembly GCA_009363875.1. Lineage (NCBI taxonomy): Eukaryota > Viridiplantae > Streptophyta > Magnoliopsida > Asterales > Asteraceae > Mikania > Mikania micrantha. The sequence continues at coordinate 75,512,211 of CM018694.1, read as the reverse complement.
CAAGAATTAGATTTTTAAGGTTTAGAAATTTGCTTTTGTGTTTTTGCTTAGCATTAAAATTTATAGTTTAGCTTTTAAGGTTTATATTTTGGGTTTAGCTCTTCAAGTCTAGTTTTAGAATTTATAATTTAGTTTTAGGGTTTATAGTTTATGATTTAAGCTTTAATTTAAGGGTTTAAGGTTTAGCTTTAATGTTTAGTTTTTAATATTGAGGTTTAGCTTTAGAAATTAGGGTTTGACTTTAGAAAACATTTAGGGTTTAGATTTGCGGTTCAGGGTTTAGGTTCAACGAGACAGATACATCTCCGTCGGAATGTGCTCAACCAAAGTTCTATTAACTGTTGAATGTCGATCGGTTTTCAATATTGTTCTATATCTTTAGGCAAAATGTTTTCTTTTGGACAGGGCGAAGTTCTATTGAGGCCAGGGGAACTGCCCTCTCTTTTTTTTCGCCAATATTGTTAATTTTCGGGCCAAAAAATTATTTTTAATTAAAAATATGGGTTTCGTCCCCTAATTTAAAAATTTTCACATGTATTTTGAGTTTTATAAATTTCCGTTCCCTACCCGAACTCTCAAGCTCCACCACTCCTTGTGGAGTATCCTTCCTACATATAACTGAAAATGAAAATATTCCAATTTAAGATGGAGGAATGAGTTCGTAAACTAAATTGCGAAAATTGTTCCCCAGCTTTCCTTGACTACAAAAATTTATGTTTGCATTTAAATTCAATATTTTGTTATAAATATAAGTAGATTGAAAAGCTACTATATTTAAAAAAAAACTTAGTATTGTCGCTGTTATATATTTTAAAATTATGTTAAAAGTTATATATTACACATGTTAGTTAAATATTTCATAAAAATATCACTTAATTAAAAAATCATGAATTTATCATAAATCTTTATAAAAAATTAAATAATAGGACTTATGATGTAAACTTATTATTTACCAAATTAAAAATAATAATTATTATTTAATAAAAAAGAGCGGTAAAAAAATCTAGATTTTAATTGAAATTAACATGTGACATGTGACATTTAATATTTATTATTTAATAAGAGAAAGATGTAAAAAAAACTTTTAAATGTCAATTACAAAATTGATATGTTGCTTCTATTATATATATATATATAGGGTAAGGAGTGAATAATAACCCACCTTAATTGCGGTAACCCATTAACCCTGGCAAAAAACGCTCAAATCGCAAAATTTTTTTTTTCATGGTTTTTTTTATGCAAAAATAGGGGGGGCTCCTTTTTTAACCGTTCGCTAATTCACAAGCGTTAAAAAGTTAAACGAAATGTAAGTTTGCGTTACACTGCGAACATTTATTTAAGTGTCGCAGTGTAACGCAAACTTACATTTCGTTTAACTTTTTAACGCTTGTGAATTAGCGAACGGTTAAAAAAGGAGCCCCCCTATTTTTGCATAAAAAAAACCATAAAAAAAAAAATTTTGCGATTTGAGCGTTTTTTGCCAGGGTTAATGGGTTACCGCAATTAATGAGGGTTATTATATGATCCCTTTCCTATATATATATACTAGGTTAGTATCTCGTGTATTAGAAAGGTTGAATAAAAAAAAAATAAAGAGTCACTGATGAAAATTTAGATGATATAAAACGATTTTTAATATAAAATATGATTAAAATATCATATAATTTAATAATTTAATTAATAAAATATTATTATTATTTATTTAAATACTAATTTCTTCAAAGTTTTGTTTGTTTAAACATTTTATTTTAAAAATTGTTTTACAAATTTTATATTTTATAATAAATTGGTTTTTGTAAAAAAGTGTTTTTTAATATTAATATATTTTTTATGTATTAAAATATCTTTTTAATTTAAAATATATAAAAAGTATATTTAATATTAATTGCATTTCATATGTGAAATAAGCGGGAATTTAAAAATGAGGTGCTATAAGAACATGATATGTGTCTTTATAAATCTTTGTTTATATATATATAGATATATATATATATGATTGTGATCAAATACTAACTCATACTTAGAGCACTAACCCATTAACTCTCTTTACCCAATCATAATTAAAATATGGATTTTTCTTTTATTTTTGCTTTATGTACTAACTTACCCCCTCTTTTTTTATACATCCATAATTTTTTTATACTATAATATTTTTTTATAAAAATTGCACTATTTTACTCGTCTTATTTTTCTCTTTAATTCCGTTATAGTCTTGACTAGGTTTTTTTATTTTTTTCGGATGTTCGTATTTACACCAATGTAACAAGTATAAAAATAACAAATTATTTGGAACGAGTTGTAACGAATTTGGGGTTTACATTATTGTAGAATAAATAGGGTTTACGTTTAAATAACAATGTAAACCCAAATTCGTTACAACTCGTTACAAATAATTTGTTAGTTTTATACTTGTTACATTGGTGTAAATACGAACATCCGAAAAAAAATAAAAAAAACCTAGTCAAGATTATAACGGAATTAAAGAGAAAAAAAAGACGAGTAAAATGGTGCAATTTTTATAAAAAAATATTATAGTATAAAAAAGTTATGGATGTATAAAAAAAGATGGGGTAAAATATTTAATATAGCAAATTACATTAATACCCTTATTCCCTTTTTTTTTCAAATCAATTACATTATTATATTATAGTTTAATATCAACCATTAGATTAGCATCTTGTAATTTGATCATTAAATATGGTGAGGTTAATGGGTTATTGCTCTATCCTAAGGTTAGCATTAGAACCCTTCCCTATATATATATATATATATATATATATATATATATATATATATATTTAGAATTTTTTATGGGAGTTTTTTGGATATTGGTATTGATAATAGATTGTGGTAATATTCTTGTTTGTATTACCGAAGAATAAGGTGGTCTAAAAGATATAGGAGCAGGGGATCTTGGTCTTGATGAGAATGGAGATAATGGAGTAAATCTATTATTAATTGGTAATGGAGTTCCAAGAGAACTGGAAGAACTTGATGATGGTTGATTGGTTAGAGTAATCTTTTTAGAATCCTTACTCATATTCCCTGTAAAAATTCCCTCGATAAAAAATCAGGTAAAGAATTACTTTCTCCTTTAATAAATTCTATTTGGAAATCAAAATTGCTTAATAATGCTTGCCATCTTACAAATATTTGTTTTGAAATTAAATTTTTTATATCTTTTTCTAAAATATGTTTTGCAGATAAACAATCAATTCTTAATAAAAAAGGTTTCATATATAAATCATCTTCAAATTTTTTAATACATAATACAATACTTAAAATTTCCTTTTTTATAGTTGAATAGTTCTTTTGAGTATCATTCCATGATCCTGAATAATATCTAACTAATTGTTCTTTATTATTTTCTAAAGATTGCTTTAATATTCCTCCGAATCCTAAATCACTTGCATCAGTTTCAACAATTAACTTAGCATTAGGATGTGGAATATTTAAACATGGTAATTGTTTTATTTTAGTTTTAATTTGTTTTATAATATTTGTATGTTCCTGTGTCCACGGCTCAGGATTCTTTTTTAATCTTTTATATAAAGGTTTACATATAATTCCTAAATCCTTAAAGAAATCATGTATATAGTTCAGACATCCTAAAAATCTTTGTAATTGTTTCTTATCTTTAATTTCATCAGGAAACTTATTAGTAAATTCTAAACTTCTATCTATAGGTATAATAGTATTTTGCTTAATATTATGACCTAAAAATCTTATCTCAGTTTTAAATAGATTTATCTTAGTAGGAGATACTACTAGTCCATTCTTATGAATTATATCATAAAATATATTCAAATGCTTAAAATGTTGTTCTAAAGACTTAGAATAAATTAAAACATCATCAATATAAATTATTGAAAAATTTCCTATAGGAATAATTATGTCATTCATAATATTTTGAAATTCGGAAGGAGCATTTTTTAATCCGAAGGGCATTACATTCCATTCGTAATGTCCAAAGGGAACATTAAATCCTGTTTTATATTTATCTTCCTCAGCTATTTGGATTTGCCAGAATCCAGATTTCATATCAAACTTAGAAAATACCTTTGCTTCAGATATCTTTTTTAATAAATCCCTTTTATTTGGTATAGGATATCTTATCCATTCTAATACTTTATTTAAAGGTTTATAATTTATAACTAATCTTGGAGCACCTCTTTCAATTTCAGCGCTATTATTTACATAGAATGCAGAACATGACCAAGGAGACTTAGAAGATCTAATTAAACCTTTATCTAATAAATCTTTTATTTCTTTTTTACAATGTTCTTCTAATTCTTGATTCATATGTATAGCTTTAGATTTTGTTGGTATATCTTTTTCATTAAAATCTTTTATATATGGTAACTTTACAATATGTTGTTTTCTTTGCCAAAAGGCATTAGGAATATTTGCACAAACATTTTTTATAAATTTTTCTTCAATCTTCTTAATTTTATTAATAATTATTTTATCATTTAATTGTTCTTTTATTCTTTCATTATTTATTTCATTTATTAAGAATTTCTTTTGTTTTTCTTTTAAATTTATAATATTTATTTGTTTAGATAAAACAGGTTCAGAAAATTCAAATATAATTTCTTTATTTAAAACATTAGTACTTATTCCATTACTATTTATAGTAAATGGATATAATTGAGTTATAAAAGGTGTTCCTAATATGATTTGAGAAGTTAGATTTTTTACTAATATTAATTGAGTTTTAAAACAGTAGTTTTCTTTACATATATGAACATTTGATAGTTTATAATTTATTATAAGCCTTGAACCACTGGCAGTAGATAATCTATATGAAGTTTTTTCATAATATTGTGTAGGTATAATTCCTTCTTGAATACAATTCATATCAGCTCCACTATCAATTAAAGCTGTTAAAGTGATTCTAAATTCGTTATTAACAATTATATTTACTTTAGTATACCACTTTTGATAATTTAGTTCTTTTAATATATTAATTTCATTGGTCTCATTACCTTTAATTATTATACTTTCGACATTAGTTTCTTTTTCTTTTCCTTTTTCAATATTTTTAATCTGTAATTTAATCATTTTAATATCTTCTTTTATATTTTTTAATTCTTCTTGTAATTCTTGCATAGTTATAGGTTTTTCTGGTTTTTTAAATTTTTTATAAATATCTTCCAAATTATATATTTCAGTAGTATCTTCTATTGTTTCTGATTTTTTATTAAAATTTTCTTTTAATTTTTCTAAGTATAATTGTTTTAAATTCAAATCTTCAGTGTTTTCTAAAAGCTTTAGTAATATTAGATTTTCTTCATTATTTATCATATTTATAGATCCATCAATGTTACATAAACATGGACCAATGCATCCACATTCTTCATCATTATTACTGCTAGTATTATCGCTATCAGAAATATAATTTATATCATTACTATCATAATCTGAAAATTCTTGATCACTAATTTTAGTATCTAAAATTTTATTTATCTGTTCTTTTAATTCATCTGATATATTTAATTCATTTATCTTTCTTTTTGAATAACAATTTTTTGAGGTATGTCCTCTTTTACCACAAGTATAACAAGTTACTATTTTTCTTTTGTAAAACTTTTGTTTTTTATTTTTATTATAATTTTGTTCTTCAATTTTAGGTTTTCTATTCTTATAGTTTTTTCTATAATTTTTTCCTTTTATATAATTATTTCTTTTTACATAATTATTTTTTCTTTTTGAATTACTTGGTATTTTTATATTTTCAAAACCATATTGTTCACAAAAATTACCTAATTCATTTCTACTACTAATACCATCTTTCTTCATTTTTTGTTTTAATTTTAAATCGTTACATATTTGTAAACCTTCTTGATTTATATGATTTATTATTTGTCCATATGTCAATTCGTCATATGGTATATAATTATTATTTTCTCTTTTAATTTTCTCTCTAACTCTTTCTGCAAATAATTTTGGTAATCCTGCAATAAATCTTTCTTTCCAATATGATTGTTTACAATCACTTCTCATCATAACTTTAGATATAAAAACATCCTTATACCATCTAAAATCTTGTAATTTTCTACACGTAAGATTTAATAGTATTAAAGAACTCCTTTCTTGGTAATCTGAAGGATTTCCTATAAAATTTTTTATAATAGCGAATATAAGTGTATTTATTATATTTGTTTCTTCAGTTTGGACTTGTATTCCATTTTCTAATTTCACCTTTTTAGCATTTGCAATAAATTGTTTATCAAAATCTGTTACATAATTATCCCACCATCCTTTTAAATTTCCGGAAAAACCAGAAACAATCATTTTGAAAATTTGTATTTCATTATTTCCTATTTGTTTATATGCATTAGATGCCATAGTCATTTCTTGTAATATATTTAAAATTTGAAATTCAGATTGCCCGTCTATATTCCATTCATATATAGATTTACCATCATATGCAGTATAAACTCTATTACTACCTTCTTCAATTTGTACATCAGGAGGAGTTGGTTTATAATACCAATTCCTGGTATCTGGTTTTAAAGTAAAATTCTTTAATTTATTTATTGTTTCATTTTTCATATTATTAAATTGAGATTCTAATTTGTTATAAGAGGAATCTGAATTATAAGATTCACCATCTCCATCATTTATAGTATTTAGACTTAAATTTTTTAATTTTTCTAATGTTTCTAATTGTTCTTTCATTAAATTTAAAGTTTTTTCTTTTTTATTTAAAATTATAGGGGTATCTATAGTAAAAGGTTTAAATATAGGGTTTTCTATTTTAATTTCTTTTCCTTTAATTTTTTCGTTTACTTCTAATTCCGTTTTTTCATTTTCAATTCTTTCTAATTGTTCTCCTATAATATTTAATTTTTCATTTGTATAATTATTCTGACAAATAATTGTATTTAAATTTTTTGTATTATCGTCATTAAGATTTGCTAAAGGTACTCCTATATATTCTCTTCTTTCTTTTATAATTTTTATGTTCTCATGAGGAGGATGAATACTAACTAATTCTTCATTGTTTTTTATTAATGTATAATTTTTTGTAATTTTATTATTAACAGATATTTGTTCTATAGTAGGATATTTGATATTATTATTCTTACAATATATAGGTAACCAAGTAAAGAAAGTAATATTTTCATTATTGTTAATAATATAATCTTCCCATTCTTTTCTATGTAGTAATCTAGATTCTTGATTAAATGTTTTATGATACCATATTAGATTATCTAAATTATATTTATTTAATATTTCACATCTTAAAAAATTCATCATTTCTTTATTCATTTTAACAAGTAAATTTGGTTATTTCGGTAGAAATTATTTTTATCCTTTTAAATTGATATTCTATTTCTTCATTTAAATGGAATTGACGATTTGTATAATAATATAATTTATTTACTCGATCTTCTATATTTTCTTCTTCTATTTCATTATTAAAATAATTATCTATTTTTAATAATTCATTTTGATATTTATATAATTTTTCATAACATTCTTTTATTAAGAATTTAAGAAGTCTCATTTGAGAATTTCTACACTGAATTTTTGTATCACTCATATTAACAAGTATATTTTGATATATTTGTAGAACAAATTTTTATAAGTTCTTTATTAATTTTTATTTTATCTTGTAAAAAATATTTAAAATTCATATGATGAAATTTTTGTATTTTATCATTATATTTATTTTCTTCTAAATATTGATTTGTTTTTTCTAACTCTATTTTATATATTTTTAATTTTTATGAAATTCTTTTAATGCTGAAACATAAAATTGAACTTGAGGATTCCTTCTTTGAATTCTAGTATCACTCATAATTGTTTTAAAAAATCCATATCAGATTTACTGGGATTATATGACTTATCAGATTTATTATCTTCTTCTTGTTCATAAAAAGCCTTAGGTATAGAATTAGAATAATCTATTCCTGCTATTTTCATTGATTGTGATCTTATTAAATTATTTCTTTGTATATTATTTATACTATTTATACTACTGCTTGATGTTGAATATCTAGCAGAAGTACTATTATTATTAAAAATTATTTCTATTGATCCATCAGAATTTTCTATTATATTTGATGTTTGATTTTCTATATCTATAGGTTTTGGTGGATTTATATCTTGTAAATTCCATGATAAAGACTGTGTAATTTCATTCCATTTTAATCTTTTTGGTGTTATAACTTTTGCATGCATAGTATTTGCTTCAAATAGTATAGTTTCATCTCTTGGAGATGATAATTTAGTTTTTGGTTCTATAGTAGTAGTCATAGTTTTATAATAAATTCTATATATAACTACTGCAGCATTAGTTTTTTCTTTAAATTCTAAATTTCTTGTTTTTATTGTTAAAGTTAAAGTATCAAGAATGTTTGGATCAAATAATCCTATAGAAAAATTAGGATAACAATTAAAATATATTGGACCATTGGCTATATTTGATTCAGCCATAGCTAATAATGAATTATTGAAATTAGTGTGTCTAGCATCTCTTAACATAGTTAATATAGGAGCGTCTATTCCTAATCTGAACATAGGCTTTATAGCTACCTGTACTAATCCTATATGTAAAAATTTATAATTCTTTCTATGGTTTAATATAGCTTCTTTAGATAATAATTGTAAATTTTGATGATCTTTATTTATAGGAATAGTTTGTTCAGTCATTTTGATTGAGTAATCTTGTAAGAAATCAAAAGTTCCTATTTTATATATAGTTTTTACATCTTGTTTAGGTATATTCCAATTTAATAAATTATTTTCAATTTGAGAAATACTTATTTCCAAAGAATTCATATTGTTGTTTAAATCTTCCTCTTGATCATTAGCTAAAGTATTTGAGCTATGATCTCTTCGTGATAATAATCTAGATATCTGATTCATTATTTGTATTTGTTTTAATGATAAAATTTTTTGAATTAACTTAATCAATATTTTGAAATATTCAGATTATACTGAGGGAACATCCCCAAAGCCCAAGACGTGGTCCGGCTGCTCTCTATCTTGGAGCCTTACGCTAATCCAACCGTCTAGTCGATAGGACTTGCCAACACAGCATAGTTCTAAATTTTCAAAATATGACGTTGTTTTTTCAATAAATTTTTCCATTATAACATTTACAAATAATTAATTAGAGTATTTAGACATAATATCACTTCAATCATGGCTCTGATATATATATATATATATAGGGCATGGAATTTTTGATAACCCTCATCTTTTGTTACAACCCATTAACCATCATCCAATGGTTACTTTAAAAATGTAAGTGTATAGGATGGTGACACGTGTCAGATTCTTTTTTTTTTCTTTTTTTTTAATATAAAGGGCATTTAAGACTTTTGTTATTTAAGTAAAGTTTCCCCCATTTTTTTTAAACATTCATAACTTTTTTATACTATATTATTTTTAAAAAGTTGCACCATTATATTCGTCTCATTTTTCTCTTTAATTTCGTTATAGTCTCGACTATTTTTTTTTTTTTGATGTCATGTGTTTACATCATTGTAACAAGCTTAAAGATAACAAATTAATTAGAAATTTTTTCTAACAAAGGTAAATTACAGTAATGTAACAAAAAATGAAGTAATGTAACACAAAATTAAGTAATTTACAATAACATAATTAACGGTGACGTAACACATTATTTTATTTTATTTTTCTCTAACAATGATAATTACAATGATAAATTACAGTGAAGTAAATAGAACACATTATTTTGATTTTTTTCTCTCACAATGATAATTATAGTGATGTAATTTATCATTGTTCGAAAAAAATTTAAACTAATTTGTTGTCAATATAAATTACATCACTGTAATTTAAACCAAATTCACCGAAAAAAACCGAAACCGAATTTTACGTCAATGATAATTACAATGATAAATTACAGTGATGTAATAAAACACATTATTTTGATTTTTTTTCTCACAATGATAATTATAGTGATGTAATTTATCATTGTTCGAAAAAAATTTTAACTAATTTGTTGTCAATGTAAATTACATCACTGTAATTTAAACCAAATTCACCGAAAAAAACCGAAACCGAATTTTACGTCAATGTAAATTACATCACGATAAATTACGTCAATGTAAATTACATCACGATAAATTACGTCAATGTAAATTACATCACTGTAATTTATCATTTTAAAAAAAATTCAAATAAATTTGTTATATTTAACCTCGTTACAATGATGTAAATATAGGGCATTTAAAAAAAGTAAAAAAAATTAGTCGAGACTATAACGGAATTAAAGAGAAAAAGGAGACGAATATAATGGTGCAATTTTTTTTAAAAAATAATATATTATAAAAAAGTTATTAATGTTTAAAAAAGAGGGGGGGAAACTTATAAGGGGTAAAATGACTATGATGCCTTTTTTAATATTTTAATGTAATGCTTATGTGTAAGTTTCTGATTGGTTTAAATGAGTTATGTAGTTGTAGCAAAAGAAGAGGGTTATTTTTTATACCCTTCCCTATATATATATATATATATATATATATATATATATATATATATATATATATATATATATATATGGTGGGGTTATAGTAAAAAGGCTTAGATTGGTTAGAAGTGTGAGAAGGATTGTTGGCCATTAGATATATAATTTAATAGTTGAGATCAAAGTTGTATTAAAAAAGTTAGTGGAAGGGTATTTTAGTCATAGACACTTTTTGTCACACCCCGGGCCGGCGGGAACGGATCGGGTTTTCCCGTCGGGCGGAAGGTTCCCGGGGCGCGATATCTTGGAGTGATAATCAATTGATCAGATTGTTTACATAGCACATGAGATATAAATGAGAAATGCTAATCATGACATGAAATAGAATTACAAAGTTAAATTACATTGTACATCATAATTTAACTAAGTAAATCTAATCAAAAAGAATCATTGAGTTTATATCTTGAACTGTACAAGATATACAAAAGTGATTCACTGTTTTGTCATATCAAAAGTATGCAGTCAAAAGTAAACTAGGTCTTCTAGGAGTCCACTAGCTTATCACTTGCACATATGTACCTACACCTGTCCGTCACCTGAGAAAACATGCATTTAAACAAAGTCAACACTAGGTTGGTGAGTTCATAAGTAAGTAAATTGAAAACCATTGAATTGATCATGCACACATCCACAATGTCATAGTTGTTGCTTGTAATACTTGTTTCATCTGTACCACCCAATGGCCTCTCCTTAGTTATATGTACAAGTAGTGTATCACCTGATCAAGTATGCTTATATATAGGGAATCCTGAAAGGGTCAAGCCCAGACGCTATCCCACCACATACTCAGTCAAGTTCCACACCACTTGCGATACAACTAAAGATTTCCATTTCCCCGCTTATTCATCGTACTTGAGATGTATTCAGTTATTGTATTGATGATAGAATAATATATTGTATGGGGTTTAATTATCAAACCGAAGTATTGATAACCCTCGATGTATTAAGGAATTTTAGATTAATATAATCTTGTCCTTGTATTATTCTATACTTGAGGTGGGTTAACCGATGATACTCTATTAAATATTAAGAGTGTGAGTTAAGCCCTTGCAACTTGTTCTTGAACCATAGTGCATAGAGCCTAAAAGGAATCCATTGAAATCCTCACGTAATCAGATTTCAATGCATCCGATTTATCTCTACCACTTTGCATGTCTATTGTCCTCAACGAAATCTATTACTAGTAGTGTAACATGAGAGCAGATCAACTTCTCAATCTACTAGTCAATAGGGTTTTCACTGGATTAATTACTTATCACTGTAGATTAATATCACCATGTGTCGCTTACCAGAACCTGACTTGAGGTCGCCCTGTCACCGGTCATACGTTACCGGCCAATGAATTGCTACGATCAACATACTAGCCCTACAAGCTAGAGGTTTGTCAAACCTATGGTACCACTATGCTATCGTCGGTTTAGTCACGTCAAACTAACTGGTCAGCGAATTAAAGGGACTTACATGATCACTTGAATTAATTGGCACATGATTGAAGTGATATAATGCAAACAGGTCAAATGTAACTAATTGTAATTGTATTCACTTGTACTCTTGTTCTCATTGTCATATGTTCTCAGTGATATTAACAAAGTTAAATAAGAACCAGTCTTATTAGGTTATGTTAATTAATTGAGTGAATGATGTTGTTATCATGAAATTACGTTATCATGATTATCATTCCATGTTCCTTGTTCTTCTTGTAATATGTGTTGAGTTGTAAGGTTAAGTATTATAAGATCTAGTCTTATTACACTTATTTAACTCTCGTATTGAATGATGTAATAAAGATATATTATCTTTATATCATTTTTGTGTTTTGCTCTTGTAATCATGTCATCATGTTCCCTTGTAGTTGTTACAATGTCATTTCTTGTAAGAATAACTAAGTGTTGTAAGAGTTAACTTACTACTAAGTTATTCTATTGTATCGATGAGTTATGATATTAAAAATATCATCATCATCTTATCTTTCCTGTATTCTTGAATTCAAACAAGCATGCATACAATGATTTATGATAATAAGCAATTTAATATCAAATAATCAAAGTATTAACAATATGTAAGCAAAACTTTTAAATAAATAAAAGTAAAGCATGTATCTCAGCCCCGAGAGTTTAAAATCTGTTAAGATTGAAGAAAAGGGGCATATGAACTCACCTTGTAATAGTGGGGTTTGACTTGACCTATATGAGAATGCACGCGCTCTCGTTTGTATTCGTTGTGTTCACAATCCTGTATTGATTTGTTGTAATTTGTAAGTATAAGCTTAATAGGCTTTTGTGTGTGTATATGTGTAGGTGTTAGCCCTAAGTTGGCTTTCGCGCGTAAGACTTGGTCATGATCACCGTTCGGTCTCTTATGTAGGTTTTAAGTTAAAAACCTTATAAGTTATTATCTTGAAATCTTTGACTTGACTCATTCTTGTAATTGTACACTTTGATCTTATGAAATATGTTAAACCCGAAGGTTTGAAGTGATGTGTAGACCGAACTATGTGACCAAGTCCTATGTTGGGCCTCTAGGTCATTTGTTGGGCCCTAGGCCCAAACCTATGGGCCTTGATCTGTTCTTGAACCACCAATAGTGTTAGACCATTTTGGAACATGTGAATCAGTGATATACAGTGTGGAATTACGAAGACTTGGTCAATTGCGAAGAAGCCTAATGAATAGGTGGCCTTGTGGCCTCCATTGGGCCACGATGAGAAACTGTTGGGCCCGAAGTGGGCCCAGGCAATATTTGTCGGGCCAAAGGTTAGAATGAACTGTAGGAACCATGGTTGGGCCAAAAATAGGTGGTTGTCCAAGATAATGACAAAGTGGCTCCAAAAAGGGAGGACAAAGGCCTCGAAGTGGGCCTTAAATCGATTTCTGTGGGCCTCGGGTAGATTTTGATGGGCCCCATGGATTTTGTCTCAGGCCTTTGCCAAAAGAACTCATGGGCCAAGTTGGGCCTGGATTAGAATGGCTGAAACAGTAATGGGCCTTGAATTTGGGCTTTTGGCCAAAATGGTGGCCTTGAATCACATTTTGTGGGCCATGGGCCAAACTAGATGGGCCCCAAGGGATTTCTCTCAGGCCCTGAGCACAATAAGTGTTGGGCCAACATGGGCCTGGATCAATTGGGCCGAAACTATTGTGGGCCCAATTCAAGGGAAATATGGGCCATTTGGGCTTGTGTGAGTTAATTCTATGGGCCAACTTCATTCCAAACAGGTTTTATGAACAAAATAGTTCATTTTGGGTCAAGTTGAACTGAAATAGAGCTTGGGCCTGTATTGGGCCAAATAATAGTTAATAGTCGAATGGGTGTGTGTGTAGGCCAAAAGAAATGAGGTGGGCCAAATTACTTGCTGTTGTTTCAACTGAACATGGGGTTGGCCGTAATACACATAAGATGCCCATACTTGAAGGTGGCTGACCAAGGTTGGAGGTGGCTGGGTGGCGTATGGCATCTTGGCCGAATGAATGGTTGAGAGGTGGCGAATGAGGGGAGCTCGAATGAGGGATGCATGGTTCGAATGAGTGGTCTCCGAATGAGACCTGTTTCAGTCGAATGTGGCCAGGTCGAATGAGGAGAGAGCCACCGAAAGAGAGCTGGTCGAAGGAGGCCATTCGGCCGAGGCCCTTCGGCCTTGTGTCATTCGGCCAAACACGGTGCAGCCCTCAAACCAAGAATCCATGTTGTGTTCCAAAGGTAATCGGTTCTTAGGAAGGTGTTCTAGTGGTCGTGGTTTACAACGAAGGCCTTAGGCCGGCTGAATTAAAAGATAGATCAAAAAGGGGTGAAAACCCTAATTTCGTAATTCTTTGCAGCCTCATACCTCGTTTTTCAGTGGGTTTGGCTTTAGATCTGTTGTACTTAAATGTAGAGGACGTCGAGGGCTACGCGTGGGCGAAAGAATCACTCGAATCGGGTAAGAAACGAGAAAGTTATGGAGGTTTGAAGGTTGAGAAAACCCTCAAATGGTGATGGCCGGATTTTTGAGCTAGAGAGAGGTTGGGGAAGAGAAGAATGAAGGAAAAACCCTCTTTCTTGGGTTTTTATACCCCGGGAGTGTTCGGGTTCGTTTTTGTTGCTCGGTTCGTAAGTTCGTCGCGTAACCGGATTTTTACGCGTAATTTAAATATTTTAAATAAAGTAGGTTAATTTAATTATTTTGATGAATTTCAAAATTGTAAAATGTTATTTATTTACTTTTATTAAATTATTTTCGTTCGTGACGTGTTTTCGTTGTCGTTTCGTCAGATCGCGTAACCTTCGCGCGTAATTCGTTCGAATCGTCACCCGAACGAATACGACGATGGTTTTGCTTTCTGACTTTTGTTTTCTACTTTTCAGTCATTATTTTAGAATTCTAAACTCACAGATATGTTTGTGTGAATCGTCACTCACGCAAACACACTGTCAGTTCGTCATTATGAAATAACACTGCATTATGTGTTAATTGTGTTTCCTCACTGTCGGACTCAACTATACATCATGATTTCACACTGTTTTTGTACTGAATTGTCGGTCATCTGATTCCTGTCATCTGTGGACATCAGATCGCAACCGATATGTTTCTGAATATTGTTTGAATTCCGTTGTTTCTCATGTTTTGTTGTGTTAACTGTAATTAAGTTTTCACTTAATAAACACAACTAATGTTTCAATTGTACGTTGTACTTAATGTATTTAAGTTTATACGAAAATACGTACAACGTTTTCTTGTATTTAGGATTCTGTTAATACAAGTACTGTTTAAGCTTACGTATGCACACATAGAATACAGTAAAAGTACACATACCGTACGGACTTGCCGGACGATCTGGCACTTGCTGTTACAGTCTCCCCTTGTTAAAGAAATTTCGTCCCGAAATTTAAGTATCAAAGTCGGGCTTCAATTCTCGAACAGATGGGGATACTTTGCTTTCATGTTGTCCTCACGTTCCCAGGTAAATTCTGGTCCACGCTTGGAGTTCCATCGAACCTTTACAATAGGGATACGGCTCCGTTTCAGTCTCTTGACTTCACGTTCCATAATCTCTACAGGTTCTTCAATGAAATGTAATTGCTCATCAATTTGTATCTCTTCCAACGGTATGATCAATGTTTCGTCTGCTAGACACCTCTTGAGATTTGATACATGAAATACATTGTGTACTCCGCTGAGTTCATCAGGGAGTCTGAGTCTGTATGCCACTGGACCTATGCGTTGAGTAATCTCAAACGGTCCGACATACCGAGGTGCTAGCTTGCCTTTAGCCCCAAACCGAACTATGCCTTTCCATGGGGACACTTTCAACATGACTCGGTCACCCACATCGAATTCCAAAGGCTTGCGCCGTTTGTCTGCGTAACTCTTTTGGCGGCTACGTGTTGCTTGTAATCGTTGTTGTATCTGGGCAATCTTATCAGTAGTTTCCTGAATAAGTTCGGGCCCAGTGATTCTGTTGTCTCCCACTTCGGTCCAACAAATTGGAGACCGACATTTTCTACCATAGAGTGCTTCAAACGGAGCACATCCAATACTGTTGTGGTAGCTATTGTTGTAGGAGAACTCAATGAGTGGTAAATGAGTATCCCAACTTCCACCGAAGTCAAGGATGCATGTTCTCAACATATCCTCTAGGGTTTGAATGGTGCGCTCGCTTTGTCCATCCGTTTGTGGATGATAAGCAGTGCTCAAGTTAACACTTGTCCCTAAGGATTGTTGCAATGATTGCCAGAACCGCGAAGTAAATCGACTGTCCCGGTCGGAAATAATAGACAATGGCACCCCGTGCCTCACTACTATTTCATCAATGTATAGTCTTGCAAGTTTCTCCATCTTGTACGTTTCTCTGATCGGCAAGAAATGTGCGGATTTAGTCAATCGATCAATGATGACCCAAATAGAATCGTATCCGCTGGAAGTGCGGGGTAGCTTGGTAATGAAATCCATAGCTATTTGTTCCCACTTCCATTGTGGTATCTCCGGTTGTTCCAGCAAACCCGAAGGTTTCTGGTGTTCTGCTTTGACTTTGGCACATGTGATGCATTTGCCAACATAAGTGGCAATATCTTTCTTCATACCCGGCCACCAATAAAATGACCTAAGATCTTGATACATTTTATCGGCACCAGGATGAACTGAGTAACGTGTCTTGTGTGCCTCGTCAAGTATGAGTGTCCGAAGTTCATCTACTGCTGGAATCCAAACACGATCCAGATAATAGATAACTCCATCTTGTTTTGTCTTGAAATGTTTCTCGGCTCCACAATCGAGCTCGCGTTTCAGATTGTCTCTTGCCACGGTCTCTTGTTGTGCTTGTAAAATATGGTCTCTCAAACTTGTTTGCACAGTCATTCCCATGGCGCGAACGCGTAAGGGTTTGACTCTTTCCTTCCGGCTCAAAGCATCTGCAACAACATTTGCTTTGCCCGGATGGTATTTGATCACACAATCGTAATCGTTCAGGAGCTCAACCCAACGTCTCTGTCTCATGTTAAGCTCCTTCTGATCAAATATGTGCTGTAAACTCTTGTGATCTGTGAAGATAGTGCACTTAGTACCATAAAGGTAGTGTCTCCAAATCTTTAATGCAAATACAACAGCTCCCAGTTCAAGATCGTGTGTCGTGTAATTCTTCTCGTGTATCTTCAGCTGTCGTGAGGCATAAGCAATGACTTTGTCTCGTTGCATCAAAACACATCCGAGTCCCTGATGGGAAGCATCACAATAAACTACAAAGTCATCATTGCCTTCTGGGAGTGTTAAGATTGGAGCATTGCACAATCTTTGTTTCAATGTCTGGAATGCCTCTTCTTGTTTCTGAGTCCACACAAAAGGTTCAGACTTCTGTGTGAGCTTGGTGAGAGGTAAAGCTATCTTAGAGAAATTCGAAATGAATCTCCTGTAATAACCTGCCAATCCCAAGAATGATCGAATCTCTGTTGGTGTTGTAGGCACATCCCAGTTCTTGATTGCTTCAATCTTGGCAGGATCCACGTGAATACCATTACTGTTAATCACGTGACCCAAAAACTGAACTTCCCTTAACCAAAATTCACACTTAGAGAATTTGGCACAGAGTCGTTCTTCTTTCAGAAGCTCCAAAACTGTCTTGAGGTGTTGCTCATGTTCCTTCTTGTTCTTTGAATAAATCAGTATATCATCAATAAAGACGATCACAAACTGATCTAGATACGGCTTGCACACCCGGTTCATTAAGTCCATGAACACAGCCGGTGCGTTCGTCAATCCGAATGGCATCACCATAAATTCGTAATGACCATATCGAGTACGAAAAGCCGTCTTGGGTATGTCTTCTTCTTGAATCCGGAGCTGATGATAGCCTGATCTCAGGTCTATCTTTGAGAAGTACTGTGCTCCTTGTAACTGATCGAACAAATCATCAATCCTCGGTAACGGGTACCGATTCTTGATGGTGAGTTTGTTGAGTTCTCGATAGTCGATGCACATTCTGAAAGTTCCATCCTTCTTTTTAACAAAAAGAACCGGAGCTCCCCACGGGGAAAAGCTCGGTCGGATGAATCCTTTATCGAGAAGTTCTTGCAACTGGTTGGATAACTATTGCATCTCCGATGGTGCGAGTCTGTAGGGAGACTTGGCTACAGGAGTTGCTCCCGGAATCAAATCGATGCGGAACTGCACCGCTCTCTCGGGTGGCAGTCCCGGTAAGTCATCCGGAAACACTTCTGTAAAATCTCTCACAATTGGTACATCTTGAATCTTGATTTCTTTCTTGTCTTTCTGAATTACGTGAGCTAGGAATGCGACACATTGTTTCCGTAAACACTTGCGAGCTTTCATGCACGAAATTATCTTGACACTGCGTTTCGCTTGGTCTCCACGAATCTCCAAGACCTCATTGTTCTCCATAGGAATGCGTAATAGTTTATCGGAACAGATGAACTCAACTCGGTTAAGAGATAGCCAATCCATTCCGATGATAATGTCGAAACTGCCCAACTCCATCGGTATCAAGTCGATGGAAAATGTATGATCACCAAGTGTTAGTGGGCAATTCCTAAGTACTGTGTCAACTGTAATCTGTTTGCCATTAGCTATCTCAATACTATAAGGGGAGTCTAATGATTCCTTGTAACATCAGTGCCGGACGAGTGCCGGAACAGTGATCGTAACAGTAAACATGTACAGTGATTCAGGTACACATTTCGTTAAACTATGTTTAGACTATTTATACATATTGATTAGCATGAAACTATTAAACGATTGTCTGAATCTGACTAAAACCTTAGGGTTTAACAGTCAGAAAACATGTCAGACAACACAGTGTTGAAACACGAATACATGATGTGATATTAGTTGTATAAACGTATGTGAGGTTTAACAAAACGAAACTAAAGCGGTTATTGTTACGGAATGCTAAACCGACGAGTTATTCGTATAGGTGACGATCTGTACGAATGATTCTGATAGTTTAACGTTCTGAAATAATAACTTAACAATAGAAAACAAGAATCAGAAAGCCAAACCATCGACGTATTCGTTTGAATGACGGTTCGAACGAATACGCGCGATGGTGACGCGATCTGATGAAACGATAACGAATAACGATTCGAACGATCATAATTTTAAAGAAATATTATATTTCTTATTTTACAATTTTGAAACTCATCATTAAATAAAATAAATTAAACTATTTTCTTATATCGCGAATAAATTAACAAAACGCGTAAACTATTATAATTCGAAAAAAATAATTAAATGCAACGATATTTAAAATGTTTTATAATAATAATTGGGTTCTAAAAATCTTAAAAATATTCATTTTATTTTATTTTATTTACGAAAAAGCCGCGTAACGTGCCGGATACGCGACGAGATTACGAACCGAGCAACCGAAACGAACCCGAACCACCTCGGTGTATAAAAGCTTTGAAACAAGAGCAATTATTTCATTTTTACACAAAACTCTCTCTCTCCTAGCCCATTCCCGTTCGTTTCTCTCTCTACAACCAAATCCACCATTTTTGCTACTTTGAAGCTTCATTACTTGTTCAAATCTCAACCGATTCACGTGTTCTTGGAGTCTAAACGAAGATCTCAACGAGCTCTACTCGAAAGTACAACTTATCTGAGGATATCACCGGCCAAACTCAAGGTATTCAAGATTTAAACATCACGAAATAGGGTTTTCAGCATATGCTGTGTGTTTGGTTGTTCGACATGGGCTTAGCCGGTTCTAGATGCATATCGTCACCACCATGGTCTCGAGAATCACCTGCTACTTGACATCATCGTTTAGCTAACCTGGAAACCAGCACACAACGAAGATGATGAAGCATGGTTCGTGAACAGCCCTCAAGGGCCGAACCTGTAAGGTTCTGGCCTAACCTTTGGCAGCAGTCACCCAAGCCACGAACCATCATCCCATGGTCTTAGCCGAACCCTTAGAACTACGAACCTTCCTACTCCCGAACCATGCAGACGAACCCATGTAGGAGGCGAACCCCTGTGATCACGAACCTGTTACAGCCACTTTAGCCGAACCCTGATGGACCACGAACCCTAGCGTGGCTGGCGAACCCTTCTGAGATTTCACGAACCCTCTGGATCCTACGAACCTTTGATGGTTGTGCAGCCGAGCCATGAGACCTGCGGCGAACCTTCATATGCCACGAACCCTCCACTGTCATCCTCACTAAGCAGCGAATCTGCTACAGTGCCGAACTCATGCGAACTAGGCCCCTGCGAACCCTCATACTTGATGGCCGAACCATTTCTTGTCCACGAACACATGATGGGCTGCCCCAAGGTTCGCTGCCTTGGGGACTTTTTTTTTATTTTGATCGAACCATGCAACTAGCCCAATTCCCTTAGTAGCCCAACAGAAAACCTTCGGCCCAGAAAACATTGATAACCGGCCCATGTGTTTAGCCCACGAATGCTTAGCCCAATATCCCTCTAATTCTCGGCCCAAAGAGCAACTACATTCGGCCCAATTAAAATGCTAAGCCCATCTATGTCGGCCCACATTAATCTTTTGACCCAACGATAGACCCACAAGGTTTAAGTAACAACAAATATGAAATAAGTGATAACATGTCAAATTAGTTTATCATTAAAACTAAAAATCTAAGCTTTCATATTTAGAACAATTCATTTATCACTATAGAGATTCTAATAAAATGAAAGATCTTGTTAGCAAAGTAAAGACAACTTAAATCTTGTGGGGAAATTGATGTCATAACAAAGACAAATAACCAAGGGTCGAGTGAAGATCGAGACACGAAGTGTAGCCAACGTTAGGGCTAACACTAATGTTTATGCACACATAAATCAATCCAACACATACTCATAAAATTCAACATTATGAAATCAACACAGGAACGTGAACAACAAAACAAGAGCAAACTAAGAGCGCGTGCATTCTTATTCTACTTAAGTCAAGCACTTTGGACCTAAGGTGAGTTCATTTGTCCCCTTTCAAACTTATTTGTTTTAAATTCGGGACTGAGAAGCATGTTAAACATTTTTATCAAAATGTTATTTAATGCTTTAAACATGAACATGATTGCTTATGATGGAAACCTTTATTTTAAGCTTGATGCTTAAAATCAATTGTTGATTACTTGATACGATTACATGATTCTTGATACAATTACATGAGACTTGATTCAATTACATGAGACATGATACAAATACATGATACTTGATTCAATTACATGAGATGTGATTCAATTACATGAGACTTGATACTATTACATAAGACTTGATACTATTACATGAGATATGATGTTTAGAAACGATTACATGATACTAGGCCATCATACATGTATCTAACCATAGGCTACGTAATTGCTGAACGTCTGGTATTCCAGAGCTTGTACCTATGGGGTGAGATACATGTAATAACATAACATAATGATACTCAGCTATTACCTGGTTATAAGTGACATGTAATTGCTGAACGTCTGGTATTCCAGAGCTTTTGTCAGCTTATATGAGGTATGTAAAGGCTAAACATGAAAGTATCGATTCTAAGCTATTACCTGGTTATAAGGGACACGTAATTGCTGAACGTCTGGTATTCCAGAGCTTGTGTCGGCTTATATGAGGTATGTAAAGGCTAAACATAAACGTAACGTTACGGAGCTATTACCTGGTTATAAGGGACATGTAATTGCTGAACGTCTGGTATTCCAGAGCTTTTGTCAGCTTATAAGAGGTATGTAAAGGCTAAACATGAACTTGTTGAATGCTAAGCTATTATCTATATAAGAGACATGTAATTGCTAAACTTCTGGTACTCCAGAGCTTTTGTCTGCTTATAGGAGATATGTAATTGCTAAACTATGTGTATGTGAATCTATGATGCTTGACAAACGTGATGAGAAACTAACACTTATGAATACAATAGACATGAAAACGTTGAAACAGATAACAAAGGCTTTGATGAGGATTGAGTTGTTTGGTAGGTAAAATGCTTAATTATTATTAACAACAATGTCATATCCGGGTTAGTATGTGGTGGGATGTTGGCTAGGGCTTGTTCCCTTACATATGCCCTATATATAAGCATACCGACTTGGATATTACAGGTGGAGTTAATGAGGTTAAGGTTTTACCGAAGGAGGTTTGTGAAACAATTTTCTTTAAACTTATAAACTCTATGAACTCACCAACCGTTGTGTTGACTTGATCTTTTTACATGTTTTCTCAGGAAATGAACAGGTGTAAACTAAGGCTCTTGGAATTGCATACTAGGCTGCCCAGATAGAGGACCTAGTAGACTTTTGAAGCACATCTTTTGTTGATGATACATAACACTTTTGATATCTTGTACATATACAAGATATAAACATTTGATTCTTTTGGTTAGGTTTACTTAGTTAAATTGCAGAACGATACTATTGTAATTTAACTTTGTAATCCTATATATCATTTGATTGTGCTTTAGATATTCTTAAACGTTGATGCTATGTAAACAATCTGATCATCATGATTATCACTCACGATATCACGCCCCGAGAACCTTCCGCCCGGCGGGGACTCCGATCCAACCCCGCCGGCTCGGGGTGTGACAGATTGGTATCAGAGCTCAAGGTTATAGAGAATAATAGGTCATTTACTAAAACGGTTTGGCCTAGACTATAACTTAGGGACCCTCATTTAGAGAACTTAAGACTTAAGTTTGCATTATGTTTTCTGCATTCGATCATTGCACTAACCAAATTCTTTTGGTTATGATCAGAATGCCGCCGAGAAAACAACCTTCTTCACAAGTTTCTGCTCCTCACTCATCTACTCCATCACCTGCGGATTCACCACCGCCACCTCCTCCTCCTCCGCACTCTCCACCACCAGACTCAAGCAATACACCGACACTGGATCCTGCTACTATCGCGTTGGCTACGCTACTGAGTACTCAACTGACAAGCCAACTGAAAGAAGTCATCCCAGAGATGATAAATAGGATTCAGGGGCAAGGCAACACCTCTGCCCATACCACCGGAGAGGCTAGTGGAAACACTGGTCATACGTCTGATTGCTCCTACAAATCCTTTGTAGGATGCAAACCTCCTAGTTTCACTGGAGCTGAAGGAGCTGTTGGATTAATCCAATGGCTAGAGAAAATGGAGAACACTCTGGATATTAGCAGTTGTCCAGAACATCACAAAGTTCGCTATGCAGCTGGTTCTTTCAGCAAGCGAGCTTTGACTTGGTGGAACGCACAGATAAGAGCAAAGGGAAGAGATGAGGCAATGGCGATGCCTTGGGCAGAATTTAAGCTTCTTCTGAGGAATGAGTTTTGCCCGAAACATGAACTACAACAACTGGAGATTGAACTCTCGAATCATGAGATGAAGGGAGCTGACCACATGACTTTTACCAATCGCTATCATGAACTGGTAGCCCTGGTGCCAGAAATGGTACCGACCTTGGAGAAACTAATTGATCGCTATGTGGCAGGATTACCTTCATGTATACAAAGCGTTGTACTGGCTTCATATCCTGCTACTTTGGAGTCAGCCATTTCCCTCTCTGCTAAGCTTACCAAAGTAATGGTAAAGTCTGGAGTCTTGAAAGATGATACTGGAAAAGCCAAGGAAACAACATCGAAGAAACCCGAGTACCATCAGAAAAAGAAACAAAAGGTTGTCAAGAATTACGCAGCCGTTACCCCTCTGCGACAGGCACCTGCAGCACCTGTCAATTCTACTACTAGGGGTTATGGAGGGGAATATCCTCAGTGCACAAACTGCAAGTATCATCATCCTGCTGGTGCTCAATGCAGGAAGTGCACGAATTGTGGCCGGTTTGGCCACTGGGTTAACAAGTGCCGAGTTGCTGTAAACCAGGCCACTAACACCGCAGCAAGAGCACTACCTCCACCACCACCACAGGACCCAGTCAACAACAACAGAGGATGCTACAACTGCGGGGAAATGGGTCATTTCTCTCGCAACTGTCCTAAGAAGGTGCAAGCTGGAGCACAAGCACCTCGTGGACGAGCTTTTGTCATTGGAGCTAATGCTGCACGTCAGGACCCTAATGTGGTCACTGGTACATTTCTTTTACATGACTCTTATGCATCCATACTATTTGATACTGGTGCAGACCAGAGTTTTATTTCATCTGATTTTGCACGACAACTTAGTCTTACTGAGGATACTTTAGACTCCCCTTACATTATTGAAGTAGCTAATGGGAAACAAGTTACAGTTAGCACTATACTTAGGAACTGCCCACTTACACTTATAGATCATACATTTTCCATCGACTTGTTGCCGATGGAGTTGGGCAGTTTCGATATTATCGTGGGAATGGATTGGCTCTCACTCAATCGAGTTGAAGTCATCTGTTCCGAGAAGCTACTTCGGATTCCAGTAACGGATGATCGTGTATTGGAAGTTCGTGGGGATCAAGCCAAGAGAAACGTAAAGATCATATCATGCATAAAAGCGCGTAAGTGTCTACAAAAGAAGTGCATAGCATTCTTGGCTCATGTGGTGGAGAAAGACAAAGACAAGAAAACATTACAAGACGTACCGATAGTGAGAGAATATCCTGAGGTGTTTCCTGAAGATCTACCTGGTTTGCCTCCTGTGCGACCGGTAGAGTTTCGTATCGATCTGATTCCTGGAGCAACGCCTGTTGCTAAATCTCCTTATAGGTTAGCACCTTCGGAGATGCAGGAATTATCTAACCAATTACAGGAGCTACTTGATAAAGGTTTCATCCGCCCGAGCTACTCACCTTGGGGAGCTCCGGTTTTGTTCGTGAAAAAGAAGGATGGATCTTTTCGGATGTGCATAGACTACAGGGAGTTAAACAAACTAACCATCAAGAATCGGTATCCATTACCGAGGATTGATGATTTGTTTGATCAATTGCAAGGAGCTCAATACTTTTCGAAGATCGATCTACGTTCCGGATACCATCAGCTTCGAGTGCAAGACGAAGACATACCAAAGACGGCGTTTCGTACCAGATACGGGCATTACGAATTCATGGTGATGCCTTTTGGTTTGACGAATGCACCCGCGGTTTTCATGGATCTCATGAACCGTGTGTGTAAGCCATACTTAGATCAATTTGTTATTGTTTTCATTGATGACATATTGATTTATTCTAAAAGCAAGGCAGAACACGAGCAACATCTGAGAACGATCTTGGAACTGTTAAAGGAAGAGAAACTCTATGCCAAATTCTCTAAGTGTGAGTTTTGGTTAAAAGAGGTTCAATTCCTAGGCCATGTTGTTAACAGTGAGGGAATTCACGTTGATCCTGCCAAGATCGAAGCAATAAAAGATTGGGACACTCCGAAGACACCTACGGAGATACGTTCTTTTCTAGGCTTAGCAGGCTATTACAGAAGGTTTATTTCAAACTTTTCTAAGATAGCTCTGCCACTCACGAAGCTAACACAGAAAAGCGAGCCGTTTATTTGGGAGCAAAAACAAGAAGAAGCCTTTCAGACATTGAAACAAAAGCTATGTGATGCTCCGATCTTATCTCTCCCAGATGGTTGTGATGACTTTGTTGTTTATTGTGATGCATCCCATCAGGGACTTGGCTGTGTACTTATGCAGCGGGACAAAGTCATTGCCTATGCTTCGAGACAATTAAAGATTCATGAGAAGAACTACACAACTCATGATCTGGAATTGGGAGCAGTGGTGTTTGCACTGAAGATCTGGAGGCATTACTTATATGGAACCAAGTGTACCATATTTACAGATCACAAAAGTCTACAACACATATTCGATCAGAAGGAACTCAATATGCGACAGCGACGTTGGGTAGAGCTTCTGAATGACTATGACTGTGTGATTAAGTACCATCCGGGCAAGGCAAACGTTGTTGCTGATGCCTTGAGCCGGAAGGAACGGGTCAAACCCTTGCGCGTCAGAGCAATGGGAATGACTGTGCAGACAAGTCTACACGATCACATTAGTCAAGCACAACAGGAAGCAATTGAACGAGGAAACTTGAAGAAAGACTTAGATTGCGGTGTGGAGAAACAATTGGAAACAAAACCCGATGGACTTGTTTACTTCAAGGATCGTATCTGGATTCCTGCAGTAGATGAGTTAAGGAAACTTATTTTTGATGAAGCACACAAGACCAAGTACTCTGTGCATCCCGGTGCTGATAAAATGTACCAAGACTTACGTGCATTCTATTGGTGGCCGGGTATGAAGAAAGACATCGTTGAGTATGTTGGTAGATGCCTTACGTGTGCTAAGGTGAAGGCGGAACACCAGAAACCATCTGGTTTGTTGGAACAGCCTGAAATACCACTATGGAAGTGGGAACAGATAGCTATGGACTTTGTTACCAAGCTACCCCGCACTTCCAGTGGACATGATACCATTTGGGTTATCGTTGATCGATTAACCAAGTCTGCTCATTTCTTGCCAATGCGAGAAACTTACACGATGGATAAACTAGCGAAGCTTTACATCGACGAGATAGTGGTACGCCATGGTGTGCCATTGTCTATCATTTCAGATCGTGATAGCAGATTTACATCAAGGTTCTGGCAATCGTTGCAGAAATCTCTAGGGACGCAATTAAACTTGAGTACGGCTTATCATCCACAAACGGATGGTCAAAGCGAACGTACTATCCAAACCCTGGAGGATATGTTAAGAACTTGTGTTCTAGACTTTGGTGGTAATTGGGATTCTCATTTACCACTAATTGAGTTCTCCTACAACAACAGTTATCACAGCAGCATCGGTTGTGCCCCATTCGAGGCTCTTTATGGCCGGAAATGTCGGTCACCGATCTGTTGGTCAGAAGTGGGAGACAATCGTATCACCGGGCCAGAACTTATTCAAGAAACTACAGACAAGATTGCTCAGATACAACAAAGACTACAAGCGACACGAGGCAGACAAAAGAGCTATGCTGATAAACGGCGTAAGCCGTTGGAATTCCAAGTGGGAGATCGTGTTATGCTTAAGGTTTCTCCTTGGAAAGGCGTAGTCCGTTTTGCAAAGAAAGGCAAACTAACACCACGATACGTAGGACCGTTCGAAATCATCGAACGTATTGGTCCTGTAGCATACAGATTGAACTTACCGGATGAACTTAGTGGTGTACATGACGTGTTTCACGTCTCAAACTTGAAGAAATGCCTTGCTGATGAAACTCTTATCATACCAATTGAAGAAATTCAATTGGATGAAAACTTACGTTTTGTTGAAGAACCATTGGAGATTATGGATCGTAAAGTCAAGCAACTGAGACGAAGTCGTATTCCTATCGTTAAAGTTCGTTGGAACTCAAAGCGCGGACCTGAGTTTACTTGGGAACGTGAAGATCACATGAGAAACAAGTATCCCCAACTCTTTGCCGAGGAAGTCGTACCGAATAACGAGTCTTAAATTTCGGGACGAAATTTCTCTAACAAGGGGAGACTGTAACATCAGTGCCGGACGCGTGCCGGAACAGTGATCGTAACAGTAAACATGTACAGTGATTCAGGTACACATTTCGTTAAACTATGTTTAGACTATTTATACATATTGATTAGCATGAAACTATTAAACGATTGTCTGAATCTGACTAAAACCTTAGGGTTTAACAGTCAGAAAACATGTCAGACAACACAGTGTTGAAACACGAATACATGATGTGATATTAGTTGTATAAACGTATGTGAGGTTTAACAAAACGAAACTAAAGCGGTTATTGTTACGGAATGCTAAACCGACGAGTTATTCGTATAGGTGACGATCTGTACGAATGATTCTGATAGTTTAACGTTCTGAAATAATAACTTAACAATAGAAAACAAGAATCAGATAGCCAAACCATCGACGTGTTCGTTTGAATGACGGTTCGAACGAATACGCGCGATGGTGACGCGATCTGATGAAACGATAACGAATAACGATTCGAACGATCATAATTTTAAAGAAATATTATATTTCTTATTTTACAATTTTGAAACTCATCATTAAATAAAATAAATTAAACTATTTTCTTATATCGCGAATAAATTAACAAAACGCGTAAACTATTATAATTCGAAAAAAATAATTAAATGCAACGATATTTAAAATGTTTTATAATAATAATTGGGTTCTAAAAATCTTAAAAATATTCATTTTATTTTATTTTATTTACGAAAAAGCCGCGTAACGTGCCGGATACGCGACGAGATTACGAACCGAGCAACCGAAACGAACCCGAACCACCTCGGTGTATAAAAGCTTTGAAACAAGAGCAATTATTTCATTTTTACACAAAACTCTCTCTCTCCTAGCCCATTCCCGTTCGTTTCTCTCTCTACAACCAAATCCACCATTTTTGCTACTTTGAAGCTTCATTACTTGTTCAAATCTCAACCGATTCACGTGTTCTTGGAGTCTAAACGAAGATCTCAACGAGCTCTACTCGAAAGTACAACTTATCTGAGGATATCACCGGCCAAACTCAAGGTATTCAAGATTTAAACATCACGAAATAGGGTTTTCAGCATATGCTGTGTGTTTGGTTGTTCGACATGGGCTTAGCCGGTTCTAGATGCATATCGTCACCACCATGGTCTCGAGAATCACCTGCTACTTGACATCATCGTTTAGCTAACCTGGAAACCAGCACACAACGAAGATGATGAAGCATGGTTCGTGAACAGCCCTCAAGGGCCGAACCTGTAAGGTTCTGGCCTAACCTTTGGCAGCAGTCACCCAAGCCACGAACCATCATCCCATGGTCTTAGCCGAACCCTTAGAACTACGAACCTTCCTACTCCCGAACCATGCAGACGAACCCATGTAGGAGGCGAACCCCTGTGATCACGAACCTGTTACAGCCACTTTAGCCGAACCCTGATGGACCACGAACCCTAGCGTGGCTGGCGAACCCTTCTGAGATTTCACGAACCCTCTGGATCCTACGAACCTTTGATGGTTGTGCAGCCGAGCCATGAGACCTGCGGCGAACCTTCATATGCCACGAACCCTCCACTGTCATCCTCACTAAGCAGCGAATCTGCTACAGTGCCGAACTCATGCGAACTAGGCCCCTGCGAACCCTCATACTTGATGGCCGAACCATTTCTTGTCCACGAACACATGATGGGCTGCCCCAAGGTTCGCTGCCTTGGGGACTTTTTTTTTATTTTGATCGAACCATGCAACTAGCCCAATTCCCTTAGTAGCCCAACAGAAAACCTTCGGCCCAGAAAACATTGATAACCGGCCCATGTGTTTAGCCCACGAATGCTTAGCCCAATATCCCTCTAATTCTCGGCCCAAAGAGCAACTACATTCGGCCCAATTAAAATGCTAAGCCCATCTATGTCGGCCCACATTAATCTTTTGACCCAACGATAGACCCACAAGGTTTAAGTAACAACAAATATGAAATAAGTGATAACATGTCAAATTAGTTTATCATTAAAACTAAAAATCTAAGCTTTCATATTTAGAACAATTCATTTATCACTATAGAGATTCTAATAAAATGAAAGATCTTGTTAGCAAAGTAAAGACAACTTAAATCTTGTGGGGAAATTGATGTCATAACAAAGACAAATAACCAAGGGTCGAGTGAAGATCGAGACACGAAGTGTAGCCAACGTTAGGGCTAACACTAATGTTTATGCACACATAAATCAATCCAACACATACTCATAAAATTCAACATTATGAAATCAACACAGGAACGTGAACAACAAAACAAGAGCAAACTAAGAGCGCGTGCATTCTTATTCTACTTAAGTCAAGCACTTTGGACCTAAGGTGAGTTCATTTGTCCCCTTTCAAACTTATTTGTTTTAAATTCGGGACTGAGAAGCATGTTAAACATTTTTATCAAAATGTTATTTAATGCTTTAAACATGAACATGATTGCTTATGATGGAAACCTTTATTTTAAGCTTGATGCTTAAAATCAATTGTTGATTACTTGATACGATTACATGATTCTTGATACAATTACATGAGACTTGATTCAATTACATGAGACATGATACAAATACATGATACTTGATTCAATTACATGAGATGTGATTCAATTACATGAGACTTGATACTATTACATAAGACTTGATACTATTACATGAGATATGATGTTTAGAAACGATTACATGATACTAGGCCATCATACATGTATCTAACCATAGGCTACGTAATTGCTGAACGTCTGGTATTCCAGAGCTTGTACCTATGGGGTGAGATACATGTAATAACATAACATAATGATACTCAGCTATTACCTGGTTATAAGTGACATGTAATTGCTGAACGTCTGGTATTCCAGAGCTTTTGTCAGCTTATATGAGGTATGTAAAGGCTAAACATGAAAGTATCGATTCTAAGCTATTACCTGGTTATAAGGGACACGTAATTGCTGAACGTCTGGTATTCCAGAGCTTGTGTCGGCTTATATGAGGTATGTAAAGGCTAAACATAAACGTAACGTTACGGAGCTATTACCTGGTTATAAGGGACATGTAATTGCTGAACGTCTGGTATTCCAGAGCTTTTGTCAGCTTATAAGAGGTATGTAAAGGCTAAACATGAACTTGTTGAATGCTAAGCTATTATCTATATAAGAGACATGTAATTGCTAAACTTCTGGTACTCCAGAGCTTTTGTCTGCTTATAGGAGATATGTAATTGCTAAACTATGTGTATGTGAATCTATGATGCTTGACAAACGTGATGAGAAACTAACACTTATGAATACAATAGACATGAAAACGTTGAAACAGATAACAAAGGCTTTGATGAGGATTGAGTTGTTTGGTAGGTAAAATGCTTAATTATTATTAACAACAATGTCATATCCGGGTTAGTATGTGGTGGGATGTTGGCTAGGGCTTGTTCCCTTACATATGCCCTATATATAAGCATACCGACTTGGATATTACAGGTGGAGTTAATGAGGTTAAGGTTTTACCGAAGGAGGTTTGTGAAACAATTTTCTTTAAACTTATAAACTCTATGAACTCACCAACCGTTGTGTTGACTTGATCTTTTTACATGTTTTCTCAGGAAATGAACAGGTGTAAACTAAGGCTCTTGGAATTGCATACTAGGCTGCCCAGATAGAGGACCTAGTAGACTTTTGAAGCACATCTTTTGTTGATGATACATAACACTTTTGATATCTTGTACATATACAAGATATAAACATTTGATTCTTTTGGTTAGGTTTACTTAGTTAAATTGCAGAACGATACTATTGTAATTTAACTTTGTAATCCTATATATCATTTGATTGTGCTTTAGATATTCTTAAACGTTGATGCTATGTAAACAATCTGATCATCATGATTATCACTCACGATATCACGCCCCGAGAACCTTCCGCCCGGCGGGGACTCCGATCAGTAGCAGCAGCAGTAGTGGCTGCATTGTTGTTTCTGTTTGGAGCTCCCGTGCTCCTGCAGCGGTTTGCCCAGTGACCAAACTTTCCACAGTTTGTGCATTGCATGCACTGAGAGTTTGGCGCATGATGGTACTGGCAAGTGTTGCACAAAGGTGCAGTGCCAGTGTAGGGCTTTCTGACTTGCAGTGGTGGTGGCTGATTAAGCATTGGGGCCTGAGTAGTGGCAGCAAAGTTCCTTGCCACTTTTTGTTTCTTAGCCGGACGTTTATCCGACTTCTTGGAAGTTCCAGCTTTGGATGTTTCAGCCTCATCCTTTAAAACTCCAGACTTTACCATCACCTTGGTAAGCTTAGCTGAGAGGGAGATAGCAGCCTCCAAAGTAGCAGGATAAGCAGCCAACACGATACTTTGGATGCAAGAAGGTAATCCCGCCACATAACGATCAATCAGCTTTTCCAATGTTGGTACCATTTCTGGCACCAAAGCTACCAACTCATGATACCGAGTGGTGAAGGTCATATGATCGGCTCCCTTCATTATATGATTCGAGAGTTCCGTTTCCAGCAGTTGTAGTTCGTGTTTCGGACAGAACTCGTTCCTCAGAAGAAGTTTAAATTCTGCCCATGGCATCGCCATTGCTTCATCTCTTCCCTTTGCTCGAATCTGAGCATTCCACCATGTCAGTGCTCGCTTGCTGAATGAACCAGCTGCATAGCGAACTTTATGGTGTTCTGGACAGTTGCTAATGTCCAGAGTGTTCTCCATCTTTTCTAGCCATTGGATCAGTCCAACAGCTCCTTCAACACCTGTGAAACTTGGGGGTTTGCATCCTACAAAAGACTTGTAGGAGTAGTCCGAAGTATGACTAGTGTTTCCACTAGCCTCTCCTGTAGTATGGCCAGAATTGTTGTTGTGGCCTTGGATCCTGTTTATCATTTCTGGTATGACATTTTTCAGCTGACTTGTCAGTTGAGTACTCAGCAGGGTTGCCAAAGCGATAGTAGCAGGATCTATCATCTGAACATTGCTTGAGCCTGGTGGTGGAGAGTGTGGAGGAGGAGGTGGAGGTGGAGGTGGTAAATGTGGAGGAGAGTCAGCTGGTGATGGAGTCGATGAATGCGGAGCTGAACCTTGAGTCAACGGTAATAGAGGTGGTTGTCTTCGCGGCGGCATTCTGATCATAACCGAAAAGAAATCGGTTAGTGCAGTGATCAGAAGCAGAAGACATTATGCAAATAGAATCCTATATCATAAGAACTCTACATGAGGGTCCCTAGGTTATAGTCTAGGCCAAACCGTTTTATTAATATGACCTATATTTCTCTATAACCATGGCTCTGATACCAATCTGTCACACCCCGGGCCGGCGGGAACGGATCGGGTTTTCCCGTCGGGCGGAAGGTTCCCGGGGCGCGATATCTTGGAGTGATAATCAATTGATCAGATTGTTTACATAGCACATGAGATATAAATGAGAAATGCTAATCATGACATGAAATAGAATTACAAAGTTAAATTACATTGTACATCATAATTTAACTAAGTAAATCTAATCAAAAAGAATCATTGAGTTTATATCTTGAACTGTACAAGATATACAAAAGTGATTCACTGTTTTGTCATATCAAAAGTATGCAGTCAAAAGTAAACTAGGTCTTCTAGGAGTCCACTAGCTTATCACTTGCACATATGTACTTACACCTGTCCGTCACCTGAGAAAACATGCATTTAAACAAAGTCAACACTAGGTTGGTGAGTTCATAAGTAAGTAAATTGAAAACCATTGAATTGATCATGCACACATCCACAATGTCATAGTTGTTGCTTGTAATACTTGTTTCATCTGTACCACCCAATGGCCTCTCCTTAGTTATATGTACAAGTAGTGTATCACCTGATCAAGTATGCTTATATATAGGGAATCCTGAAAGGGTCAAGCCCAGACGCTATCCCACCACATACTCAGTCAAGTTCCACACCACTTGCGATACAACTAAAGATTTCCATTTCCCCGCTTATTCATCGTACTTGAGATGTATTCAGTTATTGTATTGATGATAGAATAATATATTGTATGGGGTTTAATTATCAAACCGAAGTATTGATAACCCTCGATGTATTAAGGAATTTTAGATTAATATAATCTTGTCCTTGTATTATTCTATACTTGAGGTGGGTTAACCGATGATACTCTATTAAATATTAAGAGTGTGAGTTAAGCCCTTGCAACTTGTTCTTGAACCATAGTGCATAGAGCCTAAAAGGAATCCATTGAAATCCTCACGTAATCAGATTTCAATGCATCCGATTTATCTCTACCACTTTGCATGTCTATTGTCCTCAACGAAATCTATTACTAGTAGTGTAACATGAGAGCAGATCAACTTCTCAATCTACTAGTCAATAGGGTTTTCACTGGATTAATTACTTATCACTGTAGATTAATATCACCATGTGTCGCTTACCAGAACCTGACTTGAGGTCGCCCTGTCACCGGTCATACGTTACCGGCCAATGAATTGCTACGATCAACATACTAGCCCTACAAGCTAGAGGTTTGTCAAACCTATGGTACCACTATGCTATCGTCGGTTTAGTCACGTCAAACTAACTGGTCAGCGAATTAAAGGGACTTACATGATCACTTGAACAAATTGGCACATGATTGAAGTGATATAATGCAAACAGGTCAAATGTAACTAATTGTAATTGTATTCACTTGTACTCTTGTTCTCATTGTCATATGTTCTCAGTGATATTAACAAAGTTAAATAAGAACCAGTCTTATTAGGTTATGTTAATTAATTGAGTGAATGATGTTGTTATCATGAAATTACGTTATCATGATTATCATTCCATGTTCCTTGTTCTTCTTGTAATATGTGTTGAGTTGTAAGGTTAAGTATTATAAGATCTAGTCTTATTACACTTATTTAACTCTCGTATTGAATGATGTAATAAAGATATATTATCTTTATATCATTCTTGTGTTTTGCTCTTGTAATCATGTCATCATGTTCCCTTGTAGTTGTTACAATGTCATTTCTTGTAAGAATAACTAAGTGTTGTAAGAGTTAACTTACTACTAAGTTATTCTATTGTATCGATGAGTTATGATATTAAAAATATCATCATCATCTTATCTTTCCTGTATTCTTGAATTCAAACAAGCATGCATACAATGATTTATGATAATAAGCAATTTAATATCAAATAATCAAAGTATTAACAATATGTAAGCAAAACTTTTAAATAAATAAAAGTAAAGCATGTATCTCAGCCCCGAGAGTTTAAAATCTGTTAAGATTGAAGAAAAGGGGCATATGAACTCACCTTGTAATAGTGGGGTTTGACTTGACCTATATGAGAATGCACGTGCTCTCGTTTGTATTCGTTGTGTTCACAATCCTGTATTGATTTGTTGTAATTTGTAAGTATAAGCTTAATAGGCTTTTGTGTGTGTATATGTGTAGGTGTTAGCCCTAAGTTGGCTTTCGCGCGTAAGACTTGGTCATGATCACCGTTCGGTCTCTTATGTAGGTTTTAAGTTAAAAACCTTATAAGTTATTATCTTGAAATCTTTGACTTGACTCATTCTTGTAATTGTACACTTTGATCTTATGAAATATGTTAAACCCGAAGGTTTGAAGTGATGTGTAGACCGAACTATGTGACCAAGTCCTATGTTGGGCCTCTAGGTCATTTGTTGGGCCCTAGGCCCAAACCTATGGGCCTTGATCTGTTCTTGAACCACCAATAGTGTTAGACCATTTTGGAACATGTGAATCAGTGATATACAGTGTGGAATTACGAAGACTTGGTCAATTGCGAAGAAGCCTAATGAATAGGTGGCCTTGTGGCCTCCATTGGGCCACGATGAGAAACTGTTGGGCCCGAAGTGGGCCCAGGCAAGATTTGTCGGGCCAAAGGTTAGAATGAACTGTAGGAACCATGGTTGGGCCAAAAATAGGTGGTTGTCCAAGATAATGACAAAGTGGCTCCAAAAAGGGAGGACAAAGGCCTCGAAGTGGGCCTTAAATCGATTTCTGTGGGCCTCGGGTAGATTTTGATGGGCCCCATGGATTTTGTCTCAGGCCTTTGCCAAAAGAACTCATGGGCCAAGTTGGGCCTGGATTAGAATGGCTGAAACAGTAATGGGCCTTGAATTTGGGCTTTTGGCCAAAATGGTGGCCTTGAATCACATTTTGTGGGCCATAGGCCAAACTAGATGGGCCCCAAGGGATTTCTCTCAGGCCCTGAGCACAATAAGTGTTGGGCCAACATGGGCCTGGATCAATTGGGCCGAAACTATTGTGGGCCCAATTCAAGGGAAATATGGGCCATTTGGGCTTGTGTGAGTTAATTCTATGGGCCAACTTCATTCCAAACAGGTTTTATGATCAAAATAGTTCATTTTGGGTCAAGTTGAACTGAAATAGAGCTTGGGCCTGTATTGGGCCAAATAATAGTTAATAGTCGAATGGGTGTGTGTGTAGGCCAAAAGAAATGAGGTGGGCCAAATTACTTGCTGTTGTTTCAACTGAGCATGGGGTTGGCCGTAATACACATAAGATGCCCATACTTGAAGGTGGCTGACCAAGGTTGGAGGTGGCTGGGTGGCGTATGGCATCTTGGCCGAATGAATGGTTGAGAGGTGGCGAATGAGGGGAGCTCGAATGAGGGATGCATGGTTCGAATGAGTGGTCTCCGAATGAGACCTGTTTCAGTCGAATGTGGCCAGGTCGAATGAGGAGAGAGCCACCGAAAGAGAGCTGGTCGAAGGAGGCCATTCGGCCGAGGCCCTTCGGCCTTGTGTCATTCGGCCAAACACGGTGCAGCCCTCAAACCAAGAATCCATGTTGTGTTCCAAAGGTAATCGGTTCTTAGGAAGGTGTTCTAGTGGTCGTGGTTTACAACGAAGGCCTTAGGCCGGCTGAATTAAAAGATAGATCAAAAAGGGGTGAAAACCCTAATTTCGTAATTCTTTGCAGCCTCATACCTCGTTTTTCAGTGGGTTTGGCTTTAGATCTGTTGTACTTTAATGTAGAGGACGTCGAGGGCTACGCGTGGGCGAAAGAATCACTCGAATCGGGTAAGAAACGAGAAAGTTATGGAGGTTTGAAGGTTGAGAAAACCCTCAAATGGTGATGGCCGGATTTTTGAGCTAGAGAGAGGTTGGGGAAGAGAAGAATGAAGGAAAAACCCTCTTTCTTGGGTTTTTATACCCCGGGAGTGTTCGGGTTCGTTTTTGTTGCTCGGTTCGTAGGTTCGTCGCGTAACCGGATTTTTACGCGTAATTTAAATATTTTAAATAAAGTAGGTTAATTTAATTATTTTGATGAATTTCAAAATTGTAAAATGTTATTTATTTACTTTTATTAAATTATTTTCGTTCGTGACGTGTTTTCGTTGTCGTTTCGTCAGATCGCGTAACCTTCGCGCGTAATTCGTTCGAATCGTCACCCGAACGAATACGACGATGGTTTTGCTTTCTGACTTTTGTTTTCTACTTTTCAGTCATTATTTTAGAATTCTAAACTCACAGATATGTTTGTGTGAATCGTCACTCACGCAAACACACTGTCAGTTCGTCATTATGAAATAACACTGCATTATGTGTTAATTGTGTTTCCTCACTGTCGGACTCAACTATACATCATGATTTCACACTGTTTTTGTACTGAATTGTCGGTCATCTGATTCCTGTCATCTGTGGACATCAGATCGCAACCGATATGTTTCTGAATATTGTTTGAATTCCGTTGTTTCTCATGTTTTGTTGTGTTAACTGTAATTAAGTTTTCACTTAATAAACACAACTAATGTTTCAATTGTACGTTGTACTTAATGTATTTAAGTTTATACGAAAATACGTACAACGTTTTCTTGTATTTAGGATTCTGTTAATACAAGTACTGTTTAAGCTTACGTATGCACACATAGAATACAGTAAAAGTACACATACCGTACGGACTTGCCGGACGATCTGGCACTTGCTGTTACACTTTTGTTGACTTTTTATCATGTTCCCCCCATTTTTTTAAACGGTCATAACTTTTACATACAATATTATTTTTTTAAAAAAATTACACCAAAAAAACGAGCATTTTTTATCTTTAAAACGAGTATAGTATTGTTATATAAAAAAATTAAAAAAAAAACGTTTTCCTTTACCTTTTATATTTGTAATGTGTCATTGTGTTTAATTGTCTATTATTGTGTCTTTTTGTTTGTAAGTTTTTCTTTTTGTTTGTAAGTGTTTCTTTTTGTCGTCGTAGTGTCTAACTATTTTTTTTATAAATTCATGAGCTTTAAAAATAATATTGGTGAAACAACAAAATCACATACTTTTTATATGTAAATCATAATGATAAAACAAAACAAATTCATTTAATACAACAATGTGTGTATTACATAATGACCTGAACGTAAAACACAATGACACGTAGATTACACAATGACCTTAACATAAAACAAAATAATGACTATTACACAATGACCTGAACGTAAGACACAATGATGCTATATTACACAATCATCTGAAGATAAAAACAATGATTAATATATTACACAATGACGCGTAGATTACACAATGACTTTAACGTAAAACAAAATAATGACTATTACACAATGACTTGAACGTAAGACACAATGATGCTATATTACACAATCATCTGAAGATAAAAAAACAATAATGAATATATTACACAATGACCTGAACATAACACACAATGATGATTATATTACACAATGTTCTGACGATAAAACATAATGGTGAATATATTACACAATGACATAAACATATATACAATGACGAAAATGTATTTTTCAAAAAATAAAACAATTTATGTTTTTTAAAATTATAAGTTTTATAAACATAATGGTAAAATAACATAATTATGTACTTTTAATAAATAAAACATAAAAAATAAATAAGAACAATTTATTTAATGCATAAAAAACAATAACAAAATAACACAATATGATATAAAAAATAAAACAAAATAATAAAAATATTAAACATAATGACATGAAGCAATAAACACAATGACCAAAATACCCTTTTTATAAAATTAAAGTAATGACACTTGTCAAATCCACAATCCTTCTCACCCTTCTCACCAATCTCATCCTTTTTACCTGAACCTAATCCTATATATATATATATATAGGGAAAGTTTCCATTGGTAACCCACTCCAAGTGTGGTAACCTATTAACTCATTTTCATTGGTTGTTAAAATAAAGCCTTTTGAAATAAGTGATCCATATTCAATCTGAAAAACATGTGGATGGGATTTGTTTAAGGACATTTTGGACATTTGGTGTGGTGTACTTGATTCCTTTTTTAAAAAAAGTTTACCCCCAATTTTTTAAACACTCATAACTTTTATATACATAATTATTTTTTTATAAAAATTTCAACATTAAATTTGTCACTTTTTTATCTTTAATTCAAGTATAATTTTTTAAAATTTTTTTAAAATTTTCATAATTTGCAGTGATGCAGCGACATTTTACACTGATACAACGACGTTTTACACTGACGTAACGAAATGCATTTTTTTACACTGATTTGACATTTGATGGGGTGTACTTGATTTCTTTTTTAAAAAAAGTTTACTCCCCAATTTTTTAAACACTCATAACTTTTATATACATTATTATTTTTTTATAAAAATTTCACCATTAAATTTGTCACTTTTTTATCTTTAATTCAAGTATAATTTTGTCAAATTTTTTTAAAATTTTCGTAATTTGCACTGATGCAGCGACGTTTTACACTGATGCAACGACATTTTACAGTGATGCAACGACATTTTGCACTGATGTAACGAAATACATTTTTTTACACTTATGTAATCACAATGATGTAACGAGCTGAATTTTTACAAAGTTTTCGTAATTACACTGATGTAAGGATCTGGATTTTTTCAAAGTGTTCTTAATTTTTTAAAATATTAATGAACTAATTTTTGTAATAAAAAATAATTTGTAACAAGATGGAAAGATTTTACGTTGGTGTAATTGCAAACGCTCGAAAAAATGAGAGAAAATTACGAACACTCAAAAAAACATGTTAAACGAGATTTTGAAACATTTTAAACGAAAAAATGAGAGAAAATTACGAACGCTCGAAAAAACATGTTAAACGAAAAAATGGGAGAAAGTTACGAACGCTCGAAAACATTTTAAAGATAGAAAGATTTTGAAAAAACGAGAGAAAATTATTATATTTATTGTTCGTTACGTTGGTGTAATTACGAACGCTCGAAAAAAATTAAAAAAAATTGGCATGACTATTATGGAATTAACGAGAAAAATATAACGAGTTTAATGATGTAATTTTTATAAAAAAATAACATAGTATAAAAAAGTTATAAGTGTATAAAATAAAGGGGGAAACTTTGATTTAAAAAAATGAAAATGGATATATTTTTATGATGTGAGTGAATCTGATTGGCTTAAATAGGTTAATAAAAAGTCCATAATACCCTTATTAAAGCAAAAGGAAATCTATGACGTGGGTGAATCTAATAGGTTACCACAAATATGGTGGGTTCTTATTTGAACCAAATCCTATATATATATATATATATACATATATTAGATATTGAAGATAGATACAAAGATATAATGTAATTTTTTATACTACTTTTGCTTCCAATTAAAAAAAAAAAACCTTCTCCGAAGAATCATAAAACCTCCTGTTATTGTTCTATAAGACTATCCACAGCGGTCACCCCACTGAAAATCCTTCCCTACCGAAATTTCATGCAGTCATCACCCCACTGGAAACCTTAAACCCTACAGTGGTCACCCTACTGAAAACCCTTCCCCACTATTATCTTGGCACCAATCAGAAAGCTAGAAAGGGGGTTGGCACCAATCACAAAACGAGAAAAGTAGCGGGGAGCGGGGGCCGTGGGAGGGGGTTGGGCGGGAGCTACTGATGAGGGGGCGGTGTTCCCGCCGGAAGCCGCCGAAAGTAGAAGCCCCGCTGGGCGGGTGGGGCGACCACTGCGTCAAGTCTAACCTCCTGTTATTGTTCTATGATATCAACGTATTTTGCTATTTTTTCCGTTAAGCAGTTACACATTTATATATTTTGATAATTTTACTTGGTTTGATTGATCACGGATCCTTGATTGTGAACAGGTTTAAATATTAACTAGCAAGTGGCTAGCAAGTGGTTCTCAATGTTTTATTTTCAGCTGAACTAAAAGTTCACATGATACAAGAAACCATCATTTTGACCACTAAATTTTTATAATTTTATTTGTCTTTCTTAAAAAAAAAATTGATGGTACAAATAGCAAATTGTTTCAAGGGGGTTCTTTTATTCATAGTCACGAGATATCCCTTCAAAAAGCACAATTTTTCAATTAAAACAACGCAAACATTGACCACAAGATTGGTCATTTCTCGTGAAAGTCACCTAATTACATGTGAAAGAACACCATGCAGAGTCATTATGAAAATTGTATATACTATAAATCAGTCTAACAATCTATAAAGAAACCGTACATAAAACCATAATGAAAAATTGCATATATATATATATACTGCTGCTAAAGTGTCTTTTGATATAAAGTTTGCAGCAACAAGAAATGGTTAAGGAGCGAAATTCACAAAACCAAACAAATATCCATTTTGTTGATATCCATGAAGTAGTTCCTGAAGAAGAGGAAGACGAAGAGGAGGACGAGAAAACACAATTAGAAAACAATAACAATAATAATAACAACAAAATGGTTGAAAAAGCACCAGAGAAGCGGTTAAACCGACCGATAACAATGAAGTTTCGTGAAGGCAGAAGAAATACTACACACAGTAGTTTCAGCAGGCAAGTTTCATTAGAAACAGGTGTGTCAAAGCTTAACAAAGCGCGTAACAATGAAGTGAAGACACTTCCAAGAAGTGGAAGGAGTTTTGGTGGTTTTGGTTCGTCTCATGGGGTCGAATCAAATTGCAAGAAAGGTGACTTTAACTTGTTTAGAACGAAATCGACGCTTGGAAAGCAAAACTCTTTCATGTTGCCATTGAGAAAAGAAAGCGGCTTTGATCAGTTTCAGAAGAATGGTAATGGTGAGGAAGGTGTTGGACTGCTTGATGAATCTGTTAATAAAAGTGTTCCTGCTGGTAGATATTTTGCTGCTCTTACTGGACCTGAACTTGATCAAGTCAAGGTATTTTGTCACATTAATTCTAACAAAAGTAATATATGTGTCGACCCTCTTCGATAAAAGTAAAATTGCACTAATTTTAACGTTATTTTACTTAATTTTTGTAAAAATAACGTTAAAAGCGTTGGGTTAGTTGTTTAATCAGTCATCATGAGCCGGGGTCTCATTGGAAGCAGCCTATCTATTCCTACGGGGTAGAGGTAAGATTGTCTACATCATACCCTCCTCAGACCCTACCTTAGCTTTGCTAATGGTAGGAAATATATACTGAGTACGATGATGATATTAATTCTAACAAATAATCTTCTTTTTTTACTTTGATTTTTTTTATCTCTTTTTAGGATACAGAAGACATTCTTCTACCAAAAGACGAAAAATGGCCATTTTTGCTTCGATTCCCGATTGGTTGTTTTGGGATGTGCTTAGGTTTAAGCAG
Source organism: Mikania micrantha (assembly GCA_009363875.1). NCBI lineage: Eukaryota > Viridiplantae > Streptophyta > Magnoliopsida > Asterales > Asteraceae > Mikania > Mikania micrantha. The sequence goes on along the minus strand of CM018694.1, from coordinate 75,470,271 downwards.
CCAAGCCATACTATGGCACAATCTTGCAATTAGCCCGGCCACAAAGTCATTACACATTCCACCACACATCAACCTTGTTCTTTGGATCTTAGCACTAACTGTGCTCGTGTGTGTCACCACTACTTACCTGCTCAAATGCATATTCTATTTCGAAGCGATCAGAAGAGAATACTTCCATCCGGTGCGGATCAATTTCTTTTTCGCACCATGGGTGGTATGCATGTTTCTAGCCATAGGGGCTCCACCCATGCTAGCTCAAAAGCCTCTTCACCCAGCCTTGTGGTGTGCTTTCATGATCCCTTACTTCCTTCTTGAACTCAAAATCTATGGCCAATGGCTTTCTGGAGGGAAGAGAAGGCTTTGCAAAGTGGCTAACCCATCTTCTCATCTTTCTGTTGTGGGAAACTTTGTTGGGGCAGTCTTGGCTGCTAAAGTTGGGTGGAAAGAACCTGGAAAGTTTCTTTGGGCGGTTGGATTTGCACATTATCTTGTGTTGTTTGTGACTTTGTACCAGCGGCTACCGACTAGTGTAGCATTGCCTAAGGAGTTACACCCTGTTTATTCTATGTTTATTGCAGCCCCATCTGCTGCTAGCATTGCTTGGGAGGCTATCTACGGAGAATTTGATGGTTCTGCAAGAACTTGCTACTTCATCGCGCTATTCCTCTACATTTCACTTGTCGTACGCCTCAACTTCTTCTTAGGATTCAAGTACTAATCCAAACGCGCGATTAAATTATGCTTTCGAATCAATATCTATTCACTTCTAATGGTTTAACATTCACATATGCAGGTTTTCAGTAGCATGGTGGTCTTACACCTTCCCAATGACTACAATTTCAATCACATCGATCAAGTATGCAGAGTATAATCCTGGTGTTGCAAGCAAGGGCATCGCGCTTACTCTATCATTTCTGTCATCATCCATGGTGTTTGTACTGTTTATATCTACCCTACTCCATGCGTTCGTTTGGCAGACGTTGTTCCCCAACGATCTTGCTATCGCGATCACCACAACGCGACACATTAAAGGGAAGAAACCTATCAATCTCAAGCGATGGGCAAAGCAATCGTTGGTTTCAATCAGAAAGAACGGTTCAGGGGATAAGCAGGCACCTGAGAATGACTAAAAAAATATTAGATCAAGAAACTCATATATATATCAACTTCATCCATAGTTTGTGATTCTTGTATGAATGTATTAAACAAATCTATCAGATCTGATCATATGCAAAAATACAACTACTATTGTAACTTCATGAGAAATTGATTAACTGATCGTTCTACTTCATACAGCCTTGACTATTTAAGTCAATAAAAAAAAAAGCATGTACCAAAATATTTTTGTAAAAAATGAATGTTAGAAACACTCCTGTAGTATAATATAATCTAACATTTCCTCATAAATAATTGGCATTTATTATGCAACATGCTTATTTGTATGTGCATGTCAGCAGGGGCGGCCCTGAGAAATTGGGTGCCAAGGACGAGTCGGGGAAAAAAGGCCCCTAACGCATTCAAAGCTCTTGACCAAGCGGGGGTCAAGGGGGCCGCGCCCCCTTGCGGGGTCCTAGGGGCAGCGCCCCTGGCGGGGTCCAAGGGGCAGAGCCCCTGGTGGCGGTATGTCATAAGTTAATATGTTCGGGATTAACTTCCGTATTTTACCTAAACGGGTTAAATAAGGGTCAAAAAAGCTCAGTAAATGGACCCAAAATTTGAACTAAAGTCAAAAAAGCTCAGTAAATGAACCCAAAATTTGAACTAAATTAATAAACCTAAATCAGTCATTCAATAATCAGTAAACTGTAAATCCTAACCTAAATCCTAATTCATTAATTCAACATGACAAATTCACAAATCAACACAAAAACATTAACAATTTAAATTATTTAATCATTAATCAACAACACAACAATCAACACAAAAACATTACCTGGTGAGTGGTCGCAAATCTTGAAGAATTGAAGGTCGAAGGAGAGGCTGGTCGAGTGGTCTGTGGTCGCATCGTCGCATGTAGCCGGCAGCTGCCGCAGCAAAGCCTCCCGGTTGCACTTCGCAGGGTGAGGGCTGAGGGCGCAATCGTCGGTCGAGCACAGTGAGGTCGAGGGTTTTTTTTTTGGGATTTTGAATTTCAATTTCTTCTTGAACGTGAGCGTCCATGGAGCCGGTTAGGATAAAGGGCTTTTGAGAAATGAAATGGGCCCAATTTTTTTGGGTATTTTAATGGGTCAAGCTTCTATCCAATTATGAACTAGTAGTTTCTTTTTTTTTAAAGAAAATACAATAATATATATATATATATATATATATATATATATATATATAAATACATATATAAATATGTGCCCCTCGAAAAATTGGGCCCGGGACGGAGGTCGGGTTTGCCCCTCCCTGGGCCGCCCCTGCATGTCAGTATAAATCAACGTAAATTTTCTTTAAATACAAATAATTTTATATGTAATGCTTTATATATCAAGGTTATCTTTATATGTCTTCGATTTGATATGCAAATCAATTTACTGTAAAGTAGAACTCCTCTTTACTGGATCTGTTAAAGAAGTTTGTGAAAGCCTCTTTTTTAGCAGAAATGCCTGCACGTTTAAGAACATTCCACATAATATTTCTAACCAAATTATGCCTGTATTTAAAACTCGGTAACTCCTTACAATGTAACGCACGCTCACCAATAGAATCTAGACACACTTTGTGACAAATTGGACATGACTCATCGGCTGGAAATAAAAAATCATTAGCCGATACTTCAAAATTGCCCGATAATCCAAAGCCGACATATGTTGCCCTAATCCGTCAATAGGGATGGCTCTAAGTAGCTAATATTTTTTTCTCTTTTTAAAAAAAAAACACAATTAGAATTAAAATCAACTGTTATTTTTTAATTGGTATCTAGTATGGAATTTTAATTAATTTTCAACATATAATCTAAATCGATCTAATTGTTGCGTGAAATGTGTGGTAACAGGTAACTACTAAACTAAAGCCTAAAACAGACTTTGTCACTTCCATCACACCTGTGCGGTTGTACAATACTGCAATTGTGCAAATTATGTTCATTTTCGGGGCGAGGCTACAACTGTGGGCCAAAAGAAATACAAATATAACGTCCTATGGTAACCTTATCATAACGGGCTTGAGCCCAATGGGAATGCTTATGGTTTCGGGCTTTTCATCATCCGGAAGGACCGGAACCACCGTAGAATTGTTATATCTCCCTTCATTCATTCTAGCGGAAATAATTCTACTGAGGGGGCCCACTTGGTGTCAATTCATTCATGAATTTGGATTCTGTAGAATAAAGAACAATATATTAAAGGGAAAACGTCGTACAAATGTAATCAACTTTCAGCTTTGTTCCATTTAGGTTACTCATACTTTTTTTTGTTCCGATTAAGTCACTCATACTTTTTTTTTGTTCCGATTAGGTCACTCATACATTTTTTTTTGTTCCGATTAGGTCACTCATACATTTTTTTTTGTTCCGATTAGGTCACCCATACTCTTTTTTTTGTTCCGATTAAGTCACTCATATGAGTGACCTAATTGAAACAAAATTAAAAGTACAGTGACCTAATCGGAACAAAAAAATGTACGAGTGACTTAATCGGAACAAAAAAAAGTACGAGTGACGTAATCGGAACAAAAAAAAGTATGAGTGACCTAATTGGAACAAAGCTGAAAGTTGGTTACATTTATATAAAGTTACCCCTATATTAAACACTCCCAAAAAGATGTTAAAAAAAATCAAATTCAACTTGGTTAAAGCAAAATCCACTTTCACAAGAAAAAAATAACGAAGATACAACTACAAATTTTCAAACACAAGGTATATATCTATAGGAGACACGTTCTAATCCGTCACCCAACCCGTCCATTTTGCTGGGCATATTAGGAGTCATAGAAATATGCACATAGATCTAGAAGTAATTGATTCACTGGGCATATTAGGAGTCATAGAAAGACCTCCCATTTGAACCAAAGAGACATTGTCTCAATGGTACTCCAAGATTTTTTCAAATGGGAGGTCTTTGGTTCAAATCCCTCCCGCAGCGAAAAGGGGTCTGTGGGGGGGGGGGGTCAGGGAGTTTTCCCAGTGGGGTTTCCTCCTGGGGTGGTTGTGGTGGCTCATGAGAGGTCCAGGTACCTAGACCTTGGTGACATGGTCTGGAAACAGTGGGTTCACACGATTGAGACATTCGCCGTTCAAAAAAAAAGTTGATTTTATACAAGTACCAAATTGAAGCCATAACTGCAAATTTTCTCTCTTTATAAATGAGATTTGATTGTAATTCAACTCACTACATTAAATAAATTGTTATCATCATGAACCATTACATATACAGATTCAAAGTCAATATCTAGGATAAAACTAGAAAATTGTGTTCTTCTTGATAAACTTAAAAACTAGATAAAATCATCTTCAATAATTGAGTAAATCAAGTTCATTGCAAGTTTTGTCAATCTCATTATGAATGAAAACCACTTGTACATTGTCTATAGACAAATTCATTATTGTGTTCACATGCATTTTGAATATTTAGAGGCAATTAGTCTACACTAAGAATTATTACTTAAAAAGAAATACTCTAGCATATATACTTTAGACTACAATACAGTAACATGTGAATAGATTCATCAATTAGATTTTTCATCTTCCAAAGAATATCACAACACCACTTATCAATAACATCCATTCCTTGATTTAGAGAAAATCATAAAACTAATTTGCCAATATTACAAAAAGCTTAGTGTTTAAGAAAATCTAATAATTTACTCATGATAATCGCGCCGTTCGCATAAAAAAAATGGATGATACTGGGTAATTATTTGGAGTTTTGTTAACATGTTAGAACTTGTGTTTCACATGCATTTAGTGTAACCATATGAACTTCCGTAGTAATAATGAATAAGAATGGAGATTATGGGTATTCCTTATAATACCTCTTTATCTTTAACATGCTTTTTAATTATCCGTATGGATCATGATTGACACTCATGTTAATGATGTGTTTAACTATTATTTAATCAATGATTAAACGAAGAGAGAATGGGAAAAAAAATAAAAAATTAAATAAAGACTAAACTTACGTGTTAATTATAGTAATCAAAAATGTTAAAGGCACGTATTAAACCACAACGCAACGCAAAACATAGTACAACCGCCTTGACTGTAGCAAGAGGTAAAGGCAAAGTTGTACGCAGTGGCGGAGCTTGACTAAGATCCCATGGGGGCGAAAAAATTTTTTTTTTCCAGGGGGGCGAAATAAAGGTTTTTAAAATAACTAATTGATTGAGCAGCAGCTCGTAACTTTTGGATTTTTTTATTCGTATCTTCATAGCAGATTGAATCGGAAAGTAAGAAGTTTCAAACTTTCTATTAAATATCCGTTTCAACCAGTATTTGGGTATCGAGAAATATACACTACTGCACGAAAAAACAGGGAGGGCGGTCGCCCCCTTGTCTGAACTAAGTCTCGCCCCTGGTTGTACGTTGAACCAAAAAAACCAACCTTATTCGACATAAAACGTGCGTGAACAAACCAAAAGTAGTTTCAATCAGTCTTAGCGAGTAGTAGTCTAAACTAGCCAACATTGAATATAACCAACCGAAAACAAGAAAAAATGACAGGGACCGATATGTGCTTTGCTTGTCTCAACTCTCAAGTGTGTGTTTATTAACACCTTTTACCTAGGCAACAGGCTCGCCGTTACCTCTTGAGTACACGTTTTGCTTTTATAGCCCCTTATAATGTCCACTGATTTGATAATGATTGGTCTCATATACGCCTGTAAAGGACTATACGAGACATATAAAAGTCAAATCATTAATAATAAGAATCTATACGTCCTGGATTTCAACATTTACAACCCATCTCTATCCGCATATCAAATTTATTGAGGAAAACTTAAAAAGCATTATGTTTTTACTCTTTCATCTCAATCTCAATATTCATATACCATATCTTTAAAATATGAGTGAGGAAGAATACAATCTCATATTTGCTAGCCACATTCATGCTTTTATTTATTATTCATAGTTTTGAGAATGGTTGTCCGTAAAAGAATGAGAAAATAAAATAAGTATTATTAATTAAATAAAGATAAATATAGAGAATAAGTATTGAGAAAAGATACTCAAATTTTAAAACAAAATGTGCGTTTTAGTTAAATTATAAAAATTAAAGGAGAAGATGAGACATAAATGTTTTAAGTTATATAAATTAAAAGATAAATAACCTTATGATTTAATGTCATTAACTAAAAATGAGAGGTAGAATTTCAGGTCTTTTAAACCTGACTTCGTAAAGTTTTACTATAATAGTGAATCTTTTTTATAAATTAATAAAAATACAGATAGTGTGATGTATAATTTTTTTTTTCACGGACATGTCAATTAACCAGTTGGCTCTTCACATTCAATATATAAAAATGTGTGTGTGAATTGTATCATGCATGGTTGTAAAAATGGGCCTACGTGCTTATTTGCCTTGTCGATTTGGTCTTAGTTGATGCCTAGGCGGTTTAGTCAGTTTTGTTTTACTTTTTCCGGATAAAAAGAGACTAGATCCGTGATTCTTCGAGATATTTGTCAATCCTAAATCCTTAATATATCTCTGAAATATTGAATTTAACATCTGAACATTGAATTCAGTCAATACACATCAAAATTCATCTCTAAACTTTGAATTCAACTTCGATTTTCTTTATTGTTGAAGTCTTCTATCTTATTTTGTTGTTTTAGCGTTGAAGTTTGAACCATATATTTATTTTTAAAATTTCAAATCTATATCTATACTACCTTATAAAAGAGTAACAATTTGGACACATGTCATCATTTTAGGTTATCCACACATGTCATCATTTTAGGTTATCCACATCATATGTGTGCCACATGTCAACACTATATTAATTCTAGCCATTTTAAAAATTAATTTCATTTTATTAATTTAATTAATTCATACTTTAAATGAGGTAAATTAATTAAGTCAAATTATCTTTTAATGTTAATAAAAAATACAATCATGTCAATTGTCAAACCTATTTTATGATTAATAATTTTGAAATTCAAAATTTTCAAATCTCATATTAAGATATTCATTTAATTTAAATAAATGAATACAGTTTAACTAAATTTAATTATCAATATACATAATTCAAAAGTTTTAAAATCAAACTAAAAAAAGAAAGAAGAATGATAATAATTATTATTTATGGATATTAAGAATTTTTAATAATTTAATATCGTTAGATTGTAAAAATGTAATATGTCAAATAATAAAGAATATGGTGTTTGATTTATCTCATTTCATTTCATTTTCTTTTTAAAATTGTTAAAAATTTTGATGTATTTATATCGAATTTTTTATAAATGATCAATTTAATAAATGTTTGTTTTTTATACAACTTCGTATTATATACGGGTTAATAACCTAATGTAAGATATAGAGTTTAAGAGTTTATTTCTAAAATTGAGTTTTTACATTATAGATTTCTCTCTCTCTCTCTCTCTCTCTATATATATATATATATAGACACACACACACACATAGAAATGATAATTTAAAAATCCCTTCTATTTTGAAAACCATGGTAAAATCCATTGAAAAAAAAGTTTTTTTTGAAATTTTTTTTACGGGTTTGTAACATTATTTGGGACATTTCTAGAAAAAAAATTAAAAAAGAGAAGAGAAGTTTATTTTAATTTTTTTTTTGTAAGACTATGTAAAAAATATGTAATGTCATGTAAAAATATTTCGTAACATCTGGATGCAACATATATATATATTATAGATAATTTGAAAAACCTTGCTTAGTGTAAAAACTATGAAAACATGTAAAAAAATGTTTTTTTTGTTTTTTTAGATTTGTAACATTATTTGGCACATTTTTATAAAAAAATAAAAAACGTCGAGTAGATATTTTAAAAAAATATTTTGTAAAACCACGTAAAGCATACGTAACATTTGGGCGTAGAGTTATGTATGTTTTACGTTGGTTTATAAAATATTTTTTTAAATATTTTACGCGGTTCTTTTTTTATTATTTTTTATAAAAATGTGTCAAATAATGTTACTACATGTTTTTCATACTTTTCACAATGATGGGTGTTCATTTATGTGTATGTATACATATATACACACACATATATTAAAAGGATATAGTATTATATATGTAGGAGATATACATAAGCCGACAGTAAGTGAGGTGTTGCTAAAAGCAACACAAAGTTGGTGTTATTGCTTCAGTACGAAGCGTCTGACTGACACCTCTTTCCAATGGAGATTCAGCATATACAAAAGTACAACTTTTTATGCATCTTCCACAACTCATACTTACTCTGCTGCAAGCTGTGTTTTGGGGAATGACATTTTCTGCTGCCTGCATGTGTGCATGTACGCATACGGGGTCTCATTGTGTCTCTCATTTCAATATATTAAAATATAACAAATAATGTCTTTTTTTAGTGGTAAGATAAAGATATGGTGGAAGTAATAGAAGACCCAGGTCATGGGTTCGATTCTTGATCCCACTCAGTTTTACCGGCCTTTCACCCACGTGCTTTTAGGCGGGTGCTTGAGTCGGGTTTTCCCGGGGAATTGGTGGCTGGTGGGCTAGGGGTTCCGTCTGTCTGGACTAGTAGCCAGCTTGGGCATCCTTTAGGCATTGGGGGCCGCGTACGGAGTGCCCGGTAATTGATTAGTTGGCCATTCAAAGAAAATATATTAAAATACAGTTTTATTCACTTTCAATTCCATATAATATATATACAAGATAATATATTCAAATAATAATACACTTTTAAAGATTAACCCAACTTTGCTAAAATGAAGCAAAATTTTAGATTTTTTTTTTAAATTATTATAACACATTTACAACACTTTTTTTCTTTTATAAGTTTGCGAAAATTCATTACCGTTTAAGACGTCACATCGTTGTAATTTTTTCACTTATAACAATGTAATTGTTTTAGGCCCAAAACTTAAGACGATGTACGTTACGTCTTAAACGGTGATTAATTTTCGCAAACTCATAAAAGAAGAAAGTGTTGTAGATGCGTTACAATGATGTTAAATTTTTTTTTTCCAAGATTTGGCTTTATCTTAACAGAGTTTTTTGGGTTAATACTTTAAGAGTACGTTATTATTTAATTTGCTCACAATTATAAAAAGTATTTTCGAATAGTACGATTTCTTTATTGTTTTTCCTCTTGAAATTTTTTTCTCTATATTCAAGTAGAGCATAAGAAACTTCACCTTTTGGTTATTAAAAACAGCTGACATGTTTTTTAATTAAAAGAAGTCAATTTAAATTAATTTATTTAGAACTATTTATTTTATATTCAGAATATCAATGCTCAACCTTTCACAACCTACTTACTATATACGATTTTTCAGTGCTATGAATAAATGATACACAACTAAAAGCAAATGTTGTTAATTATACACACACTCATATCTCAGATTGACTTGATTATTTAGAACCGGAAAATTATATAATATGGTTAAAAATATAAATAGAATTGAAGAGAGGGATGGGCATATACTTTTGGCCATCTCCAATGAGTGCTTTAAAGTTTAAAATGTCACTTACTCCAAATATCGAGATTTAGATACGACTGATCTAGCTACTATCCTATCATCCTCAATTCATTTTTGGTCTCCTCATATAATTAAAAAAATTTGAACGTGACCATTAGGCGTCCTTGATTTACCGATCGATCTTAAGGCTAACATGAGTGAGGTAAATCGCATGACGTATGGAAATTGGATGGTGCCTGACTTTGAACCCTACCTCCAATACAGATTTTCACCCCTTACCACTAGGTCACCATCACGAGGACCCTATATGATATGATTAAGGGAAACAAAAGATGGAGTATTTTTACTTTTTTAGATAAATACTTAAATTTATTTGATTTCTAAACATTTATGCTAACTTTATATACATACATTAGTTAAACTAAATTTAAGATAGCTATATAATTTAACCATACAATTGTAAAGGTTTTGAAAATAATTAAAAAAATGGTAAAAGTGACCACTACAGAAGAGTAAAATTATAGTTAATCCGTAATTAGACGGCATGTTGTGTCTTTCTATAATCCATATTTAAAGGAGATGTTGGAGATAACTAAGTTTATATTTAAAAAAATTAGACTTCTATTAAATTCTATAAGTATTGATTCTACAAGGTATTCGTTAGTGCTCAAAAAATTAACTGTTTAAAAAAATTAAATTAATATTAAATTAACAAATTTTACAAGACCTTACTGGTTTCGATGCGCACATGGCATACTAACAAAATGCGTTTATGGGACAGTAAAAGGATCATATAATACAGTCAAAACATAACGGTTACTATTTTTGTCACGACCTAAAGTTAAAAAAATCGAGCTGCAATTCTCCGATCGATCGAACTAGCTTGGAGTGAACATGTACGAGTAATTAATTTACTACGTTTGCAATTCTATTACAATGGGTTATGCTAAATATACCCTCTTTTTTAATTTTTTTACTTGTCATACCCCTCCTTAAGCTTTTTAAATAAATACAAATAAACCTTATGTTTTTATTTGTTAACTAAAAAGATTCATAACCATTTAAAATTAAAACAACTACAAACATCACGGAATCATTATCATTATCATCATCAATTCATGTTTAAAAATCAAATCAATATGAAATATAAGCATAAATAGCCATAGTCGAACGAAAACTCAAACTCTATTAAAATGAGTATAAAACTCAAAATTAATTGAAACCAAACATTCTAAAAACCTCTGCGAAACTCTCTGCGTAAACCAAAACTATTCACAATCTTAAATACATCAAGAAAAAGGCCTTTAAGAGCTCAGCGGTTCAACTTCGGTTCATCAAACAACGAACACGAATTAGTTAGCTAAGATAGGTGTTTCATACACCATTACATTTGTTTTTGTTCAAGGAATTAAAGCCCTATGTTTGTAACAACGATCAGGCCTCAGTTCAATCGAATTTGAACAAAGATGAATTAGGGTTCATACGATTAAATCTGATTTTTGATGAATTTATATTTTATATTTTGTAGAGGGGGTATAACAAGCAAGAAAACATATGTTTAGTAGAATTTAAGGTGGAAATAATGTTTGGCGCACTTTGGTTGTGTTATAATGTTGAAGGGTTGATTATGACAAATTTATATTTAATATTTGGAAGGAGGGGGTATAACAAGTCAGAATGAGAGGTATATTTAGCCTGACCCTATTACAATTGGGCTTAAGTTAATTACTATGCTTAAATCTTATGTTTATGCATATATACTTTCTCAGAAGTCAGAAGTGTGCTATATAAAAGCTTAATTAAATTTTTAGGTGTTGAATATAGTGAGTAGATTATGAGTTGATCGATATACAAATTTTAAGTTTTCCAACAATTAATTATATATACTTTAAAGTAGAGATTTCACTATCTTCATACAATAAGAAACATGGAAAAGACGAAAAGTAGAGAAGTATTAGGTTCCGTTAACTTGATTACACCGATCATCATTTTTCATTGAATGATATTAATTAAAGAGAATCAAGAAACTGTAATTGATCAGTTTAATAAAACAAAATAATAATCAAGAAACTATGATTTTTGAATAAAATTGGAAAATATATGATTTAAAAAGGAAGCTTAATCCATCAACTATCGGTTACAAACATATGCATTTTTGCAATATATTGTACTAAAGATTTAATATTTAAGTTGAACTAATTTAATTAGATAGATTTCCGATGATCATCTACAATTTCACTTCTTATATTAGATGAATTGAAGTTAAAAAATCATGTGAAATAAATTAATTAACATCCAACATATGAATACCAAAGAATTGAAAGAAACAACAATTTACAAAGATGTTTGAATCCAAGTACATGCATATGATCATCTTAATAATTAAGAGTAATAATAATATCAAAGCTCATAACAATAAAAAAAAAAAAAGGTCTCTATTTAATCAACTAATTAAGAAGCAAATTAGAAAGATGACACAATTAAGCTAGGAAATAATAAAAGGGTAAAAGAATGAAACCTGAAAATCATGCTCAACAATCCAAATCCTCAAGTGACAAACCTAAATCTTGTTTATACGCCGGTGTTGCGATATTAGATCAATTCTTGTGTATGAATCTCAAAAGAATTGATGTACATTCCATGTTCTAAGTTATAGTTAGAACGGTTGTCGACCGCCTCCGCTGTTGCCGCCATCGTTGCCCCAATAACCGTCGTTTGGTAGTTGAATCGAGTTGAGTAGGTTTTGGGACATGCCTTGAAAGAGTGACGGATCCGTCAATAATTGTTGTTGTTGTGGTGTGGGAGTAATGGCTCCTGGGGATCCTAAGGAACCACCTTGCATTGGTAAAGCGGCTTCCTCTTCTTCTAGAGGAAGCCTTTCATAAGCGGCGTTGCTAAACGACGCCGCCATGATAACAACTGGCCCAGCAGCCAGAAGTGCCCCGACCACGCTTCCACCAACCACCTGCCCTTGTCCACCGGCTAGATAAATAGTCAAACCGGTGGCTGCAGGTGGAGCTGGTGGAGGTAGAAAAGATCCTGACAAAGATAGGATCTCAAATCGACCGTGCAATGTCACCACGGCACCTGGTGACGCTGGTTGCCGGAGAGTAACATTGGTGACGGTCCCGCTACCGCTCATAATGCAGACACCACGCTGGCGGCGCCTAGCAAAGTTGGCGATGCTTTCCATGACATCACAACCGTCAGCAACCTCCATGACATGGGTTCGAAGGGCGTTGGCGCTGTCCCTTGTGATGATGATAGGGGGTTTAGGCTTGTTCTTTGAACCGGCGGGTCTTCCTCTCGGCCGGCGTGAGATTTCTCCTTCTTTGCCTTCGCTGCTGCCACCACCACCGCTTCCGTTTAACATCTCGTCGTTGCTTTTCTCGTCACGGTCTCGTTTATGACCACCCATGTTGAGACCACTGGTACCACTTTGTTCATCTTCTGAATTCTGCTGCTGAAACTGATGATGCAGATTGAAGTTTCTTGTATGAAAAGGGGGCGGAAGAGAGTGACCGTGCGATGATGCAGTTATCTGATCCATTGATCCAGGTCCTCCAAACTTCAATCAACAAATCAAACAGCAAGATGCTAACTTTTAAAGTTAGGGTTTTGATCCAAGATTGCACGATCTTGAAGACTGTATCTTTCTTTTACTGGAGCATTGACTTTCACCAACGAAGATCGATCAGCGGATTCTTTAAAGATCCACCAAATCGAAGTGAAGGAGTGATGAGTTAATGATGAATATGAAAGAGAAGCAAGGAGCTGCCATGATATCTAGCTAGCTAAGGAAAGTGATGAAAGCGATTGTTTTCATATGTGGTTGAGAGTTTGGAAAGATGATGTGAAGTTTGTGATCGATGTGTGTTTTTGTGCTGCTACTTCTTCTTCTTTCTATCTCTTAACTGTGGATGTCTTTCTCTCTCTATCTCTATCTGTTACTGTTGAGTTATGTTATGGTGTGTTGATGAAGATTAGTTGGATTTATGGGTTAGGGTTAGATTTGGATGTAGATAGGGGATGATGGATGGGTTGAGGTTGAGATCATTTATTTCCAAATTTTATGTTTGACAACACATGTTCTAATGTGACCCCCTGAATTATTATGTGTTTTTAAAACTAATTGATTGAATAGGTGGATGTGATTTTCAAAATTAAAGAAATTTGGACATTAAATTATTCAAATCTTGTTTATATAATTGCAAATGTAATTGGTAACGTGTATAATAAGTCCAAACAACCTTACTTCCCATATTAAAAAGGTATTTATCAAAAACATAATAGAGTTATTTTGAATTGAAGCAGTATTTTTATTTTATTGAAATAATAATATTTTTTTGCTTTTGTTTAGTTCGTGAGACTCTATTTTTTAATTACATTTTTTTTATTTTATTAAGTATGTTTGTTTCTTTATTTATCACAAATAAATTTCGTTTTATAGTTACACTTTTAACCGGAAGGTAGAGTTTTTATATGCATATAGTTGTCAACTTTTAGCTGAAAAGATATAAGCAGACAACTTGGCATAATATAAAATTAAACCGTCTAGTAGGAAGACAATTTAGTAAAGCAGTTTGTTTAATTTCATCCATCCAAATCTATAATCCTTATCTAAAATTTGTTCTTTATGCACACAAATTAACTTGTATTACATTAATTAAATTAATTAATTAAGCTATATCTATATATTCTAATAAATCAAAGTTTATATTTACACTTGATGGGTTTTTAGAGCACCTTTACTTTGATTTCCCGCCTCTCTTACCTTTTAAATACACCTCATATTAAATAATAATATTAAATATTAAATATTTTTTTTTTACATTTTTAAACTGAGAAACACATTTTTAATACATTAAAACTATATTAATATGCAAAAACAAACATATTTTTAAAATCCAAATTATAATAAAATATACAACTTTTAAAATAGTATTTTAAAACAAAATTTTTAAAGAAACAGATTTTGAAAAAATTAGTGTTTATAGAAATAATATAGCTATTTTATTACTTAAATTATTAAATTATACAAAATTTTGCTCATATTTCATATCAAAAAATTTTCTTATACTGTCTAAATTTATATTAATGATTATTTATTATATATTTTTAATTTAACCAGTGTAATACACGGGGTACTAACCTACTTAGTATACAAGATTTGATAATTAATTATATTAAAACAGGTGTAAAATTTTAATTTTAAGTAAATAATAAAGTAAGAATGTCTAAAATGAATATAAATAAAAAATATTCAGAAATAGCAATAATTGTAACATGAGATGATATGCATTACTTGTTTATTTGATATATATATATATATATATATATATATAAAATATAGGGTAAGGATCAAATAAAAAGTCTTTTTTGCCTAAGAAGACTAAGAAGGATTTTTAAAAACTTTAAAACCGACCCAAACGAACTCCGATTGAACTCATTTCGATGGCATTGGAACCGTTTCATCGAACCCTACAATATTAGATTTTAAGTTTTCGTTTTAACATCTAGATTTAGATTTTAGGTTTTAGGGCGTGGTTTTTAGCTTTTAAGTTGTATCTTTATGTTAAAGATTTGTTTTTAAAGTTTTGGTTTTAGTATTAGGGTTTATTGTTTATGATTTAGGGTTTGGGTTTTAGGGTTCGACAAGCCGGTTCCAATGACGCAAAAATGAGTTCAATCGGGGTTTCTTTGAGTCGGTTTTCGCGTTTTTAAAATCCTTCTTAGCCTTCTTAGGCAAAATAGACTTTTTAGGGGAACCTTCCCCTATATATATATATATAGATAGGGATTGAATTATATGAAAACACAATCTTATAGAGAAAACCCTTAAACCTATATGAGCCATTGATTTGAAATCTTTAAAATAAATATGTGGTACACATTAAACCTGAATAAAAAATTGGGTTTTGAATAAACGAATCATTTTTAATGTGGGTTAATGTGGACCACACAATTAGTTTTTCAAAATTTCAAATCAACAGCGGTATGACAAGTAAGAGATGATACATTTAGTAAAATTTAAAATAAAAATAATATTTGGTGTATTTGGTTGTTTTATATAGTTGAAGGGTTGATTTTAACAAATTTATATTTAATATTTTAGGGGAGGGGGTATGACAAGTTCAAAAGAGGGGTACATTTAGCCACACCCTATATATATATGTCATTACAAGAAATTGATCGTATAGCAATGTCAGGGGCGGCCCGGGGGAGGGGCAAACCCGACCTCCGTCCCGGGCCCAATTTTTCGAGGGGCACATTTTTATATATGTATTTATATATATATTAGGTTATAAACCCGAGTATTACACGGATTTGAGTAACAAATAACTCAGTTAAATATATTTATGGGCCCATTTCGTTTCTCAAAAGCCATTTATCCTAACCGGCTTCATGGACGTTCACGTTCAAGAAGAAATTGAAATTCAAAATCCCAAGAAATTGGGCCCATGGATTTACAGTTTACTGATTATTGAATGACTGATTTAGGTAAAATACGGAAGTTAATCCCGAACATATTAAACCCGAGTATAGCGGGACCGCCACCAGGGGCTCTGCCCCTTGGACCCCGCCAGGGGCGCTGCCCCTAGGACCCCGCAAGGGGGCGCGGCCCCCTTGACCCCCGCTTGGTCAGGAGCTTTGAATGCGTTAGGGGCCTTTTTTCTCCAACTCGTCCTGGACACCCAATTTCTCAGGGCCGCCCCTGAGCAATGTCATAATATCATAAGCATACCAAGCCTTGCGGCTACCGTATGTAGCTGATATAACATATTTAAGTTTCTTGACTAAGTTATATGGCGAATATATGTCATTGGAATAGAGGTGACTAGAAAGGTGAAAAAAGAAGACTTCGTTATGTTGTTGCTATAAATAAAAATAATAATTTTATTTTCTTGTTAGAAACGGAATTTTATATATAAAAAATAGAAAAGAGTTTGGTAAGAAACTTGAGTTTTGTAAGAAAACCAGGAAGCTTTCATTTCTTCTCATGTCAGTTGCCTTTCATATAGGTGTCGATTGTACGAATAAATATATGTTTAACACTGATAATTAAAAAAAACATTTTTTTTAAAGATACGAGACTATGTGTACTGGGAAGGTAATTAGTGGGCGTGAGGGCATAGGTCAAACCTCCGTGGCACCCTCCACCCACTATAAAGAGGCGTGACCAGGGCGTGGTTGGTAGTGGCGTGAGGGTGGTCACGGGGGTGATGGAATCGAGCCGTTGGGGATGGAGTCGTTGGAGCAAGAAAAAAAAATTCAAACTTCTACCTATAAATTCACTCATTTGCAACAAAAAATATTTACCCAAACAATTCAAACACCCCAAAAAAGTTCAAACTTCTAAAGTTTCTTCTCTACACTATGGACCCAAACAACCCTCATGGCGTGGCACATGAATGAAGTTTAACGGATTCTGGATTCAACACCACAATAACCGAAAAAGTGGTGCTGATAACGAGATTGTCATGAACGATGCTTTGATGGCATATGCCAGAGAAAACGAACCATTTTCTCATATAGCGGCGTGACAAATTATTAGAATATCAATAAAAGGGCATCTCGTCCCGAAGTTACATACTTCGAAACATAGCAAGACATCATTGTCTGGCAAGTACATGACCACTTAATCTGACTTCACTGGTCGATGTTTTGGTTGATTTAAACGAGATGGATGATGAAGTCGAGATGGACATGCCACCACCCGAACTTCAACGTCCATCCAGTCGAAACAATAAAGGAAAACGACCACAAGCTTCGTTTTCAAGCGACTACGAAAAAACATTGGAGACCAACTCGAAGTCGTTACGAAAATTTATCGACTTACATGAGTAAAAACAATACAACAATGACAGGAAATTGTTGTGGACTACAACTGATCACCTAACCGGTTGCGTGCGTGAGATGGTCGAGGAGATGAAGGAACGGATAATGAAAAATATAATATGTAGTGATTTATTTTAATGTTTTCTTTTAATTTTATTATGCAAGTTTTTTTTTTTACTTTTATTATGTAGTTTTATTTTATTATGTCATTTTTAATATATGATTATAATTAACAAAATAAAAAATCAAATAATAAATATTAAATAAAGACAGTGATTAAAATAGATTGATGAGGGGACGATGACACATGTGACGCTTACGTTGAGTGATAAGGGGTGATGTTAGTTGTTTCTGTGGCGTATAAATGAAGTGATAAGGGTTTAATGAATACACATAACCTAATAAAAATGCTATGTAAATTCATAATCTAAGTAACAAAATATTTAAAAAAATGAAAAGAACACTATATATATTTCATGTACATGTACTGTTAAGAATAGGATTATGATCAAGTAAAAAGGGTGAGATTAGTGAGAAGGGTGAGAATCAATATTGACCATTGGATTAAACATGTGATTAATTTTCAAGAGAGTGTATTTTAGGAAGAAATTTTATTAGTTTTATGATACTTGATTATTTAAATGAAATTTAAAGTAAGAACAACATAAATGGAAGAATAATAAATTATTTGATTACACCCATCATACAACATTTTTATTTATAAACTTTGTTTAGTTAATGATTGTTAACATATTCTTTATAGTTAGAAACATACTTAATTACTTTATTTCATTGTGTTTTTATGCATGTTATTGTTGGTTGCGTTATATATATATATATATATTATTTGTTTCCAATTTATGTATAATGCATGATTTTTGTGTCTATTGATTATAATGACTTACAAAATTATTCACAACAAACATGATTGTTGTGTATTACGTATCATTATTGTGTCTATTGTGTTATGTTCAATATTGTGTATTATTGTATATTGTGTTTTATGAGTTTTACTGATAACCATTGTGCAATACGTGCATCACAGATGACAACAGATATGACACAACGACACTATGTTTAGACAACAATCATTGTGTAATATATTCATCATTGTATTTTATCTTCAAAACATTGTGTAATACACAATAATTGTGTCTCATGTTCAGGTCATTGTGTAATATACCCATAATTGTGTTTTACGTTCAGATCTTACGCAACGATGAACAAAAAAACAATCACAAACAAAAAGACACAATAAAAAAAGACACAACAACACATTACAAATATAAAAGGTGAAGGAAAACATATTTTTTTTAATTTTTTATATAACAGTAATATACTCGTTTTAAAGATAAAAAAAATGCTCATTTTTTTGGTGTATTTTTTAAAAAAATATTATCGTATATAAAAGTTATGGTCATTTAAAAAAATGGGGGAATATGATAAAAAGTCAACAAAAGTTTCTATGACTAAAATACCCTTCAACTAACTTTTTAATATAACTTTCATCTCAACCATTAAATTATACATCTAATGGCCCATAATCTTTCTCACACTTCTCACCAATTTAAGCTTTTTTTACTGTAACTCTACCCGTTAAGAATATGATAGAACCATGCTAGTATGTTATCAACATCGTTTTTCACAACGTAAATATTGAAAAAAAAACATCTTTTTAAAATATAAAAACAGGTTAGCATATCGTGTATTACACAGGATGGATAAAAAATAATAAATATTCAATAATATAAATTTAAAAATTGTAAATTATTTTTTTATTTAAAATATGATCAAAATTACACAGAAAATAAAACAATAATATTGTATTTTAAAAAAAATCTTTTTCCAAAGTTTGGGTTTTAAGCATTTCATTTAAAAAGTTTTTTTTTTAGAAAATGTATATTATAGGATGTTATATATTATTGCACAAGTTAATAAAAGGAAAAAAATTAATAGTTAACAATAATGATTTATAAATTATAAAAAGATTTAATCAGTTACAAATTATTGGAAAATTTTCAAATTATTTTATAATAATTTGATTTTTTTAAAAGGATGCTTCTGAATATTGAAATATTTTTTTATTATATTAAGAAATCCTTTTTGATTATAAAAGGTATATATAATATAATTAGTATTTGATACTATTATATGTGATATATTTTTTTAATATTAAGAACTTTTTTAATTAAAAAATGTATAAAGAATATATAATTATAAGATTGGGTTCAACTAAATAGTCTTCTTATTTTAAAAATGCTGAGAAGGATTATTGACAATTATATCATAAGATCAAATTTAAGATCAAAAATTTAAAATTTTAAATGAAAAAGTTGTTAAAGAATAATTTAGTCATAACCACCTTCCTCTCACATTTTTTAAACATTTGTAACTTTTATATACGGTATTATTTTAAAATATATATATCATAAAAACGAGATTTTTTATCTTTAAAATGAGTATAATTTTGTTATAAAAATGAAATTTTTTCAGCTCATTGCGTCTAATTATCGTCATTATGTCTTTTTTAAATATTTTTGTATAATTATCTTTTTGTGTTTTTTACAGGTAATTGTGTATTTTTTAAAATAATTGTGTTATTTATACTCGTCATTAATCATTCTTGATTAACATTATGTATTCTGCAATATCACTGCATCTTAAATTATTCATAAAAAGACAATATTGAGCAAAAACATAAAAAACACAATGACTCGTATAAAAGACACGATGACCTAAAGAAAAGACACAATGACATGTACAAAATTGTTATAATCATCATTGTGTCTTTTTTACAGGTAATTATGTCTTTTTTAAAGATCATTGTGTTATTCACACCTGTCATTGTGTTACCCTTGCTTAACATTATGTATTATTCAACATTATTGTGTCTTAAATTATTTAGAAAAACACAACATTGAAAAAAACACAAAAGACAAAATGAATATCTACAAGAGACACAATTACCTGTACAAAATTGTTCATACTCGTCTTTGTCTTTTTATTATAAGTAATTGTGCCTTTTTAAAGATCATTGCGTTATTCATATTTTTCATTATGTCATCCTTGCTTGACATCATTTGTTATACAACATCGTTGTGTATTAAAATGTACAGGAGAACACAAAATTGAGCAAAGACAAAAAAGACACAATGACATACATAAAAGATACAATGAACTAAAACACAAAATTTTTATATATCAAAACACTACTAATTTTGAAGATAAAAAATGTTCGTTTATATGGTATATTTTTATTCAAAAAATAATTTGTATGTAAAAGTTATAAACGTTTAAAAAATGTGGGGGAACTTGATAAAAAATAAATAAAAGTAGTCATGCATTATTAAAATACTCTTCAACAACTTGATTTAATCATAGTTATTGATTAGTGATCTAATAGCTTAAAATCCTTTTAGGCTTTTTATATTAAGAGTCTTATTTAGTTTAATTTAACCCTATAATTATATAATTTGTATTTATAAAACTTGTGTATTTATTAAGAGAGAGAAGCGAGAAAAGTAGTGTGGGGATAATCTAGATTTGTGACAAATGTCCCCCAATTATTTTGATTTATTAAGTATAATTGATAATTGATTTTTCACGTACTAAAAATATAAAACGCTGAGTTTATGTTATTTTTATAGAAAAAAATTGTTCATCTTAATAAAAGAATAATAAAAACTATATCTCTATCTTGACCATCACCATGATGTTCGTTCAAGTTTATTAGCCATCTTTTGCTTCATCAATGCTTTCAATTTTGCTCATAGTCCCTTTTTTCTTCTTCAATCGGTTCAATAGGTAACTTTAATCCTCTTCCGTCGATTAAGGTTTAAAGTTCATTAAAACATTGTCCAAATCTTGAAGCAATGATTTCCTTCCATATGATTTAATGGTTCTTGATTTGAATTGGTAACAAATTTAGGAAATGAGCAGTTTGTCACCATCAATTCGATGGTCTGGTGGTGCCAGTCTGACCACTACCCCGTCTCAATCGTGGGATGCACGATGGGATGATAGCATAGATTATTACAACAAGAAGGTCAAGAAGGTACAAATTATCGTATTCATAGTTTTTTTTTTCTTCATTCAATTACAGTACCTATCAATAACACGGGCTTCTAAATTTGTATTTAAACAACAAATGTATAACCATCATAATACACCAACATCATCATTTATTTTTAAAAACTTATAACATGTTAGTGTTAAAAAAAATTAATATCACCCTATATATATATATATATATATATATATATATATATATATATATATATGAGAAGGTTCCGTTGTTAACCCACTGTAATTGCGGTAACCCAAATAACCCTGCAAAAAGTGACGGAATCTTTGACTTTTTTAATGGTCTTTATTATACATATTTAGGAGGGTTTCTTTTTGTGTTTTGTCTAATTCGCAAGACAAATTGAATTTGTATCGGTGTAAATTCGATTTGCATTTCGCAACATTTATAAAAGTGCAAAACTTTTACACCGATGCAAATTTGATTTGTATTACAAATTAGCCAAAACACAAAAATGAAACAACCCCTAAATATGTATAATAAAGACCATGAAAAAAAATCAAAGATTCCAGCAGTTTTTGCATGGTTATTTGGGTTACCACAATTAAGCAGGGTTCTTATTTGAATCAAATCCTATATATATATATATATGATTGTGATCTTTTAATAACCTATGCTTAAAGCAGTAACCTATTAACCCTATTCAACCAATAATAGAGCAACATGTGGCATTTGTCTATTATATCCATGAATGGTGTATTAGTCATTTTGATTATTGTCCTTGAGTGTCATAATCTGATTTGAAATGTTACATCATTACATTTAGTATATTAATATATTTTCTTGCATATATCCCATCGTCATATTTGAAAGTCTTTCAAATTTATTACAATATTGTAAATGTAACCTACATCGTTGTTAGCATAATTTAAAAATATATTGCTACAATGTAATATAAGCTTACAAGTTTGTACACAAATTTTAATAAGAATCTCTTATAGAAGGTTGTAACATTTTTTTTACAATATATTCAACATTGTAGATAAATTTAATACAACTATAATAATTTTTAGTAAGATAGTTTAAATTTTAACTGCAATAAATAATTATTGAACTTTTACTACAATATTGTATTATTGTATTAAAAAATAAATTTAATAGTGTAATATTTTTAAAATAAAATACTAGAAAATGTATTTCTTTATACGCAACTTTTAAAAATTAAATGTACAAGTTTGTACATAAATTTTAATAAAAATCTCTTGTACAAGGCTGTAACATTATATTGACATAAATTTTGAACCATTAATATCTACAAGATTGTAGGTACATTGGAACCGTTAATTACAATGATGTAAACGTTTAAATAACATGGTAGTTTTTTTAATTTTTTTACAACCAAAATGTATGTTATAAATTACCTAAATATTTTTTTACTATAATAATTAATTATTGCACTTTTACTACAATATTGTATTATCGTATTAAAAAATAAATTCAACAGTGTAATATTTTTAAACTTAAATACTTAAAAAAATTTATATACAAGATTGTAAATATATTTTAATACTTAAAAAAATACTATAACATTTTGTTGATAAAAAAGGTCTTGATACAATAACACTAAATGTTTCTTTAAATAAAATTTCTAGAACACACTAACATTTTGTAAATACATTTTAATACTTTAAAAAAAATACTATAACATTTTGTTGATAAAAAAGGTCTTTAATACGGTAGTTTTTTTATATAACATGGTAGTTTTTTTATTTTTTATTTACAACCAAAATGTATGTTATAAATTACCTAAATATTTTTTTTACTATAGTAATTAATTATTGTACTTTTACTACAATATTGTATTATCGTATTAAAAAATAAATTCACTAGTGTAATATTTTTAAACTAAAATACTAGAAAAGGCATTTCTTTATACACATCATTTAAAAATTAAATGTACAAGTTTGTACATAAATTTAAATAAAAAACTCTTGTAGAAGGCTGTAACATTTTTTTACAACATATTCAACATTGTAGATAAATATACAAGATTGTAAAAACATTTTAATACTTTAAAAACCAAAATTCGTTACAAAATCAAGAATATAACGTAATAAACGAGCATCCGGAAAATACAAAAAACCTAGTCAAGAATATAACGTAATTAACGAGCTCGGGATCGGCTTGGCTCGTTTACACTCTCAAATGTAACCCCTATTTATTCTACAACAATGTAAACCCAAATTCATTACAACTCGTTACAAATAATTTGTTATTTTTATACTTGTTACATTGGTGTAAATACGAACATCGAAAAAAAAACCTAGTCAAGACTATAACGGAATTAAAGAGAAAAATAAAACGAGTAAAATGGTGCAATTTTCTTAAAAAAAATACTATAGTATAAAAAATTTATGGATGTATAAAAAAAGAGGGGGTAACTTTAAATAAAAAAATGTTTAACATAGCAAATTACATTAATACTCTTATTCCCTTTTCTTTCAAATCAAACACATTATTTTATTATAATTAAATATTAACCCTTAAATCAAAATCTTAAAATTTGATCATTAAACATGGTGAGGTTATTGGGTTATTGCTTGATCCTAAGGTTAGTAATATAACACTACCATATATATATATATATATATATATCACTGTTGCAAAAGTCGGTCTCCAAAGCCGATTACCCGCTCCAATGAATTGTTCCGAGGCCCATTAGTTCCTATGTATTATCCGAGTACTCCCGCCTAGAACCCAGTACTGCCCGATTACTCGCTTCAAGGAGTTATTCCGTATGTGATTGAGAGGAAAAAAATGCGTAAAAAGCCAACGTAAAAACCCAACATAAAGTAGCACGTTTAAAATATTATTTTTATTTATTAATATATATCATATATGTATAAACTCTCTATGCTCATCTGGCAATTTCGACTTTTGCTTTTACCTTCTCATGTTTAATTTAATTTTTTTTTTAAATTAGATCACTTTAATTTGTATAATAATTTTTTAATTATATCCTATATATATGTCATATATAATGTATCGCTTAAACACGCAAGTCTCACGAGTCTTCATGCTTTAAAGTTTTTTTTAGATAGATTTTATATGTTTTCAATTCAAAATGCTCTCTTATATTTTGTTTTTTATAAGGTAACGCTATCATGAGGTTTAACAAGCCTCGATGTATAAAAGATTCTGATTTTATTTTTTAATTTTTACTAAGTTCCCTGTACGTAGGACACTAATTTTGTGGGTTACTTATACAGTTAATCTCTTTCAAATAATTTATGGGACCAACTCATTAACACACATATCTGCGTGTTTGGTCTTATTACCCGAAATAGTATTTCTTTTTATTTACTCTTGTATCCCAAAATATTATCATTTTACTGTTTATTTTAATTTGGTTTTAATTGTTTGCATTATTCCTACCCTCTTTTACCCTTTTTCTTTTCTTTTTTCTTTTTACAGTATATCACGTGAGTTAAAATCTTTACTATATTAGTACAGTTTTGATGACAAATCAACATCACTTTGACTTTAAATTTTTATCCTTTCGTCTTCTTTTACTGCCAAATACTACAACCCTAATTTTGAACACAAAATAATTATTATTCAAATTTATAATTTGTTATTTTACCAATTTAAAATTTATGGATGTTACAAATCTACCTCCTAAAAGAGAGTTTCTTCCCGAAACTATTTACGTACCGAATAAGTATGGATATAGTGATCGCATTTCTTCTTCGGTCTCCCATGTAGCTTCCGACCTCTTTCCACGTCCCCATAGTACTTTGACTAGTTTAACACTTTTGTTCCTAAGTTTCTTTTCCTGGTGGTCTATTATTTGTGTCGGTTGTTCAGTATGTACATAATCATACTAATTTTACCACGTAACACATCCAACAAAATTCATAAACTCTTTAAATTGTTTAAAACAATTTTTTATTTACAATGCCACAACACGCACACACATTAAATTTATTGTTTATATAGTATGAAAAACTAATATATTATAAGCATATATAGATATCTTTATTATTTATGTATTATATAGAAATGAAAGGAAATGTAATGGATAAGACTTATGAAAACAACAAGATATAATGAACATATGGATGTTATGATGAGAGTATTATATGTTTTATGTTACCAAGATGGCATTCACATGCACCACTACCCTTCCATATTCAACAACGTTAGATGGGACCCATGCACTTGTTTCTTCATCCCACGTGCATCACCACCCCTCATCTCTCAACACAACACGACAAAACATACAAACTCTGTTCTCGGTCTCTTTCTTTCCCCTTTACCTTCCCCCCTGAGTTGGCAAAATAATTAAAAGCGGCTTACGTTATTTGCATAGCTGTAGTAGTTGCTATACGCTATTTGAACGGTGAGGTACCGTCTAATTATTAATCGGTTCTAGGTGAATTTGAAATTTTATATGTAATTTTACAATATATATTATAAACACACATCAATATCAATAATTTAATATAATACTTGAAGTAATTTAATAAAATAAACTTAAACATACGAAGTTAAGTACTTTTAATTCAAACTTAAACACTGAGTTCAAAGTTTAGAGATGAATTTCGATGTTAAGTGGTTGGATTTGATGTTTAGGATGTTATATTCGATTTTTAAAGATATATTAAGGATTTTGGGTTGAAAAATGTCTCAAATAATCATAGATCTAGTCCTTTTTACCCGATAAAAGTTAAAAAAAAAAACTAACTAGTCTGCCTAGACCCTGACTAAGCCGCCTAGGCCCTACACGTCGTCTAGGGCCAAACCGACACAGTTGGAAGCCGCCTGCCTAGACGCCCCCTAGGCAAATTTTTACAACATTCGTTATTTGTATGTATTATTAATATCAAAATTTTTCATTTTATCATATATTTACCCCTATCATTTTATTCCTTTCTTTGGAAGAGGTTAATTTATGCTATGTTGCTCTATGATAAATAAGTTAAAAGCATTTTGATATGATTTCAAATAAAATGAATATATATGACATTGAAAAAGATACACATACACAATTATAATTTATGTTTATAAGTGGTCGTCATCGTTTAAGAGATCAATATTTTAAAATAATTATCGCCAATCCAAGCATAAACATAATGTATGGTATGCAAAACAAAGCTACAGCTTTGACAAGAGAGAATCTATTTTGATATATGCAAAATAATGGAAGTTAGGTGGGTAATGAATTCCTGAAATAAAATATTTAAACACCAAATTGAAGGTAACATCTCTGCCTCATAATTGTGTGCGCTTGGACCCTGAATGAAATTCCTTGATCATCATCGTGGGCTTGTCATTAAAAGCATCACCTAGTGATTATAAGTAACGTTTTCACAACTGGACCGGACATCGAATCGGTCTCCTTACCGGTCAGAGGTTCGACCGGTCGGACCGGATTTAAGAACCGGATGATTTTATAAACATTTTATAAATATATATATATATATATATATATATATAAAATAAAAAAAATTTAAAAAAAAATTAAAAAACCGGTTCAATCACCAGTCCGACCGGCTGGTTCACCCAAAAACGGTTTTGAAGCTAGAACCGGACCGTTTAACATTCCGAATCCCGGTCCGACCGGCCGGTCCGTGTTTGAAAACACTGATTATAAGCGTGCACGGACACATATAGGCTCTCAATTGTATACAAAAGCAAGTTATGCTGATATGCGAAGCGGTAACATCAATTTCCGTTACACTTGACTGATTATCTCGTGTTTTATTGACATTTATGTGATGAAAGTACAAAGATATAAATAATAATAACATGATTTTTTTTTTTAAAAAATGGGGCCCATTTTAAGATAGTGGTTACAAGAGGGGTTGGATTTTTTTTTTTTACAAATGAGATTATCTCCATTGTTAGTGACGAAATTAAGGAGAGATAAAATGAGGTTGTAGGGGTGTAAAAAGTCAGTACCAAGGTGCAACCTTTCATTATTTTCGCCACTAGGAGTAGAGAAAATGAGTATTTTTGCCATTAGGAGTGGCTAAAAAGTACACTGGTACAAGCTTTCATCATTTTCGTCACTAGGAGTAGAGAAAATGCCCATTTTCGCCACTAGGAGTGGCTAAAAAGTACACCGATACAAGTTAGAGGAGTTTTCGCCTCTAGGAATGACGAAAGTGAGGTCCAAATCATTTTTTAATTGCTGACAATGGTACTGACTTCTTACACCCCTGCAACCTCATTTTATCTCTTCTTAATTTCGTCACTACCAATGGAGATAACCCCATTTGCGAAAAAAAATTTCCACCCCCTCGTAACCACTTTGTTAAAATGGGACCCATATTTAAAAAAAATTCTAATAACATAAGCGTAAAAATTTACACGTGTGTGATACGTTTATCATTTACGTGATAAATATCAGACAAATATTATCAAGGGCGTGAGATAATCATGCAAGTACTTTGTAGCTTTGCATGCAAAACCTGCTTTGTATTTTGAAACTTTTTCTATGTATATAATTTTTTTTTTTAACGTAAGTTAGTTTTGGTGTGGAATAGAATCAAAATATAAAGCAAATGGTGATAGAGGAAAAGGACGCGTGGGAGGCGCTGACAAAAAGGAGGAGGGGCACGAGGGTGCAGCCACTCTCCACCACCACTCTAACCGGCGAAGTCTTCGCTGACCACCCTCATTTGTTGACGTTGGGATTTGCTTCTGAAACTTTAGCACGCCATTTCATTTCCACCCCTATTTATTTTATTTTATACATTACCAAGATGCTTCCTGTCCAACCACACACAATCTAAACCCAAACTTTTTTTTTGAACGACTCCACTTAAATTACATCATAATTATACCTTTGTATGGAATTAAACCTACGATCAATCTAAACCCAAACTAATTATAATAAAATATACAGTAAATTATTTGGTGGTTTATGTGTTTTGTTAGTATTTTATTCTTGGTCCTTTACTTTTATAAATTACACATGTGGTTTCAAACTTTAAACATTTTTAACACATATATCCTTATGTGAGGGTAATTTGGTCAATTTTGTTAGGGTTATTTGATGACCTAAGTTTTATATGTGTTACAAATGTCTAAGTTTAGGACCATATGAGAAATTTATAAAACCTAGGGACCAAGAGTAAATTACTAGTAAACCATAGGAATCATGTCAGTAATTTACTCTAAAATATATATTTAATTGTATTTTTTAAATGACTAATTTAAATCTCTAACGGATTAATACTATCATTGTGCAACCGCGTTATATATACCATCAAGTCACCAGTTTAGATAGAAATTCTGTACTTTATGAAAACCTCATTGTGGGATTTGAACAGTGGCGGAGCTTCACCGAAACTTCACGGGGGGCGAAATAACTTTTTTTCCCTGAGGGGCGAAATAAAGGTTTTTAAAAAATTTTACACTACGTAGCGGAAAATATACACTACACGAAAAAACAGAGGGGACAGTGCCCCCCCCCTCTACGGTATTCACTAAGATGCACTCCTGGATTTGAACACATGATCTTATGGGTCCCGATCCTTATCCTACCACCAACCGTTATTGTAATGCTTTTGGCAGATACTTAATTATATACGTTTTGAAAGTATTCTATCGTTTATATATGAAATTCCTTTTCTGTTAATTTGAAACTTTTGAAGTTCTTTAAGCTTTAATAGATTTGAGTGTCTCTTAAAGGTACCAGAGTTGAACACATCAAGATATATTTATTTTTTTTTTGAACGGCCAACAAACTAAAATTTATAAAAAAACCGGAACCAACAAAATGTTAGAACCGAACCAAATTTACATGATCACCAACCATTATACACCTAAACTTGAAAGCTCAAAATTACACCATTGATTCCAAGTCAAGATATATTTATTGGTTTACTGAATTAGAGTACTAGTTAGTCAAACCTAGGTTTAGCCTAAGCATGGCTACAAACTATTTGCAAGCCTGCCTAATTTTGAGATCTTGTTCAACACTTGATGATTCGTAGGTGGGCATAAGTTCTGCTTTCTAGTATTTAATTTGGCAATATGTCATACATGCTCGTTACACGTTATTAGAATATTAGGTATAAAAAAAGTTTTTAAATAAAATAATTTAGAATGTTGTAGAAATTAACTTGATTATGAGAGAAAAGAGAACGAATTCAATGTAATTTATATATATATATATATATATATATATATATATATATATATATATATTAGATTACCACAATTAGGATAGAGAGGCTGCTCCAAAAGAGTCCTGGCTTATCCATGTGTGACAAATAGTTGTATAAAAATATATATAATATGTATAAAAATTTACATTATTGAAATATTTTAATTACAAGCATCAATCAAGTCTACTAAAAAAATTACAATTATATATCACAAATATCTAAATATTAGTTATGCAAAACACTTGTTGATTTGTTTCTAACTTTAACATCTTTATCATTATCAACAACCTTAGTTTATCTTTACTTTTGAATCTAAACCATACCACTTGACTGTATGCAAAAAGTAGTTATCAAATTTCATCAATTCTAGCTTTTCCTCATCTGGCACCTTTTTCTTTATAAATTCATTATTTCCATCATCATATTCAGTTATCTCACCAACTTCCTAAATCAAATTATAAAAAATTTCATATCAAAAGTAAAAATAGTTATGAACGGGCAACCTAAAGTCTACCAAGGTGACTTTAATGTCCTCTTGCAACATCTTTAGCATTTGGATTACACCCAACCCTACAAATATAAGAACAAATGATATGCTTTATCTCATATAAGTTTAAATATCATCTAACAATGCCTTAAAAATCATCCTTTTAATTTAAAGATTATAACTTTGTTGTAATAATATTGTTCGTATAATCACAATTAACGGATAAAAAAGAGAGCTAATATGATTCAAATAATAAGCAAGAAGTGTGAAAATAATTGTGAGGTAGACAAATAACATTAATTTAATTATTTAAAAAGAGTATTTTAGTCATAATGTTTAGTTCTTCATTTCATTATGTAATATGTTTTTATTATTGGGTTTATTTGTTATCTCACAGTGTGCTATTTTGTTATCTTAATTTTTAAAAAAATACATTTTAATCATTATATTTTACATTCAGGTCATTATGTAATATACTTATTATTGTGTTTTATGTTCAGCTCATTGTGTACTATACTCATTATTGAGTTTTACATTTATGTCATTGTGTAGCATACTTATTATTGTGTTTTATGTTCAGGTCATTATGTAATGTAATCAGTTTTACATTCAGATAATATATTGTGTATTATATTTTTATCATTGTGTTTTAAATTCAGATTATTGTGTTATATGTATTTATCATATTGTTATACGTTTTAACTCATTTCATGTTTTTTGTGTTATTATTTTTTTATATATAAAGTAAATTCGTTATTTATTTTTTATATTTTCCATATTAAGAGTACACAATTGTATTCTTTCAACAACTTTGTTTTTTCAAAACTTCTTATTTTCATGACATATATTTCATATTATTGTATCATATGCATCTATCATTGTATTTTGCGTTTTTGATTATTTGATTTTATCTTGGCTTTATTTTTATGTAGTAGATAAATTTATTGTTGTGTTTATCATTATGATTTACATATAAAAAGTATATGATTGCATTGTTTCATCGCTATTCTTTTTAAAACCCATCATTATATAAAAAAAGTAACACATAATGACAAACAAAAAAATACTAACAGACAAAAAGAAACATTGACGTATGACAAATATACGAGGTGTAGAAAAACATAACTTTTTTATTTTTTATATAACAATAGTATACTCATTTTAAATATAAAAAAATTACTCTTTTTTCTAGTGTAAAAATAATATTATATATTAAAGTTATGATTGTTTAAAAAAAATGGAAGAAACATGAAAAAAAGTCAGCAAATTTGTTTATAACTAAAATATGATTGCACTAGCATGATCTAGACAAGTTTGCTTTGAACTATTAAATTATAAATCTAATAACATTAAAACATTTTTACACATTTTACTTTAAATCCCCTTTTACTATAACCTTATCGTGCGTGCGTGTGTGTTTGTGAGTGTATGTGTGTGATAATATAATTTTAAAAAGATCAATTATTAAACTTAATCTTGATTACTCATTTTAAATTCTGAAAAAAAAGGTGATTCACATTAAATTTTATTATTATAAACCTTTTTTTTTTTATCAAACTTCAATATGACTCAAAATTTTATTTTGAAGATTTGAAGTGAGGGTAGTACATTGGGGGTAACTTATAATATTGGGTTGTTATAGTATACAATACATATATGCGTATATTTTATATATATATAGGGTAAGGATCAAATAAAAAGTTTATTTTGCCTAAGAAGGCTAAAAAAGATTTTAAAATCTCAAAAACCGACTCAAACGAACTCCGATTTAACTCATTTCGATGGCATTGGAACCGTCTTATCGAACCTTACAATATTTGGTTTTTGGTTTTAGCTTTAACAACTAGTTTTAAAGTTTAGATTTTATGGCATGTTTTTTTAGCTTTTAGGTTTTATCTTTAGGTTTAGGGTTTGTTTTTATAATTTTGGTTTTATGATTATAGTTTGTTGTTTATGATTTAAGGTTTAGGTTTTAGGGAATTACAAGCCGGTTCCAATGACGTAACAATGATGACAATCGAAGTTTGTTTGGATCGGTTTTCGAGTTTTTAAAAATTCTTCTTAGCCTTCTTAGGCAAAAAAGACTTTTTAGGGAAACTTTCCCTATATATATATAATTGTCACGGTCATGGCCTTATTTGGACATAATTGTTTATGTTTAAGGTTTAATTGCAGCTCTAGATAGTTGGGAATAACGAGCAATAAATAGGAGTTTCATTTTATTTATATGGTCAATGATATTTTTATGGGGTTATATCAAATAGGAATCATGGCCCGACCATCAACCATCTCACAAAACTGACTACTTAACTTATTCTATTTATTTATTATCATATATTAATATTCAATTTCTTTGGGCTGCCTTAGAAAAGGACGGCTTTATAATAAATCTCCCACAAAATCCACACCATTTGAGAACTTATTATTATTATTTTTAACTTTTCAAGCAGGTCAATTTGAATTTCCTAATGATTTAGACTATAAAATCCTAATCTTTTCGATTAATCATATTTTAAAGTACACATGTTTAAAATTATAAAATAGCTTAGAATTAAAAAAAGATAATATCATTTAGTTTCTTGTTACATACTTCTTTTCTTCTGTATTTATTATTTAAAAAATCTCCTTGCGTTGCAAAAGAAAATGACCTTTTGTTTTCTTCTAATTAAGCAACTATTTAGTTAATTTT
Organism: Mikania micrantha; assembly: GCA_009363875.1. Taxonomy (NCBI): domain Eukaryota; kingdom Viridiplantae; phylum Streptophyta; class Magnoliopsida; order Asterales; family Asteraceae; genus Mikania; species Mikania micrantha. Next base: position 75,437,498 of record CM018694.1, on the reverse strand, counting down.
TTTATCATCTCTGTATATAATTGTAACATATTCTCAAGAATCTAAACTAAGAATTTATTAATCTTTTTATATATTAGAGATACTAATACTAATATAATTGGAGAAAAATAGCACTAGTCATGCAATTGGCTATTTAAAAGATTTGGATTACATTTTGGAATAGTTTTCATGTCAAGGTGCCCTTCCATAAGGTAGGATAAACAAAAAAATAAGGTCAACTTCTAGCTCTCTCTTTTATGCCTCTTGTACGTACGTACAAGGTTTATATAAATTAATAATACCTTTCATGATAATATGATATGTTGGTAATGAAACTGGTCAATAAACCCCAAAGAAAAGAGTTGGTTGCCTTGCGACTTGGTGACCTTTGAGGGGGTTTTTACTTTATATTTATTTTAGGAGTAAAAATTAGAAAACGTAATTGCTAAAAGTTTGACTTAAATCCAAGATCTTTGTTAGAGGTAGATTAAGTCCCTGCTATTTTACCACATGCTTGAAGATTCTTTCATTAAAACTCTTGTTACATACTAATTATTTTAAGAGTAAATTGTTATTTTTATCTCTATGTTTTGTTCACTTTTACCATTTTAATTCAAAAGTTTAAATTTCATTATTTTCATTTTTAGGATTTCTATTTTATTATCATTTTCGTCTATGTGATTTTGTCACTTTTATCATTTTACTCCAAAATTTTAAATTTCACAGGACTAAAATAAAATGAAAACCGCAATGACGAAAATAGTGAAAAATTAAACTTTTGAACTAAAATGATAAAAATAAACAAAACATATGGACAACAACAACCTTACCCAGTATATTTCTACTTTTCAGTATGGTCTCGGGGGAAATGATAGATATAAACCTTACCCCTATTCCAATTGGGATAGAGAGTCTGCTCCGAAAGAGTCACCGGCTCAAAGTTATCGTTTGAAGTTGATCATCCCAACAATTTTACTGTTATTTTCACAAAATGATTAAAATAACGTTAAAATTAGTGTACTTTTACTTTTACCCCTTAAGGGCCTACAGATATATTCATTATATGCATGCACCGCAATTGGGGTCTCTGCACGACAATTTGCTCTTATTTTTATATTGATATACTTTATCGGGCTATGTAAATTTTAGAAAATATAAAGACGATTAAGAATGGGTTATGCAAAGATCAAAGTCAGCTAGACTCAGTCAAAGAAAGTAATCCCGCGCCACTCTGTTTAATTCAATAATCACATCAATTAAATTATACTTAACCATGTATTTGAATGGCGAAGTTAACCCTAGCCTAGCTAATGCCAATGGAGGTGTGGACCAGGGTGGGCATGTGATTGGCATCATGGAATCCTCTCCACCCTTTGCGCTGTAGCTCCATTTTTGAGACTTTATAATTTCTTATTTTTTAATTATTATTTTATACAATAATTTGCAGAAACTGTTATTAGTTTAACTTGATTAATCACGTATTAGAGACGCCATGTGATGGGTAATGGTGACAAAAACCTTGGTTACCGTTGTCGATTAATCATCTCTTACATAGTCAATTTCGGCTTTTAGGCTAACGATATCAAGTTGCATATTACCATAAACTAACATCCATATATGCTAATTAGTTAATTATAGTAATTCGAAGGTGACCCAGATTCGAATTTAGGTAGATAGTTCATAAGTAGGGTAGGTTCGTGTGTGTTAAATGTCAAAACAAAATTAGTAATTTTTTTTGTCTTTCAGATTTTGACCTAAACCTAATTGATTTTTTCTAAACAATTTATTTTCCATTCTGATCTACACTCATCCTGACTTGCATTCGTTCTGACCAATTATCTAACCCAACAAAACCCATTTATTTTGACAGGCTTAAATGCATGTAAAGTTGTTCTTTGTGAGTTTTTATTTTTAAAATCCATGCAAAGCATCATTTTGAATTCTTGAAAGACTTTGTTAGGTAACTTTTTTTTACAAAACAAATATAATTATTGCTTAAATTATCATCACCAATCCGACTACGCAAATTTGACTTTAAGTAATATGTTAATCAATTATAAAAATTAATAATGAGGTTGTTTAAAATTGGCTAGTGATGATTTGACTTGTTAAAATAAATAATGAACGGGTTTTAAACTAAGTTTAAATTACTATTTGGACATTTTTTAACAGAGAATCAAGAAATTGATCTTGAATGTGACTTAGAGTCTTGTGAAATCACTTTCAGATCAAATCAATTTGAGGCACTAACAAATTGTTTTACCAGATAAAAGTAAGAAGAAATCAAGAACATTTTTTTATTGTGAAAGAGATGATAATTGGTGTCCTAAAAACTGAGAGCATGTGTGTATATTTATATACATTCACTAGATTATTACCCCGAGTATACACGGAATAAATATAAAATATTAAATAGTTAAAACTGATAATTTAGATATCATAAAAATAATATTTTGATATATAAAATGATTATGTTACGTATTAATAAATCCTTTAAGTAGTAAAACAACAATTAAAAAGTTTAATGAAAATTTTACGAGTGTAAAACAAGTTTTTTTTCCTTTTATTATATATTATAGATATTTCAAACCAGTAGTTTTATGAAATTTTATATGTTGGATATCATATCAACCGTTATTGAAATTATTAGTTAAGTGCCATTTTAGTCCTTGTAGTTTGACAACTTTTGTTATTTTCGTCCCTGTGGTTTGAATTTTGCCATTTTGGTCACTATGGTTTGATTTTATTGTCATTTTCATCCCTATAGTTTGATAAATTTTGTCATTTTAGTCCAAAATTTTAAATTTAATTGGACTAAAATGACAATAAAATGGAAAATGGCAATAAAATGAAACCATAGTGATCAAAATGGCAAAATTCAAACCACAGGGACTAAAATGGCAAAAGTAGTCAAACCACAAGGACTAAAATGACACTTAACTATAAAAATTATAAATTTTATTTTAAAATAAGATATAATTGGAACTTAATTATGATTATTAAGTTATATATAATAAATTACTAAAATAAAAAGATTTATATTTTTTACATTTCATTATATAATTTAATTATTTAAAATCATTAACATTAAATAGGAGAGAGAGTTAATAAAATATAATTAAATGAGAGATGAATGTGAAAATGACAAGTGTCAAAAATTAAAAACAAATGAATATGAGAGTGACATGTGGCAAACTTGTTATTCTTTTATTATATAGTATAGATATAGATTTAGAAAGAAACCGTCAGGAACATTATTTGGATCATTTATTTGGGCTTATAACACAAGATTAAGCCAACAGTAATTAAATAAATATAGCCCAACTTTCCTTGAGCCCGTAAGATCTATAAATTTCACGTTTAAATATATAAAGCTCACGTAATCAGCTTAATCAAAACAATCTCATTCTCATAACTTGTAAATAGCTAATAACTTTTACTCGATCAAAGTTAATACAATATTAACAAGTAACATTACCAACATGCACCGGTAATTTGGTAACTATCCAAGATTGCTTTAGTTAAAGTGATTTTACCTTCTACATTGTGGATAACCTTTTGTTGAATTAATTATCGGTTGTCAATTGTCAATCCGGTTCGTGTCTGCACCCACTTGAAGCTTGAGGTACGAAAATGGGAATACACCTAGCTTGCTATGAAGTATTTCAGCCATATGAGCAACCTGCTCTGCATCAACCCCACAACTAAGAATTCAGCTCTTGTTAAGATTTACTTAAAGACGTGTTCTGTTGAGATTTAGACTATTTAGATTCCTTTTATCAGCTCGTATTCACAACCCGTCTCCATAACTACATTTAAATTTTTTATGACAACTATAAAAGGAAATAGAGGTAATGTGTCACCCAGTTTGAACCCTCTATGAACTAAGAATTCATCTACAGAGGATCAAATTGTGTATTTTTGTCTTTAAATCCTTTACCAATCATTCTAAGTTAGCATTCTCGATTGATCTCAAGGTTTTAATTGTATTCTTAATATTTTTTTGACTTCCAAGCAAACATTTTGTCTGTTGCTGATGATTTCAAGGACTGTTTTTTTCTAATACATTTGTAGACGGTTAACTGATTATTATAAATTAGAGAATTTGAATGGAAATGACTGAAAATTATAACAATGCAAGATAGAATAACTAGCAAGTGGTCTAATAACTCATTAGGAAATCTTGTTAGCATAACACAAGCTCATTTTTACCAAAAAAAAAAAAAAATTTGTCACAAACGAGAAATCTTCCAGCTTACTCAGCTTTATGCCATTGCTGGGCATGTATCCTCATCAAGAGGACCATACACAGAGACTATTGGAAGATCCCTTTGAATGCCTTGTAAAGATCTCCCAGAGACGGTCTTAAAAATTAAAATGCTCAGAACAAGACGAGGAAAAAAGGTCTCTAACGAATTCAAATACATAAACATGAGTGACGACTAATGTTATAAGAATAGATTATAAACATAACACTATCATAGTATTAGAAATACATATCATAATAGTTAATTGATGGTTTTAAAGTTCTCCTAGCATTCTTCATAAAACATTGGTTGATTAGTTTTTCGCAATTTATACTCTCTTAAATTTCGCTCTCGATAGCTATCACTATTACGATCAATTCATTAAAGGGTTGTTTAATAGCTTCTTAAAGACTACCTCTTAATAATTCATATTCTCCTAATGGTTAAGTGGTAACATTAAGAGGTAACGTTTTAACCATTCAGACTTAAGGTTACATCTTAACCATTAAGAGGCTATGAACCATTAGGAGCTAGCCTCGTAATGACCATTAAGAGACTATCAAACAACCCCTAAGTCTTTATTGAGACATTGTTGATTGTAAATAAGTGTTCAATAACTTTAACGTAGAAAAACCTTACAGCAGATGCAATCATGCAACCTGTACATGTTCTTGCTCTTCAACACACATTTTATTCATAAATTTACATGTATGTGTGTGTTGTATGCATGTATGTTCCTAAGAAAACCATCATTTTTGAATAAATTAAGAAAACTAATCACCTCACCATCATTATCAATTAATTTTTTTTTTTCATTTTTTCATTTTTTTCTATTATTATAAGGTAAGAAATCTATAAAAAAGAAAAAAAAATATGTATTTTATGTTATTACATATATTTAACTCGTATGTTACATATACTAGTTACATATACGTAAATTCGTGATCTATATATTTTTATTAAAATTTTATTTTTCATTATAACATTTTCAACCTTATAATAAAAAAATATGTTAAAAAATTTATTGATGAGTATGAGTTTTCTTAGTTTCCTCTCTAAAATGAGGAGTTTTTTTATGAACATTTCTATATATGTGTCTGCGCGCGTGTATGTATTTATGTATGTACGAATGTATGCATGTATATATATGTATGTATGTATGTATTTGACTTCCAACAAATGTGCCCTCCAAAAAAGGAGCCTGAGAGGCTAAGATAGGGGTCGTTCGGGCCGCCCATAAATCTCCCAATTACAAGTAGTTATGAGCTGAAATTGTGTTTTTTTGGGAAAAATTGTTTCATACATTAACCACTTCCAGTTCTTAGAACTTTTCCTCAAAATTTTCTTCCACAGTAAATAAAGAATTAAAGAAATATAAAATACAGCACTATATATTTGACTTCCAACAAGATTGAATTGGAAGATAATCATTGGTGCACAATTATTTAATTCTTAATAAAACTTGAATCATTTTTCTAGTGTGTTGTTTTAATCATTAATTTATAGAAAAACCAAATCCAGCTAAATTTTAATGGCAAACCCTTCTTTAAAACTCAAAAGGGCATTATACTCTAGTGATGTCATGATGTTGGGATAATACCTAGGATTCAAATGGTCCTGGGTTCGGATCTTATAAGAGAGTTTTCTCAAATTATTGAGCAGGATCGGTACTGAGAATTTAAGTTCCCGGGTCAAAAAGAGAAAATGCTCTTAGGCTCAAACGAATTATACGCTATATTAACTCCTTTTTTAAGAACGATTAACATTATAGCAATAAACATAGCAAAATGATAGACTTGAGAGTGTTGATCGGGTCAAACCAATCGAGTTTCGGGTTAGTCGGGTTTTCTTTAAAAAATATTGAACCGCAACCCGGCCTTGATAACATTTGTGTAATATTTATTTGCTATTATCTTGACCCAATATTTAAGTGAAAAGTTAAATATGTTTTATTTTTAATATTTAATATATTCAATAAATATTAATCGAAACCCGACCCTATCAATAGTTGGGTTAATTAGGTTGACCTGTATAACCCGACTAACTTTTTGGACCTGAATAACCAGACTCTATTAAGCTTACTTGGGTTTGCGTGCGGGTTGGGTTAGTCGAATTCGGATATTTTCGACACCCCTACTCATAATAATACAAAAAAACATTTTATAATCTTATATAAACTTAATGGGCTCGATTTTTTTAGCTTAGATATCAGACTTATTTGAACTTAATGATCGAGTATAAATTTTTTTATATAAAATATGAAGAAGAAAAAATTTAAAATTTTGGGCCCTAGGCCCCTCAAAAAATGGGGCCCGGGGCGGTGACCCGGTTTGCCCTTGGTAAGGATGGCCCTGTTATTGAATTTCCTACAGAGTTGGTGACTTGGTGGTGTATATGGTGACTTGGTGGTGGATATGGTCGGGTTGGTATTGTTGGTGGCACAATGATGCTCTAGTGATTTGACAATGATCTAAAAATTAGCCGCTAAAAAAAATCGAACCTCAAAAGGTACAATTTCACAGTCAAAATATTAAAATTTCAAAGGTGGTGAATTTTTTCATCTGGCAAGAAACCTAGTGATAGAATGTCGTTTTTTCACAAACATGCTCGTTGTTTCGACTGTCATAACTTGTAGGAAACAAAGTTCGACACTGTTAGACGAAAAAAAGCTGCTTTGAATAGAAACCATTAATCAAATCACAAGCGTCTAGTTGGATTTTTTTAAAAAAAATAAGGCTAATATTAAAAAAATGTATCACAAGGGAGCTGAGATTTTTTTTAGAAATGGTGCAAAACTGCAAACCCAGTGACGAATTAGAGGAAAAAGAACTATAGGAATGTCAGGTGGTACAGAAAACGATACATTAAAAAAATGAGGGTAAAATCGCAAATAGTAGTGACATCAAATGACATTCAACAACAATATGAGGTGCATGCATCAAGACAATTTCCTGAATATGTTTGGTAGCTTTTTTTGATTGTATGAATTGGAGTGGCAATATTATCCAATTGCTTGGAGAAGCCAGTACATTAAGACTTGAGAGGTGATAAAAACTGACAATCTGGACCAGAACTGGGTACGGTGTCAACCTAGCCAATAGCCATACCAGTTCCAACCCAATACAAATCGCCTATTTGAGACTGGTTAATAAACCCCATACAAAAAGAAATTTGAAATCAGATTAACATGAATCAAAATGGTGAAAAGTAGTAAAAGAAGCAGTTAAAACCGGAACCAAAGTGAACAAAACCGATCACTTCCCTCTTCGAAAACCAATACCTATAATCCCAATAGCCAAACAGTCTCAACCCAATATTACCTTCCGGTTTGAGACAGGCTCCCGAACCCTCATCCAGGACTAGTTTAGAAACAATTTAACTCAAGCCAATATTGAAAAAAGAGTCGAAATTAATTAAAACCAGACCAATGCAAACCAACTGATCACTCTCTCTCTAAAAAACGAATGCCTCTGATACAATGTCAAGAAACTAAAATCAAAACAACTTACATATTGATGTGATTCTGTGATTAATAACAAAGAAATCAAGTACAAATCCAACTGATTTTAAACTATTACAACTCGATATATGAACAATGACTTAAACCCCAGAAATGATAACAAAATCAACAACTATATTAGCTTCTCAAACAAGACTAATAAAACCAACAAGACTGATATCATCCAAAAAAAGAACAATATAGTGAAACCCTAGACATTGAAAAAAATCACAGAGCTCATATAAGTGTAAGAGTCTAGAATTTGGAATGAAAAAACCTTTTGTTCGTACTTTTCAATTCTTTGCACATATCTTTCTTTATATGTTACCAAACACATTTATCAAAATATGCCAATCAGTTTCCAGCCATCAAGCCCAGACCATTATTCACATCAACATACATAAAAAAACAAAAAATAACAACTATAAGTATATATAAAAAATCAAGATTATAAAATTGAAATATAATATATTTTTAACCCTGGTTTTGACTTTTTTTTTTTACCTAACCTAAAGTAGTTTGGGCAAAAAATTATAAGAGAAGGTTTGTACACATCTAGTTGCCCTACTGGCCTAGTGCAAATTTCGGTACGAGGTCTAGAAGTCGAGAACTCAATCGTATTGTAGTGTGGGCCTCGGCTAACATCCAGGCCCAGGTTCTTTGTGGGCTAAACCAGTGTCCTAATTTAATGATACGACATTACGACTTACGAGTAAGTCTTGTATTTGGGCCCATGAGACCCAATCACGTTAAGGCGATTGAGAATTTGAGATTGACATCGAGTGGGTCGGGTGGTTTTCATATATTTTTATAACTATATAAAAACTGTCTCTCTAAATGTGTCTTTGGAGGATACCCAAAATATACTTTAGAAAAATAGTCTCGTTTGAAAGTAGCGTGTGTTAGCCGTTCAAAGGATATTAATTAAATCTAAAATTTATTTCTTATTTGTTTGATTGGCAAATTCTTTTAAATTTCAATAAAATTAAGGAGGTAATATGTTTTTCAGATAATTAAGAAAAATAAAATTGTTTCTCTCGAATATTCCAAGGGAACAAATCAATAAATGAACGAATTCAACCAAAAAAAATTATAATCTCTTCATCTGGCCAACCACAACATTATATTTTCATTACAAATCAAATACGATTATTTTAATCGTGTCGGGGCATACGAACTTTTACAAAGACATAAGTGAAATTGTAGAGTCAATGATAAAATAGTGTTAGTAAAAGAGAAATATAAAACTAAAATACTATCCCAACTCACACCATCTACATTATCTTAACAGTTTGTAAATTTTACAGTTTATACAAATATAAAAAAGGAATAAAAGAAAAAAATAAGTTGCCACCTGGTTTAGCATGAAAAAAAAAACGAAATACAAATTTGTTGTCTTATTTTCTTTAAATTTACATTATTTCACGTGTATGAAACACTTGTAGTGCATAAATAAATAGTATATGGTAGTATAGTCCTATGTAATAGGATATAAAAAACGGAATACAAATTTTGTTGCCGGAGGTGTAAAACTCAAACGGTTGAACCCAAGTGATATAAAAGTTAACCCTTAAGTACCACCAATTACCAATGATCTTATGGTTCAACCGCATAGAAAATGAGTGATAGAGGTTTAATCTTTTGAAGCATTAGATTCTGATCCTGTATCTAAAGGGTTTTACTAGAGTGGTTGGTTTTCTTCTATATTAGTAAGATATAGGTGAAGTGACTGATGCATAATTTCTCTTGAGAAACGAGCCACGACGCAAGTCAATCATTTGTTAACATTTAAGAAAAACACCAATTATTAGAAATGCTAAATTATTTTGTTTTATGAACTTGAATAAAGTGGTTTGGGACTATATATAGAGTGGAATCTAGGGCTGTAAACAAACCGAACGTTCAGCGAACAGTTCGTGAACCGTTCGGCGGGAAGTTCGTTTATGTTCGTTCGTTTAATAAATGAACGAACACGAACAAGAAATTTCGTTTGTTTAGTTAAATGAACGAACATGAACAGAGGTCGTGTTCGTTCATTTGTGTTCGTGAATGTTCGGTAACATGTTCGTTTACGTTCGTTTATGTTTGGTTAAGTTTATTTATTATATTTGTACATTTAATGTGTTGTATATTTTTAATTTTAATTTTTAGTTAAATATATAATATTTAAGTTATTTTTAGTCTAACAATATAATATTTTAATTTATATGTTTATAAATGATTATCTCTATAATGCTTGAAATTAAGAATGTTGAATTTTATTATTTAAATAATACGTGTTCGTTAGCGTTCGTGAACAAGCTAAATTTCTTAATGAACGAACATGAACAAGAATATTCGTTCGGTTAGCGTTCGTGAACTGTTCGTGAACAAATTAAAAGTTAAACGAACGAACACGAACAAGGGCTCGTTCGTGTTCGTTTGGTTCGTTTACAGGCTAGTGGAATCACTAACCATAAAAGATATGATGGGATGGGACATAGCCAAAAGGTCCACATGTGATGCACTTATAGTTGGAACATTATTCCATGATTTCTAAGGCAAATTAACAACTTTTTTCTACAATCATTTTGAAGATCTTCTTCCAAATGCTATTTGAGTGTTTATAATCATGACCAATAAAACTTAAATCAAAAGTAAACAGTTTATTGATTGGTTAGTTCAAACTTTAAACCTCAAATGATTGTTCTCATGTTTAATATGGCCCAACATACACAATACTTTAATTAGCTCAAACACCAGTAACATCATGTTACAGCTTCAAATAGATACAAACTTAAATCTTCTGGTTAGAATATCTAGGACTAGTGCACATGATGAACAAAAATTGAAATGATAACCTTCAAATAAAATATGAAAATGAATAAAAGATTGTAAGTAGTTAAAGTTTTATTCCTTTGGAAACCTCTATAACTTCATTAATGAGGCAAAGAATCGAGTTTGGTTTTAAGAGATATGAACGCTTTAGTTGATGGGAATATATGAACTTTTGATGATAAAATACCAACGTGAAATTCAGTTAAAGATTCTATAAGGAATATAATATGTTTTTTTTTAAGAATGTTCATCCTAAAAGAATATTTAGCAACATATGTAGATTTGAACATTGATTCGCGTGAACATTTTAAAAGACGCAAACAATATATCATTATCGCGTGAACATGCGTTTGCTTGTTGAAACTAAGTCATAAAGCAAATTTAACAAAACTTATAAAATAAATCCTATAAAAAAGGAAAAAAAAAAAAACTTATGATGAAAAGGAGGGGGTTCAAACATACAACTTGTTTTGGAGAGAAGCAACAATGATAAAGTAATGTAAGTAGAAAGAAACCTTTTTAAAAATTAATAAAAAAGAAACCTCACACAATCACTTTGTGATATAAATTAGCCTAAAAAGAAACAAAAAGAAAAAACCACTAAAGTGAACCAAAAAGAAAAGAGAACAAAAAAATGATTGAAGAAGAATTCTATGAGTTTACGAGTTGAAGAGCTCTTTGATATTGGTCTATACTAACCATACAGTCACATGTTGCAATGTTTTTAACAAAAATAATTTGCTAGATACCAAAACAAACAAAAAACATGTTGCAAGAATCATACCTTACCCTTTATCAGTTGTCTTTTACTATTCATAATTGTTTTTTTTTATATAGTAATTGAGTATTACCATTGTTGATACGTTAAAGTTGCTAAAAGACCATTTAGCATTATTGCATTTGCACACATTCTTTTTCATAGATGATGAAAAGGATTTTAAAGTAGTGTCTAGACATGCACTACATATTCAAGTAATCTAAAAGGCAGATAATCTATTTAATTAGATCGATGCCACACATGCATTATTATATATTTTGCTATTTTATTTTTAACTTTTGATTTTATCAATTGTTTTTTAATCTGTCTGTCAGATTAATGACTAAAAATTCCAGTCATTTCTTTTTTTTCCTTTTGCATCCTATCCTTCAACTTAAACGTATGATCACTAAGATTTCTTTTCATTCCAAGGAGCATGTAATGTAATTGTACCAAGTTTTTTTTATAGAAAATGTAAGTTTACAAGTGGTTAAGAATACAAGTTTTATGTTACACAAAATATGTAGCTAGGTTTAAGAAGAATTATGTGTATATCACTTGGTCGTTTTAAAAGTAAGGGGAAAAAGAAAACAAAGAATTCCTTCATTTTCATCGTTGATAAAAAGCTTTCCACAATTAAAAAAAGCCGTTGATTTGATATTTTCTTACAATTGAAAACTTTTATGTAAGAATAATTTATGAGAGCGAGGGACTCAGTCCAAATAATAAAGTAATAAAATTTAAAGATATTTCGAAACCCGTCAAATATGTACATATTACTGTAAAATACACTGGTTAAAATTAAAAAAAAAAAAAAAGAACTGAACAATAAAAATTCGTCCTAGCTAATTGAACCATTACTATCACACCTGAGTAACATATTGAATGAATAAAAGTTCATTGGGATATTTAGGAATGTAAATAATCGAACGTTTAGCGAACAGTTCATGAACCATTCGACGGGAAGTTCGTTTATGTTCTTTCGCTTAATAAATGAACAAACACGGACACAAAATTCCGTTCGTTTAGTTTAATAAACGAACATGAACACAGGCCGTGTTCGTTCATTCGTGTTCGTGAAAGTTCGGTTGCATTCATTTACATTCGTTTATGTTTGGTTATGTTTATTTGTTATATTTATGCATTAAATGTGTTGTATATTCTTAATTTTTTTTAGTTTAATACCATAGTATTCAAGCTAATTTAAATTTATTACAATAATATTTAACTTTATATTTATATAAATGATTGTCTCTAATGCTTAAGCTTAAAAATTTTGATTTTTATTATTTAAACAATACGTTTTTGTAACCGTTTGTAAATAAGTTAAATTCCTTAATGAACGAACACGAACAAGAGTTTTCGTTTTGTTAGCATTCGTGAATCACAAACAAGTTAAAAGTTAAAAGAACGAACACAAACAAAGGTTCTTTCATATTTATTCGGTTCGTTTACAACCCTACAGACACTTTTAGAAGAATAGTAATTAGAATTTAACACGTGTGCAGATTAAACTACATATAGTAAATTATTGAGATGGTCTTTGTGGTTTGTTTATATGTTACTTTTATTCCCTAACTTTCATAAATTATTAATATGGTCATAAATTTTAAATTTTGTAACACATACAGTTTTTATGTGATGTCAGTTTGATCAAACATGTGAGGGTAAATTGGTGACTCAATAAATATATGTGTTATAAATGTTTAAAAGTTTGAGATTATACGAGGAATTTACGAAATCTAGAGATTAAAAGTGAAATACTAAAAAATCACAATGACCATCTCGACAATTTAATCTAAATAATATTGAAAATATAAAATCACTAAATTTTAAAAGTTTTACTTGATTACAACTTTTAAATCATAAATAGGTTATTACCATGTGTATAATACGATTTAAATATAAAATATTAAATAGTTAGAAATAATAATTTAGAAATTATAAAATAATATTTTTGATATAAATGATTAAGCTACGTATTAATAAATACTTTAAGTGGTAAAACAACAATTAGAAAGTTTAATAAATACAAAATTTGAAATCGAAATTCTATTATAGTTTAAGAAGGTAAGATATTATTTTCATAATTATTAAAGTTTTTTAACGACTAACGAATACATAAAAATTGTTTTACATGAAATGAATAAATTCAAGCTTTTCTAAAAAAATTTAAGTTTTTCTAAACCAACAGTGTTATGAAAATTTGTAAGTTGGATATCATAAGTGAAAAAAGAAATAATTAAGAATTATATATAATAAATATTTAAAAACTATAAAATTGTATTTTAAAATAATATATAATTGAAATTTGATTATCATTATTAACTTATAATAAATTATTAGAATTTTTTTTGCATTTAATTATATAATTTGATTATTTAAAATTATTAACATTAAATAGGAATTAATAAAACATATTTAAATGAGAGATAAATATGAGAATGATAAGTTTCAAAATTAATAATCAATGACAAAATCATATAAAGGTGACTAGTATCAAAAATTAGTAATAAATAAGTACGAAAGTGACATGTTACAAGTTTGTTTTTCTTTTGGTGTATATTATAGATATGGATGTATAACATTGTAAAACTAAACCAAAAGTTTTTTTAGTGTGATCACATAGTATTCAAAACTCCTGAAAACTTGATAGGAAGTGTGATGGAAGTATCGAACAAAATTCACATTGTGAACCATTTTTTCAACATAAATTACTTTATGTTATGTTACTTAACTCAAGCTACGGTTTGCATCAGGGCAATCACCACCGTCGGTTGGCACTAGATGTGACGGAGAAGCTGCCAAAGGGTGGCCAACGACCACCAGATCGACGATTGCAGTCGAGGTCCCCCCACATCCCACCCTAGAACTAATGGTGAGCATGGTTCAATTTGATACGGTTATGGTCATTTAATTTATGTTACCAAATATCTATACTTTGGTTAATCCTAAATTCATATCTATAATCATAACTAATTGGTCGGTTAACCACCAATTATGGTTCAGTTTCAGTTCAATTCAGTTAATATAGAAATTGTTGAAAGTTAAGAAAAACTCATAAATAAGCTCGCGTATTATTGATATATTGATGGCGAAAATCTAAATAAAACTCATGACTTTAGAGTAGCTGATAATAAGTGAAAAAAAGTAAAAAGCCATGTAAATCTTAGCTCATTTCATAATATATTTAGTCTTATATATGATTTATAATAGGAAAAATTACCAAATTAGTCAAAGTTGACACCTTTTTACCAAACTAATCACTCAAATTTTGGCGTCTAATACGCCGCTTTAGACGCCATTTTTCTGTAATTTTTGTAAACATACGGGCACATGTTGGCGGCTTTGTCGGGGTCTAAACGGGTGTCTTAAGAACCCTTTTTCTACCTGCGTCTTAGACGCCACTTTAGACGCTCTTTTTCTGTCAAATATGGTAAAGTGGTATCTAAAGAGGCATCTAAGACGCCGGTAGAAAAAGGGGTCTTAAGACACTCATTTAGCCGCCGACATGTGGGTCCGTTGTATGTTTACAAAAAGTACAGAAAAAGGCATGTAAAGTGGCATCTAAAGAGGTGTCTAAGGGCCGGAATTTGAGTGATTATTTTGGTAAAAAAAATGGTCAACTTTGACTAATTTGGTAATTTTTGCTTTATAATATTTTCGTCAAATAAAAACTTATAACTCACCTTTTATATTTGACTTGCATTATAACTTTTTGAGGAAATAAAAATAAAAAACCACAATACACATAGAAATATTAAAATAAAAATCAAATATACAATAAAAGGTTTAATCGGTTAATGACTTAGCTTAACCATGACCGTCGACAGTTAAAGCCGGTTTTAGTTAAAATCAGTTACGATTCGGGGTGGTAATCGATTATTTTTCTGTTATGGTTATGCTATGTTCACCGTACCCGAAATTAACTTGGCTACGGGAGGTGTGCACGTCGTGGACGCTAAGGTGGCATCCCTTATGCGTCGATGAAGCCAGTTTAAGAGTATTGTATTTTAGGTGGTTTAAAATTAGGGAAAACGTCATACAAATGTAACCAACTTTCAGCTTTGTTCCACTTAGGTCACTCATACTTTTTTTGTTCCGATTAAGTCACTCATACTTTTTTTTTGTTCCGATTAAGTCACTCAAACTTTTTTTTTGTTCCGATTAAGTCACTCATACTTTTTTTTTGTTCCGATTAAGTCACTCGTACTTTTTTTTTGTTCCGATTAAGTCACTCATATGAGTGACCTAATTGAAACAAAATTAAAAGTACAGTGACCTAATCGGAACAAAAAAAAAGTATGAGTGACTTAATCGGAACAAAAAAAGTATGAGTGACTTAATCGGAACAAAAAAAAGTATGAGTGACCTAATTGGAACAAAGCTGAAAGTTGGTTACATTTATATAAAGTTACCCTTTAAAATTATAAAGTGAGTGTTGTGAAAAATTAACAAAAAACAATAAAGACATGTATAATTTGTTTAGTTTTACAAAATATAATCTATGATCATGACTTGAACACTCTTATTGAGTGAAGCCGGTTGGCAATTTATTTTAGTACGTCAGGCAATGAAGAAGCTTACTCTTTTTTTCGTTCGTAATATTAATTTTTCGATCAAAATATTATTTTCTTTTTTGAGTATTGGTTTCGTCTACCTCTCTTAAAAAACTTAACATATATTGTGATTTCTGTAATTTTCTGCTCCCTAATATACAAGCTCCGTAAGTGATGTCACGTGTATGAGTATGTAATTTGGCAACATAATAGTCACATGAAAGTTGCTAAACTTTAGAATTTACTGTCAAATTTTGTGAGCTTTTAATTTAACCACACAAGTTTGGGTTTTACAAGATTGGTCCGTAATATGTATTTTTTACGTTTTCCGCATATTTAACCCATCTTTTTTCACTTTTGTTATTTTCAAAATGGCCTGTACGTTAAAGTTTGTTCATATGACGAATTTACTTCTACGTAAAAAAAATTATATAAATACACACAATTTTAATTGTAACTCTCAAGATGTGGGACGCTTTATGGTTTTACATTGATATTCAGTGTGTTATGGGCTTTTGATGTTCTAGTTATAATATAAGAGATGTTATAATATACTGATATAGGTTTGCAATCAGGTTTCTCAATATCTTAGAGTTTTTTGAGAGATTAACAATCATGTTTCGATAAATTGATAGTACAACGCTATGACACGTTATTGCATCTGGTTTTTTATATTCAGGCATGTGAGTTCACTGCGCAATGCATGCGTGACATTTTCAAGCTAATAACTAAATATTAAACTTTCAGCGATTTTGGTAACATAATAATAATAATAATAATAATTTGAAGATTCTTAAGTATTCCAAGACTTTAGGTTTCCTCATGAATTAAGAAAAAAAATCAATCACGATTAATGACGGATCCATCAATGTTTATCGATCATGGGGTTGGAAACTTTTAAGGATTGATTTTATATCACTAATTAAACACAAAAGTTAATCCGTCTAGTTTGTGTAGGGTCGTGCCAGGTTCGACTAGCATCCAAATAATCTAACATATAATTAATAACACGTAAAATGTAGAGAAAACATTAAAAAATAAGTTAACGAACTTAATTTTCAAAAGTTATTCGATATTTATAAGAATTAATAGAGTAATGTGATTAAATGCTTAAATAATTGTTAAGATTTTTTAAGCATGTGTTTGTTAATTAATTTATATTAATAGGTATATAATTATAAGCTTTTAAAATATTAAAATGCTTTTATTGAGGATTGTTACAAAATTTCTTTTGAGTTGATATGAAGTTAAAAATTTATTGGGCTGAAGTAAAAAAAATTTTGAAAGACAATAGTAACTAGACCTAAAGGAAAAAATTTCATGAGGTGCGAATTTCCACAGTCACACATAGAAGTGGGCAAAAAACCCATAATCGGAACCGGTTGTACTCCAACCGGCAGGTGTAGGCGGTTCCGGATTCTCAGAAAAATCGGATCTGGAACCAAAAAAACAGAACCAGTTTCACCTTTACCCGGCTAAACCCGAACCCGAACTGGCCGCCAAAAACCAGTTGGAACCAGTTGTTACTCTGTTGACCGTAACCAGAACCGGTACGTTTAAAAAAAAGGGTTTGCCCACCTCTTGTTACACTCGTTCGCTTATTCACGTACATGTAATATTATTATTTGGTTAATATTTAAACTTACTTTTATACCGAGAAAAAATACTTTGTTTCACGTTTTTTTTTTGAATAGTCATCCTCTCATACTCCTATTTTTACGCTACTTCCCAATATTCATCGTTTTGTATGGATTTAAACCCAAATATACTTTCTAGAAAACAACACCTCTACTAAATGGACTAGAACTACGACATTGGTCGTTCTACGTGTAATTACTTTAGAATAAGATGATCAATAAAAAGAACTAGTAGCGTTACCCGCGCTCTGCGGCGGGCAGTTACAATTAAAATTCAAGCGTTATGAAATGATAATAGCACTTAAAAAACATATGAGGCTGTGAGGCTGTGATAAATCGGTTATGCAGATAAAAACGAAGATAAAAACATATATTGCGAGCCCGAGTTCAAAAACTTGAAGAAATGGCGAGTCGGAATAAGAAAGAGAAGATTGTTTATGATGTGACAGTTATGAAGATAAATGAAATTCAGAAGACGTTGCCATAAGTTGAAGGCGTTCATGCATCAACTTTAAATGTTGCTGCTATCAAAGAAAATGAGAAGAGATAATTCAAGTTTTGATGAAAATAACCATGTAAAACAAAAAACACTGAGATTGTTGTTTATTTGTTCTTATTTCATCATCTATATCATCTTCGTCTATAAAATGATGGGTTATTTTAGTAATCACAGTTTCCATTATTGCAAAAGTAGCTGATTTCATATAATCACCAATGAACGAAGTATTATGCAGTTGATGATTAGTTTCATGGCTTTACAGCTCGATTCTACCGGGAGACAAACATTTGAATATTTATAATACCGGTTAGTAAAGTTGCGTAAATTAAGATCATCACCGTAAACACACAAGGGACAAAATTTGTTGCATAAAAAGATTTGGGTACATTTTAACATTTTTAAATACACTTTTGTGTTTCGTAATCCTAAATTTTACAACAACATGATATTTTAACAATATTTCGATCTTTTTTGTTTATTAACATTTTTTACAACGGTAACTATTTATGATTTCCGAATATAATGTCGCGACGTGTTTTATAAAGTATAAAACTTATCTGCTTTATATAACTATTTTTTATATGTGTTTCAATTCCTAAAAAAAGTCGTTGTAACCCAATACATCTGTTATTGAATTTTATTATCAAGATACACAATTCAAACTTTTAAATTGAAGTTAAAAAATAAATAACAAGGATAAAAATTATACAATTCGTGACGATCATAAGTAGAAAGTTCATATTCTTCAGTCATCAATAAACAATTTGTTGGACAATACAAGGAATATCCGTCTTTCTGCTAAAGAGGATGTATTAAACTCATAATTCATTAGATACTTTTTATGAATGTCAACTAAGTCTCGTAAGTAAATTATTTTTATAAAAATATAGTAAAACTAAATATACATATTAAATCAAGATAATTTTAATCTTATAAGCATTAATAATATAGTAAAACTATATATACATATTAATTCAAGATAATTTTAATCTATATATACATATTAAATCAAGATAATTTTAATCTTGTAAGCATTAAGATATTATTAAATTATTAAATAATAATAAATCACACCCATATACGTGCTCTCGAGACTCCAGCTTGCAATTGTATGTAAATATTTTTTTAAATATTGTATGAAACAATAAAGTTTAAAGTATATAAAATGAATTTGGTTAAGTTCACGGCATCTTCTGAGTAGCTTCCATGCCATGCGTGAAGCTATGTGAAGACCGGGGGGCGACCGCCCACTTTTTTTTTTGTCAGCAGTGTTAATTTTTGAGCCGAAAGGTTATTTTTAGTTAAAAATACAAGTTTCGCCTCTCTCGTTTAAAATATTTAACATATATTTTGAGTCTCATAAATTTCCGCCCCACTTCCATAACTCTTAAGCTCCGTCACTGTTCCATGGAGCACCTCCTCTCCCAGATAATCCATCAAAAATCAATACATAATAATTTATCAAAATTTAGTGGATGGTTATATTATTGAAATAAACTAATGATAATTGTATGCTGTATGGATGAAACTTGTTGCTTCCCAATCCCACATCGAAATAACAAACAAAAATTCTTTGTATAAAGGGCCTACATGGGAAATGGAAGTGAGATTTATATGTAAATAATCAAACAACAAATCGATGTTGCCACTACGTATGCGGTGGAGTTTTTCAAATCGGAGCTACCCACGTTTCAAGGTCGGTGCGACCTTGCTAATTGAGTATATAGGAATATAGGAAGCATATGCTCGTATGTTTAATTATCAGTTATATTATCAAGACTAAGCCCACCACTACAAATATTGCTAGTTATTTTATTGTCTTGTTGCCTTAGTTTAATTGGCTGTTTAGATGAGATTAACACCTTTTTAACTTAATTAATTCTTAATAAAGAGTTTTGCTGATACCCTTTGACTTTTCTTATATAAGGTGTTGAGTTCAAGTCTTTATGAGATCAATTATTTTGGAAGAGAAGAGATTTTTCCAGTTATATGTTTCATTCTGAATTGATAAGATATAAATGACATGACGGATATATGAGCATTGACCGACTGTTGCGGTTCAAATAGAAACTTAATTGTTTCTCATTTCTAGACTTTAAGTAAGGCGCAATATGGTAATGAAGTTACTATATGCTAAAAACCTAAATACTAAAGGATTGGTTGATAAACGATTTTAAGATGTGAAAAAAAGTGTAAGTCGTTAGATTAATTGTTGATTATAAAGTCCTCTAATATACGAATAAACGATACTAAAGTACTATTAGAGTATACGCTATGTGGCTTAGACGTTCTCGAAATAAAAAATGTAAATTATCCTAACAAAAGAACCATGTGAATGAGGCATTGATGCATGCCAAATGTTGTGAGAATGTCCCAAAAGATATTATTACATATTTACATGTCTATCAAAGATTGCCAAACACGTTTTCAATTAATAGAATAAATGCATTTATTAAACGGTTTCATAAAGTCACAAGAAAATCGTAGTATTTACCGATGGATGTTATATAATGTACTAGTTTATTACCCCGTGTAAACACACAGATTAAATATAAAATATTAAAAAATTAATGGTAATAATTTAAAAATAATAAATGATGATAATTTTTATATAAAATGATTAAATTATGTATTAATAATTACTTTAGATAATAAAACAATAATCAAAATTTGTAATAACAATAGTGATATCTTTAACATTCTTAATTTGTAATAATTGAGATATTTGAACTAACTAAAGTTAAAAATCTAATTAGTTAGTTTTCTATCAAAAACTGATAGAAAACTAACTATTCTTAAGTAAGATGAGAAAGTAATATTTTTGTAATTAATAAAGTTAAATAACATAATTTAAAATTACTGTTAAACATACAAGACAAAAAAAATGCAACTTTTATCAACATTTACGTATTTTTCTGCTTATATTTATTTTTTTGAAGTAAATTGTTTTTTAAGAAATTTTTTTGTAAAACTATTATTTCCTAAAAATAAAAAATTGAAATATTTCTTATTTTTTAAAAAATTGGTATTTATGAAAAAAATATATTTTATAAACTTTTTAAAATATATTTTATAATAAAATAATTCGATTTAAATACATAAAAACTATTTTTGAATTTGCAAAATAAAAATAATATCATTAGTTATTATTATTATAATTATTCAATAAGATAGATAATATAATTGATTTAATAGGAGAGATAATATAATATATTTAATAAGAGATAATTAAATGAGTGCATAAAAAATTGACAAGTGACATTATGGCCTTAAAATATGACATGTGGCAAATGGAGATTTTTCTTTATTAGAATAGATAGAATAATGTCGCCAAACATATAAATTAGATTATTTTATACAAGTTTTGTATATATTTGATGTGATAAAAAGTATAAAATGGGTGGAAAAACGTGCAAGAAAAGAATTAATGATATACTTTCTAAAAAAATCAAGATTTTGTTAAATCATGGCACTTTTATTTCACCGTCGTTTTTTTCTTATAATTAATCTTTTTCTGTCGTGTTCGAAATTCTTACAAAATACGAGTTAAAAAAGTTAATTATATGGCACATTGGAACCTTAGCCTGACACCAAGAAGCCCATGCACCCAATTGTAGTTCTCACCCCTGGGCCTGGCCATCTCACTCACACACACTCACTCACACACACACACACTCTCTCTCTCATCTATATATATATATATATATATAGGGCATGGAATTTTTGATAACCCTCATCTTTTGTTATAACCCATTAACCATCATCCAATGGTTGCTTGAAAAAGGAAAGTGTGTAGGATCGTGACACGTGTCAGATTCCTTTTTTTTCTTTTTTTTTAATATAAAGGGTATTTAAGACATTTGTTATTTAAGTAAAGTTTGCCCCCTTTTTTTTTAAACATTCATAACTTTTTAATACTATATTATTTTTTAAAAAAAATTGCACCATTATACTCGTCTCATTTTTCTCTTTAATTTCGTTATAATCTCGACTAGTTTTTTTTTTTTTATGTCATATATTTACATCATTGTAACGAACTTAAAGATAGCAAATTAATTAAAAAAAATTATAGCAATGGTATATTACAGTAATGTAACAAAAAATGAAGTAATGTAACACAAAATGAAGTATTTTACAATGACATAATTAACGGTGACGTAACACATTATTTAATTTTTTTCTCTAACAATGATAATTACAATGATAAATTACAGTGATGAAATAGAACACATTATTTTTATTTTTTTCTCTCACAATGATAATTATAGTGATGTAATTTTTCATTGTTCGAAAAAAATTTAAACTAATTTGTTGTCAATGTAAATTACATCACTGTAATTTAAACCAAATTCACCGAAAAAAAACCGAAACCGAATATATGTCAATGTAAATTACATCACGATAAATTACGTCAATGTAACTTACATCACTGTAATTTATCATTTTTAAAAAAATTTCAAATAAATTTGTTATATTTAAGCTCGTTACAATGATGTAAATATATGGCATCTAAAAAAGGTAAAAAAAATTAGTCGAGACTATAACGGAATTAAAGAGAAAAATGAGACGAATATAATGGTGCAATTTTTTTTAAAAAATAATATATTATAAAAAAGTTATTAATGTTTAAAAAAGAGTGGGGGGAAACTTATAAGGGGTAAAATGACTATGATGCCCTTTTTAATATTTTAATGAAATGCATATGTGTAAGCTTATGATTGGTTGAAATGAGTTATGTAGTTGTAGCAAAAAAAGAGGGTTATTTTTTATACCCTTCCCTATATATATATATATATATATATATATATATATGAGAAGATTCCCCTAAAAAGTCTTTTTTGCCTAAACCTTAAATTATAACAATAAATCATAATAATAAAGCCAAACTTATAAAAACAAATCCTAAACCTAAAGATAAAACATAAAAGCTAAAAAAACATCTCCTAAAATCCAAACTATAAAAGTAGTTGTTAAAGCTAAAACCAAAAAACAAATATTGTAGAGTTCGATTAGATGGTTCCAATGCCATCGAAATCAGTTCAATCGGAGTTCGTTTGGGTCAGTTTTAAAGATTTAAAAAATCTTTTTTAGTTTTTTTAAAAATCCTTTTAAACCTTTTTAGACAAAATAAACTTTTTATTTGATCATCACCCTACATGTATATATATATATATATATATATTGCTAGGTTTCATTGAGAAATAAGGAAAACAAACTGGTGGTTACAACTCTAAAGGTACTTCAAAAATGGAAGAAGAAAACGTTCACCAGATGCCGGATAAACACATCAGACTAATCTTATCCGAGCTAAAAGTGCAGCAAGCGTTTGCTTTTCCACTGGCTGCAATGAACCTGACATGGTTTGCCAAGATATCCATAACAACCGCGTTTCTTGGTCGACTTGGTGAGCTTGAGTTAGCCAGCGGGGCGCTCGGTTTCATGTTTGCAAACGTGACCGGTTTCTCCATCTTGAACGGACTCTGTTGTGCCATGGAACCTATTTGTGGTCAAGCCTATGGAGCCAAGAACTTCAAGCTACTTCACAAGACTCTTGTCATGATGGTTTCTTTGCTGCTAATAACATCAATATTTTCTTGCTTTTTGTGGCTAAATGTTGATAAAATTTTAATTTATTTTGGCCAACAAGAAGATATTTCTGTTGAAGCAAAGAAGTACTTGTTTTATCTTCTTCCTGAACTGATCGTTACATCATTCTTATGTCCTCTTAAATATTACTTAAGTGCACAGAGAATAACGGTCCCAATCATGTTCACCTCGATTCTTGCAGTGGTTCTACACGTGCCGGTTAACATTTTCCTTTCAAAAACCAGAGGTTTTGGTGGGGTTTCAATGGCTATTTGGATCACAGATCTTGTAGTGGTGGTTCTGCTAGCAGTTTATGTGGCGGTGCTTGAGTTCAGAAAGGGTGGAACATGGAAGGAAGGCGGGTGGTGTGAACACAGTTTCAAAGATTGGGTCCGGATGCTAAAACTTTGTGGCCCGTGTTGCCTGATGACATGCCTCGAATGGTGGTGCTATGAAATCCTACTCTTGCTAACCGGGAAGCTCCCGAATGCTAAACAAGCTGTTAGCATAATCGCGATTGTATTCAACTTTGATTACTTGCTTTACGGTGTAATGCTTTCATTGGCCACATGTGCATCCGTTCGTGTTTCTAACGAGCTCGGAGCAAACCAGGCGGGACCTGCTTACAGGGCCGCGTATATCTCATTATCATTGGGCTCGGTTGCTGGTTTAGCCGGTGGTTTAGTCATGGTGCTGTTTAGAGGCATGTGGGGTCGTCTGTTTAGCCATGATAAGGCCATTGTGAGAGGTGCAGGGAATGCAATGTTGTGGATGGGTTTGCTAGAGGTAGTAAATTTCCCATTGGCGGTTTCTGGCGGGATTGTGAGGGGAACCGCTAGGCCGTGGTTGGGGACGTATGCAAACATTGCTGGATTCTACCTGTTGGCATTGCCTTTAGGCGTGGTTTTAGCTTTTAGGGTTCATCTGGGACTCCCAGGATTGCTAATAGGTTTCTTAGCCGGTGTTTCGGGTTGTTTGATGTTGTTGTTACTGTTCATATCAAGGATTAGTTGGGTTGAAGAAGCCGGTAAGGCACAAATACTTGCTGCTGTGGAATCTGTTAAAGATGAAGAAGACATTGTCAAAACTTGAGCAAAATATAGCAAATTATATCAACATAGATATTAATGATTGTATTATTTTTCTTGTATTTTTCAAGCAAAGTTTTCTTAATTTTTTCTTCATTATCGGGTTTTTTCACATAAAAGTTGACCCAAACTGACTCAAATCATATAGAGAATATAAGATAAAATATTAAGAACCAATATATCATTAATCTAATCATATTTATCAAGATAACTCCAAAAGATTGTGAATTGTAATTAGGATAGCAATAACATTAGATATGCTTAGATTGGTTGGTCTTTTAAAAATGGCAAATATGTGGTTAAGAAGCTTTTGAAGTGCAATGATCATAAAACAGGGATCCCACTAAACTATCCCCTTTAAGAAATACTTTTCAAAAGGAATTCTTATAAGACAAAACGTATGCATTCAATTCTACTATTTAAAAAAAGGTGCTTTACTAGCTCAAAACGTATTGCTTTTGTTATGGTTGCCCTTCTACTTTAAACTTTCTAGTTTATGCAATTTTTACACGGTTTTTCATCAAATTAATTCCTTTTCTTATTAAAATAGTCTTGAAATTGGTTATATTAACTTCAAAGTTACAAATAGATTCATTGTTTTGTTGTATATCGCGCGAAATGTTAAAATATTAGATCTACTAGAGATATGTTTTTGCTCACCCATGCTTGTCTTTTGAGAGTGACTTAATGATTAAGCAAAGTTGTGTGCCATAAGTGCTTAAACTTTTCACTACACCACTGATCTGGAGTTAGGGTCACTCTTTTGACAAGACCGACGATAAAACCATTTAACCTCAATCACACGATGAACCTTGTGGACTAAGGCTTGGTGCTCGTTAGATGAGACAATGCAATGAACATGCCGGTTTTAGTTTCAATTCTCTATCTAGACATTAGCATGATAGTATCAGTTTACAAATTTGACCATTTATGGAAAAAAGAATCAATGGGCAAGCAGTTTGTATTTGTAATTTATTTGGGGTAGTTAGTTTTAAAAAAGATAAATTTAAGCAAACAAACAACCGGCGGACGATACTTGTTATGTAAGCTATTTAATAGCTTATTCCACTACAAAATCAATTACATTAAGGGGTTTTTGAATGTGTTTGAATGTGATATTAAAAAAAATCAGAATCTAATCATGCAGGAGATAATTGGAATAAGTTTTAGGTAGGAACTTTGTATTGGAGGTTTATGTGTTACATGACATTTGTTGGATATGTGTGATCCCTGCTTGTTTATATGGGTGTATCGTAGGGTGGATTGCATTGGATTTTGCATTGCAATTATACCTGGTAATCTTGACCAATAGTAAGAAAAATGGGTAGATTTAGATAAGAATTATTGAATTTTGGGTTGAAATAGGTAACATTATGACATAAAATGGGTTGAGATGACTAACACTTTAACATAATACGGGTAAAGATGGGTAACTTAAAAACTATATGAATCAAATGACTTCAAGCAAGTAAAAAGGATTAATAATATATTTAATGATAAAATCATTAAAAAATATTCAAATAAATTATTTGTTTCATTACAACTCATTTAATTTGAGCTAAATTGATTTTTTTTGTAAGCGACCCGTTTAGACCCAACCTTATTTTTCTTAAAACACATCTTGACCCGCACCTGTTTTGACCAGTTACCCAATCCAACCCAACTTGCCCATTTTGCCAGGCATAATTGCATTGGGTGCATTGGTTTCATTAATACTTTCATGTTTTGATATCTTGTTTGTTTTGCCTATATTGATTAGTCTTTTATATACCTATATGTATCGTTTTATGTTTGCTACTTATACTTAAGTTTGTGTGCTTGTGTTATGCTGATTTATACATCTCTGCTTGATTTTCTATGGTTGTTGTTCATAGTATGTCAAAAAAAACAAAAAAAGAAAATTTCAGAGTCGAGGGTCTCTTACGAAGCAGCCTCTCTACCACATTGTGGTAGGGGTAAGGTTTGTGTTCATCTCCCCCAATACCCTACAAAATGTGATTTTACTGGGTACATGTTAATTGTTGTTGATAGTTGCAGTAGTCTTCATCATTATTAATTATATTTTACATGAATATACAAAATCATAGGTTAGAAACAAGTTTTTTTTGATAAGATTTAGGTTTTTGGAAAAATCGGCAATTTATGACTGATTTGAAGTGTCAAGATACCAAACTGGTTACTAACCGGTTTTTCAAACTTGTTAACTGATCCATCTAAGTAAAAAATCGATTATTCAAACTCTAAAACTTGAATAGATCTGGTAACCAAACTGCTTAAGCGTCAATTAACCGATTTATTGCTTCAACTGGACCATTTAATCAATTAGAAAAAATAATCAGTTACTCATTTGAAACCTAAAACCAGGTCGAAACAGCCGGTTCAAGTCAAAAAAACCGGTTTTTTAGTGCATGTCCATCCGCCCTTGGCGCCACCATTCATGTCGATAACATGAATAACAGTACCAACAACGACATAAACCACCACCAGTCAGGGGCGAAGCTTGAATTTTTTGTATAGGAGAGCCGACCCTTAATATAAAATTTTTAGGAAGAAAAACCAAGAGGGCCGGACTTTATTAATATAAAATTTTTCGACCAAATTCTACTACATACTTGCTTATGAGCCAAAAAACAGCAAGGGCAGGGGCCCCCTGGCCTTCATTATGCTTCGTCCTTTGGCACCAGCCGCCAGCACCAACACCCAAACCATCTTCGAACTTGTGTGTAATCGACCCTCCACCTTTTCCCATTAAAAAACCGTTTTTTCAGTCCTCATAATGACGGTTGTTATCGTCATACTCAATGCGGTCACAATACTCTTGCAGGAAGAAGGATCTATCAATTCTGGTAAGAAAATTTGACCCCAATCAAAAATGCTACAACAAGAAGTGAGCAGCGCCCACTAACACTTTGTTGCGAGTCCCCAAAATGTCGTTGGAAGCAGCGGAGCTTGAATAGTTTTAGATGAAGGACAGGAGGGACGGAAATTTAAAGTGGGGTAAAATCAATATCTATAAAAATTTTAACATATCGACCAAAAACTAACACTACTAACTGAAAAATAGTGTCTTCGAGGCCATAACTAATTAGCTTTGCCTATGGTTGGCCCGGCCGGCTTGAATGGCAACATTCGTAGCGCTTCTGTCCCGTCCCGTCCATGAGTACTAGGATCTTTTCAAATGAAGGAGAATTGATAGCACCAAACCACATTCACCATCATATAATTCACGTTGAGTGCATGTGTTGCTGCTTTCTTTTCCTGTTGTTAACCTCTTTGTCAATGAGGCCTTAAAAAGAACCTTTGCATATTATGCACATGAAGCAGAAAATGGGTATAGTTTCTCCTCTCTAATTAATTCTTTGATAATTAGCCTCCTCTAGTTAATTGGTTATTATCATCTTGCACATAAAATAAAATAAAATAAAATAAAATAAAATAGATGTATGGATCATGCATATGTTTAGTTCATCAATAACCATCAAATACGACATCAAAGTTGCCGCACCTACTTGAGAATGTTTGTTATACGGTAGATTAAACGTTGGATCATCTATGATAAGTGAATCTTAATGTTAGGATGAAACAAGACAAAATAAAAATTACGACATGCATCAAGTTATTGAATACGATGAATTTATGTTGTTATGTTAGTCAATATAATATGTTATGTATATAATATTTGTCATTCATATGTTAATTTCAAATGTATAACATATTCCTAACTATGAACGCGTGTGTACACACATACACAAACACTAGTTATAACTTGGTTTGTCCTTTACAAATGAAAACCTAAGATATAAATCAGTGCTTATAACATATTTGTATCTAGAGGTTTTAAACGAAAGGATTTACAAACCGATTTCTAACATGTGGTTCAGTTTGGTTCCCTGTATGCTTTTGTCAAACTAGTTTAATACTGGGTCCCATTTCAAACCGGTTTTTTTTTGGGACGACCGTATCCTTTGAAACTACGTGTAATATATGAATTTTATCCGAATTCCGAATACCACCATTGGAGATTTGGAGTCATTGCTGTCATGCTGCCGATCGCCCGAATCCCCGATCATACGTCAACTGGGCCAACGTCGTAAATCTATAATCAACTACAAGGCCCACTATTTGTCATCCGATTGGCCCATTATGTTATAGACCAATTAACATAACTAAAAAGTATAAAGTATCAACTAGACAACTATCAAATGTTGTATTTGCTTGAATTTTATATGAAGTTTTTATGTGTATATTTTGTTGTACCCAATGGAAAATATTGATGAGCGACGTGCCCTTCATGCTCCTCTTTATTAATTTTTTTAATAAATTTTATTAACATATATTTCTTTTAATTAAGGATATCCATAAATAATTAAAATTTTCAGATCAAAAAATTATGATATTAATTGAGACCATATATGAATTTTCATTATTGTTTTATTTTTATATATTTTAAGAAACGTAATTTAAATTTGATTATATTCAAAGAAATAAATAGAAGTTAAAACAAAATAAGTTCATATAAAAGTTACATAATTAATTTCATTTTTAAATTCATTTAATTAATAATATATTAATCTATCTATTCTAATAAAAGAGTATATTTAGGAGACACGTGTCACATTCTGGTTATATCTGCAATTTGTTTTCCCGTCTCTCTCCTAATAAATTCTAGCAATTTTTAATAATTAAATATTAAAATGTATTACTCTTCTTATTTAATAATTTACTAATTTAGTAAACTTGATAAAATATAATAAGATTTAAATTATATATTATTTTAAAATATAATTTTTTAATTATTATTATTTGTTTATAATTTTAAGATGTTCATAATTTTTATTTCACCAATAGCTGATAAATATAACATATAAATTTTTATAAAAATTATTATTGTAACATATTTTATATATACAACCCATGTAATACATGGGTTTCTAATGCTAGTTATTATATATATATTACAATTCATTATCTTTAATTGTTGACTAATTTGCGATGCACATATCTATTTATACTATATAATAAATGAAGGTTTTGATTGGACACATGTCAGAATTATAGAGCACCTAAAAATTAGTTTTCCCGCTCATATCTCTTATAAATTGTTTGTAAACCATCTTTTGTTAGATTTTGAATTTTTTTTCTTTTCTCTTGTATTAAATAATATTAATTATAACAATTTAATAAATAATACGATTACAATGTAAGTCATATTATTTAATTTTAAAAAAAAACTTTCAATAATATGTAATATGTTCTTTAAAATAAACAATTTTAAATTTATTTATTTAACATGTGTAATACACGGTTTTTACCTAGTATAATATATATGTGTAGGCCCTTAAGGGACAATTACTTTTAGAATAATACAATATATTTACTAAATGAGCTAGCCCCACATTTGTTGTTTTAAGCAAGGTTGTAAAAATCGGCCTAGGCGGCCGCCTAGGCGCTAGGCGCCCTGCTTCCTTGTAATTTTTGCCCTAGGCGGCCTTTTTTTTTTTGGTTTTTTTGGTTTTTTTGGCTTTTTTCGTGTAAAAAGGACCCAGATAAATGATTATTCGAGACATTTCTCAACCCTAAATACGTAATATGTCTCTAAAACATCAAATCCAACATCTGAAACATTGAACCCTGCCACTAAACATCGTAATCCATCTATAAACTCTGAATTTTGTGTCTAAGTTTGTAATTTAAAGTACTTGGCTTATTATGTTTAAGTTTATTTTTTAATATATTTGAAGTATTATATTATATTATTGATATTAATGTGTGTATATAATAAATATTTGTAAAATTACATATAAAAATTCCAATCCGCCTAGCGCCGATTAATCCCGATTAATCCCTAGGCGGTACCTCGCCGCTGACTAGCGCCTAGCGACTTCTACAACCATGGTTTTAAGTATAATTACTTTAGAACAATATGATCAATAAAAAAGAATATAGTAAGCACATGCTTGTGTGTTTATCAGTTTATATTATCATCATGGCTAAGCACACCACCACAAATATTGCTAGTTATTTTATTGTCCTATTGTCTTACTTTAAATGGCGGCTCAGAAGAGATTAACATTTTCTTAACTTAATTAATTCTCAACAAAGGGCTTGTGGCCTAGTAGTACCCTTTAACTTCTCTTATATGACGTGGGTTAGATTATTTATGAGATCAATAGTTTCTGGATGAGTAAAGGATTTTCACAGTTATCAGTTTCCTTCTGAATTGATAAGATATAAGTGGTGTGACGAATGTATGCTTTATTACTGGGATGTGTCGGTCAATCAATTGTTTGCGTTCAAATAGAAAGTTAATTGTTTCTCATTTCTTTGAGATTAAGTAAGGCACAATATGGTAAAGAAACTACTTTGAGCTAAAAACCTAATTACCAAAGGGCTAATTGCCTTGTAATGATTTCAAGATGTGTAAAAAAGAAGTGTAAGTCATTAGATTGTTGATTGTTTAATTAGTAGAGTATACATTAAGCGATTTAGGCCTTCTCGAAAAACATACAAAAATGTAAGTTATTCTTACAGAATAACCATGTGAACGATGCATTGATGCATGCCAAATGTTGTGACAACATCCCAAAAGTTATTGTTAGTTTGTTACATGTCCATCAAAGATTGTCAAACACGTTTTCAATTCAAAGAATAAATGCATTTGTTAAACGGTTTTGTAAATTCACAAGAAAATTGTAATATTTACCGATATATGTT
The DNA here is from genome assembly GCA_009363875.1 of Mikania micrantha. Taxonomy (NCBI): domain Eukaryota; kingdom Viridiplantae; phylum Streptophyta; class Magnoliopsida; order Asterales; family Asteraceae; genus Mikania; species Mikania micrantha. Next base: position 75,406,116 of record CM018694.1, on the reverse strand, counting down.
TATAAGAAATTTCCTCATTTTGAAAAATCAAGAAAACTCATACTTACCAACAAATTGTTTTTTCATAATTTTTTTATGATAAGGTTAAAAATGTTAAAATGAGAAATTAAATTTAAATAAACATATGTAAATAAGGAAGTTACGTATATGTATCTCAAAAAGTTACGCATGTAACTCATAAAGTTACATATATGTAATTAATATTTGTAACATATAAGTTACATATATGTAATAACATGAAATACATATATACATATACATATACATATATATGTATATATATATTTTAAAATTTTTCTTTTTTGTACATTTCTCACCTTATAATAATGGGAAATAAATAAATGAAAAAAAATTAATTAGTCATAATTGTGATTAATTTTCTTATTTTTCTAAAAAATGATGGTTTTTAACGTAACCCTCCACTATATATATATATATATATATATATATATATATATATATATATATATATATATATATATATATGATGGTTTTTAACGTAACCCTCCACTATATATATATATATATATATATTTATATATATAGGGCGGTTATAGTACAAAGGATTTTAACGTGAGAAGCGTAGGAAGCCACAAGGTTTTGACATGTGTCATCAGGGTAAAGGGCAATATCATCCATATATAATTACAGACCGTGACTCAACAAATTACAGACCGTAATTTAACACATGTAATCAATGACAAACTGCATAATCACGTACCACTAAATCACGTACCACGTTATATGAAAATCACAGACCGTCATTTAAATGCATAATCAAAGGACCAACTGCATAATTACGTACCAATAATCACGTACCAAACACTAAAATCACGTACCACGTAAAAAAAGTAAAAAAAATCGAAAAAAACTACAACAATACTATACTCAACTTAAAGATAATAAAATTCTCTATTTTATGGTGTAATTTTTTTTAAAAAAAACGATTAACCGTTTAAAAGTTATTCGATTTTTAAAAAAATGGTGGAACTTGATTTAACCATAAAAAAAGTCAACAAATGTAGGTTATTCCTTTTTTGCCATTTCATCTTTAAAATCACAGAAGTTTTTAATGAAAAGTGGGGACCACTAGATCCTAACCATTGATTAACTTGATCAAGGGCCATAAATCCTTTCTATCCTTCTCACGTTAAAAACCCTTTGTATCCGATCCGTCTCCTATATATATAATACCATGTAATTTTTTTGAGAATAATAGGAATGATAAACCATTGATCAAACTAATAAACGTTACGATCAACCAACTCCATTTTACATTTTGGAACTTTTGTGGTTAAAGGAACAAAAAAAAAGTCTACATTTGTCAATTTTTTTTACGGGTAATCGAGGTCTAATATTACTTTTTTAAATTGAATAATTTTTAACGCTTAATATTTTTTGAAAAACAAGAAAAGTTTACTATATTTAATTAAAGTATATATTATTGTTATAGTTGTTTTTATTGTATGTGATTTTTACACAATTGGGTAATGATTATTATTCTGTGATTATCTAATTAGTCATTGATTATTTCGAATTTTTAACATGGTTTGTGAATTTTTACGCTTAATCCGTGGTTATACAGTTAGTTCTTGATTATTTTGATTTTTTCGTAGACTTTGATTTTATAACCTTGGGTCTGTGAGTATTGGTTCATCTTTATCCAGTTTGTCCTTTGATTATACGAATTAAATGACGGTTCTTGATTTTATATGGACATTTTTTCTCCTTTGTATGTTAACCAACCATCTATGTATGTATGTGTTTGTGTGTATCTGGGTCTATATATTCTGATTACTAGGTTTCATTGAGAAATAAGAAAAAAAACCGGTGGTTCCAACTCTAAAGACACCTCAAAAATGGAAGCAGAAAACCAACACCAAAGGCCGGATAAACACATCAGACTGGTCTTATCGGAGCTAAAAGTGCAGCAAGCGATTGCATTTCCACTGGCAGCAATGAACATAACATGGTTTGCCAAGTATGTCATAACAACCGCGTTTCTTGGTCGACTTGGTGAGTTCGAGTTAGCCAGCGGGACGCTCGGTTTCATGTTTGCAAGCGTGACCGGTTTCAGTATCTTGAATGGTCTGTGTGGTGCAATGGAACCCATTTGTGGTCAAGCCTATGGAGCCAAGAACTTCAAGCTACTTCACAAGACTCTTGTCATGATGGTTTCTTTGCTGCTGATAACATCAATATTTTCTTGCCTTTTTTGGCTGAATGTTGATAAAATTTTGATTTATTTTGGTCAACAAGAAGATATTTCTGTTGGAGCAAAGAAGTACTTGTTTTATCTTCTTCCTGATCTCATCCTTCTTATATCCTCTTAAATCTTACTTGAGTTCACAGAGCATAACGGTCCCAATCATGTTCACCTCGGTTCTTGCAGTGGTTCTACACGTGCCTGTTAACATATTCCTTTCAAAAACCAGAGGTTTTAGTGGGGTTTCAATGGCCATATGGGTCACAGATCTTATAGTGGTGGTTCTCCTAGCAGTCTATGTGGCGGTGCTGGAGTTCAAAAAGGGCGGAAAATGGAAGGAAGGTGGTTGGTGTGAACAAGAGTTCAAAGATTGGGTCCGGATGCTAAAACTTTGTGGCCCGTGTTGCCTAATGTTATGCCTCGAGTGGTGGTGCTATGAAATCCTCGTCATGCTAACTGGGAAACTCCCGAATGCTAAACAAGCTGTTAGCATAATCGCGATTGTATTCAACTTTGATTACTTGCTTTATGGTGTAATGCTTTCGTTGGCAACGTCTGCATCCGTTCGTGTTTCTAACGAGCTTGGAGCTAACCAGGCGGGACCTGCTTACAGGGCCTCATACACCTCATTATCATTGGGCTTAGTTGCTGGTTTTGCCGGTGGTTTAGCCATGGTGTTGTTTAGAGGCATGTGGGGTCGTCTATTTAGCCATGATAAGGCCATTGTTAGAGGTGTAGGGAAGGCAATGTTGTGGATGGGTTTGCTGGAGCTGCTAAATTTCCCATTGGCGGTTTGTGGTGGGATTAAGAGGGGAACCGCCAAGCCTTGGTTAGGGACATATGCAAACATTGTTGGATTCTACTTGTTGGCATTGCCTTTAGGTGTGGTTTTAGCTTTTAGGGTTCATCTGGGACTCTATGGAATGTTAATAGGTTTCTTAGGTGGTGTTTCGGGTACTTTGATGTTGCAGTTATTTTTCATTTCAAGGATTAATTGGGTTGAAGAAGCCAGTAAGGCACAAACACTTGCTGCTGTTGAATCTATTAAAGATGAGGACATTGTCCAAACTTGAGAAAAATGTAGCAAATTTTATCAATATAGATAATATAGATTGTATTATTTGTCTTGTATTTTTAAGCAAAGTTTTCTTAATTATGTTTTCCTTTATCGGGTTTTTTTCACATATTATTTGACCCAATTGGACTCAAATCAGATAGAAAATATAAGATAAAATATTAAGAACAAATATTATATCATTAATCTAATCATATTTATCAAAATAACTCCAAAAGATCGTGCATTGTAAATAGGATAGCAATAGCATTAGATATGCTTACATTAGTTGGTCTTTATTAAAATAGCAAATATGTGATTAATAAGAAGTTTTTAAAATGCAACGATCATAAAACTGGGATCCTACTAAACTCTCCTTTAAGAAATAATATTCAGAAGGAATTCTTATAAGACAAAACGTATGCATTCAATTCTACTATATAAAAAACTAAGTTAATTATCAGCTTGTGTATTACACGGAATTAATATAAAATATTAAATAGATAGGACAGATAATTTAAATTATAAAATAATATTTAGATATAAAATAATTAAGCTGCTTATTAATAAAAACTTAAGTAGTAAACAACAATTACAAAATTTAATAACTATAAAATTTGTATCTGATTTTTTATTATATTTCAAGAAGGTAAGATAATGTTTTCGTATTTATTAAAGTTTTTTTTTCACAACTAATGAATACGTAAAAATGGTTTACTTGAAATTGGTTGTATTAACTTCTAAATTACAAAAAGATTCATGGTCTTTGTCGCATGTCACGCTTCACATTAAATGTTAACATATTAAGATCTACTAGAAATGTGCTTAATCGCGTATGTTTTTGTTCGCCCATGCTTATATTTTGAGAGTGGCTTAATTATTAAACAAATTTGTGTGCCATAAGTGCTTAAACTTTTCACTACACCACTGATCTGGAGTCGGGGTCACTCTTTTGACAAGTCCGACGATAAAACCAGTGAACGTCAATCATACGATGAACCTTGTGGACTTAAGACTTGGTCCTCATTAGATGAGTTAATGCAATTAGCATGCCGGTTTTAGTTTGGTGTCTCTAACTAGACATTACATGATAGTATTTTGTACCATTTATGGAAAAAAGAACTCATTGGGCAAGCATTATGTATTTGTAATTACCTGTGGTAATTAGTTTTGAAGATATAAATTTAAGCAGAGAAACAACAGACAGACGATACTTGTGATTGTAAGCTATTCAATAGCTTATTACACTACATAATCGGTTACATTAAGGGGTTTTTGGATGTGTTTATGCAAGAGGTAATTTAGGAATTGGATAGCTTGTAGTTTTCGTCATCATTAATTATTATATTTAACGTGAATAAGACAAAATCATAGGTTAGAAACAGGTTTTTGAATCGGATTTAGGATTAAGTTAAAGTTTCAAGAGACCAAACTGTTTGTAAAACCGATTTTTCAAACTTGTTAACCGGTCCACCTAAGTAAAAAAATCAATTACTCAAACTCTAAAACCTGAACAGATCTGGCAACCAAACAAATTAAGTGTCAATTAACCAATTTTATGCTTCAACTGAACCATTTAACCAGTTAGAAAAATTAGTTTATAATCGGTTACTCATTTGAACAGTTTTAGATGAAGAGCGGGAGGGATGGAAATTTTAATGTGGGGCAAAATCAATACCTATAAAAAACTTTAACCTATTGACCGAAAATTAACACTACAAACAGAAACAAATACTGCCTCCTGTTCCATAACTAAGCTTTGCATTTGGTTGGCAGGCTTGAAAGGCAACATCCGTAGTGCTTTTGTCCTGTCCATGAGAACAAGGATGCTTTCAAATGAACGAGAATTGATAGCACCAAACCATATTCACCATCATAGAACTCATGTTGAATCTGTTTGTCAGTGAGGTAACGGTAATATTTTTTCTAATATGGTTTTCGTTGTATGCCCTTAAAGAACCTTTGCATATCATGAATATGAATCAGAAAATTGGTTTATAGTGTTTCTCCTCTCTAAATAATTCTTCGATGATTAGCCGCCTCTAATTAATTGGCTTTTTATCATCTTGCACATAAAATAAAATAGATGTATGGATCATACATATGTTTAGTTCATCATTAACCATTAAATACCACGTCATGGTTATTGATTACGATGAATTTATGTTGTTATTTCAGTCAATATAATCAGTTATGTTTATAATATCTATCATTTATTTCAAATGTATCACATATTCCTAACTATAAATGTGTATATATACAGAAACACTAGTTATAACTTGGTTCGTCCTTAACAAAGGAAATCTTAAGATGTAAATAAGCTCTTATTACATATTTAAATGTTGTATTTGCTTGAATTTTATATTAAGTTTTTATATGTATATTTTGTTGTACCGAATGGAAAATATTGATGAGTGACGTGCCCTTCATGCTCCTCTTTATTAATTTTTTTTTTATAAATTTTATTAGCATATATTTCTTTTACTTAAAGATATCCATAAATAACTAAAATTTTACAGCAAAAAATTATGATATTAATTGAGACCATATATGAAGTTTTCATTATTGTTTTATTTTTAAATATATTAGGAAAAATAATTTAAATTTGAAGATATTTAAAAAATTAAATAGAAGTTAAATAAAAAAATAAGTTCAATAAAAAGTTTCATAATTAATTTCATTTTAAATTCATTTAATTAATTATATATTAATTATTATACATATTGCAATCCATTATCCTTAATTCTTGACTAATTTGCGATTCACATATATAATGTATATATATGTAGGCCCTTAAGGGACAACTACTTTTAGAATAATACAATTGTTGGATCGGGTTGTGTAACTTACTCAACACTTTCACAAGATATCTTCTACAAAGTTGATAGATGCAGAAATTCTATCAACTTGATTTGCAAATACAAATTGAAACAAATACAGAAAGCAGTTATAAATTCAAGGTTAAAGTATATTGCATTCACTCTCTAAGTTACAGATGAAGGGTTATATACTAAAACCTACAGCTGTATCCTCGTTGGGATACAAGGCTGGACAAAATACTAGAAACAAACTAATGCTAAAACTAGTATCTGTTATGGTCTTAACAGCCCAAGCCATATTAATTACAATTAATACATAAGACTCCATTGACTTTTACAATAAATGCCTACACTACAAAAGGCATTAAATCCTTGATATCTCTGTAATTCTGACAAATCTTCTGTGCTGCTGAAAATCATAAGAATGTCTTCTTTGTTGGTCTTTGACCAACGTCGAATTACCGATCAAATAAGAGTTAATGAGAGTGTTCCTAACTACCTTAACTAGTAGGGTAAGTAGGGTGTCGAACCACGAAGAGTTTAGGTGGATGGTGTATCGTTGTTTGATTTAACCTAACTTAACTAGACGAGAAATTGTAAAATTGATTAATGGGTGTTTAAACTTTATTAAGAAAAATGATCTTGTAACAAATTAACAATGAAAACAAATGAGTTGTAACTTAATGATGAAAACGAATCACACCCGTGATTTGAATTAGTAGGAAAGTAGGAACCTTTATGATTCAATTGATCAAGACAATCACATAGACATGATTTGTTACTTTTCGTGTGAACGGACATTGATAATTGTAAAACCTAATTTTAGTAATTACTTGATGAAAACCAACTAATGTTAATCCTAGGATACCAATTACCAATATCAATTTGAAAGTTATAATCCAATTGACATTCAATGTTTCACAATTATAAACTGAAAAATGATGAACATGCAATCGAATTAGAATAATCAAATCGTTCAATCCAATACGAAAAGCAACATACAAACAATGAAAAAGATAGAAACCAACTATTGTTTGTAGTCAATTACAATTTAGAATCATAGAAATCCCTAAACCTAACTAACCATTCACCCGGGCATGATTTCAATGGAATTAGCCTTGCATCTTCAATCGGTTGTGTGCTATCATCAATTTGGGAATCTTCGTGGTGTTTGGAAGTGTTAATTGATGAGTTCCTAAGCCTTAGAAACCCCCCTAGAACCTCCAAAAGTCGTCCAAGTCGAAGATAGGTCGAAACCCTAGGTTCTTGGGCTTAAATATGTGACAAAATGTGAAAATTCCGCATCTTTAGCTGGCCCCGGCGTATCATACACCCCCCAGAGGCGTATCATACGCCTCTTCTGCACTCCTGGGTTGGTTGGCTCTATAATACGCCCCAGATACGCCATTTTGATATGCCACTTCATGAAAACCGTCCTTTTTGGACATTTTGACCTCCCAAGCACCATTCCTTAGCCACCCTTTGATTCTTGGACATCAAACACTCATTTTCTTCACCCGAAAACCTGCAAATCATCAAAACACACAAACAATCACCATATTCCATGGATTTAAATCATAAAAACGCATCATTACACACCTAATTCACATGAAATTACCCAAACCATCACATCCCCACATTTGCCCTTTGCTTGCCCTAAGCAAAGTCTCATGCACAATTCAACAATGATTATTCAACTAATGGTTTGTCCATAACCTCCCCAATAACAAAGAACTCAAAAATCATGATCAATCCCCAAGACTTACAACGTGCAATAGATTTACATCTATCAAACAATCCACAAATGCCAACACCATACACAACTACATTTATTCCATTTCGAATGAGTCATTGCATGCGTTCACATTTCTCACAATTCACACTCCACTCGGTTTCATATATGGACTAGTAGTTAGGGGTGTGCTCGGTTCGGTTCGATTCGGTTTTTGGCTAAAACCGAAACCGAAACCGACATAGTTGGTTTTTGGTTATTAAAAACCATTCGGTTTTTGGTTTTTTCGGTTTTTTTTACTTTTTTAGTTTTTTTTGTTCTCTTTCACACTTAATATTAAAAATGTAAACATCTTTAACAATAGATAACTCATAAATTAATTGATCAAACACTAATTAATCAAAATAAAAACTAAATAATTATAATCATGTTCTTAAATTTGAAAAAAACAACAAAAGTAAACAATTAATTTTGAAATAATTACGATCTTTATCTTTTAAAATGGTAAAAATAATTTAATCCAAATCTTTATCATCTCAAACGGTAGACTCTTTATGTGTTTTTATCCCGTTAAATAAGTATAAAAATAGCGACACATATATATATATTAAATTTTAAATAAGATAACAAATCGGTTCGGTTCGGTTATTTCGGTTTTTAGAATATGAAAAACCGAAACCAAACCGAAAAGTTCGGTTTCGGTATTTTTCGGTTCGGTTTTTTATGGTTATTTATTCGGTTCGGTTTATTCGGTTCGGTTTTTTCGGTTAATTCGGTTACGGTTCGGTTTTTTCGGTTTTTTGCTCACCCCTAACTAGTATGTTTATGACACTCAATCCTATGGTGAAACACCCTTAGCATAAGCTTGCAAGGCAATCAACTCTCCACCAATGATTACTAAGTCATACACAAATCAAGAGGACTTTTTCGGGTTGGCTTTGGCTAGGGTAGGTATGGTTGGTGTTATCACAGGTGACAATGGGTGAATCCAACTAGATAGTCCAACACTTTGATAAGCTTAACTTGTGCACATGTTTTGTATCGTGCTTGCTTTTCCTGTTAGTCTTTCTTTTGCACAGTCTTTATTCATTTTGTTTATTTTTCTTTTTCTTTTCTTTTTCCTTTCTTTTTTTTTTCTATCAAAACATGAACACTTCCTACTTTGGATCCACCACATAGGTTGAAATTTTAAATGGCTAACAAGGCTAATTGTGGCTAATTTCATGGGTTAACAAACGACTAGGTGTTGGGCTCAACGGGGCGACTAGGGGATTTTGTTGTGGGTAGGTAAAACAAATAAACAGGCTAAAACAATGGGTTTTCCTAATACCTCTATCATTTTCATGCATATCTTAGTTGTCAATGCAAGTTCTACCTTAGGTGTTCACTATAGTTATCACACATCAAAGAAACTGAGCAGTTATTCTTATTACCATATTTGCTCGACATAGGCTCAATATCTCACGAAAACGGTGGTTAAAGGTTAAAACGTGACACATCCAACAATTCATTCTCCACTTCCTATCCTTAGTCGTGTAATACTACGAACACTTATGAATTGCTTGTCAAGAATACTTTATTCCGCAACTTAAAAGATTAATCATAACTTAAAGATTTGCTTCGTTATTTGGTTTGCTCATGTTTTTCCCCATTTTGTATTCAAAATTACTCAATATTTCCCCATCCCCACATTTAGTCTTACATTGTCCCCAATGTAATCATGTTTTCCCTCACAAGTGTGAGACGGGAGCTATGCATTACTACCCAATTTCATTACCCCAAATCATTTAACCAAACACACTAGCAGTTATCAAGTTTAAGACCACAACACATCACAGTTTAATTGTTTAATCATCATGACAAGTTTAAGGGAATGAACACATGGACCTGATCTCATGCGATCAGTGAGTGCTATGGAAGTCATCGTCATACGGTGGTCTAGGCATTGGTGGCCCAAACCATCTCCCCATCAGGCTTTCTTGGAGGGATTGCATGTTGAAGGGATATGTGCCTCTAGAAGTACTGGATCCTTAGTCCCCAGGTTGTTGATATGGGACCCATGGAGATGGGCCGAACATCTGTGGATACCTCGGGGGTTGATCTCCTTGAACATACGGCGGTAGGCTTGGATAGTCCACTTGCATAGGTCGAACTTGAGAAGTGTATCCAGCCAGATAGTCGGTGCGTTGGCGCACGGCTTCTTCCTGCAAAAAATAATCATTACGGAATTCTTCTAAACTGTAAGTCGCTGCTCTGGCATACAGTTCTGCCTGCTCCGCCTGGTCCCTCCTTTCCCGCCTGAGCTCTTCTTCATAATGCCTTTGGTTGTCTCTGTGTAGGATGTCTTCGTTCCTCCATGCGGTCATCCTATCCCAATTGGCCCGTGCATCTTCAGGCCACCTCGTAAATCCTGCGGGTCTCTCATTTAGGATGGACTCAGTATAAGGGGTTGAGCCATATGTCAACAGATGGGGTTGATGGGAGCCCCATGTTTCTTCAAGCCCCTGCTACTCGGGCTCTTCTTCCTCTGTTTGGGTGACACCTTCCTTCGGCACAACAAGCTGCCTCTGGGTCTTATCGTCACTGAGCACATGTTTGTTGTGTCATCTTCTCAAATGTGGTGCTGGCGGTGACCACCTTTTGTTTAACCAACAAGCTTGACAACAGCCGGCAGTGGGGCAACAAATATCGTGCTCTGCTAACTCTACTTTCCCAAACATTCAATAGCACCAATTGACGAAAAGATAACTTGGGGTGGCCGGTCACTAGGGCATGCAGTACCCTAATCTCAAAATTTCTGATGAACAGTTTATCCCCGAGTCTTGGTATTACATTAAAGCCCGAGATGAGTGAGAGGAGTTTTGGGAGGACCTTCAGATCGTTTCGCAAAAACTTCTTTGGCATGTCTTCCGGTGCTTTGGCGAATAAAGTGCGAACCATGGCTTTCCATTCCTCATCATTTGTGGCCTCACCCAGAATCTGCATCCTGTCGGGATACACATACTCTCGCTGCGGCTTCGTATCAAACTTGACAATCTTATTCATTGTTTCAAACGAGAGCACCATCTCCTTTCCGTTCACTGTCCCAATTAGTCTAGTGGTCTTTGGCGGGTTGTTTCCTTCGTCTTTCCTTAGAGTGGCCATCCACTGTACAATCTCTTTCATATAGACATTATCCAAGTTGTTGTTATTGAATTTAAGAGCATTTTCCCACCCAAGACTTTCGAAGCATTGTACTACACCAAAAATGCTAAATTGATCGAATTGCATGGCCCGCTCGCACACAAGGACTTTCTTGATGCTTGAGACAGTTTGCATCTTTTGCCTGTAGAGTACGGGTTGCCAAATGGGATCAAAGGTGCTTAGTGGCACATTTCCAGTCCATTGGGGTTGGTCCCCCACTACGATGTCCTCATCTTCGTCATACATATTCACGTCCTCCATTTCGAAGTCCGAGTCCGACTCTTGTTCGGATATCCTTTGTCTTTTGGATGGGGTGGAGGATGAAGCAACCTCCTTTCCTTTTGAGCTTGAAGCTTTTGTGCGACCCATTTCCTACAAATAGACCAACACATAGTGAGTAAGTGAAAAAATAGTGAAGTCAACAAGCATAACACTCACAACGCTGTTGAGCATACAATTCACAAGTAACCCACAATACAAAACAATGGTTCATCAAGGTTTAATAATGCAATTGTGTAATTCAAACAACCATTGTGATCTCCCCATCCCCACATTTGTTTCTCACTCATTTTAGAATATTATGCCTCCATCTAACTCAAACTTAGCCTTTAACAAAGATTCAAGTCCATAATTTCCCTCTTAACAAGAGTTAGACCCTTTTGTAGTTTCTCATTAGCCTCATCACATTATAAAACAAAACCCATTTATGATTTAGCATACTCATTCCAACCTATCCCTAATTGCAAGCAAGGTCTAAGTTTCCAATTCATTCAACAATCAAGCATATCCTATTTCATCATGAAAGCAACAAAATGATAAGATAAGCATGCACATCTCAAATTAACATTATTTTTGTTGAAATAGAAGTGGGATAACATACCTTTGCTTTATAGAAACAGAGAATTGAGAGTGAAAGAAGAAATTGAGAGAATTTGAGCAAAACCCAAAAAATTCGTCCTCTTTATGCTACCCGATCTCACAAATGGGAGGGAATCTCAAAATTCTGGGTGGATGGTTGTGTTCCCCTCGAAAAGTTACTCAAAATGCATATAAAGTTTGCATAAATCGATGGAGAAACGAGTGAGTTATGATCTAGGGTTTGGTGGGTGTTCTTGGTGGGTGGGAGGAAGAAGATGATGGAAATTTTGAAAGAGGATGGATGAAAATCATGATGGATCCCGTTTTTAGTGTTTATGGGTCGAATTCCGGGTCGTGGGGTGAAAAAACGCGGGTCAAAGTGGTCAAAACGGGTGAAAAACGGGCCAAAGGGGTACCCGACGTATGATACGCCCCCCCCCCCCCCCCGGCGAACCATACGCCCCTATGGCTGAAGGTGGCGTATTGGTGGTGCTAAAAATGGCGTAACACAGAATCTTTTTTGGCCTTGGCGTATCATACGCCCCTACCCGGCGTATGATACGCCTACCCCTAAAATTTTTTTTTTTTAACAACTTTATTTGAAAACAAATTTTTCTTAATCACTCTAAAAAAATGAAAATAATAATACAAATAAAAATTATTAATAATAAAAAGAAAAATTACTAAAAATAATGAAACATTACTTAAAAATTTTAATTAATCAAACTAAAGAAATAAAAAGAAAATTTACTAAAAATTATAATGAAAAACATTTACATTAATCATTATCATAACTATATTATACTTAAAATTACCTATCCATGACTTTGTACGCCACATACATGCCATATGTTAACATTAACCAATACGCCAACCCCCCCAAATTTCAGTGCATTGGCCCGAGGTGCAATGTATCTCTTAGAATGCCCAAAATATCGTATCGCGAGTCACTTGATTATGTGTATACGTGCATGAAATGACCCGAGGTGAATGATTAACCTAAACCTCACTTTCGTAGGGTACACGGTTGCATTTAGCGTATGCAACAAGCCTTTTAAACCTCCCGGTAGCCCGGTTGGACGAGTGGAGTCTCGTGAGGGTTTCTAGTGAACATACCCACAAAGTTCTCGGGTTGCCTCCCGCAAGCGCTAAGTTTAATGTCGTGAGCTCGACATGGTTGTACTTGGTTTAATCCTTTGCATATGTTGGTGACTCTACAAGAAAGTTCACCGAATCCATTTGTACCTTGTTGATGACACTTGCTTCCAAATACGGTTTGAGACGATGTCCATTAACCACACGACGAGTCTTGTCTTTAATGTCTTCAATTTCAATGTCACCAAAGCTTCCAATGCGTGTGACAACGTGTGGTCCCGACCATTTGCTTTTTAACCTCCCTGGAAAGAATTTCAGTTTAGAGTTATAAAGCCATACCTTTTGATTGACTTCAAAGACCTTGTTGCGGATTTTTGCATCATGCACTTTCTTCATCTTATCCTTGTAAGCGGATGCGCATTCGTATGCTTCATTCCTTAATTCTTCCAACTCGCACAACTGCAACTTCCTCTCTTTACCTGCATCATCAAAGTCCATGTTAACGGATTTCACTGCCCATAAAGCACGATGAGCAACTTCCACCGGTAAGTGACATCCTTTCCCATAAACTAATCGGTAGGGTGTGGTTCAATAGGTGTCTTAAAAGCAGTCCGGTAAGTCCATAATGCATCATTCAACCATAAGGACCAATCCTTACGATCCGGGCGAACCGTTTTTTGAAGAATTTCCTTAATTTGCCTATTGGAAACCTCAACTTGCCCACTAGTTTGCGGGTGATAAGGAGTAGCTATACGGTGATTGACACCATACCGTTTAAGCAATTTACCAAAGTTAAAGTTTTTGAAATGAGATCCCCCATCGCTTATGATCACACGGGGGATACCAAACCTTGAAAATATGTTAGATTGCACAAATTTGCATACAACGGTATGGTCATTCTTTTTGGTGGCAATGGCTTCAATCCATTTAGACACGTAATCGACTGCCACCAAAACATAGTAATTACCATGAGAGTTCGGGAAGGGTCCCATGAAGTCAATTCCCCATACGTCGAAGATATCGACCACAAGGATTGGTTTCATGGGCATCTCATCCCGTCTTGAGATGCTACCAAGTTGTTGACATCTCAAGCACTGTTTAGCAAATACCGACGCATCTCTAAATAAAGTAGGCCAAAATAAACCACAAGATAAAACCCGATGGCTCGTCTTTTGACCACTGAAGTGTCCTCCGCATGTAATCCCCATGGTTTTTCAATTTTCTATTTGAATTATAATTATATTCGTACATAATAAAACAAAGTTTATAACATGCTTTGGATAGTTGTATTCGTAGTTTTGACATAAGATAGTTTTCGGGTGACTATTTAGCCAACATTTCCTCATCCTTGAACTAACATTTTGGACCACCCAAATCTTATATATATAATAATATAATAAGAAGAAACTTAATTCAAACGGTGCATAAAACCGAGCCCAAACGAAAAAAGAATCATAAACAAAAGTTTGAGAACGTAACCAATGATTCACGCCAAGATCCAATGCATAAACCCAATTCTCGACACCATGAATGTTGGATTACTCTCTTCCATATGATAGTACTTTGAAAACAATGAACGTGGGCGAAAACCGTGCGCAAAACGGAGTTATAACGAAGCGGGAATCGCGAAAACAAATTTGATGTTTGTTAACGGTTGCCAGACGCGAATTCTGCATAAAAATCTATCCCACATCGCCCATGAAACCAATATTTCTCCTCTTTAAACACCTATAAATATCCTTGCTTGGTCCCTTATAGCTTTGCAACTCCTAGTTGAGTATAAACAAGTAGAATAACCTAATTTTGGTGGTTCTACAAGTTCAACATCCATTGGGATGTTGAACGTAGTAGTTTTTTTTATGCTCTTGGCGAGGAGGTGCTGCGCTTCGAGATCGTCTCGTTTGTAAAGTTTTCTTTGAGGTAATTTTCTTTTTCATTTCTTCTTTTCATTATTCATTTATTTAATTTTATAGTCTAAGTAGTTGAGCTTAGGTTATTAGTTGTTGGCATTAGGCTCGTTTAGGTTGCCTTGTTTAGGTAGTCTTTAGAGTTATAGCCTCATTAAGCCAACGAGTCCGGCCTATGATGTCCGTTTATATAGCTATGCCTAGCATAACGTTTACCCATCCTCGTTGCATTCGTTTGACTAGGTTGACCACGTTTGCATTCGGATCGTATACTTGATCCTTTATGATGCTGTCTGGCCACGCAAGTTCATCCAGCTTGATACAACTGTTGATCTTGACTCTTCTTCATTATACTAGTTTCCTCGAGCACCATTAATGTGAGTTTCTTCACACTCCCTTTTACATTTTGTTTTTGGGATGTTACACATGTCTTATTCAAACTTTATTCAATCTATTATTCATTCAATCTATGATGCAAGCCTTAGACTAGTTAGCTTTATGTGTTAGAGGCTAGGCTTACACAATGTGTTGATTCTATATGTGATTCTATGTGTGTTGCCAGTCAAGCAATCTAGTACTTAGTAGCCTAAGATGGTTAGATACTATCTTCGCAAAGGCTATTGTCTTTGTGTGAAAAAGGTGAAAAGTACACCTAGCAAACTGGTTGAATTATAACTGTTAATTTATAGTTAGGCATACTTGAATTAACATGTTGTAAGGATACTTGTTTGGACACAAGCAATTGTTATTCATTCATTCGTTCATTCAATTTATTCAAACTTGTATTCATGCTGTGCTTATGATACATATCTAGTTAGGCTATAGTTTGCATCCTTTTTATACTAATTATTTAAATTTAGTGTGTGATCTCATCAACTATGCAAATAGTTGACAAACTCTATTTTACATGTGTAACAGGATAAGGAAGCAAGATGAAGACATAAGATAGGCTTAGTGACCTAGTTAAACTTGAAACAATTGTATAGATTTTTTAATTGTAATACTTTGATTATTAAATTCATGTCATGTTGTTGTGCTTCAATGAATGTTGTAATTAATTTGTAATAATGATGCTTTAAATATTGAAATGTTATAATAGAACCATGAGCTAATGAACAGTCAAACTCGCGCCCCGACGCATTCCGCCGTAGGTCGGGGTGTGACACCGCATGCAGATGCGTGTGTCAGTGATAGAACCTCCTGTACCTCCTCTTCTAGGATGCACCTTCTGATTATCTGATCCGATCCAACCTTGAAGAGGTCGGGTTCATCCCAAATGTAATACCTTACCTGAGCGAGAAACTGTTGCCTTTTCCTCTTTGTCCAATGATCCGGTAATGCACCTGCAGCCAAATAATTTACAATGTCAGCAAACCATGGTAATTTAGAAACAGTAAGTAAATATTCATCAGGGAAGGATTCATTGATATCATTAGACTCTTCATCACTGTTGATTCCAATCCTTGAGAGATGATCTGCAACGACATTATCAATTCCTTTCTTGTCCCGAATTTCCAAATCAAACTCTTGTAACAAGAGTATCCACCGAATGAGCCTCGGTTTAGCATCCTTCTTCTCCATAAGGTATCTCACCGCACTATGATCCGAATAGATCACCACCTTGCTTCCCCAAATGTAAGACCTGAACTTATCAAGAGCATAAACTACAGCAACCAATTCTTTTTCAGTAGTAGTATAATTAAGTTGAGCATCAGATAAAGTCTTACTTGCATAATAAATAGCTACTGGTTTCTTGTCAATCCTTTGACCCAAAACCGCCCCAACTGCATAGTCACTAGCATCACACATGATTTCAAATGGTAGTGACCAATTAGGCGCTTGTAGGATAGTGGCCTCAACTAACTTGTCTTTTAAAGTGTTAAAAGCAGTTGGACATTCATTATCAAAAACAAATGGGACATCTTTTAACAACAAATTACATAAAGGTTTAGTGATTGTACTAAATCCTTTAATGAACCGTCTATAAAAACCCGCATGTCCCAACAAACGATCTTATCCCTTTGACATTTGTGGGTGGGGGTAAAGTAGAAATAACTTTGATTTTTGCATGATCTACCTCCATCCCACGTTTAGAAACCACATGACCTAAAACAATACCCTCTTGTACCATAAAGTGACTCTTTTCCCAACTTAACACTAGATTTGTTTCAACACATCTTTTTAACACTTTAGTTAGTTGAGTAAGACAAGAATCAAAGGAATGACCAAAGATTGAAAAGTCATCCATGAAAATTTCTAAGGAATCCCCAACCATATCTGAAAAGATACTCATCATGCACCTTTGAAAGGTGGCTGGGGCATTACACAACCCAAATGGCATTCGCCTGAATGCGAAAGTACCATATGGGCATGTGAATGTGGTCTTTTGTTGGTCATCCGGATGAATTGCAATCTGATTGTAACCAGAATAGCCATCTAAGAAACAATAAAAGTCCTGACCTGATAACTTCTCAATTATTTGATCAATGAAGGGTAAAGGAAAGTGATCCTTAGAGGTAGCAGTGTTTAGCCTCCTGTAATCAATACATACCCTCCATCCAGTGACAGGTCGTGTAGTTACCTGTTCCCCATGTTCATCAGTGACTGTTTGGATTCCTGCCTTCTTGGGTACTGTTTGTGTTGGACTCACCCATGTGCCGTCTGAGATGGGATAGATAATCCCGGCATCCAACCACTTCAAAACTTCTTTCTTGACTACTTCCCGCATATTAGGGTTCAACCTCCTTTGAGTGTCCCTCACCGGCTTGACATCTTGATCGGTTATAATCTTGTGCATCACAATAGCCGGACTAATTCCCTTCAAATCTGCTATGGTCCAACCGATAGCTGCTTTGTTTTCCTTTAACACTTTCATCAACTCTTCTTCTTGACTCTCGGTTAGATTTGCTGCAATGATCACCGGTAATGTGTTATCTTCACCCAAGAAAGCATACTTCAAGTGCTTGGGTAGCTCTTTCAACTCCACCTTTGGTGGGATTTCCAATGAGGGCTTCAATTGAGTATCTATGTGGTCCGGTAAACTTTCAATTTGATGTGTCCACATTGGTTTGCCCTCTTGAATTGCCAACACTTCACAGTTCTTTTCAGCTTCAAGTAGCTTTTGAGCATATTTGACTTCAATCCTGTCACAAAGAACACACAACTCTGTGGTGTCTTTCACATTTTCGTGAGAATGACACCCGTCAATGATGTCCGCCATGAAGCATTCATCATTGACCAGAGGATTAGATGTATGGGAAAAAACATTCAACCTTAATCTTCTATTCCCAAAAGCCATATCCACCATCCCGGTCATGCAATTTATCAAACATTGAGCAGTTTTCAAAAATGGTCTACCTAATATAACATTAGGTTGTGTGAAGCTAGTGGGAGATGCATAATCCAGTACCAAGATATCAACTGGATAGTAAAAATCTTCCACTTTTACAATGACATCAGTTAATATACCACGGGAAAGTTTAAGTGTCAAATCAGCCAAAACCACGGTGGTTTCGGCCTTTTGCAAAGGTCCGAACTCGTATTGATCATATAAACTTCCCGGTAATATACTAACACTTGCTCCAAGATCAAGGAGTGCCTTATTAATTTTAAAGTCCCCAATTTGAATTGAAATCAAGGGAGCCCCAGGATCTTGAAGTTTTGGTGGAAGGGCACCCGACAAAACAGCACTCACGTTATTAGTAAAATCAAGTTTTTTAGGAATTTTGTGATGTCGTTTTTGGGTGCACATGTCTTTCAAGTACCGAGCATATGCAGGAACTTGTTTGATTGCATCAATTAAGGGTAGATTGATTTTAACTTGTTTAAATATTTCCCACATTTCATCTTGTTGTGGACCCCTTTTATTGATGTTAGAATTAGATGAATTCAAAGCAGCTGGGTAGGGAATGGTGGTTTTATCCTCCACATCCTTTCCCTTGGGTGTTTCTACATCCGTTTAAAAACATTTTCAATGGGTTCTTTAAAAGATACTTTCTTTTTAGGCTCAGATGGAACAAGTTCTTGTTCGGTATCACTTTCCTCACTTTCATTCACATCTTCCACCACTCCTTCTATCAAGTGTGGTGGAAGGACAACCTTGTTGTCATAAGATTTACCACTTCTTAGAGTTGTTACATGACTTACCTTAGCATTCTTGCTCTTTGACCCCGATGGTTGATGTTGAGGATTGAGTGTGGTGTCACTTGGTAGTTTTCCTTTGTCTCTAGCAGCTAGTTCAGCCAATTGTCCCAGTTGCTTTGCATGGGACTCATTTGTCTTTTGTTGGAGCTCTTGTTTCTGCACCACTCCCGTTAGCATTAGCCTCAGTTCGTTGATTTGATTGGCTATGTCTTCCATTGAAACATTTGGTCCCTATTGACCACCTTGAAATTGACTTTGACTTCCTTGGTTTTGTTGGAAGTTCCTTGATTGTCCTTGATTATAGCCACCTTGTCCACATCCTTGACCACCTTGGTTGTAGTTACTTCTTTGGTAGTTACCTTGGTTGTAATTCTGTTGTCGGTTTTGGTATGGAGGCCCTTGATTTCCACCTTGTTGGTTGCTACCCTGAAAATTAGGATTCAATTGATTAGATGAATTACCATACCTAAAATTAGGGTGATTACGCAAACCCGGGTGATATGTGTTGGAGTTCATGTCATTGTTTCTCTTGTCATTCTGGAACGAGCCTTGGACTTGGTTCATCTCCTCATTCCTATTCATGTTCATCATGCACTCCGACTCCAAATGATCTATGTCACCACAAAAATTGCAAACATCATAAACATTAGACACATTAGAATTGTTCTTACCTGAATTTCTATTGAAGTTTGCAATTTGTCTTTCGAGGGCTTCAAATCTTTCTTTTGTCACATACTCCCCTCCTGGCTTCCCAATAACCTGCTTGGCCTTCCTGCTTGCTGAAGCTTGTGTCTTTGAACCTTTACTTAATTTTTCAAGCAATTCCCAATCATCATCCTCTGAGTTGGTTAAGAATGTTCCATTACTGCTGGAACTGACAAATTTCAAGTCTTCTGGTGTTAACCCATCATAAAAAGCCTTAATTAACTCCCACTTTGGAATCTGGTGGTGTGGGCAAAATCTGAGCAACTCCTTAAACCGTGTGAAGGCTTCGTGTAGCAACTCACCCGATTGTTGTTGGAAAGTTCTGATGGCGTTTCGAGCTTCACTTGTCTTGCTCATGGGATAGTACTCATCTAAGAACAATTGTTGCATCTCTTCCCATGTGTAGATACTACCAGATGGTAGTGTGTGAAACCACTGTTTGGCCCTTTCCTTTAATGAGAATTGGAACAAGTTCAACTTTACTTCATCTGGGGTGAATCCTTGACCACCAATGGTGCTACAGATGGCACCAAACTCAGAGAGATGGACATATGGTTCTTCAGTTGCAGTCCCTCTGAAGTTAGGAATAATTGATAAGTACTGTGGCCTGCTGATCTCAAAAGATCGTCCTCTCAGCAATGGAGGTACAATTGGTGAAGGATTTTGGGTCACTGTTGGTCTGAAGTGACTGTCGACTCCTTGAACATGAGCTTTATGGTGCCATCCTTGACCAGGGTTGTT
Source organism: Mikania micrantha (assembly GCA_009363875.1). NCBI lineage: Eukaryota > Viridiplantae > Streptophyta > Magnoliopsida > Asterales > Asteraceae > Mikania > Mikania micrantha. Next base: position 75,385,673 of record CM018694.1, on the reverse strand, counting down.
GTAACCCCATCTCCCATTGCAGTTCATGGGTGGTTGCCTATTCCATCCCCCTTGTCCATTCCATCCACCATGCCCATAGTTGTTGTGAACTGGATGATTCGGTTGGCCTAGTGGTTGCCAATTCTCATCATTATATTCCCCATGAGGTGGGTAGTTGTGATTGTCTCCTTCTTCTTCGTGCAATTCCTCATGCCAAGATCCGTGTTCCCCCGAATTACTTCCGCCACCTGAGATATGGTCTTCTTCATGCAAGTTGTTTCCCGGATTAACCCCATGGTTTGGATTAATGAACAGTGGGTTTTGTGCTATTCTAAGATTAGGCATGGCATTAGGTGGTATGTTTGGTAGGTTGTTCTGGTTAAACGGATTTGGTGGGATGACTGGGTTTGGGTTTGGTGGTGGTATGTGAGCATATTGGTTAAATGGTGGAATTGGTGGTGGTGGTGGTGGGTTTTGGTTGTTCTGATCAGCCATAGGAACAGACTGATTCGAGCTCTCTCCGGTTTGATTGGTGTTTCTCGAACCCGGAGTGACAATCCTATCTAGCCTTTGTAATGTTTGATTTATCCTCGCGGTTTTCTTGATCTCTGGATCAAATTCCAATGGCGAGTCACGACCTGAAAACCGAGTATGCATGCAATCAACCTGTTACCTGCACACTAACAAACCTCGCGTAACAAGGAATAGACAAGAAATAACAAAATTGAATAAAACCTAATAAATCAATTAACTAACACCAAGCGCACTAACTCCCCGGCAACGGCGCCAAAATTTGACCGACGTCGAAGTACCGATCAAATAAGAGTTAATGAGAGTGTTCCTAGCTACCTTAACCAGTAGGGTAAGTAGGGTGTCGAACCACGAAGAGTTTAGGTGGATGGTGTATCGTTGTTTGATTTAACCTAACTTAACTAGACGAGAAATTGTAAAATTGATTAATGGGTGTTTAAACTTCACTAAGAAAAATGATCTTGTAACAAATTAACAATGAAAACAAATGAGTTGTAACTTAATGATGAAAACGAATCACACCCGGGATTTGAATTAGTAGGAAAGTAGGAACCTTTATGATTCAATTGATCAAGACAATCACATAGACATGATTTGTTACTTTTCGTGTGAACGGACATTGATAATTGTAAAACCTAATTTTAGTAATTACTTGATGAAAACCAACTAATGTTAATCCTAGGATACCAATTACCAATATCAATTTGAAAGTTATAATCCAATTGACATTCAATGTTTCACAATTATAAACTGAAAAATGATGAACATGCAATCGAATCAAAAAAATAAAATCGTTCAATCCAATACGAAAAGCAACATACAAACAATGAAAAAGATAGAAACCAACTATTGTTTGTAGTCAATTACAATTTAGAATCATAGAAATCCCTAAACCTAACTAACCATTCACCCGGGCATGATTTCAATGGAATTAGCCTTGCATCTTCAATCGGTTGTGTGCTATCATCAATTCGGGAATCTATGTGGTGTTTGGAAGTGTTAATTGATGAGTTCCTAAGCCTTAGAAACCCCCTAGAACCTCTAAAAGTCGTCCAAGTCGAAGATAGGTCGAAACCCTAGGTTCTTGGGCTTAAATATGTGACAAAACGTGAAAATTCCGCATCTTTAGCTGGCCCCGGCGTATCATACGCCCCCCCCAGAGGCGTATCATACGCCTTTTCTGCACTCCTGGGTTGGTTGGCTCTGTAATACGCCCCAGATACGCCATTTTGATACGCCACTTCATGAAAACCTTCCTTTTTGGACATTTTGACCTCCCAAGCACCATTCCTTAGCCACCCTTTGATTCTTGGACATCAAACACTCATTTTCTTCACCCGAAAACCTGCAAATCATCAAAACACACAAACAATCACCATATTCCATGGATTTAAATCATAAAAACGCATCATTACACACCTAATTCACATGAAATTACCCAAACCATCACATCCACACATGAAATTAACTAATTCAACCCAAAATAAAATCTTCTATCATTACAGCCCCTGTGGTTAAAACAACTAACGGTTTTGGCCCCCAAACTTGACTATTCTAACGGTTTTGACCCTCAAACCTAACCATGGTTAGGGGTTAAAATCGTTAGTTTTTTAAACCACAGGGGCTTCATTGATAGAAAATTTTATTCCATGTTGAAATAGTTAAAACATTTAAACCGCATGGGCCAAAACCGTAATTTACTCTCCTAAATATTTAAATCTCTACTTCCCCCTGACTTCTTCATACCCTAATTTCTTTATTTTTTCCTTCCCGATCGCAGATCATTTTCTTTCCCGAATTTCGTCCCCACCAGTCTACCGCCACATGTTCCAAGCCGCCACCCACCACAGATACTTTTTTAATGAAGAAATTATTGATGCAAATCAAGATAAACGTAAAAAATCCTCAACTAATCTTAAAGGTTGTCGAGCTGAATTAGAAGATACTTGTATTTTTATTTTTTGACCCGATTTGACACAAATCATTGACCCGAACATTTAACCCGAGTAACCGAGACATACCGATCAATTGAAAAAAAATTAGGTCACGTAAATTTTCACCCCCCCTAAAAATCGTTTGAAGCTCCGCCACTGTTACTAAGTGAGTTATTCCTACAACGTTTCAAGCATAATTACTTTAGAACAATATGATCGATAAAAAAGAATATAGTAAGTACATGCATTGGCAGAGGTTTTAAGGGGCCCGGGGGAGCCCCGGCTCCTGCTGTTTTTCTGACCAGAATTCTCGATATAATAGTTTTCGGTCGAAAATTTTTAAAGGTATTGAGTTCGGCCACTTCGGTTTTTCATTATAAAATTCCTTGGACCCCCTTGGATTTAAAAAAATAATAAAGTTGAACTAATATTGTAAGTTTTAACACTACCTTTAAGGGTTTTATAAAATTCCTTGGACCCCCTTGGATTTAAAAAATAATAAAGTTGAACTAATATTGTAAGTTTTAACAATATCTTTAAGGGTTCACAGTATCGGTTGTTATCTTATTCATTAGCCAATCTGGAGTTTAAATATTGATTTAGGTCTTAAAAATTAAAATGTGCCTTAATTATTAAACATTACCTATTTCAATAATCGTCTTCGCAAAGGAAATTGCTGATAAGTTTGATTCAGAGTGTATAATCAATGAGTTCAAAGAGGTTAAAGGTCGTCACGTTGAATTGTGATTCTTCTTCCGGGTACTCATCTTTTCGTTTTAAACATTTTATGTCTTGTTTGATACAAACATATATATATATATATATATATATATTAGTGGAACAAATAATTTGATATTTTAAACTTTTAATTGTTTGACCCGAACCGAATAATAATGTGTTGACCCGAATTTTATCCCGAAACATAGCGATAAGGAAAAAAATGTTGCCCCATGACTTCTGGCCCCCTCGGAAAAAGTTTTCAAGCTCCGCCACTTAGTACATGCTCGTGTGTTTATCAGTTTATGTTATCATCATGCACTATGCAAACCACTACATATATTGCTAGTTATTTTATTGTCCTATTGTCTTACTTTAATCGGCTACTTAGAAGAGATTAACATTTTCTTTGTAGGAACACCATTAAAAAAAATAAATAAATACTTTTATTATTCAATTACTTGAATTACAATTTAAAAAAATACAAAGTCTAAAATAAAGTATTACAAGAAATATAAAAAATGTTATAATTTAAATTACAAGAAAGAAATATAAAACAAGATGAAATGAATTTAAATGAGTTCGGTGGCTGAAGATTTATGTTCAACAGAGGTCCCTTAAAACAGATTTCGAGCCACCCAGGTGAGCCCGAATGTTTCACAGGGCACAACAGCCGAAGCAACATGTACTGCCGGAGTTAACTGAAAACCCGAAAACGTTGCGTGAAACAAGAGTGCTTAACACGAGGAATCGATCGTTGTAGGTTGTTGAGAACTCAACAAAGTATATTCTTGTATTGAGAACCTTTAAAGCTTGTGTGTGTATGTTTCAAATGGTGTAGAAGTCTCAAAAACTAGCAAACAAAACAAGAGATCAAATGTGAGATCAAATGTTTATATTTATACATGTAGTCATGGTAATTCAAAGGTTGACATAAATACATAATGCTCATTAACAAGACTATTCATAGCTTAATTACTAAACAATTCATTACAATTGAATTGGTAGATGAAAAGTCTTCCATTTTCTTTTATCATTTTACACAACACAATTCGAGCATCGATATCTTATTCATTTTAGCTCAGCTTTGGTCCAAGACATAGAACAAAACGTAATCTACAATAATCATATTCGTAACATATACGAATAATAATAATAAAACATATTTATTATTAAAAAATTCCAACATTCTTAACTTAATTAATTCACAACAAAGGGCTTGTAGTCTAGTAGTACATTTTGACTTCTCTTACATGACGTGGGTTAAAGTCTTTATGAGATCAATTGTTTCTGGATGAGTAAAGGATTTTCACATTTATGAGTTTCCTCTTGAATTGATAAGATATAAGCGGTGTGACGGATGTATGACTTTATTTCGGGGTCGTGTCGGTCAATCGACTGTTTGCGTTCAAATAAAAAGTTAATTGTTTCTCATTTCCTTGAGATTAAGTAAGGCACAATATGATACAGAAACTACTTTGTGCTAAAAACCTAAATACCAAAGGGTTGGTTGCCTTGTAACGATTTCAAGATGTGTAAAAAAGAAGTGTAAGTCATTAGATTGTTAGATTGTTCAAGTCCTCTAATATATGAATAAAAGACACTAAAGTACTATTAAAGTATACGTTATGCAATTTAGACGTTCTCGAAAAAATATATACATATATAAGTTACTAGTTAGGAACCCGTGTATTGTACGGGCTGATTAATTAAAATAATATAATTCATTAATATTAAATAATATTAAGTATTTAATAATTATAAACTTATATTTTAAGATAATATATAATTAAAATATTCTTGTAGTTTATTAAATTTTAATACATTAATAATTATTAGAATAAGAAGATTTATATTTTCTGATATTTAATTATATAAATTAATTAGTAAAGATTATTAACATTTATTAGAAGAGACGAGAAAAAAGTTTTTAGATTGCACTAGAGTTAGATTCTTACAGAAAATATAAGGAAATATATTATATTAGTTAGATTAGATTCTTACAGAAGAACCATGTGAACTATGCATTGATGGATGCCAAAGGTTGTGATAATGTCCCAAAAGTTATTGTTAGTTGTTACATGTTTATCAAAGATTGTCAAACACGTTTTCAATTCAAAGAATAAATGCATTTGCTAAACCGTTTCGTAAAGTCACACGAAAATTGTAATATTTACCGATGGATGTTATATAATGTCATAAAACATACAAATTAATTAGATTATTTTATACGAGTTTTGTATATATTTGAGGTGATAAAAAGTGTAAAATGGGTGAAAAAAGGTGCAGGAAAAGAATGAATTAACTTTGAAAAAAAATACTATTTGGTTAAATCATGACACCTAATACTATTTTTCGTCGTGTTCGAAATTCTACCAAAAACGAGTTACAAAAAGTTAATTACGAGACACATTGGAACGTTAGCATGGCAGGATTATGTTCAATTAAATAGTTTACTTATCCTCAAAAGCCTAAGAAAGATTATTAGTCATTACATTATGAGATCAATTTAAAAATAAAAATTTAAAATTTTAGAGAAAAAATTTGTTATAAGGTAATTTAGTCATAACCACTTTTTCCCTACATTTATTAATCGTTCATAAATTTTACATACGATATTATTTTTTTGTAAAATATATCATAAAAGCGAGCATTGTTTTTATCTTTAAAATGAATATAATGTTATAAAAAATGAAATTTTTTCAGTTCATTGTGTCTAATTATCGTCATTGTATCTTTTTTAAACGTTTGTGTATAGTTTATCTTTTTGTGTTATTTTTACCGGTAATTGTGTCTTTTTTATGTGTAATTGTGTCTTTTTTTAAATACTATTGTGTTATTTATACTCTTTATTATGTCATCTTTGCTTAACATTATGTATTCTGCGACATCATTGTGTCTTAATATATTTAAGAAACACAACATTGAGCAGAAATACAAAAAAACAATGACATGTAAAAAGTCACAATAAACTGTACAAAAAATACAATATATATACAAAAGACATAATAATCTGTATAAAATTATTCATACTCGTCATTGTTTCTTTTTTACATGTAATTGTGCCGTTTTTAAAGATTATCGTGTTATTCATACTCATCATTGTATCATCATTGCTTGACATTATTTATTCTGCAATATCATTATGTCTTAAATTGTTCACGAAAATACAACATTGAGCAGAAACACAAAAGATACAATAATATGTACAAAAGACACAATGTCTATACAAAAAAAAACACAATAATCTGTACAAAAGACAAAATGCATATACAAAAGACATAATGTCATTTACAAAATTGTTCATACTCATCATTGTGTCTTTTTTACAAATAATTGTGTTTTTTTAAATATTGTTGTGTTATTCATACTTGTCATTGTGTCCTCCTTGTTTGACAATATGTATGCTGCAACATCAGTGTATCTTATATTGTTCACGAAAACACAGCATTGAGCAGAAACACAAAAAACACAATCACATGTACAAAAAACAAAATCCCCTGTACAAAAGACATAATTAAATGTAAAAAAAGACACAATTAACTAAAAACAATTATATTATAATTTTGAAAATAAAAAAAAATTCTTGTTTTTTATAATATTTTTTTTTTCAAAAAATAATTTCCTATGTAAAAGTTATGATGTTTAAAGAAGGTGGAGAAACTTAATAAAAAGTTAACAAAAGTAGTTATTAATAAAGGGGCAATTACATATATCCCCTACAAATTTCATTTATTACATATATACCCAATTCAAAATTTTAATTACATATATCCACTCTTCTAATGCTAAAAATTTCAAATATATACTCATTTTCATTAAAATGAATTGAAAAATTACTATTTTGCCCTTACTTTAAAAGATTTATTATATATATTTTACCCTTTTCAAATATACCTATATTTTACGCCCCCCCCCCCCCTTTTTAGTGCTTTTCCTTCATTTTTGTGTGTTTTTTTCTTTTTTTAATTGTGTTAGTTTTGTACTTTTTTTCTTGTTATTTTCTATATTTGTATTTTTTTGATAACCATCAAAATGAACGAATGGTGGGGCGGCGACGAAGGATGTGCGATGGCACTGCAGTCGTATGGTACGGGCGATGAACGAATAAGTTTACGTATGTATGTTTGGAATGCAATATGTAAAGATATTAAAGTTTGGTATATATGTAATTAAAAAATTTTAGTTGGGTATATATGTAATTAGATCTTGTAAGCCCCAAAATTCTCCCACGTGTGACACGTGTTTAAAACACCCTCAGAGTTTGGTCCCAGATTTTTTTCAAAAATTAAACATCAATTTTAAACACCCAACTTAACCTAAACCTCATCAAAACCGGTTACAAACATGTTAATTATAATCACACTTTACATTATTTATAACCGTTCACAAAAAGTTGGGTTTTTAACCAAAAACGTGTTCAATCCGAGCCTTCTCAAGATATCCGATCACGATCGCCTTCACTCTTTATGTTCTCCTGAAAAACACCACATTTAAATAACCGTTAGTTCGTTAGAACTAAGTGAGTTCACCCCGCTATATCCCCAATTGTATTCCATAACACCATATGGATACAATAATAATGTCCCAAATATAATTTGGTAACATTAGTAGCAAAACGATTTACTAACGGGTCGTTTTCACCCAAAACCCCTTAAATCTTCAATTCTTGCCCAAACGAATTAGATTTACCCCTTGAAACCCCATCAAAGTTGAAATAAGTCAATTTATAACATTTTCAAAGATACAGACGCAACATGGGCATGTTCCGAGGCAACATGGCCATGTCAGAAAGTTTCCAGCATTTGATGTGCAGATATGACATGGGCGTGTTCCAGTGGAACATGGTCATGTCTGAACTGCTTCCATATACATATATTTTCTTTGTTCTCCCCCCCCCCCCCAATCCCTTTTCACCAAGGATTTCAAATTTCACAACCACAACTATATATTCAACACATTAAATTCATATTCATAGCACTTTAAAACACCAATAAAGTGTTAGAGCATGAAACCACCCACTAAAAGTCAAATTTCACACCATTCCTTTAAGACATCCTTTTTCACCAAGGATTATCAAGGTATGTAATCATATCACTTGTGATTTACCTAAACTCTATAAATTCACAATAGGAATATCACACCACTTGTGATTCAACCCATTCCTCAATCACACCTCTTGTGAATGGTTTGACCAATTTTGGTCAATTTCTACCCAATCCTTTGAGACCTCCTTTTTCATCAACGATTCCCAAAGTAGGTAATCACACCACTTGTTATTTACCTAAACTCCATAAACTCATCATAGAAAGATTACACCACTTGTGATTCAACCTATTCCCAATTCACACCTCTTGTGAATTGTTTGACCAATTTGGGTCAAACTTCGAATAAGAAGTGCACACCTTTTGTGAATCATTCTTATTCTTTCACACCTCATATATGCATATCAAATCACAATAACTAAGCAATTTAAACACCTATTGCATGTTATTGTCAACACCAAATATTCAACATCAATTATACACCAATTTAATCACAAAACACCCAAATTCATACATGCACCAATTTTACACCAATTTAATCACCAAACACCCAAATTCACACATACACCATTTATACACCCATTTGATCAACAAACACCAAATTCATACATACACCAATTATACACCAATTTAATCATCAAAGACACAAAGATTGATGCATGTAACGGGTCAACCACCCAGTTTGACTAATTTCAACAATAGGTCAACTACCAAGTTTGACTAATTTCAACAATAGGTCAACCACCAATTTTGACTAATTTCAACAATTTGGTCAATCACCCAAGTTTGACTAGTTCCAACAATTTGGTCAATCACCCAAGTTTGACTAGTTCCAACAATTTGGTCAATCACCCAAGTTTAACTAATTCCAACAATTTAGTCAATCACACAGTTTGACTAATTTCAACAATTGTTATCAAACACTTAATGAAACCATATTATGTTATGTAATTATAACATAACATAACATTCACAACAAGACTCACCACAAATAGTCAACATTTAAGTCAAACACTCCTATTGCCACTATATGTGGTCTTAGGTATATAACTACCTTAGCAATCATAATCCTCACGCATACATTGTGAATTTAAACACCAATTCATCCCAACAATGCATATTCCACATACATTGTCAAGTTAAACACCAATTCCTCCCAACAATGCGTATTCCACATACATTGTCAAGTTAAGCACCAATTCATCCCATCAATGCATATTCCACATACATTATCAAGTTAAACACCAATTCATCCTACCAATGCATATTCCACATACATTGTCAAGTTAAACACCAATTCATCCTATCAATGCATATTCCACATACATTGTCAAGTTAAACACCAATTCATCCTACCAATGTATATTCCACATACACAATAACAAACTACCATGTTTTAACACCAACACCAAAACTTCATAATCTATCAAAGCAATGTAGTTTCCACCTACATTGACTTTAATAGATTTAACACATAACATTCACCAAATACTACAAGACATAAATCAAGTAGTCAACATTCAACACCAACACACCAACACAAATATGACTTATGGTTGCATATTTAGTGAGTAGGTTACTCACCTTAGCCCATTGGAACACCATCAAAATCATCTTGTTCTTTCCCAAGCCTTTGACTTGTTCCTTGACTTTCACCACCACTACCTAGTTGTATTACACACATACAACTATATTCAATACAAGTAACTCATATTTACATTCTTTCAACCTACTTGACACGTTATCACCATTTCATCTAATTTATACCCAAATGATCAATTCTCACCCAATTCACCATTTATGATTATATATATGCTTATTTCATACCACCACAACTTAAAAACTCATTTTTAAGTTAAACACCTTAATTGGCATTTCATCAAACACCTCATATGCAAATATTTATTTGCTTACGATCATTGACCAATAACATCTCTATCAAACTCCATTTTGGTTTCTAAATGAACAAATTCATCATTTTCACAAACAAACTACAAAAACCCCATGAAATCATCACACCTAACAATTTAACACAAAATTTAACCACCTAGTTCATATACCTCATGAACCTTACAAAACCCCTTTTTTCATCTTAGATGATTATCACTAAGAATAACAACATTTAAGACCCTCCAAACACCCAATTTAGAGTTTCACCCATGTTACCCACACCCCTATATGATACCCACGAAATTTACACCCAAAACACACAAAAATTCATACCTTGATGTTGTAGGTTGTTAGGAGAACTCAAATATATACTTGTATTCAAGATCAAACCATGAACCATGCACCAATTTGATCGATCTTGTGTTTTAGGGTTTTCTTCTTCTTCACTTCTCTTGGACGACACCTACATACACCACACAAATGTGTGGGTCTTTGACCAAAGTCAAAGATTTATCTCCATATCCCAACTATGGAGATATGACAATTTTGGTCCCTCCCAACTTTTACTACTTTATACTAACTTAGTTAACTCACTTAACCAACATAATCCAGTTAGTTACTAGTTAACTCTAATACCCCAATTGTTAATAAAACACCCACCGAAATAAAATATAAATAATTTTCCGCCAATTATATTATATTTTAATATTTCCTAAAATGGGTCATTACAGATCTCAAGAAAGGGCGATATATGTTATTCTTCCATTAATAAAATACCCTCCAACAATTTGATTTAATAATAACAATTGATTAATGATCTAATGGCTCAAGATCTTTATTATACTTTTTAGGTTAAAGATGTTTATTTAGTTTAATCTAACCCAATATCAAGAAGCCCATGCACCCAATTGTAGTTCTCATCCTCGGCCTTATATACATATATATATATATATATATGGAAGAGTTCTGTTGAAAACCATCATTTTTGAGAAACTAAAAAAATTAGTCACAATCATTACCGATTATTTTTTATTTTTCCTTTTTTATTTCTCTTTATTAATTATAAGGTAAGAAATGTATAAAAAAGGGAAAAAAATTAAAACAAAATATATGTATTTAATGTTATTACATATACACAACTTGTTTGTTACATATACTGATTACATATATGTAACGTTATGAGTTACATGCGTAACTTTTTGAGTTACATATATATAATTTCATGATTTACATATATGTAATGAAATTTTATTTTCTCATTATAACATTTTTAACCTTACCATAGAAAATTACGAAAAAAAAAATTTATTGGTAAGTATGAATTTTATTGATCTTTTTTAAATATATATATATATATAGGGATACGATTAAAAATTAACTATTTTCTTATTGCGTTAACCGAATAATTACATCTTATTACTTTGGGGCCCACATAAAAGTAAATATAAACGTGTAGGTTTTTATTCTTTTTTAATTAATGTAATTAATGTACGGTGCACTTACATTAATAAGAAAGAAGAAAAAACATACATCTTTAAATTTATTTTAATGTGGCCCTAAAATAATAAAATTTAGTTATTCGGTTAACACAATAAACATAGGTTAATAAATGAACCACACCCTATATATATATATATATATACACACACACTACTATATAATGTATATAGAAAGGACACAATGGTCTTTTACTAAAAACTCTTAAAATTAAGAGTTTTACAACTCTTATAACATAAAGTACAACAAACAAAGCTTTAAGATTTATAAACTAAATGGTTTTCTTTTACTTTTTAATTTGTCCCACATTGATACATTGAAAAAATAAAGTATCATATAATACCTATAAAAGAAAACCCTCTCAAATTAAATAAATTACTTCTTCACACTTTTTCCATACCATATTTGGCATTTTAAGTTATGAAGTTATCATAATATTTTTTTTAGTAAAAAGAGTTGATTTGATAAAAATTATATGGTTTAAGCTTTTTACGAGCCAAAATCATTAGCCTAATTGTTTTTTTCCGATGCATCGCACGGACATCTTACTAATGTGTGTGTATATATATATATTAAATACCAAGTAATTTTTTTTTGAGAATAATAGGAATGATTTTGTACCATTCAACAAACTAATAAAATGTTACGATCAACTAATTCCATTTTACATTTCAACTAATCGAGTTCTACTATTACTTTTCGAATTGAATAATTTTTAACACTTAGTCATTTTTTGAAAAAAAAAATTATAACAAGAAAAGTTTATTATCTCTAATTAAAGTATATTATTGTTATAGTTTTTTCTATTTTTTTATGGTATGTGATTTTTGCACTTGGGTAATGATTATTGTACCATGATTATTCAATTAGTCATTGATTATTTCTATTTTTTTACATGCTCTCTGAATTTTTATACTTAGTCCGTGATTATACAGTTAGTCCTTGACGTAGACTTTGATTTTATAACCTTGGGATAGTGAGTATTGGTTTATGATTATCCAGTTCGTCCTTTGATTAGAGGTATTAAACGACGGTTCGTGATTTTAAATGGACAGTTTTTCTCCTTTGCACGGTAACCAACCCTATGTGTTTGTGTGTGTATGTGTGTCTATATATTTTGATTACTAGGTTTCATTGAGAATAAGAAAAACAGGTGGTTCCAACTCTAAAGACACCTCAAAAATGGAAGCAGGAAACCAGCACCAGAGGCGGTATAAACACATCAGAATAGTCTTATCGGAGCTAAAAGTGCAGCAAGCGATTGCATTTCCACTAGCAGCAATGAACATAACATGGTTCGCAAAGTTTGCCATAACAACCGTGTTTCTTGGTCGACTTGGTGAGTTCGAGTTAGCCAGTGGGGCGCTCGGTTTCATGTTTGCGAACGTGACCGGTTTCAGTATCTTGAATGGTCTGTGTGGTGCAATGGAACCCATTTGTGGTCAAGCCTATGGAGCCAAGAACTTCAAGCTACTTCACAAGACTCTTGTCATGATGGTTTCTTTGCTGCTGATAACATCAATATTTTCTTGCCTTTTGTGGCTGAATGTTGATAAAATTTTGATTTATTTTGGTCAACAAGAAGATATTTCTATTGGAGCAAAGAAGTACTTGTTTTATCTTCTTCCTGGTCTCATCATTACATCATTCTTGTGTCCTCTTAAATCTTACTTGAGTTCACAGAGCATAACAGTCCCAATCATGTACACCTCGGTTCTTGCAGTGGTTCTGCACGTGCCGATTAATATATTCCTTTCAAAAATCAGAGGTTTTAGTGGGGTTTCAATGGCCATATGGATCACTGATCTTGTGGTGGTGGTTCTCCTAGCTAGTTATGTGGCGGTGCTGGAGTTCAAAAAGGGCGGAACATGGAAGGAAGGTGGTTGGTGTGAACAAGGGTTCAAAGATTGGGTCCGGATGCTAAAACTTTGTGGCCCGTGTTGCCTAATGATATGCCTCGAGTGGTGGTGCTATGAAATCCTCGTCATGCTAACTGGGAAACTCCCGAATGCTAAACAAGCTGTTAGCATAATTGCGATTGTATTCAACTTCGTTTACTTGCTTTATGGTGTAATGTATTCGTTGGCAACATGTGCATCCATTCGTGTTTCTAACGAGCTTGGAGCTAACCAGGCGGGACCTGCTTACAGGGCCACATGTGTTTCATTATCATTAGCCTTGCTTGCTGGTTTAGCCGGTGGTTTAGTCATGGTACTGTCTAGAGGCATGTGGGGTCGTCTATTTAGCCATGATAAGGCCATTGTTAGAGGTGCAGGGAATGCAATATTGTGGATGGGTTTGCTGGAGGTGGTAAATTTCCCGTTGGCAGTTTGTGGTGGGATTACGAGGGGAACCGCCAAGCCTTGGTTAGGGACATATGCAAACATTGCTGGATTCTACTTGTTGGCATTGCCTTTAGGCGTGGTTTTAGCTTTTAAGGTTCATCTGGGACTCCATGGACTGTTAATAGGTTTCTTAGGCGGTGTTTCGGGTACTTTGATGTTACAGTTACTCTTCATTTCAAGGATTAATTGGGCTGAAGAAGCTAGTAAGGCACAAACACTTGTTGCTGTTGAATGTATTAAAGATGAAGACATTGTCAAAACTTGAGAAAAATGTAGCGAATTTTATCAATATGGATAAGAAAGATTGTATTATTTGTGTTGTATTTTTAAAGCAAAGTTTTCTTAATTTTTTTTTCCATTATCTTTTTTTTTTTCAAATATTAGTTGACCCGAGTGGACTCAAATCAGATAGAAAATATAAGATTAAATATTTAGAACAAATATATCATTAATCTAATCATTTTTATCAAGATAACTCCAAAAGATTGTGCATTGTAATTAGGATAGCAATAACATTAGATATGCTCACATTAGTTAGTCTTTATTATAATAGCAAAAATGTGATTAAGAAGCATTTAAAGTGCAATGATCATAAAACAAGGATCCCACTAAACTACCCCTTTAAGAAATATTTTTCAAAAGGAATTCTTATAAGACAAAACGTATGCATTCAATTCTACTATACAAAAAAGGTGCTTTACTAGCTTAAAACGTAGCTTTTGCTATGGTTACCCTTCTACTTTAAACTTTCTAGTTTATGCAACTTTTACAAGGTTTTCATAAAATTAGTTTATTTTTGGGTAAATTACCAAAATGGCTACTTTGACCAAAAAATACCCCAAAATGTCCATTTGACTTTCCAAGAGCCAAAATGTCCACCCTCTTTACAGGCGCCCGCGCCTGTGTACACACGGGCGGGCGCCTGCGTAAACACCAATAAAAAAGCGCCATGTGTCCTACACGGACGCCCACGCCCCTTAAAAACTACAAACGCCCGTTTAAAAAAAAAGTTGTCACGGGCGTCGGGCCCACCCTGACACATCTGTCACGGGCGTCCGACCATAAAGAAAAAAAAAATTCCGGGTCAAATCACAGGCGCCCAGACCACCTACACAGGCGCCCGAACCGACCACACGGGCGCCCAAACCTAGTTACGGGCGTCCAAGCTTTTTTTTCTCGGAAAACGTGCCACAGGCGCCCGCCTGTGACACACAGGCGCCCGCCTGTATGATACAGGCGTCCGCCTGTACAAATTTTTTTTTTTTTTTTTTTTGAATCATTTATTTTAAGAGGCGTCCGACCATAAAGGCGGGTATATATATGCGTAAAGTGTCCCTACCTAAAACGCTCACTTTTTTTCCAAACAAATTTGAAAATGGAATTTACGGTTATTTTCTGTATTGGCGGAAATTGGGAGGTTAAGAATGGAATATACGATTATCTTCCTATTGATTGTTTACGACGTGCTGTATGTCTTCATTATAATATTACTTATGAAGAACTGCTTGATTTAATTTCTGTTCGTTTTGAGGTTCGAGATATAAGTCGAATATCGTATAAATTTTCAACATACATATATCCTGTTGATATATGTGATGATAACGATGTTTCTGTTTTTTTAAAAATAGTGGAAAAAAATGAGAGTTAAATATGTTATATGTACGTCGTTAGTTGTGATCATGTTCGTGATAGAAAAATTTCATCACGTGGTTCTAACTCAAAAAAAAAATTTATAGTTCCTGATTTAAATATTGCTGATTGTTTTGGCAGTTTTAATGATTTTAATCAAAAACCTCAATTCAGTTTTGATTTAAATAATCAGAATGTTTTAAACGATGAATCCGTACCAGAAGTAGAAGCAGAACTTGTTAACTCAAAATTTTGTAAATCGTCTTCATCTTCACATGCAATAATAAAACGAATCACCTCCTTTAGATTTTGTACTATTATCACCGAATTTAAATCCGGTAATAATACAGAACTCGCGAGGTCCGAAACGTAATACAGGTTTGCCCTGTCCACCAACTGAGTAAACAATCCCATAAAATTCAGGATCATAGTTGACAGGAAGTTGATGAAGTAGCATCGCATGAATCAGTTGTCCATCTGGCTGCGTGTTCTTTACATTCAGCCAAGGGGCAAAACATTGATCATTCCAAATATCTATTCTTTCCTGCGTCTTGCTAATAACATTTTTCACAATCTCAACGTTTTTCCATGAGATCCGAGTTTTACAGTCAGCCTAAGTCAGAAAAATAATTATTAAACAATGAGACAATAAGAAAACTTAATTAATCATTTAAATATACATTCAAAAGATAATAAAAAAAACTTACTTGTAACATTTTCTTAAATTGTACACTTCAAAGCGTAACCCAAAAATAGTAAAATCGAGTGTCGTTTTTTACACGTGCGTTCTGGAAGTCCTTATCGTCGTGTGGTCCTTACCAAACCGAAAAATTTCTTATGTAGGCGTCCAGGCGTTTGGAATTTGGCGGGAAAACGAGGCGGCAAAGTTAGACGGGCGGGCGCCTGTGACACACAGGCGGACGCCTGTATGGTACAGTCAGACGCCTTTTTTCCTTTTTTTTTTTGACATATCAGGCGCCTGTATATTACAGTCGGGCGACTTTATAGTACAGTCGGACGCCTTCAACTTTTTTTTTTATTATAGTTCGGGCGCCTATATAGTACATTTGGACGCCTATTTCAAAGAGGCGGGCGCCTGTTTAACTTAGGCGGGCGCCTGTTTAACTTAGGCGGGCGCCTGTTTAACTTGGGCGGTCTATTGTACGGTTTTCGAGAACCGTTTTTTTGAATATATTTATTAATAAAAATATAAATAAATTGTATATATAAGGCCGTCGTGCCCAGATGAAGTTTACCATATTGAAGATGTTAATGAATGAAAATAAGTTGACAGAAGTAAACGTACAAGAGCAGCAGGTTCAAACAACTGAAGATGATTTCTGGAACCTGGCATTCGAAACTTTTTTGCCGGATCAGAATAATTCAGCAGACGATTATTATCCTTCTGAAGACGAGTTTGTTCCATACTTGGAGGATGATTACCTTCAGATTTTGTATGAAAATAGACCAGAGGATGAGTACGTGCCTTGTGATCCATGGCAAGACGAGTATGAAGGTTATCACAACCCATGGGAAGATGAACACGAACCGGATTCAGATTTTAGTATTTAGCTAATTTTGTTTGTTTTCTAAATGGTATGTTGTTAGTTTTTGTAATATGATCTCCTTTTATACCCTTATTTTTTTTTAAATAATAAATAATAGTTTTAAACAACAATAAACAGCTTCGTTGCCGTGTAACATGAAAACAGACAATATACCATTCATTTTTTATTATCAATACTCGGTAAACAACGCCAAAAATACATTTGATCTGCCATGAATCGTCGGTAAGAGATACAACAATTTTTAAAATCTAGTTCTAAATTAATTGGTTTTCCAGTCACCAAATGTTCCATCACCATGCAAACGTAAACAGCTTCGTTGCCGTGTAATTCGTTCGACGACCTCACGAAATCGTCATTCATCCCAAATGATACAGTTCTTTCTGGACGTCTTGTAAGTTTCCAATACCGAATGTTTACCAATAAGGCTGTAAAATAAACTGCAATCTTAACCATTATCGGATGGAAATTTGATCTGTATTCATCACCAGTCAAACGTTTGTTCTCATATAAAACTAGTTCTTGAGTGTTTCAATCGACTTTAAGTAGACACCACTCTTGATGTTTGAAACAATACTGCAAATAGACATTATCTACTTCAAAAAATGAAGGAAATGGTAAATGTTTGCCATTTGCAAAATTTGTAGCATTTTTGCTACACGAATCTAACAAAAGAGTAACAAAAGACGGCGGTAATATGCTCCAACGCAAATTTAAATTTGAATTCTTTTGAACTTCTCTGGACCTCCATTTAATTAGTCTGCCAACCCATCCTTCAACATGCTCTTATAAGTTATAATATAAAATAAATATTTATGTTAAATAGATTTTAAATAATATTTTAATATTAAAAACAGAAAGTTTAAATGATATTCTTACATTTGATAATAAATTTCCGTTGCAACCGTATCCGAGCAAAGTACCCCAAAATTGTTTGTCAAGTCTTTCATTTTTGAAAAACACTGCTGAGTAACAATATGTTGAGTCGCCATTCTGATAAAACTCAACAACGTCATTTGACCAATTGTCAGACTCATCGTCAGGAATAACCCATTTTCGTTTTTTTACCGGTTCATTTACAGGTCCCGCATTTTCGTGATGGTAATCACTCGATCCTTCAGTGTTGCTTTTTAAGGTTCTCCATTTTGATAATATCCATTTCGAAGGTTTATCTGTTGGTTGAGAAAAATATTGTTTATCCATTTTCAAATTTGTTTGGAAAAAAAGTGAGCGTTTTAGGTAGGGACACTTTACGCATATATATACCCGCCTTTATGGTCGGACGCCTCTTAAAATAAATGATTCAAAAAAAAAAAAAAAAATTTGTACAGGCGGACGCCTGTACCATACAGGCGGGCGCCTGTGTGTCACAGGCGGGCGCCTGTGGCACGTTTTCCGAGAAAAAAAAGCTTGGACGCCCGTAACTAGGTTTGGGCGCCCGTGTGGTCGGTTCGGGCGCCTGTGTAGGTGGTCTGGGCGCCTGTGATTTGACCCGGAATTTTTTTTTTTCTTTATGGTCGGACGCCCGTGACAGATGTGTCAGTGTGGGCCCAACGCCCGTGACAACTTTTTTTTTAAACGGACGTTTGTAGTTTTTAAGGGGCGTGGGCGCCCGTGTAGGACACATGGCGCTTTTTTATTGGTGTTTACGCAGGCGCCCGCCCGTGTGTACACAGGCGCCGGCGCCTGTAAAGAGGGTGGACATTTTGGCTCTTGGAAAGTCAAATGGACATTTTGGGGTATTTTTTGGTCAAAGTAGCCATTTTGGTAATTTTCCCTTTTTTTTTTATTAAGCTAGTCTTGAAATTGGTTATATTAACTTCTAAATTACAAATAGATTCATGGTCTTTGTCGCATATCACGCATCACATCATATGTTAACATATTAGATCTACTAGAGATATGCTTAAATGCGTATGTTTTTGTTCATCCATGCTTATATTTTGAGAGTGACTTAATGATTAAGTAAATTTGTGTGCCATATGTGCTTAAACTTTTCACTACACCATAGATCTAGAGTTGGAGTCACTCTTTTGACAAGTCCGCCGATAAAACCAGTTAACCTCAATCATACGATGAACCTTGTGGACTTAAGAATTGGTGCCCATTAGATGAGTTAATGCAGTTAGCATGCCGGTTTTAGTTCGGCGTCTCTAACTACACTGTAACACCCCGATCGATGGCGGAAACATCGGGGCGGCACGAAGTGTAGATTGTTCATAGCACAAGGTATAAAGTTGTAAATTGTTCAAACATTAAACTCAAACATTTATTACATTGCTTAAAATTCTCAAATCCTAACTGTTACATCGTTTCAATTCTAATACATTAAATACAAATTAAATGCAAGCTATTCCAAGCTCGTTAATATAGCTAACTTGTCATTTCCACCTGAAACATGTTTAAAATCAAATGTCAACTACGAATAGTTGGTGAGTTTCATATGTTTGAATACTCACACCAAAATATGTTTACAAAAATGTTATAAATGATGTCATATGTGAACGCAAAGCATAATGAACATAGTTAAAATGAACTAGTAAGTAAAGCAGATCAACTAAATGTTAACAAATGATGTTTGACCAATGTTTAGCATTACAAATAATGCTCAAAGTAGCAAACTATCACCGCGGGCCTCCCCCGAAGGGTAAATCAAACATCGGTGGGATGGTCAGTCCAATAGATCTATCATAGTCACTAAAATGTGTGTGATCAATGCCTATCCTTAACTAAAGTTCACAAACTATACCATTAGCTAAGTTCACATGAAAATGTTTAGAAATTAAGATAAGTTCAAAGATAACATATTTCACCCCAAAAGTTCAAAACAAGTAAAAGAGGGGCTATGAATACTCACCTTAATGTGTGAAATAATCTTGTGTAATGTATGTCAAAGTATGGCTCAATGTATATCCAACAAGTTCAAAATTCACCTAAACAGTTCATTTGATATAATGTTAACATAGTTATGCCTCTAAGTTCTAAATGGATCAACGAATTTGATTTGTTTTGATTAATTAATCTTAGATTTTGTTATGATTTCTTTGTTAAATGGATGTAGTAATAATGTTTTACAATGTTTAAATTGCTTATAAAATTTAATTTATTTTTATGTTTAACCAAAATATTGAAAACTTGTTTTATAGTTTAAATGATAATTAATAATTAATAATGTTTTAAAAGAATTTATCAAATGATTTTTCAATGTAAAAATTGATCATAACATATTGCAAGTAGATAATTGAATTATTAACTTATGAATATTATAAATAAATAAAGCTTATTAAATTGCAATATATATGTTTTTTTTTAAATGTATAAGGTTATTAATATTTTTTTTTAAAACATACGTGATTAACATAAATTGTAAAAATTTATATGTCATGATTAAATCTTGTAAGTACAATTATAAAAATATTTATTTTATAGCATGTATAAAATTATTAAATAAATTCTAGGTATTTAAGCTACTAAAAATATAATTACTTATTAATAATATATATATATATATATATATATATATATATATATAAAATAAATTCCAGAAGTATGGAATCACAAGCGTTGACCATCTGGACAAGCACCATGAGGCCATCAATTCTTGTTTTCGTTTTGTCTTAACATGTTACAGATTCCAATTCCCAATTCCTTTAGAAAAAAAAACCTAATGTTTTCTTGATCCAAATTCAATCTATTTTGATACCAATCGTTCAAGCCACCATAGGGCTTTTGTTCACGATCAGAAACCGAGTTCATTGACGTATTAAACACTTACTTTAGTTTGTGTTTTGCTGGGTTTCGACAGAGGAACAGATTGCGGCGAACCGAGAGCTTCAATGGCTTGACTCGTGATTTAGAATGATTTTGGGTGTGTTTTTCGTTTACAGAAACGTTAGGAATGGTCCAATGTGATTGTATTTTCGATTAATTTGATTTTTATACTCGTTTTAGCCGACTTTGATTAACGCGTTTTTTTTATCTTATTTTTGGTATGAATTCTTGATTGATACGAATTGAATTCGATTAATTAACTGTTTGATTATGTTAAAGCGTTTGAACCCTTTCCATAACCGGTCCTTGTTAGCTGTAATCGAGTTAGGATGCTTCGAATTAGTAACCGGGTTGCGTTCGGGTCCAATTGGGTCGTGGGTAGGTACCATGGGCTGGTTGGGTGAAGAAGGAGACTACTTTGGGCTTTTGGCAGTTATGGTCCCTCTTTGTTTTCCTTAGTAAATCCAGTTTCAAATTTGCCACTTTTAACCTTCAACTTTTGTAAAATCTTGTTTCTAATTGTTTTAAATTGTTTAAAAATGACAATTAATATAATCTGATTATCTTTTTATAAAAAAAATTATTTTAAATGCTATTATAAAAATTACAACGTACTTATTTGTCTTTTTTTTATTTATCCATAATTAAAGTTTATAAAAGAATCTTATGATTTAAGTAAGAAATTCATAAATGTTTTATTTATTATTTCAAAAGCTTATAAATGCTTAATTTAAAATTATATAATTATGACAAAATTATTTGTTTAAATTTTATAAAATCTTTTATGAGATCATTTTGTAAACTATTTTAACTATCACAATGTGATTTGATTCATTTGTTTAAATTATATAATTATAAATAATTTTCATACCCACGACATACATATGTATTTATACGTATGTATATTAAATTACATTAAATTTGTTTTTATATATATATTTATTATTATTATTTTGTTTTGTACACTTACATTATGAATGTGTATACTCTTATAAATGAAGTTTCAAGTGACATCATAATTCGGTTATTAAATATAATTGCTTATTAAATTTCAGGAATGTTACAGTCTCCCCTACTTTTAGGAATTTCGTCCCGAAATTAAAAATGAAACTGTAGGAAAATTTAAATATTTTCAAGTTCAAAATGTGAAAGTCGATGGATGTTGCTAGATTCAAATGGAAATCCAAGGAATTGAACTCTTCGTTCGATTTGACCCTCCGTTTGAGGATATAACTCATGTTGAGACCGAATTGAGTGAAAAACGGTCCGTGAAGAGGTTCTAAAAATATTGAGTCGAGCATCATGATCGAATATGATGCTAAAAGCATACCAATAAAGAGCTTGTAGATTATTACATTTGTACTATGATGAATAGAATAACGAGACTTGGGTGTTTTGTACCGAAATCAGAGATCATTACGATTTAAAAGGTTAAACCAACTATCAAGATTGGCTTCTAATTTAAAATTCAACCCCACAAGACATTTCCTCATGATTTTGTCTTCGGTCAAATAAATTTGTTGAAATATGTTGTTCTGTAGATAGATTTAGGTTCCATTATTATAATCTTAGATACAGCTCTTACAGTTGAGTGCATCCTCTACAACATTCGATTCTCACAATCGCACTCGTTAAGCAATTTGCTCCAACATTATTGTCTCATGTGTATTTATTATTATTATTATTATTATTATTATTATTATTATTATATATATATATATATATATTTAGGATATATTAAAGACACAATGTCTTCTATGCTTTAAGATAAAGGTGACAATATCAAGTTCGTGTTTTGTGTCATATGTTTAGCTTCTTAGTATAAGTTTTATTTGTTTGTGATCAATAGAAAGTGCGACAAATAATACGGCAACATATTATGATGTTATTAGTTTCATCGTTTAGATGTATGTAAATTGGTGTATTGTATATGTGAGATCAAATCATTTGAGATGTTAATCTCATATGTTGATGTTCGATGTGGGACTTAGAATTCGAAAGTTTTCATTTAATTGTCTTAGGTTAACAATTACTTAATTGGTTTGATATAAGAACTACTAAGAATTTTGCTTTGATATAGAAATATACTCCAAGTCTTATTATGTAAGAATCAGTTGATTCCACTTATAGGTCTAATAAGATTTGTTCTATTTGATGATGACACTAAAATCCACAATCCTATCATTGATCAAGCTTTTGGTTCTACTCCCAATGTACTATTGGTGCTTATATATAGGGTATACCGCAGCCAACCCACCACACCACCAATACCTTGAAAGCATACCAATTGCTCATCAATACCACACAACATAAAATAATTCACTTGGTCTGATGTTTGCATGTAGTTCACCATATAGGTATAGTTCACATAGTTTTCACTAAGATTTGTTTCCTTGATTGTTAACACTCAAATCTAAGAATCCTATCATTGGTCAAGCTTTCGATTCTACTCCCAATGTATTGGTGGTGCTTATATATAGGGTATACCGCAGCCAACCCACCACATCACCAATACTTTGAAAGCATTCCGATCACCTACCCAATACAACATAACACAACATAACATAAAAATGTCTCACCTTTGATGTTTACATGTAGTTGTCTATATAATTCATAGTTTTCAACCAAAATTGGGCTTTAAGTAAAGCATTCATCAATTGTGTCCTTTGTATCGCATTCGTAGGATCTAAATGTACTGCAAATTCACGTTCCGTGTGCACCCGTAACGAAAATTTGCCTTGCATGTTTACCCTACTTGCTGACTATGGTACACAACTGGGTGGATACAAGTCCATTAATGAGATGTTATCCCTATAATTTACAATACACTCAAGTATAATATAGTACTATTGATATGTTTACTGTGAACCATTACTAAATTAAATGGTCTATCTAATTTTGTTTGTACCTACCAAGTAAGAACTCAAAGTTATAAGTTGTTAAAATTCAATTGATACTTTAATCCAAGTAACAATCCTAGATTAGGAACGTATCATTCAATACATCCTGATTATGAACAATTAGTTGAATAATTTCGGGCACAGGTCGTCCTTTGATTATTATCAACCAGTCTTGGGCATTGGTTTCTGAAATAGTTAGGATATCCACATGCTTTAGTTGTTCGTTCCATAGCA
This sequence comes from Mikania micrantha, assembly GCA_009363875.1. Lineage (NCBI taxonomy): Eukaryota > Viridiplantae > Streptophyta > Magnoliopsida > Asterales > Asteraceae > Mikania > Mikania micrantha. The sequence continues at coordinate 75,361,636 of CM018694.1, read as the reverse complement.
TTGTCGTCGTTTGTTGTAGTAACGATCCACTGCTTTGGGTTCAAAGATCCGTTCTTCCAGCCTTAGTACACTGCATATAACCATCACTTTTGTGGTGACATTGGTATTATGAAAACTTAAGAAATGTCTCGGTATATTCCTTCTTTAAAGGGGACCTGATTACTGGGAGAGACTTTACTGACATATATGGGCGTATCATATCCTTTGATGGTCTTCTGTTTGTTGTGATTGTGGTGGTGATCAAGCTTTCTAGCTTGTCATTCTTCCCAAAGCATTCATTGATCAGAACTTTGGTTCACGTCATCTCATTCGTCATAGTAGCAGATGGTCGATTGATAACTCTTAAGAGTAGTCGGAGCAACAGTGGTCATGTGGCCTCTCATTTGGAGAGAAAGACTTTCAATGTAACGATCTCCAAAGTTACCGGTATGGGGAAAACCACTAAGTCATGTGTCACACCCCTGCGCCGCGTGCGGAATCCACGGCGCGGTGACGTATGATCAGTTGAATCATGCACAAGTATTGAATAAGAACAACCACAATGGATTACTAAGTTGCATAATGTTTAGACAATTGTTTAGTTACAGACAATCTATCTACCAAAAGAAAGACAACTACAGACCCAAAATATAGTTACAAAATAAGACTCCAAACAAGACAATTAAACATTTAGGATTAAGTGTGTTTCTAATCCATCCTAGCATGTTTCTTCATCTTGTTCTATCTTAGAATGGTCTCCTTAGTTGTCCCTGAGATTGTCTTAAACCTGATTTCCTGAAACACGTGAAAAGTAACTGTCAACTACAGACGTAGTTGGTGAGAACAATAGGTTTAAACATTTGTAAACATGAGTTATATGATATAAGAAATAGGTAAGTTAAAGCCACAAAGATTCACACGGATGAGCTGTAACCCAAACTAACATCAAGTAAGAAAATGAGTGTAAACAGTCCAATCACTGTTCGCACGAAAGCCAATAATATCAAGTCCCAAACCACGTTTGGAGTTAGATAATACGTCAGCAGTTTTGATAACCATATGACACCAGACCTGCAGTTGGCTTTTAAAATAAATTTAAAAGCCAACTCCATCCTGGATAAGAAAACAATGACACCAGACCTACAGTTAGCTTTTAAAACAAATTTAAAAGCTAACTCCATCCTGGATAAGAAGCAATGAGTCCGCTTTCCCTTGTTGTGATCACCCAGTACTAACGACAATGAAACTTGATGGGTTTATAAGTTTGTTTACAACAATGGACACCATGTTTATGAATCTTACTTTAACCGAATGTGTTAATGTCTTATTGAAAACCTAGATTTAATTCCATGAATTAAATCCTTTGTTTATGTAACATGAAATGAATCCCTTGATTTGATTACCATGATGTGAACCATTTGATTTGAATACCACAAAATGAACCACTTGATTTGAATACTACAAAATGAACCACTTGATTTGAATACCATGATAGGGTAACCTTGTGTAACAACAAGGTTTATAACAGAAGAGAGTTTATGAAATCATTTATTTAAAAGTGTTTATCCTTTATAAGAACTTTTGAGTAACTCTGTTATAAAACATTTCAAAGAGTCATTATAAAAATCCTTTTTAGTAATAAAAGTTTAATAGTGAATAATTCCATCAAAACCGTTGTTAATCTCCTTTAAACAGTTGATGAATCCCATGGATTCGTAAGATGAACCTGTAATTTTCATGAATACACATAACCTGTGTAATGAAACAATATTGAAATAGTGGTTTTGATCACGTGTTTCACCCCAAAACAGTTATAAAACAGTAAAAGAGGGGCTAATGTTCTCACCTGTCTGCAGTAGACTCTGAACTAAAACAGATAGCAAGTAGCAAACAGGACTTCTAATTGTTTCCTATAACATTGTAATCATACATAAGATATAGGATTTATAATTGTATAGACTTTGATTCATTGATTGACTTGTGTTCTCATGATTAAGATTGTTGTGAAATCTTGAATGTCATGATTTGAATCAATTGCATGATCATGGGTCAATGAAACTTATGAAATGTTCTTTTTGTGTTCAAACTTGTTTGTACACATCACATGTGTTTGAGAATTTGATTAACCTTTGATCAACATGAAATGTATGAATATGTTTCAATGTTTTAGACTCTTGTGATTATGAATTGATCTCATTATTAGTTTAGGTTAATCTTAACCCAAACATGTCAATTCATAACCATTTTGCATTGTAAACCTCACCATGGGCCATTTAATGGTGATGTTGGGCCAATTGAATATGATATTAGCCCAACAACATGTCACTAATCCTTGTAACAAGCCCAAGATATAACAACCCACTTACAATCTTAGTGGACCAAATGGAATTGGATTGGGGCCTAAGGATTTAAGTTGGCCAACCAATGTGAATGAAATCTACGTAACGTTCCAAGGTGTTTTGAGCTAATTGAAGGCCTAATGAACCAACCTAACTCCTTGGGCTTACCTCACCCCTATGGGCCTTGTAATAATGCAATTGGGCCGAATAGGTTGGAGCTTGGTCGAGGGAAGGTGAGCTGCCAACTTTGGGCAGCGAACCCTCTTGGGTTTCAGCCTAGGGTTCGCCCCTAAACCAAAGGGTTCGGTCATGATGAGAGGTTCAAGGGTTCAGCCAATGTATCCAGCATGGTTCGGCTAAGATGGTGTAATGAAGGTTCGTGAACCATGAGGTGCTAGCAAGGTTCGGCTGCCTGGGTTCGTGAGAAGATCTGCATGCAGGATTCGTTCAACACTTGATGGGTTCGTGAAGGTTTGCCATGGACTAAGGGTTCGTGACTCAGAGGATGGTTCGGTTATCATGACAACAGACATGGTTCGTGGCTAGGTTCCAAGGTTCGGCGACAATCAGAAAACCATACAGGGTTCGTCTGTATAAGGTTTGACATAGTAGGGTTCGGCAGATCTTGCCACGAACCATGCAAAGGTTCGTGGTTTCTTGAAAGGTTCGCCCGTGATGGATGCTGCATGAAGGTTCGTTTGATCCTCAGCGAACCATGCAAAGGTTCGCCCTAAGGTTCGCACGATCCAGGGGTTCGGCTAAAGGCTCGCCGGAGCTGAACAAGGTTCGGCCGTAGTTCCCCTTGCCGAACCTGTCATCTGCATCATCTTCATCGTCTAAAGCATGGTTCTAAGCCTTGATCTAAGCGCACCTATCCTCAGAGAGGGTCGCTATGTGTGCGAAATAAGATTGGTGGTGCTAGAACAGGTCGTAATCGGGTTTGAACACACACACAACACAAAAACATGAAAACCCTCTTTTCCAGAATTTTCAACCGATTATACCTCGTCTTTGGCCGGCTGATCTCGTTGTTTTCTTGTACTTTCGTGTAGATAATGTTGAGAGCTACGCGTGGACACCAAGAATGACGAATTCCGTTGAGAAACGAAGAAGATACGTGCGTTTAACGGTCGGTTTTCTAGAGAGAGAGAGGGTAGACGAACTTGTAGAGAGAGAAAGGGTTGTTGGTTGAATTTATGAGCATTTAAGCCTTGTTCAAGGCTTTTATAGCCCGTATAGTATTCGGGTCCGTTTCGGTCGCTCGGTTCGCGTTTCCGTAACGTAACGCGTATTTTACGCGGTTTTAAATGAAAAGAGTTGTTAAACTCATTAAAATGATGAGTTTCAAAATTGTAAAAATATAAAATAATTAATTTAATTATTTTACTCTTCGTGCGTTGTCAGATCGTTAAAACACATACAATTACGTGTATACCCGCAATCGCGTACGTTTTCCGATCGTATTAATTATTTAAAGTCGTTTAATCGTAATTATAAGTTCAACATTCGTATTATTATGGATCGTCACCCATAACTATACTCAGTCTCGCTTACAGATTACGATCTTTGTTGAATTAATTAAATGTCATAGTATTCGTCTCGACACTACGCACTAACACTAACCTGTTACACCGAACGCAGTATATATATAGGGCTCACTCTCGCTGCCCACCACTGTTTCGATATAACAAGTTACTGTTCTTGCTTAGTGAAATCGACTGTAAATAAATAATACATACTTGTTTTCTGATTACTAAGATCCTGTAACACACAAGCACACATTTTGAACATACGAATCACATTGATGAACTGAACCATGAATAGACACTGTTCTAACACTGTTTACAACTACATGACTATATGCACAAATGTTACAGTCTCCCCTAGTTAAGGGAATTTCGTCCCGAAATTAACTAGCCGAAGATACTGTAAAAAGATGAGGGTACTTAAGCTTCATCTGGTCTTCACGTTCCCAGGTGAACTCAGCACCGCGTTTGCCCTCCCATCGCACTTTCACGATCGGGATACGGCTGCGTTTAAGTTTCTTGACCCCATGATCCATGATTTCAACTGGACGTTCTATGAATTGCATGTTGTTCTGAATCTGAATGTCTTCCAGTGGAATCCGAACATCATGATCCGCCAAGCATTTCTTAAGATTCGATACATGAAAAGTATCATGAACATTGCTTAGCTCCACTGGAAGTTTGAGTTTGTAGGCTGCGGGACCAATCCGTTCCAGGATCTCAAAAGGTCCAACGTACCTTGGTGCAAGTTTCCCTTTCTTCCCGAATCGGACAACGCCTTTCCAGGGAGAAACCTTGAGTAAGACTCGGTCACCGACTTGAAACTCAAGCGGTTTCCGACGTCGATCAGCATAACTCTTCTGCCGATCTCGTGCGGCCTTAAGCCGTGACTGAATGATTGTGATCTTGTCTGATGTTTCCTGAATGAGTTCTGGTCCTACGACCTGTGAGTCACCAATCTCGGTCCAACAGACCGGTGATCGGCACTTTCTACCATATAAAGCTTCGAATGGTGCACATTGAATGCTCGTATGATAGCTATTGTTATATGAAAACTCAATGAGTGGTAGATGAGTGTCCCAACTTCCACCGAAGTCAATGACACAAGAACGAAGCATGTCTTCAAGTGTTTGGATAGTCCTTTCGCTTTGGCCGTCGGTTTGGGGATGATACGCCGTGCTAAGATTAACACGCGTTCCCAAAGCCTTTTGCAATGATTGCCAAAAGCGAGAAGTGAAACGACTATCACGATCAGATATGATTGATGTTGGAGTACCATGACGTGCAATGATTTCGTTGATGTACAGTGTGGATAACTTCTCCATCTTGTAATCCTCTCGGATAGGGAGAAAATGAGCAGATTTGGTGAGTCGATCAACGATCACCCAAATCGAATCGAAACCTCGCGGAGTTCTCGGCAACTTTGTTATGAAATCCACGGAAATTTGCTCCCATTTCCATTGAGGAATTTCAGGTTGCTGCAGAAGTCCCGAAGGCTTTTGATGTTCTGCTTTGACCTTTGAACATGTAAGACATTTTCCCACGTACAGTGCTATGTCTTTCTTCATCCCCGGCCACCAGTAAGATGTCCTCAAGTCTTGATACATCTTGTCGGCTCCAGGATGAACTGAGTATCGCGACTTATGAGCCTCATCACAGATGAGTGTGCGCAATTCTTCAGACTTTGGAATCCAAATGCGGCCATTGAGATATAACAACCCATCAGCTCGAGGTTCTAGTTTCTTCTCAATGCCACAATCCAAGTCTGTCTTGAGTTGATTGTCTGTTACTACTTGTTGTTGTGCAATGCGAATCAAGTCTTTCAAGTTTGGCTGTGTGTTGATCTCCATGGCTCTTACACGAATCGGTTTGACTGGTTCCTTGCGACTAAGAGCATCCGCCACCACATTGGCTTTACCCGGATGGTAACGAATCTCACAGTCGTAATCAGTTAGAAGCTCAACCCAATGTCGTTGTCTCATGTTGAGTTCTTTCTGATTGAGAATATGTTGTAGGCTCTTGTGGTCTGTATAGATTACACATTTAGTACCATACAGGTAGTGTCTCCAAATCTTCAATGCAAAGACCACAGCCCCTAACTCAAGGTCATGAGTAGTGTAATTCTTCTCGTGAACCTTAAGTTGTCTTGAAGCATAAGCAATGACCTTGTCCCGTTGCATAAGTACACAACCAAGACCAAGGTTTGAAGCATCACAGTAGACAATGAAATCATCACTGCCTTCTGGAAGACTAAGGATAGGGGAGTTGCATAACTTCTGTTTAAAAAGTTGAAATGCATCTTCTTGTTTCTGTCCCCATATAAAGGCTTGACTTTTCTGAGTCAGTGTAGTAAGTGGCAAGGCAATCTTAGAGAAATTCGCAATGAATCTCCTATAATAACCCGCCAGACCCAGAAATGAACGAATCTCTGTTGGAGTAGATGGAGTAGTCCAGTTCTTAATCGCCTCAATCTTTGCTGGATCTACATGTATTCCATCCCTGTTTATGACATGTCCTAAGAAGTGAACCTCCTTTAGCCAAAATTCACACTTTGAGAATTTAGCATAAAGATGTTCCTCTCTTAGTAGTTCTAAGACTTTCCTCAAATGATCCCCATGTTCTTGTTCTGACTTGGAATAAATCAGGATATCGTCAATAAAGACAATAACAAACTGATCTAAATATGGCCTGCAGACTCGATTCATCAAGTCCATGAACACTGCAGGTGCATTGGTCAGCCCAAATGGCATAACCACGAACTCATAGTGTCTATATCGAGTTCTAAACGCAGTCTTTGGTATATCCTCATCATTTACTCGTAACTGATGATACCCGGATCGTAAATCAATCTTAGAGAAGCAAGTTGCTCCCTGTAATTGATCAAATAGATCATCGATCCTAGGTAGAGGATATCTGTTCTTGATTGTTAACTTGTTCAGCTCACGATAATCTATGCACATGCGAAATGAACCGTCTTTCTTCTTGACAAATAGAACCGGAGCTTCCCATGGAGAGAAACTCGGTCTAATGAAACCTTTGTCTAGAAGTTCTTGAAGCTGACTAGACAGTTCCTGCATCTCAGACGGTGCTAATCGATATGGTGATTTCGCCACTGGGTTTGCTCCAGGGACGAGATCAATTCTAAACTCCACTTGTCGGACTGGTGGTAGTCCAGGCAAGTCTTCTGGAAATACGTCTGGATAATCTCTGATGACCGGTACATCTCCAACTGCCTTCTTGTCAGGTTTCTTTTCCACCACGTGAGCTAGGAATGCGAGGTATTTCTTCTTCAGATACTTCCTCGCCTTGATACACGATACAATCTTCAAACCGCGGCAGGGTTTCTCTCCGTAGACTATCATCGTTTCGCCGGATGGTAGGGGAATTCGAATGAGTTTTTCCGAACACACGATTTCAGCATTGTTTTTGGATAACCAATCCATTCCTACTACAACTTCGAAGCTTCCGAGAGTCATAGGAATGAGATCGATGGAAAAGAGATGGTCGTTTAATCTTAATTCACAAGCATGAATTATGGAATCTACAACTATGGTCTTACCATTCGCTACTTCTACAGTATAAGGAGCAGTAAGTGTGGATAGTTGCATATTAAGCAAAGAAGCAGTATGAGTAGAGATAAAACTTTTATCAGCACCAGTATCAAATATGATAGGAACATAGTGATCATTGATAAGAAATGTACCCGTGATGACTGCCGGCTCTTCACGTGCTTCAGCAGTTCCAATCACGAAAGCACGAGCAGCAGCAGTATTGTTGTTGAGTTTTGGAACTGATTTCTGAAGTGTCCCTCTGCCCCACAATTATAGCAAACTCTTCCACCTGTAGTAGCAGTGGTGGTGGTAGCAGTTGTGGCAGCAGCAAGATGTGCAGATCGGCATGTAGCTGCCAAGTGTCCCATACGCCCACACTTGAGACACTTTCTGCATGCAATAGTGGGTAGATGATGGTATTGGCATTTGGTGCAGAGTGGCAATGGACCAGTATAAGGCTTTCTGACTGTGGAAGATTGTGGCATAGCAGTAATGGGTGTGGCATGAGTGGGAGTAACTGCAGTCAGGGCTGCAAAGTTCTTGATTGTCTTTTGCTTCTTCCTCTTTTGATGATGTTGTTCAGGCTTTTTGCCTTCATCAGTCTGTGCTCTTTTGAATCCCTTTCGGGTGAGCACCCCAGATTTCACATATTCTTCAGTGAGTGAAGCACCAAGTTGAATTGCTGCTTCCAAAGTAGTGGGGTTGTTCCCCATGACAGTTCCTCTGACCACCAAAGGCAAACCTTCAATGTATTTCTCTATCCTGCGAGATAGAGGAGTAACCAAGTGTGGTACCAAAATGCACAACTCATGGAAACGAGTTGTATACTTGGCACTTTCACCACTGTCTTGCACCAAGTTCCACATCTCCACCTCCAGTTTCTTTAGTTCATGACGTGGACAAAACTTTTCCACCAGCAAGTTCTTGAAACCTTCCCATGGTAAAGCTAGAGCGACTTCGCGTCCTCTGGTGTTCTTCTCAGAGTTCCACCAGGTGAGTGCTCCCTTATGAAAAGCACTTGAGGCCATCTTGACCTTCAGATTCTCAGGACATCCAGTGAAGTCGAGAATGTCTTCAATGCTTTCTAGCCATTGCAGTAGGCCAGTAGCTCCTTCAGTCCCAGAGTACTTAGGAGGCTTAGCATCGTTGAACTGCTTGAATGTGAAGTTAGCAGTTCCAGAGTGATTGGTGTTGGAGTTGTTTGCTGAGTCACTGGTACTCCCCCGAAGATTCTGGGTGATATCAGTGACCATGCCCGGAATGACATCCCTCATATGTATAGCGATGGCTCGGGCAATCTTGTTAATCTCATCATCGTTACCACTTGTCGAACCCCCAGCATTTGGGTCACGTCGAGGAGGCATTCTACGAATAGAAGCCACAAGTGGGTCAGTAATGAGAATGGATACAATTGAATTTTCATGATAAGTCAGTAATATATCCATACTACTAGTATTATCATTCAATTGTAATATGATCCAGTACACGTATAAGTTATCAACTTATTTGTATACTTATCATGTGAATATGTACGATGTCTCATGATCTCACCACCAAATCTACACACTGACACTTTCCCGATATACCGAAAATAGCTTATATATAGGGCTCACTCTCGCTGCCCACCACCGTTTCGGTATACCACGATCATGCCCTTGCTAGCATTTGGCATCATGTTTGTACTGATTTGCAAGTGTGTTCCATTGATTAAGAATCCCATGATCTTTGATCAACTTGAACTATGATTGATTCCATTATTGAACTATGATTATGTTATGCGTGCACCTACTAACAGTTGTTAACATGTAGAACTAAGTCATACGTGTGTTCTACACTTTCCTGTTAACCTATGTCAGTAAGTACTAATGATGTAATCACTTAAGAATTTCACTTAAGGTTTACATTTACAGAATGTTCACAACTTGATTGATTCACCATAATGTTTGGTTCATCCAAGTTTGAATTGCACTATGATTTGATTCACCAATGATTGTTTCCCAAATGTTTGTATCCCATGTGTTTGACTCATGTTCCATGTTTCCAGTTGATCCCGAATCCTCACTCCAAATACAAACGCCGGATTCCCCCTAACGTACTGAAATAAGCTTATATATAGGGTAAGCTCTCACCGACCCACCACTTACCTCAACACATCAGCGTTAATCCGTCGTCTATATTTGGGGCTAAGATTCCAACTGTTGATTGACTATGATTGTTTCATGATTGCCTCTTGTTCTGTGACTATGATTATGATTATGTAAACCATGGTTCTTAATTTGCTTGAAATTAAAACCTTAGGTTTTAGCATGTGTGTCCTAGGTTAATTAACCTAGGTTCTCAATACCTACAGTATCGAGTATAATGATCTCTTGTGAGAACTTCAACTAAAGAATACTGTTACACAGATTCTAAGTTATAAAGTTCCTATGATAATGAACACCTGATAATGATAACAATGATAACAATGACAAGGATTTCAAATCAAGATTCTAAATTAATAGATCTTGACCTTTGAATTCCTATAGTGAATATGACAAGGATTTCAAATCAAGAATCTAAATTAATAGATCTTGACCTTTGAATTCCTATAGTGAATATGACAAGGATTTCAAATCAAGAATCTAAATTAATAGATCTTGACCTTTGAATTCCTATAGTGAATATGACAAGGATTTCAAATCAAGAATCTAAATTAATAGATCTTGACCTTTGAATTCCTATACTGAATGTGACAAGGACTTTAGATCAAAGATAACAATCTTTGCCTCTAAATCCCATAATGAATATGACAAGGACTTTAGATCAAAGATAACAATCTTTGCCTCTAAATCCCATAATGAATATGACAAGGACTTTAGATCAAAGATAACAATCTTTGCCTCTAAATCCCATAATGAATATGACAAGAAATTCATATCAAAGATACTGAAACTACAGATCTTTGCCTCTGAATTTCTATAATGATCTATGTGTGAGAATTTCAGATCAAGGATACTAAGAATACAGATCCTTGCCTCTGAAATCCTTAATGCATATGTGTGAGAATTTAATTCGGTTTCTAAAATTATAGAATTCCGATTCAAATTCCTTGACTCGATATCTAATCTTAGTAAAATGTCCTAAGATCTTTCAAGCTTAATGTAGACTTAATGCTTACTTAAGTTACTTAGATCCTAAGTATCCTCAAGCCTATAGCACTTAGTCCTATTGGGTAGCTTAGGTTATAGTCTAGGTCATTAAACATTGGGTTTTTCCTAGTTCTCTACAACCTTGGCTCTGATACCAACCTGTCACACCCCTGCGCCGCGTGCGGAATCCACGGCGCGGTGACGTATGATCAGTTGAATCATGCACAAGTATTGAATAAGAACAACCACAATGGATTACTAAGTTGCATAATGTTTAGACAATTGTTTAGTTACAGACAATCTATCTACCAAAAGAAAGACAACTACAGACCCAAAATATAGTTACAAAATAAGACTCCAAACAAGACAATTAAACATTTAGGATTAAGTGTGTTTCTAATCCATCCTAGCATGTTTCTTCATCTTGTTCTATCTTAGAATGGTCTCCTTAGTTGTCCCTGAGATTGTCTTAAACCTGATTTCCTGAAACACGTGAAAAGTAACTGTCAACTACAGACGTAGTTGGTGAGAACAATAGGTTTAAACATTTGTAAACATGAGTTATATGATATAAGAAATAGGTAAGTTAAAGCCACAAAGATTCACACGGATGAGCTGTAACCCAAACTAACATCAAGTAAGAAAATGAGTGTAAACAGTCCAATCACTGTTCGCACGAAAGCCAATAATATCAAGTCCCAAACCACGTTTGGAGTTAGATAATACGTCAGCAGTTTTGATAACCATATGACACCAGACCTGCAGTTGGCTTTTAAAATAAATTTAAAAGCCAACTCCATCCTGGATAAGAAAACAATGACACCAGACCTACAGTTAGCTTTTAAAACAAATTTAAAAGCTAACTCCATCCTGGATAAGAAGCAATGAGTCCGCTTTCCCTTGTTGTGATCACCCAGTACTAACGACAATGAAACTTGATGGGTTTATAAGTTTGTTTACAACAATGGACACCATGTTTATGAATCTTACTTTAACCGAATGTGTTAATGTCTTATTGAAAACCTAGATTTAATTCCATGAATTAAATCCTTTGTTTATGTAACATGAAATGAATCCCTTGATTTGATTACCATGATGTGAACCATTTGATTTGAATACCACAAAATGAACCACTTGATTTGAATACTACAAAATGAACCACTTGATTTGAATACCATGATAGGGTAACCTTGTGTAACAACAAGGTTTATAACAGAAGAGAGTTTATGAAATCATTTATTTAAAAGTGTTTATCCTTTATAAGAACTTTTGAGTAACTCTGTTATAAAACATTTCAAAGAGTCATTATAAAAATCCTTTTTAGTAATAAAAGTTTAATAGTGAATAATTCCATCAAAACCGTTGTTAATCTCCTTTAAACAGTTGATGAATCCCATGGATTCGTAAGATGAACCTGTAATTTTCATGAATACACATAACCTGTGTAATGAAACAATATTGAAATAGTGGTTTTGATCACGTGTTTCACCCCAAAACAGTTATAAAACAGTAAAAGAGGGGCTAATGTTCTCACCTGTCTGCAGTAGACTCTGAACTAAAACAGATAGCAAGTAGCAAACAGGACTTCTAATTGTTTCCTATAACATTGTAATCATACATAAGATATAGGATTTATAATTGTATAGACTTTGATTCATTGATTGACTTGTGTTCTCATGATTAAGATTGTTGTGAAATCTTGAATGTCATGATTTGAATCAATTGCATGATCATGGGTCAATGAAACTTATGAAATGTTCTTTTTGTGTTCAAACTTGTTTGTACACATCACATGTGTTTGAGAATTTGATTAACCTTTGATCAACATGAAATGTATGAATATGTTTCAATGTTTTAGACTCTTGTGATTATGAATTGATCTCATTATTAGTTTAGGTTAATCTTAACCCAAACATGTCAATTCATAACCATTTTGCATTGTAAACCTCACCATGGGCCATTTAATGGTGATGTTGGGCCAATTGAATATGATATTAGCCCAACAACATGTCACTAATCCTTGTAACAAGCCCAAGATATAACAACCCACTTACAATCTTAGTGGACCAAATGGAATTGGATTGGGGCCTAAGGATTTAAGTTGGCCAACCAATGTGAATGAAATCTACGTAACGTTCCAAGGTGTTTTGAGCTAATTGAAGGCCTAATGAACCAACCTAACTCCTTGGGCTTACCTCACCCCTATGGGCCTTGTAATAATGCAATTGGGCCGAATAGGTTGGAGCTTGGTCGAGGGAAGGTGAGCTGCCAACTTTGGGCAGCGAACCCTCTTGGGTTTCAGCCTAGGGTTCGCCCCTAAACCAAAGGGTTCGGTCATGATGAGAGGTTCAAGGGTTCGGCCAATGTATCCAGCATGGTTCGGCTAAGATGGTGTAATGAAGGTTCGTGAACCATGAGGTGCTAGCAAGGTTCGGCTGCCTGGGTTCGTGAGAAGATCTGCATGCAGGATTCGTTCAACACTTGATGGGTTCGTGAAGGTTTGCCATGGACTAAGGGTTCGTGACTCAGAGGATGGTTCGGTTATCATGACAACAGACATGGTTCGTGGCAAGGTTCCAAGGTTCGGCGACAATCAGAAAACCATACAGGGTTCGTCTGTATAAGGTTTGACATAGTAGGGTTCGGCAGATCTTGCCACGAACCATGAAAAGGTTCGTGGTTTCTTGAAAGGTTCGCCCGTGATGGATGCTGCATGAAGGTTCGTTTGATCCTCAGCGAACCATGCAAAGGTTCGCCCTAAGGTTCGCACGATCCAGGGGTTCGGCTAAAGGCTCGCCGGAGCTGAACAAGGTTCGGTCGTAGTTCCCCTTGCCGAACCTGTCATCTGCATCATCTTCATCGTCTAAAGCATGGTTCTAAGCCTTGATCTAAGCGCACCTATCCTCAGAGAGGGTCGCTATGTGTGCGAAATAAGATTGGTGGTGCTAGAACAGGTCGTAATCGGGTTTGAACACACACACAACACAAAAACATGAAAACCCTCTTTTCCAGAATTTTCAACCGATTATACCTCGTCTTTGGCCGGCTGATCTCGCTGTTTTCTTGTACTTTCGTGTAGATAATGTTGAGAGCTACGCGTGGACACCAAGAATGACGAATTCCGTTGAGAAACGAAGAAGATACGTGCGTTTAACGGTCGGTTTTCTAGAGAGAGAGAGGGTAGACGAACTTGTAGAGAGAGAAAGTGTTGTTGGTTGAATTTATGAGCATTTAAGCCTTGTTCAAGGCTTTTATAGCCCGTATAGTATTCGGGTCCGTTTCGGTCGCTCGGTTCGCGTTTCCGTAACGTAACGCGTATTTTACGCGGTTTTAAATGAAAAGAGTTGTTAAACTCATTAAAATGATGAGTTTCAAAATTGTAAAAATATAAAATAATTAATTTAATTATTTTACTCTTCGTGCGTTGTCAGATCGTTAAAACACATACAATTACGTGTATACCCGCAATCGCGTACGTTTTCCGATCGTATTAATTATTTAAAGTCGTTTAATCGTAATTATAAGTTCAACATTCGTATTATTATGGATCGTCACCCATAACTATACTCAGTCTCGCTTACAGATTACGATCTTTGTTGAATTAATTAAATGTCATAGTATTCGTCTCGACACTACGCACTAACACTAACCTGTTACACCGAACGCAGTATATATATAGGGCTCACTCTCGCTGCCCACCACTGTTTCGATATAACAAGTTACTGTTCTTGCTTAGTGAAATCGACTGTAAATAAATAATACATACTTGTTTTCTGATTACTAAGATCCTGTAACACACAAGCACACATTTTGAACATACGAATCACATTGATGAACTGAACCATGAATAGACACTGTTCTAACACTGTTTACAACTACATGACTATATGCACAAATGTTACATCATGTGACCATGCCAAGTATTGCATCGGCTAATGATTATTGTTGCAAGTTCACTCAATTCAATTTTTACGACGGTGGGACTTTTTATCATTTTTTTTAGTTGTTACATATATTAGGTAATATTTGTTTTGGATCAATCCATACAATACTCATTATGCTAAAAGTTGAGAGAAATAATCTCTTCATTAATAGTACTTGGATAGAAAAAATTGTAGACATGAGTATACATATGTCATATGCATATGTATATACTTGATGTCTAGTACATACTAGAGATAAAAAGGAAAGAAATAAATAAGAAAATAAACTTCGTTAATCCTCATACTCCTCATGAACTCCCCAAGAACACGACCCAATCGTGTGTGCGAACTTCCTAGCATAAACCCATCCTTCACGTGGTGGAGGTAGCCGTGCGCCTTGGCTTAGGCAACGAATCTTTGGTGGTGGTTCAGCAGTAATAAGTATTGGTCCCACCCGACTCTCAGAACTACTTGTGGGACTTGTAGGAGGCTTTTGAGCTTTTGGTTGAGCAATGGTAGGGTTTGTGGAGGGCATTGTGGCCTTTGATGGGAAATCTTGAGAATTGGTAGAAGGCAGTGGAGCTTCAGGATGGCAGTATGGACTCTCTGCATCTGACTTTAGCTCTTCCTTCTCGACCATCCTTTCATACTCTTCGGTGGACAGGGGCCTGTACTCCAGGGATTTTGGTTCTCCTTCGTTAAAGTCCTCTGATTCATTACTAGAGAAGCTTGTAGACCGGTCAGCAAAGTACGACGACATGGCTAAGAAAGTAAGGGAAAAGTTAGAAATTTCCAAATTTCCAAATTATACAATTACCTCAAAGAGTTCAAATAATTAAATTGAGAGTTCAAATGAGGTTAAAGTAATACTTGGATTGTATTCTTGAAAGAATACTTTTGACAAATCAAAGTGTCTAAGTTCAATTTAACTTTCAGAAAGACATACTTTAGCCTATAGGTTCATACTCACTCCAAGGGTTCCCAGGAAAGCATATCAGGTCCATCGGTTGATTTGGATTTATACGAAATGCTTTCCTAGACAGAACTCCCCAAAGTACAGGTATTCCCCCTTCCAGCTTGTATGTGTTTCCTAATCATTAAGATGAACCTAAAAACTATTGACGGGATTCATGATTAGGCTTAGAAGTCTAAGATCATTCCTCGTGATGACGATCCTCGTTCAAGTCGTAAGATAGGGGTCGATAAGTTTTGAACCTTAAAGTTTAGTGTGTGCATATTATGGTATCCTAAACTAGGTTCAAACGTTTGACCTATCAAATAAGTATTCACATAAGCAAGTATGACCACTCATGGCAACTAAGAGTTCAAATAATAGTTCATGGCCTAGCATGGCAACTATAGATTCCATATAACAGTTCATGGCCTATGAGTTCAAATAAGGCATCCTATGGTTATAGTCTAGGTCATCTAGTTCAAATAACCTAATTCTCTATAACCCAGGCTCTGATACCAATCTGTAACACCCCGATCGATGGCGGAGACATCGGGGCGGCACGAAGTGTAGATTGTTCATAGCACAAGGTATAAAGTTGTAAATTGTTCAAACATTAAACTCAAACATTTATTACATTGCTTATATTTTTCTTGTACTATTGAATTGTGTCTTCTACTTGTAAAGCATGTTTTTTTTTGTGTTATGATTACAGAAAAATGATGACCCTAATAAAGATTTCCCTACTTTAACCAAAATGTTTGAACAAACACGTAAAAGGACAGAGGGACGTGTATATGTTGATACATATGATGACACCAAAAGAAAAATTGTAAGTTCATATTTTAGTTACATGAACTGTTTTTTAATTTTTAATTTGTTCATTTAAGTAGCTTTAGTAGGGTGTTGTTCGGTTATAATATTTTCTTATTATTTTTTTGAATACTATTGAAGGAACAAATGAAAACCTACAAAGCTTCAGAAAATGAAAGTGCCTCAATGGATCCTTTTAGGATTGTAATGAACAAAGAGAATGGTGGATATTGTCGACTTTATGGCAGAGGTGTTACTAATACATTGATAAAAAAAAATGAACGGTGGTGATACAACCTGCACGTTTTCAGGAGGTCTTGTGGAATCATTCAATGCAAGCTTTGAAGGTCAAAAACATGAGTTGCTTGAAATGAGAAAAGAGCTTGATGAAGAACATGAAAGAAAAAAGACATAGTTGGAGGCTATTCAACTTGATATAAAAAACAAACAGGAACACTTGGAAGCTACGATGCGAAAACTAATGGAACAACTACATCGTAAAGATTAGTGTATAAGTAGCATGTTTTTATTACTCTTTTTTATGAATGTAATTGACAATTTGTTTTGTTGGTTAATTTATTTTTTAATTTTACCATATGTTAAATTACATCATAAGATTATCTATGTTTTTATTGTTTTGATGAAATTGGCATGCTAATTGAAATTGTAGTAATTACAAAGTTGCATTTGGGTTAAACAAGGTTGCATTATTTGTAAATAAAAATGTATAAAATGTTGCATTTTTATCAAAAAAGGTTGCATATTTCTCTACTAAAACATAATAATGGTTGCATTTTAGTATAGAAAAGGTTGCATTTTCATAAGCATAACCTTAAAAAAAGTCGTATATAAAGGTAAAAAAGGTTGCATTAAAAATTTTAAAAAGTTGCATATGAAGGTAAAAAAAGTTGCAATAACTTTAAAAAGGTTGCATCTTAAAAAGGTTGCATTTGAATAGAACATGCAACTTTTATGAAAAAAGTTGCATTATTGAATAAAAAAGTTGCATTAGGTCTAATGCAACTTCACCTAACGCAGCTCTTTGTAAAAGGTTACTTTAAGGGTAATGCAACTTTTTAAAGGTCTAATGCAACATTTTAGTGGGGTTGCATTAGCTCCATTTTGTTGTAGTGTATTTTAACTATCACAATGTGATTTGATTCATTTGTTTAAATTATATAATTATAAATAATTTTCATACCCACGACATACATATGTATTTATACGTATGTATATTAAATTACATTAAATTTGTTTTTATATATATATTTATTATTATTATTTTGTTTTGTACACTTACATTATGAATGTGTATACTCTTATAAATGAAGTTTCAAGTGACATCATAATTCGGTTATTAAATATAATTGCTTATTAAATTTCAGGAATCTTACATACACGTTACATGATATATAGTATAAGTTTACAAATCTGACCATTTATGGAAAATAGAACTCAATGGGCAAGCAATATGTATTTGTAATTATTTGGGGTAGTTAGTTTTGAAAAGATAAATTTAAATAGAGAAACAATAGCCAGACGATACTTGTGCCTATAAGCTATTCAATAGCTTATTACACTGCAGAATCAGTTACATTAAGGGATTTTTGGATGTATTTGAATGTGATACTAAAAAAGTCAAAATTTAATCATGGAGGAGATAATTTAGGAATTGGATAGTTGTAGGAGTCTTCATCATTAATTATTATATTTAACATGAATAATACAAAATCATAGGTTAGAAACAGGTGTTTGAATTGGATTTAGGTTTTAGAAAATTCGGCATTTTAGGATTGATTTGAAGTTTCAAGAGACCAAACTGGTTGTTAACCGGTTTTTCAAACTTGTTAACCGGTCCACCTAAGCAAAAAATCAGTTAATCAAACTCTAAGACCCGAACAGATCTGGCAACCAAACAAGTTGTAATCCCCAAGATTTCGAATTAATCTCGAGTATTGTAATCGTGTTCAATACGTAATAAATAAAAGCCTTTGGGGTTCTTTAAACATTTGTATTCATAAAAGTATATATATTTATATATTTTTATATATAAATGTTAATTACATTAATGTAATAAATACTAATAATAACCTTAAACAAAATTTAAGCTATTATAAAGTTCAATTTTATAAAAATAACTCTTTTAAAACTTAAAAGTTATAAGTTTGAATACAAAAGTATATACAAAATTAGATGGGTTATAATTAAACTTAAAATGATATTCATAAAACTTTTAGTTATTTTAACATAAAATAATAGAAATAATATAAAGGTTAAATAACTATAAAACATAAAGTATAAAATTTGTAATAGGTTTTATAAATTTTAGTTTTGACAAATTATTTAAAAAAAACATGGGTTATTTAATAAATAGTATGTTAAGGGGGCTGAAAGGGAACATTTTATAAACTTGAAATGTGAGAGGAAAATGTTTAAATTTAAACTGAAAAGAAGCAAAAACATGAGGGGTTAAAAAGGGTCAAAACCCAAACACCCCTCCTCTTTTACCCGCCTACCTCACCGGATCCCCCATGCGACCCGGTTACAACCCTCCATTTGATTTCCAAACCGGTTTTCTGCCATTTTTGGCTTTCCATCCCATTTTTTTTTAAATCTATATTAAAAATCCTGAAAACCCAAAATTAACATTTTGAGATGATTATTTAAGACTTTGAGATAAATTTAGATTAAATCCTTTTATGAAATGTATTTAATACAAACAAATGGATTTATTATCAAAATAAAATATTATATATATATATATATATATATATATATTTATACGTAATTTGCAACAATCAGTTCGTCAAAAAAAAATATACGTATGAAATTTAAAGATGTAATTAACTTAATAACATTACTATTTTAGTAAAAGGTTTCAAAATACTAAAAATATTTTTACTCATTTTTTTTCTACTTTCTGTTACAATTAAATTAAATTGTATAAAAAGAAATTTATTTACTTTATTAAATGATTTAATTAAAGAATATTTTTTTCTCATATATATTTATAATACTTATTTCAAATCATTTTAATACCTTATATTTAATACCTAATGGTATATTTAAAAATCCAAGTTTAAAAGCAGTGTCATTAAAACTTTTGGGATAACATAGTTTCAAAAAGATTATTGAAAAATAATTCAATGTAAAACAAAAAGGGTTATTTTAAATTCTTTAAAAGAATAAATAGAATTTTATAAATGTTTTGCAAATAAATAAATCTTTTACTTTTAAAATACAAATGATTAAATTAAAAAAGAAATGGATGGGAATCTTAGTCAAGCATTCTTAAATATTCAATATACAAAATAATAAATAAAATGAATATCTCGTATTTTATTTTATTTATTATAAGAATATTATTAGATATTCTCAAAAATATTATTCTAGTTATTCATACAACTATGTTTGAGAAAATAAATAACAAATATTTATATTCTATTTTATTTATCAATCAATATTATGATAATATTTATTTAATAAATATTCCAATTGATTCATTCCCAAACTTAGATTCATTTAATAGGGCTTCCATTAGATGTCATAAATTTAATACACGAAAACTTGAACTTTAGGGATGCTTAGCTTATTAAGTTTATTCTTATATCTTAAGGTTGAAACGTATTACATCCAATCCTTCCATGCTTCATTGAAAGACTTTGGATTTAGCAAATCAATCAAGTGAGTTTTCTTCACACTCCCTTTTACATTCTTTGTTTTTGTGATGTTACACATGTCTTATTCAAACTTTATTCATTCAATCTATGATGTAAGCCTTAGACCTAGTTAGCTTTATGTGTTAAATGCTAAGCTTATACAATGTGTTGATTCTATGTGTGTTGTCAGTCAAGCAAGCTAGTACTTAATTAGTAGCCTAAGATGTGTTAGATACCATCTTCGCATTGGCTTTTGTTATTGTGTGAAAAAGGTGAAAAGTACACCTAGCAAACTTGTTGAATAGCAAACTTGTTGAATTATAACTGTTAATTTATAATATGGTCATACTTGAATTAATATGTTGTAAGGATACTTGTTTGGACACAAGCTATTGTTATTCATTCATTCATTCTATTTATTCAAATGTGTATTTATGTTATGCTTATGATACATATTCTAGTTAGGCTATAGTTTGCATCCTTTTTATACTTATTATTTATACTTAGTGTGTAAACTCACCAACTATGCAAATAGTTGACAAACTCTATTTTACATGTGTGACATGCTAAGGAAGCATGATGAAGACATAAGATAAGCTTAGTGACCTAGTTTAAACATTTAAACAAATGTATAGATTTTCAATTGTAATGCTTTGATTCAAATTATGTAATGTTTGTTTATTATTAAATGAATATTGTATTTAATTCTTAATAATGATGCATTAAATATTGAAACGTTATAATAGTACCATGAGATAATGAACAGTCAAACTTGCGCCCCGACGCATTCCGCCGTTGGTCGGGGTGTGACACAAGTTAAGCGCCAATGAACCAATTTTTTGCTTCAATTGAACCATTTAACTAGTTAGAAAAATTAGTTTATAATCGGCTACTAATTTGAATAGTTTTAGACTTTTAGATGAAAAGCGGGAGGGACAGAAATTTTAAATTGGGGCAAAATCAATACATATAAAAGGGCCTTTGCATATTATGAATATGAATCATAAAATTGGTATAGTGTTTCTCCTCTCTAAATAATTCTTCGATGATTAGCCTCCTCTAATTAATTGGCTTTTTATTATCTTGCACATAAAATAAAATAGATGTATGGATCATACATATGTTTAGTTCATCATTAACCATCAAATACCCCGTCATAGTTATTGATTACGATGAATTTATGTTGTTATTTCAGTCAATATAATCAGTTATGTTTATAATATTTATCATTCACATGTTTATTTTAATTGTATAACATATTCCTAACTATAAATGTGTATACTAGTTATAACTTGGTTCGTCCTTAACAAAGGAAATCTGAAGATGTAAATAAGCTCTTATAACATATTTATATCTAGATGTTTAAATGAAAGGGGTTGCAAACCGATTTCTATCCTAGGGTTCAGTTTGATTCCTCTTATGTTCTTACCAAACTAATTTGATACCGGATCCAATTCTGAACTGTTTTTTTTTTTTTGCACCATCGTGGCATCGTATCACTTTGAAATTACCTGTAATATATGAATTTGGATCCAAATACCATGATTGGAGATTTAGATTTTAGAGTCCTGGTTGTCCTGCCGATCGGCCCGATCATACGTCGAGTGGGCCGATATCATGAATTTATCATCAACTAAAGGCTCATTATTTTTCATCCGATTGGCCCACTATGTTATAGACCAAATTAGTGGTGGGCAAAAAAAGGGGACCCGGTCATACCCGAAACGATGGGTACAAACGGGTCCGGTTTTTAGACAAATTAAAACCGGAACTGGTTCCACCTATAGCCGAACAAAACCCGAACCAGACTTGGTCAAAAACCGGTCGGAACCAGTCAAAACCCGGAACTTGAACCAGAACCAGGTATTGACTTTGTTGACTAGAACTGTAACCGATTGAAATCGCAACCAGTTCAAAAAAACCCGATTTACGCACCTCTATACCAAATAACATGACTAAAAAAGTAAAGTATCAAATGTTGTATACTTGTAGTCATATTTGCTTGAATTTTATATGACTATAAAAGTAAAGTATCAAAACCCGATTTACGCACCTCTAGACCATATATGAAGTTTTTATTATTGTTTTATTTTTAAATATTTTAAAAAATATAATTTGAATATGATGATATTTATATAATTAAATAAAAAATAAGTTAATTTAAAATTTTCATAATTAATTTTTTTTAAATTCATATAATTAATTATATATTAATTATTGTACCTATTATAGTTCATTATCCTTAATTGTTAACTAAATAATAAATAAATTAAGTAAAAATTGCATATTTTCTCTTCCTAAATTGTAAGATTACATATTTCCACAAGATACAAATTTTTAATGCATAATGTACAATGATCTTAAAGCATGTTTTGAAAAATATGTAATTTTACAAGTTATGAATAGGAAATATGCAAATACCCATATAATTAAATAGGAGAGAGAAGTGATAAAATCAAAAAGCAAGTGGTCTCCAATTGTGAAAGATGTTTATAATAATTTTTATTTATTAGTATTAATAAACATGTTGTATCTTATATTTTAGCTCATTTTGTGTTTTCTGTCATTGTTTTCATTGACTTAATAAATTTATTTTTAATTTAATTTTTATGTTTGATATATTAGAAACTAGCTTATTAGCCACGTGTATTACACGGGCTGAATCATCAAATTATATTAAATAATATGAATTAACAATTAAGATATAAAAATTGTAAAATTATTTTTTGTGATAACCTTTTGTGTTTTAAGTTGCAAAATGAAGTTAATTAAAAATAAATATTAATCACAGAATGATCATAGATTTAATAATCAAGAAAATTTGAAACCATTCATAAAATATAATTATCATCATTATTCTATATTTAATTAAAATTTAAAATTTTTGTGTTGATTATCTTGATAATTTAATTTGAAATTTTTTTGGATTTCAAAATTATAAATCAAAAATGAAAAATGTTTGATATGATTAAATTTTTATTAGTATCTAAAGAAAAATAAATATCATCTTTTCAAATTAGAAAGTTTGACTACATTTTTTAAATTTAATTTATTTTTAAAATATTAAAGATTAATATAATGATGATAAGTGACTTCAATTGCAATTTGTTCAATCATTTGATAACATGTGGCATGTAGTTTACCTACTAACGACAAGTGGCGGAGTGTTATTCTTTTATTATATAGTATAGATACATACACTTTTTACCAACGGTTTTTTTCTATTTTATCTAAATCATCAACTGGGGATTCAAATGACATTAAATTAATCATCCACTTTATAGTTTTTACCATTATCGCAACATGATAGAACATTCCGTATTATTTAATTAGTTTGTTTTTCAGATGATATAAATTGGTTTTTTATTTGGTGTGTATTTTTGTTTAGATTTTTATATTATATTTGAAATGGCCTTGCAATATAACGTTTTAATTTGCTTATTTTTTATAAAAAAAAAAATCAGAATGTTTTGCCAACTGTTTTGCTTGAATTAGATCATATCACATATGTTATATTCTTACGTATACTATTGAGGGTCACCAATGAGGCATTGTCTCAATGGTACCTCAAGATTCTTTCAAATGGAAGGTCTTGGGTTCAAATCATTCCCGCAGTGAAACAGGGGTCTGAGGGGGTCAGGGGGTTTTCCCAGTGGGGTTTCCTCCTGTGGTGGTTATGGTGGCTCATGGGAGGTCCAGGTAACTAGACTTTGGTGACATACCCTGGAAACAGTGAGATCACACGATTGAGACATTCGCCGTTCAAAAAAAAAAAAATAACTATTGGGGGTCAAATCACAAATGCAATGCATTTCCGTGCACATTCAAGTTGTACCATTAATGAAGACGGTTAATTTGCATGGGTTTTTTGCTTTCTCTATAAAAGCTTCTCAATTGCACATTCATGAAGCAAGAATGACATGCTTTTAAATACATTAAATCGTATGTATAAAGGAATTCAAAATACGGTAGAGCTGCCGATATTGCAGTCATAAATGGATTGGATAAAATTCTCAATGTGCTGGGCTCAATCCAAGTGGGCTCATTCTTTATAGCCTCAAGCTGAGGGTCCATGAATAGAACTTCCTCTCCAACACGCGTTTTTGTTATTTAGTTTTTGAAGTCTTGATCGGACTCATTTAACAAAGGTAGGTGTGTGCCTGTATATAGAGAGACCAGAAAAGAATGACACTAAGCAAGTCCTAATCTTTGAATATTAACTTGTTTATCTTGTATTATGCATTAAGCTAGAAACCCTAATTGTTTATGTATTTAAACTCATTTTGTACTTTAACTAGGGGTTTCCACCCGCGCGTTGCGACGGGACCCCTTAATTAACATGAAAAAAACAGTATTTCAAAAATCAAAACTCAGATAACATAAACATTTCATTGCGTCCTAAAAATTTAACACAATTTTTTTTAAAAAAAATTATCTAAATCTAGTATCATACAACATGCAAAAAAAAGGTCAACTTATCTTTGTATGGCTATTCGATCATAACAGTGATGGTATCATCATGAATATTAAAACAAAAAAATAATAGGGTATAACGTCATTATTTTATATTATGATTATATTATAATTATATATTTTAATATTACTATATTATAATATTATTAATATTATGTTATAATATTATTTTTATTAATTTTTTTAATTTATCATCAACATCGTAAGGTAATATTATTTTTAATATTATCTTATTATTATTATTTATTAATATTATATTATTATTATTGTAGTATTATTAATATTATGTTATTATTATATTATTATTATTGATCATAAATTTCCTTTTGTATATAGATATAATTACATAATTTTTTTTGTTTATAATAATAATAACAATATACTTTAATAATATAATATTATAACATTATTATTATTAATCTAATAATTTTATTATATTTTTATTATCATAAAAGCAATAATATATTTTTAAGTATAATAAGAATATAATTTAACATTATTATATTATATAAATATTATATTATATTAATAATAATATATTTTTTATGTTATTATTTTATATTATATGAATATTTATTATGATAATATTTTTTAATATTTTTATTATTATAATATTAGTAATATATTTTATTATTATTATATTATTTAAATATTATAATAATAATTTATTATATTTTTATTATCATAAAAGCAATAATACATTTTAAGTATAATAAGAATATATTTTAATATTATTATATTATATAAATATTATATTATAATAATAATATATTGTAGTATTATTATATTATTATTATTATTATTATTATTATTATTATTATTTTACAGTACATTTATTATAATCATAATAATATATTTTTTATTATAATAATGTTTTTTAATATTTTTATTATTATAATATTAGTAACATATTTTAATATTAATAATATTTTACAATATATTTATTATTATAATATTAGTACTTATTATAATATTAGTACTATATTTTAATATTATTAATATTATATTGTTTAATATTAGTAATAAAATTTATTATTATTATATTATATAAATATTATATTATAATAATATATTTTTTTATATATTTATATTATATTATATTAAATTTTATCATAATAATATTTTAAAAATATTTTTTATTATAATATTTGTAATATATTATAATATTAATAATATTTTATAATATATAGTACTGTATTTTAAAATTATTAATATTTTATTATTTATTATTAATATTAGTACTATATTTTAATATTATTAATATTATACTATTTAATATTAGTAATAAAATTTATTATTATTATATTATATAAATATTATATTATAATAATAATATATTTTTTTTATATTATTATATTATATTATATTAAAATTTTATCATAATAATATTTTAAAATATTTTTTTTATTATAATATTAGTAATATATTATAATATTATTAATATTTTATAATATATTTATTATTATAATTTTAAGACTATATTTTAATATTATTAATATTATATTAATATTATTATTATATATATTACTGTTCATAAAACTAATAATATATTTTTTTTATATTATTATATTATATTATATTAAAATTTTATCATAATAATATTTTAAAATATTTTTTTTATTATAATATTAGTAATATATTATAATATTATTAATATTTTATAATATATTTATTATTATAATTTTAAGACTATATTTTATATTATTAATATTATATTAATATTATTATTATATATATATTACTGTTCATAAAACTTCTCTTTGTATTTAGATAGTAATATTATTAATATTATATTATTTAATATTAGTAATTAAATTTATTATTATTATATTATATAAATATTATATTATAATAATAATATTTTTTTATATTATTATATTATATTATATTAAAATTTTATCATAATAATTTTTTAAAATAATTTTTTTGTTATAATATTAGTAATATATTATAATATTATTAATATTTTATAATATATTTATTATTATAATTTTAAGACTATATTTTAATATTATTTATATTATATTAATATTATTATTATATATATATTACTGTTCATAAAACTTCTCTTTGTATATAGATAGTAATTTCTCATTATGAGTGAGACAGAAAACAATAAATAAACTTCTACATGTGGCTCATGAACGTATATCACATCAGTTTAATCATGTAAGTCCTCGTGTTCTCCTATTTGTTCAGTTTTATGTGTTTGATCATGGATTGTGTGTTGTTTCCGTGTGCATGTACACTTGGTATCATAATTTTGACTTGTTACACATAGAAGCAGCCCATTAGCTATAGTTTTCTTGTTGTTAAACTAGGACTTGAGGTCAACAAAAAATATAACTGAGATAACTTCTTTATAAAAGATATTGAATTTTAGTCTCTTTATAAGTAAATTGATTTTGAACGATTAATAAATATAGCTTAAGAGACCAAGGGTTGCATTAATGATAATGAGAAAAAGTCTTTTGAAACTTTAAAACAAATGAGGAAAATAAATAAATAAATAAATAAAATTTCCACGTCAATGCACCGTAAACCATTTTTTTTGGAAGACGATGTTTCACGTATGATGTCTTAACCGGGCCCACCGGAGACACATCCCGCAGATGCGTGGGAGCCATGTGTAATAGGTAACCCCGCCCAAATCAAGAAACCTGTGATAAACTTTAAGATCGTCATATGAGATAAATGTCTTAAAACTTGACCCCAACAAAAGCAGAACCACGGCCTTTACAATGAAAGGTTGGAGCTTTAAGAGTGGGCTAAACAATGGTTGACACCGTTAAACCATTTAGAGGATTTAATTTAGAGGCAAATGTGATTGGACAGTTTTTGCCGCCTTTTTCTATTGCACCAAGTATTTTTTTTTAAATCGATTTTTATCAAAACATTTTTAAATTTTTGTGGGGCCCAGCGGTTGTACCCTTTGTCATTCGGAGTTAGGCAAGGTTCGATTCCTTCTAGAGCCAAACTTTTTTACTTAATTTATTTATAGTTTTATTTTGTATAAGTGTATTTGTCTTCCAGTACAATGACGTCTTGAATAAAATATATCTATTTATCCTTGCTTGGATGGTTTTATTTTGAGTTTTATGTTAAAATGATGTTAATTTTTTATATATATTGATACTAAGAATTGTCTAGGTGTTTCGATACACTATATCGTTTGTCGTTGTATTTGTGTTTTCATTTTAAGAATGCCGTTTTTACAACTTATGGTTTATGATTACAGATCTTATTAAAAGATGATGTGGCTTATTTTTGCAAATGTCTAATTTTATTTTGTATTATAATAACGCTTTGGAAACGGGATAGTCGGTGCGATGCGACTGTGAGTAACTTGCTAGTTTAATTGATTTGAGAATTACAAGTCTGCACAAAAGGGCCATATGACCATCTACATGTGCTATGAACTCATATGCATAGACTATAAACCTATATAAGACTTAGGGGTTGTTTGTTTACATCTGAATGATATTAACAAGTTACCTCGATCTGATTGGTTCATAACCACTTAACCATTCAGACTTAGGGTTACTTCTTAACCACTCAGATGTTATGAACCATTACCAACCTCTTAACCATTCAGACTTAGGTTTACTTCTTAACCATTCAGATGTTATGAACCATTACCAGCCTCTTAACCATTCAGACTTAAGAATACTTTTTAATCATTCACATGCTATGAACCATTAAGAGGTAGCCTCTTAATGGGATTAAGAGGCTATCAAAACAGGGCCTTACACTTTTGTATAGAGAAGTGAATTTCACCGATTTGACCAATAACAGTTGTATTAAGAATGCCGTTTTGACCCATATGCATGTATGTTCGTTTCATCGTTTGAATACCTTAATCCTTAACAATCTTGAGTCTTAGGCCCAATCAAAGGCAAAGAAATGGAGAATTTGCTCCTTAAAAAGGTCTACAAAAGATGACTTTATGTCACAATATCCTTTCTTCTGCCAAAAATTTCATGATATTGCTTGCTTCTTGGCTCGACTTAGTTTATTCTTTTCTAGTCATTTGTGCGAATATATTTGTTGTGTAAGGAGGAGGTGTTTTGCCTTACCAAGTCACAAAAAACTCCTAAAACCAATTAAGCCACTGCCCAAATCGTTTTAAAATGCATTTTTTAATACCTGGAATCTGACGTATTTGACTGCTTTGAAATACATATGGTTTGTTTTAACAGATTTGGCCAATTGGTCACGTGAGTTGAGGTTTTGAACCTTTTTATTATCCAATTTACGGTTTGAAATCTGGACTTATGGTGTAAACCAAACCGAACGTTGAACTACACATGTGAAGAAGCCAAAATCATGCCGTGAGTAGTAAGGGATTGGATTCGGCCTGCTTCGTGATGAGTGGGTTTTATCCCACTCAAGGGTTAGCCCAATAACATGTATGTTTATTACTTAACTAGATTATTACCCCGTGTGTTACACGGATGTAATATAAAATATTAAATAATTATTAATAAAAATGTATAAATTTTAAAACGATATTTTGAAATAAAATGATTAAATTACACATTAATAGGTAACTTAAGATATATAAAAATAATAAAAGATTATGTTTTTAAATAAATTATTTTAAAAAAATTTAATACCAAAAACGTTATTTTTTATAAAAAAAAATTTGTTTCAAATCTGTTTTATAGTCTATTTAATTTGTTAATTTTTTTCTTGATAAGACATGATTTTTAAAAGTAAAAGAAATTATTTTTTATTACAAAAATTATTGATTTTTTTGAAAAAAAAATCATATCCTTGAACTTTTTTTAAAGTGTTTTTCAATAAAAAAATATTTTTAATTTATTATAAAAATGTTAGTATTAAAAAGGTAAATAATATCATTAATATTATAATTATTGAATATGAGAGATAATATAATTATTATTTAATATGAGAGAAAATTAAATAGGATGATGAGAAGTTGCCAAGTGGCAATATTGTTTTAAAATTGTGATGAGTGTCAAAACACATTTTTATTTATTATATTAGTAAGATTTTTACTTATAAATATGTATTTATGATCTTTTATACTCATAACAGTCTTTTTATAAAATAAAACACAAAATTATGTGTAAGAAAATGATTTAAACCAAGCAGTCATATAATAAATACAATAGGTCTAACCAAACCAGCCAAAAGTATAATATTTGATAAATAAGAAAGATGATGATGGAGAAATAGTGGCAGATAGATCGTGTGGTTTCATAGTATAGGTAAGGATAGGGTACGGGTTCAATCGATCGGGTACTAAGCAACGCTGACGTAAGATGCCCAGGTTGGTTTCTCCGTTGAGATTCTTATGTGCTTACAAACTATGAATGTGAAATTTTTACATGACAAAAATACAGAACACTTTTAACATGAAATTAAAATGTTTGAATTTAATAAATGTAGGTTTGGGTTGAACCCAATAACTCATTTCATTAAAAAAGAAAGGTTTGTGACAATCTAGATTGTATAACATGTTTGACCTATTTAACTCAACTCGTTTATATGTATTTAATTACTTTTAGTTGTGTTTTACATCAACTTGATTGAATATTTATACGAAAAGTTTAAACTTAAAAATATTAATCAGATCAAATGGGTTGTGTTATGTCAACCCACAAATATTCATTTCAACTTGATAAGATTTTTTATTTCATGTCATGTTTATGTTCATGTTAAATTTTCATGTGTGTGTTGAATTGACATGCTAACCCTAGAAGCGTGATCTATTTAACACTTGTGTAGGTTAAACTAAATAAGCTTCTTATTATGAGTCTTTTGTACATATCATTGTGTCTTTTGTGCTTGACATTGTATCTTTTGTACATGTTATTGTGTCTTTTGTTTTTCATGCTCAATGTTTTGTTTTCTAAACAATTTAAGACACAATGATGTTGTATAATACATAATTTCAAATAAGGATGACACAATGACGAGTATGAATAACACAATTATCTGTAAAAAAAGACGCAATTACCTGTAATAAAACACAAAAAATATAATTACGAACAAACGTTTAAAAAAACAAAATTACGATAATTAGATACAATGAATTGAAAAAATTTCATTTTTTATATCAATAGTATACTCATTTTAAAGATAAAAAATGCTCGTTTTTATGATATATTTAAAAAAAAATATCGTATGTAAAAGTTATGAAAGTTTAAAAAATATGGGGGAAATGGTCATGACTAAAATACCCTTTAACAACTTTTCCTCTAAAATTTTGAATTTTTTTCCTTAAATTTGATCTTATAATTTAATGGTCAATAACTTTTCTTAAACTTTTTATTACAAGGCCACAAGGATTCATCCCACTTTTCCCCATTGACACATCAGCGTCACATCAGCATTCCTCATTTTTCCCCATTTTGCACGGTGTCGTCCCACTTTTCCTCATTTTCAAATCTTATTTTTAATTAATTATTTTAACAATAAATAATAATAATAATTAAATAGATTCATTAAAAATAAAATATAAAATTACATTAAAATTTAAAAAGATATTACATTAAATTAAAAAGATATTACATTAAATGAAACTAAACCACAACGATTATAAAAAATAAGCAACAACGATTAAAGACATTTAAAATACTATTTATTCGGGTTATTGGCGTGATCATAGTATTGGTAATTCATTTCAATATCGTCTACGATACGCAAAAATAAATCTCTAGGCATACGAAATCTTCTTTCAAATAATTCATTGGTGAATGTTGGGTTGGTTTCGGTGCTAAAATAATGATCAACAAGCCTCTTGTGTGATTCGGCACGATCGTCTCGACATATATACCTTTTAAAAATATTGTAACATATATATATTGTAAAAAACATAATAAAAAATATAAAAAAACAAATATACTAAAAAAATTGTGTATACCTTCTCGAAGAGGATGCGGTGGATGCAGACTCGTTTAAACTCGTGGCCACGATGGTTGACAAAAACTGAAAGTTTCGTTGTCTGATATTGATCTCGTCTTCTTCAGAACTTGACGATTTACTTTCAAATGGGGGAAGCTCAAACGTAAACGGATCCATTGGTTTAAACTTTATAAAATTTGAGTGTAGAATGAAAGAAGAAAATGATAAAGAGTGTGAGTTGTGATGTAAAAAATGGTGAGATTTTATAGATTATATTTTTTAAGGCTCCAACGGTGACAATGGGTTGCCCGGGAGTCGAACCCGGAACTAGTCGGATGGAGTAGATAATTTCTTTGTTAAATAAGTAAAAATCCCGATCTAGACAAATAGAAGCAGGTCGACGAGCAATGACACGAAATGCACGTCGCGGTGGAAAAATATGGGTCCGTATATTTCCAGATAAACCAGTTACAGTAAGGCCCGCAGAAACACGTATGGGTTCATGTAAATGCTCTCCCGAATATTGGGTAGCTGTTGTTAAACCAGGTCGAATCATTTATGAAATGGGTGGAGTAACAGAAAATATAGCCAGAAGGGCTATTTCGATCGCAGACATTTCTGGAACACCTCTAACAGAGGGACAAATAGTCAATCAGCAACGGCTATTTCTCCCTCTCATTTCCTTCGGCTTGATTCGGTGAGTGAACCCCGATTTACCCACCCCAAAACCAGGGGGACGGTGTTCTCACTTCTTCCTGATCCGGGGAAGCCCTCCCCGCCTCCTTCCCGAAGCCCACTCCATGTGGCCTAAAAGGACTATTTATTGAACCTAACCATACAGTATCATACAATCTAATAAAAAAAATATCAATCAACCAAATTTTCACATCATTTACCTTAAATTCTTCTACTACCTCATAAAACACATAATTTTGTATATATAATGAGATACAATATTTTTTTTTTACTTCTAATTAACTTCAATTACTTTTGATGTCAAATTTAGATGACTTTAATTTTTTTATTTTAACTTAAATGTGTTTTTTCCTTTTAGTTAATGGAATTGTGCTTTTAAAAATTATATATATTAAAATGTATGAAAAAGGAATAGTAAATATATGCATATATATAATGCATAGTAAATGAATAGTAATGCATAGGTATCTAAGTTATGTAGTAATATTTTGAAAATTTAAACTTATATCACCAAAAGTTTTGTTTTACTTTGAACAGTAATATACAGTAATTATGGTATTAAATTTGATTTGTCTAGAGATTTGAATTTATTAAATTTGGGAGATTTAGGTTTCTTTTGGTTTAGGTTTTAGGTTTTTTGTATAACCATTGAAACCCACTTGCATGGTAAACCTCCGACTAACCGAGAGAAACAGAAAAAAGGTCTGAAATACACTTTAAAAAAAGTTTAAACAAAATGATGACTTGATGTAAAAACTAAAAACCCATTTTATTTGTTTTTTAGTAACTGATGATGATGATGATGATGATGATGATGATGATGATGATGATGATGATGATGATGATGATATGTTTTAAACAAACTTACATAAACGTGCTTTATGTTTTTTTTATAGTTCCACGTTTCATCCTCTTTTAATAAGGATATTTTATTGACATTTTTAAAAATTTAACTGAAAATATAATAATAGTTAGATGAGGATAGGATTGCATGTGTTCATCCTTTTTTATTAAGGATATTATTATTTTTTTTATTTTCTCAAAATTTAACAGAAAATTTAATGATAGATATAATGTTTAACTTCTTTAAGTTTATTAAAATCTGCATGCTTAATTTTATTTCGATATTTTTCAAAAATAAATGATAAAACCTCTGATTTTCTAAAGTCATAAATGACGTTTTATCAGATCTTATCATTTTTAATAAAATCTTTTAGGTTTTCTTAAAAGTTATACGTTCGTTCCTTTTTTAAGTTTTTCAAAAATAATTAATAAAATCTTTAATTTTATAAAGATAAAAATAATTATGTTTTCCCTTATTTTATTTAAATTTTAAGAATGGAAGGTGTTGCCAAATAATCCGGGTTTCGAGTCTTCATGACTTTCAAGAATGAATGGGTTCAAATCTTATTAAAGGCATATTGGGCTGAGGGGGTCAAGGGGTTTTCAAAAATGATTTTCTTCTAAGATGGGTTAACCTGGGTTCAGATGTTGCCATATGATCCGAGTTTCGAGTCTTCGAGCTGGATGATACACTGAATCCAAGTTATGATTGGTCTAAAAAATATAAATTTTAAGATCCGACAACTCCAATAAGAAAGCCGTCGCATGAAGGTGTTTGGATCATGCCACGTCAACGTGTTTTACGGTGGGATTGCACGTGATCAACCCAAGGAAAAGAGAGGAGAATTAGTGTGGGTCCCATTAGAACAGTGTTCAAGGGGCAGCTTTCAGTAGGTTTGGTGGCAGCATTAAAGAGAAGTTGGGGCGTGACGCCGTGACCCTTGCCCTGTCACGTGACGACCCGTCTTATGGTTTCCATATTAATGAATGATCACATTTGTATTTTTCAAATATTATTTACTAAGTATACAAAGGGAATTTGGGGGCCGCGTTCGGAGTACCCGACAGTTAATTAGTTGGTCGTTCAAAAAAAAGTATCCTAAGAGAAGGTTACTAAAAGGTTTTTTTTTGTTAATAGTTTCATAAACCATTAATTATTAAAATATAACTCTAAGTCTAAATTGTTAAGAAATAACATTAAAAGGTAGTTTATTAACCATTCATACTTAAGCTTACTTTTCAAATATTCAGAGTTCATATGAAAAAAATTATGTGTAACATACTAACATATATAATAAAAGATAACAAATTACACTTTTACATAAGACTCAAATTAGTTTCATATTAGGAACTTTTTTAAAAGATATAGACTAATTTTATACATGAGGATGAACTT
This sequence comes from Mikania micrantha, assembly GCA_009363875.1. Lineage (NCBI taxonomy): Eukaryota > Viridiplantae > Streptophyta > Magnoliopsida > Asterales > Asteraceae > Mikania > Mikania micrantha. The sequence goes on along the minus strand of CM018694.1, from coordinate 75,327,485 downwards.
AATCACCCTCCATCACGTCTAAGTTTATTTAAAAAATTTGAAATCTGAATCTAAAATTCGAGAAACCGATCTGAATTTGAAATTCCAGCATTCGGATAGATCGGATTGGATATATGTTTTATTTGTTCCGATTAGATCGAGTGTCAGATTTATAAAACCTTGTTTATTCTGATCGGATATCCGAATCCAACTCAAATTACTCAAATAAAAACTGTTCATTCGGATTAATGTTATGTAAAAATATGTTTGTTCAGGTTATTCGTATAAATCTGGATCGGATCAAAATATTTCTAATTCTGATCAGGTTCACAATATGTGTGACCATGATAACGACTTGACCAAAACCAACCAACCAATAATCAAAACACACCCAAAAAAAATACACCAAAACTCTTTTATTTCCTTCTAATTATCCATTTTTAAATGCCAATTTTTGATAACAAAATATGATTATTAACCTATCATTTTAAAAACATATTAAAATTAATTTATGAAAAAAAACATTCTAACATAAAATTTGCAGGCTGTCATTTTAATCAAGAAATTAGCATTTTTCTCAAGCTAAATTTCAAACCTTAAAAACAATATTTTTCAACATGTTTTCATGATTTTATTAATAACATTGAATACATTATTCAATGTGATCAGATATAAATAGAAAGAAAAAAATGGAATAAAAATACATATTTATTTTTCGAAAACTAAAATAATTATTTACACTTTCTGAAGTATTCATAAGAAGTAAAATCTACCAATTATAATAAATTAAGGCTTCAGCTATAATTTTTCGTCTCTCTTTCATATTAAATATTAAATACACTTGTAAATTATAAAAAAAAAAGATTTTTTAATACATTAAAATTTATATTAATATTAAAAAACACATTTTTCAAAAAACAAATTATTATAATTTATAAAATTTTCAAAAATATCTTTTTAAAAATGAAATGATTTAAAGAACAATTTTTTGAAAAAATTAATGTTTAAAAAATAATATTAAGTACAAAACTTTATTCATATTTTGTATTAAAAAGTTGTCTTATATTGTCTAAATTTTCATCAGTAATAATTTATTATATATTTTTTATTGTGTGTGTAATATACGTGATAATAACCATTTGCGTATCTTTGAAAGTTATAATTAAATTAATATAGAAAGTGCTTGATTTGCTTACACTAAAAGATAATATTGATTTTACTGAAAGTCGTTACAGCCTAATGATATTTTACTAAATAATATGAACTAGTGTCTAGGACCCGCGCGTTGCGGCGGGGGCTGATATATTAACGTGAAGCAAACCATACATTAATCTCAAAACCAAGGTTTATATTAATCTCGGATCATACTATACCCATTTTAGCAAAACTAATGTCTACATGTTTAATATGCAAGGTTTACATGTTTGATACATATGTCATTTGTAATTCAGGTGTAGCAGGATTAAGGATTGATTCAAACTACCGTGCATCTGTTAGGGGAAAAAAGGACTATGTCTTCTTCATATTTTTCTTTTCTTTTTTGAAAAGTACTGTACATACCGAACTGTAACTATAAACTGAGCAAGTAGTAGGAGAATATATAGATATTAGGGACCTAAAAAAAAGGAGAGAAAAGGCTTGTACCTCGTTATCTTGACCTGAGAAAACGGTGGCACTCCTGAGGATATCACAAACAGCTTAAAAAATAGATGAACTGCTTGTTAGTTTCTTGCCTGTAAAACAAAAGAAAGGGGCAATGGACAATATACATGTATTTAAAATTTTAGAACATTTATTAGTTAAGTGTTTTAAACTATGATCTACAAAAACTAAAAATCATAAATAACTATTTTGAATAAATAGTAGCACATATGCATTATGCAACTACTCACGAAGCATGAAAGGACATAATAGAGGTTTTATTTGTAATATGGCTGGGAGATGAACCAAATCACACATATGTATAACACTTTTAGCATGATAAGTGATGCTTAGAGATTAATTTTTGGCGTTTTGAATTCAGATGAGACTCTTGTAAACCTTAACCGGATGTCTATGTCACTAACTCCACTATGAATGTGAGTTGTAATGAAATTTGGCCTCGTTTCTTTGATATTTGTATCTCTGAAGCAGCCTCTCTACCCAATTTTTGGGTAGGGGTAAGGTTTGTGTTCATCTCACCCCCCAGACCCTACTTAAAAGTGGGATTTCACTGGGTATGTTTGTTTGTTCTTTGATATTTGTATCCGGAAGACTGGAAGAGTCACAGGACCGAGCCTAAGTTCTTTAACCTTTTTATATGGATTCTATGTATTCCACATAATGAAAACCGCCATTTACCTATTTACAAAACCAAGGGCTTCTGGCCTAATGGTTACCCCCTTGACTTTCCTATGGGAGGTCTTGGGTTTGAATCCGGGCTGAGGCATATTTGCTGAAGCAAGGTCAGGGGGTTTACCCAGTTGTGGGGTTCCTCCTGGGGCATACGCCCCAGAGCGTCAAATTCGAGGGGACGGTTGAAATCCCGTCTTGGGTGTCGTTGTACCAAGCCGTTAAAAAAAAACCCTATTTACAAATTTGCATTTATCTTCAATTGAGATGAGTTTGTTTGCTGTTTATGTGTAATATTAAGATACCCATTAGGAATCGGAAAACATTGACTGGACCTGGATAACTATAGATTTTAACACAAAAAACAACCAATGAACACCATCAACCCAATCCTTAATGACAATGCCAACTGTAAATATGCCTAAATTATGACAAAACACCTATATGAGTTTGACACCTAAATTAGCAATTAATAACCTCAAACCTAACCCGAATAAAAACAATAATAATTACCGATGAGCAACCTCAAATCTAACCTAAATGAAAATCTCAACTGCAAGTACACTTATCTCAATATCAATTTTTATGACATCTTCAGCAAATATCCATTCAGATACAACATGTCAAGTTTAAACCAATTAAATGCCTAAACCATATAAAATAGTAAATAAATTGCTTATAATACCATAGAATTAGAGCAACAAACAATTGAGAAATCACCTAACTGATTATGAATTCTATTCAAGGAATGAAACCAAAAATTTTTATTCAAGAAGTAAAAACCAAAACTACTAAAGAGTTGGCATGGAATAACCTAAAATGTAAAGCAAGTGTTCACACTGCAGGTAAGGAATCCAAATCATCACCTAAACTGTTGGTAGTGGGAGGCATCACCAAATGCAACCTGAATAGCAATTCCACCCAGTGAAGCACCAGAGAAGCCCTAGGTAGCTCCACCCAAGTGAAATACCAGAACCCCATACATGTAAGCTAAGAACAACAAAAAAAGAATAAGAAAGAGAGCCAAAAAATATGATACAAATGTTTAACCTGTAGAACATAAAAGCCTAGGGAAAAGCATCAGTGTTGGAAAATTACCTACTTCTGGTTCAAATGCAGTGCCATGGTCTTTTACACCTACACAAAAGCAAAAGATGGGTAGCTTTTACAACATAACATGATAGCTTACAAAATGAAGAATAAATTTATTTGAAGGTGTAGCAATCAGTGATTTATCAAACTGAAAATATATGGTTTCAGAAAGTAAAATAACTATAATCCCTGATGTTTTGGACATCAAATGTAAACTACCTGATTGTCCACCACCTTAATCTGATAATTACGTATCACAGATCACATAATTACTAATCATGTGACTTCATATTTCAATAATCACTTTCAAATGACACGTCTAAACAATGAATCTCAACAATAATCTAACTGAGATCTAAAGTGAAGAAATGTTCTACATATTTAGAGAACTCCATATGAAACAATGGATATCAATTCATCATACTAATTTATTAACAAAGTGACAGTGAAGTATACATTCAAAATAATAAATTTTCAAGAAACTAATTCTATAAAACATATTCTAATCACAATTACTCATCACTGCATAAAAGAATTAAGTAACCACATTAATGATTCGTTAACATAATCACTTACCTAAGATCACCTACTTTGGTAGATGAAGACGACTACCCAATATGATGACAAAACACACAAATTGGGTTTTCACCTGTTTGATTGCTATACACAAATCATTGGTGCAACATACCAAAGAAATCAGAGGAAAAGCGAAAGGAAGGCGGTTTGCACATAGGCTACTGCCAGAAATGAGGGATCAGAGGGTCACCCTCTCCCTCAACCGACAACCCTCCAACACCATAAGCTACCGCCATCGGAGCAAGGGAAATGAGCCATCGGAGGGTCACCCTCTCCCCTAACCGACAACCCTCCAACACCTTCACTCTTGTACCTCCGGCTAACCACCGTCACCATCATGCGTCATCACCTTCACCATCGATCGCTGTTTGATGAACGAAAACCCTAGATCGAACGGAGAAAAGTAGATAACAGAGGCTACGGTAATCGGAGAACGGTGAAGATTTGGTGGGGATTACGTCTACGAAGCGGACGGTTGGTGGATATAAATCGTCGCCGGAGGTAGCACCAGAGAAAAGAGAGGACAGTGAGAGGGAGGCGATAAAGAAGGTGCAGGCATAAGTGGTTGTACCAAAAGCTTCATATGTAGTAGGAAATGAATAGTAAATTTGTGAGGAGGATATATTTTGCTTTTTAATATATATATAAATTAAATAAAAATTATTTTATAATCATAATAATTTGTGGCAAATACGGAAAGAATACTGTTGGGGTTGGTTATATAATTGAAATATTTTAACTAAATTTAATTAAATATATTTTATATAAATTTAAAGTTCGTGGAATCACACCCCTTTGTTGATATAATTTTTAAGTTTGGATGGTAATATTAAATAAGGAAAAAGGAGGGAAGTGTCGTTCCATGATCATGCGATTCGTTAAGTTATGCGTAAGAAGTTGTCGTCCACTAACTATCAACTGCTGATTGTACGGAAATGTGAAAGAGAAAAAGGAATATTATCCGCTCACTCCCCCCTTATTGGAAAAATTATTTTTTTAAAGGCTCATTATTTTCCAAGAGGTTGGGTTAGATGTGATTAGGATTTAGAGGGATCAAAATTCAAAAAATATATATATATATATACCCGAACCTCATTATTCTGATTCGAACATAACTAAGCAATATGGTTTGGTTAAAGCATGTCAAAATATTTTAATCGGGTTTCTTGGATTGCCACGACTAACCCAAAACACGATTGGGTTGACATGTTTAATACTCGTAGATATTCAGATCATGAGGACTGTCATAAATCATAATAGGACAGACACGACCCGTTAAAACTTAAAACGGGAAACAAGAAACAGGTAGACACGAACACGACACGAAAACGTATTGTTTCTGTTTTTCAAACAAAACACGACACGTTTAAAACGCGTAAACACTAAATGACTCGTTAAGAAGCATGTTAACAATAAGCATTATACATGACATGTTAAGGAACCCATAAGACTATCCACAGTGGTCACTCCACTGAAAATCATTCCCCACCGAAATTTCCTGTCACATCATCATCCCACTGAAAACCTTAAACCCCACAATGGTCACCCCACTAAAAACAATTCTCACTATATGCCAAAGCTTTGGGCCACAGTGGGAGGGGCGGTGTTCCTGCTGTGGCCGTCGAAGGGGAGCAAGCCCGCGGCAGGGAGCGGGGGAACCACTGCGTGTGGTCTGAAGGAACTTGGGTGAAAGAATGTGAAATATTTAGAAATTAATCGGTTAGCCACTTATTTTATTATAATATTTTTTAATTTTAAATTATAAACATGGCTTATCAGGTAGTAACAAGTTTTAACGGGTCTTAAAAGGTCTTAACGTGTTTTAACGTGCTTAGACACGAAAAATAAACAGGCCTTAACGTGTTGACTTGTTTTAGACACGAAACTTGTTAAGAGTAAACCCAAAACATGCTAGAGTCGTGTCGTGTTTTTTCAATCATAAAAAATCATTTTGTGTTACATTTTCTAAAATGATAAAAATGGATTGTACACTTTGCATGTCACACCCCGACCGACAGCAGAATACGTCGGGGCGTGAGCTCGACTGTTCATTAGCTCATGGTGCTATTGATATGTTTGAATAATTAATGCATTCATTATTAACAATACAAACATTTCAATCATTAAACACAAGTTACATTACAATAATTGAATAAACAAACAATTACAAATGAAATTCTAAATATTGTTTTAAAGAATTAACTAGGTCTATTGATCCTATTCTTATGTCTACACGAGCTGCACTTAACTTGTCACACATATAAAATAATTTTTGTCAACTATTAGCATAGTTGGTGAGTATACATACAAAGTTTATATAATACATAATAAATATATGCAATTTCAAAGTCTAAAGTATTAACCTAAAGCATATGTACTCACAAGTTTCTAAGGCATCGTGTATAGCACAAAAGTTCATGTAATTCGTCAATAGTTACACAAGGCATACAAACAAATAATCGTTGTTCTCAATAGTCCTCAATAGTTCTCAAATAGTCCTCAATTGTCCTCAAACAATGTCAAACCATACTTGTACATCATAGGTTTGCAAGGCCTTGAGGTAAGTTTGTAAACACGTGCTTGCAATTGTTTAGAATAATGCATACATAATTCAACATGTAATCACATACAACCAAAGACAATATCTAAAGACTAAGTCATTGCATCATTTGTGTTCTGACTCTAAGAATAACATGATTTATATATGACATGTGTAACATTCCTACAACATTACAAAGTGTAAAGAAGGGAGTATGAATATACTAACTTGATTTATTAGCTAGTCCAAAATCTTCAAATGGAGTGTGAGGGATTTGAAGCAAGCAAACTTCACCCTAAAGTTAATGGGAATAAACTTAGTAACCAAAGTATTCCTATAGTTAAACTTTTTACTTCCTAGCAACTATGACATACTATGGAAATTTTAAAGATATTGTCTAAGTTTCGTAATGGTATCATTTGGAGTATTTATATGTTTAAATAAATATTCCCAATTTAATTTGAATAACGCATAGTATTTGAATAACCTATTATACAAATTTGTTTTTTTTATATTCATTTGAAAAAGTTTTGACCATCATTTATAATAATAAAAATATATGTTTAGAATAATTAGAAAATTATTCTTATGTATAAAGTTACTATTACTTGTTCGGTTGGGTTTTAAAATCATCACATATTATATACATGTTTATGTATACAAATTGTAAAATGATTTAGAATAATTATCTAAAGTATTCTTCTTTTATCTTTTAATTAAATAAATGATTTAAAGATCTAATAAGATTAAAGACATTTGTTTAGAATAATCTCTTAGAATTATTCTATAGTATGCTTTATAAAATTTGGTTTAAAATAATAATAGTTTATTCAAATATCATCTTTATTTAAATAAATAATCTGTTTGTTTTTATTATTTATTATTATTAATAATATTATTATTTTTAGATTTTAGAAAATGATTTCTAAATTTTTTTTGATGATTTTTAATATATTTATAAACGGTTTACTTACATAATAAAAATAATAATAATAAGGAAACTACTTTGCAGATTGTAAAATACTGGTTTTAGATTTTTTTAGAAAATTTTCTATAAAAAAAATTAGGGTAAAGAGGGATAAATGGTATAAAATTGTTAAGGGTGCAACAGCCGGGTTCAAACCCCGGTTAAAATGAACCCATGCTTTAACACCGAGTATGGATAACCGGCTAGGCTGGGTGTTGTTTTTGGAAGAAACCAGTTGAAAATTTCTAAAACCTATGTGTGTCTCTTACCCCCAAATCTTATTAAGAACCCTATAAATTATGCAGTTCGAATTCGTTTGATTCGATGTTTGTAAGCCATCGAATTCATGGGGCTTTTGATCTCCTCCTAAAACCGATTCGAATGTATATTAAAACTTACCTGGATCGAAATCGAATGAGCGAGTTCGAGTACCCAGTTATTCGTGAATGTTCTCATGATCAATTCGGAGAGTTAGAGACTTTCAGAAGGTGTTTTCGAATGTGTTCGACTCAGAGAGCAGTCGTCAAGGTGTTCCGATAATCAATTTCGAATGATATCAAGTTTTTATTCGATTACCGATTGATTACTGTGTTTAGACGCGTGAATTGGTTTATTTTTAGAATTGGTTGCATAGATTGATTCGGTTCTGAGTATGAACGCGTATGGATTTAAATTTTAAATTTTGGTTCGCGCTTTGGTCGATTTCGAAATGGGACCGGTGGTAAGGGGGCTTGAACCCGTGACTAGTAGTTTTTTGGTTTACATGTTTTTTGCCCCTTTTTCTTTTGAACTTTCTCTACTCACAATAGTAGTTTCATTTTTAGCAATTTAGTCCTTATTAATTTGTTTCTTATCTATCTACTAGTTTATTGACCTGTGTATTACACAGAGTTGTATGAAAAATAAACATTACAAAAAAATAAATAATAAAAAATAGATACATAAATAACATAAAATTTATAACATTTAAAAAAGAAAAATAATACATATAATAAATCTTTAAAAACTTTTTTAAACAATACAAATGAGATTTGAAAATTTTGATTTTCTAAATTATTGATTGAAAATGGAAAGTTTAAAATGATTAAATTTTCATTAATATTTGAATAAAATAAATATTAGGTTTTATTTTAAATTTGGAAATTTGACTTAATTGTATTAAATTAAATTAATCTCTAAATTTTTCAACTATGCCATGCACATAGCCTAGAATGATGCCATGTGTCAAATATGATGTGGATATGCTAGAAAGACGACATGTGACATATTGTTATTCTTTTATTATATAGTATAGATACTAATAAATCAAAATAAATGTGCCACATGTCACTTTCTTAGGCCATCCTTATAAAAATTTTCCCGCTTCTCTCTCCTATTAAATGCACCCATATTCAATAATAATAATATTAAATATATTTTTATACATTTTTATATTAAAAAAGGTTTTTAAAACTTTAAAAAATATATTAATCTTAAAAGATTACATTTTTTTTAGAATCCAAATTATTATAAATATAAAATATTCAATAATTGTTTTTCAAAACGAAATATTCAAAAAAAACTTTAATAAAGTTAGTGTTTAAGTAAATAATATTATTATTTTATCACTTATGTATTAAACTGTATAAATTATTAATCATATTATTATAGACTATTTATTATTTTTATTTAACCCGTGTAATACACGGGGTATTGACCTAGTTATTATATAAATCTATGAAATTTCCTTTAAAGATTAAATTTCTTTTAAAGATTATTATTATTATTATTATTATTATTATTATTATTAAACTATATATATAACTTATTGTTTTGTTCTCTCATTAGGTATGTTTCCACAATCATGTTCTATTATTATTATAAAACATATAATTTTATTTTTTTTAAATGTGTTATGCATATAACTTTGCATTCAAAAATATATGCATGTACATATGTGTTTATACATATTTATGTATAGATATGATGTAGAGGTGGCAATTTTTACCCATATCAAAGGAAATATGTTTGTTTGGGTAAACCATTGTAGTATAATGGGTTGATATGGGGTAACATCATAATATTGAATGGGTTGAGATAGGTAGCACTTAAACACAATGCGGGTCAAGATGGGTAACAAAAAAGCTATGTAAATGCAATGGATTCAAACATCTAAGAATGATTAATAATATATTTGACGAGAAAATCACTAAAAATTATCGAAATAGACTATTTGTTTACTTATAACACATCTTAAGTTAAACTAAATTGATGTTTTTTAAGAACAATTCATTTAGACCCGAACTGTTTTTACTTAAAACTCGTTCTAACCTGCACCCATCCTGACCCGAACCTGTTCTAACCCGTTACCCAACCCGACCCAATCCGCCCATTTTGCCAGGCATAATATGATATACATACATAATAACTCAACTTATTAAAGTTAAATTAATTTGTCATAAAAATATTAGTACATGTTGATCATCTTTGTGTATATATTTTTGACTATAAATTTACAAAGCACGTTATAAACTTTGTTTTATTGCAATTGACTCAATTAAAATTCGAATTTGAGACGAAATCCCTAGGGATTATATTGCACACTTAGTTTCTAATTTTATACCATTAAACTTCAATTTATGGGTGTTAAAAAAACCGAAAGCAAACCGTATTCATAGCCGAAAAAACCAAACAAAATTCTGAATTTTCTTTTCGATTCCAAAATTTATTCAAATTCAGTTTACTTGGTTAACCGATTAAACCGAATTCAAATTTTAATTTATTTAATAATATATAAGGTTGAATTTTGTTTATTTGATTTTTAATCGGTTTATTAAGTTTAATTCGATTTGCTCGGTTCGGTTTTCAAAAAGAATTTTTTTAAAACCGATTAAACCAAACTGATAAACATCCTTATGTTTAATTGTGAACCAAACCTTCAAACCGAATTAACAAACCTATTTTCTTTGATATCAACATTTCTATGAGTTTTAACATTTTCTAAATACCCCTCATGGGGAGTCAGGAGAATCACAACCTATGGCCTTATGGTAATGCATTCAGCGCATGAGTTTGCGTTTGGTCCATCATTTACTCGAGTTTGAGCTCTTCTGCGACGAGATTACAAGCGTCACAATTTTTTAACGCTTAACGTCATACTTGAACTAGAGACACCCAAGAGGAAACCGGATAAAAATCACCTGCCTGTCGTGATACAAATTCTAACACCTAAGTTAACAAATATAGAGTCAAGACGGTGTCAGTTGGGATGTGTACTCATTCACATGATTTAGTTAATTAGTGCTTGAATTTGTTAACACGGTCGTATCTTAAATTTTAAATATCATATGCAATTATTAAAATGGACACTGCTTTAAGAAAAATTCATAAATTGATTATAATTGATATAAAATAAAGCAATAAGTATTTTTAATACCAATATAATGTTTTGTTTATATATAATTATAGAAATTTATGTATTAACTCATTTTTATGGATCACGTCATTTATTAAAAATAAATACAAAAGTCATCATTTTAAGGACGATTTATGTAATTTTAATACCAATATAATGTTTTGCATATATATAATTATAGAAATTTATGTATTAACTCATTTTTATGGATCACGTCATTTATTAAAAATAAATACAAAAGTCATCATTTAAACAAACATTTATAATGGATTTCTTTCTTTTTATAATATAAAGGACGACTTTAGAAACTTATTTTAAAAACGATTTATGTAATTTTAAGGACATAATCCATTATAAATTTTTATTTTAAAAATGATTTTTGTATTTATTTTTAATAAACAACGTTATTAATAAAATGAATAAATACTAAAGATGGTTAATGTGATTTACTCAACTAAATATTTGTTTGCAAATAAAATATCAAAAAAAATATATATATACACACACCACACACATGTAAAATAAATAATAGAGTAAACTTCTCTTTTGATCCCTGTGGTTTGACAAAAGTAACCATTTTCATCCAAATTTTGAAATTTTGCAATTTTCCTCCATTAGTTTCAGAAAATTAACCATTTTAGTCCCTGTGGTTTGACAAAAGTAACCATTTTCATCCAAAGTTTAAATGGACTTTAGATGAAAATGGTTAATTTTCTGAAACTAATGAAGGAAAATTGCAAAATTTCAAAATTTGGATGAAAATGGCTACTTTTGTCAAACCACAAGGAGCAAAAGAGAAGTTTACTCTAAATAATAATTTAGGTTTTTTTTGATAAATAAAAATTGTATAATTTGGTTCGATTTCTACTTTCCTTTTATAAAAAATCAAAAATACCCTTCTGATTCAAAACTAATAAATTTGTGTAACAGTAAAAAAAATTATTTAGCAATAGGCTAACACATGACTAGAATCCAAAATTTCCCTATTACACGTTTGACAACATCGGTGGGTTGTATATTTTTTTTATACACTCATTTCTCTGTAATAATTAAACTTTTCTTTAGTTTCTAAATTTCTCTTTACTTATTTTATTTTAACTTTTATTTACTACACTTTTAGCTTTTTAATTTTTTTTTCCTGTTTGTTTTTTACTAAATTTTCTTGTTTTTGACTAGTCTTTTTTACTTTGCATTGACGTATTTTTATAGTTTTGATATATTGTATCTAATGTGCGTTCTGATATTTTGAATTATGGCTTTATACCTGCCGTAACTCACGTGTTTTTTTTTTTTTTTAACTTTGTTTATAAGTTTTTTAGTAATACTTGTTTAATTTTGTTTTGTATATAAACTTAGTCCTTTTACCAAAACTTTTAATATCTTCTATTAAAGTGAGATCTTTATCCCTCTTTGCACTCTGATTAACCATATTCACCTTCTTAGACCGTGCGGTGTGCCAAGTGAACGGGGCGTGGGTGGGGCTGGGTTGGGCGTGAGACACCGGCCCCTTGGGGCGTGAATGACTTGGGTGTGGCCCCAGCCACACTTCTCTTGACCGTTTGAGCATTTATTTTTTCGACCCTGGTTGTGATGAATGACTTGGGCGTGGCCAACCAAGGGCATTTCCATCACAAGTGATTGAGTGGATGCCTACGTGACGTCTAGGTGGAGTGCTTGAAACCATGGGGCATAGCCCATGGTCTTAGCAACCAAATTATTATACAGGAATTTGTACACACGTTTGATTATCATTTTTCGAGAATGACTGATTATAACCCAATTTGAAAACTCGAATTTGATTGGGTTTGAATTTTGTTATTCAAGAATGATTGAAGTAATGAACAACCCTGTATTAGAAAACTCTCACTTGTAAATATATTAGTCAATTTGTCATTAGAGTGTATTGATTCACATCCAAGTTTATGCTAAACTTTCATTATTGAGGTAATTTGAATATTCGAAATCAATTGGGATTTGAATTTCGTTGTAAAAAATGATTGAAATTATGAATAATCTCAGACTTGATAACCCCCACGTGTAAATATATTAGTCAATTTTGCATCAGTGTTTCTTGATTCATATCCAAGTTTTATGCTAAAACTTTGTTATTTGAGAATGTGTAGTGTTGGCGATTGTATAGGACTAATGTTTTAAATTAAGGTGGCTCAATTGTTTTTAGATATCTAGGAATGATAATAATCGATCCAATAAGGTAATCAAATAGGATAAAAGAAATGATATTGATTCATTTCTTTTGTTTGACTATTTCATTCCATTGTTTATCCTATTTCTTTATATATTTTGTTACCCCATATGAAATAGTTCCTAAAATGTAACAAATATAAAATATGTTTAGTATAAGGTGATAAGATGAATAACAGAATAAAATAGACAAGATAAAGAAATGAAAGAGAGTCATTCGATTGTTATCTTTAGTTACATGTGTGAATTAAATGAATCATTACAAATATTGAAAAAGACAAAAGAAAGAAATACAATTCATGGATCGAGTTATGTCATAGATAATAAGTCGAATCATGGATCTGATCATGATTCGGGTAATGACTCGTGTTATCTTATATATTGATTCATTATTTTAAAGTAATCAAGTGTAAAAGAAAACTTACTAATTTACATTAACTTTCCTTTGTCTTATTGTTAATTGCTAAAAAAAACTAAATACCGCATCCTTTGTGAAGATTTTTTAGGCATATCAATTATAATGTATTGCCAACCAAGGGCTTCTAGACTAATGGTTACCCCCTTGACTTTCCTATGGGAGGTCTTAGGTTCGAATCCGGGTTGAGACATATTTGCTGAAACAAGGTCAGGGTGTTTACCCAGTTGTGGGGTTCCTCCTGGGGTGGGCTCGAGCATACGCATCAGAGCGTCAAATCCGATGGGATGGTTGAAATCTCGTCTTGGACGTCGTTGTATCAAGCCGCTCAAAAAAAATTATAATGTATTGCCATAAATGTTGAATCATTATCACATAAGACTTACTATACTTATTTTGGTATCACAATCAATGAGGTTGATTGTCTTTCACGTCATGACCCGATTGTCCATTAATTTCTTTTTAGTCATGATATGAATTTTAGTAAATGTGTAATCACATCGAATTACGCATGTTAAGTTGCATTACAAACCCATACAACAAAAATTATAAAAACGTTTTCACAATCGATACCCAGTTTAAATAGTTATAAATAAGGTAGATTAAAATTAACATAAATGACTTTTATAATAAAAAATAATAAATACTACTCATATTTGATTGTCGTAAACACGTTCTAACATGTATCATTGTTTATTTCTGTAGATTTGTTTGATAAAAGTAGCTGTTATTAACTATACAAGAAATCTTTCACCAGACAAATGGTGTAAAGCACAAAAGATTAATTTAATTGTTTTATTAAATAACAATTTTAGTTGAAAAAAAAGACAGTTAAAATAACACTTAGGTGGTGTTTGTTTTTTAAAAGGTAAAATGTCTACAGTCTGCGGACTACATTTGCAGACATTTGTAGGAAAAAGAGATGGACCAAATGACTGCAGTCTGCAAGAAAAAGAGTATTTGTTTTTTAACGTCTGTTAATTCTTAAAATAAATTGTTGTGGCGTACGGTGGCCGGCGGTGGTGGGTGGTGGTGGGTAGTCTCTGCAGACTTTAGAAGATTTTAGAAGTGGTTGGTCCACATCTGCACCAAGAAGACCTCGTGCAGACTTTTTTTAATGAAATGTATTCGAAAAAACAAATAATCTGCAGCTGTTAACGTCTACGTGTGATCTGCGTGACGCAAACAAAAGAAGCTGCGGAAACCTTTTATAAAAAAAGAAACAAGGTTTAGATAAACTAAAAACTAAACATATGCATAATGCGTTCTTGTTCTAGAGCACTAGATGGCCGGTTAGATTCTTAAACGTGTATAATATTTACGCGTTTATATTTATAATGTCAGTATTAGTTGTAATACTATAAAAATAGATTCTTGATTCTCCACTACTTAAATTCCAAAACTTAACGTTGTAAAACACGTTAATACGAAAATATATAATATAGTATTTTTCCATCAGATCCTCATGAAATGGAAATGGGAACAATGAATAACCTCACTGGATTACCCTTTTCTACTTTTTTTTTTTAATTTTTTTATTTGGTTTTTCCCTATTTAAAAAATGTTCAAAAGACTATATTTATCCCATTGTAACAAAATTCCACCATTATTGCATCTTAAAAAGAAGATGCATGTCAAATATGTTGAGAGGATGCTTAATTTAATAACAATAACAATAAAGTAATAAACTAATATGCAAAAAATCACATACGATATTTATTATACATATATGCGTTCTTTTAATGCAAATTAAATATTGCTGAAAATATAACGTTATAAAAAGTAGATTAAAATTAAACCGGCGTAAATGTTAATCAACTAAAAAGCCGATTGTGGCGGTGTTTGTTTAATGTGGGCCGCGTTGCCTTCATTATATCGGTCGGTAATTCCTCTTCATTGCAACGGGGCATAATATATATATTTTTTAAACAACAATTTCTTTTTTTTCATTTTTTATTATGAAACTTAACACAACCTAATTTTAGGAAGGAATTTCTTTTTTGAATTTTTTTACAAAAGGGTATTTTAAATATCTTTGTATTAATTTTTCTTTTCTTTTACAAGTTTTCAAAATAAAAATGGAGTTGCTACAAATCCTCTTAAATTAATGACTTGTGATATTGGATGGTGTTTGATATGCTTTTTTTTTCAATCTTATCGATATTGTTTGGTTTTTAGATTTTGAATAAGAAAACATGTTAGTCTTGTACAATATTTACTCTAAAATTCAGTATTTTAAATCTTTGTTATTTTTATAAGAGATGAGTTTTGTTAAATTAAATGTTCATATACTTTGTAAAGTATTCAAATCTCAATACAATATAACTTATCTTTATTTGAACTACTAATTTTGGAAACAAATGCATTATAAAGTTGGTATCTTTATATTAACATATATATTTAAAAAATTATTTCCGTTTTAGAACATATATACCTTTTCACCATTGCTGGTTCCACGTCACCACCATTTAAAGTGTTTAGAGTCGAAGCAAAGCAAAGGACATTCCTAACTCATTAGCCGTATCATCTATCCTAGCTGGCAACTAAAAGGCCATCGTAATTATACATCTTTAATTTTATTTATTATACACTTATAACTCATAATCTGTTATTAATTTTAGTCCTTTACTCACACCATGCGTTACTGTGGTATTAATCTATAGATTTGTTGGGAGATCACGTATTGATACTTTTAATATGATGTGTTACTTTATTCATGCCTTTTATGTTTTTTGTTATATGTCATTAAATTTCTAAAGGGTTAGTTTTATCCTTAATATAATTTATTCTAGTCATAACCACTGTCACTTAATTAGCTTGTATATTGCATCATGCTATTTGGATATTGCATTTTATATGTGAATGTAAGTTTTTTTAATCGAGCTAATAACAAAAGTAGACTTTTTTATCTTTTGAAATTAAAAAAAAATCGTTGATATATTTAATTTTTCAAACCATATGTTTAATTTTACTACACATTTTTCTTTATTTACTCACAATCTCTTAGAAAAATAACATTTAAAAGTGGCCATTTCCAAGCCTTTCTTTTTATTAAATATAAAAAATGAGACGTGCCAAGTTGACTTGCATAGAAAGAAATCAGAATCCGGGCAGCGTGATCCGGGCAGCGTGCGTTACGCCATGTGAAACAGTAAATTTTCCCTCTATTTAAAGTAATATAAATAAATTTACACAACAATATAAATTCAAAGGCGTGGATGTTTTTCTAGAGAGAGAAAGTAACACCTCTGTTTTTTTCATGGCGATTTAATCGATAACTGTGAATAATTTCATATATTCTTCGTGATTTGTTAGCTGTAATCCGCTGTTCTTCGTTGAAATCGTTCCAATCGCAAGAAGATTTCAAATCAACAGCTGTTTAATCGTTGTTTTATTTATATAATTTCCTTCAAGACCAGGAAGAAGAAGCAAGATGATGCAGATGGACCGGAGACTTTGTTCGGATGAATTCGAAAAACTTCTGGTTCGAATGAACACTCCAAGGTCAGAATCTAATCCGTTGTTCACTGATTTAACCTAATTTTCAATTTTTGACGACAAATGTTGTAGATGAATTTCTAGAAGTGGCTGTTCGTTTCCTTAATTATATTACTACCAGTTTAACCCCCCAATAACAATATTTTAGGAGAAAATAAAAATTATTAAATTGATTCGTTATAGTTTGTGTTCGTATTGGATAATTTCAGTGGTGATATAAATTAATTTTGTGAATTTTCTAAGCCTTCCAAATCTGTATGGATAATTAATAGTCTCTAATTATCTTCGAGAATACAATTTGACTTTTCAACGACCTTTTCTTTCGCTGTCTATGATTTTGGGTTCAAAATTTGAATTTTTCTTACACGTCATCGCAGGGTCATGATCGATAATGCTGCCTGTGTAAACGCAACACTCGTCATGGTATGTTTGAAAAAACTATACCTGTTTCACTACGGTTGACCAATTCATTTTCAAAATTAATCTTGATTTTATATTTTAAACAATTATATTTTTTTCAATAATTTGTAGATTGATAGTGCGAGGAAAGATGGAAATCTTCTAGAGGCAGTTCAGGTTCTTTCAGATCTGAATCTTTTGATTAAAAAAGGTTATGTCTCATCTGATGGAAGGTGGAACATGGATGGTAAGCTTTTACTTTTTTTTCTTATTTTTTTTCTATATTTCATTTTTTTTGCAATTTTATTTTTGAATAATGATGTTCATATTGTGTACCATCTACAGTCTTTCATGTCACTGATTTGGATGGAAACAAATTAACAGATGACAGCATCATTAATTGCATTCAACATGTAATTTTCTTTATCCTTAAATCTTGATTTAGGGTTTCAAAATGTGTAAATCTTTAATCATTATTCAAAAGAAACTAGTTTGATGTTTCTCTATTAATATTTGCAGTCACTCGGAACTATTCATAACACAAGATTCAAATCTATTGATGGAATGACTGCAATAGAGCTGACAGGCACAGACAGAGTAGGCCTATTATCCGAGGTCTTTGCTGTCCTATCTGATCTCAAGTGTGATGTGGTAGAATCCAAAGTATGGACACATAACGGCCGGATTGCATCTTTGATTTACTTAAAAGATTGTGAATCCGGGTGCCCGATTGATGATTCTCAGAAAATTGAGAGCATAGAGGCACGATTAAGGAACGTTCTTAAGGGTGATAACGATATCAGAAGTGCAAAAACTTCGGTTTCAATGGCTGTCACTCACACAGAGAGACGGTTGCACCAAATGATGTTTGCAGACCGTGATTATGAGAGACGCCCTATTATAAAAACCAGTGGCGAATATTCCCCAACCGTGTCGATTCAGAACTGCTTAGAAAAAGGGTACTCGGTTCTTAACATTCAGTGCAAAGATCGACCCAAGCTGTTATTTGATGTTGTTTTCACCTTAACAGATATGCAATACATAGTGTTCCATGCCACTATTGACACCACAGACAGCGGAGCATATCTGGTACACAGCCATAATTTATCATGCTAGCAAAAAATTATTTAAACTTTGATATATTTTCATTTGTTTTTGGATTAATTTGCTAATTATTTAATCTTTTATCTGGTTTAGGAATTCTTTATCCGACATACAGACGGAGCCCCTATAAGATCAGAAGCTGAAAAGCAACTAGTGATTCTTTGGTTGCAAGCCGCTATCGAGAGAAGAGCATCCGAGGTACTATATTTTCCATAAAAAAAACTTGGGTTAATTACAAAATATGTTTTCTAATGATTCATTTTCCTCAGGGTATAAGGCTTGAGCTATGCAAGGCAGACAAACCAGGACTACTAGCCGAAGTGACACGAACATTCAGAGAAAACGCGCTAAATGTGACACGTGCTGAAATATCAACAACAATGGGCATAGCTCAAAACATATTCTATGTGACCGACGCCATTGGAAACCATGTTGATCCAAAAATCATAGAGTCGGTTCGACAAAGAATTGGGCCGGAGTACCTAAGAGTAAAGGAACTACCATTAACACATGGGAATCAACAAAAGACACAGAATGAAGAAGGTGGGCTTGGTGGGGCAATGTTGTTATCACTTGGAAGTTTATTAAGAAGGAATCTTCACAGCTTAGGGTTAATTAAGTCATTTTCTTGAAAGAGGGATATATACTTTGCTTAAAGAGGAGGGATTGTGTTTTTATTTTGCACATAAAGATATTAGTTGGCTGGTTGGTTGGTATTGATTAGGTAGAACACAGAAACAGGGAGACATATATTAGGTTTGGGATGGTGAATTGGGGCCACTGAGGTTGTTATTGAATTGGTGTTATGTTGCTGGCGGTGGCAATTATTTAGGTAGATGAAGAACTTAAAACACGTTTGTTTTCCACGTTGGCAGTGGTAGTTTGTACATAACTTCTTTTGTAACTAACAGTGCTATTATATATTTGACTATCTTATGCTTTTTATAAACTTCTAACATAAGATTCTCCGTTTCGATCGCAAAAATAACCGAAAGTCTGTTATTATTATGTTTTCAGGCAGGTTGGAATGATGTCTGAATATTGATTGACAACTGTTACAACGATGTTTGAACCTAAAGTTGATTAGGTGAGGTTACTTAAAAAAATCAGGAGTTTATGTGTTGGCGCTAGTGTTCCAAACAATAGGTGTTCAAGATGACCACAGTTCCCAATTGGAGCGATCGGTGCCAAAAGAAGAGGGTTATTTTTTTTTTAATTTTTTTTTTTATAAATGTTACTAACTAATAAACCACTTCAATCCAATTTAGTTTATGCTCAAATTTAAACTTGATACCTTATATCTAAATGTTAAAATCTTTACAAAACAAAAAAGATCGATAATTAGGTACCGATTGGATTTACGTCTTTTTATTAAAAAAAGGCACAGATTGATAGGGGTGAGCAAAAAACAGAAAAACCGAACCGGAACCGAATTAACCAAAAAACCGAACCGAACGAATAACCGAAAACCATAAAAAACCGAACCAAAAACCGAATGGTTTCTAATAACTAAAAATAACTAAGTCGGTTTCGGTTTTAGCCAAAAACCGAACCAAACCGAGCACACCCCAGTCACCACTGTTACATCAGCTTTTAACCCATCCTTTCTAGATGCACCCATTCTCCTCTTTTTAACTTCAACCCATCATTCTTACATGTATCATCTCTCTTTCACAACCCAAATGAGGTGAGCCCCACCCTCTCTCTGCATTTGACGCACTTAGGGACGTGCAGTCCGGCTTCTTCTTCTCTACCGCGTCCGTCAGACGTGTGACAAGCCACGTTGGACGTGCACCGGTCACCAAATACGTGTTGCAAATAGTCTTGGAGGGTCTAGCCAATGGTTGGCGGGAACAAATTATTAGCCTATTATGTGTATCAAGTAAATGGTTGTTTTATTTTACGTTTACCTACCATATATTCACGTTTCCTTTCCCCTTTTTTTTTCAAATGAGTGTAGTTGAGAAAAATATTCCCCAAATAAATATAGTTGAAAATTTATTTATTAAAATGAGTGAATTTCTTTATTTATTTTTCCTTGTAGATTAGTTAAAAATAATGAAATAAAGAAAAACACTTATTTTGATAAATAAGTTTCAACTACACAAATTTGATAAATATTTTTTTAACTACACTCTTTTGGGAAACAAACACTCCATTTCTTTCTATTTCTTCGTCATTTTATATATAATTTAACTTAAAGTCATATTTATCCGTAAAATTTATTTTACTTTCAGAAACCTTTAACAACTCATTCTTTGTTTCTATTTATATTCAATTAAGAGTTCGTCTCAATTAAGAGCAATGTTTTAAAAACCGGTATTTTATGTGTACCGAATTTGGCTAAAAAATGGTTTAACTGGTTCAACCGGACACACTAACTAACCATAAAATTCTATAGAAATACAACTTATACTCAAATAAGTTTCAAGAAGTATTCAAATTTATCCAAAATCAATTCAAAATGTACTCAAATTCATTCAAAATAAATTAAAACGTACTCAAATTCATCCAAAACAATCTAAAAGTACTCAAATTATAATAATTTTTTTAAAATAAAAGTGGATAATAGGATTATGACATTGGCGTGTTAACCGCATCAAGTTCACGATCGCTTAAAAGCCGAAAATTGCTTAAAAGCCGAAATTTTGTGATTTTTTTGAAACCGGAAAAACCGGATTAAACCGCCGGCACGATCGATTGAAGGAACCTGCATAATACCGGAAGGTTTCGTACCGGATTACTAATCGGCAAGCGGTTGAACCGGTCGAACCGGCCGGTTCAAACCGGTTTTTAAAACATTGATTAAGAGTACTTTCTGGGTTTTAAATTCTTGCTAGCCCTTTTTTATAAAATCTTTAGCCGTTCAAAAAAAAATTATATTCAATTAAAAGTTTATTTGGTAACCTTTTAATGATCATTAAGAGTTCATCTCTTAAAGATGTATAATATTTTAATCGCTAAAAAGAAATCTTAAATTTAATTGATCAAACAATTATCTTTTAATTTTATTATATAACTATTCAAACTTAAAGTTAAATATTAATCATTTAAACGCTATAAATCACTAAAAGATAGTCTACAATTAATAGATTACAAGACAACCCTTAAATACTAGGGGTATTCAAATTCGATATCCGAAAATTATCCAAATATCCGAAAAATTCCCGAAATAAAATGGATTTTCGAATAATTCAAGTTCGGATTTTCGGATATTTCTTTTTCGGATTCCGATTTTTTTTGAACACCCCCTATTAAATACTACTTTGTTTATTCTTAATTATTGTTATATTTTTCTCTTTCTTCCGCTTTTAATCACTCAAAAAAACTATTAAAGAAGTGTGAGAAATAATATATGAGCATTAAAATTATTCTTTTAGCTAATTTTAATCCTTTTTATAATGTATTTCAATTCCTTATCTTAATTGGCTTAGTGTAATTTATATTTAATTGTTCTACTCTTCTGTTTTACGTAAATGAAATACAATATCTCCATGTTCGTTATTTGTTATAATATATAACCGCAGTTTAACTTATTATAATTTTATTTTTATCTAATTCACTGATGCATCAGACGTATTCGCATGGGTTCATAAGTTACTACAATTACAAGTATTTACAAGAAAGATGGGCATTTGGATCAACTGAATATAGTTGCATGAATTCATCAAGTAGAACATATATAGCACGTACAGTTGCATGCGTATATCATATATATTTAAACAAATAAAATAAATAATAATAATAAATAGCTGGTGACGAAGAGATGTTGGAGTTGGAAGAAACATTATGTTCTTAAAAAAAAAAAAAACAAAGTCAATGCATGTATCAATACCTCACGGACGTCTATTTCATGGATTCAATGTATAAGATTTTAATTTAACTTTTAAGTTATTTGACTAATTAAACTATATAATTAAATAGTATATTATTATGCATAGATAAGTATAATGTATATATATGAAAACAATAACAAATAAATAACCAATATTCGACGGCATGGTCTAGTTATTTTTTGAGTTTAAAACTTTAAACCATATATTATTCATTTACTTGAATTTTAAATGATCATTTTATTTTTAACATTCACGTCTTATCCAGAGCTAACGAGACACATAGTCACACGTGTCTCTCTATCACAAACAATTTAAAAAAATTTTAAAAAAATGCAAACGCTTAACCCGTCGCAATCAACGACGACTGACCAGGGTGAACACAAACCCTCTATGTAGGATTGCTTTGTAGATTTTAGAGATTCCATAGGAGAAGTAAAAATGACCTATAAATAAATATTGTATAAAAAAACGAATTTCATTATAATATAATGATATTGTTATAAAATTATAAAAATAAAGAAAAAACCTACAATAGCAAACTAATTTATCTTACATATTTAAATGAATCATAAGAATTTCCAAATATATTCTTGTAAAAAAGTTAATAACATTTCATAATTCATACTCTATATAATACGTTACTCTCAATAATCATTATTGATAATTATCATAAATAAGAATTAACAACTTTAATTTTGGAAAATATGCAAAAGTTACTATATGCGAAATTTACTATTATTTTTAGGTAAAAAAATGAATTTTTTGAGATATTCCAAAACATTAATATGTTTTGTAGTATATATATTTTGCAATAATGTGTCATAGACTAAACTAACGGGTTCCCAATGCGTTGCAACATGATTTCCATAATTATTTCGAATATCCAAACGCAATCATGATCTCGTATATTAAAATAAAGATATAAAAAAATGTCACAACGGTTGTGATTGCTAAATAAAATCCTAAAGTATACTCATTATAAACGTGCCTGTCACAAAAAGGGGTTGCGCTTAGTCGTACAATTTAGCATCACAAAACACTAACATAAGAAAATAAATATAATTATTGTTTTTTTATAAGCATTTAATTAATAGTAAAAAATAAATAACAAATTAAACTCACCTCACATAAGTTCATCCGATTAAAAGAAAGCTTGAGCATATTGCTTAGTCGGTGTGAGTACTCAGTCACAACAACGGTAGCAATATCACGAATATCATAGCATAGACTCAAAAACTGCCATTGTTAATCCATCCTAAAACAATAAACCGAACCATTGAAAAAGTATGCGACACTCCCAAGAAATATGAACGCTATAAAATATTTCACTTCATCGTGTTTTCCGACAAGTTTTCTAACAGTCTATTCGCTTCTAATTAAAGAAATTATCACGATCAACCACGGTCTTAATCTCCACCAATCTTTCAAACTTTTTCATGAAATACTTCTCCCCGTAAACATGCCCTTCAGTGTAACTCTTCTCGCTACATCACACCATTGTCAAGATCCTTGTAATTCAAGTTTGTGCCTCTCGATCTCGAATTCCTAGATGCAAACATAGTCATGAATTCGTATGTAACCCTACTTTGATTCAAGTAATTTGCCTTTAATTCGTGATCAGAATCGTTTCAATTGACAGAATATAGAGTCTTGAACAGATTTCCTGTACGGTGAGGGAATGGAATTGCATCCGCCGGAATCTCGTTTAATTAATTTATTAAAGTATTAAAGGGATGTTTGAGATTGCTTATTTAATTTAAGAGGACTTTTTGTCAAAAGTGTTTATTAACTTATAACTTTTTGAAATGTAGTTTAAAAAAATGAGTTTGGATAGTTTTGATATATGAAAAGTTAATAAGTCAATAAGTTATTTGTCTATGTCAATAAGTTAATTAATTTTTGAAAAAGTCAATAAGTTACAAAAGCTATTTTTCAAAAGCTAGAATTTTTAACTTCTTGAAAACAACTTTTCAAGACTACTTGAAAAGTTAAAATAAAAAGTCCTTTTGAGATTAACAAAGTTTTATTTTAACTTATTAACTTCTTCAAAAAGCCAATAAGTTAATAAGTTGGTTTTAAATTGAATCCCAAACAAGGCCTAAATGAAAACATATAAGCCATTAGGGACTTACAAATAATCTTCTTAATTTTATCGAAAAGAGCAAGACATATATAATCACTTATTTTTATTAATTAGTTGTTTTTTGTATATATAACTAGTGGGTTCCTCCACGCGTTGCGGCGGAAACTCCGTAACGATTCCAAATATCATATCACAGCTACATTCCTGTATATAAAAACGCATACATAAAAACTATATGATTACAACCAAAATGATATAAACGATACAAATAGTCGATAATGTACAGACGTGTTATAGGCCTACGAATATCACGCAAAATTTAGGTGAGCGCTTGGGTTCTAAATTTATATAAAAGTTTCTGAGACAATTATGATAAAATAAATATAATTATGACTATTATCCAATAACTCCAAAATAAAACATTCAAAATTAATTATAGTTTCGTATATGTAAAGCCCTACAGGCAGCCATTGTAAACATGTCCACTCTGTCGATATGAATTTGTCCTAAATAATAAATCAATTGTTACTTCTAAAGAATACGAACCTAAACGTAAATGCACATTGTTAACTCATAAAACCAAACCATAAAAAAACTTTACGTTTTCTAGAATAGTATTATTAACTATTTATGAATATTTAATAGTAAATACAAAATCAATATGACTTTGTGAGCATTTTATGAACCTAAATGGTTTGATATGAAAGAGAGTATTTTAAAGATTTATTGTTCGGATTTATTGTAGAGATTTCAAAACAAAATGTTCACCAAGAACCATTATTATTAGTTTAATAATTAATAAAATATAAAAGATACACAAATTGAAGTAAACATAAATGAAACCATAGTATATACCACAAAAAAAAAATAATAAAAGCAAAGCTGTTTAAATGAAATTGATACGTGTGGCAAAAGAATTATTACTGCGAATAAACTAAATATCTCATGTTAATCATCCATTTAACCATTGCTTTTGTTGATATATGTTTTACTAAATTAAGATTGATATAACAAATTAAAAGATTCAATATATTCCAAAATATTTATTGAACACATTATCCTTATCAAGTGATCCTTTAGGTAATGCAGGACTTTTGGGTCATCATCGGTAAAAAAAAAATATAAGAATAAAAATTAACCTGGGGCGTGTCGAGTGACTAACAATTCTTCCAATTCGATAAGTATGCGATCATAGCTATGTCATGTATGTTGTCCAACTGAAATCAACACAACTGAATATGAGTTATAATTGCAGATACATTAAACTATTACAAAGACATTCATACAACTATACACAATTAAGTATTGAGATTAGTTCAATAGATGACCTTTTAACAACATTACCTCCATCAAAATAAACATTAAAGTCAAAAAGTAAAAGTTAATGAAATGAACTATAATCTGTAATGCATAAACTTCAAACTCATACTATTATGCCTACATAACTCTTTATATTATTAATTTCAAATATTACCTAAAATTTGAAACATCAATCATCTAACTTCAATATATCTGATCAAACTTTAGTAATCTGAACTTTTGGAGCCAAACATTTTCAAACAGGTTTCATGGTCAGTAATTTGGTGATTTGGTCAATCTGTCTTACCCTCCTTTGCCACAAACCTCATCCAATATATTAGGAACTACAAAACTGAAAACCTCATATGTATATTGAAGCTTCCATGAGCCCCAACCTAAAGTGAAGAGTTTGTTAAAAGGGTTATCACTTTTGTATGGGGTCAACAAAAAGCAACACAGAAAAAATGAATGAAAACAAATATAATTGTAATATATAAAAAGTGAATAAATAAAATAAAACATAGAAAAAGAAGAAAAAAAATTGTATTTTATCTAGTGTTCAGTTTGTTAACCTCAGTCAATCTTAAAATTTTGAACTATAGACAAACAGTGTAGGGTACTAACAAATTTTATAGCAATTTCAAAACACATCAGTAATGGGTTAATTCAATCAGGGGCAAAATTGCATCAGTGTGTTTGGCTGTTGCCTTATTAGCACATTTCAAAATCAAACCAATGATCACCACGGTTCATGAACCACACACCATAAGGAATAGCTCTAATTCATCTAATTGCAATTGATGTGTTTAATCAGTCTATGAGTTATCAATAACCAGGTGTGAAGCATATACACAGAGGTTCAGAATAGTGAGAGAGAAATTCAAGCAAAACCTAGTGAAATTGATTTTTGTTGAAATTCTAAGTTGAAGTTTATATATATAGGTAATTGGAGTGAATCAATCAAATCAAAGCAACCACATTCATCCCACCCATCACAACTACGAATCAAAAAAC
Source organism: Mikania micrantha (assembly GCA_009363875.1). Lineage (NCBI taxonomy): Eukaryota > Viridiplantae > Streptophyta > Magnoliopsida > Asterales > Asteraceae > Mikania > Mikania micrantha. The sequence continues at coordinate 75,300,757 of CM018694.1, read as the reverse complement.
CTGCAATCTCTCTTTAGGAAGATGTTGGCGGAGACAAACCCTAACCGGCTACATCCAAGACGTGTGCGTAGCAAGAGAGACAACAATCAGTCTCTCCCAAAACACTGCAACGACAGAGGAGCATCTGAGACAACAATCGGTCTCCCCCCACAACATTCCAACGGCAGAGACGCATCATCAAATGCTCCGGTGTTGGGTTCCACAAATATTGATCGAAAGTTTTACCTGGAATTACTGGTAGAACCTCTTCGTCGGAACCCTAGATCCGTCATCGCTTAAACCGGGAAAAAGAAGAGAAGAGCAAGAGAGAGCGGGAGACCTCTGCATGATCCATACCTGCAATCGTCGGATCATGCGTCTTCATCGGAGACCATAGGAATCAACGAAGGGTCTATGTGCAAGAGAGAGATGTGAGGGTAGCGCTCCAACCAGATGGAAAATAGGGCGCTGGGTCAACCGGGTTGGAAGCTGGAGCAATCAATGTGAAAATGGGTCAAATAGGTTCCATTACTATTCCTAAGTTGAAGTTTGTATATATAGGTAATAATTATTTAAAAATGGGATCACCGTGGCGAAGAACGAGACTCCTACACACTGATTTGGCAAAACACATGTCTATCTTCGATTAACACTCATTACATATGAAATGCATATATTAAAAGTTTAAAACAACAAACGTCAAAATAACAAAAGTTCATTGGCCAGAACAAAAAAAAACCCTCAAGCTCAACAACTCATAAACCTTCTTTTCAAACGTTGACTAGTTTGGACCGAAACTAAACCGGTTTAAGCAAAAAACAATTTATGCACCTCTTTGTGCTACACATTCTACTAAATCAAACCATTGTAAATAACTAAATACTCTAGGTTAGAGGTGAACAAAAAAGCCGGTTTGGGTTTACAGACCGGTCATCATTGGATCTCAAACCGATTCTTGCCAAACCGGTTTCCAAACCGGTCCGAACCGTCGGTTTGGCATAGGTTCGGGATTTTGCCTTTAAAACCGGTTTGAAACAGGTCCAAACCGGTTTCAACCCCTTCAAACCGGTTCCTATAGGTTTGGCATCCCTTTCTCTCAAACCGGTTTCACCCTTATACTACCCAAACCGGACATGTTTAGAAACTGAACCAGTTTGATGAAAAACCAAGTCGTTTATGACCCATTATCTTTGAGGGCCCAATAACAGATTTGTACGTTGATCCCTTTGTCTTGTAAATATGGAGCATAATAGCATATAGAAATATAGAATGCCTGAGGCCCAGAATGGTGCCGATTATAGAGTTCTCTATTCAGGCCTTGTATCGGTATTGAGAAAACAAAACACTTGGTTGAATAGTAATCATTAATCAATGAACTTTCGTGATTTTATTTTGAGTAAATTGGTGACATGGCCCTCATGTGTATCTAAGATTTTTTTTTGGGTTTTTAGGTTCATAAATTACTCATATGATCTTAAACTTTTAAACATTTGTAAAAAAATACAATCATTGGGTAAATTAATCTCATATACTTGAACAAATTACCCCTACCTAAATACTATATGTATTACAAATATTTAATGTTTAACATCATATGGTAATTTATGAAACCTACAAATCAAGGGTGAAATGTAGAGGTGACAATTTTTACACATATTAAAGAAAATGGTTTGGTTTGGGTAAAAAATTGTTATATAATGTGTTGAAATAGATAACATTATAATATTGAATGGGTTGAGATGTGTAGCACTTAAACACAATGCGGGTCAAGATGGGTAACCAAAAAACTATGTAAATGAAATTGATTCAAACATTTAACAATGATTAATAACATATTTGATGAGAAAAATCACTAAAAATTATCAAAATATTTGTTTACTTATAACACGTCTTAAGTTAAACTAAATTGATGTTTTTTAAAAACAATCCATTTAGACCCGAGCTAATTTTGATTAAAACCCGTTCTGATCCGTTACCCAACTCGCCCATTTTTCCAGGCATAGTGAAATGCATGGTTTGCTAGTATTTCACTTTAGATCACTATGTTTTATAAATTACTCATATGTTTTAACACATACAATTCTTAGGTCATCAAATTCCTTCACACTAGGACTGTATGTGTTGTAATCAATGTTTTAAAAACCGGTATTTTAGGTGCACCGGATTTGGCTCAAAAATGGTTCAACCAGTTGAACCAGGTTGTACCGGACGGTTCAACCGGACACACTAATTAACCATAGAATTCTATTGAAATATAACTTATACTCAAATAAGTTTCCAAAAAGTATACAAATTCATCAAAAAAACAATTCAAAAAGTACTCAAATTCATCCAAAACAATATAAAAGTAATCAAATTCTAATAAAATTTTTTTAAATAAAAGTGCATAATAGGATTATGACATTGGTGATGTGTTGCAAAACACATCTGTTTTTCCTTTTGTTTCTATTGAGTTTCTGTACAGTTTTATTCGGTTTAGAGTCGATTTATGCTGGTTCTTCACAATTCTGTAATTTCATGCTCGCAGGTAATAAACATGTCATTTTGGTGCAAAAGATAAAACAATTGAGCTCCCGGTTGGAAAAGAACAAACCCGAAGACAAAAGAAGTCAAAAGCTGGAAATTTACCTTGTTGCGCTACGCGACGACCAAAGAAAACCCTGTCGCGCTACGCGACAGGTGGAAATGACTGAAATGCCCCTCACTTAATAATGCCGGTTGACCCGACTATTTTGTCGGGTAGTGGAACCCGTTGCGCTACGCGAAGGGTTTGGAGGAACCTGTCGCGCTACGCGACAGGGTTAAATTTCCAGAATTTCGAGTTTTAAACTTTGAAAACGGCTGGAGTCGGGGGGATTCGATTTTGGACGACCAGAGACGACCTAGGAGGCGACAAGAGGCTAGAGAACAAGATTGGAGTCGATCTTGATCATCGGAAGCCCTAGACGAGTGATCCGAAGGGTGTAACGTGATTGGTTTACTTTGTTTCTCTTGTTTCTCATGTTTTCTTACTTTAAACTTATTATGATTTCTGTTCATACAATGTTTCTTGGCTAAACATTTAGAACTATCTAGGTTGGATGATTATACATGTTTGATTTTGGTTTGATTCGGTTTTAGAACATTATGATGTGATGGATTCATGATTTAAAGACTTGGTTTTGAATGTTGGATGTGTATGTGTATCTTGGATTGTTAAATGATTGATATTATTTTCCTCATGTGTCTTGGTGATTGTCTGTCACATAATAGGTGCATGCTAGAATCAATTACTGTGTGTTTTTGATTAGTGGATGAGTTGCTTTGGCCGAGTGATTCATAGGAATGTTTTATTATGATTTAAATGATTAAGATGTGCAACTTGCTTCAACAGCCGTGAGGTGAGAAGTTGTCGATAAGTCTTGGATGTTGGATTTCTAGTTAGAGCCTTTGTGAGAAGATCTTTCTAGTATGTCTATCAAATCATGTTTATCGAGTCCAATAGGAAAATCCAAGTTATCCCTAGCATTTAAGTGAACTGTGACTTTCGCGCCGTGAGGTAGAATGTGTGACAGTTATTTCTTTGGTGTTTTGAGATTATTGTACTGTGAGGTAGGTAATCTAGCGGATATTTCATAAATAGTTGGATAACCTGTGAGGGAAATCCATGTGTCCGGTTGTTTAACGGCTTTTAGGATCTTTGGTTGACTATCCTTGAGAAGGGTCGAGGGTGTTCTAATTTTCCTGTGAGTTTAGTATTTTAAGATCCCGGTATCACATTAGTTCCAATCCCCGATAGAACCTTGTCAAACATGTATATGATTCAAGCCTAGGTAGTGCTTCTTATCTTCTCTGATTTAGTCTTTGGTTTGCTCGTCTGTTTTAGTCTATTTAAGTTATTATTAGTTTTGTTAGAAAACCCCCTTCCTTATTATTATTTTATTTAAGTACAAAATTGTGTATAGATAAGTCCTAGAGTCTAGTTAGTACAGTCTGTAGAAGTCTGTGGGTTCGATATCCGGACTTACTTTTGTCTTGCTACATACGATAGGTACACTTGCATGTCGGTAGCTTAGGTTTTAGAGAGTCTAGATTTATTACTTTGTGTCTAGTTTTAGAGTCGGTTTTTAGTTAGTTTATTAGCTAAGCTCCGTCGACATCAATTGGCGTGTTAAACGCATCAAGTTCACGATCGCTTAAAAGCCGAAAATCGCTTAAAAGCCTCAATTTTGTGTTTTTTTTGAATCTGGAAATACCGGTTTTACCGGTAAAACCGGATTAAACCGGCGGCACAATCGATCGAAGGAACCTGCATAATACCGGAGTGTTTCGTACCGGATTAGTAAGCGGCATTCGGTTGAACCGGCCAGTTCAAACCGCTTTTTAAAACATTTGTTGTAATCAAATTTTTTCACATTAGGACTGTATGTGTAGTAAATGCTTAAAATTTAAAATCATATGGGTAATTTATGTAAGCTAGGAATCAAGAGTGAAATATTAGTAAGACATATGAACTTCTCGGCAATTTACTTGTTTTATTTTCTCTCTATTTTCTATAATATTATAAAAATGAGAGGAGATAGACGAATTGATCAACGAATTTCACCAGCAAAACAGAGTTACTTACTGTGCTTGTGTTATTCGACGATTTCTAATTATCTGTATTTTACTTTAATTTCTCGTCATTTAAGCATTATATATCTAAAATTGTGATTTCATCTATTTTTTTATTAAATTTATGAGTATTTTACTCTTTTTAACTAAAGTATGTCTCCATTATACTCTATTTTTTTCGAAACAACAGGGAGCAAAAATGTTATAAATGTCAAACTATATGGATCAAAATGGTTGAACTGTCAAACCACAGAGAGCATAATGACAACTTTGAAAAGGTTGGAGCAAAAGAGTTAAAACTATCAAGCGGCGGTGTTTTGCAAGTCGTCGATGTGTAGGTCGGTGATGTGAAGCCAACTCCTCTTTTCGACAATTCAGACTTGGTTTGAAGTCTGAACCATTCAAACCATCAGTCAGACCTTCTATCCCATTCAGATGCGTTTTTTTTTGTACGAAACAAACAGTCTATTTCTAAACCATTGAAATTCAGACTCATTCATACAAGAAAAAAAAACCCCTTCAACTTATAAAATTGGCCTCCTTTTACATTTCGTAATTCATTTAATATTATATTAATTCCTACGAATTAAAATAATAAAACCATTGGCAATATAGAAATAAAAATATGAAGTTTTCTATTATGTAAAGAAAAAAACTTATCTATAAAAACATTGGTTACACAATAATTATATTTTGTTCTAGTTAGAATTCTCACGTGTTGCTGCGTATTAATTCAATTGAAATTTAAATGATCAAAACGCAAAACATAAAATCTTCAGAAGCTTGGTGACATATTTAAAACGAGAGTGTAATTTATTTTGTTCTAATAATTTTATATTCAAAACCTATAACTTTCCAAAGTTGGTGGATAAACTTATAAGACAAAGTGAAAGTGTAATGTATTTATTTGGTTCCAATCATTTTATGATCAAACGCAAAACCTTCCAAAGTTTGTGGCTAAACTTATAAGACAAATATATATATATATATATATATATATATATATATATATATATATAATTCATTTCCATGTCTTTTAATATATATAAAATATAATATATAATAATTACAATATTAATATTTAAAAAGGAAAATGAAAAGAAACTTTAGTTAACCATTAATCACTACAGATAGGCAGGCATATGTAGAATTAGGTTGTAATGGCGTAGGATTCAATTAAATTCTTTCATTTTATAAATTTTTATTAATTCAAATTTTATCTCACTAAATTTTCAAGTAGAAATAATTAATACTTATGTGATAAAATTACATAGATTTCGTAGCATTCGTATAAGAAAAAGAAATCCTTTTTATTTTAAACTATTAATATATATATATATATACATATACATATATATAATATTATATATAACAACGAATAATACTATATTACACTTTATTAAAGTAATAAACACAATAAAATATTTGCATGCTTGAACTTAAAGTTCATTTAAAAGTAACAGAGACGAGAGATTCATAATGATTTATTGGGTTCATCACATTTAAATAAAACTTTTTCTTTTGTAAACTTATTTATGCGCATAATTTACATGTTTTTGATTATTAATTTATAATTATGTTATCTAAATTTTATTTTTTATATATTTGAGTTTGCTTTCTCCATAGCCTATTAAGACGAATTAAAATTAGCATTTGTGATGCCTAGTGTTCGTCCCAAATGCAATATGTTAATTTGAGATAGAAGTTTTTTCCTTACTCATCTCGTTTTGAAAAATTAAAAATGTAAAAAAAGAAACTTATTAAATACACACGTATATAATGAGTTCTTATAAATCTTTTTATTGTAAAAATTTAAAGAATAAGACAACCTTTTAACTTCAGAAATGGTACATATATATATATTTTTTTTGTGTTTTAGCTTATCACATATTAATTATTTTTCATTGTTTATATATATAAGATACATATATTTTATTTAATAGATTATATCATAAATTAGGAGTATGTACACCATATATGATACTGTTTTATTATTGTATTTTCCATAACTTATCAATTTAGAAAAAAAAACATATATTTGTGTTACATAACACATAAGTTTACAATGAAAATCGTTATATTATTCATAACTCATTATCTTCTTCTAATAATTGATTCCATTTTATGCCACATGTCATCACTAAAATAATTCATACATTTAAATTTCCGCCTAGACCACCAAATTAAATTTTAAGTTACTAAAAATTTAAATTTTTAAATATTATAGTCAATATTTGACATTTTTTTAACGATTATGTATTTTGTATAATTGGTAATATAATCTAATTTTGGGAATAATTAAGATTGCTACTTTTGATAATTTAAAACTGAAATTAAAAGTTATTTTCAAATGCCAATTGTAAATAAACTTTTTATTCTATTTTAAAACAAATAATATCAACACTAAATGTATTAAAACAAAACGTTTATTTTTTAATATAAAAATTTAAAATTAAAGTTATTTACATAAATATACTAAATTAATTTTAATAAACAATAATATCATAATAAATATCATCTATGTTTTCATTTGTTAGTCATTTGACTCGAAATATTAATTAATTAACAGCTAATTACAAAAGTATTTGACTTATAACAACTTTGTTTATTTTTTTAAAATAATAGGATAAAATTAAATGCATAAAATTCAAAATATAAAATAAAATTATTTTAATTATGTAAACTTATGAAGACTTTATAAAATCACATAATTTATATTCGCAAACTCGTGTAATACACGGGTATATAACCTAGTTTTAGAATAAAATAGTAAAACGCAATAATGAAGAAAATGACGTGATATTAAAAAAAGTAATATTATGATATAAAACATATATAAAAAACAAGCTTTTTTTATTATTATATACATTTTAAAGATGAAAAACACTCTTTATTGTGATGTATTTTTTTTTATAAAATGTATTGCATAAAAGTTATAAATGTTTAGAAAAAGTTAGGAAAGATGATAAGAAGTCAACAAAAATATGGGTATGTTCAGTTCGGTTTTGAGCTCTAACCATAACCGAAACCGAAATTTTCGGTTACGGATACTTTAAAATTAACCGTAACCAAATGTTTTTCTACGTATAATCAAATCTTTTTCGACATTTTAGGTTAAATAATATTTTTTAGACAACTTAAAAGCTGTATATAACATGATTTAAAAAAGATTAAATAATAATTATTAGTGACTTAATAATCATATAATAAGTATCTACAATTATATTCATATTAAGTGTAAAAAATATATTTTTTAATTTCGTTATTATTTAATAGGAGTGAAGCTAAGAAAATATGAAGTTATTAAATTTAGTATAACATGTCTTCTTATGTAATTTAAAAAGACACAAGAAAATAAAATTAAATTGCTTTATAAATTAACAAATATTCTCCGATTATTTATTACTGTTTGCGTAAATATTATAGTAAGTATGTATTTCTTTTAATTTGGCAACTAAGTTTATTTGTCTTTTCTTTTGTTTTGCTATGTTTCACTTTAGCAATATAAGTTTTGTTATTTGCGTTTTGTGTTGTTATTTCTTTTTTGTGACTCAAACACGTGACTATGTAGGTTTTAATTACAAATTATATATGTAAATTTTAAAAATATAATAAATTTAGGAAAGTAAAAGTTAAAAAACAAAGGACAGTAGTTGGGTGAGTCAACGTGAGACGTTTTAAGTTTTATGCAAGCAGTTATACTAAATTTTTCTATTTTTAGTTTTGATATTGAAAGCATGATTTAAATTCGTAACACAATGCCATAAAAATTGTAAAGTGAAATAAGATTATTGGTTAACATAACAATTTGACCTTCATTTTCTCATTTTAAAATTTAACAACATTCTTCAATACTATATAAGAAGTACAATAACAATATAAAGAATTCCAAATTTTAGAAGGCGTGGAACTTTTAGTTATTCTAGATACTAGAAAAATAATGGTGTATTATTTTTTTAATTTACAATAGAGATAATAATTGACTAACTCACATGCTTTAATTAGTCGGTCAATAAAACATGCTTTTATTTTGTTGTCATTTTGACTCCTGAATTATTATTCCTCTTGGTCTAGCCCCTTTTACGTTTTCAGACTTTTGACTTGTTTCATTTATCATTTTCTCCTTCAATGGGTATTTCAAAGACTTAATTATATTAATGAAAACGAGGCATGTAAACGAAACAAACGTTCAGCGGCCATTATTGAGCCGTTTGGCAGGAAGATCGTTTTATTTGTTTAGTTAAATGAACGAACATGAACAGAGGTTGTGTTCATTCGTTTGTGTTCGTGAACGTTCAGTAACATGTTCGATTACATTCATTTATATTCTGTTAAGTTCATTTATTATATTTATTCATTAAATGTGTTATATATTTTTAATTTTTAATTTTTAGTTTAATACAATAATATTTAAAGTTATTTTTTAGTTTAATAATATAATATTTTAATTAATATATTTATAAATGATTATCTCCAATCTTGAGATTAAGAATGTTAATTTTTATTGATTAAATAATATGTGTTCGTTAGCGTTCGTGAACAAACTAAATTCCTTAATAACGAACACGCACAATAATTTTCGTTTGGTTAGCGTTCGTGATTAGTTCGTGAATAAGTTAAAAGTTAAACGACGAACACAAAAAAGGCTCATTCGTATTCTTTCGGTTCGTTTAGAGCTTATTAATGGTATCCGAGTAAAAATGTATATTTTTTCAAGGACTTTACACTTTTATTTCGTTAAACATGGGAATTTCAAAGAATTAATTATATTAATTATATCAAGCGACTTATTCTTGTGTGCATTCTTATTTATTTTGTTATAATAATAATTATTATTATTTTTGCAATGCGTGTTGTAAATGTTGGCTACTTGTAGGCACTCATTTTTCTCTCTTTTTCAAATATCCTGCCTTCTTATCTTTTATGTTCTTGGATCTTCTTAGGGTATCTACACCGGTTAGCCCACTAAAAATTTCTGCACACCAAAATTTCCTGTCACATCACCACCTCACTGAAAACCTTAAAACCCCACAGCTGTCACACCACCGGAAAAGCTTCCCCATTGTGAGAGAAGAGAAATCGGTGTGTGAGAGGGGGGAGAACGGGGAGCAGTACCCGCCGAACACACAAAATTTTTACCGTCAAAGGAGTGGGACGATGTTCCAACCGGTGTCCGCTATCCCCGCTACGTATGGCCTTAGGTTCTTCTTGTTATGCCATGATAGTTTTTTGTTTCTCTCTCATCTTGCTTTTACTTGCTGTTCCTACTACTATTTTTATTACTCTTACTTCTTCTAATACTACTGTTTTCCTACTCAACCTAAAAAAAATAAATTAATTAATATATATTTTTCGTAAAATTATAAATATCAAAATTATCTTTGAAATAAAAATATCAAAATTATCTAGTTTAATTTATTTTTTTAAAATAAATTATATCATTAGTATTTTACCTTCTTTATTAAAACTTGAAGATTACAAATTTCTCATTTTTATACCTTAATCTTGTGTTTATTTTTTTATCTTTGCTTATTTTAAGTTATTATTTTCTTTTTTGTTATTATCAATTTGTTTTATATGTTTTAATTTTTGTTTTTTTATTTCGTTTTAGTTTTCTTTTTTTATGAACGAAGTGACGACGACGTAATATTGGAAGAAATATCGTTGATAAGAAAACAATAAGTGACTAGATTTAAACTAAGCGAAAACAAGAATAAGAGAATGTTTGATTTAAATAAAGGGTATGGATATTGATACACTGGTGTACGAATAAAAATATTTTTTTTGTTTTTTTTATATTAATCAATATTTAAAAAATATGTACGAGTAAAAGTTATGTAAGTATGATGTGATTGATTTGATTATAATGTATAAAAGACGATGGTGGTATATGAATATTAAAACTATAAATAAATTAGCCAAAATTACATAGTAGTCATTTCTTATAAATTTAAAGAAGGATATTTTTGGCATATTGTATAATTTTATTAGAAAAGATATATTTGTAATTTTAGTTTTGAGTTAGTATTGCAACATCAGTGCCGGAAACGTTACCGGAACAGTGATCTGCATAGTAACTCGCACAGTAACTCAGGAACAAACTATGTGAACTATTTGCATGCTATTATCATGTAATGCTTGACACTAAACCATTATGCAATTGTTTCAGCAAACTGATCAAATTTTTCGGTTTAACAGTCAGAAACATATCAGACAACAATGAGTTGACACACGAATGCTTATTAATATACTATTTTGTATAAACGTATGCGAGGTTGAACAGAACAAAGCAATAACGGACGTTGTTACAAGAATGCTAAATGGACAGATTGTTCGTATAGGTGACGATCTGTACGAACACATCTGAAAGTTTAACGTTCTGAATGATGTCTAATAATTAGAAAACCATATTGAAAAGTGTAGTTATCATCGTATTCGTACGGGTAACGATTCGAACGAATACACGCGACGACTATACGATTCGATTTAAACTGTAATTCAAACGTTTTCAGAAAATTTAAAATAGCGAAAGATAATTAGTTAATTTACTAGGAATAACCACCTAAATTAATTTATTTAACTCTATCTTTAAAACCGAGACATTTGTCGCGAAAACGAAAGAGAAACGACGCTTTTACGCGAAATCGAGCGAAACCGAACGGACCTGAACATACCCGGGTAAACTAAAGCCACTTATGATGGCATTTATGGCCATTTAACACCCCCACCTACCAGCTTCACCATCTCCATCTTGTTCACTCTCTCTCTACACTCTCTCTACCTTTCAAAACCCTAAAATCCTCATACCATCACCAAATTCGTTGATTTTGGTGTCTAAACGACCACCACAACACGTAGAAAGTAGAAGTACAACCGATCTAAACTTTTATCCGGCTGATTTGAGGTAAATCCGTGAATTATGTTCGGTTTTTAGGGTTTTCTAGCCCTAGGTTCGAACCTCCTTTCTTACCGGTTAAAACTCTTGAAACCATAAGGGAAGCACCACAATACACATTTAGAAGAAGTTGGGTGTGACAACTAGTACCCGACCGCCCGGCAAGTCCGTACGGTATGTGTACTTGCATACAGTAACTATGTGTACATACGTATTTGTAAACAGTTTTTGTATTAACAGGATTCTAAATACAAGAACAGTTGTACGTATTTTCGTGTAAACTTAAATACATTAAGTACAACGTACATTAGAAACATTAGTTGTGTTTATTAAGTGAAAACTTAATTACAGTTAACACAACAAAACATGAGAAACAACGGTGTTCAAACAATTATCAGAAACAAATCGGTTGCGATCTGATGTCCATAGATGACAGGAATCAGATGGCCGACAATTCAATGTGAAAACAAGATGAAAACAGGATGTTTAGTTGAGTCCGACAGTGAGGAAACACAATTTAAACATAAACTGCAGTGTCGTTTCAGAATAACGAACTGACAATGTGTTTGAGTGGGTGACGATTCACACAAACATATCTGTGAGTTTAACGTTCTGAAATGATGACTGGAAAGTAGAAAACAAAAGTCGGAAAGCAAAACCATCGTCGTGTTCGTTCGAATGACGATTCGAACGAATACGCGCGATGGTGACGCGATTCGACGAAACGAAAACGAATTACGACGCGAAACGAATTTTAATTTAATAAAATAAAATAATAAACATTTTTACAATTTTGAAACTCATCAAATTAATTAAATTAACATTTTTAATTATTTATTTTAAATTACGCGTAATTTTCCGGTTACGCGACGAAAACGCGAACCGAGCAACCAAAACGGACCCGGACACCACGCGTAGTATATATAACCTAAATAATTCACTTTTCTCATTTTTATCCTCTCACTCCCTCTCTCTTCTTGAGATTTCCGGCCACCACAAATACCACCACCAAGCCACCTTTAAACCACCATAACTCACTCATTTCAAGCCCGATTCGAGTGATTTTCGAACCCACGCGTAGCCCTTGACGTTCTCTACATGAAAGTACAGCCGATCTAAGGGTTTAACCACTGGAAACGAAGGTAAGAGGCCATGAAAGTCCACGAAATTAGGGTTTTCTTCTTCTTGTTTTGATGTTTTGTTCGACCCAGCTCACACAACCGGTCAGCCTCCCTATTCTGATGAACCACACGATCGTGAAACACCTTAATCGCCTAACCAGAGCCATGTAGACAACCTGGGTTCGATGAGCTTGATAAGGATGAGGGTGGAGACTGGTTTCGTGGACCCCGAACCTGTGTGCGGCTGACTAACCCTGGCCGAACCATGCTAAGGGAAACGAACCCTTGTTCTGAGTCGAACCCTTGACAGCTCACGAACCCATGCAGCTCACGAACCCAACTCCGGCGAACCCCCATGCCGAACCAGCTCCTGTTCACGAACCATCTTGGCCGAACCCTTCATGGGTGACGAGCCTTTCTCCGACGAACCCTAGTCGAACCTGACACCTATGCCGAACCACTTGACCAGTGAGGGACCGAACCTTCAGACTACGAACCCTGGTCAGGTCACGAACTATCAGCCACAGAGCCGAACCCATGTGTTGCTACAGTCCGCTGGTCACGAACCTTTGCTTCTCACAACTTGAACGAACCCTTGTGAATTCCCTACCCAGCCGAACCATGGTTCTGAGTCCCCGTAGGTTCGCTGCTCATGAAAATAATCGGAGATAACATGGTGAAATCGTTACAGAAGCTTTAATTGGGCCATCACCTAAGTGATTAATTCTTTGTTTAGCCAGCAACATTAAACCCATCGGCCATTACTATTTTGGTAGGCCCAACATTATTTATCTTGGCCCAATAGTCATACATATGACTCACGTGAAAATCTAGTTCACGAGCAAACAGGTTTAACAACTTTATCTTCGGCCCAACTGTATTTGTTTCGACCCATTATCAGTTTTCAGCCTAACAATTGGTTCCCCACAAATCCTTAGCCCAATCAGAAAACAGCAGGCCCATGCAATCCACACCTAGTTGGCCCAACAGCCTATCAATTCCCTTGGCCCAACATAAAGCCCATGTTATTCCTTTCATAGCCCACGACACATTTTGTTGACCCATGATCAAATTCGGTCCATTTTGATTCATTCGGCCCAAGCACACATTCATGGCTCAAGGCCCAGTCAATTCGGTCCACCATGATTTCCTTCTTGGTGTAACCGGACCACTTAAATATAATTGACACAATTAGTGAGTTCAAACATTGTTCCGATCCTTATCAATATTATTTAGGCTAAATCTATTCGGTCCAATCAACGCACAATTTAAAAAGAGATTTTATTACAAAGGTGATGAATTAATAGGTTAAAACAATTGATGACAACCAAGACTTAAACCTTAACATATGAGTATACACTAAACTCTAAGACAAGTCGATTTACACAATAATGAATCTTATTATCTTAATATTGGACCGAATGAGGATCGAGACAAAGAGTTGATGACAAAGAGAGGGCAAACACATACACGCGCACAAATTAAAATGATTTATACTTATGAGTCAAATACATCGTGAAATCAATACAGGAACGTGAAAACTACTACAAGAACAATCAAAGAGCGTGTGTCTTCATTCTTTTAAGCTAAGTCAACCCTACAACACAAGGTGAGTTCATATGCCCCTTTTACTTTAATCTTTACTGATTTTAACTCTCGGGGCTGAGAAACATGCTTTACTTTTAATTACTTAAAAGTTTTGCTTACATATTGTTAATACTTTGATTAGTTGATATTAAATTGTTTATTATCATAAATCATTGTATGCATGCTTGTTTGAATTCAAGAATACAGGAAAGATAAGATGATGATGATATTATAATATCATAACTCATCGATACAATAGAATAACTTAGTAGTAAGTTAACTCTTACAACACTTAGTTATTCTTGCAAGAAATGACATTACAACAATTACAAGGAAAAATGATGACATGATTTCATGAATATAACACAAGAATGATATAAAGATAATATATCTTTACTACATCATTCAATACAAGAGTTAAATAAGTGTAATAAGACTAGATCTTATAATACTTAACCTTATAACTCAACACATATTACAAGAAGAACAAGTAGCATGGAATGATAATCATGATAACATAATTTCATGATAACAACATCATTCACTCAATTAATTAACATAACCTAATAAGACTAGTTCTTATTTAACTTTGTTAATATCACGGAGAACATATGACAATGAGAACAAGAGTACAAGTGAATACAATTACAATTAGTTACTATTGACATGTTTGCATTATATCACTTCAATCATGTGCCAAGTTGTTCAAGTTGATCATGTAAGTCCCTTTAATTCGCTGACCAGTTAGTTTGACGTGACTAAACCGACGATAGCATAGTGGTACCATAGGTTTGACAAACCTCTAGCATGTAGGGCTAGTATGTTGATCGTAACAATTCATTGGCCGGTAACGTATGACCGGTGACAGGGCGACCTCAAGTCAGGTTCTGGTAAGCGACACATGGTGATATTAATCTACAGTGATAAGTAATTAATCCAGCGAGAACCCTATTGACTAGTAGGTTGAGAAGGTGATCTGCTCTCATGTGACACTACTAGTAATAGATTTCGTTGAGGACAATAGACATGCAAAGTGGTAGAGATAAATCGGATGCATTGAAATCTGATTACGTGAGGATTTCAATGGATTCCTTTTAGGCTCTATGCACTATGGTTCAAGAACAAGTTGCAAGGGGATAACTCACACTCTTAATATTTAATAGAGTATCATCAGTTAACCCACCTCAAGTATAGAATA